>OV815970.1:1250000-2500000 GCA_929112965.1 Mythimna albipuncta | reverse complement strand
CAGCGGCTGCTGAGCGTGTGTTATATACGCGATCGGAGCTAAACATATAACGATTTTAATTTTCGAGACGAATTCCGGTTTCAGCGCTCCCAAAACGAAAAACACTTGCGTGCCCTGTGAGTGCGCGATCACTTGTAGTTTAGTCTGTCCGGTCCTTTCTAGTATGAAGTCGATCATCGCCGGTGCGTCGTATAGAGCCATCTCGTGGAAAGTGAAGTCCCAGAACTCTGTGTCTCTGTCAGGATCCAGAGTTTTGTGAGCTCGAGAGTACATGTTACCTCGTGTGTTTCCGAACCATAGATCGTAGGTGTTGTTGTGTAGAAATGCTGCTGGAGAATCGAACTCTCTTAAGATCCAGGTGTTCGATGAGTCTATGAAGCCATGTTGCAACAATAGCGGTTTCTCTTTATCTCCTGGAATATTAAATAGGGTTAGAATGTACCCGTCTTCAGTGGTCACTTCGTATCGAACACACTCGTAGCCGCAGTTCTTCGCCAGCTCGCAGAATTCCAGTGGTACATCTTCGAGATTATTCGTCAAAGCCGTTGAGATGTCGTCTAACAATTGTGCCGTTGTACATTGTAAGGATATCAACGGACACAAAATACCGTGCAAACATTTTTTGTTTTCTAAGAAAAGAAGGAGGTGACGCGAGACTGTATCTGGTGCCGTTTAGTTTCTGGGTTCTGCGCGGTTTGTTACAATATTTATATGAACTTTATCAAACAAAATTTGCATAAATTGTCTCTAATTTTTGAATTATCATCATGATATTAAATTCCTATATTAAAAAGTAAATTAACTCAGGTGGTATTTTAAAACATGTCTGCTGATATAGTGGCGGATTCTGAACAGTGGCATGTAGCAATAATAGCAAATGCTGGCCCCGCGCATTCGGGGACCCCACACTTGAACCTAAAACAATTTTTTACAAAATATTTATACTACATGAATATCTAAATACAGCTACATCATACTTTGGATGTCAATTTACTTCAAACGTTCCTCCAAGTAAATGTATACAGAATAGAAAATCTTTTAGAATTCCTCCATAATCGTATTCTTCAAGCAACCAATCTTCTTCTAGTCTTTGTAAATCGAACTATTTAGCTTTTCTGTATAAATTCACAAAAACACTTCTTCATTCTTTTGAAAAAGGCTTTTTCAAAAGAAAACCTAAACGGTTTTAACAATCATAGCAGCTGATGATAGAAATCAGGTACTATGAAAAATTCCGTTTCATATCTTCGAAGTTCACTATCAGACTATGATAATACATATTTCTATGAAACCAATTCAGAAGTAAAACCAATACATATTTCTATGAAACCAATTCAGAAGTAGGCATACTCATACATTAAAAAAAAACAAAATCGGTGGATAAGTCGGTGAACTTACATAAAAAATATACAGTCGACCATATTATAAACTCCTTTTTGATGTGTTGGTAATAAAAATGTTAGGCCAAAAGTAAAGACAGATACAGTATGTCAGACGTGGTAATCATCTGCCATGATTGCTTTTCCATTACATACTTATGTCCTCACAAGCGTGTAAACGTAGCATATCTTTTATTTTTCCACAACTGTCACTCAACTTCGTCCAGTCTCAAGCTAAGCAGAGCTTGTGTTATGAGTACTAGACAACAAATAAACATACTTATATGTTTCTAAATACATACTTATAGATAAATTACAACCAGACACAGAACAAATGGTCATGTTCATCACACAAACATTTGTCATGGGTAGGAATCGAATCCAGGCACGAATAAGGCGGAAAATGTCCAAAGCATAATATATACATTTTGATACAAGTGCAGAAAATTTATCATTAGTAGTAGGCAAGTGAGTTATGGAGCAGAGGGCTGCAGTGACAAATTTGCACGTGTGTTAAACGTCTTTTTTCAATACACTCTTTCTCTGAAAATTACGACGCATTTTTTTTTTATTTTGTACTTACTGAAGAAAATTTTCCAAACTTGCTATACATTTTAGTTTTGATTTAGATAGCAGCAAGCTATCGCAAGTATTGTTACCTCAATCACAATATATCTAGCGACGTAGCATCTAAAGAATTCTTTTCAAATCTATAATTCGAATATTAATAAACTTTTTCCCGCGCTTAATCTTTGCAGGTTGAAGGAGAAACAAAGGTATCAAACCGGTATACATCCTAATACTAAAAATAGAAATTTATACATTTTTAAATTTAGAACACAGATACAAATACCCGGCATAAATCTTGAGCGCTCGTTGAAAGAGTCAGTACAATGATGTACTTCCAGCTAACGCGTCTCATTTCATAACACTAAAGAGACCCAATACTTCGCTTCTCATTAAAGTCTGCGCGATTTCAAGTTCAAGTCAGCGCTCAATATCCGTGCCGGTATTTGTAATTATTAATTTGTTAATAATAACAAATCATTGTGTAAATAAACCTATTTATGATATTCTGTTCATAAACACAATTTAAATTTTCATTAAATATTAAAACCTTAAAAATATCCGACTCTTTGCTTTAAAAAAAAAAACAACACGGTTGACCGTGATGAAATAGGATTGAAAAATACCATTGTTGTGATAAATTAAAAAAAAAACACGAGTATGATAAACATAGCATGTACCTAATCGTAGTGCGATAAGAGCCAGTTTTTGAGTCAGTGTATTGAAAATTACTTATTCGAGAACACTTCTGTTTTTTCTAGGATTTCAACTTTAAATCTTTGATCGTTGTCTGAATGCAAAAAAAAACCATCATTATTATTCCAAATGTCCTATATTAATTAGTATCTTTTACAAAAAGTAATTTTGACGAAGCATTTCTGTGTAAATGAGGATAACGTCTTTGCACAAAATAATTAAATTTTTCTACCTGTTTATTAAAAAGGAAGACCATTTTTTATTAAGATGGGACATGGGGCCCTTTGGTCGAATTTGCTTCAGGCCCCGCGCTAGCTTAATTCGGCACTGCAAATACAGGATATTTACAGTATAATGAATATTGCTGTACTAGTGATCTCACCCATACCTAGTGTGGATGAGATCATTGCTATAATTAATTTCATAGTCAGACAGATCGCTTTTAAAATATTTAATTAATTGTGTACAGTTTGGAAAGACAAATTAAAAAACAGATGTATTGTTTTTGATATCCCATAACTCAAGATTTATATTCTATATGGAAAAATAATACTAAAAACCATGCTGGTTTCGAACATGGAACAGTAAAAACAGTGGAAGAAGTAAGTAGGCGTGGCACTGACGCCGCTAGTAAGAACCGCGTTGCGCACTTGCTGTTCAAGCACTCTCATTCTCTAACTAGACTGCGCAACATAATATTAACGAAAAATAATATTAAAATGCCTTATTTTCCCATACTGTACTTTAAAAACCATAGTCGGACTAAAAATCTAATTCATGGAGATACACCTCCATGAGTTAGAAATACAAACAAAACTAGTCCTTAATGACATACAACAAATTTGATTTTCTTTTCTCGGTTATTAGCTTTTCTGGAATATTTGTTAGTCTACTTTTGACGCTATCCAAATAGTGCGTGACTTTATCGATCTGTACACAAAATCAATCGATATGTATTACATTGCCTTTTTAAAATAAAAGTAATTATATATTATAGTTTAATAGTTTTTGTAAGTAATATAATAATTATTAAATTAATCAATTTAATAAAATAAAAATTGTGGTATGATATTTGTGATGTATTTTAAATAAATTTATTTAAAGAGTTAGGAACAACATAGGGCATTGGAATTATACTTAATATTCTTATGTTTAGCAGTGGGCAATGACGATGATTTCAGATGAGATGATGATAATTGATGTACTTTGCAAATAAATACCCTTTTTACTACGTTTAAAAATTGCCTTTAATCATATTAATTTCATTATTTTAATACTATCACACTATCGCATACATTTTTTTTGCATTATATGTTTTAAATACGTTTTCATACAATCGATATTATTTCGATCGAATTATACTTCACTATTTGAGTAGCAGCCTGCATTCGTGTCAGTGATACGCCATTTAAATACCACTCTTATTTTTACGTAGTTACAGTTCATATTGAATATATACTGAACAATGTCATCTAGCGACGAGTGGCGGTACTTGGTAGTCAAAGATGTATTTCTTTCTTGTTTTTGTCAATTTGATTTATAGATTGTTTATATTAAAGTTACATTTCGTATAATATTTTTTTTGTATTTCGTTTACGCCCTGTTTTTGTTTTTATCCAATCATATTTTTGGGTTTGCAGTGAGAGTAAATTGTAAATGTATGAGTTTGGCGACACCGGTTCTGGGACAAACATTTTCTCAAGCTACTTCCACTCTTTTACTGTTCCGTGGTTTCGAAGATATCATCAATCATAATTAATTTTCATCAAAATTTGCACCCTTATGACAAATATGTATTTACTTTTGTGACGTTGCCAGTCATTGATGAAATCTAAAGTATTTAGCAAATAAATAAATAATATTGCATACTAACACTGTCATATTTCACGTAAGGGTGTTTTACATAAATAATCGTGAATTTATCGAATTATTTTGTATGGAAAATGAAATAAAAAAAAAAGATAATCGTAAAAGGCGAATTATAAAACGAGTGACAAAAAAAAAACTTAGCGACTGATGATGAGATACTGTTTTAATAATTTGAGTGATAAATATTTACTAACAATAAAATCCAGAACGAGCTTACTAAAAGTGGGTTATTTAAATCTTAGTTAAACGACTAAATTAGGAAGTGAGCGACAAAACTAATAAGTGAGTGACTAGAAATAAAATTGAGGGTTTACATACCGAACTACAAAAAAGTTAACTGTAACAAATATTTTACCATTGTCTAATTAACTAGTCGCAGGTAGATTCATCATTTTGAACTGGGTGAAATAGTAACCTATTAATGTAACTGGGTAAAAGAAGTTAGGTTAGGTTAGAACTGTGACCTACTGCGGCCGGTGAACGCTACGAGCAAGTTGCTCGCAGAGATTATATATGTAGATTTTGATTTTACCAACATATTAACATTTATCTGTATTCTAAATCCAAAAATATTTTAATTTCTTATTTCTTTAACCCGTTTGACCTGAAATTTGGTTTGCCTGTGCAACTTTAAAAAAAATTTGTAGACCATGACCTGGAATAGCATATGGGATACTCTTTATCCTAGGAGTGTGTTCCCTTGGGACAGTTCTACATTCAGGTGGTCGACGTCGCTGGCAGGATCCAGTTGTCCTGAATGTCATTTAAAAAACACAGGGTTTTTTGAAAAAATATAAAAACGGCCACGTCGTCGTTAAGGTTTAAAAGACTTAACGGCTCGTAAATGTAATTTAAACACAAATAACACTGACTTTTGTCAATATAGAATACAAATATTTATTTCATTCTTTACAATAAATACAAAAGAATTAATTTTACACAGTTAAATGAAACGTCAAATGTCAATAAATTACCCGCCCCTGATCGTTTCCGGTGCAAAGGTGCCGATAACACTTGCCGCATTATTTCGCTGAATAGCGATGGCTATTCTTTCTACCAAGAATGACCTGGACCGGGAGTCACCCGTTGTCTCACCGAGCCTACGGCCCAAATCCCGCACAAAACACGTTGCCTCCGTACTCCAACTGCCCAGTCTCCACAGCAACTGGCACAAAACGGTAAAGCTGCTCCAAGGCAGAACTTTAGCCTTTTTTAGAGCAGGCGTCTTCAGCGGCGGCAGAAGCAGTGTGCATGGTGCGACTCAGGTGACTGGCGGCGACAGTGCTGACTCAAGTTGCGTCCCAAATCAGGCACTTCCCGTTCTTCCATGGCACCAGAGTCAGCCCATCCGGCTTCTTACCATCAGACCTGCTAAGACCTGAATGCTCAAGCACGCAGGGGACGTTTGCCGATAAGCTCAAGCACGCAGGGGACGGTTGGGCTCTACGGACTATGTCGTTCAGGGCATGTTGACGTGGGAACCTCCCTGTGCGGCGCTGACAGTTCAGTGCGTGATAGCCATCGGCCTCCACCATGGTACTGTAGGTGCATGTATGTGGTTCGCACACCTAACAGCCGAGGCGGAGAGCCATCGCCACACGCAAAGAGTCATCGTTGAGCAGAGTTTGTCAATAAAAAAACAAACGATAAATGATATTTTATCACAAATAGATTTTTAACACTTTTACACGTCAATATTTTCGTCAATTTATACAGAAATCAGTAGGGATTTTTTATTTATCAGGAATGTCCAGTAGTTAGATAAAATCAGTCCAGTGAGGTGTTTTAGATAAATAAGTAATAGTCCCCACCAGATGTGGTTTTTCGTAAATTATTTAATAAAAAATGCGTTATCAACTTTGTATAAACTCGGAGGTCAGTCTCTTATCAACAATATAATAAAAAAAGATGACATATGAATATAATAACATGAACTTGTAAACTTAATAAAAGTTTAAAATTACCAACAATTTTACCAGATGAAACTTTCCTCACCCAACATCTACACTTCTACACTAATATAATAAAGAAGTAAAGTTTTTTTTTTGTTTGTACGAGGTAATCTCTGAAAGTCTTGGTCCGATTGCTAAAATTTTTTCACCGATAGAAAGCTGCTTTATTCCTGAGTGACATAGGTTATATTTTATGTACGCGGACTAAGTCGCGAGCAAAAGCTATTAATCAATAATTATCTTTTAAAGTTTTAAGCAAGGGTCCAAACAAATAGATTTTCATGTACTTGCCCCAATTGAAGTCGTTATGGTTCCAGGCTTCGTACGGCATCACGTAGTATTGGCGTATCACGGTTTTATTCAACTCTGCTCTCAATCGATCAACATCCTTTATGGTTGATAACCGGTCATTCTTACCGACATACAAAGATATGTTAAAAGGAACTTTACTCAAGTCATACACCGGGGGCTGTGAACTTCCGTACCTTTTCCAGTTCCCGAGCCCATAGTCATACTGTTGGAACCGCCTTGATGCTACGATTTGTGCTAAATGCACGGTGTTCTTCATCGATGAACCACATGGGTAATGTTTGAAAGCTTTCCGCTCGAATTCGGGTTCGAATTGCTCAGGGTCAGGGCCGGACAAAACTGAGACAAGCCCCAGCCCGCACACCGCGTACCCTATAAGCCGCTGCGTACATGTGGCCCGGAATAACCTTACTAACACCGAGGAATTCCGCAGAAATTCTCCGCGACCTATAAAACCTATTGATGCACTCAAGAGTGGTCCTCCTGCCAAAGATAACAGGAAAAACAGCGGCTGCTCAGCGTGTGTTAAATACGCGATCGGACCGAGACATACAACGATTTTAATTTTCGAGACGAATTCCGGTTTCAGCACTCCCAAAACGAAGAACACTTGCGTCCCCTGGGAGTGCGCGATCACTTGAAGTTTTTTCTGTCCCGTCTTTTCTAGTATGAAGTCGATCATCGCCGGTGCGTCGTATAGAGCCATCTCGTGGAAAGTGAAGTCCCAGAACTCTAGTCCGTCAGGGTCCAGAGTTTTGTGAGCTCGAGAGTACATGTTGCCTCGTGTGTTTCCGAACCAAAGATCGTAGGTGTTGTTGTATAGAAATGCTGCTGGAGAGTCCTGTCCTCTTAAGATCCAGGTTTTCGATGAGTCTATGTAGCCATGTAGAAAAAATAGTAGTTTTAGTCTATCTCCTGGAATATTAAATAGGGTTAGAATGTACCCGTCTTCAGTGGTCACTTCGTATCGAACACACTCGTAGCCGCAGTTCTTCGCCAGCTCGCAGAATTCTAGTGGTACATCTTCGAGATTATTCGTCAAAGCCGTTGAGATGTCGTCTAACAAATATTGTGCCGTTGTACATTGTAAGGATATCAACAGCACTGGTACAATATACTGTGCTAACATTTTTCTTTTCTGAGACTGTATCTGACGCCGTTTTAGTTTCTAGGTTCTGCGCGGTTCGTTACATTATTTATATTAACTTTATCAAACAAATTTTGCATATCTAAATTGTTTGTGTTTAAATGTTGAAATTTTATGATAATTAATTCCTATATCAAACTGTAAAGTTAACTCGGATGGGTTTTTTAAACATATTGTCTGCTGAATAATATCGTACCAACTACAGTCTGTCAAGAAAGTCATGAAAAGAAGGGAGGGCGCTACCATCATTAAACATGGTATCCCAATAAATTTCGACTAAAAGATATTGATACTTTTATTTATAAAATAATAATTACCGATTTACGGTCCCTTTACTGCCGTGTAGGTACATTATTTTACCGATCTATCTGACACTCGTCTATCTATTTATTACATGCTTGCAAACGAGTTTTGACTTTCATTGTTAGTGGCTCCCTATAAATAAAAGTACTAACTCTGTCGTAGTGGCGAACAACATTTTTATTAGAACTAATTTTCATTCAAGTGACGTTTAATTTTAACTGATACATAATAGTTAGAGTAGTTCTCATTTATTTATTAAAACTTCATCCAACACAAAAGTACAAAGGCGGAGTTAATGCCTCAGGCATTCTCTACCAGTCTGAATTTTGTTTTATAAACATTGCGACGAAACCATACTTCTCTATTTGCTTATTAGGATAATTATATGTTTATCCTACGTAAGAGTTTTCTGACATTCTTCTGAATATCTGGTTTTATATTCATAAGAATGTCTGGTTTGATCAACCCTTGTTTTAGTCCTTTCAGCTGTGTAAACTGTGTAGCTGTGTAACAAAGTGCAAATCACGATGTTTTGCCTCTCTGCACTGCCGTCAGCATGGCGCTGAGTATCGATAGGTACGAGCTCATTGCAAAAATAAAGTTTATGAAATAAATCTTTATTAATCCAAATCCAAATAATCAGAGTCCAGGTATTCGACTCCAGAAATGTTGCCTGAAACTTCTTCAAAATGAAACCGGCCAACATCTGACTCGTAGTTTGTTTCGTAGGTCGGCCTGTCCTGTGTTTTCCAAGCGTTGAAAATTTATCTTCATTCTTCATGCCTTAGTCCACAATGCGCCGAACTGTACTTTCGGAAGCACCTGAAGTCAATAAAGATAATTATGTTAAATATACAAATACATTTATCATACCTAAATAAAAAACACCAAAATATCAAAACCGTTAAGTGGTAGTATAATAAATTGTAGGTAAATTTCATAACCTTAGCAAGACATAAACAATGTTAAAGATAGATAAATTGTACTTAAAAACAGAAGATTGTTAAAACATTATATTTCCGTTAGTGTGTTAAACTTTAGAATATATTTACGTACCGGTTGACTTTGCTGTTCGACCATAAACATCGTCTTTGTTCGTCCCAGCACTCCCAACTTTAATTTCGGCCATACACCCTTGAAAAACTTTAAATATAATTTGTCTCGCACCGCTCTTATAAACATTTCGATTCATTTTTTGCATCTTAACGCTTACACGATTAAAAAAACTCGAAATAGCACTGAAATATTATAAAAAATCAACATCACAGATACGACGTGACAGTTCAGGTACTCAGCTTAACAATTATTCAGTGTTACCAGTATTAGCAAAAACAGTAGTTCCCAAAACATTCTTTTCATGACTTTCTTGACAGACTGTATCTGCATTTTTTGTATTATCTACGCTTATATTAATGAATGAACTCAAAAACTACTATGCCGATTTCAAAACTTCTTTCACTATTGTTACTCAGGGTGAATGTAGGTTTACATTCTCCCTGAGTCTATATTATATTATTATTGTGCAGACTGTGTGCATGTGTGTGCAGGATCAGGGGTTTCTTCAATGATGCAGCAAGATGGCGTACAATTTTTGTATTTTGAATAAAATCACAATGGTAGTTTAGTAGGTGGCGGCTCGCGAGAGAAAAAGAATACAAATAAAAAAATATGGGGTTTTATAGGGCGTGAATGAATGAAGGATGCGAACGAACTGAGCGGGAACGATTGAAGCACGATTCTTCACGAACGGTGACCGAACACCTTGAACGTAGTTGCTATTTTCGCCGGTAGATGTCGCCCATCGCCAGCCCGTCCGCAGGTTGATGCGTCGCTCGTAATGCTCACTGGATGGCGTGAACAATTATTATTTTATTATTGTGGGCTATATTTATTGCCTGTGCGAAGCCGGGACGGGCCGCTAGTTATGATATTTTATTATATTCAGTCTTTAGATTATTTACCTCTTGCTGAAGCCATCTTGATAAATAAGTGTTTTAACTAATAACGGGTTTTACTTGCAAATTATAAATAACTTAATTTGGGTAAAAATGCAGATAGTTGGTTTTTGCAATAAGGGTACGATATATAATATCCTGTATAATTAATATTCTATAACTTTTGTCTCATCCATACCTAATATGGCTGATATCATTGTTATAAACATTTGCAACTTCAGATAGACAAATTTGAAAAACGGATACTTACGTGAGATACCTGTGTTTTTCAATTTCATTTGTTCACGAATTACGGGTAAGGGTAGACCATGTCCTGGATTTGTTTATTTAGTTTAATCCACATCACAAACATTTAACATAAAAGGAAAATCTTAATAACAATAGGGACTAATGCTAAGGCGTACATAGCAATCATCATAGAAATACTGATGCCTTGAGAAATACAACATCAGTTTTAGTATATGCGAAACCCAAAACACGTGACTAGTATTTTTATTAGAGATGAAACGGATATCCAGTAAGTATCCGGTATCCAGCCTATTCGGCCTTGTTTTGATTATCCGGCCGGATACCGGATAGTAAAATTCAAAGAATTTTCTTTGTCACAATAGGTCAAAGATGTTAGTTTTATTAATAAGTTTAGCATTCAAAATTAACAATTGGTAAATTCTGGTGAATCAATATCAAATTTTCCGCATTATTTGGTAAGAGGCAACTCTACTTAGCTTCGTAAAATAGACCAGCTTCTAAAAAAACCCCTACGCTGAAAATGCTACTTTCAGGCGCTGATAAATAAATTCTAGCAAATCATACTAATCACGTTATGAAATACGATAAAGGGCTGAGTGTCCGGTACCGGATATCTGGCGCTCCGGCCTCGTAGCTTGCCGAATATTCGGTATGCGATATACGGCTAAACCGCTATCTAAAAATATAAAAACAACCACATCGTAAGTAAGGTTCACAAGAGCTATGGGCTTGTAAATGTAATTTAATTATAATAATAGTTTAACAATTATACTAATAATAAATGGTATTTATTTTGCAAATAGATTTAACACTTTTGCTCGCCAATATTTTCGTCCCATTTTGTTAAATAATATACTTAATATTATGTCGAAATTCCCAGAAACACATACATTTGAATTAAACAACAATTTAAAATTACCAATGATTTTACCAGGTCAAGCTTTCTTAATCCAACATAATCAATAATTATCTTTCAAAGTTTTAAGCAAGGGGTCGAACAAATAGATTTTCATGTACTTGCCCCAAATGAAGTCGATATGGTTCCAGGCTTTGTACGGCATGACGTAGTATCCGCGTATTACGTTTTCATTCAACTCTGCTCTCAAACGATCAACATCCTCTATGGCTGATAACCGGTCATTCTCACCGACAAACAAAGATAGGTTTAAAGAAACTTTACTCAAGTCATACACCGGCGGCTGTGAGCTGCCATACCTTCTCAAGTTCCCGAGCCCATAGTCATACTGTTGGAATCGCCTTGATGCTACGATTTGTGCTAAATGCACGGTGTTCTTTGTTGATGAACCGCAAGGGTAATGTTTGAAAGCTTTCCGCTCGAATTCGGGTTCGAATTGCTCGGGGTCAGGGCCGAACAAAACTGAGGCAAACCCCAGCCCGCACGCCGGGTACCCGATTAGCCGCTGCGTACATGTGGCGCGGAACAACACCGCTAACACCGAGGAATTCCGCAGAAATTCTCCGCGACCTATAAAACCTATTGTTGCACTCAAAGGCGGTCCTCCTGCCAAAGATAACAGGAAAAACAGCGGCTGCTGAGCGTGTGTTAAATACGCGATCGGGGCGAGACATACAACGATTTTAATTTTCGAGACGAATTCCGGTTTCAGCACTCCCAAAACGATGAACACTTGCGTCCCCTGGGAGTGCGCGATCACTTGTAGTTTAGTCTGTCCCGTCTTTTCTAGTATGAAGTCGATCATCGCTGGCATGTCGTATAGAGCCATCTCGTGGAAAGTAAAATCCCAGAACTCTGTATCTCTGTCAGGATCCAGAGTTTTGTGAGCTCGAGAGTACATGTTACCTCGTGTGTTTCCGAACCAAAGATCGTAGGTGTTGTTGTATAGAAAGGCTGCTGGAGAATCGTACTCTCTTAAGATCCAGGTATCCGATGAGTCTATGAAGCCATGTAAAAAGAATAGTAGTTTCAGTCTATCTCCTGGAATATTAAATAGGGTTAGAATGTACCCGTCTTCAGTGGTCACTTCGTATCGAACACACTCGTAGCCGCAGTTCTTCGCCAGCTCGCAGAATTCTAGTGGTACATCTTCGGGATTAATTGTTAAAGCCGTTGAGACGTTGTCTAACAAATATTGTGCCGATGTACATTGTAAGGAAATTAACAGCACTGGTACAAAATACTGTGCAAACATTTTTATCTTCTTATAAAGAAAGGAGGCGACGCCAGACTTTATCTGGTGCCGTTTTAGTTTCTAGGTTCTGCGCGGTTCGTCACATTATTTATATCAACTTTATCAAACAAATTTTGCATATCTAAATTGTTTATGTTGTCTCGGTCAATAGCTATTTTTGAAATTGCATGATAATTAATTCCTTTATCAAACTGTTAAGTTAACTCAGATGGGTTTTATAAACATGTCTGCTGAATAATATCGCACCAACTATCTGCATTTTTGTGTTATATGCAATTACGAGGGCGACACTGATAGTTTTTAGAACTGGCCACTTATAAAGAATATAATAAAAAAATAAGATTAAATTTTGAAAATAGAACTCTTTGCTAATATTATTGAGTACAAATTTCATTCATTTGTCATTTGTTTTACGATTTGGCGGCAAATTGAAATTTGTCTATGTCACGCCAGTATGAATTTAACGCGAGAAAATTTTCGTACTGTGATTTTTATGACTTTCGGTGTCATTTAAGTCAACAAGATTGTTAGAGCTGGCGCTAGATAAGTTGGCTCGTGGCCGAAATTGGAAACTAATCTTTTGACGTTTATGTCATGTGTCAGGAGAATGTGTTGTGTTCTGTGTTTTTATCGTTTCTAAAGTAAATAGTCGTCATTATTATACAAAAAGTGATTTAAGGGGCCGGCGACGGATGAATTTCCGTACAAACGTAATACCACGCTCATTTGCAGTTGGAGCATATTTCCAACATATTATGATGATATTCGGTTATAGACAATATTTATCTAAGTTCCTACGTCGAGAATATTAGAAATATTGTTATTTTTAATACAGAAAAAGCCAAATGGCATGTTTTGCCATTTACGCTGTAAAAAAGTACGAAATACAATTCGCTTAAATTTCTTTTTGTTTTTTTAAAAAAGAAATACGTAGGAACCTAGATAAATGTTGTCTATAATCGAATATCATCATAATATGCTGGAAATATGCTCCAACTGCAAATGAGCGTGGTATTACGTTTGTATGGAAATTCATCTGTCGCCGGCCTCTTGAGTGCTAGCAGGGATATTGTCTTTAAAGTCAAACGTGTTTTTATTATAATAATTTTATTATAATTTTTCGGGCGACTATCACAATAAAATTTCCTTAAATATGCGTACCCGAGCAGCACCTAGCAAGTCAACAAAGTTTGTCGAAAATGGACTGCTACTATGTGCTTAAATCTTAATCAAGTGACTATCATGACGATATGAATTCTGCAAACTTCATCCATTTAAGAATAAATAGTGCCAAATCTAAAACAGAATTATATTGTAGTAAATTGGATAATGCAGCATACCACTGCACATAAATAAACAAAGGCTCTACAAGAGAAAATACAAAAGCGCAAGCGTTACTGTAATGCCAGAAGAATGACAATGTATCACTACAAGGAAATATTTTTAAATCTGATAGGTTACAACAAACAAATTAACAATGGACTTATCCGACTCTTCTGATAAAGACTAGCGTGGAATTCTGGTGCTAAAAGTGCTAATTAACTTATTTATTAACTTGTTGATTAAGATATTCAGTAAAAGATTTACAAAGTTCTCACAATTTTTTAAATAATAAAGGTAAACATTAAATAAATAAACTCTTTAAATTACACTGTGTTATGAAAGAGCTTTTTCAATCAAATTAAGGAAAATAGATTTGTTAGGCTGGCAATATTAAGTACGCCCACAGCTACGAGCCAAATTATGAGATGATAGACTTCGATTGACCCTGAGTAACAATGGTGAAAGAATTTTTGAAAACAGTAGTTTTTGAGTTTATTCATTACAAACATATACACAAAAATGCAAATTTTCACTCTTTATAATATACAAGGGTGACATAAGTTCTTAGAAAATCAGAAACTGAGCAAACTAGCAAGTTATTTATTTTTAATATATCTTTTCAAAATAGTTTCCATTCACAACAATACATCGCTGCATTCGATAGAACCACCGAGAAAAGCACTTTGCCCACTCGTCCATAGGGGTCTCTTCTAAGGCTTTCTGGACTTAGCGATGAAAACTACTCAATGATTTGCTGGTATTTCTTGCTGAGTTTTTACAGTATCGAAAAACAGACGTATTCATAATTATTGAATTTGACGGAATTCATTGGTGCCTATTATTTATACAAAAAAGAAAAAAATATATATAAAAAAAACAAACGGAATAAAACATCATGCAAAGTTCGTGTTCACTAAAGCAGTTGGGGTAACCGGGTAAAAACCCGGTTTGTTTTAGTCTATGATTGTAAAATCACTGGCCGCCTTTGTATAGTTTTTTTGTGCATAAAGCTTTAAATAAATAAAATGGAAAAGCTTTTAAATAAAATAATCAAATTCTAACATACTATTACGATATTTGAAGCTATTAAATTGCTTGAATAATCAATTATTTTACTTTCATGACTACTGACACAATATTACATAATATTTATGTCCCAAATTCACTTTCTTTTGAATTTTTAAGCGCGGCTCTCACAACTGCATGAACGTCAAAATTGCATTATAGATATGTAGATATTTCCTTAATTATTAAAGACCAACAGAAGTGTTACTTTTGTATTACTTGTCGAAAATAATTAGGTATTTAATTAGTTATAAGTAGACCACATATTTTTCTAGATGAGATTAGAAAACACTTAAAAAATTTCATGATGAAATAAAAGGTTTTGGTCATTTCGTCATTATTCTAAATACTTACCTATTTAAATCGAGTATAACCTCATTTGTAAAGCATACTTATTCGGTTTTTTAAAGAACACTTAGAAAAATATACCATTCGATCGATTATAATTGACTGGACATCTCTAATTCATTATCGACACGACATGACATTAGGTATACATGGCGGCTGGCGGAGGTTATTAGTTGCGTAAAATACTACACCGTTAAATTTTAATCGTTTTAATCCCGTGGAGGGTCGATCCGGTACATGAAAAACGATCGATTTGTAAAGACAAAATTAAAAAATAAAGTACCTCTTTTTCAAAACTCGTATTAATTTACGCACTTCCGAAATTAATTTCTTTAAGAAAAAGTCAGCTGTGCGAGTTCAATGACCTGTAGGTACTTTGTACGCAACGCCGACTATTAACTACAAGTCATTGAACTCGATCAGTTGACGTTGAATTATTACGAGTTTTGAAAAAGAGAGACTTTGTTTTTTTTAATTTATCTTTACAAATCGATTGTGTTTTATGTACCGGATCGACCCTCCACGTGTAAAATGTACATTTCGGCATACAGCTATTCCGTGTTACAGAAGTATTTGCAACTTGTAATGAAAAAGACCATTAATTATCGTGTATTCCGATACTCTTTATCTCTCTTAATCGGCCTGTGCAAGGGCGATTTTTGACATTTACCTTTCGTAACTGTATCATGAAAAATCACAAAGTTATAAGCTTGTTATGTCAACAAAACAAAAATACATAGTCACCGGGCTATCCAGGCAATTGAGGGGTGGTTTTGAACATGCACCAAGCTAATAATCGCTATATATCCTAATGCTCGCTATGACCTGCCGTGACCTGTGTTGTACTTAGTATCAGTAGTATCCAACTTGTGACCTTTTTAAATATTTTTGGGAAAAAATATAACGTGGTGTAAAAACTACCATTGGAATTGATTCGGTTGTATAATCTGTCATTACTAGTAATGGGCCGAATGTGGTTTGTACCGAATACGAATTTCGGCCGAACATTCGGTAAAATTTTATAATTCAGCCAAAATTCGGCCGAACTTCGGTTATTTTTGGTGCGCTTTCTAAGAAGCGATAAGTCAGTACAAGTCGCAACTTGCTTACTCGCATTCGCCCCACCCGCACCTTCCGCAACCCAAGCCGGCTCTCTGCTATTACCGAATACGTCATCTTCGCGACACGCGAGTTAATTATTTTAATGTCCATGTCAAGAGGTCCGTTTCATTAATAATAATTAAAAGTTTATTTGATTTTATAAAAAAGGTTGTGGAGTGTTAACTAATTACAAAGATTAATAAATGACTGATTTGATTATTAATTTTACTGGTTTAATTTTTGTTTTTCATATTCATCTTAGTTAGATCTTATCTTGAACCGAATATTCGGCATTTGAACCGAAAGTCGGCTGAATGTCAAAGTTCGGCTCAAGCCACCGAAATTCGGTTAAGGCGTATAGTCCCTTGAACCATCTAACCAAAATTATGTGAACGCAACTCTCGCACTCGCTTAGGCGGCAGTACGCAAATCTGTGCATTTATTTGCAGCCAGCAGCGCCCGGAAAGCGCTTTAAATCTATTTTCTCTGCAAGATATTGAATGATTTACATATGCAATGTTCACTTTGAAGAATATTTAACCACCAACTTTTATGTGTAAAAATGTTTCTAAAGGTACAAGCTGTTTCGAAGGAGTAGGGAAAAGTTGCGAAAAGTTGTGAATTTGCTAAATATTTTTTTTTTTTTGACTTAAGTATTAATTGCACGAAAAAATCAAATATTTATATTATTGTTCATGAATCTATAATAAACATATATTTTTTTCAAACCAATTAACCTAGCCGTTACGTAGGAGTAGGCCTCAGAAAATCACTGTTTTATGGCACTTTTCGGGCGCTTGGCCCTTAAACCGAATGTGAAACGAATTTCGGCCCATCCCTAGTCATTACATAATTTTAAAGTACAATTAATCAATTTAAAATAAAACAATAAAATAACACAAAAATGGATTTAAATAATTCAAACACATTAAGATTAAAATGAATTGAAAATATTAAAAATTAATTAAATCGATTGAAATATTGCAAATAATTTGATGTTATGAATAAATTGAAATTAAATAAACAAACAATCAAATAAAATTAAAAATAAGTTAAATTTAAAAAGACCTGGCAAGGATTGTAAAGATTGTAAGAGTTTCCTCATAATCTTCGGTAGCTTGTCATTAAAAATATCTAGTTCCGGCATAATTAATACAGTACCTACTGTTGGACTCATTGAAAGAAAGGAAGAAAGAAAATACGTTTATTTGGCACACAGGTACACACAATGAAATAAAAAATGATTGTAGTATGGATCTTACACTTAAAATATATCTACATTGTATGTCCCACGGCTGCACCTATTCGGTGCAGCCGTGGGACAGTTGACAGTGGTCCAGTTCAGCATTATGCCAGGCCACTATTGCTAATTCTTATAATTGGAGATCATATAGGAGTAATGTAGAGAAAGTTTCTATATATCTAGTATCAGTTAGAATCCACAGGGGATCTAAAAAAATGTTCATAAAAACAGCCACTTCGTAGGTAAGCTTCACAAGAGCTCGTGAATGTAATTTATTTACAATAACAGTATCAATTATACAAGTGATAAATGGTCTTTATTTTGCAAATAGATTTAACATTTTTACTCTTTAATATTTTCGTCAATTGAAACTAGCAGAAGGCGGTGTTCCGCTCGTTTTTAAATAATATATTATGTGGAAATTTCCACAGCAACATTTATGAATATACATTTGAATTAAACAACAATTTAAAATTACTAACGATTTTACCAGGTCAAACTTTCCTCATCCAACATAATCAATAATTATTTTTCAAAGTTTTAAGCAAGGGGTCAAACAAATATTTTTTCATGTACTTGCCCCAAATGAAGTCGATATGGTTCCAGGCTTTGTACGGCATGATGTAGTATCCGCGTATTACGTTTTCATTCAACTCTGCTCTCAAACGATCAACATCCTCTATGGCTGATAACCGGTCATTCTCACCGACAAACAAAGATAGGTTTAAAGAAACTTTACTCAAGTCATACACCGGCGGCTGTGAACTTCCGTACCTTTTCCAGTTCCCGAGCCCATAGTCATACTGTTGGAACCGCCTTGATGTAACGATTTGTGCTAAATGTACGGTGTTCTTCATCGATGAACCACAAGGGTAATAACATCCGAAAACTATCCGCTCGAATTCGGGTTCGAATTGCTCGGGGTCGGGGCCGAACAAAACTGAGGCGACCCCCAGCCCGCACACCGCGTACCCGATTAGTCCCTGCGAACACGCGGTCCGGAACAAAACCGATAACACCGAGGAATTCCGCAGAAATTCTCCGCGACCTATAAAACCTATTGATGCACTCAAGAGTGGTCCTCCTGCCAAATAAGATAGATAAAATAGCGGGTGCTGAGCGTATGTTAAATACGCGACCGGGGCGAAACATACAACGATTTTAATTATCAAGGCGAATATCGGTTTCAGCACTCCCAAAACGATGAATATCTGCACCCCTTGGGAGTGCGCCATCACTTGAAGTTTAGTCTGTCCCGTCTTTTCTAGTATGAAACAGATCATTGCTGGTATGTCATACATAGCCATCTCGTGGAAAGTGAAGTCCCAGAACTCTAGTCCGTCAGGGTCCAGAGTTTTGTGAGCTCGAGAGTACATGTTGCCTCGTGTGTTTCCGAACCATAGATCGTAGCCGTTGTTGTGTAGAAATGCTGCTGGAGAATCGTGTCCTCTTAAGATCCAGGTATTCGAAGAATCTAAGTAGCCATGCTGCAGAAATATTGGATACTCTGTATCTCCTGGAATATTAAATAGGATTAGAATGTACCCGTCTTCAGTGATCACTTCGTATCGAATACACTCGTAGCCGCACTTGTTCGCTAACTCGCAGAATTCCAGTGGTACGCAGGATTCCAATTCGGGATTACTCGTCAAAGCCGTTGAGATGCTGTCTAACAAATATTCTGCCGTTACACATTGTAAGGATATCAACACCTGTAGTACAAAATTCCGTACAAACATATTTTTTTAAAGAAACCTTGCTCAGCAGAGTGACAATTATAAAAATACGAATAAATACGCGCGTGACTTTCGTTAGTGCTGGTTCAGTGTCTGGGTTCTGTGCATTCCGTTACAATATTTATATTAACTATTTCAAACATTATTTTGCATAAATTACGTACGTACGTCAAGACTTATGCGTAATACGCGATTGATACAAAAGTATAACGTTTGTATCAATAGTTGTTCTTGATTTATCATGAAAACAACAAACAACAGTAACACTGAAGTTAACTCAGATGGGTTTTGTAACATTATGTCGGCTGAATATTTATTTAACGTTTTTATTTATTTAATTTAAATGAACGACCGAAGCCAATTCAATTCAAAACAACATTTAAACCCTAGAATACAAAACAAATAAAATTGAATAATATTGAAAACAGAATTATTTTGCTTGTGTCCCACGACACTAAGGAGTGATGAAGACATCGACATTTCCTAGCCAATAGGTTCGTCAATCCCGCAAATATGTTGACATGTTGGTTAGATTATGAGAAGGCCTATGAAAGAAAGATGAAAGAAAGAAAAACAGTTTATTTACGCGTTAAAGACGCAAACTTAAAAGTAGGCAACTATGACTCTGTTCCACATACATAGCTCATGAGGGTGTATAAAATAGACGGAACTCTACGCACCTTCCATGGGTCCTTCGCTATACAGGATGTGGCCCGAGCAAGGAGAATGATGAACCAATGTGAAAATAGAAAATTTTCAGGGAGCAGAAACAAGTAGACTCTAACTCTTCAGGGAGACCCTTTTTTATGGTGGGAAAAAATCATGCATTGACATCCCCCGCTCCCTTGGGCGGAGCAGGAGATAGTGTCAGACTCTTACTGACTAAAAGAGCCACCCCGTTCCTTCTAGCCTTCATACCGGGGCTCGAGCGCCCTTTCGGATACCCTTGGCCCCAGTAGGCTTCGACCCGGCTGGGTCCCTGCTGTTGCTGACAACTCCTTGAGGCGCGCGGGAACAGTGCGCGCCGTCGACGACTTGGGCTTGGTCCGGACAGTTACCGGACGGCCGGACAGCGAGCTACCCATTGCTCACTGTCCGCAAGCCCGCGTCTACGTTGGCCGGAAATCGGGATCAGAATCCCGGCGACGGCGGCGGCGATAACGCCGTTGCCTGATGCGTTCGGCCTCCTCCTTTGCGAGCATTACTGCTTCGCAGAAGTCGGCGTCCGCCTGCCACTCCTCCTCGCTCCGGACCATGGCCTCAACCAAGGCCCGGCGCGAGAGGTCTCCGCCGCCGATCGCCCCCACGAGGGCACGGCGATGCTCCGCCCAAGCAGGGCACACCTCGACTGTGTGCTCCACCGTGTCCTCCGGGCGTTCCGCACAGTGGCGACACCCGGGCGTCACTTCCGCATGAATCGAGTGCAGGAATCTCCCGAACGAACCATGTCCGGTGAGTACCTGCGTCATGCGGAAGGTAAGGACGCCGTGAGGTCTTTCCAGCCACGCCTCAAAGAGGGGACTTACCGCCGTGTTCAGGGAGACCCTGAAGAGTTAGAGTCTACTTGTTTCTGCTTAACTCTGAATCCTCTAAGCACGTTGCTGGAGGATCCAGGCCTGGGCTATCTGTTGAGAAGAGGTGGTTAGGTTCTATGTCCCCATTTTTTATGGATGATCCAAATTCTTTATCCCCAACAATTCGCAACTGAAGTTGAAGGTTTCAAAACAGCGAGGGGTGCAGCCTCAGAAAATGTTTTCTTAAAACTGACGTGGGTATGGTGGTTGCAGTGGACTAAGGACTCACACCGTAGTCCATGACTAAAGAGAACTGGCACACACTTGTAATATTTACTACTGATGACTGCTTTTGTTGGGCACTACATGGGCTTGATGTAGATTTCTTGACGTTCGTGGCCTGGTTACGTTTCGGCGACTTGTTTGGGAAAACTGAAGGTTTTGTCGAATAACTACCGGTTGACATGTGTCGTGCATGCCACCGTCCGGGCGAGTCCATCAGCCCGATTCCTCCTCTGATCGTTCTCATCTGGCTAACAGTGAGTATTTGCACTGGCATTATCAAGTGGCCAGGATGCGCGCCTCAAGGAGATGTCAGTAAAACCGTGGGGTCGAGCAGAGCCGAAGCCTACCTGGGCCATGGGTTCGCTTCTGAAAAGAAATTTCGATGACCTGGAAATGCAAAAAAGGAACATTGGAGTGGGTTGTAGTCAGCAAGTCTGACACGCTCTCTCGCTTCGCTCTAAAGCGGGAGAAGAAGACATTGGATGATATCCAACCTACAAACTTGGAGTTGCTGAGTTTTTTTTTTTTAATTGTTGATAAGTTTGCGCTTGGCGGCTATCTCACCTGATGGAAAGCGACGATGCGGTCGTCGATGGTGCGCGCTTACCTAGAAGTCACCTATTCACTCTTGACTTAGAGATTCTCGGGTATTAGCCATGAGGAAACAGACTCCGGCAGGGAATTCCAGTCCTTAGCTATACACTCAATGAACGTGTTCCCAAAGCGTTTCGTGCGTGTAGGTGAGATGTCCACTATGTACCTACCGGTGGCGCATCGCCATACGTCTGGTGGTCCGATGATGGAATGAGCTAGGTGGAATTAGTTTTTGCAATACCGATGCACACTCCAGTGAGCCGGATATAGTGACGATTGACTGATTAGCGCGCCGCACAATAATGATAGTCAATTCACATGGTGAGAACCTCGTGAAAGCTGAGAAAGAGAAACAAAACAAATATCTTGCTGCTCGGCATATCTATATGCTGACTCGGCAGTCATTGTCCCGATTGTTGTCACCGTTGATCTGTTGGCCAAAAGTTTCGACGACCAACTGTCAAAATGTCGTTGCGCGGTTGGATTAAGGGCCTAATACGAGTATTCTCGATACGTAGCGAGGTTCTTGTCCCTGGTGCTCTAACCACCATTAACTCTATGGAAGCATAAATAACCCCGCGGGCCTTTCGCTCTGGATGACAGCGCGTTCCGCTTTCTCTTACTTCATTAAAAGCTTAGACTGGCCTGTTGGTCTAGTGGTTAGTGACCCTGACTGCTATGCCGGAGGTCGTGGGTTCGATTCCCACTCAGGCCAAATGTTTGTGTGATGAGCATAATCATTTGTTCTGTGTCTGGGAGTAATTTATCTATAGTATGTATGTATTTAGAAATATATAAGTATGTTTATCAATTGTCTAGTACCCATAACACAAGCTCTGCTTAGCTTGGGACTAGACCTAACATGGTAGAATATACCATGAGCACTGGCGACTTTCTGACCTTTTAAAAGACTTTCGCTTGAATCTTGCGGCGCGGTGCACAAACCAAACTTTTTTTATTTTGAAGTTTTCGTTTCGAGTCCAAGTAAAAATGAACTTAGTGGTGGTCAGGCGTGTCAGTGTTTTTGATGATACCTCTCAAACACACTCAGCAGTTTCTTCAAGTCACCGACGTGATTCGAAAAATTTCTAAAAATATTTATAAAAGAGACATTCAATAAATGTATGGGACTCAAATGATAAAAAAAAAATAGCAATCTGACTTATGTAAATATTCTGTTTTTTTTTTTTTTAACTTTAAATAATATTTTACAGCCTCACCGCGTTTTTTTTAAGTGAAGTCGAAAAAAATATCAGCTTGTACCACATTAAAAAATATTTTAAAACCCTGTGGCCATTGACGTGCCAGTATATCTGTGTTATATGTAACTATGTATTCTATGCTCCATGTCACGAATGTTTTAACATATGTATAGATTCTAGGTAGACTAGAAGGTGTTCTTAAAAAAGAGAACAACTCAAGATTACAGTTGTGATAGCACTTTAAGATGTATTTCTGCTTTCTCAGTACAAATTATGAATATAAGCCAATAGTAAATTCAATTTCAGATTACCAACATTGCAAAAACTTGAAAGGCAACACAACCAATTTGAAAATAGAACTTAATAATGCAAAGCCTTTGCGCTCCCAAGTTATTTTAGAATCAAAGAATCATTAAACTTATTCTGCAATTCGTACTCCGCTCTCACATGTTAGTTCGGCAAAGTTCGGGAACGCTCGGTTTGCTGGATGCCATTAATCATACACGCTAGACGCTAGATGCTAAACCGCTAGTTATCCACAGAGCGATAGAGGCATCACTGGCAACGATATCGCTGAACTCCACGACGCCCGAGGAGCCGGTGGAGGAACATATAGTCGACGTGGACGCCGACGAGGACCTTCAAGCGGCTCTAGCGCTGTCGGCGAAGGAGCAGGCGTCACGTGAGCAGCAGCTGGCAGCGGAACAGCGGGCTTTTGATGAAGCGCTGCGGTTGTCGCTGTTAGAAAAGTAACCGGTGAGTTTATTTACACCAATATAATCATGTCAAGGGCAGTTTTTGGTAAGATTCATTTCGAGTAGAGTGGTTTGAATCCCAAATTTATTCCTGGTAAATATTGTGATATAAAATTTGTGTGTTTGGTATCTAAACTCTACACAACTGGACAATATTTGGATTCATTGAAACCGGTGCAATCTCGGTGTATACTAAGATCTTGGACTAGTAAAAATGGAGTTGAGAATTTTATTGTAGTATTTCACTATCTCAGCGAAGCTTGACTCGACCTTGTTGCCAAATACAGTAAAAACAAACAAAACATTCGAATGAAGTAGTAACTCTTGTATGGTAGTCCATAACGATGACATGTGAGCACCACAACCGGAGTTCGAATGACAAAACGTGCATTTTTTTGTCAGCAACAGCAGGGACCCAGCCGGGTCGAAGCCTACTGGGGCCAGGGTTATCCGAAAGGGCGCTCGAGCCCCGGTATGAAGGCTAGAAGAAACGGGGTGGGTCTTTTAGTCAGTAAGAGTCTGACACTATCTCCCGCTCCGCCCAAGGGCGGGGGATGTCAATGCATGATTTTTCCCACCATAAAAAAAAACTTGCATTTTTTTCACTGCAGTGCGCGGCCCCTTGAATTGCGTGCGCGTTCTAATCTTAAATCATGTTATAGTTAGTTAGCCTATTATGGCCCCACTGCTGGGCGAAGGTCACCTTCTCCCTTTCCCACACACGTCTTCTGGGACTTAAAAACACCTTCATAAAGGTTACAGAATTATGAGTGTTACATGTTGAATTGGTAACGGAATCAAATATGTAACACTTATAAGAATGTTTTCAATGTGTTAACCCAAAACACTTATAAAAGTGTAACCGTAACATATCTGTAACAGATATAAAAGTGTTAACAGTATTAATAAGTGTAACAGGTAAACGCAGCGTTGCCAAGTTTGCAATTTGCTTATTTATGGCACTGTACAATTATTTATACCTAAAACTATACTAAAACTGATTATTTCAGTTACACATATTAACACTTTTTAACACATATAACAGGTTACAGTTTGATTCGGCAAAACTTATTAACACAGGTTACAGTTTCATTCGGTAACATTATTGTATCTGTTACACTTAAAAGTGTTTTTCTGTTTCACATTATTACGGTTGCAGTTTGAGTCCCTGCACGTCTTTCCTCGGCTATTGCAGACCAGTCCCTCCAGTAGTTGTGTAGTTGGATTAACATCTCTAGCTGCGGCTCATCCGATCCTTGGTCATACAGTAAGCGTCAGTCATCTAGGAAAAACTTAATACGGTATTGTAGTAACAATATGTTATATTCAGTTGCACCGTCTAAAGCACAGTTTCTTCCCTTTGTATGTGAGCATATTTATTATTATTGCTTCTGGCCTGAACAACTAATGGTCAAAGGCCATGTCTTCCGTTGTTTCTGACTCGGGGCCACTTTACCAAATCCTAAGGCATCTAAGTCGTCTCGCTATTTTTTTCATGGTCTACCGCGACCCCGTCTCGCGGTTTCAGGGCACAAATTTTGTTAGCAAGAAGCATAATATATTTCACATTATTCTGCCATCTACACTTTTATACTATAAAGAGGTAAAAGATGTTTTATGTTTTTTTGTTTATAGGAGCTAATCTCGAAAAGCACTGGTCCGATTTCAAAATTTTGAATTGAATGTTTTTTTGTTTGTAAGAGGTAATTTTCTAAAAGTTTTTCAACGATAGATATGTACAATACAATTCACGAATGATGTCGGCCGTGAAGTTAGCCTTTGCGAACGTTCTCGCATACTACACTCTTCTCGCACACGCACGTCGCCATTTGGTTCCTAAAACACGTTACTGCGCAGCCTTCTGCGCAAACTTCACGGCCGCCATCATTCGTGAATTGTACTGTAGCTTTATTTCTTATTATTATTATTATTATTATTAAATATCTAATTTAAATATATTTCATTTTCAGATCTCAATTCAACAAAAGTATGTATGAAGCGTCCAACCAAAATAAGACTTACGCCTAATGTACTTCTAGTAAGTAGTTAAAATTAAATACTTCACGGGCTGAGCTTCATATTAAGTGTTTCATCCATAATATACCTATGTGAGGTGTAAAAAAGTTAGAAACTTCGTTAAATCTCTTTCACAAGACGGTTTCCAGTTATAGTTTACACAATAAACAAAAAAAAAAAAAAATATATCACCAACCCGCACTGTGTCCGCATGGTGGATAAGACCCATTCCCTCTCTTAGAGAGGGGGCCTGAGTCCCGTGAGAACATTATGAGGCCGACAATGATATACTATTATAATATCACAAAAATAGACGAGAAATAAATGACTTTTACCTTCGTTATGCGTCTTTAACACTTGAAATATAAGTATACCCAACTGGGTATATTTATCCCCAGTTGGTTATACGTATACCCAACTTGGTATACCTATATTAACAACTTTTTATCAACCAGAGAGCACCATATTAAGTTTTGTGACACGTCACGTAGCCATGTTCAGCGAACGCTTAAGCCGGTTCTAACGACACCTCATTTGCCGAGTTTTGATATGTAGTTTAGGAGCACACATACATAGCCTCCGTAGTCGGATAATAATATTAAAAAAAAGATTACGAACATTCGATGTTTTTATGGATGAGACATTTAATTTTACGTTATACATACTAGCGATTTAGACATGAAACAATCAAATACTACTAATATAATCTTGTAAAAAAAAATAGTATATTTTGTATGTAGTGTCAGAATTGTAAAGAAATATATATTATGACTGCCAATCTATGTTTATTTGTTCAATATAGATTGATATATATATATGTCTTTAGTCGCTGATCTGTATAACTAAACCCTGTTTTCTGAAACCCGATGCGGTCTCTGATTGGTTTAAATGGATGTCATTTGTCATGACCGATGCTGTGATTGGTTGACCAAAACACCAACAGCCAATAAAAACGGAGTTTGACTTTGGTTTCAAAAATCGATGCTACATGAACTCAGCCCTTAGATTTTTGACTGTAGAATATTTATTCATCGTTACATAATAATTATATTAATGTGTATTATTATTTTGTGGACATCATGTCCGTTAAATAATAATGCGCATATGTGTTTAGTATCGCTATACGAGTGAGATGTAATAATAAATAATAATAAATAAATAATTATTATTATTTGACAGCGTATTTTAAAGGAATTGTTCAGACAGGTACATATTTGAGTAAGCTTTGAGGGGTCAAATTAATTACAAAAAAAAGAAGAAAATGAATATAATTTAATGTTGTGTTAATTTGCGTCCAACAAAAAACCGTACCATGGTAATCATAAACAGCTTCTCTAATGTTTAATGCAATCGATTTTTTTATTTATCATGATTTTTTTTCAATAAAGCTTCAAGTTTATTTACTTAAGCTAAGGGTATACAGGGAAACCTTAATACAAGATACTGTTACAGTTTGCAAAATTTTGATCTTGGTCCCTAAATGGTTTGGTTACAAAGCCACAAATCGTCTCTGGTCAAATTCGGCCCAAGTTACCAGGGTTGCCACCTTTTTTGGGAAAGCTAGAGTATTATCTGTTTAAATCAGAAACGGTTATTTCAAACAGACCAATTACAGGCACTATTAAATTTTCAAAATGTAGGACAATAAAAAAAAGTGAAGCTAAGTTGTACGATCCAAAGCATAAATCTCTAACGTAGGTTAACAAGAAACTCCATGGACACTCTTTAATAAAAAGGGGAAAATGAAGAGTGTATCCTAGGAAAAAAGAGTACCCTTAATTATTTTACTTATTGTCAAGCAAATTTTTTATTATTTCAAAATAAATGTATAGTTACCGAAAATTTTCAATAAACCTATACATTTTTTTACCAATCAACAACTAAGAAAAAATATTTCAGTAAAACACTGAAATGGCAGGATTTCGTTCAGCTCAACTTAAAATAAATAAAGTTTTTTAGCGTACTCTGTAATGTTTGAAGTTTATAAAGTAATCATCCGCAGGATAGAGTACAATACTCTATATTATGTGAGAGTATGGTCGGCAACCCTACTAGTCGCATTTGATTAGAAACTTGCTCTGGTCGTGAATAGGAAATATGCATACAATTTTTTTATTAGCTTAATTAATTTCTCTGGTAAACAATTTAGAGCTGGTAAGTAATTTAGCTGTTCTAAACAAATATAAAAACCAAAAATTAAATTGTCTTTATCAAAAATGAAGTTTTAAAACTTCAAAGCTGTTAATAAGAAAGAGAAGTCCGACATGCCCTTAGTTCCGAATTACGTCAAAAGCGATTATATCGCGAATCCGACCAAATTTAATAGTCACAAAATGTAAGGACTATTGAGCACTATTTGTAACGTTGAGCGTTGCTTGGATTCCCAAAAAAATCTTTGACGCAATTCGGAACAAAGGGTTAGTCTTTGCCGTCAAAGGGACACTCGTACGGCGGCTATACAAAATGGCGTCGAGGATAGTGAGAGAGATATATTTGTTTAAAATTGTTTACTGTTTTTTACATATTTTTTTGTGTATTGATAAACTGGAAAGATAACACATATAGTTTGATGCATATTCCCTATCAACCATGGTCGCTAACTGACCAAGATCCCAAAATTGCCAATGTCTCAAATTGACCAAGACCGTAAACTGACCAAGGTCGCAAATTGAAATACTGGAACTAGCTTACTTGTACAACAGTAGAACTTTATATTCGATTAAATTAAACAAAGTATTTACACTGTCTCAATTATTATGATTACTTACTATACGTTAGTTAAACCTTAGACTTGGCAATAGTTTGCCTAGGATTAGTATCCAGTGCAATAATATATTATTATATAATATTTAAATGTTTATATTTTAACACTATTCTGATTCCTATACCTCTGCGTCACTGCAGTTAGATGAATATCACCTTTATTGTGAATGTTACAAGGTCGACATTACAGACAAAATCTCTTTCACAACTAAATATTTAGATGTGACTAGCATAATCTGAATTATTCTTTGTATATTCTCCTCGACTTATAAGATACATTGATAAGAGATTTTGTATTAAAAAATAATTGTAATTATTTATACCTATTATAATAATATAGACTCTGCCTGCCAAGCAAAAATCACCCTTCATGATAACTGTTTAACTTCTATTCTTGATACTTTTGAGTTGATTTTTGCTTGGCTATATTATTTTTACACAATATGTTGAGTATTAGATGAATTAGCAGTACCATAAAGGAATTGTGATTGTATTGTAATAATAATAATAATAACTGTTTTCATATTTAACAGTAATTGATAGCATTTGTTAGACTTTACACTAGGAAATTGCACCTTAGCGAAACACAACACAAACCTATTTATTTTATTATTTGTTACATCTGGAAATAGACCTTTTTTATCATTGATAGGCTTGCGTTTGATCACCTCTCACCTGATGGTAAGCGATGATGTGGCTGACGATAGAGCTCGCTAGCCTAGAAGCAACCTATTCACTCTCAACACCTTTGTTATTACTGTTAGTAATATTAATCTGCATGTAATATATCTGAAGACCCAGGTCTAAACGTGGCTATGAGGTCCTACCATGAGCTCTTACCACGATCTATTTGACGACCTAAACTGAATTGTTAAAGGGATGAAACTATGCATCAGTTCCATCCCTCTTTCTCGCTCGCATACTTGACATTTAACACGTCGTGTTCAATGTTCTAATGATTTTACTTCCTAACTAAATGAGCAGTGAATTGCAAAACAAGAAACAGAAAATTAAATACCATGGCGCAATTCTTTTAAATAATATGATTTGCGAAGAAAGTATTGACTGAAAATTGGTATGACATCCTTGGCGACCTTCAAGGGATACCCTTCTAATTTATTTACCACGGTTTTTTTTCGTGGTGGGAAAATCATCTAATGACATCCCCCGCTCTTGGGCGGAGCGGGAGATAGTGTCAGACCCTTACTGACTAAAAACCCACCCTGTTCATTCGTGCCTTTCGCACCGGGACCGAGCTTCCCTTTTGGATAACCCTGTCCCCAGTAGGCTTCGACCCGGCTGGGCCCCTGCTGTTGCTAACAGCTCCTTGAGGCGCGCGGGAACAGTGCGCCGTCGACGAATTGGGCTCGGTCCGGACAGTTACCCGACGGTCGGACATCGAGCTACCCAGTGCTCGCCGGTTTAATCATGCTTGCGGGTCCGCATGCAGAAAATTTTGAAATTAAAAAACAAACGCATGCGGATTATAATAAATACTTGTATGAAATGGACATTCGTGGGGGTTACGCGTGCGGAGCAATCCCGCATGCGTGATCAAAACCGCACGATATTAAAAACACCCTTATATTTCTGGCAACCGAGGTTCATGAAGAACCGAACTTCACAACAACACATACGCAAGGATAGTTGCATCCTACCTTTTCTTCCTTCAAGTTTCTTCGTAAATTATTCAGTTTTTGATACAAAATATAACTATTGTTTTCCACTGGAATACGGATATAATACATTCCAAGGTTTTTCTTTAGAGTCAGTTTACCGAGGTCGCATCTGTTTCAACGATACCACATACGTATTATTTCAGTTGTGTAAATACTTGAGATGCTAAAGTGCACACAATTTTGCATCACAATAATATATCTATCGAATAATTGAAACAGTCAATGAACTTCACTTAAAATATATGCCAAAACCGGGATAGTTGCGGCTTTGACTAAAAGGAGTGACATGTAGAAAACGAGGTGGACAGAATATTGCCGAGTGAATAGAAACACATAAAGAAAAGGTTTTCATAAATAATTTAAAAATTGCTAAAGTTGTCAAATGATAAAAGGCCTGTTATGGTATTTGTATTTTGGCTACCTAGCGGCTAGTCTGGTGTAGTGAAGCTACCTCTAAAATAACTACTACTATACCGGACCACTAATTATTATTTTATTGCTTTTTCAGTTTCGTTTCAAGTTACATTTTTGAGTCTTTCCCAAATGTCGAAACGGGCTTTTTATTTTGTTATGAGTAAAAAAATTAAAGTGCTTAAATGCTGTTTTTTTTTTTATTATGGATAGGCTCGCGTTAACCACAATCTCACCTGATGGTAAGCGATGATGTGGCCGACGATGGAACACGCCTGCCTAGAAGCAATCTATTCACTCTTGACTTAAAGAATCCCCTAGGTTATAGCTATCAGGAAACACACAGACTCCGGCAGGGAATTCCATTCCTTAGCTGTACGCATAATTAATGTACTCCCAAAACGCTTTGTACGTATTGGTGGGATGTCCACCATGTACCGGTGGCGCAACGCCGTACGTCTTGTGGTCCGGTTATGAAACGGACTTGGCGGAATTAAATTGTGTACCTCTAGTGCACACTCCCCGAAGTGTAAACGATAGAAAACAGACAGGCTAGCAACTAGGCGTCGATGCTCAAGAGTTAAGAGTTTTGACTTCACAAGAGCATCATTTTCTATGATCTAAAGCAGTTAGTTTTTAAATCCATTTAAGTAAATAAATCTAATAAAAGGAATACTTTTTAGAAACCAATAAAATAGAAATAAGTATTGAAGAGGAAATTCAAAGCAAATTTTGGTTACTATTCACCCCGTTTTATCGTAACATCAAATGTAGTCAGATTTTTTTTTATTGTTTTAAACCAGTGCTTGACTGTGATCCCACCTGATGGTAAGCAGTGATGCAATCGTTGAAGGTGAGGCGCACTAGTTTATTCCATTGCTAGTTGGATTGCGTCAAGAGGCTATGTAGTCGGATGAGTCTAAATCTTATAACTGCATCACAAATTAAAACCAGGAATTGTTATCAAGTCCATAAAGAGAAATGAGGCAATCCATAAATTGTGAATTGGTAATGTCTAAGCGTGAAGTACAAAAAAAAAATTCTTTAATAAGTTTTGTTGAACTGTCAGTATAAAAACGGAAAATGTTGAGTGTTGTACTTGTTTAAGAGTTTACATGTTTGTGAACGCACCCACGGTACAGGAGTAATTCCTTAAAAAAAGTATGGTGCAATAAAAAAAAACTATGCTGCAAATAAAGCTACATTTTCAGTTTTTATACGAACTTTCTTTGATACAGCGATACGACTATCTTTTCGCTGTTGATCGATTTCGCGCCAAAAGATCTCTTGTACTACTTATACAAAAGAGATTCGTGCTTAAATATTACCCAATAGCTTACTTCTAAGGTTTATTTTCTAACCGATGTAACATAACATAAGTATGTACCCTGTAGGCCACTGTAAGTAACTAGTGTTTGTATACTTGGCGCTACTCCGCAGCTGTGATTTAATATTTAATAATGTATTGAATATTTTGTATTGTCTCGAACCTTGTTATGTACTGCTGTGGTCTGAAATTGCTTTAATAATTTCCGTTTAGGCAGTTGACACACCATGAACCCATCTTAACATAAAAATTGACTGTAGTTTTGTGTCTAGTGCGTCTATAACGGCTATGTCAATAACTTTTTAACTTAATTCGATCTCACTTAGTATTATATTGTATCAAAAAAAACGAACAAGTATTATTGATGTAGATTTTACACGCATAGCAGAATTTGTAACAATGCCATCTAGTGTGTGCAATCGGAACTAAGCAGCGATAATTTATATTAGCGCCATCTCTTGGTGGGTAAGAGAAACAAGTTATTGATGATGTCCATTCAGATAGTGATGCTTAGTTTTGTAAGAAGTGTGTACAAAATATTTAATACATGTTCACACATATTTATATGAATGTATACATAATTATTGTACAAAGCTATTTCAATTCTATACATTTCCTATTCCAGTTAAACATTGTACAACCCTGTCGAAATGTGTAAAATAATGTGTTATTATAATTATATTTTATGTATATTGATTTTTAATCAGTGTTTTATTCGATTCCTTATCAGAAACTATTGTTTTGAAAAATACCGGATTTTCATTACCGGATCAAAATCTTAGCTAACCACTTTTAGTCATTCCATGTAATTATCAGCATTTACTTACCTACCTGTGTGCTTTGGACGACACACCTATGTAGCAAAATATGCTCGCAGAATTCCATTATTAGGTTTATTGGGATTGGGATAGGACGTATATCGGGAAGACAATAAAAGAAATAAATACGCACAATGTTATCTATGTATTTAAAATTTAATTTTCGTTACTTATATACAAATTACAACATTCACTATCAATAATAGGTATTAGTTTGTCCTATATTTACATACGTAATACACTTTAGAAGCGTAATTTCATTATTCAAGTCAATAAATTACATCAGGAAACTTTTGGAATAGTTAGTAGTCTTGAACATGAAGGACCAACAACACTGCGTCTTCCGAACGGGGATGGAACCGGACGCCGGCGTCGCGGCAACACCGGACACACAATATAGTGACACCGGAATAGAAAAAATGGAATTGTACATTAGAAAAGTAGTTTTATATCAATAATAATTTTTCTTACACTTAGACACACCGGCATTCGATCCCCGTTGTAACATACTGCGCGAGAATTGTACTTACTAATTACTACAAATTGATAAAGATTCCCAAGGAAAGTAACGAGAACAATTAAAATCATCGAAAACTTAAAAAATAACGAAATAAATAGATTTTTTTTTTTTAATAAAAAGGTATTATTTTATAATTTATAACATCGAGTTTGTGTTCTTATAACTTTTTTGAGGACGAATACTGCTTAATTTATAAATAATTCACTTAAAATAATTATGTGATAACATAGTTTCCATCAATTCTCAAACATAATAAAATACTAGAATAAATTGCACTTGAATTAAATAGTAAATAGTTGTATCAAATAAACAGGTTTATTGCATATTGCTAATATCAATAAATTCCTTATTCTTACAAATATTAGTTAGGTACATTGTTACAGGGCTTACCAAAAATCCTAATTACTTTAAATTCATTTTATAGACCATTACGATATTTTTACAGAGTCATCAATGAGTGCAAAAACTGCAACGGAAAATAGTATATAAAGTTTACAACCGTTCGTGGTCACAAAGTTGATATTGTTAAGATATTTCCATATATTTATAGTGAAAGTTCAATAAGTCATAAGAACACGAATCGACGTCAATATTACGACGCTAACACAGACTTACACTGGCTAAAATGAGAATAATTCTTCGACACTACAGATATTTATTACATTATAATTATTATATTCGGATTATTATGAAATTCTTGAAGCAAAACATCACATTGATTGACACAAACGAACATTGAGATATTTAAATGCTACAACTGGTTAATGTCCACACTGACTAAATGTGGTTTATGTGCAACAGTAAGATTGTTGATGCAATTATATTATTTGTCCGCAATCAAAGACACGCTGCGGACCCCTAAACTTAAATTATGTGAAATCATTTGCATTTCTACTATTACTTATTAAAACACTGAATTATAATTTAAACATGTTACAGCTCTGTCTACGTTAATCCATGTAGGTACATGTTATTACTATAATAGCCATATATTGACAAATTACATGTCTTCAAATGTTCATAGCCAACAAAAGTAATCCTCTCTACTCAATCGTTTCTGGGACTATGTATTTTGCCTACTCTCATTTTAACCAGATTTAGGACACCATGCCGACTACTGCTAGCCTCACAACTGATGGGTGCTAACAGTAGTCACCTTGAGGTTCTGTCTAATAATAAATGAAGCTGATGCAGGTCGGGTTGTTATTTACAATTAAAATACTGAGTTTAATATTACCGCCGATAGATGGCGTTGATAACGAGATCACTTTGCATCTAATAGAGATGTGCTGAGGGTAGGGACGCGTAACATTAAACAATGATTTAAATAACAAATCCGACCCGCAAAAGCCCCTACACATAAATTAAATGCATCGTACCTCCGCTTAACGTTTACTACCTACGATATACATACAGTCCGACTTGGATTGCACTTATTTGGAACTAACGCCGCCCCTCGGCGCATGTTGTATCATATCACAACTAAAGATAAAATATTATGCACTACGTACGTACTCTGTCACTGTACTCATTGGCGCACCATCTTATAATGTACGGATATGCTTGGTTGAGCATCCACAACTTACTTTACTCATAACTAACAAAACGTGTTTCAGTAATGAGGACATAATAGGTAAAGAGGGCCTTTAGTTGTCTAGCAGATTGTACTTTTTCTTGCGTACATACAATAAACTTAGAAGGATTAAATATACGATATAAATAGACATTTTATAATCAAAACAGCTTCCCTTACGCACGAATAAATGGCAGAGATGAAGATGAGCGAAGCGTGTGTAATCGATTTTGATCAAATGTCAGAGTAATGTGCGCTGGCTGCGAACATCCCTGCGCTCGGATTTAACGGGTTTAAATGGTTGTCATGGCAGCCGCCGGAGATACACCTACCTAGATGTTAATATAGGAGCTTTTAATTTGATGAAGCACCCAGCGTGCAGTCGTGTAGGTATTTACGGGGAAATGCGTCTGGCCGGACAAAGGCGACGAATTTTGAACAACGAAATATGTTGTTGATTGATTTTTACGTCAGTTGCTTTATTGCTTTTCTTTTCACGGATAGGAACAACAGTTTTTATTATTAAAATATCTGACATTTAGGTAATTGTAAGCAAAAATACACTCAACATTCCAACCAGCCTTATTTAACAAAACATGAGCCTGAGTACCTATATTGTGTAAAATTTTAGCATAAATTGTAGATGCTCCTAAGAGGTGGGTTCGCAATTCCGTTCCAGTGAACACCATAGATGATGTGAACTTATCTGCATTAGATAAAATGATAAACAAGAATATAATAATATGGCAATTAGGTGTACGCGGTAATGTAGTGTAATTGAGACCAATTTCTAACTTCCGTTAGTCTTTAGAAATATTCCTAGACACGAGTAACTTTGCTTGATAATTAAGGGACCTGAATAATTATCGCTTTTGTTGTGACCTTAAGTAGCCTATTGTATCTTAAAAGCTAGTCAAAACGGGCCAAGGTCTGATTGTAAATGTGCTAACGTTAAAATAATGTTCAACTACTTAGTACAATATTGATCGGAAAACTGTCCCTGCTTTCACTGAAGACAGTCCAGTAATAGCGTCATGACATTGGTATTAATATTTCAGTTGTAATTGCCTGTAGTTGTGTAGGTAGGGGACTGGGAAGGGTCTCTCCTCTCTCAATTGCCCGGCCCTGCCGCGGACACCTAAATGACATCAACGTCTCCGCCACGTCGCTGAGTCAATTTATGCAGATGTACCCACTCCAATTATATACCACTCGGTGTATAAATTAATTGTAAAATTTCGAGATCTTTTAAATTTAAAATAGATCACAAAATGCCTCAGCTATGTGACGCGTAATTAACACTAAAAATTAAAGCTTTATACATGATTGGAACGTAGTAACCGTTCCCTTGGCATCATCATAAGAAAGTTACTATACAGATCAGTTCACAGGCTATGTTGCCGCGTTCCGATTCGCGACAAATCGTGCACTTACGATATACATCGATGGCTTCATGCACTTCTGCAGAAACGATTAAGTCATTGAAGTGGTAATGTAGATGAGAGTGCGCGATTTCTCGTGAAATGATAACGTGGCCTAAAAGAGACAGTCCACGGTACGGGACTGCCGCAGCGAGCGACGACACGGGGGTTTCACAGCATCGGACGGATCAATTCGTTCACCATTCGGGCTCTGGGGGTCTTCTTTAAAATTGCACCTTAAACCACTTACAGAAAGTCTGCTATCGTCTGCCTAATGCCACGTGGCTGTGAGGGGAATTTATATCTACAAACTGTAACGCTAGATGATCTAAAATAAAAGAAAAACTTAATGTTGAGTCGTGGCTCTAATAAAGAGTTTCTTTCTGTGAATGGAATTTAATGTTTTCGCTGTACAGACATATACAGGTGTCGCATCAAAAGGAAACTTAGAGAGACGTTAGTGCTAGTAATTAAGCACTATGTTCAGCAAAAACATTTAAAAAATCTAATTTTAGATTAATTAAAACTCGTTTTTTTTTATTTACAGAAATCATCGTTACCATACTCTGTACCGTTTGAAAAAAAGGTTAATATACATTATAATTTTACTAACCATCATCTGAATAAACATTTAAAAAAAATTGTGAAATTGGTTTTGTTACGGTTTGTCATGGCTTTAGTTTCGGTTAAGAAAACATCATCAAAGTATAAAAAAGAGCGTATAACCATTGTAGAATCAGGCGTAGATGTGAAGTAGTATTGTATATTTTACTTGGAATTTATGTATTGTTTTATCAAATCGATTTATGTGGCGTGACTGTGGATATGGATATTATAAAACCTGATAAGTCAGGAATGTAATAGGAAGGAAACACACGAACAGCTGCTGAGAGAAATCCGGTTTTGTGAAACATTTAATACCTACTTGCAAGTTTAAAAAAAGTAGGTATTCCATCGCGTTAACGTATCTAAACGTCAATTTGTATGAACATTTAAGAGGCGCCATCTAGTGAGAATAACGAAAACCCCGATTTTTCCAAAACATTTCACATGAACAAACAAATGCATACAAGCAAACTATCTTGCTAAATATAATAATTGTCGACTGTGTTTATTTCCTTATAGCTTCCTTATAGCAAATAAATATCTACGATCTTTTTGCAACAAAAATGATATTTTCTCCACAAAAATCTTAAAAGACGACGATGACAATCAATTTGCTTACAATGATTTAGGTAGGAGCGGTTGTGATTATCTTAAAAAATATTTAACAACGTTTTCAATTTGAATCTGACAATAAAAATTCCTCTCAGTTATATTTTGCAAAGATGTTTAAGTGCGATAAGTGTGAGTTGTTTTTACGTTAACGCTGACTCTCTGATTGGTTAAGAACTTGGAGCGGACCAATCGGAACGCAGAACGTCATAAAGGTGTCGTTCGCGTTAATATAAAATTAACTCGCACTAGGCACTTTAATAGACTGTCAAATAAATTTAGTGTCGTTTGATGTTAAAATTATCATTTTACAACAAAATTATATGATAATGAAGCCAGAAACGTGACAAAAGTTAGATGACTGAACTAGTTAACTTTATAGAACTAGAATATAACTTGGTCATGGTAAAAACATTCTCTGTCAAAGCCTGACATAAAACTATACACATATTATTATCATAGACAATTAGACATAAATTGTAGTTATCAGTTTGTGATTAGGTATACAGTTTAACATTGGTTTCATACTGGAGAACAGGGCTGCTCAGTACTGATTTTTCAATAGCCAGATATGTATTAACACACGAATAAAAATGGCGGTTTGACAGTTTCTGTCAAATCGCCACTTTTATTCCTGAGATATCAGTTATTTGACTATTGAAAAATCAGGCTTTAAATAAACTGGATTGGATCCATATTGTGCACCACGCTCGCAATCATCATGTCATTTTGACAGTTCAGTGCCATTGTGATGACAGATACAGTTCACGATGGACGTCAACTGTCAAAGTAAAGCGATTGTGGGTGTGATAAACAACAAAAAAGCCAAGTCATGAGTATGAAGCCAACGAAAACCTAGTTTACATACTACACTGTATCAGATGCAATAAGTCCGATCCGAAATACAACACATCCAACTAAAATAGTGTCATTTAAACTAAACTGTACCAGCTGGTGATTTAGGTCGTCCAGTTTTACAGCTAAGTGTTTTTAGGTGCAGTCCCCCGGCCACTGTTCCCCAATCCCCCATTCCCTCAATTCCCCCATGCGTGCTCAGCGCGGGTGCGCGGGCGGCGGCTGCGGCCCGCGCGGGTACCTCGGTCAGTCGCCGGTCGCCGTCACCGGCGTTGTCCAAGGGCCGGTCCACGGGCTGTAGCCCTTTTGGCTGGAAAGAAAGAGAAAAGGTATGTTAGACTATATATATAGATTAAGGGAGGAGATTTTCATTAAGATCTTAATTTGTGGAATTATTAAACTATTTAGTTATCCATGATCAGATAAACGCACTTCGCTCCAAGATCACTGAAGTAGGTAAAATATGATTTGTCTTTAACCAATGCTCTATGTCAGGGGTGGCCACCAAGTTGTGGTTAGGCCCAAAATCTCCTGTTAACTATTGAAACCCTGTGCGATCTACCAATTACATACTTATTGAAATCTTAAATGTCAGTCTGGTCAATGTATTTATATTTTTTGGCTTGCCACGATCTACCGGACTAACAGTCGCGATCGACCTGTTGGCCACCCCTGCTCTATGGGCATCGTGTTTTTATTTAGCGTATAGTACAATTCACGAATGATGGCGGGCGTGAAGTTTGCGCAGAAGGCTGCGCAGTAACGTGTTTTAGGAACCAAATGACGTCGTGCGTCTGTTAGAAGAGTGTGGTATGCGCGAAAGTTCGCAAAGGCTAACTTCACGCCCGCCATCATTCGTGAATTGTACTATACCGTCTCGATAACGTTCGGTTATGTCAAATCAAATAGGAGAGAAAATTTTCCGATACTGTCAACAGAAGGCGCTTATTCTGTTTTAGTACAAATTGACGTTTACTCTCTCGCCAGAGGAAGGAAGACGGTCTGATCATGTTCGCGGGGCAAACTTGGCCAGAGATCGCACAAGACACAGAGTTTTGGAAGCAGGAGAGGCCTTGCTCAGCAGTGGGACACAATTTAGCCCAAAGCAATCGAGTACATGACGAGTTTTTTTATGACAGCCATTCAATAGGGTAACACGAATTAACTATGGAAATGACTAAGAAGAACTGAGAGGGTTGTATTGATGATTTTGATGATTAAAATTCCGCCAGTAAATTTTATACGTGTTACGGCCGCCAATCATATTTTAACAACTTGACACTCATCTGCAAAATGCATATATATACCTACCTACTTGCGGGCTGCCCTAGGACTTCCGAAGGAAATTCGAAGTAAAACCAATGTTCATAAAAACAATAACCAAAACATAGGTATATCTAGTGTGTCTGTGATAACCAGTAATCGGAATAGGTAGGGCTATTTAGGTTCATTGACCGCAAACATTGATGTTAATATGGATATTCCTATGTTTTTGTACAACTTCAGAATAAAAATGTTTAAATGATTGTTGATTCTTCAATAAGATATTGTTACGTAAAAAATATATGTGGTTTAATGAATCAAGTTTATCTATTAATTATTCTATCCTTAATCCCGTCCTTTTAAATATATATCCGTCAGAAAGGAAGTGTAATCTTTCATTAGTCCCGATGGCAAGAATAGTTTTTTTTAATAATTTTACTACTTATAATCCAACCAAATCCCGGAACTCGGGAAATATCCACATTATTCTTACCTATGGCAAGTACATAAAACAGCCCTACCTATTTCGATCTCTGGTGATAACGCAATAGTCTGTTACTCTAAGAGGAATCTGCTGCATTTAAACACGAACCCATTACGTATTGGCGGAGAAATGTCAGGTTGAAGTTTGAACATCGTTAGTGCTTGTTACTAGTGCAAATACACCTAATGGCATACATTTAACGAGAACACACATTGACAGAGCAAACTTAGACAACATAATTTTTAGTAGGTACGCGAAACCTAAATACAGTTTGTTCAGAATCAGTAACTGAAGGGATTCCAATAGTTTTTACACCAAGTGCGAACCTATCAACAATAATAAAAAAAAAATGTTATATTTTTTCCCAAAAATATTTAAAAAGGTCACAAGTTGGACACCACTGACACTAAGTACAACACAGGTCATAGCTGGCATTAGGAGCTAGCAAACAGCTGGGGGCAAGTGCAAAACTACCCCTTAGTCGCCTGGATGGCCCGGTGACTATGTATTTTTGCTGACATAACAAGCTTGAAATATACATAGATTATTTACTTAAAAATACTGTTTCGTCACATAATTATACTAAAATTAATGTTGTGTTTCTTTGGAGAACCTGTCATTCCCTTAAAAGGCCCAGAAAGAGAAAACAAACAGGTAATAAAAAGATCGTATCGTCGTTAACTTGGCAAGTCGACTACGGTGGCAGACGAGCAAAAACAGAAGCAAACGCAAAATTCATTAAAACACTTCTTGTGCAGTCTGGTCTACACAAGAAGCACTGTTTTAATGAATTTCAATTCTAAATTCTTTATTATACACAAAAAAACAACTCTCTCCTGTTCCGTCGTTGCCTTTCGTACCGGGACCGAATCTTCCTTTCAGAAATACCTAGATCCTTGGCTCTAGTAGGCTTTGACCCTGCTGGATCCCATACGGTTTGCTGACAAAAATCCACACCCTAAGGGGGTGAAAAGTCCAAAGTTTGTAAGGAGAAAACTAACGCGGACGAAACCATTTGTAGCAGCTAGTAAGGAATAAAGAATGAATTTCGAAAATCATATGAATTAATCAGCAGCGGTTACCGCTATACAAACAGTCGGTACTACAGCTCAAAGGAGGGTATTTGCCTACATATTTACATACGCGAATCAATAAGCCGTTACCGAAGCATTTACTTGTCATCTCGCAAGATTTCTCGTTTAGCGCTGCAGAATGTTCGATGCATAATGTAATTTGTGTTGGATGTGCTTGAGGTGTGGCTCCTGTGCTAGCGGCGAGAGGTAACCTATTGCAGAAGGTTGAGAGGTATCTGATTCTCCAAATCGTTCATGATTTTGTGTTGTGTACCCCTCCGAGCGCCGATTGTACAACTAGAATAACATTAAAAACGCTTAATTGTTGTATTGTACACACGGGTGTACAAAATTTATTTGGTCGAAAATGTTGTGTCTCTACATTTTCGTTTTTCCTGAAAAAAAAGCGTTTTTTATTTATTTTTTTGTGATTTTATTAAAATACGCGCAATTATGTAGATAATAATAATAAGCCCGGTGCGCGAGAGGTTAATTACGAACTTCATCATCATCATTTTAGTCGAAAAACGTTCAATATTGGTCTCACTAAGTCATCGGCACATCTTGTGAGAGGCCGCGCCTGCTCAACCAATCAGTTCTTCTTTAAAGTAAAAGTAGGAGAACACATTCGCAGGAAATTTTTTAGAATTTTCACACTATTGATTGATTGGATTTTTTATTGTTGATGGGTTTGCGCTTGACTGCTATCTCACCTGATGGAAAGCGACGATGCGGTCGGCGATGGAACGCGCTCGCTTACCAAGAAGTAACCTATTCACTTCTCACTTAAATTAATTGTTTTTTTCTCACCATAACTTGCTTTATTAGTATGTATGTATACAATCTATCTAAGTAAATATTTTCTTGGTATTGTATTTATTTCTTTTCTGTTGGATTGTTTCTATTAAATTGCACTTGCCATACTATTTCCGCCTTTGTACAGTATTTAATTAGTGCATAAAGTTTTAAATCAATTAATTAATAAGTAATACGTATTAACTACACGGCTTATAGTTAATTGGAAACTTTAATGTTTCCATCTAATTAATTAAATTTATCGCAACTTAGCTTTATTAATGATTAATCTATGAAAACACTTTTCAATACCGTTACCAGAAAGTTCTACAATAAATTTTTCAATTAATTATAATAAAGTGATTAGCGTTTTAATTAAACTTTATGGGTTTTGCGGCAGTTTGTAAAGTAATCCTGTTAATTAGGTACTTACATTTTATATTTCAGTGCATGGAAAGTTAATTAAAGTAAGTATGCAATATATTTTAAGGTGAATGCACTGAAATTAAGTAGTGGTCAAGTGCTTATGTTGTAGCAATCGTGGAAGCCTGTATAAGAATAAAAAACCTTTTAATGTTCCCATGGCTGGGACTCAGCCCTGCTCTCTAGGAGTGAGGCATGGGCCGAAATCCACCACGCGGGCCCAGTACGGATTGGCGAACGTCACATATCTTCAAATTTTTGGTTCTAGGACATGCCGGTTTCCTCACGATGTTTTCCTTCACCGTTTTCAGAGCAGAGGTGATGAAATAAATTACACTAAGTAATGCGCCTGCACTCATATGTCGTAGCCGTTATCACTCTACCACCACTGCTCCTAAAAGAAATTAAGAACGTGTCAATTTTAACTTGAATACCAAAGTTTGAACATTTTTCAGGCATGTTTTTTTATCACTTATATAAGATTCCTGTGCCTAACATAGGAATCTTAAATAACTAGGTACTGTGTAACTTTTTGCTTGTTAAAATGATTAAGCTTTTGTTATGGAATAGGTACTGGTCAGCATGATTCCGTTCAGTCCATTTCAAAGATAACGCGAATGCATTATTTTGTGTTAGAGGAATTTCCTCAAAGAATAATACCATACCGAATAATAAAACGTATGCATGATATATAAAAAAAAAATTAGTGTTGAATTGACGTTGAATCTCTACCCGCCAGCACTGGCACCCCACCCCACGCATAATGACTGAATTTAAACACCGCGAACAAAATGTTGCGTGCCAATAACGAATACGGTAAATAATTCATAACTTCCAACAAGTGGGTCAAGTTTGTGCGTGTGCGCACCTCTTCACGCCGCCGACGTCTGCCAAATGAGGGGAAAAAATGCCTTCCAGGAAATATGCATCATTACAAGCTGATGGAGATGTGGGCTGCATTGATTAGAGAAGAAAATTCGTGCGTCAATGAAATGTTGGCTAGCTTTCATTCATGACAGTGTCTAACGGAGACGTGTGTTGAGTTTGCTGAATCTTTTAGATTAACTGACAGGTAGTGGTGAAGTGTAGACGAATTTGGTAACTGTCTTTTGCTCTGATGACTTTCCAAAAATTGGTTTTTGCTCATTTTAAGATTTTGTACGAACTATGTTATGTCTTTTATTTTTATTTTTTTATTATAATTGATAGGCGCCCATTTGACTTTAGCTTTAACTTTCACCTGATGGTAAGCAATGATGTGGTTGATGATAGAGCACGCTTGCCTAGAAATGAACTTTTAGATAGAAGATTTGTATTCTTGTGGAGCCTGATTGATATTCTGATGTATCCCTTTACACTTTTCTCCAATTACTCTTTTCCCCATGGCCCTAGCAGGTATCAACCCTATTGGGCCCCTACGATTGGCTGACGTTTGTTTCTCTGACTCGGGCTCGGTCATTGTAGGATGAGTGGACGGCGAGCTACCTATTGCTCGTGGACCGCAAGCTCGCGCCTACGGTGGCCGGAGATCGCTCTGCGGTTCTCGACGCCCGGTGCGTCTTCTGTCGCGGGACAGGGGCGTGATGATTCACGTCCCTTCACGCTTGCGGCATTACTGCTTCTTAGAACTATATGTGATAACATACTGGGTTTTATACACTTAGAAAAAAAAAATGACGATGATGATTATTTGAATATTGATTAATATTATCACCTTGACGGTTGGCGCATTGGTTGAGCGATTGCTGTAAGCTATGACGAAGAAGTGTGTTGTGAAAATGTCGTTTGTTCGATTCCCGCACGGATCAAACTTTTGTAGGTACCCATGCCCTGCAGATAGTTGGTCCGGAGGGTACCTATTTTAGATGTTAGTGTAAGCACTCAAGAAAAGAACAATCAACAATGTGTAACAAAATGTCCAAGAATAGGACGTTATTCAATCAAATATTATTTGAAACTAGGAATCTTCCTCTTACCTATCTATTCTCATCATTTTTCCTAAGTTCGAGAGAGAACGACACAGCTCCTGTTCATAGAATTCATAATGTCTGATCTGATATTAAATAACAATGCCGTAGATACCTATATTTAAAATAAATCCAATCCACGTGGAACCACAAGCGACCTTGATCTTACTTAGGGAAATTTAAGAGAAATCCAGAAACAGCCTTATTTATATTAAGAGACCGTTGGAAATACTTAACTTTACGTAAATAGGAATTAACTTTAGACGTAAACACTTCAAAAACAAGCGGAAAAGTTATAAAAATGTCAGGGACGGATTTAGGAGATATTATTTGACACCTACATGTGGTATGCTGTGTTGATTTTTTAGAGGGCCTTGTGCATCAGCCTTTTGTTTATAGTTTTTTTTTTTTTTACTATTACCGTCGTCCCAAGCTAAGCAGAGCTTGTGTTATGAGTACTAGACAACTGATAAACGTACTTAAATATTTCTAAATACATAAGTACATACTATAGATAAATTAAACCCACCAGACACAGAACAAATGATTGTGCTCATCACACAAACATTTGTCCTGGGTGGGAATCGATCCCACGACCTCCGGGATAGCAATCAGGGCCAACAACCACTAGACCAACAGGCCAGTCAAGTTAAGTAGGTGTTGCGTTTAAGTAACGAATACGCAAACATTTTTATGCGGTCCAGCGCATTACACGACTTCTACGTCACTATAATTCGTTACGTATGCAACGCACGGATAGGCTAAAGTTCTTAAAATACTGTAAAAAAAAAACACACCTCGCTCCACCCGAGCGAGAGCGGGCTGAGGGATTTGATGCATTCCTCCTCAAAAAAGGGTAATACTGAAGGTAGTAATACTGAAAGACATTGTTAACTACGCGTCAGCGGACGTCTTTGCTTTTTTCTTTTTGGATTTTTATGACCTGGTCACTTGGACCTTTAAGTCAATGGACATCTTTGCCGTGGCTGAATACTGGGATTACTGGGCCAAGTAAGGCAAGGAGGTTAAATTGAAAAAAAAAAATAGTTTTGCCATCGACACACTTAGAGAAGATCAGAAAACGATTTTAAAATATATGGAGCTCTAATCTACGTCAGTCTCGTGAGATTGTAAACTATCGAAAATTTTAAAACAAACATTTCACTCAAAATTAAAACGCTTCATAATTCGGCATTCAATCTACACTAATATTATAAAGAAGGAAAATTTGTGTTTTTGTGGGTATGTTTTCAAGAATAAACTCAAAAACTACTGTTCCGATTTCAAAAATACTTTCCCAATTGGCAAGCTATAGTAACATTGGCTATATTTATTGCCCGAGCGAAGCCGGGACGGGCCGCTAGTATTTTATACTTTCTAACCGTGTTTTGCAATCAACCCATCATTTTCTTTCTGATTAGAAAACAAACAGTTACATTAAACAAACTAAACAAATCATATACCACATTCTTATTCTTCAACAAGCAAGGATATGAGGTACTTACTGCACGCGATTTTCACTAATCTAAAAAAAAAAATCGCATTTGCGTGCGACATTTGTAATCGATTACGTTTCACATGCGACATCGAAAAACGATTTATGGCCATTAGTATCGATTTTCTTTTAGTGCTGCTTTAATTGTGAATTGTTATACAACTTGTAATTAGACGCGTTTGTCGTAAAAATGTTGTAAAACATGCGAGCGATTAACTATTAATTGGGGTATCAAATACCTAAGGCTGGTAACTCTAGATTTTTTTTTGTTACTATGCGGACCATTAGTTAGATAGGTAAAACATAAATAAAAACAATCTACTACTTTACCCGCGGCTTCACCTGCGTGAAAAAAATCCTATGTCCGTCTCCAGGGTCCCAACTAACTCTGTACCAAAATTCATCAAAATCGGGTTTGCCATTTAGGCGTGAAGATGTAACAAACAAACAAACAAACTCACTTTCGCTTTTATAATATTAGTAAGGATTCTTTATTGCAGACCATAAAAATAAAAAATAATTTACAGTAGAAGCTTAAAAGCCTTTCTCCCTTTCCTCTTTATTTTATTGGACCCTTTTCTGGTATGAAAGAATTTTGTTAACTTTCTTGCATTTTGTAAGTCTGTGACAAATTGTATGATGAGTTTAATTAAATCAAGCAACCTTATTGAATGAGTTTTTCATGAAACAGCCAATCAAGGGTTAGTTAAATGTACTTTGCTAACTTTCAAGGAGAAATACACATTCATGGGTTGTGCGAGTGTACCCCGGGGCCCTGGAACGATGACAAAGAAGAAACAGGAGTGGGTTTTGGTCAGTAAAAGTCTAAAGTCTGATACACCCTCTCTCTCCGCCCAAGAGTGGGAGAAGTCATTGCGTGATTTCCCACCAAAAAAAGGGAAAATACACCTATAGCATTGATGCATATCTAACTATTTATGAGTTTCTTGAAACAAGAATTACCTTACAACTTGCAATCACTTAAAATAAATTTCATGGCCTTTTAAAATATTCTGTGAAGCCCCACAAATATCTACGTATTTTGTGAAACATAGCGAGACCACAACTAATATCTTCCACACGCCTAACGAGATTCCGGGCTTCCATCTTTCACGAAATCCATTACGGCACTTGTATGCGACGTTCTCCTCAAAATACTAAGTGATAGAGCGATGGACGTAATCCCATAGTCGGCTAACGTGCTAGCTGAGCAAAGTCTGCTGTGTGACAAGGATTAGTGCTGAGTGATGGGACATAAATGGGTTAGTCTGGGACGAACTGGGACCACGCCCGACGTAGCGCAGTGTTTCTGAAATATCGTGCACCAAATGGCAACCCTGAGCTGTCAGATCCAAGTAAAAAGATTTTGGCGGGATTATTTCAAGTAAAGTTTGGTGCGGTATGGTTCTTAGAGCACAGGTCTTAACTTTAGCCTGTCCAAATGAGGCGAAGAAAAATAAGGTGCAAATATATGACAAAATGTTTCTATATTTGGCATTAGTTACATTAATGTTAAAGTCATTTATTTTTATTTACTTATTTTTATTAATTACAACGGTTAAACATCCAATTAGGTACAGTAACTAAACAAGAAAAGACGTGTGGCACTCGGGGACTGCCGCGGTAAAGCTATTGCATAGCATTTTTATCAACTTATGCTTATAATTATTTATTTATTTTATTTATGCAGAATTTTTTTTTTCTTTGATTTTTTTCTTTGATATTAATTGAAGTTACACTTTCACACATTGAATTGAATTTTGATTGATTGTTCACTCATTTGTTTTCTTATCGGTCACCACGCTCAAAAAACAAATGAGTGCGGGTGTTAGTACTGTGGTGTTAGGTTATTTTCGTTACGGAATTTCTGGATTCGGTCTCCACGCTCAAGGCCCGCGATAGAAGCTATGCAATAGCTTAAAAAAAAAAAAAGTATAAGTAAGTAAAAGTATAAACAACACGTACATCAATCCCTTTTACAGTACTTATGACGTGCCAATAAAATCATCTTCCATTCATCCGCAAACAAATTGTTTGTTGGATGAGTATCCAAGAGATCATTTAGTGCACCTAAAGTGCGAGGTATTGGAGACTGAGCACGGGCAACCGATGGCTTCTCCAGTTTTCCGCTGACTTTTACTTACTAAAACTCACTGGTGTCCTTCAGATGGCCTGGCCTTTGAGTTCTAGGGTTATAGTCACTCTATTCAACGTTCCCGCGATATTTACATCATAATTTTCTTATTCAGAATACATCTTGTCTAAGTGGCGACTCCTGTTGGCGTAAATCCTAAATACCCTCTTCATTAATAATTTCACTCTTCGTTTATGGATAGGTTTCAGACTGGGAACGCAGATAGGATTAGGCCAAATGGAATTATGTCCGTCTGATGGCCTGTTAATTCGAGTGTACAGGGCAATGGCTGTCGATACGGTAATTTGTCTGGACCGGGTTAAAGTCGCTTTAAATTGAATAAATTGCACGCAATTGTGATATGCCTTAATTAGACGACGGAATATTTATATTTTTATACCATAACAAATTAGTGTTGTGCAAAATTTCACACACTTAGTCCCTGCAGTTTCGGCTGTGCGTTGATATATGTCAGTTCGAGAGTGAATAGGTTTCTTTTAGGCAAGCGTGCTTCATCGTCGACCACACCATCGCTTACCATCAGGTGAGATGGTGGTCAAACGCAAGCCTATCACTAATAAAAAAAAGTTAGTCACTTTTATACATACATATTATACGGGTATATAGATTTTTTCAATTGATATAAACCATTGCTTGACTGCGATCCCGCCTGATGGTAAGCAGTAATGCAATTGTTGATGGTGAGGTGCACTATTTTATTAAGTGCCTATTCACTTTAGCTTTGAAGATATCTAAATATCTAATAGGACGGGAATACCGAAGAAGATATTACTAGTCTTAGTAAAATAATATCTTTACTTCCATATATGTAGGTTTTATAATATTTCTCTCACCATCGAGAGTTATATAACCAGCAATTCCTAAATAATTTTAATAAAAACTGTTTTATCGTCGCGGCTATTAATATTTTATCGGCTATGGCTGCTACCGTCACTGTATTTATGACTATGACTCAGTTCACGTAAATACCACGGTTAGTGTGTTTGTCGCACCTTCGGAGGAATAACGACGTATCTTGAGATACGACCTTTTAAAGCATGAAATTATAAGTACGTCTTTTCTCTTGACGACGGATTTAGACTTGCTTATCGTGAAAAGTATTATCTCTCTTAGTCGTTTTTCAATTTCATATTTAAGTATTTTTCCGGTTTTATAACTGAAGCGGAAAATCGTACTTGTGGTTTGTCTCTACTTGAAGTCAACAACCTGCTTCTGCGTGGAGTAATGACCACATAATTGACGTTTTATACTTAAGTTTGATGTTTTTCCGCTGTTTTGTTTTGAATTAACTACTTGACAGTTTAAATATCTTTAGGTATCAGGAGGCCTTATTAGAATGTTCAAGTGTCCCTACATCTGCATTATGGAGGATTTAAAAAACGCCATTAACACGGCTATAAACGACTACTACAGTTGCCATCACGGATCTTGAGCGGTTGCGCAGAAGTCAAATATTCGGTCTCTTTAGTGGTGCGAAGTGAGATGTGCGGGCGGGGAGTGTTAGTGATTGACTCGCCGCGCCATCACGTCATAGACGTCACTACGAATTCGTTCCCTGCATTGCTGCATGTATCTAACAACGAAGACGATTGGCTCGCCAATGTATGGAATGCGCAAAGCGATCCCCACTCTGACGGCGAACGCTCAAGATCCGTGATGGCAACTGTTCCTACCTACTGAGCCCATAAACTTTGAGGGAAGAGAAAACCATGAATTTGAGAAGAAGAAGGACGCCTTAAACAATCAATGACATACCGGCAAAAGCAAGCGAAGGTACGCACCAAATAAACGTGGAATAACGGTCATTGACCCTCCTAAATTTATTGACGTTCTTAATTTCAAAAACGGAATTAAAGACATAAGCTGTCTTGAATCAACATCTATCGTGATCTTTTCTGAAAAATGTTTAATGATGGTTTTTCGGGTAACTTCGATATATTGGAGATATTAGGGAAAGGTCAATGTACTTTATTTTTTTTACTTTAGTTTATCTGATGCCTTGTGTAGTAAGATAGAAAATCAAGGATTCGTTTATAAATAATTTTAAAATGATGTTTAACAGTTAAGACTTTATTCCCCCGAGCGTGTAAATCGTGAGTCGTTATAAATACGTGTGTCTATGTACGGACCGGACCAGTATGAAATTATTTACTGCACGTCGATGTCAATTAAATATGTTTATAAATTTTCTGTAGGTTCATTATTGCGTGAGTACTTAATACTCAATAGCACAAGATTACTGACATTTTGCTGCTTCATGAAGTAAGAAAGATGAAACAGGATACAAGGGTTGATTATAATCTTCCAAGTAGCATTTATTTTTATAGTGAATTTATTTTTAAGATTGTCAGGAGGACAGAGTATAAACTTTAATGGAAACGTCGAGATAAAAAAAAAACCAGTGGTAAGAACGATACAAATGGTAGCTTAAATGAACATAGCATAATCAGTCTTTTAATGTTCCCACTGCAGAGACTCGGGCGTCCTCTCTAGGAGAGGGAATGGGCCGTAATCCAACGCGGGTCCTTTGCGGGTTGGTGAATGTCACATGTCTTCGAATTTTTGGTTCTAGGACATTCCGGTTTCCTTATGATGTTTTCTTTTACCGTTTCGAGAGAAGTGGTGATGAAATAATAACATACAGTAATGCGCCTGGCTCAGTTTGAACCTGCGATCTACAACTCGTAAGTCGGAGCCGTTATCACTCTGCCACCATGACTGCTCTCTACAAACAAATATCATTTTAACCAAAAAAACAAACATTATTTAATCTTTAACAAGACAATGTATTCAATAAGTTCAAAGTTAATTAATATGAGAAAAGTCAAACTACATAATTCTTATTCAATAAACTGTAATTTTGAAAACTCATCTTCACCATGCTCCTTCGCCAACATGCTACTTCCACCAACTCAACTCGAACACATGCTTAGAGAGAACTCTTTACAAATTATATGGTGCTCAATCATCAATCTTAACGACACTAGAGCCATCAAGCATGCGAGGTGTGGTGGTGAAGGGCTTAGGGTGCGTCTAGAGTTGTAGATTCTAGTTTAGCGATTGTGAATACGTTCCTAAAAGAAATAATTTTTGTTTGGAATGTGATAAACTTATATCAGTACTCATAAACTTTTGATACAGTTATAATGAAGACAATTGTAACTGTTACAGCTACAATTGTCTTCATTATAAACTTCAACTTTTTAGGTACCTATTTATCCAAAAGGGAAGCTTGGCCCCGGTACGAAAAGCAAGAAGGAACGGGGTGAGTTTTTTAGTCAGTAAGAGTCTGACACTATCTCCCGCTCCGCCCAATTACCCACAAAAAAAATTGTTAGGTAGATAAAAAAATAATTAGGTTTACATTTTTCTTTACCATTCGAATGCCGTAATTAGAGATACGATAGAAAGACAATGAGAGAGCGAACGCTTGGGGTTCAATGAATTAATGCAACAATTTATTGACGACTGAAAATAAACAAACTTTACCTCTTTATAATATTAGTGTAGAAGTGTAGCAAGAGTCGCACGATTGATAAAAACTACATAACTATCTCTCTAAAATAAAATGAAATCGTGCTGATTTTAAACGCTTAACTTTATATCATCAATACATTGATAAAACAAGAACTAAGTGGCAAACTAATCATTCCTTTTAGGATCTACACGTTTGAAAAGTCATGAAATCCATGCATTACTCTGTTATCTAAAGTTGTAAGATTCGACTGACAATGTAGGTTAATGGAGACTTCGTGAGCCTTCGAGTGAGGCGGCGCTTCGTCAATCCGTGCTGTTACCATAACTAAAAGGTGAAACGTAATGCTATGAAAATAATGTTGAAAGGTGTAAGAAAGTACCTACGTAATAAGGTAAGAATTTATGGTCTTTTAAAACTTTAGTTTAACTGGAATTACAAAAACCGACCTTACTGCTTCGAAATAAAGGTTTTTAAAGGTAAATACAAAATTAGTTTTAGTATATGCAAAATCCGAAATACGTGTCTATTATTTTTATGTAAAGAATCTAAGTACTTTCATAACTGTATCATGAAAAATCACAAAGTTATAAGCTTGTTATGTCAGCAAAAATACATAGTCACCGGGCCATCCAGGCGACTGAAGGGTTGATTGCACTTGCATCCAGGTGTTTACTGGCGCTTAATGTCCGCTATGACCTGCCGTGACCTGTGTTGTACTTAGTGTCGGTGGTGTCTAACTTGTGACCTTTTTAATGGAAAAAAATATAACATGTTTTTTTTTTATGGTGGGAAAAATCATCCAATGACAACCCCCGCTCTTAGGTGGAGCGGGAGATATTGTCAGACTATTACTGACTAAAAGCCCACCCCGTTCCTTCTAGCCTTCATACCGGGGCTCGAGTTCCCTTTTGGATAACCCTGGCTCCAGTAGGCTTCGATCCGGCTGTGTCCCTGCTGTTGCTGACAACTCCTTGAGGCGCGCGGGAACAGTGCGCGCCGTCGACGACTTGGGCTTGGTCCGGACAGTTACCGGACAGCCGGACAGCGAGCAAACCATTGCTCACTGTCCGCAAGCCCGCGCCTACGGTGGCAAAATATAACATGGTGCTTTAAAACTATAGGGATCTATTCAGTTACTGATTCTGAACAAACTATATTCTGGTTTTACATAAAATAAAAAAAAACCCCGACTGCGTAAATAAATACTTTAAATAAAAACCAAAAAGACACCACATTAGATAGAATGATTTTAGTCTAGATTATTTTAATGGGTCCTGACTGTTGCTGAACTGTGGACTGAACTTGTTAATTATTCTTTTCAGTTTTTATTTAAAGTATTTTTTACGCAGTCGGGTTTTTTTTTTTTACTTTTTAGTTATAATTATAATATCACTATTTATTCACTACTTATATTTTAGACGTAAAATCACTATAAAGTTAAAACATCGACCTAGGCTGTCGCCTCAGTACCTACAAAATAAATAGCATAGATTTCCTGTTGTACTTTTTTTTAATATGGTCATGACATACCATTTGAAATCCTCATAAAAAGCCCTTTAAATTGAATATGGGTAATATTGCAGAATAAAAAAATATTTTTTTTTTTTACTTTAACATAGAGCATCTCACAGTCGATATGTTGTTTTTTTTTAAACGTCACCTATCCAAGAACACTTGGGTTATCAAGACGAATCTAACGATATGTTAGCGGTTTGGAAGATATGAGGTAATAAAGAATATTACATACATACAGACATACAAGATACGAACCTTTCTTGCAGTCGGGTAAAAATAATGTTTTATAAATGTGGCCATCTAATATTTTATTAAATTAAGTACTTATATAATTAACTAATTAAGTTACATTCAATGAAAATTAGGTCCCATTTTTCCTTATGTCAAAGAGTTTATTTAGCTTCTATTGAAGACGCAAAAAGAGGATAAAGAAATAAAAGATACCTTAATTAGGTAATTATAGTCGGTTCACGATACTTATTTTATTTAGGGTCAAATAAACTTACAAAGATCAACCTTGGGGTCAAATAAACCGACATCGTGTAATTTATGAGGAAAATAAAATTATCCTTATTCATATGAAAATTTTCTACTTAGAGGTTGAAACTTTGCTTTATAGCAATATTCTGAAGGACTATGTAGAAAGGATTGTCCTAAATCATAACTATTTATATTGTGATTATTGGTTTGACACAATGGTGCGTATGCTCAACCGCATCTTGGTAGTAACAGCGTAAAACGCTACGTATAGTCTGTCTAATAATTTAAACGACTTGGGTAATTTTTAGGGTAAAATGAAATCTGATGTAGTCAACACTGGTTCAGATATCAAGGTTGATTATGAGATTTTGGTCATTGTTTAATAATGGAACCTTATAAAAAGTATCTAATTTAAGTATTTTTTTAAATGATTTAATACTATTAGGGGACTTATTAACATTAAAAAATGCAAAAGATTTTCGTTAAAAACATAATTCAGTCTCTTTAATGATATTCTTATTACAAACGTAGGATACATTTGCAAAGACATAATAGTGTCATAAGTAATAAAATAAATCTGGAATCGTACAGGAAATCTGATTCTTAATATTCTATTTCACTTACTGATTCATCATCAGTAGCCATACTACGATCAAGATCTGTTGTAGAACTATCGTCATCTCAAAAAACTAATGAATGACAACTAAAATTCCGGTTGCCAACATTAGATTTTTAATTTCCTCGAAAAAATTCCAAGTCGTTTAACTTACTAGACAGACTATACTATCAGTGCTGTCCATAGAAATATAAAAAAAAAATCTTACATCTATGGTGCTGTCAATGTCAAATATTGGCCATAGACAACTGGCTGACTATAGGCATAGACAAGCACTGTTTTATAGTTTGAATTTTATCAAATTCTTGCACGTACTAGTTATTTGTTTAGTCTGTCTAAAAAGTCAACCGACTTGGGAATTTTGTATAATATTTAATTATTTAAAAAATACTTATATTCGATACTTTTTTATGGTTCTTCTAGTAGTAAACAATTATCAATATCTTTTAATCAACCTTGATTATTGAACCAGCGTTGACTACATCAGATTTCATTCTACTCTAATAATTACACAAGTCGGTTGACTTATTAAACAGACTTCTTTACAATGATAATCAATTGCATTGCTAATTATAGACTTATATGTAGTATAATAATCCATAGCATCTATCTAAGGATACATCAATCAACTAACTAACCTAAGTTAGCCATGAGGATATTATGCGTTTTGGGTGGAAAGTATCTTTAGATACGTTGGTGAATGTAATAAATGATTGAGTGTTGGGTACTGAATATTGATAGGTTCGCTAAATTCAGTGCTTGCTTGATCATCAGACACCGGCCATTTCATGTCTATGTTGCTGTCACACTAATCAAATTGCATATTGAATAGCTCACGCGCGCTGCATCCAGCGCAAATTGATGAATTAATCCATTTATCTCCGTCGCTGCAAATCAACATCACTTGATGGCTTCGGTGAAAACATAAGCTGTGTTTTTGGAAAATATCTTGCTCTATTTAAAAACATCTGAATTATTAAAATATATAATTAATTACATCTTAACATGCCTCTTCATTGTCCAGTGTAATTTTTATATTCACAACTAGCATTGTTTTGTTGCAAAAAGATTTTATTGAACATTCAATTATCATCTTCCTGCCCATGTCCCGTTTTATTTGAGGTCGGCGCAAGACGTTTTTTTCTTCCATTTTGTCCTGTCATGCTATCAGTAACCTCCTTTTTTTTCATATCACTCTTCACACAGTCCAACCATCTTTTCTTTGGCCTCGCTCTCCCTCTCCACTCATTTACATGTATACAACATGCGTTTCATCCCTCCTCTTCACATGACCATACCGTGACAAACGATTTCATTTCAACTTTTCAGTCACTTGCACCACTTTCAAACTTCCTCTAATATTCTCATTTCTCACTTTATCCATTCTCTTCAATGATTCCCCTTCAACTTTTCAATCACCGGCGCCACTTTCAAACTTCCTCTAATATACTAATTTCTCGCACCACACATCCATTTCAACATTGTCATTTCCGTTACATGCAATCTGTTTTCACATTATTGATTTAAAAACATTCACCAAGCTAAACAATGTCGCGAGTTAAATGATAGTGAAAACCGATGTCTCCATTCATACTTCAAGAATTATTGTATCCGTGACTTATGCAAATATTGCCGCTTTTCAATATGCAAACCTTAAGCTTTATTAATGCTTGTAATAATTCTCTTAGGCTATTAAAATAAACTGCATTACAATCTTGATGATTAAAGCTTGTAAAAACCCGTGTTGATTGTCGTGTTTGAATATTATTATATTGTAAATATTGCCACACTTTGAAGTTGTATTTATTGGTGAAATACAATGAAAAACATAACTTAGTAAGAAGCCTTTGTAGCTATTGTGGCGAAGTATTTTTTCAAAGTCTCTTTAGATGTTGCTATGGGGTTGTTCAAAAGAGTTAAAGGGCAACTAAATGCCTTTCGCTCCACCCAGGGTGGGAGCTGTTATTTTATCCTTAGATTTAATCTAAGTATAACTAACTAGCTTTTGCCCGCAGCTTCACCCACGTACATAAAATATCTATAGCACTCAGGAATTAAGCAGCTTTCTAGTGGTGAATAAATCTTAGCAATCGGAGCAGTAATTTCAGAGATTACAAACAAAAAATATTAAACTTTACCTCTTTATAATATTATTAGCTTTTGCCCGCAGCTTTGCCCATGTATAAAAAATGTAGCCTGTGTCACTCGGGAATTAAGTAGCTTCCTATCGGTGACAAATATTTTAGCAATCGGACCAGTACTATCAGACACTATCTTTTGTTTGAAGAATTAAACAAAAAAAAAACCTATACTAACAATATAGTGTAGATGTTAAAAAACTGAGAAGTTGAAAGCGATGGTAGCTGTGTTTAAAAGGTTATGTAACATCAGACCTTAAAGGTCCAGCAATAACAATATATCACTTGAACTAAAGCACGGGCTTTGTTTCAATATCGAATTATAACATAATATAAAGTGAAACCGTCTCATAATTCAGCAGTTACCTGTAAGGTCGGCTAACGATGGCGCGCGGTGGTATTTCACGCGAATGTCACAGTAAACTCATAGGCTGGGTGAGGCTTCTCAAATGCCAGCCCTTTGTTTCTTGACTTTTGTGAAACTATGTACAAATACAGCCTTAAAGTTAATGGGTTGAGTTTAAAGATGACTTTCAATTTTCTATTGTCAAATATCGATGGAGAATATGTTTTCTATTGGGATATGAGACACCTCGCCCAAGCAAAAACTGGCCTGCGGACCAAATGACAACTTTTTTAAATGTCGAGTAGATTCGGCCGGACCAGATTAGTAGAAAGGGCCAGATGTTTCCTATTAAAAATTAAAGGAATGTATCGGCAAAATCGTATATTTATTAATTAAATAGCTAATAAATCTGCAAATCATAGAATCAAATGACAATTAACCTATAACCCTTCTATTGATATCTCATCCTTGAATGTAATAATATTGAAAGTTCCCGTACGTTTTTTTTTTAAGATGGGAAATCCAATGACGTCTCCTGCTCAGGGTGTGTCTTTTACTGATTAAAACCACACCTGTGTCCTTCAGTTGCCAAGAACTACGGGTTTCGTTCTCAGAAAATGATACCTTACGTAAAAAACCCTCGTTAAAGCGACATAATACTCATCACTCTCTTTATTTGCACTTAGGACTTTATTGTCCTGGAGGCTATAAAAGTGTTTTATACAATACTAGCTATTGCCAGCGGGTTCACCAAAGTGGTATTCTCTACACTAATTTTGGACCTCGGTTTCATCCCCTTTTGGGAAATCCTCTATTAGTGCTTGGTTATGTTCTGTAAGCAAATCTTGTGAAAATGTTCACCTTCATAGACCCTGTAGTTTCGACTGTGCATTGGTAAGTTAGTCAGTGATATTTTCCTTTTATTGTAGTGAATTTTTTTTTGCAATCTGACCAGTACTTCCAGAGATTACCTTCTGCAAACAAAAAAAAACCTCTTTATAATATTTGTGTAGACTAGCTACTGCCAGCGGCTTCGACCGCGTGAAAGTGGTATTCTCTATGCTAACTTGAACACCCGTTTCAGCACTTTAGATGGTGAATTTTGGGAAATCGTCTCTAGTGCTCGCCTAGATCATGTAAGATAACTTTGTGAAAAATTTCACCCTCATAATCCCAGTAGTTTCGGATGTGCTTTGATATGTCAGTCAGTTTCTCTTTTTATTTAAATAGATTTTTTTCACTTACGACTTTTAGCGTCTACATTATCCATAAAGAGGCAATAACTTGACCACCACTTTTCACAAAAAGCGTCCAATTTTCATCTTTTACCTTTTCAAAGGTCTTTGTGACAAAAATGAGTAATTTCCTACAATTTGCTTTGACAAAACAGAATGAGGCGGTCGGTCGCAACTCTCGTGGCAATTGGAAGCAATTGGGCCTCAACCCTGAGGTCGGGACCCGCGCCTGCCGCGCCGGGGAATGTCAGCCGTGTATTAACTATCGCCATTTTATTGACGTAAAGCTACGACTTTAATGCCTTGTGCTAATGGAGTAGATTGGTAGGACAACATGTTTGTCATACCAATCTATTCCCACACACGGTCAAATCGGTTTGATCCAATCGGTAGCGTCATACCGATTGGACGATAGGTTTGACCGTGTGTGGCCAGCATTAGACTTTGTAACTTAATCTGTTAATAACTCTTGGGATTGTTCGAAACAGTAACCGCGGCCTTAGCTAGTAGGTATAGTAGTTTGTCTGTTTATGGCAGTCTACTACTTACAATATAGGTAATCTTTTGTTATTTAAAGTTGTATCATTTCAAATATAAAATAATCAATGATCAACACTTTAATGATTATTTATGAAAGATTTCTATAAAATACTAGCTTTTGCACGCGGCTTCGCCCACGTACATAAAATATAGGTACCCTATGTCACTCATGAATAAAGAAGCTTTCTATCAATGAAAAAATTTCAGCAATCGGACCATAGATTCAGAGATTACCTCCTACAAACAAAAGAACATAAAAACAAATTTTACCTCTATAATATATTAGTGTAGAAGGCAAATATTTAAATTAAAAAAAAAATGGGCCGTAATCCACCTTGCGAGCCCAGTACGGGTCGGCTATTAGATTAGTTAAATACCTATTGAAATTCTGTAACTTCATATTTTCAATTATGAAAACTAAATATGGTTGTATACATTTAAACGACATCCATTCGGTAATTTTGTTGAAAAAAACAACGGTGTGAATACAAAGACCGACAGAAACATAGTTCTGAGCTAAAATCTACCTACGTATGAGGTAAGTAATTTATAGTTTATATTTAGGGCGTAGGCACATGGCCAACTACTTTGACCCGTACAATCATTTATGTTTGAATTGTGTACATAAAATGCATTATTATGCTAGAGGTAGGGTTGCCAATAAAAAAAAATAACGTGAGTAAGTATCACATTTCTTTAGAAGAGAAAAAAAAAGTAATTGAAAGAAAAACAAAGAAGGAAAAAAAAGTATTTTTCTAATTTGCACACACTAACAGTTTTTCACTGTCCTTAATTTTTTAGAAGTTATTTTTGTACTCAAACAAGCTTTTCATTCCTAAAAGCGTATAACTCGACTTTGTTCATTTTTCTCTAATTTGAAAAAGTACGTACCTACCCACCTATTCGTGTTTTGTTTTTGGTGGGGAAAATCATCCAATGACAACCCCCGCTCCTGAGCGGAGCGGGAGATAGTGTCAGACTCTTATTGACTAAAAACCCACCCCGTTCCTTCTAGCCTTCATACCTATTCGTGTTTCGAATTAGAAATATTCCCTACTTCTTCATATTAGTGTTTCATTTTACACGTCATTATACTTTATTTTTATTCAAAAAGATAAAGTATATTTACCCAAACTAAATTATGAAACGTTTTTACAAAGTACGGTTGGCAACCCTAGTTGGAGAGGTCAAGTCCTGTTTACATTAGCCACACCTGTAGCATCTAGGGCTTAAGAGGCACGATGTGACTAAAGTATTAAATGAAAATTACTTTAAGTATCTTTTGTTTTGTATGTCGGTACTGGTCCATGAAAAAAACAAAAATTCTTCGATCATATTTTTTATTAGAGATGAAACGGATAGTAGTTTGGCCGGATACCGGATAGCGAATATTTGGCAAGCCACGAGGCCGAAGCGCCGGCTATCCGGCTACCGGATATCCAGCCCTTTATCGCATTTCATGACGCGATTAGTTTGATTTGCTAGAATTTATTTTTCAGCACCTGACAGTAGCATTTTCAGCTTAAGGGTATTTTCAGAAGCTGGTCTAGTTTACGAAGCTAAGTAGAGTCGCCTCTTACCAAATAATGCGGAAAATTTGGTATTAATAAATTCACCACAATTTGCCAATTGTTAATTTTGAATAATAAACTAATTAATAAAACCAAAATTTTTGACGTGCGATTATAAAAATAAACGCTGTACATAACCTATTGTGACGATTTGCTTGGTGTAAAATAAAGAGTGTTATTTGAATTTTACAATCCGGCATCCGGCCGCATACTAAATTACTATCCAGTATCCAGCCGGATAATTATAACAAGGTCGAATAGGCTGAATAGGCCGGATACCGGGTAGTTACCGGATATCCGTTTCATCTCTATTTTTTATCCGCTCTGGGTGGAGCGACGGGAGTGCCAGACTTTTATTGACCCACCCCTATTCCTTCAGTTGCCCTTTACGTTCCAGGCTCGCGGTAACACTTAAACAACACAAAAAAAATGCTATCTAACATAGGTCAATCCTTATTTCACAATTTTAATCGATTCCTAAATAAAAAATATATAGAAAAGTTTTTGTACAACATATTTTTATTCCCTAACGCGACAGAGGAATCAAAGCATTCACAACCTAAAATTTAACATTACTAACAACGCAACAACTAACATAATTGTCAGATATGCATAAGCCCGCATCGCTCCGGACCGCTCCGCTCCGTTCCGCTCCGCTCGTAGCCGTCAAATTACGGAAAGTAAAAACGCGGCGAAGTTCGCTTTAGTCGGAGTGCTCGTGAAATGGATGGGGAGCGGGGCAGGGCTGCCACCTGACGCTTTTAATAAATTAACTATTAGTAGTGAATTTTATGTGCTCATGGACTTGTGTAGGTGTATGTGTTTTCTATTTTGATGGAGTTAGAGAGGAAATGTTAACTGTTTCGAAGTTTCAAGTTTGAAGAGGATCATTTTTTTTTTGGTAGGTATTTCTTTGATTTGTTCTGATTTTAAGGTCCATGGAGGCGAGTCTGTTGTTTCTAATAGGGCCTAAATCCAAGCCCCGGGCTGTTATAAATCGCGGGTCGATTTTTCTGATCCGCAAGCTAAGGTCGTTGGTTGGAATAGAAATTTGTATTATATGTACATACTCAGTTAGTAAATAATGAAGCTTTTATTTAATTTTGAATCCATCTTCTTTATGAAATAGTTTTTTGTCTGTTTAAGTTCTATTTTAACTCTATCAAACAGACCTTTGTAAACAACTTTATTTTATTCATTATCTCTTTTCACTCCCCATCTCACCCGCCCATGTAAGACCGTATCAGTATTCAAACAGCCAACTTAGCTAACTTTACGGAAAGTTAAGGAAAGTTAAGTTAATGAGAAAGTAAGAACAAGCAGAGGCAACCCTAAGGGTTCGCAAAGAAGGGCGTGTGAAACTTTTGGCCCATGGACTGTATTGTGTTGTTGACGTTACTTTAAATTGTGTGGGTGTGTGTAAGTGGGGGTATGTGTGTGGGCATGTGGGGTATTGATTCATTGATAAGAATGAGTTAAGACAGCACAGTAGTGTGGGGATTGAAACAATTGACACAAAAAGGTCTATGCCCAGCAGTGGGCAAAATTAGGCCGTGGATGATGAAGTCTAAGTCATGTAGTTTTTAGGGAAAAGTAGACTTTCACTGATACTGAACTTCAAATTCAGAGCTGTGGTTGTTTCGTAAGTAAGAAAATAATACATTGTTGTTATTTACATTACTTTAAAATGGATGAATGTATGTCCCAACACACGCCCCCGCATCCCCGGGGGCTTGTGTTGGTTTTGATATAGGTTAAAATCCTCAGGTCTAAAATCGGAGAAGAAAACATCAAAATCGAATCATATCCACTAACCCGCATTGGGCCCGCGTTGCGGATTACAGCCTATATATAGGAGGCCGGAGTCCCAGCAGTGGGAACATTATACGGCAGATTATGTTATGTCTTTCAGCTGCCGTACTTGCCTCATTAGTAAGTAAATATTGTATACACCCACATAATTATGGGTGTATGTGCCAGTTATGAATTTATGACTCACTGGATATTTTTGTTTGCTTTCGCAAAATTATCCACACAATAATTATGATGATAATCGCAAAGTAGTAGAATTAGTATCTTATTTACCTACCTAGCTTATCTCCAACTTTAATTAAATTTACGTATTACAGCTCAAAATCTATGCTGTGTAGGTACAATAGAACTATTGTATGTGGAATATTGTGGTTTATTTTTTCTTTTTTTTTGAAAAATAGGAATTCATCAAATAACTTCTCCCGATCTGAGTATAATGAAAGGTATTTTTACTAAAACCCAACCATGTTCCTTCAGTTACCCCTTGCGTTCCAGGGTCGTGACTCTTCAAATAATCCCACAGCATTGTGGTTTATCCTCAATCACCATGTAACAGCGCCATGGCATCATGGTCGATATCCTTTATCTCGCTGCACTAAGAGCTACTTTCGCAGTTCAAATGCAAGTATGTGGTAAGTCAAATGCACATCACCACAAACGTCCATTTGAATGTGGCCGTAGGTAGGGCAGTGGCGTAGCGTGGATGGATTCAGACGTGGGCGAAGGCGCTTCAGCGAGGCCTTTTTTCTTTCATAAATTCGAAAATGGGACAGCCACTAAGCGATTGTCGCAGCCCGGTGTTCAACCTCATCGTCCCTTACCTACCATCGAGTGAAATATTAGCCCAGGCGCTAAGTTTTCTGAATACCCTGATTGCTCAGAACTTATACCCGACATTTTTTTTTTTTTATAGCAGTAAAGAAATGATAAATGTTTGTATCAAATTAGTTAGTTCGTAAATTATTGGTTTGTTGGCGCTTTGGTGCATGCTGTAAGTAGAGCAAGCAATTGATAACTAAATAAGTTAACGCGAGCCTATAAATTATAAAAAATACCCCATTGACATGCCATCCATATGAACAAAGCGTTTTGGGTACACATTCACTATGCGGACAGCAAAGGAGTGGAGTTCCTTGCCGGAGTCTGTGTTTCCTGATAGCTATAACCTTGGGGTCTTTAAGTCAAGAGTGAAAAGTTTGCTTCTAGGAAAGCATGTTCCATCGTCGGCCACATCATCGTTTACCATCAGGTGAGATAGTGGTCAAACGCGAGCCTATACATAATAATAAAAAAAACCCTTTAAAAAAAGAGCCTTCGTATACGCGAGGCTCTTTTGGGTGCGAGGCAGTAGGCGAAGGGCCTCTACGCCCACGCTTTGCTACGGTACTGAAACTAAACTTACTATGTGTATTTCCAATACCTAATAACAATGTGTTTGATCATATATAGGTGCTATGTTGATATGTATGTTAGGTTAGGTTATAACCACAACAATCAAAGGACCTGGCCGCCCAGTGTAATTAGCGTGTGTTTGTCTCGTGTGTGATTGGGGACCACAGGATAAAGTGATTAGTGCGTAGTGGTATATAAGTGATTAGGTAGTCAACGTCATAGCTAATAATACATATGTTGATATGGTCGGTACATTCGTGCGGTGCGGTGTTTATGGAAATGACGTCTAATCAATGCGCTATTGTGGGTGCACATGGGAGCTGCCCTCACGCCTTGGCCGCCGGGATCCCGATCCCGATTTCCGGCCACTGCAGGCGCGGGCTTCCGGACGGCAACAGCTCGCCGTCCGACCGTCCGGTAACTGTACGGATCGAGCCCAAGTCGTTGACGGCGCGCACTGTTCCACGCGCGCCTCAAAGAGATATCAGCAAACCGTAGGGGCCCAGCAGGGTCGAAGCCTACTGAGGTCGTGGGTTGTGCAAAAGAGAACCCCAGGGTTCTGGAACGAAGGCAAAAAAGGAACAAACGAGTGGGTCTTAGTCGGTAAAAGTCTGACGCGTCCTCCCCCTCACCCCATGGGGACAGATGCCATTGGATGATTTAAAAAAAAACGCGTTGCCCAGTAACCGGGTTGTGGAGGTCTGACAGGCAGGTGCTCCATGTAAAACACAGGTATTCAGCCGCATCTAACCGGATGATGATTTGTACTTGGTCCTGAGCTAGTCGGGAAAAGGCTAGGGGGATGATGCAGGGTAACGGGAATCCGATGGATGCGAGACGCACAGGATCGTTCATTGAGGCGCCCGCGTAGCTTTGCGAAGCCCTATGTCCAACAGTGAACGTCTTTTGACTGAAATAATGATGAGGGAGATGACAATGAATGAAATTAGAACTTAAAACACCAGCCTTCAGTTCTGCTCCACGGGCTTTTTAAGCTATTGCATAGCTTCTATCGCGGGCCTTGAGCGTGGAGACCGAATCCAGAAATTCCGTAACGAAAATAACCTAACACCTCCCACTCATTTGTTTTTTGAGCGTGATGACCGATAAGAAAACAAACGAGTGAACAATCAATCAAAATTCAATTCAATGTGTGAAAGTGTAACTTCAATTAAAATCAAAGAAAAAAAACAAAGGAAAAAAATACTGCACAAATAAAATAAATAAATGATTATAATTGCATAAGTTGATAAAAATGCTATGCAATAGCTTTACCGCGGCAGTCCCCGAGAGCCACACATCTTTTTTTTTGTTAGTGAAAGTCTGACACACCTTCCTGCCCCGCCCAAGAGCGGGAGATGATATTGGGTGATTTTCTGACCTAAAAAAAGTCTCCAGTTCTGCTGTAATCCAAGTCGTATGTTTATTAAACACTTAGCCAGAAGCACTTAGCAGAAAGCAGTCGTCTGCCAGCAACTTAGTATAACGAAGCTAATTAGACGACTAGACGGCGACGGAATATTTATATCTTAAAACAAATACAATTGAAATAAAATATCTATACATCTAAATAAAATTGGAGTATCTGTTTGTAATATTGAAAAAGCCGCTTTTTACCACATGTATAGGAATATAATATAATTATGGTACATACACCAAAATATTTTTTTTTACTATTTTGGTCTGTCTGTTCCGGCTAATCTCTGAAATGGCTGAACTTTTTTTGGTAGGTAGCTGATGTACTATGGAGTAACTTAGGTTACTTTTATTTTAGAAAAAATAAATTCAAAATCCGGTTGACCACACAGCTAGTATATAATGATATTGTCTGTAAACTATATAATGTAACAATACATAATAATAAGACTCATTTTGTTTGTTACGTTTTTTGAGGATAAACTTTGATTAGACTTTAGAGAGTTAATGTAATTAGTACAATTTTGTTAACTTTGTGGGTGGCCAAAGGGTGCCAACGTAACTCTGTTACTGTCCGCTGTTCGTCTGTCTGTCTGTTTATCTGTCAGCGGACTGTATCTCAGAAACCGTAACAGCCAGAAAGTTAAAATTTTCACAGATTTTTTTTTTGTTGATAAGGTCGAGTTGGACCACCATCTTACCTGATGGTAAGCAATGATGAGACCGAATGTGTATTTTTTCACCTGCGCTTTAGTTACGAAAGGAGTAGAAGTTAGTGGAAAGTACAATTTATATAAAAAATCCACATGGGCAAAGTCACGGGCAAAGCCATGGCACAGCGTAGGGTAATGTATTTTTATAGACAGCTTTTTAAGAGGCTAAATAAAAATAAGTGTTCTTGTCGCGTCGTTTCGCAGAAACTAACTAAACAAAACTAATTAGACAGCTGAGAAGCGTAAAACTTTTAGTTAATTCACAAATAAGATTGTAAAACGTTTTTTAAAATAGGTAGGTAGGTACTGACGTCGGGATAAAAAAAAAATAGGACAAATAAATAGGTACCTACTAGTGTTGCCAGGTATTTTGATTTGCACGGGACGTCCTGATATTCATGGGACTGGGGACTCATCCCGATTCGCGTGACAATTGCCCATGTGTATCAAACTTGGCGATGTCGTTTTTCAACATACTTACTCGAAAGTACTGTAAGGTGCAACTTGATAAACATAATATTTATTAAAAAATTACTACCAGTGGGGGCTCCCTCCCGACCAGCCTGATATACCTACTAAATACAATAAAATATGGCGTGGTCGCCGTAGTTTTTTCCGCATTCCATACCTACCTATAATGTAAGCCTAAAAGTGGTAAAGGTAGAAGTGCGTTTTCAACTGCCTAAATCTGTTGAAACAATCCTTTTAGCGAATCCCGAATTAGAAAGGAAATCGAATATCCAATGCTAATACTGTCCGCTAGGTACAGACCACACAGTCAGACAGCTATCAGCACATTTTCAGTCGTTTGGCAACGAACGAATAGATAAACTAATTAGGCGTCTAGGCTTTCAGCCAACATGCGAGTAGGTACATCAGCCTGGACAAAACAAAGGGGGACTTATTGATAAAAAATATACCTGATTTGTTTGAATCACAGAAAAGATAATAGAGGTTAGAAAAGAAATATTTTCTGAATTGTACAACGAGTGTCGCCGCTCGTCTCCCACCCTTTAACTCCACTACAGCTAATAACAGACCACGCACACTTAGATCGCATGTCTGCTATTGGTAGTTGAACTATGAGCATTGCCCTACTTTGTGGCACGCCTGCCCCGCCCACAAGACCATTCTAACCTCGTTCATCTGTTCTGTGTTGTTTTGTGTTTGAATGATACATGATTATTATTATACTGTATTATGCAAATAGGTTTTAAAAAATACATTGACACGTCAAAGAGGTGTTTCCTAGCTGACTATCCCGAGAAGAAACGCTGAAACAAACTCAGGGATCAGTCACTTTTAAAGTCCATACAGCAAACATGTAATGGTCAAATCATATATGAGAACCTGATTTGTTTGAGATGTTCTTTTGAAGAAAGAACCTTACAGATGGTAGACGTCCCACCCATACGTAAACACTTTATTATGCGTCCAGCTAAGGAGTGGAATTCCCTGCTGGAGTTTGTGTTTCCTGATCGCTACAGCTTAGGGGTCTTTAAGGCAAGAGTGAATAGGTTACTTCTAGGCAAGCGTGCTCCATAGTCTGCCACATCATCGCTTACCATCAGGTAAGATTGTGGCCAAATGCGAGCCTATCAATAATAAAAAAAGAATAGATTTGTTTTTATGTTTCACGATTTTCATGATGAGAAAAAAAGAAAGCTGAAGGTGTAATCGATTTCCAGATGGTCGTCATAAATCTATATAACTAATGAATATAATAATAACCTAGTAAGCTAGCTCTATTAATAATTCAAAGTAGCTTATAGGCCAGTGGCACACATCGCTAAACCTAAAACACGTTTGAATTTAGAATTCAAGACAATTATCAAGTTCTGGAACAAGAAACTCTGTGTCACACATGACACAGTTATATTCTAATAGCTTCTACCACTGGCTTCGCCAGTGTGAAAATGCAAATTTGGACCCCCGTTTTATGCCCTTAGGGGGTGAATTTCGGAAAATCCTTTCTTAGCGAAACCTTATTCTATTAGTATTGCCTATAATAAACAATAAGTGGTACATAAAAACTAACTTTATTGAAAAAAATAATAGTTTTATCTTTTTTTTATAGGTAGTCTTTTTAATAAATAGATAATCATTTAAAAATGAACTTAAAATACACACCACCTAGGTCAATGTTTGGATTGGAGACGACGGCTCCAAATTATCTCAAATTATTTTCCCAAGTTTACCTACTTCTAAATTATATGTGTGTCAATATGTACATGGAGTATGACTGTACGTACACGTTTATTTTACTCTAATCACTTTATCCTACATCAAATAAGCGAGGTAATGCGCGTTTAGTAGTTAATTAAGGAAGGCAAATGTTTGCTGCAAACACAGAGGACTTGCTCTTGCTGTATTCTTAAATTATAATATTTAAATGGCTGAAGACTACCTTTTACTTTTAAGATGTCATATAACTATACCTATATGTAAAAGAAGAAACTGATTAACTGACATATTAACGCACACCCGAAACTACTGGCGCTAGGAACATACATTTTGCACAAAGTTTCCTTTTATGACGTAGGTAAGCACTAAGGGGTTTTTGGAAATCCAACCTTTAATTCATTAATTCAATAAACCACAAGCGAAAAAAAAAGTCAAAGCATTTATTTCAAAAAGACCATTTGCAGGCACTTTTGAATCGTCAAATGTCGGTCAGTCCAAGAAAAAATGAAGCTAAATTGCACGTTCCAAAGTCGTATCGTACTTTTTGACAACTTTAGTAATCTATTTCTGCCAAAAGTATATTTACTTATCTGTCTATTACCTGTCTCTTTGGCAAACTGAAATATAAGTTATTTAAGTTAAATTACTCTTTTATTAGATTAATCATGGAGCTAATTTTATTATCAGAGACAGTTCAGGGGCGTCAGGGGCTTAACTAAAATTGTTTCTGAAATTGATAAACTCAAAGAGAACAATTAGATTTGTCTTTTTCTGCCACTCGAGTTTTTGGAGTCTCATCTCGAGATAAAAAATGTCGGACACTTATCTAAAAGACAGTAATAAATATAAAAAAAAAATAGGCAGACATGATAGATAGTCTTTTTTTAATTCGGCTGGTACTCAAAACAATACTTACTTTAAATTGAATTAAAACAAGAATATTGAAGTTTTAATTCTGTTTTAAAGGCCCCATTTTAATGAACTAGTCTCATTTAAGGCCTCATTGAAAATGCTAATTTAGAACGAACATAATTTTCCAAATTAATGAAATTCAGGTGACATTTCAATATTAAATTCGATTTGGTACCTATTCCGACTCTCAAATTGGAAATAAATTAACCTAACGCTTATTAGAATAAAAGCGGTAACAAACACAAAACGAACAAAATAGAAAACAGAAATAGGAAATCTTTCATTTATCTGCTTAAACAAAACACGTCAATTAGTAGATACTAAATCTTTCCTCGTAATTACGACGCAAACAAAATATTGTCTTTAGTTCTAAAAAAAGGAAATATAAAACAAAACAAAAATAACCAGTGAATCCCAAAATAAAAATACTAGGCCCGAAAGTCGCTCTATTGGTACACGCACAGGGTGTCACCCTCTAGCGGGGGGTGGCAATGGGGTGGCCCCACCCCCTGACCCAGAAAGCACCCGGTGCGTACCCCGCCTTACGCCTAGTGCATGCCGTAAACAAAAAATCTCGCGGGTTTTTATCAGAACCCAACCTTTTGGAGATTGTGAACGGTGATTGTATTGTTTAAAGCGTTTTTTTTTACGAGTTGTAGCTTTATTATTTTAAGCTCGAAAATTGTGTAAAAGATAAAATGGCTTAGCCCTTGTATAATTTTAATATTTTTATGCAAGAACAGTGTGCTGCGTGCTTTTCATCTAAATTAATTTAGCAATTACTTACCTACAGTGTTATTGAAAAACAAATATACAAAGATTCGCTTTCGTTCTACTCATAAAATGTATTATTAATAGGTTATAATATTTTTATTTATGTAAGTCATTATCATTATAGTCCAGATTATCGCCAACACATTGGACTTATTGTGCAATTACAAAATTAGCCTTAGTATTTATGCTAATGCAATTTTGCTGATGATAATTTCAAACCTTCAAAGCCAAATTTCAATTAGATATCATTTTATAGCAATATGTATCATTTATGAACTCTTTAGTATTTCGGTTGGCTGTTAAAAATTAAGTTACGATACTGTCACTTAATAAAATTCCTATAATAACGTACTTATTACTGACTGATTGATTTGACTTTAATAAAAAATATTGCATAATTTCGTTGTAATATTTTTTTTAAAATTAATGTTGGCTGTCTGTACCTACTAATATTATACATGCGAAAGTAAGAGTTACGAAGTTGCTAGCCGAATCTATTTTATACTTAATAATAATAATAATATAAAGAGAAAAGATATATAATTTTGTTTGTTAACCGACTTCCAAAAAAGAGGAGATTCTCAAGTTTGTTTTTTTAACGAATTTACTCAAAAACTACAGGACCGAATTTAAAAATTCTGTCACCAGTTGAATGACACAGGCATATATTTTCATACGGACGAAGCCAGTTACTAACCTCGTAACTTCACGAGGCTAGTAAATAAGGTAAGAAATAATCCACACCAGAAAAATGAGTGACACAATTTCAAATATAGTCGTACTTGTAGAATCTTACATAATGCCATAATGGCCGCGCGCCGTCAATGTCGCGGTGTAACAGGATTACTGGTAAACCCGCACAGCTGCGGTTTAATTAATTATAATATACTGCGCCCTATTTATTTTACTACTGTTATTTATGTAAGAATCTGAGATGTCTTCGAAATGTTTATGGTATTTCTAAATTTCATATCTAGGATTTGCCAGAGACAACAAGGGTCAATAAACATTGGTAAGGAAACGTAGGCTTTTGGCGGGATATTTTCGATTGAATTTCAGCTGCTGTTTTAATTTATATATTCGCAAAATTCCTAGTGGCTATTGAGAAATGTGGTTTAATACACGGGGTTTGTCACTGCAGACCTCGGCTCGAAACCATGCCGAAAAAAAATATCCACTTGTATTAAATTGACAGTAAGCATAGGTATATCAGTTTACTGTTGCTACATTTATAATTCCTATATTTATTTCATGCCAAAAACGAGACCTTGGCAAAAACCACATATCTCTCGCCAGATCTCCACACCAGTGTCGTGCTTAGGTGCATCGCATGTTTTTGAGTTACCCTCATACTTGTTTAATTGTTAATGGCTCTGTAATTATAATTACAACAAAGGGAGCGTAATGAGGTCAGCAGGAAAGTGTATAAAGGTGTCTATGGGCTATACAATATTACGTAGGATAGATAATATGAGGCAAAGTAACCACAATTACATTAATATTATAAAGGCCTATGCAATAGTTACTAGCAATATAGCATACCTATTTTGATAATGGAGAAACTTCCGGCTGTCTCCTTCGCTAGCATCACTACTTCGCAGAAAGAGGTGATCGCCTGTCATTCCTCTTCGCTCCGGACCATGGCCTGTACCAGGGCTCAGCGCGAGAGGTCGTTGTGTGCCCCTACGACCACTGCCGCTTGGGCATACCGTCACCGCGTGTCGGCGCACGAATCCGGTGCAGAAACATCCCGAACTTCCCATGTCCGGTGTGTACCTGCGTCATGCGAAATGTGAGGACGCCGTGGTCTTTCCAGCCACTCCGCAAAGAGGAGACGATACCGCCGTGATTATGTCATACCTTGGGATAATTTTCGACCTTTACGCGAACCACTGGCTGAAGCTAAATTTCATAAATAGGTGAAGCGAATGTAGGTAATAGGCACTTCCTAACTCGAATATTTTTATTCCAAAATGGCTAGAACTGGTAACAGCACCATGTGTGCTTTGAAAGTGTATTTGAAACCAACTAAACAAGTTAGGACGTGAACAGAATTGGATAAATGAATTGCTAGCAATACCTACCTTTTTTTTACATAGTGTATTGAACTGACCAAATTCTGGTTCCCAATCGAAAAACATGATAATTCAGCGTTTCATAGATCTGACTGACCTATCGGTTCAGTGGTTAGTGGCCCTGACTGCTACGCCAGAGGTCGTGGGTTCGATTCTCACTCACCCATGACCAATGTTTGTGTGTTTGTGTAATGAGCACGATCCTTTGTTCTATATTTGTATTTATTTAGCAATATTTAAGTTAGTTTACCAGTTGTCTAGTACTCATAGGCTCTGCTTAGTTTGGGACTAGTTTAGGACTGGATGGCGTTGTGTGAAAGTTGTACAATGCGTTCCAAATGAGAACAAGATCGCCCTCCATGTTGTAACGTCACGATTTACTCTCAAATCGAGGAAAGAAATTTTTAAACATTAATTAATTTACGAAAAATTTAATTTATTTATGAACTGTGAACGAAAAAAGTTTAATCAGAATCCAGTTCTTCAATTTTACTCATCTCTAAGTTCTTCAATTTTGCCAAAATTTCTTCTATTTGATAATACCTACGACGAGACGTCAAAACATAAGAATCGGTCCTAATCATATTTGGAACGCGTAGTAGATTTTTTTTTTATTATTATTAAACTATATTGAATATGGTTGTTATTGGTATTGATATTGAAGATTTTAGTCTTCCTTCACTCACAATGGGCCTCATCAGAAGGCTTAAAGTCACCCAAAGGGCAGTGGTAATTGCTATGCTTGGAGTTTCCTTGCGTGATCGAATCAGAAATGAAGAACCAAGGTTGCCGACATAGCATATAGTCTCGCCAAACTTAAGTGGCAATGGGCCGAGCACATTGTTCGCAGGACAGACGGCCGCTGGGGCCGAAAGGTTCTGGAGTGGCGGCCATGTACCGAAAGTCGCAGCGTTAGAAGGCTTCCTACAAGGTGGACCGATGAAGGTTGCGGGAATGCGATGGATGCGGGACGCACATGATCTTTAATAGTGGCGACACTTGGGGGAAGCCTATGTCCAACAATGAACGTCCACTGTCGGCTGAAAGGTGATGAGTCTTCCTTAGCAATCCTAGACAAAAAGTCAGGAGCATAAAATAAAGCAATTATGAATGCTTCAATGAACTCTAAGCGCACTATAGTACCAAATGCCTGTATCTCTACCGTTCCCCTTGAAGCTCAAAGGCGTGACGGTTATGGACTGGAAGTGTCTCCATTGTGACGAGCCTTATTATGTTTTGTACTTCCTTGCATTTCAGTGTTTATATAGAACTAGCTTTTGCTCGCGGCATCGCCCGCGTACACGTAAAATATATCGACAGTGGAAAGGTAAAATTACTTAAACACCACTTTGGTCGAAAATAAGTTATCAAACTTATAACATTTAAAATAAGGTATAAAACTTATTTCCGACCAAACTGGCGCTTAAGCAGTTTTACCTTTCCACTGTCGATATATATCTCAAGTCACACAAGAATAAAGCAGCTTTCTATCAATGAAAAAATTTTAGTAAACGGACCAATACTTCCAGAGATTACAACAAGCAAAAAAAAAAACTTTACCTCTTTATAATATTAGTATCTATAGACTAAGGCTATGGCCACACTTACGGGTGTCCAGGAAAAAAAAACCGGCCAAGTGCGAGGATTCACGCACTACACATAATACATATATATAGACACTATTTTATAACCAATTTTTTTTAGTTTAGTTTAAAAAAAAAACACGTTTGTTGTGTGGTAGCCCCATATATACATGTTCATTTTATTATATGTTTAATATATGTTGAAAAAAAATCCAACTGTTTAGTTATCATGCTTCCTATGATACAGCCTAATGATATAAATGACAGACAGACGGACAGTGAAATCGTAGTAATAGAGTCCAGTTTTTATCCTTTGGGTACAAAATCCTAAAAACTTTCCGGTAAAATTTGTGGGACATGAAATAGTCGAGATATCCATCTTTTAAAGCAAACGTTTGTGAAAATTCTAACTATCTCGCTATCACGCTTCATGACACACAGCCTGATGACAGACAGATGGACAGTGGAATCGTAGTAATAGCGTCCCATTTTTATCCTTTGGGTACAAAACCATAGAAACGTTTCGGTAAACTTTGTGGGACGCGAAATAATCAAGATAACCATCTTCTAAAGCAGGTTAACAACATATCCGAAAAGTGTCGGCAGCTGTCAATTCCGCGATAGTATTTGGATACTATCTACTAGCACAGTTTCGCCACAAGGTTACAAGCCTTTTAAGCTGTCAAATGCAAGGTGACACGTACAAACAAGACACTTTCGGGAAAGCAAGTTACAGGCAACGTCATTATGGTACTTTTATAGATAAGTATCGATATATTCATGGTTCGAACGGGTTTCAAGATTATCATCGGATTGAAAAAGGAAGACTTTTAAGTCATAGTCAGGTTAGTTCAATGGTTGAGCGATTGGTTGCTTTGCCACGTGTCGTGGGTTATTTTTTTTTTTGCCTACAGATAGTTGTTCCGGGTCTAACTGTCTTGTGTATGACGTCTTTATGTTTGTGAACGCACCCACTATATAGGAATAATTCCACAAGGAATACAAGAACACTGCCTACATTCGAAAATGGTTTTGAAATTACTTTTTATGGTAAGATATATACATAAAAAATTCTAAACATAATTTAGATTTCATCGCCATTCAAAGCAAAATCCAACGCCCTACAATTATGCTAGATTACCAACCTACTAGTTACTACAATTAAAATTCATTATATTTCCTTCCTAGGAACATAAACTTAAGAAGCTAGTGCGCAGTTCCAATCGGTCATTACCTATAGTAAAAAACCGGCAAAGAAAACCTCGATTACTGAAGAAAATATTTGATTTTAACAATATTTCTAAATTACAACATTCCGAATTCACAATGGCAGACCAATTCAACGTAGCAGCAGGCAAATACAGATGCTGCTGATTAAAACAGCTCCGTACACATACCCAATACAAGGCAGTTCGACTGGCAAATGATACTACAGTACCAAAGGGACGTGTAAACCGCACGGAATTAGGACCTCACAGTCTGGCGGCCTATCTAAATGGCGCCTTTGTTCGGCCACGTCACGTCCGCACTAACAGGATTACGTGAGTGACGCGCCTTCGTGGATAGTGTGGACCTAGCTTTATATTGTAATTAATTTTGCTGCGTAGCTAAGGTACAACGCTGAGGGAATGATGATTTTGATTTCGTGTAATTGGATTACGAGGTTCTGTTAATAAAAATTACGGCAAAGCGAAGAAAAGCCTGGTTGAGACACTGATTAAGTATGATTTTTAATCTTTTGCGATAAAGTTAAGGATGGACTATCAACAAAAGAATACTGGTGGCAAGAATACTATTATTGTAAAGTTGTTAAAAAAAGAATGGCTCGTTTTGATATTTGAATTTTTACTACCTAGCGGCTTATCCGATGTAGTGTAGTTACTAATAACATAGCTACTACTACAACGGGCCTCTAATTATTATTTTATTGTTACTTTCAGTTTCGTTCTAGAGTCTTTTTTAAATGTCAAAACGTGCCTTTGATTTTTTAACGAGTTTAGTCTTAGACTCCAAAAAAAATATTAGTAGGCAAACGTACCTAAGTATTAACCCAAATTTGGAAGATGACAAAAGAAAACATATTCATAGGCACACCCATAGACCCTATTAATCTTCTTCCTTCTTCCTACCTTTCAACAAAAGTACACATAAAATATTGAATGGACATCTAAAAATATTTACCTTAAATAAGGAAAAAAGGTTCCATTCAACAGAGTACACATCTGGGACAAGAAAACTGTTTCTCAACATAAATATGTTGTAGAAAATGTATTGCGAAATTCTACCAAATATGTCAAGCGCAGTTCCCAAGTTCGGGCAAAACTTATTAAATTAATGACGTCACGGCACGTCATACGAAAAACATTTCACCCGAGTGCGGCCCTGCGGCGAATTAAACCGACATGTTTTGTAGGTCACAGCTTGTTATGCGAAAAGCGATCATACGTCACACGTCATAAGAATTGTTTTCCGATGTGTCGGGTGTTACAGTGATGTATGTGGTATATATTTTATATTATATGTAGTCGGGATCGATAAGACCGTTCGTAGGGATGTGACTGTGTTTGCGGAGCGAGTGCGAATTTTAAGTAGAATACATACATGAGGCTTTCGACGGTACGTTCCTGTTTACTGTGCCTGAAACGCTTGGTAAGCAGGCAAGGCTTTGAAGTCCGAACCTGAATCTAGCTTCCAGATTAAATAGTTTCCCTTTGACTGAAGAGCTGAATGTAAAATCGTTCTTTGATGTCATTTGTAAAGATTTTTCTTCTCTTTGCAGTCTTAAAATTAAAAAGGCTTTCCCTAATGCTTTTTTTATTATGGCTAGGCTCCGTTTGACCACTACCTCACCTAATGGTAAGCGATGACGTGCTTGATGATGATGGGGTTACATCTATCAGGAATCACAGATTCCGGCAGGGAATTCCACTCCTTAGCTGTACGCATAATGCATGTGTTCCCAAAACGCTTTGCTCGTATGGGTGGGATGTCCACCATGTACCGGTTTTTCGTAATAAACGTGCCATTGATTGAAGAATACGCCTCGCTAAGATATTATGATGAATCGATCTAATTAATTAAACCCCAAGCGAACGCCGGCGTTCGCGCATCTATTGTCTTACCATTGTGTCTCAAATTGACGGTAAAATACCAGCTCCAAACACACATCTTATCTAAAAAGATCACAACATTTACTTTTCTTTTACACCTAAGATCTGATAAGTATAAGATAACAAGATGAATCATTCCAGTTTTTCTTTTATTACAAATGAGTAATACCCTTATCAGTTAGAACATCACGTTAATTACATTTTCCATTAGCTGTTCGTTTTCTCTTATAATTACTTCACTGGTCGTTATTTTTGCTGACTCATGATTAAAGAAACGTACACACGAACTTTCTGCGATTCGCAATGTAGGAAATACAGTTACAGTATTTTATATTGGGGATAATGTACATACTTCTCTTCATTTATTTCTTCAAAAGACCATCTCAGACTCCAACCTGCATGGTTCTCATATGATTTGACCATTACATGCTTGCTGTATGGACTTTAAAACATACTTTGATCCCTGAGTTTGTTTCGGTGTTTTTTCTCAGGGTAGTCAGCTAGGAAATACCGGCTTCATCTAGTTTAAATTGACGAAAAAATTGACGTGTGAAAGTGTTTTTAAAAACCTATTTGCAAAATAAATACCTTTTTTTTTATGGTGGGAAAAATCATGCATTGACATCCCCCGCCCTTGGGCGGAGCGGGAGATAGTGTCAGACTCTTACTGACTAAAAGACCCACCCCGTTCCTTCTAGCCTTCATACCGGGGCTCGAGCGCCCTTTCGAAAATAAATACCTAATTATCATTTATACTGTAGTTAAATGTTTAAATTGTTTTATATGTTTGGGATGTAGTAAAAAAAAGCCCATAAGTCTAGTCTACCTAAGAACGCAAAGCCCAATGATGAGAGCTAAGGAATTGTTCAAAAGAGTTACCACAGCCTTGGAATGCAAAGAGTACCTAAGTAAAGAAACACGGCTTAAGTTTTTGTCGGTAAACATCCTCTGGCTCCACTTCTTCATCAGCCTTTTTTAATGTTCCCACTGCTGGGACTCCTCTCCTCTCTAAGTGAGGGAATGGGCCGTAATCGACCACGCGGGCCCAGTGCGGGTTGGTGGATGTCCATGTCTTCGAATTTTTGGTTCTAGGACATGCCGGTTTCCTTATGATGTTTTCCTTCACTATTTTGAGAGTAATGGTAATTGAATTTACACAAAGTAATGAGCTTGGCTGGGCTTGAACCCGCCTCCTACAACTCGTAAGTTGGAGCCATTACCACCCTGCCGCCACTGCTCCTCACTCCACATAGGGCGCGAGAATTAAAAAGATATTAATTTGATTATTTCCCATTTCCCACCTCTAAATACAAAAAGGTTACATTTCACATACAGTCTCTCATTCACAACTGGTTAATCTTTCCAATACGACTACCATTTTCGCAATGCCCGTGGACTCGACCTCTGCTGTTGAATCGATCCCACAGTTTTTATCTTCCTCCTCCTTGGTATGGTCATGTAAAGAGGAGGGATGAAATGCATGTTACCAAAAGAGTTATGAGTATACATGTGGATGGGTGGAGAGGGAGAGGGAGGCCAAAGAAAAGATGGATGGATTGCGTTAAGAATGATATGAAAGAAAAGGAAGTTAGTGATAGCATGACGAGTGACAGGGTAGAATGGAAGAAAAAAACGTATTACGCCGACCCCAAATAAGATGGGACAAGGGCAGGAAGAAGAAGAAGAAGAAGTTTTTATCTTCCTCCTCATCAAAGCTATTCATTCGATCCAATTTCGAATAGAATCAAATCAAAGTTTAACGCGAATGCGAAAATCACATTCGTGAATCAATACGCCTTACATGTGCTACATCACTAGTAATAGGCACGCTACGTGTGTATATATCTGTTTGTATATGAGATTATATATATGTATTGTACCTAAATATATATACAGGAAGCGGATGTCGTTAGAGATATGTTAAAGGAAGATGTTTGGATGATTAATTGAACGATTATGTAGGTCGGTTTTGGCACGAGATAAATGTGCTTTTGTTTGATGTTCGCGGTAGATACCTACTCATTATCTATGTCTGCTGCGTCTTAATTTCGATCGCATCAGGAATGAAGATGTCCAAGAGAACCAAGGTCGCCGACATAGTTCAAGGAATCGCCGAACTAAAGTGGCAGTGGGTAGGGCACATTGCTCGTAAAATGGATGGTCGATGGGGCCAAAAGATTCTGGAGTAGCGACCACGCATCGGATAACGCAGCGTTAGAAGGCCAAGGACAAGGTGGACCGACGACCTGGTGAGAGTCGTGTGAATGGATTGGATGCGAGACGCACAGGATCGGTCGTTGTAGCGACGCTTGGGGGAGGCCAACAGTGGGCTTCTTTCGACAGAAATGATGATAATGACTGCGTCTTAATTGTGTAGGACCATGCATGCGCCACACAGTCAATTCAAAGGGTTTTGTAGGAAGAACTCACGCTATTCACTCTTGACTTAAAGACTAGGTGGTATTTAAGAAGAGTGAATAGGTTACTTCTAGGCAAGGGTGCTCCATCGTCGGCCACATCTTCGCTTACTATCAGGTGAGATGGTGGTTAGACGGGAGCCTATTAACAAAAACACTGCGGCCGCAAAAAACAGCTGAAGCGCGCGACACCTTGTCTCTGGAGAAGCTTGAAACCGCTTCAAGCGTTTTATTGTGGAGGCACCACCGCACACGAGTCACAAAAAAAGGCCACCTCAAAAAAAAGCTTGAAGCGGCGTTTTTTTGTGGCCTGTGTGTGGGGACAGTAAAGCATCAGATGCATTAGAAGACCTGTAGCGACATCTATGGCGCCACATAAGTACTACGAAGGAAGTACGAAATCCTGCATCGCGCAATCACAGTTCTCCGCGCGATTTGAACATATACGACAGCCCGAAATCATCTACCGGGCAGTCGCCCACCAGACGATAACACCTGTCTGGCCGGAGGATCCTCCCTTTTCAACGGAGGTTTGCGGGACTTTACTCTCTGTTCCGCATACCTCCAAAGACCAAAATGTCCTCCAAAATGACGAGCAAAGCTTAATATAGGTTTGTGACGCTGCTGCGACGTTGCTCGCAACTTGCCCCACATCATAACAAAAAAAAGGCAAAAAAAAATCTCACTCAATTTTTTTTTAATTCTCTTTTTATTATGTGTTGTTATAACGGTAACAGAAATACCTAGTGCGTTATCTGTGAAAATTTCAAGTCTAGCTTTCACTGTTCTGTTTCTGTTTCACTGTGTCTGGTGACAGACAGAGGGACAGCGCAGTGATAGCAAAGGATGTCGGTTTTATCCCTAAACACAGATTTTTTGTTTCTTTGGGTTGTGTGTGTGTGGTGGCTGTCTTCATACCTCCTTATAGATTAGCTAAAGCTCTTTATCAAAGCTCCGCTAAACTAATTAAGGCCATGCTGTGGTCTGTCATATTATTACGGTCAACACACGACCTTGTGTGGGTGACATCAATGTTGAATGTATGATGTGTCATACATCTTGTTTGTATGGGCTCTTTATCGGGTAATGCCTTGTTAGGTTAGTCATTGTTTTGTTAAGACAATCTGGTGTCTTTAATGTTTTTTGTATTCATTTTAAGTCAGTTTTGAGAGCAGTGGTGACCGAGTGGTAAACCTATGACCTGTGTTGTACTTAGTGTCGGTGGTGTCCAACTTGAGACATTTTTAAATATTTTTGGGAAAAAATATAACGTGGTGTAAAAATTATTGGCATTCATTCAGTTACTGTTTCTGAACTATATTCAAGTCTTAAATAAACTAAATATTTATATATTTTTTAATAATAATAATTCCACGACTTTCACACAGCGCCGTCTTGCCCCAAGCTAAGCAGAGCTTGTGTTATGGGTACTAGACAACTGATAAATAATGCTGATGTAGGGTGAAATTACAGAAATAGATAGTAGTGGTGGCCCAGTAATAACGGCCTCGACTTGCGAATGTACTTCGTGGATTCAAACCCAGCTAGGCACATTACTTTGCGTAATTAATATAATTTAATATTCCACAACTATCACACAACGCTGTCTAGTCTCAAGCCAAGCAGAGCTTGTGTTATGAGAACTAAACAACTGATAAACATACTTGTATATTTCTAAATACACACATATTATAGATAAATTACACCCAGACACAGAACAAATGATTATGCTCACCACACAAACATTTGTCTTGTGTGGGAATCGAACCCACGGCCTCCGGTATAGCAGTCAGGGTCACTAACCACTAGACCATCAGGCCTGTCAAATATGTTGTAGCTTTGTATAGCACCAGAATAGAACCTTTTGTTCCACTAGCTGAAATGGCTTTTATCTACTCTATTCAAAAGTTTAAGTCAGGCGTTCGTAATGGTATCCCTTTTTGGGTCTAGGCTATTTATTATTGTTTTGTTCTAAATGTAGGTCTACAATTAGGCTTATTTGGCACCCTTAAACCCTTCAGCTAATCTAGGTACCTGAACTGCGAAGTAGTTGGAACTCTCTATTTGTTTTTTTTTGTTTTTGGTCTAGCCTATTCTTTATTTGATCCAGCCAGGCGCATTACTTTGAGTAATTTATTTCATCACCACTGCTCTCAAAACGCTGAAGGTCCTAAGTCCATCGTGAGGAATCCTGCATGTCCTAGAATCAAAAATACGAAGACATGTGACATCTACCAAACAGCACTGAGCTCGCGTGGTGGATTACGGCATTCTATCTCCTAGAGAGGAAGCCTGATTCCCATCAGTGGGAACATTATAAGGTCCACTATGCTATGCTACTAGAACTAACAAAGGTTTCCAAGAAAACTAACTAAAGTAGGTGCCAGATAAAGGTGGAATAACGGTCATTGACCCACCAACATTCGTTGACATTCTTAATTTAAAAAAACCGGCCAAGAGCGTGTTGGGCAACGCTCAGTGTAGGGTTCCGTAGTTTCCCGTCCGTCAAAATAAGTGTACCCACTAATGAGTTTAAAAAAATGTTTGCATATACGATTAGTCCAGAAATTATTTTGTACAACCTTTTTGTCTTTTTTGTACAAAAACTCTTCTTTTCATCAAGTTCAAAATAATTTTCCTAGAAAGTCCTTATAAAGTTCTACGTTTCAGAATTTTTTCATATTTTCTAAACTTATGGTTCATAAGTTAGAGGGGTAGGGGACATTGTTTTTTTGTTTTTTTTTTGCGATTATTTCCGAAATTATTGACATTATCAAAAAATGATTTTAGCAAATCCCTATTCATTTTTAAATACCTATCAAACAATATATCACACGTTAGGGTTGAAATTTAAAAAAAAACACTTCCTACTATACATATATAGGGGGGCTACCCTAATAAAACATTTTTTTCCAATTTTTATTTTACCACTTTGTCGGCGTGATTGATATACATATTGGTACCAAATTTCAGCTTTCTAGTGCGTACGGTCCCAGAGATTAAGCGAGGACGGACAGACAGACAGACAGACAGACGGACAGACAGACATGGCGAAACTATAAGGGTTCCTAGTTGACTACGGAACCCTAAAAACGGAAATAAAGACATAGAGCCGTCTTGAATCGACACGTGCAGTTGCTATAAAGTATCGTGAGCGGTTGCGCAGAAGTCTCTCACTAAAGAGACCGAATATTTGACGTGGAGTGTCAGTGATTAGCTCGCCGCGCTATCGCGTCATAGACGTCACTCCTTATTCGTTCCCTGCGATGCGGAATGTATCTAACAACGAAGACGATTGGCTCGCCAATGTATGGAATGCGCAAAGCGATCCCCACTCTGACGCCGAGCGCTCAAGATCCGTTGTGGCAACTGTATCGAGACCCTTTACATGATCTAGTAATGAAAAGCAATTCATTGTTTATTTTTCGGGTACCTACACAGAGATTAGGAAAATTACTTCATTCCACGGATATCTGGCGCCTTTTAAAAATAAGGTTAACTCCTAATTACACAGCCAGTACAATAACATAATATAATACGTATTTCCCTTCACTTATAAGTCAGTTTGTCCAAGTACAAAACAAGATTAACATTAAGCATAAAATCACGGTTAGAAACAGACAAGTTATTTAAAACTACAATTAGTGCGCGCCGATCCCCCGAGAGATTAGTCTACCCCTTCTCTCAAGGGTGTCGTGAGGGGTGATCAAAAGATTATGCCGTTTGATTGACTGTAATATCCTTTTATCGCGATAACGTTTTACTGTCGAAACTGGGTCTCTAAGTTATAAGGTTTTTAGATACGGTTTTCTTCGTACAATTCCTGATTCTCGCAGTTTTAAAAGTAGATACAGAATTGCATTCGGATTAGCTGTGACATAATGTTCAATAATATGAGACTTCGACCCGAAAATGACGTCTTTTGAACATAGACTTAGCCTTTATATAATCATCATAATCATCATTTCAGCCGATACACGTCTACTGTTGGACATAGGCCTCCCCCAAGCGTCGCCACATCGAACGTTCCTGTGCGTCCCGCATCCATCGGTTTCCCGCTACCTTCACCAGGTCATCGGTCCACCTTGTAGGAGGCCTTCCAACGCTGCGGCTTCCGGTACGCGGTCGCCACTCCAAAACCTTTCGACCCCAACTTTATATTATCAAAAACATAAATTTATTCTGGTAACTTCTAGCTACACAACGCCGTTTAGTCCCGAGCTAAGCAGAGCTGCTGATAAACATACTTATACAGGGTATAAGGGACAGCCCTCCAAAACTTTAAGGGCTTGCTCAGTAGATGAAACTGAACAACCTTCCACAAGACTTTTTTTCAGGAAATGAAAAAAGAAATCAGCCTCGCCATGCAAAATTAAAAACTTGATTGGACAGTTTGTATAGACAGGCCGATATAATAAAAAAAAATCTTGTGGAAAGTAGTTCACTTTTGTCTACTGAACAAGCCCTTAAAGTTTTTGGAGGGCTGCCCCTTACACCCTGTATATTTTTAAACATATACATATAGATAAAATACACCCAGACATAGTACACATGATCGTGCTCGTCACACATACCCTGGGTGGATTCGAACCTCCGATCTCCAGCATAGAAGTCAGGGCCACTCAATCAAATCAAATCAAAGCATTTATTTCAAATAGACCATTTACAGGCACTTTTAAATAGTCAAATGTCGGTCAGTCCAAGAAAAGTGAAGCTAAATTGCACGTTCCAAAGAGTAGGTCTCTATGGAGAAGAACGTGCATGAAACTTCATGGACACTCTTTTAAATCATATTATGTGTTACATATAATGCTTGGTTACATATTACTTGTTGCTTCTATCATGTGAGCACAATGTCGATAGTGAAATAAAAATGTAAAATAATTAAAATATAGAAACTGAATTAAACCACTGGCAGCTAAGAGATGACCAGTCCCATCTGACGGCACCCGTTCACGAGCATGACGCGTGCATCAGCCCCACTCAGCTCAACCATTTTGAAGGGAACTGAACGACCCAATAACACGTACCACCAACAGCGAGACATTTGAGTGAGCATGACAAACTCTCAACTGCCATGCTCGTTATGTCAAAAAAAAAGTTGTAACCTAATAAAAATCTGATCACAATATCAAGGCCAGTGAGGCCACAATACCTTTCAGTTCTACTTATCCCGTATATAATAATAACCGCGATACATAAAGAGCTTCCTTTGTTTTATATTAATTAGTACGTGTGTTCTCATACGGGCACGTTTTTGCATTAGCCTCGGTAATCAAGCTAATTACTTTCCATGTCGAACGGGAAACAAGAAATGAGCGAAAATGTATTTTCTCGTTTGATCTAATAGGAAATTATATTTCTTTTTATGTTAGTGTTAGCGTGATATAGTGATTTTTCTTGCATATAGCAACAAATTCGTATATTATTATTCTGAAAACGTTTATTCGAACCCACTTACTAGGTATAGGTTACCAACTTACTAGGTATAGGTAAACCAACTTACTAGGTATAGGTAAACCAACTTACTAGGTATAGGTAAACCAACTTACTATGTAACTATAGGTTAACCTAATTACTAGGTATAGGTGAACCTATTTACTAGGTATAGGTAAATCTTCTTCGAAGCAAATATTGATTAAATGTAATTGGTTGACTTTAATTTATTTAGTGGAATATAAGTGGTTGATTTTATTTTACAAGTGTTATTTTAAATATTAATTTCATCTGATTATAAAGGGGAATAAAAATAATAATGTAAATGTAAAACGTTCGAATGCAAATGCCTATACGTCTTCTTTTTATGAAGTGGCATTTCATTCTGGACAAAGCTGAAGAAAATGATTATGAGTAATGATAAAGATACGAGTAGAGACAGCAGTTTATTTTTGTCTACTAATAAGGACAAACTGTGGTTTCTATCGCGCATGATCTCAGTTTGTTGCCAGGAGGACGAAAGAGGTTGCTAAGGAAAATTATGAAAGGTAAATATTACGTACGTAAGTATAATCCTCACCCTCCCTCACCTAGAGAGGAGGCCTGAGTCCCAGCAGTGGGTACATTATAAGGCTTTTTTTATGGTGGGAAAAAATCATGCATTGACATCCCCCGCCCTTGGGCGGAGCGGGAGATAGTGTCAGACTCTTACTGACTAAAAGACCCACCCCGTTCCTTCTAGCCTTCATACCGGGGCTCGAGCGCCCTTTCGGATAACCCTGGCCCCACTAGGCTTCGACCCGGCTGGGTCCCTGCTGTTGCTGACAACTCCTTGAGGCACACGGGAACAGTGCGCGCAGTCGACGACTTGGGCTTGGTCCGGACAGTTACCGGACTGCCGGACAGTGAGCTACCCAAACATTATAAGGCTGCTAAGTATCTTTCTTCGCTAAACACTCTTTCGGACACGCACCCTGACTGTGATGTGTTCGCAGACGAATGGAAGACGATCATGTCAGTGTGTCTGGAGTTTTGTAAGATGAGTGTATGATTTTTTTTGTATATTGTCTTTAACTAATGTAATTAGCAGATAGCCGTTTTTGTTAAAGTAAAACCATAAATAAATAAATAAAAATAAATAAATGTATGTATGTTATGAAGTTTAAGAAGGCTATGGCCAAAAACAAATCGTACTCTGAATTTTATGCGGGATTTTGAGTGAAGTATAGTGGCAGATTTGGAGTGATGTATAGTGGCAGATTTTGAGTGAAGTATAGTGGCAGATTTGGAGTGATGTATAGTGGCAGATTTTGGAGTGATGTATAGAGGTAGATTTGGAGTGATGTATAGTGGCAGATTTTGAGTGAAGTATAGTGGCAAATTTGGAGTGATGTATAGTGGCAGATTTTGAGTGAAGTATAGTGGCCGATTTTGAGTGAAGTATAGTGGCCGATTTTGAGTGAAGTATAGTGGCAGATTTAATTATTTGCAAAGTGATTCTTAGTGTGATATTGTGATAAAAAATTGGTGTAGATTTCATCTCAAGTGTCTACACAACTGGACAATATGTGCAATTATTGAACCAGGTGCGACCTCGGTAAAATGAGTCTGAGAATTTTACTGTAGTATTGACTACCTCAATGACGTTTGCTAAGAAAGCTAATTCGATACATTTACTGTCAAATACTGCAAAAACATTTGGAATCTTTAACACGCGTCTAATGTCACTATGAAAGACATTATCGTTAAAAAACTTAACATGCATTAGAATATGGACGTAAGATTAGGTAATATAGTCGAAAGATGCCTGCCAGCCTTTAATGATTTTTTTATCTACCCCTAAGGGAGGGGTAGATAAAAAATAGTCATTTCACCTTTGTTTGAGCAAGCTGAGGTATTGAAAACTGAATCATTATCTTCTTCCTAGTTGGTATCATTCTTGACTGAGTGGTCGTGGTCATCACTTCAGGTGTCAGGTGACAAGCTTCACAACACGCCGCCTCTCCTCTGATATTATTGATAGGCTCACGTTTGACCACTATCTCACCTGATGGTAAGTGATGATGTGGCCGACGATGGAGCACGCTTGCCTAGAAGTAACCTATTCACTCTCGACTTAAAGACCCCTAGGTTGTAGCTATCAGGAAACACAGACTCCGGCAGGGAATTCCACTCTTTAGCTGTACGCATAATGAATGTGTTTCCAAAACGCTTTGTACGAATGGGTGGGATGATTTCCTATTCTTTCTGTGTCCATGCCGTGAGGTTGTGGAACTCACTTCCGCCTAGCATTCGAGATTTAAAATCGATCTCACTTTTTAAAAATCGATTAAAAGAGCACTATATTTCCTCTCAATTGTGATATTTATTTATATATTGTATGTATTATGTATGGTATATATTTATAGCTGTAGGTATATATTATTTTTAGGTATATATAATTATATATGACTTTGGATTAAGACTTCACACATTCTTCTTTTGCTTCCTACACACTATGGTCTACATTTCTTTTTGATTTCTCCTTTCGCAGGTCTGCTGGAAGAAATTTCTTTGGAAATAAGCAGTACCTTTGTACTAACGTCTCTTGTGTATTAAGTGTCTGTTTCTGTTATTTTCTGTTATTATAGATAAATAAATGATTAAATTTTCAGATGGCAAAATTTTGCCGAATATTGTTTTTACGTACTCTCTACTGAATGACATAACAAGCTCTTTCAAACTGCATTGCAAAAAGAAAATTGCTTAGCCATCAAACCACCCTTGCAAGCGTAGATAGTTATTTCAATCCAATTCTTATAGAACTACAACACAACAGATTGTGGTTGATCCCAGCCAATTGAAACCTATCCCTTCTTATCCCGGGACGATCGATCCCCCGGGATCGCGGAGCCGGGACACGGGATCTCAATATCCCGTGGTTGCTCGACGCGTATTGTAAGGGCTAGATTAAGTTTAGCACTTTCATTTATTTTGGGATCGAATTGAGACGTATTCTTGGGTTGCTGTTGTTCTTGCAATGAAAATGTTTGAGACAGAAAAAAACTGAGCAAGTGCGAGTCAGACTCACGTACTGAGGGTTCCGTACAAACTTAACTATGAAACCAATTCAATTACCGAATTGAGTGAGGAATATTTTTCCAAATCAAAAAAAAAAAATTTGGTGTGTAATTACAAATTTACAGTTTTTAGTTTTTTTTCTATAGTTACTTGTGCTATGAGACCTTGCTTCACGCCAAATTTCAGGATTCTAAGTCAACGGAAATTACTCTATGAATTTTGATTCCTTGAGAGTGTCGAAATATACGTTTTTTTATTACATAACCAGCCGTACTTATCTTTTTCTTAAAGTCAGAAATTTAATTTTTTTACAGCTTCAAGGGACCGCAGACTTGAGTATATGGTTTTAATTTCAGTACGATACCTCCACGCGTTCCCAAGATAAAGGGTCTTGAAAGACAAACAGATGGATAACAAAGTCATCCTATTCCGTTTTTCCTATTGAGGCGCGGAACCCCAAAAACAAGAATGAGGCAACTGAAGAAACACTGGTCGCACAACCCAGAACGGGAGAAGTTATTTCTTTTCCATTCTTCTCCCAAAAAACTTTTTAACATTTCATAACAAACCAGAGATCATCGTATGTTGGTTTTCGTATCTCTAACCCCGATCGCTAATCGCTCGTCGGTACGTTAAGTGCTCAGCTGATTACAGTTATAATAACTGCCGATGCTGGTATACAGTTACTGTGAAATAAACGTGGGGGAACCAACTTATAAATGCGACAGTGACTGGCTATATTGTCAACTGCTCACTGATAGTTAAAAACCTCAGAAAGTGTTCATCATCTTTCAGCTTTTATCATGTGACTCTTGTGGTCGGCGCAAACACGTGTTTTCCTCCCATTCTGTCCTGTCATTCGTCACGCTATCACCACAAAATAGATAGGTACAGAAGACAATCTCATGTATGTACTTCACTTTTTATACCTACGCTCGGTGGACGCACACTAATGAGCGTTTGAGCCGGAATTGTTCGATGAGTGATCCGAGACGCGACCGAGACATCGTGTCTTTGTGTGTGTTGCTCGAGCGCGTTTTGTATGTAGATTGACTTCTGTAACACTTCTGTACATGCGTAAATTAATACGAGTTTTGAAAAAAGGTACTGTTTTTAAAATTTTTGTCTTTATAAATCGATAGTGTTTCATGTACCGGATCGACCCTCCACGGGATTAAAACGATTAAAATTTAACGGCATATATTTTGTGCTATCACTAACTCCCTTTTCCTTCGTCTCACTCCTTACACAATCCATCCATCTATTGCCTCCCTCATCATTCATCAAACTCATAAAGCTAGAACTACATTAGACCGACGAACACGTCTACACCTGATTTGTACGTAGGTAGGTAGAACGACGTCTAAATCTCTATCCGTTGGTTAGAGGTACCCAACGTTAGAGCAGGGACCCAAATCTGCTATTTTTATGAATTCGTCATTCCAACACGATCCCATTGTCATTTTGCTAAAAGTTCATAATCTGCTAATTCATAATGATTGATCATTGATCGGTCAGTGGTATCGTAATAGAGTTGTGGTAGAATGATAATATCGAGCATACCTACGACCTTTCGAATGTCTGTGTGTGACATAAGGTAATTGTCTTTCTATTCTGTCTCTAATTACGACATTCAAAGAGTTAAAACCAATAACTGCACAATAACGTTCTAATGGTAGAACACTGATCAAATAAACTGTCAAAGTTTTAGCAGATTACCGCATACGTCAAATATTCACTTGTCAATATGTACGAGATTGCTATTCTATGCCACTTCTTTCAATGGAGTGTCAGTGGTTGACCATTGGAAAGTCATAATGACGCCATTATATTACTAGATTACCAAACTTGTCAAAATCGACAATTATTACATCAATGATAGACCATTTTGACACTATTGTAATAGCAGACTTGAGGCCCAGTACCCCTGTTCTTCTGAACATGTCCACTCATTAAGGAGTTTACCATTGACTTGAAAATAAGAAGAGGGCAGGACAGTTGGTGCAGTGGTTGACGGAATGGCTACTGCGTTACGTAGCGTGGGTTTGTTCCCGCCAGGAACAAGTATCTATATGGTCTACAGATAGTAGTTTCGAGTTTTAGTGTCTGGAGTATAAATTTCTCGAGAGTGGTACAAAGTTTTAAAAATCTACTGGGTTTATCACAAAATGTTTCAAAGTAATTAATGTCAAGTATTTCAATACGTCATTACCTAAGGGTGGTTTGTAATAAAAGGTAGAATTTCACTAATTTTAAACCGGTTGGATAACATACTCGTATGAAAAAGATACAGAAAACCCTTGCTGTTCATTATTTTTGTAATTCAGTTTTATCCCTGAGATCAAACTTTTTTTTACGTAATAACACGCAAAAATGTAAATACCATCTTTAACTTTTAACTTTTTTAACTTTTTTAACCATCTTTTTTTTTTTGTAACGTCATTTCCCTTTATAAGATTATGAAAGGTCCCTTCCGGGATGACAAGTAGCTTTGGTATCATTAATATTAATAGCAAAAAACAAATATAAGTTCAGAATTTCATAAAAGGCATTACGTTTCTAAATACGCGATTACAGCGACGGTCCCGGTAATCTTTTCCACGTGTCTTTATGAGTAGGCAGCGAGGTAGTTAGGTATGTTGGGTTCGCAAAAGATACATCTATTTAAAGATTGAGGTCAAATTGTTGAGATGGCGCGTGTTTCGTACATTTTTTTTACTGGGGACGCGTTGCTACGAGGGATTTTTTGGTGTAGCGCTAACGTGCTACGAACTTCAGATCTTTTGGGCGTAGTAATTACAACGCTACGAATTCTTCTTGTTTGGCGTAGCACTAGTGTGCTACGAACTATAGATCTTTTGGGCGTAGTGATAATACGCTACGAATTCTTTTTGTTTGATTTAGCGCCACTGTGCTACGAACTGTGGAACTTTCGGGCGTAGTGGTAATAATACCCTACGAACTCCCTTTTTTTAGCGTAGCGCTTGTGCTACGAACTATACAACTTTTAGGCGTAGTGATAATACACTACGAATTTTGCTACGAACTATGGCTCTTTTGGGCGTGTATTTTTTTGCGTAGCGCTACCATGCTGCGAACTTTGAATATGTTGGGCGTAGTGCTAATTTGCAATAAACTCAGTTTTTATTTTAGTGCGTCATTTCCGAAACAGACACCCATTTTTTAAATTCCTGCAATCAACGAAGTCTAGTATTGAATTAGTGTTACGGTCTGGTGGTGCTGTAATACTGGGCAATTATATAGGATTTAAACGATTTTATGAGCGAATATGTGCGTGTATTAACAAACCTTTACTTAAGTCATCGAGAATGCAGAAGATAATTTTATTACTATGAGTTAAATATATGAACTTTATATCTATACTTAACACACTAGGCGCCATGTGTATCTTTTTGTCACACAGTGTCTGGAACACTGTGTATTCAAAAGTATACACATCTTTCTACTTAGTAAACGCACTGTGTATCCTTTAGGAACACGTTTTCTATACATTTATTACGCAAAAATTAAAGCCCTGGCCTGTCGCATTTTTCAGATATAAATGGTCTGGTCTTAGGGTCTGGCGCTGAGGGTGTTAAGGAAGAATTTACTTATTTTTATTTATAATTTAAGTATATGAAATTAATAAGACCGTCAATTGTATGTTTTTTTTTATTGTACGCCAAGATTACAATTTTATAAAAGGAAGCCTTCGTCATACAATTGGCGGTTTTAACATAGAATTCTGCTTCTGAACCTATTTTGGTACTTCTAAAGCCTGGCATCTTTAGTTCAGGTCATACAAGATTCATAAGATATTTTATAACAAATTATTGTTTTTGGTGAAATTACGAATTAAGTTAAAAATCAACGTTTGGTTAGTGATAAATAAATTAAGTCAAAGTTTGATACATTATAATAAAAGTCAATAGGTAGCTACTGTGACTCCTCAATGATCCCATCTGTTATTTGGAGATTTTTGACAATCGTTAAGGGTAGTCAGAAGTAGGGTTGCAAACAAACCATTCTTTACAAGAACATATCTTACTTTATTTTTGGTAAATATACTTCATACTTTTGCATACCTAAAAAATAAAGTATGTCAAAATTCCAACTCTATTTTCAAACTTCACTGTGATGCGTAAAATGAAACGTTAACGGTATTATAGAGTTCTCCACGCAATTAGAGCATGTACATATAACAGCCTGAAATCATCATCGGGCAGTTGCCCGGACCAGTCACAAAACCCGTCTGGTCGGAGGATCTTCCCTTTTCAACTGAGATTTGTTGGACTTTACTCCGACAGGGAGTAAAGTCCCGTAAATCTCAGTTGACACCTCTGAAATAGTATTCGCAGCAGTTCCGTAATTAGGGCGGTGCCAGCGGTGCCCAGACACAGGGCGCAGTCTCTGGAGAGGCGCAACAATTTCAATATCTAGTCCTTTTTTTTTAAAGTCGCTCTGGGTTTTTTTTTTGGTGGTTAATAATCATCCAAAGGACATCCCCCGCCCTTGGTCGGAGTGGGAGATAGTGTCAGACTCTTACTGACTAAAACCCACTCGAAAAATTCTAGTTACGGCACTGATTCGCAGTTACTAAAACTATTCTGCCATAATGCCCCGCCTTTAAAATTCCTCAAACTACAGAAACACGAGTTCGATCGTATTCTAAGTAAATGTAAGTTAACTACGAAGTCAGTCGTGCATGCAGTCCCCTTGACCTACTGGCTTTGTGGTTCACATGTCGCTCGCTAGCTCGGGGTCGCGGGTTCATGCCGACGTATGCTCGCAGTTGCCATTTTCAATTAGATAAAGTATTTAGGATCTGGTTTATTTGAGAAAGTTGTACAGTCTATGGGAATATTACATGGTGGCAGCAAGATAGTTGACTAAGTTAAAATCATTATCTCTTATTGTTCATAAAATGAATTCTATTTTATAGTTGTAAAACTGTTAAAATAAAAATAAAAAATCGCTTAATTAAACGTTGCCAAATTAAAACATTTGTCAATAATTTAATATAATATTGGATTTTTACATAGTAACAATAAAGTAATGCAAATCATTATAAAATTAACAATTTGATGTAATAAACGTATAATAAAATTAATGTAGGCACTGTGTTAATTAGTATTTAATGTACATTGTAATGATCAAGGTAGGGTACAGCAACATAAATATTCTTAATATTATTTACACAGGTATAGGTAGGGCACAGTAGCACAGCCTATGTTTGAGACACTACAATCATTGTACTGACGGTAACTTTCGAATTATAAGATGTATCTATGTATTAAATAAATAATAGTACCGACACCAATCATTCAAAGATATACTGTCACGAAAGTCTCCCAGAAAACAAGAGAACAGATAGATGCAACGGTCTAAAACAATATATTTAACGTAACACAACGAATTTCGCCGACACCTTTGAGCGAAGAAAATCAATACTCCACAGGAAGACGATTGAGAGCTCCTTCTTTCAAGCTACGGAAGCGAAGAAACCCTTAAAACTGCACGTACGTAAGAGGCTTTTAAAGACTTTGAAAGTTTCGCACAATAATAATACGAAAACTTTATTACTTATGTAGAATTCCTAAGTACGATGAATCGGCTTTGCGGCCGCGTGCTGTGGGTCATTGACCGCGCTCGGAGACGGCGTGTCTCCATTGACACGTTCCGTGATGATGACGTGTCGTGTTTTGTTTTTTTTTTTTGTTGAATAATTTAGGCTGGCCTAGTGTCGTGTTTGCGGTATTGGGCGTTTTTTTTTCGGTTCGGTTTACGAGGAATATTTTTTTTTTTTGGTGAGTAGGTAGAAGCTTTTTGTTGTATAAAGTATAGTAGGTAAGCTTCTTTCTATTTTTTAATACGCTTACAGGAAAATTGATTTATATATTAGGTACCTACAGCTTAAAATGTCAAGATCTATTGCAGAGTTATGTTTTTTTTTTTTTTATTTCGATTGTAAAATAGTAAAGTTTTAAAAGTGAAGCATTTGCTTGTTTGTTTTTATTTTTAGTTAGTAGTTTTTAGTTTAGTAGTTGTAGCTTTTCAGTATCTGCTATTTCTAAGTACAAAATAGGATTTTCCCCCTTTGTTTTTAATAAGATGTACAAACCATTTTGATACTTTATCTAATATAAATAGAGATTTTTTTGCTGTTATTGTTACAATAACATAAAGTACGTAAAAGTATTTGTTTTGACGTTTTAGCGGCAAATATGTACGAATTACAGAAATAAGACCTGATGTCACAAATTCTATCTCGGGTAATGAAAGTTCTTCCCGCGATTTGATCATATGTATTTATATTAAACCGACAACACCAAACAGGCTTAAATCATCTAATGACAACCCCCGCTCTTGGGCGGAGCGGGAGATAGTGTCAGACTCTTACTGACTAAAAAACCCATCCCGTTCCTTCAAGCCTTCATACCGGGGCTCGAGCGCCCTTTCGGATAACCCTGGCCCCAGTAGGCTTCGACCTGGTTGGATCCCTGCTGTTGCTGACAACTCCTTGAGGCGCGCGGGAACTGCGCGCGCCGTCGACGACACCAAACAGGCTCCAAATCCGTCTAGTCGGAGCTTCTTCACATCCGAGCAAGTTACTTCATTATGACGTCATCCAAATCATTTCAAGATCTCGAGTAGTCACTCATAGCCAGGTGGTACCGACCTACGGCTTCTACGAATACCCTTCGTCAACACCTTTGACCTCATCAGCGACCTTGGCACATTACACTGCACCTTCGACCGTTCACACGAAGAGTTAAATTAACTCAGTAATTATTTATCTATATACTAGTAGGTCTCAACCCTCAACAGACATTATCCTGTTTGAAAGTTGGCTTTTTGTCAGAAAAAGTTAAGAAACCTTACCATAACGTATCAAAATGGCAAGCGTGCGAGAGAGAGAGAACTATACATCTTTAATAGCTCCATCCCTTTAAAAGTTCAGTTTAGGTCGTCAAAAGGCGGTCGTTAAGTGCTCGTGGTAGAGGCTCAGGTATCCACTTAAATATATACACAAAGTTTTATCCATATCAGTCAAAACTCAAACCGTCTAAGAGGAGCTAGATGACAAACACACGTACAGAAGAATAAATATATATAAAGATATACTGTTTTCTCACTAAGCGAGTATCTATGTATGTGCCTATGTGGTAATAAAATTAAATAGGTTACGGTAATTAATCCCCAGCAGGCTTTCAACGTTTTCCTCTGAAAGGGAACGTTCCTATTGTGTTCATGAATTTTATTGTATGTGTACATAAATGTACCTAGGGAAATACTTAGGTAGTATGTAAAATGAAAGCGAATTTACTATGAATATGTAATAAGTTTTCATATAATTTTTTGACCAGAACATACAAGTGTTAAAAATGAAGTGGTGTGGAAAAAGACATTCTGCAAATAAGTTTTGAAGTAGTAACTTGTTCTAGTAGCACCATAGGCCTCATTATCCGCTGTTTAACGTTAAAAAGTAACAGAAAATAGTTTCGAAATCATTACTGTGGAAGCCTCACTTCCTTTTACAACTATGTAGTGATTATAGCCCATAAACTACAGTGTTCGCTACCGCACTAGTGTATTATTTAGTGGAACATTTCTGTCTGTAACCGCAACGGGTGTTCGCTGCCCATTGCGCGGTCAGCCCCATTCGGCCCTCTGCGGTCACGGCCGAGCTGCGCAATGGATGTGTCGGTTTTATGGACAAACCAACGCGTGTTTTATTATTTTGTTGCATGTCTTCACATGTTGTTATGGGATGTGAATATGATGGGGTTTAATGTTAAGTGTGTTTTATGGGAGGTGCAGTTAAATGGTTAGTTTTGCAACGACTACTATGATTTTTTATTAAATATAAACATACAGTACATAACATGGGACCATGAATATTCATTTATTTCTTTACGATGCAATAAAACGTTTAAGACAACTACAAGCTAACGAAAATCATTGACTTTCATCTCAAAACATAAAAAAAAGAATCAATTGGGCCATCAATACACATCTGGTCAATAAAAAAGATTAAGCTGTTACCAAATAAACACCATGTTACCCATAATAGGTGCAGATGTGAACATTACTATTCAATATGAAGATCCAAACGTGTGATACATACAAAACTATTAACATAAATTGGTTTTATAGCCATTTTATTACCACAGCCGACATTCAATTTAAATAAATAGAATTGAAAATTGTCATCATTTTACATTATGATCTTGTTCTGGACATGACATGGAAGTGATAATGGTTTTAGATGCTGTTATAGTTTAACTAAATAGACTAAATGATCGTTGGAATTATTTAGACCATTACTTGTATGTAAGTCTCGTCAGTACGAAACTACACAGCCAACCTTGGCTTGTTATATAAGTATAAATGTTTTATACCCCAGATAAGACATAAAACATCGCTGATAACTACTTATAGTTAGAACATTAATTCAGTTTATTAGTCTCATTTCCTTTCGGTAATATAAATTTATGATTCCCTTTCCCCGAGGCCCGGTTCCTAGCATATATGACACGTGAAATGAGGTTTCTTATTAATCATGAACTGAATTATTTTCTTGTGTATAAGATTTTCTTTTAGTATTTTCTTTGACAAAGGAACTTCAAAGAACTTTCAAGTAACCCTATAACGTCAAAAGAAATACAACAATCGAGTTCTGTGCAAGTTTCCAAATAAAACAAACTAAACTTAGCTTATAAAACGTGCCGTGCGAACAAATGGAAACCATAAGAAAAAACTTTACGATCAAGCAAAGACCTTTTACGTTATGCAAGCAAGGAATATTATGTCTGCAGCTAGTGAGCCACCCCATAGCCACGGACACTGGCATCGCTCGCCCACTATCTGGGTTACTCGCCATATATAATAAAATATTCAGAATACTCTACAGTACCGCCATAAAATATTTATATGAAACATATATTTTTGATGACTCACTTATTCGGACCTCGTGCTGCGAAAATAACAGTGATAAATGAATGAAAGTGTCCAGTTTGAATTCGCTGTAAAAGAAAATGAAGGGGAAGACAAATGAGAAACTAGAAATTGTGCTTTGTCTACAACAAATGGTTCTTTACTATCATTAAGTTTATAGTTTATTGCAGAGTAAGAAAGGCCAGTCTATTCTAGTCATTGAGATAAGTGTGCAGGCTTAGAAGTTTGATGTATCAATCAGTCTGGGTCGTAGATTTATGTTCATAATTTATAATTGGAATATTGTTCTATATGTCGGTCGCCCTGAAGCATGTTTCCCGAGTTTAATGAAGACACATTTGCCTGAGGAAATCCCGCGAGGCGGAAAGACGCACTTCGACATATCCGTTAACGAGCTCATTATTCTGAATATATTTTATGCTTATATTCTGGCTATAGGTACTTATCCTGCGATGTGAGCGGGAATTCAAATACAAGTACTTGTAAATTCTGAGCTGAACAAACCGGCAATTCGTACGTTTAATTTGACAGCATGACAGGGTAATGATAGGTAGTTAGCCTAAATTCCCCCGCGTCACATGTCCCCTACATAACAGTCAATTTGAGCTACACTATAACGTCTGTTAGCTACTAAAAACGGACGGTCCTCGACATCATCGAGTCATGGACAATGTCAAAGGGGGTCGCCTTGCCCAGCAACCATCACTTAAACGGGATATTAAACAGACGTGCCATATCTCTCAGTTCTCTATCCAAAATTGTGTCTTCGAGCAAAATAAATTTATCCTCATTAGTGTTGCAATGTTTATAAAATATTCTTTAATGTTATCTTATTCTTAATTACACAAAGCACAGGAATAAGAAATACAAAATAAATTTGGGCTTTCTTACAGCAAACCTCCAGGTGATAGAAGACAGTTACTAGCAATTAGTGTCTTTAGTTTTACATGAAACTTGTTGTGTAAAAATTTCACCCAGCAGTTTGGGCTGTGGTGTCTGTCAGTTTATGTATATGAATTTACGAATTTTTATTTAAGTAAGTATTATTGCCGAGGTAGGTCTGCAGATGGGTCACCATCTTAATAAGCTGAGATTACTTCATGCTTCGAAAAGCACGTAAAGCTGTTAGTACCGGGTGTCATTTGAAGATCTTTGACATTCTTTACGGATAGTCAGAAGCATACATTTCCGACTCAATTCTTACCAAGGAAATATTTTGTTAGATACTCGCTCTATGTAATATGCTAAGATCCAGTTTAGTTGCATCTGGTTTGACTGAAAGCCGGAGGGGAATTTGGGTTTACTTGGGAAAAGGATAGGTAGATTGATTTGAATTTAAATGCATTTTTATACCAACAATAAACATAACAAAGCTTTACAAAGTAAACACAAAAACTGTCAGTTACGAAGCGCAAATAAGCAAAATCTGTTTTAAATTGCTGGACCTGTCAGTTTGTCATACGTGTCCCCTGGCCAACTGTCCAAGTGTGCTAATGCCTTCGCAGTTAGCAACAACCAACAACCTTGAGCCGACGCGTTGAACTTAATGCACTACCACATAAATATGTATGACTTCGGACGACTTGACTAAGATCGTGCGAAGAAGGATATGTTAAAAGCAAGCTTTTAATGTCAGTTCGTATAAAAAATGGCGGAGCTATTGTTTTATTGTGTTAAGTATGTATTTACGAGTAATGGTCATTCGTAGAGAACTATGCTCTTATAAGTCCTTTTGCCTGGCAACACTGAGACAGAAAAATTGTTAAAAATATTAAAAAAAATCAATACATTTATTTCAATTAAATCAATTACTCTTTTTTTTTTAAATAAAGCTAATTACACACTCAAAAGCTAGGAGTAAGTAAGTAGATCTCTATGGAGAAGGTTTTGCTTGAAACTCGATCTCAATACTTACGGTATTTTTTTCAACTGGACTTAAAATTACTTTTTTTGTAACCAAAAGTATCAAGACTTGTTTTGACTGCGTCGTGCCACGGTAACATTATGCGAAAATGTAAATGTACTAATTGTGCACTGGATCATAAAATACATACCAAATAAAAAGTAAGTTAAGTGCTCGCTAGATAAGATAATATACTAAATGTGGCTAGTACGAGTATTTCAACGTTATTTACATACTAAAACGCAAAACCATTGTTGTACTATGCATTTAATTTAAGACGTAGGTATGAAATAATAATGGAATTCAGTAAAATGTTGACATTTGATATGTTCAATTGTTCATTGTCCGTAGTAAAATTCTAAATTGAAATGCAAAGCAAAAAATATGGGTGAAAACGTTCAGAATATTGACAAAACACTTTGTTCTGCAAACATATTTATTTTCCGCCGACCATTTTTTATAGATCGTTTGTTCCGTTTTTAATTACTTTTTCATCAAAAAGGGTTCTACTTGATGGATCGTTTTGTTTTTCAAAATACACTTTGAAATTATGTTAATAAAAACCCCGCAATAAAATTCATAATTTCCCTGTTTTTATGGCAACAGAACAGGGTCAGTTTTATCTGTAAGTACAGCCTGTTTACCACAATGCCTTTGCAAGTTCGCATTCTCAAGCCTAATTTGTAAAATAAATATCGCTCTCATAAATTATTTAGCTCCGATATATATCATTACGCTTTTAATAAAGAAGTGTTGCCGCCTGCGGAGGTAGGCACAGTTTTTATTCATTCCCTCGCTCTCGCTAAGAAAAAATAAATTATATTAATATGAATGGGAAAGGTCTTACGCTCGTAATTTTCGATTTAAATGCTGGCGCACGTATTTTTCACTTTCGCTGTTTTAGAACGATTGGCCACAGAACATTTCTAAGCTGATCTTGGAATGAATGAAAGACTGTATTTCCGGTCGTTGCGAGATAAAAGTGAACGATTTTCTATGGTAGGACTCATAGCATAAGACCTGGTAATTTTCTACGTGTGCAGTATTATTAAATCCGACGTGTTGGGGCTGCTAGTTCCGTAAAGTTCTTGTACACAATGGGCCACGTTGGACACACTTCAGCGTCCATCACTCCATTTGTTAACAAAAGAGCCATTAAAGTAGTTAGTCGTCCGGTAATGGATGTTGAAACGTGTCCAACAAACGAGCCATTATGTACAGAAGTCCTGAGAGAACAGCGTACAGCTATATACTGAATAATACATACTGTATAATCTGTACATAGACGATGTTTAAGTCTGAGATAAAAGAAAAATTGTTGCCAAAGAGCCTGCCGCAAGTAAGTAGCTGTATCATAAATTTATAACCAATTCCTTAAGTACATGATCTACTTACTGCTCAGCCAGAAAACATTATTTATTCATCAGTAACAAAAAGAAAGAAAAAAAAAATAGATATCAAAGACACAGAGAGCCACTAAAACCAACAAACTGAGCATAAAGTAAAAATAACTTTTAGTTGTGCCGCCATGAGAGAGATTACAGAACAAAAAAATGTGCGGCGTCATGAAATGACTGTTGGAAAAAATGTGCTGCGATGTTAATCCTCTGGCTTCGTTAGCCTGTAGGCTGTGGCCACAGGTTCTTGCGCAAGTTACATTATCGGGAATCAGCGATTTTCGATTATGATGATGCTTTTTTCTTTTCTTCCGTACTTACACAGGCCTTTTTGTAGCTTTACATTCTGTTAAAATTACTGCAAAGTTCAATAAACTACTGTTTTTGTATTTTTTTGCCTAACAGCCGAGATTACTGTAAGTAGCGTGAATTATAACAGTTAATTGCACCGTTAAATAAGACAATTCGAAGTGTAATTACTGGCAGTAATTGTTTACTTAATAACAGCGTTGCTTCGGAATGAAAATGAGATTCATAATTCGGTTTTTTTTGAGGTGGGAAATCATCTAATGACTTCTCTGGTTGAGCGAGAGGGTGTGTGACTTTTACTGACTAAAGCCACACCTGTGTCCTCCAGTTGCCTAGAACCTAAGATTTCCTTAGTGGAATTCGGTCTACGGTCAAGTTTTTATTCAAGGTCAATTTAATTATTCGTGATGGTTTTCGATTTCGAATGAGAATTAAAAAAAAAAAAAGTAAATACACAAGCAACCGTTGACTCTGTAGCCATCTGAAGATACTTGAAATTAAAATATTTTAGTTCCGCTTTTTTAAAGCGAGAAATCGTAAAATAACTCCTCCCGCTCTAGGAAGAGCGAGAGGGAGTGCCAGACTTATCTACACTAATATTATAAAGAGGTAAACTTTGTTTTTTTTGAGGTACCTAGTCTCTGGAAGTAATGGACAAGTTACAAAAATTTTTTTAAAGATGGAAAGCTGCTTTATTGCTGCCTGGGTGACGTATGCTATATTTTATATACGCGGGCGAAGCCGCGGGCAAAAGCTATTACTGACTACTGACTAAAACTCAACGGAGTTCTGACAGTGGTCTTATGCGTTCCTGGGCCGCGGTAACTCTAGCGAACAATTCCGCAGCCCAAGACTTCTGTGACCATTGAAGTTTTTTTTAAAGATAGCGTCACATGTCGCTATGAATTATAAAGGTATGCGAACCAGGGTGTAAAGCCCCACAACAAATCTTTGAAAAAATGGAGGTTCCTCCAAAACAAGAACCGGTTATATAGTAATATAATAGTTGGTAATATAGTAGTTTTCGGACTGTTCCATAATTTTTCATTACTAACACCCCGTATCTCACGAACCCATTATCAATTTATAAATATTGTAAAGGCTAGATTAGATTTTATGAATGAATATTAATGGCGATCAAAATGAAAAAACAACTGCGTGTACAATTGCCGTCACGGACATTGAGCGCTGGCTTCAAGTTGCGCAGAAGTCAAATATTTGGTCTCTTTAGTGGTGCGAAGTGAGAAGCAGGGGCGGGGAGTTAGTGATTGGCTCGCCGCGCCATCGCGTCATAGACGTCACTTCTGATTCGTTCCCTGCGTTTGCTACATGTATCAAACAACGAAGACGATTGGCTCGCCAATATATGGAATGCGTAAAGCGATCCCCACTCTGACGCTGAGCGCTCAAGATCCGTTTCGGCAATTGTAGTGTATTTTCTTTTCTTCAAATGTTATGAATGATTGATTCAATTATGAATTTACCAATTATGATACATTTTCCAGGACAAATAGGAGTGTATATTCAAAAAGCGTGGAGAATTCTGATAACGCTATGTAGGATTTGATTTGTGTGACATTATGTCTTTTATTTTAATTTCTTCTCACTGCCTCTGATGAAGTCATACCTACTTTATTTCTTTAACCGTTAAGCAAAGTCTTATAGTAAATAAATACAGTGAGAATTTATATATTAAAACTTTATGCACTATTAAACACTCTACAAAGGCGGACTTAATGCCTTATGCATTATCTACCAGCCGACCTTAGGGTGATGCAGAAACATAACATGGTAGGTGCAACTTAATGGTAAACAAATAATTAGAAAGTTAATCTACACTAATATAGTAAAGAGTTAAAGCCATCAATATACATGTAAAGTTTGTTTTTTTGTTTGTAGGAGGTAATCTCTGGAAGTATTGGTCCGATTGCTAAGATTTTTTCGCCGATAGATAGCTTTATTCCTGAGTGACATAGGCTATATTTTATGTACGCGAGTGAAGTCACGGGTAAAAGCTAGTACAATAATAAATACATACCTACAACAACACAAATTTTTAATTAGTACAAATACTTAAAGTGAATATTAGAAAAGGTCTTGGTCTAAATAAATAATATTCATATACAGCAAAGTTATTAGCGTTTGTTTATATCCCAAAATATCATTCAATTTATGGAAATGTACGGCTATTGATGAATGAATAAATGACGATCAAAATGGAAAAACACTGTGCGTACTATTTTCTTGTAGCAATTGTTAGGAATGATTGATTACATTATGAATTTACCAATTATGACAAATATCGTGGACAGTTTTGGGATTTCGTTTTTTTTAACTTTTGACTATAAACGACGATCTGTTACCGGTACGGATAAAGCCCCACTTTTTTGTACTAATAATAAAATTGGGGTTCATAAATAATAATAATATAAAACTAGCCAAAGAGCTAAGCAACAGTCAACGTTTTTTCAAAATAATAATAATAATTTTCCACAACTATCACACAACGCCGTCTAGTCCCAAGCTAAGCAGAGCTTGTGTTATGGGTACTAGCCAACTGATAAACATACTTATATATTTCTAAATACATACATATTATAGATAAATTACACCCAGACACAGAACAAATGATTATGCTCATCACACAAACATTTGTCTTGAGTGGGAATCGAACCCACGACCTCCGGCATAGCAGTCAGGGTCACTAACCACTAGACCAACAGGCCAGTCAAATACATACAAATAACCAATATTATTATGAGAAAGGAATCCAACAAATCAACGCTTGATGATTCTACTAACTGCTGTATTGAATTTATTGCGAAACACACCCTTATACAAGTCACGAGAAAATACCATTTGATTCCTGTCATACAATGGAAACACGCACCCCCTTTACTACAAAACACTACAAATTACTCATTAATTGCTGCCCATTTAAACTTTAACACCTTGACATAACGTTTAAATTCCTTTGACGCGATGATAAATTGAATTTTGTTGTTGTTTGTTAAGTTTGCATGCAGTTTACATAGTCCTTATATCTTTACAATAAGGTAGACAATCGATTGATTCATTTGATGTTGGTTTTTCGTTGCATTCCTTTGGAGCTTGAAAGAGGGAGTCTCGGTTTAATTGATAAACACGGAGGGTGAGTGCACCAGTAGTGCGGCACACTTGTTATACTGCTTAGGGTGAGTTCACCTGTTATCGGCTTTCAAGGTCGGAATTTTAAATAATACTGGTGATATACAATGTTGCAAAGGACAGCTGATTTTAAATGTTGACTAGGAATCGTGTTTACATAATAATTGGACAGGGCTTAATTATTATTTCATTAGCCGTGGTGTGAGTTTATTTGCATTTTTATATAAACTCATCCTGTTGGACAATAGGTGACATTTCTGCACTTTACATTTCCGTTTACCGTTCCGTTTATCTATAGTATATGCCGTTAAATTTTAATCGTTTTAATCCCATGGAGGGTCGATCCGGTACATGAAACACTATCGATTTGTAAAGGTGAAAATTTAAAAATAAAGTACCTTTTTTTAAAACTCGCCTGGATCGCCCGGTGACTATGTATTTTTGCTGACATAACAAGCATAGAACTTTGTGATTTTTTATGATGCAGTTATGAAATTTTGTACATAGATTCTTCACATAAAAATACTAGCCACGTGTTTCGGGTTTCTCATAGGTATAATAAAACTACTTAATGTTGTATTTCGTACCCTGACAATTTAACTTTATTTTTTTTCGTTATTTTTTTCACAAGCGTACTGAAAAATGTTGTACGATACACGAGAGTAATTAATGATTACCATTCTCGGCTCTCTTAAGACCCTCGCCATAGCTCGGGTCTAAATACCGCCTCGACGGTAATCACTAACATTACACACTTATATCATAATGTACTATTAAATAACATGTGAATAAAGTATACAGCATAAGCATTATAACTATTATAAGTGTAATGGCATCACTAGATATAAACCATTCCCCTAGCAAGTTCAGTGTTAATAGTATTAACCCCCCACCGCTCGCTCCATAGGCACCGGACTTTTAAGGGTTGATGTTGGTTGTTGTTTTACAAGTCCTGAATATGTAAAAAACTGGATATTACATAATACATTACATTATATTATTACTCTGCTTAAGGAATTATCTCTGTGTGATACTCAGAACGAGGTAAGCATGCATACTAGCGAGAAAAACTACGATGAATAAACCTATGGCTGCTGAGACCCTCAAACGGCGCAAATACTATAACCGGTAATCACTTCACTCATATTATAAACTCCTGAATGATTTTTTTTGCAGTATGTACCAATAGACAGATAGAGGTCTTTCTAGCGCCGGGCCATGGTCACCCATCGTCGACCACATCATCGTTTATCAACAGGTGAGGTGAGGTAGGTGAGGTGAGGTGAGGTGAGTGGTCAAGTGCGAGTCTATAAATATAAAAAAAACAATCTGCACACGCATTATATGTATAAAATACCAACCCGCCTTCATGATATAGAATATCTAATTGTAATGTAATGTAAAGTTTATCGAATTGATTGCCTATCAGCTCAAATTGCACGTAAATTCAAATTACAACTGGTGTTCTTTGACAGTTGTACGAAATGGCTATAAAACGGTCAATTGACGTAATATGTCACTTTGACAGTTAATGGCCCCGGCTGAAAAAAGTGAATTACAATGTGTATTTTAGTGAAATTGCGTTATTGATCATTTTTTTTACGTGCGAAATAATTTACCCACTCTAGGTGGAGAACGAGGAAGAGTCAGTCTAAACTTTACTGATTAAAACCCATCGTGTTCCTCCACCCTATGCATTTCAGAGTCATGGAAACTCTTCGAATCACGCAATACTTTATTAAGATAAGGTTAGATTTTATTTCGTAAATATGGCGGTACCTACTACCTACATACAATGTAATAAATAAAGAGAATAAGCCATACTAACGTACAAAGTTTACCCCACACAATCATTTTTGCAATGATTAATTACAAAGAAATGATTCCAAAAATATATACTATATTATAAAATGATCTCTTAGTGCTTAAATAAAAACTATCATTGCACATGGTCACCCCATTTCATCATAAATATCACACATTTTTCAGTTCAATAAAACTGTACGTAAAAATTCTCTTCATATCAATTTTTAAAATATCCTGCGTGCTCGCCAGGCACCCTATGAATTTCATATAAAAATAGCTTTTCTATACAACATGTATGTTTGTATGTAAGCCGGAGGACCCTTTGTTAGTAGGGATAAACAATTGAAGTAAACCCCGGTTTTTTCGTTTTTTGACGTCGTATTAAATGAACTTACATACAGCTTCATTTGAAAGGATCGTTATGTTGCTCAATATACACCCTTGAATTTTGATAGTTTTAACCCCGTGGAGAGTCGATCCGGTACATGAAACACTATGGATTTGTAAAGATAAAATTAGAAAATAAACTACTTTTTTTTTTAAACTCGTATTAATTTACGCAGGTACGAAATTAATTTCTTTAAGAAAACGTCAGCTGAGCGAGTCCAATGACCTGTAGGTAGTTTGTACGCAACGCCGACTACTAACTAAGTTTTGTTTACGGAAAGAAAATTAAAAAAAACCGGCCAAGTGCGAGTCGGACTCGCCCATGAAGGGTTCCGTAGCAGCAAGTAACATAATATAAAAGTTCTTGTAATGTGTTGTAACTTTGATCGATGTTTTAATAATAGTGTATTTTTTCGGTTTATGACGCATTAAAAAAAAACTACTTACTGGATTTCGTTCAAACCAATTTTCGTTGGTAGTTTTTATACTAATGTACATCATATATTTTTTTTAGTTTTATCATTCTCTTATCTTAGAAGTTAGAGGGGGGGGGACACACATTTTACCACTTTGGAAGTGTCTCTCACGAAAACTATTCAGTTTAGAAAGAAATGATATTAGAAACCTCAGTATCATTTTTGAAGACCTATCCATAGATACCCCACACGCATGGGTTTGATGAAAAAAAAATTTTTGAGTTTCAGTTCTATGTATGGGGACCCCCAAAATTTATTGCTTTTTTTCTATTTTTGTGTGAAAATCTTAATGCGGTTCACAGAATACATCTACTTACAAAGTTTCAACAGTATAGCTTTTATAGTTTCGGAAAAAAGTGGCTGTGACATACGGACGGACGGACAGACAGACAGACAGACAGACAGACAGACAGACAGACAGACAGACAGACAGACAGACAGACAGACAGACAGACAGACAGACATGACGAATCTATAAGGGTTCCGTTTTTTGCCATTTGGCTACGGAACCCTAACAAGCCAGTCGATGACGCGTGTTATATGGGTTATTCAAAGAAATGTCTGCAAAACTGAAAGAGCCAGGCTGATTCCTGCTTGGGCTGCGCGTTTGAAAGAGTGAGTGCTGCGCGTTTGAACGTTTGAAAGAGTGACTGTAGCCCTAGAACGCTAAGGGAAACTGAAGAACATAGTTCCACCCCAGAGCAAAAGAAGTCATTGAATGATTTTTCACCCAAAAGTTTTTTTTTTACCCTTAATCCCGATTTGTTTTTCCATCTGTCCCGATTTTACTCCAATCGAGCCTGGCAACACTAATCGGGACAGCTAGTAGTATATTATTTCTGCTTTCTTAAGCGAGCGAAATCGCGTGCAAAAGCTAGCAATAACGGAACGTTAAAAAAAAAAACTATTAAACTAATAAAGTGACTAAAAGAAGTGGGTCAGCTAGTGACATAAGATTGACATCATTCATAAATTATTTATTCAGCCCACTTTTAGTAATAACAGTAGCTACGTGACAGCGCCAAAGACAACATTTAGTTCGGTGACTCCTGACACTCGAGTGGCAACTTGTAAATACAGGCTGTTTTCATGGAAAATTCTGATAATCGTTGTTGTGGAAAGCTTTTGGGTGTTGTCACGAAAACATCGGGTAGTTTTCCCAGAATTTAATGTTGTCACAAAATAGACCTATATATAGAAGTCAATCTGCACACAAAGCTCGCTCGAGCAACACACACATAGACACCGCTCACGGACACGATATCTCGGCTCAATCGCCCACTAGTGACCCTAGCGTGATCGCCCAGCGTAGGTACAAAAAGTGAAGTACATACATGAGATTGACTTCAGTGTACTCATCTATTTTGTGGTGTTGTCTTTTGTGTGTGTTATTGTTGTAACAAGCATGTACTGTTCCACTGCTGGGCAAAGGAATTGCTCTATTCGATCAATGGTTCCAGGTTCTTAGCTATTTCTTGCCAATTAAGTCGTACATGTCGTTTGTAATTCTTCGTCCTCAATGGCAGAGGGAAAATTTTTAATCAAAAGTTATACGTTCGTTTACCATGAGCTAATTTTTTTGAAGTGGGTAATCATTAACATTTGGGTTGGTGACCTCTGCTACTCGACTGCCATCTTGTTATTTATACAACTTAATACTTGGTGTACTAATGGAAAATTCTGATTACATTTATTGTAGGGGAAGACTTGTCATAGAAGTATGTTTTTCAATCAATTTAAAAAAAAATTAAATCAAATGCTCTGGGTTTCTGGGACATAGTTTACCTGGAACCCATTTTTTTGCGGTGGGAAATCATCAACATCCCCTTTAGAGATAGAGAGGCTTTAGAGTGGAGAGGGTACGTCAGACTTTAACTGACTAAAACCGACTTGTTCCTTTCAGTTGCCCTTTGCGTTCTAGGACCACTGTCACTTTTTCGAAAGCTCGCAGTCATTTTACTAAGTAAAGTGCTGGAGTGAACTTAAGTAGGCTTATATTGTACTTAAACATTTTTAAATGACTACCTCCAACGACAAGGGATTTGTTTAAAATGTTCCCGTAAAAAAAGAAAAGAATTTCCGTTCGGGAAATTCTATAAAAAAATATTACGGAATATTCGGACGAGAATTTTAAGTCAAAGTGAGTTTGAGTGCAGAATATGAAATCGTGAAAATATTTAGAGTTTAGAGATGCTGAAAATGTTTAAAGCGAGATGAAATCTGTGCTGCGTGGAGTCGACAGATTTTCAGAGGATAATAAAATCATAACTAGCAGGGGAGGAATCCCCATGGGCTCCGTGATAGCAATAAAGATGTTGATCGTAATACTATCTCACGTCGCAATCTATAAACGCTATATTTTGTTACATTTCACACCTCTGTAACTTCACCTCCGGGAAAACATCGATTCTACCATGCAATCCAAAATGCACTATCTAAATTTTTTCTAAATCTAAATCGAACCGTAACGCTCTCAAATTAAGGTTCGTAATCCAGCAACCTGATTCCGGAAGTTAGGAAATTATGTTGGAGGGGCCCGTACACTATATTATATTATCAGATATCGGAATTACATGGAATGGATAGGCAGTAGCCTCTGCCTACATCCTGATAAGATAACAACACAATAACTGTAAAGCCTTCCGTGTAAAGGTCAACAAGAATGTTATTTATTTACAATGGACTTATTGGATATGTTACTAGGCGCGCTTCAGGAAAAACAGACCTGGGAAAATATATGACTGACCGTTTTATCCCCTATATTTTTGGGGTTCCGTACTTCAAAAGAAAAAAAAAATCAGATACAACTTATTTATTTGTAAAAGAATCACTTTGTTGTCCGTCCGTCAGTCTGTCTGTTTATCAAGACCCTTTATCTCGGGAACGCGTAAAGGTATCGAGTTGCAATTGAAACCGTACACAAGTATGCGGTCTCTTGAAACTGTGAAAAATCAGTCTAAGTTAACGGAAAAAAGATATGGCCGTTTATGTCGCAAAAAACGTATATTTTCACACTTTTAAGGGCATCAAAATTCTTAGGGTACTTCCCGTTAACCCAGAATCCTGAAATTCGGCTTATAGCAAAGTCTTATACCATGGTTAGTCTGTTTTTTTTTTTCGTTTCCTGAAAAAAAGTGTTGTGGACGGATGTTCAGTTTCGTCTACTGAGCAAGCCCTTAAAGTTTGTGGAGGGCTGTTCCTTACACCCTGTATAGATAATTATGATAGCTACTGCTGCCATAGTTATCTATTTACCTATTACACTAGAGCACATTAACGCAAATATCTCAACCATAGTTATAAATAAACTAAATAAACACAACAGCCCTCCCAAACTTCACCCCATTCGCATTGTTACAACGCAAAACAATGCGATACATAGGTAATAACGCTTGACGATAAGAAAGGCCTTGGCGCAGTTTGAACTACAAACAAAATTACGTAATAATAGTGGTATTTGCCGATTGTAAAGGGTAACTTTTGAACTATCATGACATGGTTTTAGTGTGTGTAAAGATGGCTATTCAAATGACAGATAAGTGTTGGGCAATATTAATCTGACTAGATGGGGAAAATCTGGGGAATCCCTCAGGTTACTAATTTCTCTTTCTCTTTTTTCTTCCTTATTTTATAGCACGTTAGAATGAATGAGAGGTATTACTAGATTTGTCCTATGTGCCAAAATGAAAAAGGCTACATGAATTGTAAAAAAAAAAACAGAAGATAGTGGTCAAAGTTAGGTAGGTGAATTTGTAGGTATTTTTATGTGTGTTCGTGTTGTTTTTTTTGCGGTATCAAAATAGTGGATTCGGCGAGACGGTTTAAAAATATAGGAAACAAAAAAACTATTTCTTCAACCGCAAGAAACAATAACACAAGTTTTAGTTATAAGCAAAGCACTTTTCAAGCAGATGCACTTGGTGGCATAGCGGAATTCATTCAATTGATAGTGCGTCTTTTCTACGAACGTTCTCGATTTGCTACTGCTCCCTTCTACGATTCGTCGCATGGTGAATAGTTACCTTTATTGCCACGCAATTTGAAATACGACTAGCGTGTTATTACAATTTTATACCCTAATATGACTTTATGAAAACCCACCATTTTTAGGAGGTTACAGTACGGTTAGCATCGTAAAATATTCGCTTGATTTGCGGTCCTATTTTTTATGGGATAATGAAAATAAATGGTTCACTCTGCTAGAAGTTTAATGGTTTCATTTTAACTTTTATATGTAGCTAACCCTATATTTGTGGAAAAAAAAAACTAGATTTATATTTTATTATTAGCTGACTCGGCAAAAAGTTGCCATATAAATTACGAAACGAAAAAATGGTGGTGGGAGTAGGAATGTAAATAAAGTTTACGACCTATTCCGTGACCTACTAAGTATAGCCAAAAAAATATATAAAATTTGGCCAAGCCTTTTAGGAGGAGTTTGATAGAAAACTTTGTGACACGAAAGTTTCTTTTTCAGGAAACGAAAAAAAAAATCGGCGCCTCCATACAAACTGTCCAATTAAATTTTTAATTTTGTGCGATGATGCTGTTTTTTTTTATTAAAAAAAAAAGTCTTGTGGAAGGTTGTTCAGTTTCGTCTGCTAAGCAAGCCCATAAAGTTTGTGGAGGGCTGTTCCTTACACCCTGTATATTATATGTCTTTAAAGCATATTTTCCAGTGTTTGGTAAATTGTGACTAATGTGACAGTGTAGTGGTTAATCGAACATGTTTTTTTATTCTTTTGTTTATTCATTATAAATTATAATGTAGGTACCGACAGGGTTCAAAAGTGCTAATGCACCTTTACTACTGTTGAGTTGTATAAAATTTCTTTGCAGTAGAGGGTCAATGGGATTTTTTGGGAATTAACACGTTCAAACAAACTCTTCAACTTTGTAATAATAATAGTGTAGATGTATTGTTTTTTTTTTAACGTTAGTCCTTACTAAGTATTACTCCTGTATCGCAAGAGCATTCACAAAAATGTAAGCTCACATACATGAGAGACAACCAGCCCCCCTATCCAAGTTACAACCGTTTCGCTTGCGCCGAACGCTTCGAGTTGTCCGCGTCGCCAATTCTTTTTTAACTGAGCTTCGAGATGACGTCATTCCCGTACATATGAAACTTTCTGCAAGCGTTAACGATTGCAGATTAGCAACTTGGCTAGGGGTACTGATCCGGAAAAACTATCTGTAGGTCATACAAAATATTTGTTCATGCGAAAATTGAATTCACGACAAGCAGGGCAGCAGCTAACAGCTCAATTACTCAACCAACCGTGCCAAAAATTGAAAATTTAACAGTTAAATGTACACGAATTCCTCAATCAATGGTATGCAAATGTAATTTTGTTCGTTTCTATTCTTTTAACTCGCAAGGCCCACAAAAGGGTGCTGGCACGAAATTAGATTAGAGTGTCAAAAAATCTCAGTGATAGCAGGGATTCGATTTGCGCTGCCCCAAAAATGGCCGCGGGCTCTCCCCCTGTCCCTGGGGACCACTTCGATGACGTGGCGGTTAAAGGCTTTTAGTTAGTTAACCTGATAAGATATTGTATCTGGATCAACTATTGGTATGGGACTATTAAACCCAAGGATTTTATGGAAATCTTTGCCCAGATTTGAGAAACAGAAGGCTTAATAAAAAAACATATTGGCAGTTTTTAGTTTTGCTTTACAGCAATATTCAACCCAGGGTTATCCAAAAGGGAAACTCGGTCCCGGTACGAAAGGCAAGAACGAGCAGGAGTGGGTTTTTAGTCAGTTAAAGTCTGACACTATCTCCAGCTCCGCCCAAAAGCTGGGGATGTCATTAGATGATTTTCTCAACCGTGAAAAAGAAACGTTAATTTTTCTGTCACCTTTTTAGGTTTTCAGAAGCTGGTTTTCTTATCCTCTCGCTCCATACCATGGCCTAAACCAGACGCAAGAGGTTGCTATCACCGATTGCCTCTACGAGGACATAGTGGTGCTCTACCCAAGCGGAGCAGATCTTCACCATATGCTCCAACTTGCCCTCAAAACCTTTCAGATGAGTACCTGCTTAAGGCGGAAAGATAGGACACTGTGACGACACTAGCCACCAGTATTTGATCTTATTTTTAAGTTTACATTGTCCTCACATAAAAGAAGCGACAAGAAATATGTAACCGGAATAATTGTAATGTGTAACATGATTGAAAAGAGTGTCCAAGGAGTTTCTTTCACGTTCTTCTCCATAGAGATCTACGCTTTGGAACGTGCGAAAGCTTCATTTGTATTTTTCTAACTGATCGAATTTTTGACAATTGAAAAGTGCCTGTAAATGATTTATTTGAAATAAATGCTTTGGTTTGATGGAGTTTAGATAACTAACTTCAGCAAATGAAAAACAAATAACAAAACAAGCCTGGCTTTATACTTCATTCTAAAAAAACAAACAAGGAAGTTTACAAATGTTCATAGTTTCATATTCGTATTGAAACAAACAGATTGGCTCGTTAAAACTTTTTGCCGGTACAGTTGCCAACAAAAATAAGTCAGTACCTACAACGTAACAACGTCCGCTGTTTTTGCTGTCGGTACCTACGTAACAGTATTATGGTGTAATGATCGTCTAAGGGCAATCTCAGGGGACGTAGGATTTTTTTGCAAGAAATTGCATAAGAAAATGTAATGCGTTTTTTATTTGACGTTGTCTACATTGGCTACAAGAATGCAGTTCGTTGTTAGGGAAATTGTATCAGCATTTTCTTTGTATATAATTTTCAGTGTAGCTTTCTTGAAGTAAGATATAGCAGCGTGATCTAGTGAGACTTTGTGAAGAAGCTTCACGGTTGGCGTACCTAGTGGTTTAGCGTTTGGCTCCTGTGCTGCGTGTCGCGTGTTCGATAATAATAATCTTGGCAGTTAGTAGTGACTCTAAAGCCCTAAGGTACGAAGGTAGTGAGGATTTTTTCTCTTCTTTTACACTTACGCAAAACAAAATACGTGAATATCTTTTAAACGGTAAACAACACAGATACGACGATTAGAAAGATCTTATTCGAAATAATGTTATGAACACGTAGGTAATATTAGTGCAGATACGCCAGTTTGTGAGATACGACAGTTAGCAGGGAGGGCGACGACTAATGTTATGAACACGTAGGTAATATCAGTTTAGATACGCCAGTTTGTGAGATACGACAGTTAGCAGGGAGGGCGACGACTAGTGTTATGAACACGTAGGTAATATCAGTGCAGATATGCTAGTTTGTTCGATACGACAGTTAGCAGGGAGGGCGACGACTAATGTTATAAACACGTAGGTAATATCAGTGCAGATACGCCAGTTTGTTCGATACGACAGTTAGCAGGGAGGGCGACGACTAATGTTATGAACACGTAGGTAATATCAGTGCAGATACGCCAGCTTGTGAGATACGACAGTTAGCAGGGAGGGCGACGACTAATGTTATGAACACGTAGGTAATATCAGTGCAGATACGCCAGTTTGTGAGATACGACAGTTAGCAGGGAGGGCGACGACTAATGTTATGAACACGTAAGTAGTATTAGTGCAGATACGCCAGTTTGTGAGATACGACAGTTAGCAGGGAGGGCGACGACTAATGTTATGAACACGTAAGTAGTATTAGTGCAGATACGCCAGTTTGTGAGATACGACAGTTAGCAGGGAGGGCGACGATGTGTGCTTCGGTCTGGTGTAGTTCTCGCTTTAGTCCATGCTACGCCTCTGCCTTAAGCTAGATTAGACTGACGCACACGTGTAACTCGCCTGATTTGTACGTAGAACGACGTCGCGTGGCGTGGATCAAGTGTAGCTCTACAAGTCTAGTTACCATATAAAATGTATGGAGACCGACGCGCCCAGATCGGCGTGTGTCGGCACACGTGTGAGCGGTGTAGTCCTTTATAGGTATTTAAATCATATAACATTCACACACGCTTCTCATAATAAATTCTCTTACGTAACATCCCAGTATCACAATAAATAGCAGGAATCCTTTGCACGTTTGTGTAGCTCTTCAAAGGGCCGCGGAGGAAGTGACGTCATAGGTTGTGTTGCGCTTTTTACGCCGCGCCGGATGAACAGCCCTGCAGGCAGGGCCCGTGGGAGACGACATGATATATTGTGCCTGTTGGCTGTTGGCGAGTTACGAGTATCGTCTGAAAGGTGGATCTGATAAGGGTAGGATTTGATTGCGGTGATAAGATTGAAGTATCTATATTTAGGTTTCAGAGTTTTTGATGTGGGTTCAGATTGATTGGATTGAATCTGAAAGATAGGTATATATTTTTAATAGTTTAAAATAAGGAATCAACCCACCCATTAATATTCAAAGTTTTAATTCGCGAGAATATTTGAAAGAAGTTGGCTGTAGTAGTAGTATCGTTACAGCATTAATGTTTCCTAAATTGTTTATTTGTACCAATTGTTGAAAAACTAGTACTTAAGTGGGATTAGGCTTGTCTGCCGCAAGTCAAGTAAGAATTCCTTATTAGGACCCATTTAACTAATTATCTTTTATTATTATTATTGTATATGTGATAATTATGACAATGTAATGATTTTTATTTATTTTAGAATTAAGGGGCGGGTTTTTTATTTTTTATTTAATGTTGATTGTATCTATTACATTGTGTATTTAATTTACCAAATAAATATATATATATTTTTTAGAATTTAATTTAATGTAGTTTTTAAGACATATTTATAATTATCAACCTGTTCGACACAATTTATGTTGTTATAAAGATACTATTACTAAACGCAAGCTGAAGGTGAAGAGATTTTGAGTCTTATCAGAGGGATTAGCGCGCAATGGCCGAAGACGTATGTGGAAAATGGAAGTCTTAGCCCAGTAGTGGAACATAATGGAATAGTTAGATTAACCATAACAATAACAACACCAATTATTAACAATATAATAAAGAAAACCACTTAGAAAGAACCTTTTAGAGATACTACCTCTCCATGCAAATGTCTACAGTTCCTGAAATACTACTCTAGCCGTACCGACATTTATACGTATAAGAATAACAGAAAAAACCCTTCCTTATTTATACAATGAATACCTTATCGCTACAGTACACCCCTTCCCCTCGTCTTATGAAGCAAGAAAACTTTAATAAGAAATAAGAATGCTGAGTGGAGCGGAAATGAAGAGAATACATCTTTTATCTTTTGTAGTCGACGTCAAGCCACCTCCATTCATGAAGATGAACAATATGAAGGAACCTGCATTTTTCTAGGCCATTGGAGCTCTGCAGTAGATAATGGCGTATTTTCTCGTATAAAGATGAAGTTGATACGTTTCATTCTGAACAAAATATTCTTTTCAATACACATACTCAAAAACCTGCTTTTATCCCACAACTTTTAGGCGCGCAGTTAACTGCTTTCTGCACTAGTGCAGAGAAGTGCGCGTGCTCTCTTGCGTCACAATGATAGAACATTTATCGTATCAGGCTGCTGAGCGCGCGTCAACACTCACATCACGACGCACGCGTCAACCTCCACTAGTCGTAAGTGTATTGAAAAACGTCGTTTGATACACGTGAAAATTTGTCATTGCAGCCCTCGACTCCATAACACACTCGCCTACCACTCGTGGGAATTCCGCCTTGGTCGCAATGACATACTTTCTGCATTTGTATCAAAATGTACGTAATATTTCTAAAAGACGTCTGAGTCCGTCTGATCTGACAACAATTTTGCTAAGGTGTGTCCTGGTTTTCTATCAGCATGAGTGGGAAATCCCATAGGACGCCCTGACTGCCTCACCGACGAGGCAGTCAGGGTAGTGTCAGACTTCTACTGATTAAAACCACACTAGTGCCTTACATTTCAACCGTAGTCTTGACATCCGCGCCTTTCTTTGTCGGTGATACTTTTCTGCTTCTGGGCAACTCCACGTACAAATGACGTCACTCCAAAGCACCTATCAACATTTACATTATATTCCATCAGAAGTCCAGGGTTGAAAGGCTAACAGCCCGAAGGGACACCCGCGACACACGCATCCGAAAACAAATCAGGAACAGAATCAGGAATTTACTGATTTCCAAAACAAACAAATGACCCCTCTCCCACAAATACAATAAACATGGGGTATATTGTGTTATCCAGTAGGATTGTGGAGGTCAGATTGGCAGTAATAATAAATTATAATATAATAATTCTTGCCGGTCAACTAATAAGCTTAAATATTAAGAAAAACGATGGTATGTAGGTCGTTCCGTGTAAAATATGATATGTAGCTGCATCTGGAAGCTGACCCATAATATAGATCTTTCACTCACTTTGACCCCGCCATCCTCTTCTAACCTGGGGTGCTATTCTCTAAGAAAGCGCAGCGCTGGCACAGCGACGAGTCGTCAGGGCAGTACATTGAATTAACAACCCAATGCTCCTTTACATTGGATTGTTAATTCAATGTATTGCGCTGACGACTCGTCGCTGTGCCAGCGCTGCGTTTTCTTAGAGAATAGCACCCCTGATCTGTCCGAGTTGGGGTGCCATACAACCCATAATAATTGTAAAACGTCCGTTAATATTTGGTGTGAAATTTGTATTTTATGCGAAGTATAAGATTTTTGATGTACAGTTAAAAATATCCCATTCTTTATTAGCTCAGAAAATCACGAAAGAAACTCATTGGAAACTACAAAACTCGCTCAGTTCACATCACTACATTGAATTGAAAGAGGTCAATAAATAAGATCTGTACGGTATTCACTAATGAAATCAATTAACTGTGAGTAGATAAACAGTGCTTAGATAGTGCACTTTCCACGTAATTAGTTATTTAATGAGTATCGCGTTACATAGCGGGCTTTTACCCCACCGTGAGTGAGGCAGGTGAGTTATGGTTTGACAACACGGACGGGTGATGTGTTGGGAATATTTAATCATTTTGATCTAATACTATGCAACCGAATACTAGTATTTAAGGCGCACACAGACATTGCGAGGTGTGCGTCGCGAATGGTTCGTCTCGCATGCCTCAGCTGTGTGAACGTGTATGCTCACAGTGAGCATTCGCGTCGTACGATCGTTGCGAACGCCGCCTCAGTACGAGCCGTCCGCTCCGTGTTGACGGGCTGGTGGTATTTGCGTTTTCTACTGACGAACACTGCGTGGTGGTTTGCGTGCTCAGCTTGAGCATGTGTCGTTCGGGACGCACGCATAAATTTACCGTCGTATGCCTCACGTTGAGGCAAGCCTGACGAACCATTCGCGGCGCACGCTTCGCGATGTCTGTCGCTGTTTTACATGGTGCGACTGTCTATCTGACCTAGTGTACAACTCAGTAAGTGGGTAACACGCCCCTCCCCCACCCTCCTTTGGCCAGATTTTCTGCCTTCCAACTTTTTTTAAAATATTTTCAAAAACGTTGTTCCACAATAGAAATAATTTGTATCGTGAGTGTGTTCACAAATATGAAAACTCAATACAAATGTTTGTTCCGTACGGGAATCGAACCCGCGAAGCCAATCGTCAAACTGTCTGTAATGACCGATGTTGAAGCCGGAACCAAAGAGGGCAGTGGGCCTGCGATCTATGGTCCCCCATCTACGGACCAACCTCAGCAAGTGTAGCTTTACCTCGAAGTTCAAATCGAATGGCTGTTATTATTTCTCTACGAGTTCTTCAAGAACTTTAATAATTTAGAGAAGTTTTCAGGAAAGTAGGTGACCCTATAATACCTATAATTTATTTATAGGTACCAGTTGTATTGATATTGTTTTTGTCTTATTGCATGATGAGTAACTAAAACTTATAATTAATTTGAGTGTATTGTAAACTGAACTTACTTGAATAACGACACAAACACGTAGGTAGGTACTTACCTAAAACAAAATTACAGCTAATTAGAAAAAATGGTTAAAAAAGTGTTAAAGAAGGCGTCAGATAACCGTGGAATAAAGTACATTGACCTTTCCTATTATTTCTGCGTAGATCATGTAAAGGATCACGATACATGTCGATTCAAGACAGCTTCGTCTTTATTTCTGTTTTTGAACTTAAGAATGTCAATAGATGTAGGAGGTTCAATGACCATTTTTCCACGTTTATCTGGCACCTACCATAGATTACTTGCTAAATAAAAAACTACCTATATCTTAATAGGCATCTGAATTGTTTTTTTTTTCTAGATAAAAATAAATATATAAATTCCTTGAGCTAACTATTATAATACTAATCGCGTGGACTTTTTTTTTAAATAAAGGTAGCCTATGTTACTCCTTATTACTTCAGCTACCTGTCAAAAAAAGTCCCGTCAGAATCGGTCCAGCCATTTCAGAGATTAGCCCGGACAAACAGACGAAAATTTTAGAAAATGTTATTTTGGTCTGGGTACCGTATATATATTCATACTCATGTAGTAAAAATCAGTTATTTCAATATTACAAACAGACACTCCAATTATATTTATTTGTATGTATAGATGTATAGATATAAATAACTAAATAGAAACGTTTGTAACGCTCCATATTAAAATCTATAATATTATTCTTATTAAGCTTTATCAGATCAATAAAATTATTCTGAATAAATAAACTTGACGGTTTAATTGGATCAATACATCAATTTCTAATTGCACAATTATTATGTTAATGTACAATTTAAATTAATGAAGTTACGAATTAATTGGCGTAAAAAATATTTTCCATTCTTTTATTATTCATGAACGGTATTATTGTTACTGGTAGGTAGACAAGGTGTGAAACAAAAGAAAAATAATGAGGTCCAATTCAGCAAAAATACCAGATAATCCTGGAACGAAGACAAAGAAGGAGCATAGGAGTGGATTTTAGTCAGTAAAAGTCTGAAACGCCCGCAAGGCGGAAGAAGTCATTGGATGATTTCCCACCAAAAAAAGATAGTTTTAAATAAAAGTTACGAAAAGTAGACGTAAACTTTTCTTATTATTGAGCTTGGCTCTCGTCTGACTACTGTCTCCCTTGATGCTAAGCGATGATGTGGTCAATGATGGAGCACGCTCGCCTACAAGTAACCTATGCACTCTGCACTTAAAGAGTTATAGCTTAGGTTGCAGCTACCAGGGAACGCAAACTTGAGAGTTCCAATCCTTATCTGTAGGTACCGTGAATATGTATTATGCAAAACTTTATGAAAAAATTTCGGGGTCATAAATATTTGTGTGGTATTTTTTATTAAGGTGGAAAAATCATCCAATGTCATCCTCCATTCTTGTGTGGAGGCGGAGGGCGTATCAGACTTTTACGGACTAAAAACCCACTCCGGTTCCTTCTTTGCCATCGTCCCAGGGCTCCGAGTCTCAGTTTCTCACTGCCCGTGTTGTGAATGCACACACGATACAGGAATAATTCCTGGCGACACCACACCTCCCTCGTGGTAAAAAGAAAAAACAAAGAATTATTATTTATAAAAAAACTTTCCTAGACGATAAATGATCTTTATTTTGCAAGTAAATTTTATAAAAATACTTTTACACGTAAATTTTTTTTTTCGTCAATTAATGCTAGATGAGGCCGGCGTTTCCTAGCTGACTACCCTAAAAAGAAACACCGAAATAAACTCAGGTTATGATATGAAAATATATTTAAACGGCCCTGTGAATTTCGACTAAAACCCATTTTGCGAATAGGTCACTAGTGTCAGAGACATTCGCTACAGCTTAATCATTATCAACGACCGCGGCCTGTCGATATCATGAAGTGTCAATTTGTCCGGATATTCGGATATTAATTCTTAATTAATTGGGGCATGATAAAAGCATTCGTTATTTTTCATTTCTGTTGCTATAAAAGCTTATCGGAATATTTGTGAAGAGATTTTTGGACGCACTTATGTCCGTCGAAATGTGATAGGCTGACAGCCGTGTGGATTTAATAACACCCCTGCTCGTAATGGCCAATGTTGGTAAATTGGCCACACCAGACCAACATTTAATACCGCCCCTGCAAATAATGGCCAATGTTGGTAAATTGGCCACACTAGACCAACATTTAATACCGCCCCTGCATATAATGGCCAATGTTGGTAAACTGGCCACACTAGACCAACATTTCGACGAGTTTACTTTGATGGATCTTGAGAACGAAAAGAGCGATGGAGTGGCTTAAGTGGGCCGTTGGATGCAGGGACCGTTATACAAACACGGAAAAGGAAGTACGCTGCTGTAGTCATTCATCATTCACATTTATAACTATATCTGTCTCGGCAGACGTCCTCTCTAAGTTATGAACTGTCAAACGCGCGAACCGTCAAACCCACATTGTTAAATTTTTTCTAAGTTTTTTCATTTATAAAAACCTTCTGACAATAAAAAACACAACAAAAAAAAAAAAGAATTAGCGAAATTGGTCTAGCCGTTCACGCGTGATGACGTGACTTCGGGAAATGGGGATTCATTTTACAGATACAAGGTTTAGGTAGTGTCCCTAAAGCTGTTGTAGTAACTATAAGCATATAAAATTATTTTTATACGAGTATAGTAGAAACAGCTAATAAGCCTATTAAACGTTAACTCTTGCATAAAACATGCTGGCCGTTGAGAATATTTTAACTTCCATCGCTTTATTTGATTGTAAAATGTTCATTTGCGCATAGCCACTAGCCACTTAAGCACTAATCCATCAACGAAAGCTGAAAAATATCCGTTCGACATGAGTTACCGTACAACCAAACCATAAAATATCGAGCTGCGTTGTCAAAAATGGCGCCTAATTGGCGCGCACTTTATTTTTTTTATGACAAGCATTGGCAGTAACTGCTCATACTGCCAAGTAGGTACCTCAGCAGTCTTATTCCGCCATCTACGGCATTTTTGAATTATGCTCAATTATCTTGATGTACTACATCTATTATAATGCCTTAAAGGCATAAATACAGAAGGAGTACATGCTATATTACCTATATTCTTTATGGTCTTATGGTAAACTAGTGTCATTCAGCTAAGTATTCTTGCCCTCAAGTCGTTACTCTGCAACTATTCCACTAATGGACGCCAACACATAATTTTAACAAAAACCGTCGCCATTTTTAAGCGTTTTATCGTTGTCGCGTAATTAACAAAGTTGAAATAACTTGTTGAATAACATATTCATTTCAAAAAAGCTTCCCCTTTGACTTCCTTACATATTCAACGTGGCAGTTTTTTACGTTTTAAATTGCGAACGAAATATTTCGCAAAATACTTTATAAGTACGGAATGTTGGACATTTTTATACAGCCAATTAAGCTTTTTTTTTATTAACGCAATAATTTTGTGATGTAAAAGGTTATAGTTTAGTGTGATACGGTGAAATGTGTGTCCTTTAAATATCAATTTGAAAATTATGTAGACATAAATGTAAAATTAGTGTAGAAACTCCTTTATACCTACTTAGCTGCACGCGGGTACACTAGAAGCCGACCCTTACACAGTGGGGAAAAGGCTCGGCAGAGCAAAATTAATATCGCATTTTGGAACGCAAACTATTTTCAGTTCTCATCCAAGCAATTTCATGATGTACTTTAAAAAGAATTTTCTCAAAAACAATTTAAAAAGAGATTGCTAATCCTCACGTTTTGTACAAAAAGACGAACACCATTTTCCCGGTCCGTAACGTTAAAAGCACTTTTAGCGAACCATGGAGATTATTTTTCCAGCGTAGATTAGTAAGAAAATAAAACACAAGAAAGTTAGTGAGACGGATAGTCAATAGAAAGTCTGCCGGCGCTTTTCCACCTCGGAGCTAGGTACATTGTAACTTTCCAAAGTTACAATGTCTTACGTATTTACTTCGCTAAAGGTACATCGTGTATACCTACAGGCTACACGAAGTAATGTACATAGGTCGTAGGTCATAGCTACCTGGAACTTCGTGGAAGATTTAGGTACCTACATGATCTACAACTTTGGTAGAAAACAACTTGCTTATTATGAAACACTGTAGAGATGATGTTTGTTATTTTCTTACATTTTATCTTTAAGAATAGTAACAATTATTTGCAATAATTTTAATTTTATTCTAATTTGCTGCTCTCTTACAGATACCTACATAATGCGAACATTGTGAGCAATAAATAACTACATAGGATTTGTTTGGCATACCAATATTATAGAATACTAGCTTTTGCACGCAGCTTCGCCCACGTACATAAAATATAAATTTACTTAGTCTATGTCGCTCAGGATTAAAGCATCTTTCTATCGTTGAAAAATTTTATAACCGGACCAGTACTTTCAGAGATTACCTCCTACAAACATAAAAACAAACTTTACCTCTTTATATAAAAGAGGTATACTAATGTGGTTGTAGATAATAGCCAATCTATTCCGTAAACCACACTATAAATATAAAAAAATACGTTCTCTACCATGATGAAAAAGATGATAGCTTACTTCAAACCCATGCTACTTAAGTTTTCACGAAGGTGTTATTAGAGAGGACCTATTCCAAGTTTTTTTAACGTACTCAATCGCGCAAAAATTCGCTTATATCATATCATATAGAAAGAAAAGGCAACAGTAAGCAACCGAGTAACTCTCCAGCTCAAAATTTGTCTAAAAACTGACTATTTCTCTAAATTAACGTTCTCTTAAAGTGCTAACATAAACTAGTTACCTCACAATTTGAATCACGGCATGTTGCATGCAAATGTTCATTATTATTATAAGACCACACCTCCACATTTCTACAGCATCGTAATACAAGCTGTATTGTAATTGTAATTAATTAGCTTAATCGTTCATTAGTCCGTTGATAGGTAATTTGATGGAATTGCTTGTAATTAGCAATAGCATTGCTGTGTTTGTTGGAGAATATAGTGCCTGTTTTAATTGGTAAGATGACACTTGGACTATTAGCTGTGTGTACTAAGTAAGCTAGTTATATATTAATTCAATGATAGGTAGGTATGTATGTATTTGAGTTACAAACAATAACTGTTGAATGTATGTTTGATATTTTTTTATTCTAAATATCCGACCACCCTTGAATCCGGATAATCATTTGAATTACGAAGGTCGAACTTTCGTAATTTAAAATCCTGCAACAATGACCTAATTAGCAGTATCCGGCCGGATAGTAAAATAAAATTGGATAATGAATATGCATTTAATCTTTAATTGCTATCTCAGAATGAAGGTTAAATACGGCTTATTGAAAATTTAATCTCATGCTTAAAAATTATAAACACTTCATTAATTTCTCTGTAAAATTATTTTATCGTAAGAATTAATTATTCAGTTTTTTTTTACAATAGTGGCTTGAGCACCATTTTCTCATGTCAAACGAATTAGTATTGTTAAAAAATATGAATGTAATATCAATGTAAAAATGTGTAATTATAATTACAATCTCTCCATCTTTTTGTGCTTTGTGAGGAAGGCTCGGGCCCTTACATCTATCATGCGAAACGACTTATGTAAATGGAGTGTGCAAATAGTAAACTAAATGTATTGAGTTTGTTTCTAATGTTACTACCATTTTTTTTTCTTATTAAACCAGAGCAATAGTGACGAACAATTAGAAAAAATACCGTCTAATCAGTTCTCTCTAATTTAAAGATGTGATTAAGTTTGTGTAAATGTATGTTTGTTACTTCTTTACGCTCAAACACCTAAACGAATTGGACCAAGACTAAAATCGGTCATAAGATTTATGAATAGACTTTACGTTGCAAGTAAATTCTGCCGGGATAATTGTCTATATTCACATGGGAAAAGCCGCTGACAGAAGCTAGCAAAAGTTATATAAATATGATACTATTGAGTGTGCTAAACACAAATATATTTCAAGGAAATCCGTGGCTACATGTATGAGGAAAATCATATCACTAGAGGTGTTTAATATATTTCTACTTTCGATATTGCTTTCAAAAGACATTAATATTTATTTTTATTTAGGAACCTTCTTTAACTTCCTCCATGCATCGCTGCGAGGTGCCAACTAAAACTCAGCCTGAGTATCTGATGCTCAGCAAATGCTGAGGTGATAACTCTTTCGGTACGGCCAAGCTCGACCCATTCTGTACCTTTTTACTTTGTGTTGTGTAACCGTTGTGTCTTATCCGTCAAAAGTTTTTCTATTCTATTCTATGAAGTTTTTTCTGAACTATTTTGAAAGAGAGTAAGTAATAATAGTACTTATTCATCGGAAACCATCTCCATTTATAAAATCAACTATGTTCCTAGTCAGGCATGTTAGCTTTGCCTTTGAAAACATTACCGGCGTGACCTGCCCGTACGTTCTGGGCATACTTTTAATTAACCCGTACGCTGCGGACGGGGTATAAATTATTGTTATTAAAGATAATAATATGATATCAAAGATTTCTGTTTTGTTTTAGTGAACGTACTTGGGATATGTTATTAGTGGCTTGTTATTAAGGTATTGCTTTATAATTACAAAATTTGTTATCTTACTTAAAATTCTTAAACAAGAATTTTAAGTAAGATAACAATAAATTTTATATTTAGTTTAATTTTAATTATCGATTCAAAATAATGACGATTCCATACTTCCTTTCTTAAAAACTGTCTGTAAAAAATCGCTTTTATAACGATAAAACTGCCCGATGGTACACCCCATTAATTTTAAGCTCCTTCTATTTTTTATGGTATACAATAAAAAGTAATTCTATCTATCTATTTCTTACTTTCAGATAGTTATAGGCAAATAAGAGTGTCCCTAAGCATCTCAAAATATTGTAATACACAAACTGGATATGCAAGTCAAATAATAATTTGACAGATTCAAGGTACCAGCTCTAGTGTAGCATGTTGGAACACCAGACATTATTCCTAACCAAGACCCAGAACGACATCACTGCCCATCTAAAACGCCAACACAAACATTCCATAACCCATAAAGCAAACTCAACATGTATGGAATATCAAAAATGGTACCTAATTGTGGATCATGAATGAAGTCGCGTGAACACCGGCAGTGACCTTGTGGACTAGTCGGCTGCCCGGGCAGGCTATTGCACTGCACGCGGTCCCCCGCCCCGCACCGCCCCCCGCTGTTCCCCGCACGCAAATTATTGAGCCACCTCGCTTGCTCCCCCCTCCGCCTGCATTTCCTTCCGCGTGCCCCGCCCGGGATTTTAGTTTCACTGGGCTGGATGCCTCGGATTGCGTTAGGTTATGATTTTCGTGTTTATTTATTGCATGGCGTGGCGCTGCTGTTCTATTTTTGAAAGGAGTTATTAATGTTTTTGTTTTTTTTTTTGTGCTCAGATAAGGCTTACGTTTTATTAAACTCCAGCCAGCTCAATAAAACGTCTACTTAACCTGTTACATACTGTATTTTTTCTTTAGAGATATAAACGAAAAAGGCGTGTTAGGCGTGAGTTTTTTTGCAAGCTTCCGTGAACTATATTCTCCATTTCTGTATATATCTAGAGAGACGTCGTTTCTTTTTTTAATTAAATAGGTACGTTTATTAAATGAACACCGTAATATAATAAATATATATAAATTCTAAATGTAATATACTTTTCTAATAGGAATTATTTATGTAGGTATGTTCCAGCAAAAGTTACCCACTTCGATGTTATCAACGGCTTGCACCGAGCGATCCTTTTGAGCTGGCTAAAGTGTGATGAATAAATGCATAAATCTACATGTTTATCCATTACGTTTTATATAACTAATGCAATGTTATGCAGGCAATGCTAAACACTCGCTATTTCCAATTAAATAATGATTTAAATTACGTGGACACTCAGTTTGTTGACCCGCGCTGCAGAAAGCTTTTATGAAACGAGACGAGAATTCCCTTTTAAAAATAGCGGAAGTATATTCCTTTATCATTCCTGCAGATAGGATCCGGTCGCTGATACACGTATAAGGAAAGCAATGGTTTTCTTATAGGAAAACTTCGTATCGGAAAATCTCGGCGTCCGCCAAGCAACCTGTTGAGACCATAAAATAATAAGTTAGTCGGTATCTCGGTAACCCTCCAATGTTTTGATCTGTCCCACATCGGGCCGCGCGAAACACCGTCACGTTTTTGCCGCCTGTTTTGAATTTATAAAGTGGTCCGGCCAACAGCTGATCGAGCGATGTTGCCAGCGCGCCACGCGCCCCCGCTCTCAAAGGCGCGGTGTTGCCGCTCCGTGCGCTCGCCCGGTGAGCCAACTCTCTGAGGCGATCGACCGACCACCGCTCCCTCCCCTCCTCACACATAAAGCACAATTTCCCCAACACTGCCTTCTGAAATAGTTTCCTTTTTAGACTATACCCTTTTTTGGTGGTGAAATTTTTCGTACGCTACTTAGGGTTGGGCTCGCATCGGGGTTAGCCGGTCGATTGCTGTTATACTGATGTATTAGGTAAGCTTTCTAGTCTGTCGAGATCAGAATCCGACAGTGTTCGCTACGTCAGCGTCAGGAACAACTCACAAAAAGGATTGTGACAGCCATGATTTAGGCAAGCTTTCAGAGGATGATGTAACTTTGAGAGCATTGGCTGAAATGTTACCGATGTAAATTTTTGTTTTTGAAAAGTTTCAAAGTACAAAATTGTCCTATATTCTCAAGTTGATTGAAGGACGACACCGCTCAATCGATGGAGGTTAAGATGCCGCCTACCAGTCAACATAACGAAACGGGTTCCTGCCATGGCACAGAGTCTACGACCAGTTATGCATTATTACGATCTTCACACAATGCCTTATTGCTACTTACGTGCCTTCACATTGCTATAAATACACTCGTCAATTTAGAGGACTTTTTCGCTCTTTTTCCTGCGGACTTGACGTATTAAAGCTACATCGAGCTCGTTTGAGGTCACGTAGCAGTTGAGGGTTTAATAGCGTAGCATTATCGTCACGTACTTAATGGCTGAAGGAAAAGGATTAGGTCCTGAGGTGCACTTAACTTCGTCTAAAGTTGATGACGGTATTATGTTTCATCCATCTGAAAAACCTACATTCGAGTTTCGCGAACCTCGAACTGGATACCATATTGATATTTGTTTTCAATACGCTCTTTGCCCGGCCTGAATACAAATTCAGGTCAAGTTCCAGAGCAATTTCGTTCATATTGAATGTAATTGGTTAGACCTCAGTTCAATTATCAAGGTTAAACGTAATACAATTAGTGGTGGAGAACCACTTTACGATGATTTGTGAGTAGAAGATGATTGGGTACCACCTTTATATAATGTAACAGAAATTTTCATTTTCATGGGCGGAAGCAGTATCTAAAATATGAACACCCATTTCCCTTAAGATGTTTTAAAGATCAGGATTTTAATTGTAATTGTCTGGTATCCCAAATGTTAGTTTGAGAAAGATATCTCGTTATCTCTTTTGAGCACTTTGACATCACATTATACGTGCATCCTTATATTGTTATTTGACAATTTCCCCTTCGAGCAGATTTGAAAGGTTTCTAACTTGATTAATATTAAACGAATTTGTTTTTTTCCTCCATGCAGTTATTATAAAGTAACTTATTGATACATTACAATAAAAAAATGGGCCAAGTAACCAATTGATAAGTATGTATCACTTGCCCGAGAAACTACTTAAAACACCACAATTCTAAAATCTTCATGCAAATATATAATTTCACTGTATTTTCACGTCGCAAAACTTAACATTTTCATCTATAAAAAGAAACGAGAGTATAAAAAGAATGGAAGCGTTATGTCGAACGAAATAGTGCACTCAAGAGAGGTCAAAGTCCTCGATGTGCTTACGTCACAGAATTCTGAGATGGGGTGGATATACTGTAACCTTCGTTCGAGGCTTCCAGTTTGGCTTTATTTCTGTGTGAGGTAACGAATTACAAAAACGGTCACCAACCCGAGATGTTATTAGGGCAGTATTTATTAGGACCATTAATTAAAATGTGGGCGTTTTGAGGGTTAATATTATGATGGGGCATCCGTTACGACGAGATTAATTTTTTGGAGGACTTATTTTCAAAAATAAATCAAGGTCGTGTTATGATTTTTAAAGAAAATATTCATAAATCGTTCAACTTCCAATAATAAGCGATAGATGGCGCTAGTAGTTACATGAACTTTAGACATTCATTGTAGATATTAAGTAATAATTTATATATTACACTTTATGGATTTGTTTTGTATATAATATATCATATCTGTTAAAATGAAATATTTACTTGCAGTTAATTATTAGATAAACTCTAATGTATATTAGTTAGTCAATCTCTTTACTTTGAGCTGATTGGTCGGTCAGTCGACCGAGTGTTTGTGAAAGTGGGTAGTAGCAAAACACGGGGGTTTTTGTAACGATCTTTTGGGACAGGGCGGTCTGCTTTGAGTTGTTGTTGACTAATCTGTGTATTTGTAAATGATTGTTAATAGAACGTAAGTATGAAATTGTGTTTATCAAAGTGAATAAAATATTTATACAATTTATCCTGGAGTGTTTGTATTGTTACAATTCAGAAGTGACACGGACCAGACAAAAAGGTATGGTTGAACAAATATTATAACGTTTATCGAGAAATTTTCAACGCCCACCAATGTTAATTTCTATATCACATAGATACATAGTCGTTAATCTATCAACTATTCACATTAAAACTGTCAGCAGACAAATAATCTCGATGTAACCTACAAAATTTTTAGTTAATATACATTTTGAGTACTATTTCTTGTATAAGCGTTTGGTCGGGGCTACACTCCGATAACGTTCATCTTAACAGACGTTTAACATGTGTTAGATAAACAAATTGAGAGAGAGAGCCAGAGCTTCACTCTGGTAGCGTTTTGATTTCTTTGTTTTACTTCTCACATCGACAATATATACTGCATTACGATCACGCATTATCTAAATATGACACATTATATAATAACACATGAAATATTCAGGGTAATTGTTAATACATCGTAGCACTGATTTTTAAATCTCTATCTAATGATAAAGTATCGTATTGATTTTAAATATTTTATATCGAGACATGATATGGGTGAACTATGTATGTTCATCGGATTATGTTAGGGGGTGAACTATGTATGTTCATCGGATTATGTTAGGGGGTGAACTATGTCTGTTCATCGGATTATGTTAGGGGATGGACTATGTATGTTCATCGGATTATGTTAAGGGTGGACTATGTACGTTCATCGGATTATGTTAGTGGATGGACTATGTACGTTCATCGGATTATGTTAAGGGTGGACTATGTACGTTCATCGGATTATGTTAAGGGTGGACTATGTATGTTCATCGGATCATGTTAGGGGATGGACTATGTACGTTCATCGGATTATGTTAAGGGTGGACTATGTACGTTCATCGGATTATGTTAAGGGTGGACTATGTATGTTCATCGGATCATGTTAGTGGATGGACTATGTATGTTCATCGGATTATGTTAAGGGTGGACTATGTACGTTCATCGGATTATGTTAAGGGTGGACTATGTATGTTCATCGGATCATGTTAGTGGATGGACTATGTACGTTCATCGGATTATGTTAAGGGTGGACTATGTATGTTCATCGGATCATGTTAAGGGTTGGACTATGTACGTTCATCGGATTATATTAAGGGTGGACTATGTATGTTCATCGGATTATGTTAGGGGGTGAACTATGACCTGTTCACCAGTGTACATATGTGTACGATCTTACTAGAAAGTACACTACCCACTAGTTGTGTGTAGGCGCATCGTTGCCGGTTGATAGCGAGCTATGTATGCTTGCTAAATTCTCTTATTCTTAATTATGCCTACAAATATGTGCAGTGATAACAGGAAGAGGTTATGTGTGCCTAAATTGAAGCTAAATGAGCTTGAGATTTATTTATTTTTTTTAGCCAAATGTGCCAAGTATTTTAGACCAGTATCATACTCACCCAAATTTCTTACTGATGGTGACAGGCTCGTGTATTGAATCATTCGATTCCCTGCAAATGTGTGAACTGAATGGTATTGATATGCGCGTCATGTTCGTAATCGAACGTTGACAAGACTAAACACCTCTTATATGCTGGTGATTCATTTTAGTTTCTATATTTCAAATTGGGTTGCTTTTCCTTTCTTTATTTTCATCGAATTCGTATAATGATAAATGATAAATGATAAATGATGAATGATAAATGATAAATGATAAATGATAAATGATAAATGATAAATGATAAATGATAAATGATAAATGATAAATGATAAATGATAAATGATAAATGATAAATGATAAATGATAAATGATAAATGATAAATGATAAATGATAAATGATAAATGATAAATGATAAATGATAAATGATAAATGATAAATGATAAATGATAAATGATAAATGATAAATGATAAATGATAAATGATAAATGATAAATGATAAATGATAAATGATAAATGATAAAATAAATGATAAATGATAAATGATTGATGATTGATGATAAATGATAAATGATTGATGATTGATGATTGAAGATTGAAGATTAATGATTGATGATTGATGATTGATGATTGATGATTGGTGATTGATGATAAATGATAAATGATTGATGATTGATGACTAATGATTAATGATTGATGGTTGATGATTAATGGTTAATGGTTGATTATTGATGATTGATGGTTAATGGTTGGTGATTGATGATTGGTGATTGATGGTTAATGGTTAGTGATTGATGATTAGTGAATGATCAGTGATAGTGCTTTGATGAGGCCAAGAGTGTCTTTGATGAGGCCAAACGTGACTTTGATGAGGCCCAACGTGCCTTTGATGAAGCTAAGTGTACCTTTGATGAGGCCCAACGTGCCTTTGATGAAGCTAAGTGTACCTTTGATGAAGCCAAGCGTGCCTTGATGAAACCAAGCGTGCCTTGATGAAGCCAAGCGTGCCTTGATGAAGCCAAGCGTGCCTTGATGAAGCCATGCGTGCCTTTGATGAAGCTAAGCGTGCCTTTGATGAAGCCAAGCGTGCTTTTGATGAAGCTAAGCGTGCCTTTGATGAAGCCAAGTGGGCCATTTGATTTGGCCAGATGAGCCAATTAAGATTCGGGTTAAGTGTGCCCGGTGCAGATGAAGTTATCCTCAAGAGCGTAAGTAACGTATGAATTTACCTATAGTCTGACTACGTTGGTTTAATGCAGATGTTGTAAATGAATTGAATAATTTATTAAGTTTATTCATATCATTTTTGACCTGTTTATTGGATGAGATTTGAACATTCTGTTATAGTTTTTGAAGATATTATAGGTTTAGATAAATTGAATTGAAAGTATATTTTAACACTGGGATTTGATTCTTAAAAGAGTTTCAAATGAATGATACAAGTACTATTTCCTGTAAATGTTTTAACCACTGATTTTTTTTTATTTTTGAGGACTTGGATTCTGACAGAACTACAGAAGGAAAAATTGCCAGTTTTATTGAACAATAGATAGTTCCTGGTTCAAACAGTACAGGCTTGAAGAAAAATGATGCAAAGAGACGATTTGGAAGGAATAAGACACCACCACGATGCAAGAAGCGAAGAGGTACCCCACGTTGGTCAAAGAGAGTGGTTGATTTTCAAGGAGGAAGGCGTTACAAGTATCGAGGTTTGAACATATCCATTGGAACTTTGTGATACGGGAGTTCTACCACTTCTGTAAATTTTTAGAGTATTTAAGTTTGATCAGAAAGAGTAATTATAATTGATTTGTATTAAGCAAGTAGGATCAGAAACTGACTATAAAATTTGTCTCAAAAACTTGCTAGTCTTACCAAGAGAAAATAGAAAATTTACGGAACCTTGCCAAGTTTTGTAAGTTAGCATCTCGTGACGAAGTGGTAAACTAAACTAAAATGATTTTATCTAATGAGCAGAATTATGGTCGGTTTCAAGCAGAAATGTTAGCTGGTAAGAATTAAGGTGTAACTTATGTGAATATTATTACGACAAATTAATGCTTATGTACGGGTAACATATAAGTAAAAGAGCTGCAGATAGGAGTTTAAACACACGGTATTAATGATAAATCTATTAGGAATTGAGCCAAACCATTAAATTGTAGACGAGGAAATGGATTTGTCACATGTTTTCAATTCCTGTGACGTGTGCATACTGTAGCAGAGACTGATTCCATAGATAGAGAACACAATGATATTTATTTTACAAGTAGGATAAAATATATACTATTACATGACCATAACTAGTTCTCGTCGTCCAGACTGAAATCGAAGCCGGTTCCTAAGATGATTATGATACAATGAATGATTTAAATAGAGCTAAATATTACATCGTTATTTGTTCGGTTAAGGGGAAGATGGATTGAAAATCCATACACTAGAGTAGAGGACCAATTTCAGGGTTTCAAATAAAAATGAAGTTTGACGAACAGTGCGATCCGAACTTCATTATTGGAACCTTTACTTGGTACGAAATCACGCACATATGCTGCTAATATTATTTGAGAGATAATTTTAGTACAATTAAGCCCTAAGCCTCTAGCCGAAGGATCACCTTTATTCTAAATGCTTAAGTTTCTGTTTTATATTATGCTTCCAAATAATGAAAGTAATGAACTCTGACTAAACGAGTCGCCACACAACATGTAGCAACATGGTGGCTACAGATTTGTGAGTTTCGTTTAACCGCTGAGAGTGTAAGATCTAGGACGCGTATGTCGATACCTTAAGCCGTAATATCATGTTTTCCACAGAAATTAAGACGAATACTGTTTCTGTTTATAGTATTGAGACGAGAATTGATCTAAATATCAACTTTTCGAATACTTTGACTAGAGACACAATAGAGGGACAATGAGGGGCCGGCATTTGCTTGGGATTTAATGAATAAGATCTAGATTCCAAATTCTTATAGCTGAACCCTATGAAAAACCTAATGACATGAAGTGAATTCAGTGCGCGTAGATAATGAAGAATACTTTCGAACAAAAAGCTGATCAATTTTACTTTATGCTTACAGTCTCGCATAATTAACATTGACCAATGGTTTTGAGTACCTAATTTAGTGTTGGTTATAAAACATATTTGACAGTAGTTTATTAACTTGAATAATAGTGCAATCATGGATTTCTTTTAGATACCCTACTATCAAGAGCTTTTGCGATAGTCATAGTATTGACCTTGTTTTTAAAGCTGTATATTGTCTAAGTCGAGCGCGGTTTTGCTAAAATGTATAACCACTATTTTAAATCCCCTAGCTAAATAAAATGATTCCTATGACGAACACCAATGAAACATATACTTATGGCGTGTTATTAATTCTGTTAAATGTCCCACTAGACGGACTGCCACAAAACTACGTAAATATGTATCGTAATATTAATCTTTATCGAAATTAAGCATTATGTTATCAAGAGTATTTATGTAGAAGTAAAATTCTTTTTGTTTCATCTCGATCGGATATTTCGTTTAAAAGTTATCACGTGTGTAAGATGTTAAGAGTTGGTACCTATTAATGAGTTATGGGCCATGGAGTTTTTTATCAACGTAAAATCCTGTAATAATCTTTTTCGAAATATATTTGTTGATGATTGTAAGTATAAGATCTTTGAAGAGAAATAAATACATTTATGAACGCGGTAATTTTGGGAAATACTGATTTGATATGAAAACTATTTAAAATATTCAATAGTCCATTTATTGAGGGAGGCAATTATAGACAATATTTTATCTCGGTATTTCCACGGAAACGAGAAAAACGCGGGTGAAGCCACGGGGCACAGCTAGTACGTTATAAATTTTAAGATATGAAGTGAGCGCCAATATCTGGGTTAGACTAGCAAAAAGATACTTTCGTTATCAGTAAACTCCTTGATACAGCATACAGCATAAGTAGTTTAATAAAGATTAGTAGATCTGATTGCAATTATGAGGGTAACGTTGAATTTGCCTCATTTTAAAATTCATAGATTAACTATTCTTCGTGTGATGAATACTATAAATATATGACGTGACGATAAAGCAAATAATCAAGACTAAGCCGAATGTTATGATTATGAATGTAAGACTCGGTTCCTTGTAGAACTGGAATTAAGTTTCATAATTTTAATGAAAATATCCTATCATGTTAATTGTAGTCGTGCGTCAGGAGATCGCACGATGTCGGATGGCCGAATGTTATGATTTTTAAAGAAAATATTCATAAATCGTTCAACTTCCAATAATAAGCGATAGATGGCGCTAGTAGTTACATGAACTTTAGACATTCATTGTAGATATTAAGTAATAATTTATATATTACACTTTATGGATTTGTTTTGTATATAATATATCATATCTGTTAAAATGAAATATTTACTTGCAGTTAATTATTAGATAAACTCTAATGTATATTAGTTAGTCAATCTCTTTACTTTGAGCTGATTGGTCGGTCAGTCGACCGAGTGTTTGTGAAAGTGGGTAGTAGCAAAACACGGGGGTTTTTGTAACGATCTTTTGGGACAGGGCGGTCTGCTTTGAGTTGTTGTTGACTAATCTGTGTATTTGTAAATGATTGTTAATAGAACGTAAGTATGAAATTGTGTTTATCAAAGTGAATAAAATATTTATACAATTTATCCTGGAGTGTTTGTATTGTTACAGTCGAATGTTGACAAAGTATTGCATTTTGTACTAAAATTATAAATTCAGCTGTCTTGGAAAGAGAAGCGAGTGTCATATTGAGGTTTATTTATTTACTAGCGGCCCGCCCCAGTTTCACATAGGTGTTACAAATTTTGAAATTCTTGGCTATTCTCTACTATAATATGCATTTAGTATAGACCCAAACCTTCCTCGTCAATAACTCTGTCTGTAATGGAAATTGGATGAAAATTAGCGAAGTCGTTTTTGAATTTATCGCGTTCATATAAATAGACAGACGCGGTAGAGGACTTGCTTTTATAATAAGAGTATATACAGCAAAATAGCCGAATTTCCTGCTAGGGTCTGTGTTTACTGACAGCTACAACCTTGCTATAAAGACGCCTAAGTAACGAAGTAACCTATTCAGGTTATTTCTAGGCAAATGTGCTTCATTGTCAACCACATCATCACGTACCATCAAGTGGGATAGTGGTCAACCGCGAGTCTATCAATACTAAAAAAAAAGTGTGGATTTATTTATGAAAAATAGAGAATTTTTTCGTCTTGCGTCTTTGTTACTGATAGATCAGTTCCCTGGAGCACATACCAATTATAGAATTGACTGCGGGTAGCCCAAGAGAAAGGAGGATTGCAAAAAATTTTGAAATAAAGAAAAATCAATAAGAACAACTTTGAAGAAATGATTGTCAAGTGTCAAAATAAACATGACAACAGAACTTTTCTTACAAGTCTTTTTACAGAGTCAGTCAAGAAAAACGATTGTATTTTTTTTTTGTTTCAATTTTTTGGTATTTATTTTATTTTATTTATACCTAGTATTCACTAATCAAGCTTGAGTAAAACTTTCGTAAGAATTGATAGTTAAGTTTTCATCAGTTCATACAAATAATTTGATTGTTTTATATGTATATAATTATGTAGATATCAACGTTAAATATTAAGTTAATTGTTACCGCTAATGCTATGGACTTTGTCTGAAATGAAAGTTAAATTATTAATGCGAGAAATATGAATATCACATGTACATGAACTCTGATATCCACTTATTTGTTATTTATCATGGTGTACAATAAAGAATTAAAGCTAGAATATCTGTACTGTCAATTTGAAAACTGACATGTGCCAATTTTTCTAGAGTTTAGAATTTTGTTTTTCCCGAGGTGTCTTTATTTTAACCTGGTATAAGGTGCTTTTCAAAAGGAAAAAATATAAAGCTTTTATACACTAACCATTTAAAGTTGCGTACATGTAACTTATCGCTCCATTTCCCAACAGGGGTGCACTATCTGATCAAGCGCCACTGTTGTGAATATTTGGTGCTCGATCTACGTTCCCGTGAACATATCTATCGCACCACGAACAGTTCTTGCCACGAGCCATTAGGCATCATGAGTGTGATTTTATGTATGATTATAACCAACTATCACGCTGTTTCTTGGAGGGAATGTGATATCTGTTCAAGTGGCTGTTTGTCGAATATTCAAGTAATGTGATGTTGGTTTTGTTATCAGCCCTTGTATGAGAAGTTAATGTAGATACTATTACAGTCTTTAAGTCAAGAGTGAATAGGTTACTTCATGAAAAACGTGCCTCATCGTCGACCATATCATTGCTTACCATTAGGTGAGATGGTGGTCAAACGCGAGCCTATCAATAATAATTGAAAAAAAGTCCTCAAAAACGTCTGTTTAAAAGAATTAACCTTTCAATCGTGTCGATTAGAGACACAATAGAAAGTTAATAGACGTTTGCTTGGGGTTTAATTAATTAATATCTTAGACAAAAAAAAACACGCTTGGCAAAAAAATAACATTCTCAATATTACAAATCAGAATCTCAGAAAAAAAATCCAATTTTGTGTTTAATAATCACATGATTTCCAAAGGTAGCATCTCGGTTTTTTTTTTGCCTAAGAATGAAAGTCTTCAAACACAGCAGTCGGATACTCGTCGCCAATATCCGGCCACATCGTAACTATTCGTAACATTATGCGTGTGTCGGATAATTAATGTAAAACACTCCAGGTGGCGTAAAGTATTGCGCTTCTAAAGGTATTACAAGTATTTAGTTAGTAGTTATTCGTACCACAGGTGGTCTTAACAAGCGGTTTTTTATGTACACTACCTACTTATACGTACAGTACATGGAATTCATAATAATTAAGATGTGTTTTTGAAACTAGTACGTTTTATCGTTTGGATCTGAAGAACAAATTGGAAGTACAAGCAATAACATTTAAAAATATAAAAAATAGTTGCCCAACGGTATCGGGAACAGGGTCCAAGCTACCGGCGGTCAGGGCTCCAGAGAAAGGAACCTCCCAACAATACGAGCCGTGTCCAGGAGTACCGCTTTCTGAATCAAGCCCTAGATCCAGCTACCTAACGCGAGTCTCCGCAGATGTTGGTCGAGGCTCTTGGCTATTAAGCCATTACTCGACACGACTATCGGTACTACGATCGCCGAGTCTACATCCCACATGTCGACAACCTCGCAAATGTTTTTATTATTATTATGATCCCGTTGTTGTGTCCCACTGCAGGGCAATGGCCTCCTTTCCGTAATTCCACTCTTTTCTGTACTAAGCCACTTCTGACCAATCCTTAAGATAGGAGGCCAAATCGTCACACCATCTCCTTCTGGGCCTACCGCGTCGCCGGCTCCTGCAGTTCGGAATCCAGTCAGTATTTGCTTTCACCAAAATTTGTTGCGACATAAAACTTAAGCAGTGGTAGGCCAATGGTAATGGCCCCGACTTACAATTTGTAGGTGGCGGGTTCGAACTTCGAACCCAGCCAGGCGCATTACTTTGTGTAATTTATTTCGTCACCATTGCTCTGAAAACGGTGAAGGAAAACATCGTGAGGAAACCGGCATATCCTAGAACTAAAAATTCGAAGACATGTGACATTCACCAATCCGCACTGGGCCTGCGTGGTGGATTACGGCCCATTCCCTCTCCTAAAGAGGGGTGGTGCTGCTTGCACTACAGTTCTTTAGTACAAAGGACAATTGAAGGAACAGAGATGGGTTTTAGTCAGTAAAAGTCTGATTTTCCACCCTCAAAAAAAGGAGTTACAAATCTGGTTAAGAAATCGTTATTTTGTCGAAAGAAGAGATGAAGAAATATCAAGGAGTATTGAAGGATATGTAATGATTAAGAGACAGTGGAAGATAGTGTGGGCTCCAAATGAATTAGGGTGAGCTACAGGGGGATGCAAAAGACAGGGCACATCGCTCACAGAACAGATGGCCGTTGGGGCCGAAAGGTTCCGGACAACCGCGTACCGGAAGACGCAACGTTGGAAGGCCTCCTACAAGGTGTACGAATGACCTGGTGAAGGTTGCTGGTAACCGATGGATGCGAGACGCACAGGATCGTTCATTGTGGCGACAATTGGGGGAGGCGTATGTCCAACAGTGGACATGTATCGGCTGAAATGATGAATTTGATAATGACAGGGGGATGCTGATTATACAAATGGTCAGTTTTATGACAAGATTATTGCTATATTTTCTGCTATCCTACTATTTAATGTAGCATCATGAATTATTCATCCTATTTGTCAGCTGTCTGGAATTAATAAGTTCAATTGACGTCATTAGTGCTTGGGAATTAAATGAATAATAACAAAATGACATACTGAATAAACATGAAAAAAAAAATTGACTTGATAAAAAAGTACCTATTATTTTTGTCAACTTTAGACATGGACATACTTTTTTTGATTGGCCTGTATTGGTCTAGTTGTCAATAGGCCTGACTGCTATGCCGGAGATCGTGGGTTCGATTCCCATCGAGGACAAATGTTTGTGTGATGAGCATGATCATTTGTTCTGTGTCAGGGTGTAGTATGAGAATGTCCACTCATGCGTGTAGTCGTCTCCTTTGCTAGCATTACTGCTTCACGCCCATTTCCCGTCGCTCCAGACCAAGGCTTAGGCATATTCCTGAGATAAGATATTGAAAAATAGCTTTTTTCCAGTAGCAAAGATGGAATAAGCCCAAAATATAGTGGATTAATTACTTATGAGGGCACCGGTAAAGTATATTGTACCTTATGGGAAATCGGGAAGCTAGTGCCACGTAATAACAGCCTTACGGGTCGATCTCGAAGGTTAAGCAATGCTTGCCGAGGCCAGTCTATAGATTGGCGACCATCTTAACATATCAAGATTCCTCCGTGTCTTGGAAAGCACTTTGAGTTGTTGCTCCCGGCTGTCATTTGTAGATCTGTGACATTCGTTACGGGTAGCCAGATACCAGTAAATCTGACACCAGTCTTGTCAAGGAGTATCGTGTTACCCAGTTACTGGGTTGTGGACGTCAGATAGGCAGTTGCTCCATGTAAAATACTGGTATTCAGCTGTATTTGATTAGTCTAGACTCTGGAGAGAAAAGACGAGATTAGCCTTTTCAGTTTTTGGAGGCAAAGATCTCTCGCGCCGGGCCTTGGTACAGGTTATGGTCTGAAGCGAGGAGAAATGGGAAGCGGTCGCCTCCTTTTGTGAAGCAGTAATACTAGCAGAGGAGGAGGCTGCACGTGCATGAGCGAGGTAGCAGTCCTTATGTCCCAGCAGCCGGGATCTCGATCCTGATTTCCAGTTACCGCAGGCGCTGGCTTGAGAACGGCGAGCAATGGATAGCTTGCCGTCTGACCGTCCGGTAACTGTCCGGACCGAGCCCAATTCGTTGAGTGTCCCACGCGCGCTTCAAGGAGATGTCAGCAAATCGAAGACTACTGGGGCCAAGGGTTCCATATAAAAAGGAAGACTCGACCCTGGTATAAAAGGCAACGAAATCGGATTGGGTTTTTAGTCAGTTAAAGTTTAACATACCCTCGTGCTCCGCCCAAGAGCGAGAGATGTCATTGGATGATTTTTCCACCAAAAAAAGCCTTTTCAGTTTCAAAGGCTGAGCCTTGGAATTTTACGATTTAGTACTCTTTATACCACGTCAGTTCACCTCACAATAAAGAGGTAACCGCACTAAACCAAATGAACTCAAATGTCATACCAACGATAAACCCTAGTAACACTAGCACTCAAGCTGAAGTACTAGCGATGGTAATAAAACCACTACATAGATAGCATCTACACCAGGGTGCAATGACCGACTTGACAGGAAGGGCTCACACGTTTGGAGATCGCATCCAGGATTGCCATTGTATGAAGCTTGGGAGCGAAGATGTACCGATATGATCGTTGATACCATTAAGATATTAATCCAGGTTAAAGAACTATAATATTATACAACACTTAAAACTAGTAAGTACATGCGAAATCTGAAAGACGCGTCTAGTATTGTACACAAAATTTTAAAACTGAATCATGAAAAATCACAAATTTATAAACTTGTTATGTCAGCAAAAATACATAGTCACCGGGCCATTCGGGCGACTGAGTGGTGGTTTTGCACTCGTGCACGCAGCAGTTTGCTGGCGCCTAATGCTCGCGACCTGTGTTGTACTTTCTGTCGGTGATGTCCAACTTGTAACCTTTTAACACATTTTTGGGAAATTATCTATAACATGGTGTAAAAACTATTGGAATCCCTTCAGTGACTGATTCTGAACAAACTATATTCAGGTTTCGCATAAACTAAAAATAGTCTTGTATATACTTGACTATAGAGTGTAGATATGGTGGAAATCCTTTCCTTTGAAATTGGTAGAGTGTGGGTTTAGAGCAATCGGCAGTAAATTGTATGGCACTTGAAAGGAAGGAATTTGGGGTTAAGAGCACTAATAGTAGCCATTACACTACTTGGAGATTCGAACGGCGCGTTTAGAGAATTCCTTTCGAGCTTGAATCGTCGAAGGCTTTTGGTTGGGTCATTCATGCCTTGCTTTTTTTCTAATGTTGACTTTGACGACCGTATTTGAAGCGTAGCAAGACATCTATTAGTTCCGATGAAAATGCTTTAGTTATAAAATATTTCACATTGAGAAAACATTTTTAGGAACCGAAGCTAGCTTCCGAATGAAACCTTTCAGACATTCCGAACATGCTGCAAGGAAAGGTAGATACCTAGGTACGAACGTAACAACAAAGATAAGAATGTACCGAGCAGCTCAAAGGAACGGAGCGAGACCAAAGCCTTTCACACAGATCAATCAATACCTTGCTGTCTCCCAAGAGAGACCCACAGCAACACCGTGCCGTGCACCGACACACCCATACTTCAGTTAGTAACATACATCAGAAGGATCGAACGCGCGTTCGTGTAGGAGGAACACGCCTCTTCCGTGTCTCGCTATGTTAGCGCCGCAACGAAAATGTTCGGAGGAATTGACAATAGACGAACGTGTATGTCGAATATTTTTTTGTTGTTTCAAGAAATGTTCAAAGCGTTCAAAATAAATTTTGCGTAGCGAATAACTTCAAAAGGTCGCTTTGTAGCGGCTGCAGGAAGGTTTTTTTTTTGGTGGAACACAGAATATATTTGCTGACTTGGCAAGGTGTACCATCGGTCGTCTCGTCACATTAGACTAAAGATGAAACAAAACAACAGTTAACCTTATAATGGGATTATTAGAAATAGAGAGAATGGGCATGGGCACTTTGGGCGACTTTTGGTTTACTGGACAGTGATGTACGACCGGTGGCCACATGAAGAATTGCCGATCAGATACCAAATAGGTATTGGTATCCGATGGGCCAGATTCTTGACCACCGTAGACACGGGCTGTCCGTCCGTCCGGTAACTGTCCGGACCGAGCCCAATTCGTAGACGGCGCGCACTGTTTCCGCATGCCTCAAGGAGTTGGCAGCAACTGCAGCGGCCGAGATGGATCGAAGCCTACCGGGGCCAGGGTTAGTTTCGAAAGATAGCTCGAGCCCCGGTATAAAGGCTTGAAGAAACAGGGTGGGTTTTTAGTTAGTAAGAGTCTGACACTATCTCCCGCACTGTCCAAGAGCAGGGGTTGCGATTGATGATTTTCCCACCATAAAAAAAAATGGGCAAATCTTCTCCCTTATAGTAGGTAATTATGAGGTGGTATATACTGATACTTCACCGGATTATGCGGTTATACGAAATGTAGTAGAACACTTAATATCTAGAGAGTTAATTTTATCTAAAGATGAAACTTATTGTGTGTATTTAAAATATCCAAAGTTCAAAACCTTGTCAAACAAGCCACCGACGGTACCTACAGCATGACTTGCACTTGAACCTGACCATTGTCAAGTGTTTTTACAGATGTGCATATTCAATGAGATATTTTGTCATTTGAGACTACTTTCCATACTTTTCTAAAGCCGTATGACCTTTTCAAATGTCCTCAAAGAGACAAACACCTGTAGGAGTACTTTTATTTTATTATATTAAATTAAATTTAGATTTACTGAGAAGTCGTTGAGATTATCCAGATAGATTTTTCTCATTAGTACGGGCCCCGGGAGCTAAGCTCTATTTTGGTTATTATTCTTATTTCTTTTTGTGATTGGATCTTTAGTTTGTTTTTCAACTTTGGTATTTTGGTTATTTTCAGTTTTATAGACTTTTATTACAAAATCAAGTTTTATATCAAAACTGTGTTTTATTCCATTCTCTTTGTTAAATAATTTAAAAAGAATCCGGGCTTTTCTAATGGTTTAGTTAAGGTTTTCCTATAGTGTTTTAAACTAAGACTAATTCTTAATGTAATATTATTAATTTCAGTTTAAAACGCTGGCTATATTGAAAGCGTTAGCACCACTTCAGATTAGGGGCGGAATAACACGCAAAGTGCAAAGAGTGCTGCTATACCTAAGTGACAGACAGCTAATGTACTGTCAATGCATCGACATAGGACAAGTATCAACACACATAGTCGGCGGCGGAGACCTCTCGCGCCGGGCCTTGGTTGAGGCCATGGTCCGGAGCGAGGAGGAGTGGCAGGCGGTCGCCGACTTCTGCGAAGCAGTAATGCTTGCAAAGGAGGAGGCCGAACGCATCAGGCAACGGCGTTATCGCCGCCGCCGTCGCCGGGATTCTGATCCCGATTTCCGGCCAACGTAGACGCGGGCTCGCGGACAGTGAGCAATGGGTAGCTCGCTGTCCGGCCGTCCGGTAACTGTCCGGACCAAGCCCATGTCGTCGACGGCGCGCACTGTTCCCGCGCGCCTCAAGGAGTTGTCAGCAACAGCAGGGACCCAGCCGGGTCGAAGCCTACTGGGGCCAGGGTTATCCGAAAGGGCGCTCGAGCCCCGGTATGAAGGCTAGAAGGAACGGGGTGGGTCTTTTAGTCAGTAAGAGTCTGACACTATCTCCCGCTCCGCCCAAGGGCGGGGGATGTCAATGCATGATTTTTCCCACCATAAAAAAAAAAAAAAAAAAAAACACACATAGTCATTCATATAGGTACAGACACAATGCTAGATGCAGTATGGATCTTGTCGAACAAACAGACTGATATACATACAGCTGGCTGAAACTACTTGTAAACAATGTCGTAAGTTTGCTGAGTAGTGTAGTCTTTTACATGACCTACATTGTGTCATTCTGCCTAGCCTTGATCACCTATATTGGGATTGGCTTCCTGTCTAGCTAGATCGAACAAAATATCAGTATTTTACGTGGATCTACTGCCAGTCTGACTTCCACAACCTATTAGATTATTATCTGGATAACACGATCCTTTTGTCGAGACTAATAGTTAGAGTTTTGGGTTTCTAGTATTCCGTGTCATGTCGAAAATTTACAAGTGGCAGTCGTTACCAACTGATTAATTGAACATTAAATTATACATGGACTTCCATCTACAACAAGCTTTGCTTAACATTGATGATCAACCCGTATTGTGTAGGTACGACTGATATTAATATTATTTAGCCATCTACATCAGTTTCTCCCAATATGTGTGTATCTTTGGTAAACACAATCATTATGAGTAGGTACATATTGATCAATATTGCTGACCGTATATCAAAGTCTTTGGTCGCCGGATCAACCTCTTTGTCCAACTGTTCGTCGATATGGAGGTTCATTCGTATCGGAAACTCTTACGTGCGTGCATACATAGAGAGTATACCGTCTGCCGTTGTTTTTTATTCTTTGATAAATCGTGTGTCCCCTAGGCTTTATTCCCCGGTTTGTTTGATTGTGGAATTTCTTTTGTTTCCATAGCCTTTCCTGTACTAATTAGATTTGCAGCACCCGTTTCAGTGTTGATGCTATAGCGAGGGATTGAATGAATGAATCTCTTGTTGTTTTATTTTTGTAGTCTGTGAAAAGCATGTTTCGTCTAAACATACCGTCTCTATCATACCATCATCCAATTTAAAGAATTATGCCGTGGATGTTTCTATAATTGGTTTTAGGACATTTTATGCAAGATCCTATCACGTTGTTGCGTTGCGTATGTCCGCGCTAGCGAATACTATACATCAAGATTTAGATTAAATCGCAGCGTTACGATGAAATTATTTAAATATGAAGTCATTCCATCACAGCATACGTTTTATTAAATGTTTTAACTAATGAAACAGCCCGTAACATTGTCCACCAGAAAAAAAGAACATCCATTTTGCATTGTCTCGTTACACGTAACGTGTTCTGCTTTCTGCAACATTGTTAGAATGTTACATGTTGCGATACAATCTGGCAGTACGGACAGGGTTCATATTTCGTTGCTAAAGTTATATATTCTACGTTATCTTTTATTTCGTATCATATAGGTACGTACCTCGTGAAAAGAAGATTATTTATTATTTATGTGAACCTCTATCTCTCTCGATAGATTTAGCTATAATAACTTTCTGACTGAAAGCCAGTTTCTTTAAAATACTTTAATAACACTATTATAAAGAAGTTAGTAGATATTAGTCGACCTTAGATCCTCTTAAAGTAAGAATACATAAAAAATACGAGACTGTTACTAAACAGGAATGGTAAAGAGACGATGAATCTCAATCAAACTGGACAGGTTAGAAACATATTATGTACCTAATAGAGCCACTAGCAGTAAAGTCGCTTTACAAGATTGTAGAAAAGTTAAGACACACTATGCAGTTCCGTAAAACTAACTGTGAACTTCACTAAAACAAAACTACACACTAGTTCAAAAGCTAAGGGAAATAGTTGGAATATTAAAGAGATATTTATAGAGACACTCCTCAAGAAAAGCGATCTCAACAACCTCATCATTATTGAGAAACAGATAGTAATATCGTCACCAAGTCTACGTAAAGATGCTTTTATAGTCTGCTATAACTATGGGTCCAATCCCAGCTCTTACTAACCTGGCCATGCAGTAATAATGCGGTCAGGTTGAAACATAACCATTTGAGTGTCTAGTGCATTTAAGTAACATTCGTAAGAGGTATTGTTATATTTTATGGACAGTCGTGAACGTGCACTTAAGTAACTGGGATACCCCGTTTGCCTTCATTTAACATAGCAAGTGAAATAGAATAGTTGAGTTTAGTTCGCTATCTTGACATTTCTGCCACTGTCACTGTTACAGGTAAACCCTAGGCAGATATGATTAGCCAAAAGCCTGGGATTTACACACGATTTAGCGGTATTATTAAATTTTCGATGAGTATATCTACTTGGGCCAGTTAGTTTCTTTCAAAAACAGGCAGGAAAAGGAAATCGATCGCCGTATCGAAAATGCCTGGACAAGCTACTGGTCCATGAAGACGCTAATGAAGGGAGATCTACCGATCTACCTGAAGCGAAAACTCATCGATATGTGTATCCCGCACGTTCTAACCTACGGTGCCCAGACATGGTCGCTCACCGAGTCGTAAAAGTTTCGCCTTGGCGTTTGCCAACGAGCAATGGAACGCAGCATTCTGGGTGTCAAAAGAGCAGACAGAATGAGGAACACCACACTACGTCAAAAGACGGGTATTATAGATGTAGGAAAAAAGGCTGCCATGCTAAAATAAAATTGGGGGGGTCACATCAGTCGCATGCACTCTGACCGTTGGGCAAGAGTTTCCACAAAGTGGGTACCTGAAGATGGACGACACCGCCGAGTTCGACCTAGGAAGAGGTGGTGAGACAACCTAGATGCCTACAGCAGGGATTGGTTCGAGATAGCTTAAGAAAAGGATTCCTGGAAGAAGTTGGGGGAGGCCTTTGCCCAGCAGTAGGACAGTATAGGCTATTAAAAAAAAATACTAGATCAGGGATGTTGGTACAGATCAAAATTCTTTCACATCGTTTTAAAATTCCTTCGTCGAAATTTTTTTTTGTATTTCTTGCCCTTCATACTACAACGGTAAACACGGTATGCAAATCAATAAGTAGTAATTTCAATCAATTACAAAACATCTAGATTAATTGATGTGCCAAATTGATTAAAACGCAAGTAACTGCATTCCAATCCTAAACAGATTTTTTGTGTCAATCAAGCAGCTGTAATTTGTAGGCAACACGAGTTTTGGTCAAAGGGGTTAGCCGTGCGCTGATTGGCAACATGACACTACTGCTAATTGGCAAATTGAATAGGTTTGGAATATAGATTGGTGAGTAATTCTGGCCAATTTGTGCAGAGTAAAACAGAGAAAATACAAATGAAGGCAATAATTTTGCGGAACAGAGCAATAGTCTCAATGATATTAAAGCCCAAATAAACGATGGATGTAGTATGTAGAAGATGACATGGCTAACTATGACAAAAATGTATGGAGGAAGAATATATGGAACGCCTACCCCCAAATTAATTAGAATACAATAAGAACAAGGGCATGACGAAAAATGATTATCTAACGGAGATAATAACTAAGGCAGACAAACAGATTACCAATAGGAATTTCCTACGGCAGTTAAAAAAAAATCACACCAAATAAGTACCACAATAAAACAAATACTGTTAAATTGCGACTGTACTGCGTAAATACCATGTGCAATATTTCCCATGCGTCAAACCTACAATTAGTATCAAGAATGAGGGTGCAGCTGATTAAAAATTAAAATGTCATACGACCTGCCTCAACCACAACGTAGGTAGTGTAGGAATAGAACCGATCGATAAAATTGATACGGTAGCGATGAAAAATTCATTACGAGACGTAGCATGTAGGACAGCGATAGGTCACCAAGGTACTTACGGAGACCTGCGGCATAATGGAAGCTATTGATCAACTGTGAGACGTGTGGTTGATGCCCAGTGGCTGATGGATGCTAGCGATGTGAATGATTTAGTTGAGGTAACGTTCTGGAAGATATGTAGCTCGAAAGATAGTGATAAGAATGACACTGAAGATATTTTTAGGGAAATTGCCGAGGACTTTGTGAAATATTTTAAAACTCTATAAGAATATTTTCCTTTGCATATTTTTGAAAACGAAGAAGAAAAAGAGAGACCGAATTACAATGTTTTTGGATACTATAACAAATAATTGATTCGCAGATACTCTTAGAATACTCTAATTGTACCAATCACATTCGGGTGTTTTTCCGATAGCTAATAAATATAAAATTTATGCTCATTATGTATGTGTATATCGTCAAGTGTATTCTACCAGTCATACATTGCTAATCAATCGAGAGCTAGCCCACGTTGAACTAAATATAAAGTGGGCTAAGGCTACAACATTTATCACTAATCATAATTTATTAGATACCGGCCATATAAGACTTGAATGGTGTTAGCCGTTAAATTGTATCTACCTATACATTTTATAGTACTCCTGTTGGAATTGCTACTGTGATATTGAAGCTTAAACTTTAACCTGGTTTTCGTATAGCATTATGTTAAATCCAATTTGTTTGTTTGTAGTGTAGTTAAACCTTTATGAATGTTGAATGAAAGCAGGAATACCTGGGCATACAATAAATTCAGGTCATATCTAGATGGGCCAGATATAAAAGTTGTACCAACATGGCATTCATCGTCGCGTTTTTCTAGTATTCTACCAACTATAAGAATATCTTTCCATGCACTACTAAAAGGAAAATAGGGAATAACGTAATTTTCGTCTGGTGATCTGTTACATCAAAGCAATAAATTGTAATATTCCGGAACCTCACGGAGATAGTGGCGAAAACGAAATAATTCATGTAATCATAGCTCGCTTCCCATTCGCGTCGCTTAACTTCTAACTACTAAAATAATATAAACTACGGTTACTTTTAGTTGCTGGTCTTTGCGGGGTTTACCTTGGAGTTTACCTTTGAACAATAAGAAAATATTATAAGAAAAATTGTAAGTAACTACGGAAACATTTGGTACAAAGAGAAGCATCACAAATACACAATCATTTTAAAAATTCGACAAAATACGATAAATTTTCTAACAAAAAAATAAGTCTTCTTAATACCTTACAAAAGCTGGGAACCAAAATTAAGCAAAACTTCAACATAAAAAGAAATTCCAAAGAAAATTCGAGGCATTGTGAATAGAAAAAGAAAATTTAGAAACTCTTAAAGTGCGCATAACTAAGTTTGGAGAAAAAAAAGGTTGCCGGCGTTGTCGCACGCCTAGAATCCATTTGGGAGATGGAAATCCATCTGATTACAATATTCTATTTTAGGAAACAAGAAAAATTTTAGTGAAGGGAATTGTTGAATCAGATAAAGATATGGTAATTAATTGGACACTTTGTATATTGGTATACTGATGATAACTAACAGTCGTATACGTAATGATAAATCCTCATATCCACGCAAGAAAGCCAAAGAGATACACTCGGATGAAGGGTTATTCATAAAGACAGTTAAAAGGGGGGATATTTGTAGGTAATTAGTTATTAACATGATTTATCTGTACATATTAAGCCAAGATACAAAAATGATGAAATATTTTGTACAATCTTTTATAGATTGTTGGTGTTTTATGTGAAGTATATTATTATATCTTCTGGGTCTACAGTGGTTTGAGTTATTCGGGTATGGCTGGCAGAAACGACCACCGTGAAAGCCATTCATTTCCAAAGCTCAATGTGCCATGTTATCAGCCACAAACTGGAGGTATTAAAAAGTTTTGTAAATATAATGCTACTGATTTTTGTTTGCCGTGGTTTCTGATTTGTTCTCATAGTAAAATTTGTTCATATTGCAAACGTTTTCATTTTTGTCATACCGTAGTCTCTACATTATAAATATGCGTATACTTTTAAATTTTTACTGAAACTTGTCAATTGGTGGACATAAGTCTTCCCTAAGTATCGCCACAATGAGCAATCTTGTGGTTCTCGCATTCAGCAGACTCCCGGCATTTACCAAGTCATCAGAAGGTTTTAAATTAAGTGTTTCTGTTTTATCCAATGAATACTGTTATATTCCATGCGTAATGTAACAGGTGCCACTAACTGATACCAATGTAGGTATTTCACGTTTAGTGTATCGCGGTTAAGTTCCTACAGTAAACATGTCGCATTCATTAACGTTTTTATCGACGGTTTCCTTGATGTCCATTGGTGCCACCAACACTTGATAGGCTGAGCTAGTAAATTCAGTTATTAAAGTTTCTGAGTAGACAATTACGTGGTGTGAATTCAACGTGAACGAGAACGCGAAGCGATGCGGCGCAAATAGAACAAACAATTAGAACAGACTATTGCGATTGCCTATGTGACCAACCGCGCGTAGATGCGGAGCGGTATAACAAAGCGTAGGGGTCTCGAATAGATGATTCAATATTTTCGCGCGAACTCTTAGACATATATAAATGGCGGTCTAAGTGCGGTGACTTCGCGTACACGTAGGACAAAGTTCCATGTTGCGTTAAATTCACGTGAACCACGTTGGATCGCTTCGCAACCGCAATTGCGTAGAATCGCCCACGTTTCGTTAAAGTTTAGAATAATTATTAAAAATAACATGATTTTACAAAAACTTCAATGTATGGATACAACGGCAGTCGTATCACTGATAGCAATATCTACTAAACAGCCTTATGATGGATTTTAAATACAAGATACTACTATTACTTGAGTTGATGAAGTTTTAACAGACACGCACGACTGTTTAAAAAGCAGTAGATAAAGATTGTAAATTACAAAATAAAATCTGTATTGTGACTAAAAGAAATATAACTGTGCAAATTTTTGTCTTGAGACTCTGTGCGGAGCAGAGACAAAAGATTTTTGACTTTTGAAAACAGATCATCATTGTTGCCTGACGAGATTTGCTGGAGTACCGTCTCGAGAGGTGCGCTTTTATTGTTCAAAGCAAATAACCTTATTTCTATACTCAAATACAATTTCAGTGTTACAAATTTCAAGTGTCTCTGTGTTTTTGTCGCAGTAAGTGGCAGTTAGTGGATTCATATTTGTACTAGCGTCTGCTAGCGGTTTTACCTGTTGAAAACGATTTTTTATACAAACTTTAGGCCCACGCTTCAACCCTTTAATTGAATTTTGCTGAATCATTTTTTAGTACTTGCCTTAGTCACAAAAGAAACCTTGTGCATAATATCACGCTTCTATTACCAGTAGTTTAATAGAACAGTCAGTCAGATTCTCCTTTTCACATAATGACTTTATCTATTGGACAATATAAGATTTTTTATAGAGCTATCTACACTAATATTATAAAGAGGTAAAGTTTTTTGTTTGTAGGAGGTAATCTCTGAAAGTACTGCCCCCCTAGCCAAGTTACAATCGAATACCGTTCTCTAATCGGCAACGCCTCGGTGACAGCAATTGCAGAAAACGTTAAGTTGGTAGCCATGTTGACGCGCCTGAGTCGGCCGCTCGTTCTACAATGTAGCGTTTGTATAACAAAGGATGTAGCGTTAAATATTGTAGAAACGATTTTGAACTATGTGAACTTGCCTACGAATTGTCTACTCGTTTGTTCTGACCACGCGACTTTACGTTGAGATGACGTCATTCCCATACGTTTCATCACTTTTCGACAACATTAACAGAATAACAACTTGGCTAAGCGTGCTGGTCCGATTGCTAAAATTTTTTCACCGATAGAAAGCTGCTATAATCCTGAGTGACATAGGCTTATTATTTCACGTACGTGGGCGGGTAAAAGTTAATAAATATATACGTATAAGGACTCAGTCTGATTCAAAGAAATCTTCAAAAACAGCTTTGTATACAGCATTAGAGTCCATTATCTACAAAGACACGATGTACCTAAGAAGTCTTAGGTTAGTATAAAAACCTAAGCCTATCAAAAGATCTGGTTCCTAATAGAAGAACTAAGCACCGATTCCACAAATTTTGCTCTTTGAAAGACGTAGCTAGGAGACGGCAAATAAACTGTACTTAAATGGAATACTTAACCTTCAATATTTGCTTTCTTTTTTGGTTAGTAGCTGTAACCGATATATTTACAAAGTGTTGGCTTCCTTCCAAATCGTGTGGTAGTAAGTGCGAGGTTTAAACCTTGATACTAAGACTCATATATAGTGTTTTTCTAAATTGCTTTTTTCCACGGTATAGAAAATGAGGAACATTTTCTTGCATCAAATTTTTCTTACGATATAAACTTGTGCTTGACTGTGATCCCATCTGATGGTAAGCAGTGGTGCAATCGTTGATGGTAAAGTATAGCTCTAGTTTTTATTAATTGTTAATTTAATAAGTGCATTATTCGTAAAATAAAACGCGAAAAATATAAAGAACTAGGGAAAAAAAAAAGTTCTAAAAAGTTAAACGACTTGGGTAATTATTAGGATTTAATGAAATCTGATGTAGACAACACGGGTTCAATAATCAAGGTTGATTAACTCTTTGAATGGCGTAATTAGAGGCACAATAGAAAGACAATTGCTTATGTCGAACTGTGTAACATAAGACATTCAAAAGAAAGGGGAGATAGAGATCATTGTTTACTAACAGAAGAACCTTATGAAAAGTAATGAATATAAGTTTTTTTAAATGATTAAATATTATACAAAATTCCCAAGTCGGTTGACTTATTAGACAGAATAGAGGGCACTAGTCCAGCATAGAGATATAATAGAACGTTATGATACTCCCGTTAGAGTGATCTAGTTGTAGGTGTTCTACGTGAAAATCTTGAGTGAAAGCATCTAAGTGAACTTCATAGCATACCTCTAAGCATCGCTACAACGACAGGTCCTGTGCGTCACAAAGCTAGTTTGGAATGATTAAAACCATGTCTATACGTAAGAGTCGCTACTTTCTAGTTTTTAACGACTCTGTCTCTGACGTAATCAATCAATTCAGTTAAAAATTTAATCAAGATTAACACTATAGCTGTAACGATGACGTCACAATACTAGCGTGACGCACGTGTGACGGCATGCCCTTGCTGGTGTAATGGAATAACGCACGTAATATGCTATCAACTTATCTCTGTTGAGATTTGCAAAAAAGTTCATATTTATTTATTTTTATTACTGATTCTTCACCTTTCCTTCAGGTTGGTCACCTAGATACTTCTAAATGGCTTGACAGGATTTTGGATGAAATTTTATGTATTTACTTGAGTGGGTCCATGCATAGTATAGCTTAGTCGGCCTTAGAATGTTCCCACTGTTGGGACTCAGGCCTCCTCTCTAGGAGAGGAAATAGTCCGTAATCCACCACGCGAGCCCAGTGCGGGTTGGTGGATGTCACATGTCTTCGATTTTTTTTGGTTCTAGGACATGGCGGTTTCCTCACGATGTTTTTTTTTCGCCGTTTTGAGAGCAGTGGTGATGAAATAAATTACATAAAGTGGGTATATGGATGGCTTGAAAATAGGATTAACCTTTTGAATGCCTTATGTTACACAGTTCGACATAAGCAATTGTCTTTCTATTGTGTCTCTAATTATGGCATTCAAAGAGTTAAACCCGTGATGGCGCTGCTGTCGGGTGCTCAATTTCTTTTAGTTAAAAACTCTATTAAATTATACCTTGTATTTTATGTGTGAATGTCCTTAATAAATTAATGGTAACAATTGAAAAAGGTTTGTAATACTTTTAATATAAAATTGAAGCCAAATGATCTCTCTTAGTTCTAGAAAATAATTCTCTAGTAATGCACAGCATAGTGCCAATTCGCATAATAGTGTTAATTTTATCAAGGAGGCAATCCAGCTAGACAACACGGTCCTAGTGCGTAAACTAAAGAGAATTAAACCTGTGTTAGTGTAGCATTTATATAAAGTTAATGCATAATAGTGATCATTGCCGTGCTATGCGTATAACACATTATCAAAGTGTTTTAATCGGGATTAAATATAATGACCACCATAAAACGCTTTGGTACCCTTAGTTCTTTTGTCAAAAATATATTACTTGACACCAAAAAAATGAAATCCTAAAGTTACAATAGTATTTTAGTTACGACTGTACTTTAAATTGTATTCGAACACCAAATGTAGTAAATGATAACCAAATCTTAGCGAGCAAATTAATGCGCTCTTTTTAGCCCCGTAGAGCAGGATGGTACTTTGTCTAATCAACAATCTATCTTAGTGGAATTTTAGGGCACCCCGGGTTGGATAGATTTAGGTTAGAAGAAGGTGGCGGGGTCGTAGTGAGCGAGCGAAGCGAGCGAACACAGACCCCGTCACCTTCTTCGAGGTTATTTTTTTTTAAACCACCCAAAAGTAGGAGCCCCGCGTAGCGGGGCTCCGTCGAGCTGTCTTGGCAGGTAGTTAACCTAACCTCAAAATTTTAACTACTGATATCTCCGTAACCATGGGGTTCTGCCGATGCTTTATTTGGATTCATTTTGCTTAAATAGGATAGCGAGATGTTAAAACTGGTTATAATTTTACATTAAAATGTAGGTTTAATTTTGGTGATCGTTTACTATTTTTGTCTTTTATATGTTACTATATCTGGTGGTAAGTTAAACATAAGCCGTTTTAATCTATACCAGACTATAAGAAAGTGCTATGGACTTGTGTAAAAGTGCAAAAGAACGTCTTAGTTTTAATCTATCATATAATAATAACTTTAGAGTTAAAATATAGTCTCTGAGGTTAGATGTAATCAATTATTAAGAAATCTGTTCTTAATAATTTAAGAATAACCATGGAGTTTCCTGCCGGTTCTTCTCCATAGGAAACAACGATCAATTTGAAACCGTGCACTGTTCTGACGTTTTATAAGTGCCTACGCAAGGCCTATGTGAAATAAAAATAATTTGAATTTTGAATTTAGTATTTTTTTATCCAGATAGACCAAATATTACGTAAATAATTTATCTTCTTGCGTAGCGTGTAAACTAAGGTGTTTAAATCTAGATTTATTAAACGGTGCAAAGTGCTTATAAACTTAAAACAGTGTTTTATTAAAGTGAGTGATTTCCAACCAGCTCTGCTTACCCCAAATAAGGGTAAGAAAGCGTGAATATAATCATAAGGAACTCACATATCAATACTCTGTACATTCATGCAGACCTGCAATTGAAAACAAAATAAAACTTTTTAGAACTACTTACTAGCGTATAATTATGAGGCTAGAAAATTTGCATTTAGTCTTGCGTTTTCCTACAATGAAATATTTGGCGATACCAGAGAGAATTAATTTTGTAATTGATAAAATACATTCTACATTTGCGTGATCATTAAAGATATCATCATCATCATCATCGACCATTTATTAAATGATAAATTATATTTATTTTGCAAATAGATTTTTTTAAAACACTTTTGCTCGACAATTTTTGCCTCAGTTTAAACTAGATGAGGCCGGTGTTTCTTAGACTATCCTGAGAAGAAACACCGAGACAAAGTCAGAGGTCAAAGTCTCTTTAAAAGTCTGTATAGCAAACGTAAAATAACATTAGAACCATTCAGATTAGTGTCTGAGATTGTCTTTTGGAGGAAAGAGCCACACAGATTTGAGTGGACCTGTCCAGTCTATCTGTGTGTATTGAAGCCATCGTAGTGCGGTTAGGAGCAGAACCCAGTTCCGGTCTCTGAATCCATGATATCTAGAATTCTAGACATTCGGGTGGATCTCTAGATGTAAATACAAGAAGGTACTTCAAATGTATAGGTACCTTGTGTCTTCTCCATAGAGATCGACGCTTTGGAACGTGCAATTTAGCTTCACATTTCTTGGACTGACCGTCATTTGACTATTCAAAAGTGCCTGCAAATGGTCTATTTGAAATAAATGCTTTGACTTTGACTTTGACTATAAGGAGTATAAGGATGGCCAATCAAGTAACGTACATTTAAAACTTGGTGTGTTTTTCAGCCAATGGCGATGTATCAACGGTTGCATCACTGCTTACCATCAGGTGGGATTGCAGTCAAGCACTAGTTTATATCAGATAAAAAGAATATAGGTAAGTACATACTATACAACACAAGCACATCTTTTTATGGTTTATATAATTTTAAATATGTGGCTTAGTTTAGCAAGTAGGACACGTTACTGACTGGGGCGCTTATGGCCTGGTTCACTCTATGCATTTGGAGGGTACGGTGGAAGCCTACCCCGCTTGGGCGGAGGACTAAATAGAACCTCATTTTATTATGTCAGACTGTTATTGACTAAAACCACACCTATGTTCCTTCAGTTGTCCTTTGCGTCCAAGGACCCCGGGTTTTCGTTTCAGAAGTCGATCCATGCCCTTGGTAGGCTCTGCTAGGCCTTTACGATTGACTTTTGGACCTGCATGAAAATTACTACGAAATTTTGTATGCCAGTCCATTACAGTAGCTTTTAATGGAAGTAAATCTACATCTGTGAATCCTATGCATTATTAAAACAAACGGCGTGTCTGAGTCTCCACGCATACTGTGTGTCCGCAGGTAAACGAACTATTAATCGATTCTTAAACTTCACACCTCTACACTTTAGTCATTACCAAGTCGTTTCCCTATGTTATTACCTAGCAAACAGTTAACGCAAAAAGTATTGCACTAAAGTAATTGTATCAAATTGGATAATAACTGAAATTGTTTTGTAAGACCTCTGTAATTGTCGGCCGAGAGCGAGACACAAAGAAAAAAAATATAATTACTGTACTTTTATTACAAGTCTGTAATTTTATTATTGTTCTTTTTTTTAAACTCTTTATAAGTCTATAATTTTATTATAGTTCTTTTTTTAAACTTTATAAAAGTCTATAATTTTATTATAGTTCCTTTTTTAAACTCCGTTATGGTTTTAAATTGTTTTTTTTTATTTTTATTTTTTTGGATTAGATAAATGGTACATTTTTATACAAATGGAGAAAGTTTGTCATTGTGACCGAGGCGGCATTCATCGTAGCCTTGGCGAGGGTATTATGGAGTCGAGGGCTACAGTGACAAAACTCCACGTGTATCAAACGACGTTTTTCAATAAACTTACGAAGGCATTAATAAACGGAGGTTGACGCGCGATTCGTCGGGGTCGACGCGCGCCTAATTTGATACGATAAATAAAGCAAATTGTGGCGGAAGCACGCGCACTTTTCCGCACTAGTGTGAAAAACAGTCCATTGCGTGCCTAAACCCGGTGAAATAAGAGCGAGTTTTCAACTATGAAAAAATAATTAACTTACTTTTATTATCTAAAAGTCTAAAATTTTATTGTAGTTTTTTTTTTAATTAAAATTCGTTGCGCTTCAATTGTTTTTTTTTACTAGCTAGATAAAAAGGATTCGCAGTTTCGGTCTCGTTTTTCGATGCAGTTGCAATCGAATTGTTCCCTAACATTTTATTTTGAGCTGAGCTAGACCTGCGGTATATTTTTTCACCGAACGTTCGACACAGGTGCAAAGTTTTCCAGCATGAGTTTTAATTATTAGTGGCAAATCCAATTTCAATCAGAACTATTGGAATTAATAAGAACACCTACAAATGCTCAATACCCAGTATAATTGCTTTTCAATAATACTACTTTTTGCCATGACTTAATTAATTTGAATTATTATTTGGCTTCAGGCTTCGTTCGCGAGATAGTAGAAAATTATTCCGACGGAACATGGTCATCCGAGTCAAGTTTCATAAAAATCTGTTCAGCCGTTCCAAGTGAGGAATTAACAAACAAACACACATATTGTGATAGAGGTTTATCTTCAAGCCAGGTTCTTGGACAGTGAGCAATGGGTAGCTCGCTGTCCGGCCGTCCGGTAACTGTTCGGACCAAGCCCAAGTCGTCGACGGGGCGCACTGTTCCCGCGCGCCTCGAAGAGTTGTCAGCAACAGCAGGGACCCAGCCGGGTCGAAGCCTACTGGGGCCAGGGTTATCCGAAAGGGCGCTCGAGCCCCGGTTTGAAGGCTAGAAGGAACGGGGTGGGTCTTTTAGTCAGTAAGAGTCTGACACTATCTCCCGCTCCGCCCAAGAGCGGGGGATGTCAATGCATGATCTTTTCCCACCATAAAAAAAAGCCAGGTTCTTAGTAACGTTGTTTCATTTACAGAGGTAAAGAAATTAGAATGTCTGCCCAGTACTTTCAGAGATTACCTCCTAAAAACAAAACAAACTTTACCTCTTTATAATATCTATATTAGTGTCGATTATAATTATCTAAGTCCCAAGTGGTATGGAAAATGTACACACATCGATACATGTATAAATTTAAATATCAGTTATTAGTAGTTGTTTTTAGTCTCGTTATCAGAAGTTTTAAGCTATTGCGTAGCTTCTATCGCGGGCCTTGAGCGTGGAGACCGAATCCAGAAATTCTGTAACGAAAATAACCTAACACCCCCAGTCATTTGTTTTTTGAGCGTGGTGACCGATAAGAAAACAAATGAGTGATCAATCAATCAAAATTCAATTCAATGTGTGAAAGTGTAACTTCAATCAATATCAAAGAAAAAAAAAACAAAGGAAAAAAAATACTGCATAAATAAAATAAATAAATAATTATAATTGCATAAGTTGATAAAAATGCTATGCAATAGCTTTACCGCGGCAGTCCCCGAGTGCCACACGTCTTTTTTTAATGAAAAAATATTGGAATCTCATTGTAATTATCAATAGTAGAGATTTCTCACATATCCAGAGCCCATTTAACCAAGTTTCACAGTACCTATCAACTACAACATTGAAAACGGAAACAGTTTTAAAGAAAAAATACTGATCTATTAAATATAAATTCTCATTAGATTGCATATCTTTTTGTATTGTTATATCCATATAAGTGGCCCGGTCATTATTTTTTTGCCTATTTTGTAAATCGCTTTGCAATTATTTTCACAGCATTTTGCATCAATGTCAATGTACCAAAAATAAAAATGTATAATAAAACATCACTATCAAAATAAATCAAGTACGATTGTTTTTCACTTTAAAATCAAATAATGTCTGCATATTTTATTCATAAAACCAGATTTTACCCGCGGTTTCACCCGCGTACATAAGATATAGCCTATGTCATTCAGGAATAAAATAGAAAGCTATTGGTGAAATTATTTTAGCAATCGGACCAGTACTTTCAGAGATTATCTCCTACAAACAAAAAAAAAAACAAATTTTACCTCTTTGTAATATTTGTGTAGATGGAGAGATTATTTTTTCTTCAGTTATGTAAATCATAAAATTATTTCTCTAGCTCTATGGTGGAGACGGAAATAGATTAACGATTTTCAAAAAGATTTCCCTATAAAAAATCCAGGTAAAGTTACCTCCCCACAAATTTTTAGCCAAATCGGTCCAACCGTTTTTGAGTTATAAACAGTGTACCTAACACGACTTTCTTTTATATATATAGATGTATTAAGTCAAAGACACTTTTCAATAATAAAATGTTGTTTCTTTGAAGTGAACTCAGAAGATATATCAGTTGCTTGTCATATCAAACGAAAACAGAGATCCGTCGCCAGACGACATTGATGGAAACCATATTCTGTCTAATAAAGATTGAGGCTAGAAACTTGGCTCCAAGTTTATTTTTATATTTGATGGACGACACAAATTGATGTTGCTTTCAAAGTCTTTATATATATGTCAATCAGAATGGTGTAAGTACTTATGTACTAAAGAAAGAATGTTACTAGGTATCCATTAAATAATAAAAGTCTATTAAATAACTAGCTTTTGCCTACAGCTTCGCCTGAATACCTAAAATATAGCCTGAGTCAGGCCTCCTCTTTTGGAGAGCGTAGTAGGTTTTAGTGTAGATAAATTAAAAACCCAGTTGATAGTTGAAGAACTAACGATTAACCTATGCATGTCAGAACGTCTTTCTTCAAATAAGTCAAGAACGGTAATCTGAATAATATATGTATTTCAAAAACTATGACGGCAATTTTACAGTTACCAAATGATAGAGGCAAGAAAATTCACAAAGATCAATGAAAAAGAACAAAGTCCAATATTCATAGAAGCTAGCTATAAGACTATACAACTTTTATAAAACACTATGGAATGCAATAAAGGAATATGAATATGAATTCTTGGGCTGCGGGAATGTTCGAAAGAGCTGCCGCGTCCCTAAACGCAAAAGGGTAACTGACGAGACTCAGGTGAGTATTAAGACAGACCTTTTGCTCCAAGCAGAGTGTGAGGAGTTATTTAATGATTTCGCATCCCAAAACGACCATCGAAGTCTAGATAACACACGAAACGACAAAGAATATGAAACAGAAAGGCTTGCCAAAGCAGAACCTTTCATGACCATACATCTTTTCAATATAGATCTCAACCAAACAGACACAAACATCAATAGCAAACACAATTTCAAATCCCGTTACAAAAATAAATCCGATCCTATCAACACAAAAGATGATAAATACAATTTTCCATATAATACCGAACAACCTAGATACACAAGTATACAGAACAGTTGGTCCATAAGCGGTTTATAGTATTAAAAACGTAACAAAAGATACATATCGTGTTGTTCTCGTAACTTTCCATTGTAACAATGGAGATAGACAAACGGACACAGAGCCCGAAACAATGCGGGTAGCTGTTGTGCCTGATTCATGGTCTAGTACCGCACATGAGGCGGCAGACATTGATGCGGTAGTATGAATATGTGATGATGAAGAGGACTAAAGCCAAGCCAATCGTGAATTTATCATTTTAAATTCACGATTTCTCTTTAATCTTTAAAGCATTTTATTTTAAATAAACCATGTACAGGCACTTTTGAAATGTCAAAAAATCAGTCAGTCAGAAAAATGATGATAATTGCACATTCCAAATCGTAGATCTATGAAGAAGAATGTGCAAGAAACTCCACAAATGTCTGTTACGTGTTTCTTGTCGCTACTATTAAGTTTATTCACTAAAGTATAAGATCCATTGCATTAAACAGAATCAGAAAAATATATGTCATTCTTCAGGATAAATGCTAGGACCAAGCCCAAGTCGTCGACGGCGCGCACTGTTCCCGCGCGCCTCAAGGAGTTGTCAGCAACAGCAGGGACCCAGCCGGGTCGAAGCCTACTGGGTCCAGGGTTATCCGAAAGGGCGCTCGAGCCCCGGTATGAAGGCTAGAAAGAACGGGGTGGGTCTTTTAGTCAGTAAGAGTCTGACACTATCTCCCGCTTCGCCCAAGGGCGGGGGATGTCAATGCATGATTTTTTCCACCATAAAAAAAAAGTATAAATGCTAGTTATTGATTTAAAACTTAATACAGCTAATTTAGTCCAATAGAAAAAATTTGGAAGATGTTTCAAAAAATATTATTATCGAATAAAAACCGCACTAACATACATGCAATATTTCTGATTGTTTGTCAAATTATTCTACAAGCAACGTTTTAGAGAGTTTGAATTGTTTATTAAGAAGATTTTTAGTGTTGCGTCATATTTTGTCATTTGTCATAGCATTGTGTCTTTTTGCATCTCTTTTTTAGGGTTCCGTAGTCAACTAGGAACCCTTATAGTTTCGCCATGTCTGTCTGTCCGTCTGTCTGTCCGTCCTCGCTTAATCTCTGTGAACGTTAGCACTACAAAGCTGAAATTTGGTACCAATATGTATATCAATCACGCCGACAAAGTGGTAAAATAAAAATTGGAAAAAAATGTTTTATTAGGGTAGCCCCCCTATATGTAAAGTGGGAAGTGTTTTTTTTTTTAATACAACCCTAACGTGTGATATATCGTTGGATAGGTATTTATAAATGAATAGGTGTTTACTAAAATTATTTTTTGATAATGTCAATAATTTCGGAAATAATCGCTCCAAAAGTAAAAAACAATGTGTCCCCCCCCTCTAACTTTTGAACCATAAGTTTAGAAAATATGAAAAAAATCCGAAAAGTAGAACTTTATAAGGACTTTCTAGGAAAATTATTTTGAACTTGATGGAAAGAATAGTTTTTGTACAAAAAAGACAAAAAGGTTGTACAAAATAATTTCTGAACTAAGTTAGTATAATCGTATATGCAAGCATTTTTTTAAACTCATTAGTTACACTTATTGTGACGGACGGGAAACTACGGAACCCTACACTGAGCGTGGCCCGACACGCTCTTGGCCGGTTTTTTATATAATATCATGGTGGAGCATCCGTAGTGTTCTTCGACACCCAATTTTAAACTCCTACTGTAATTATAATTATGGTGTAATTAAAACAATAAAGAGTATATCTATCTATCTATTCGAAAGGTAGTGAGTGTTTTGTACAGGTTGCTGGAGCCTATCAATCTTGGAGGTTCAAGATAGGACTTCACCACCTTTATGCAGGCAACAACATGTTCCTGGGTTTTTATAGGTTACCTGTTTGGTCAAAATGACAGGTGTCCGATGCTGCAATCTGAACTCTAGAGACGGCAGCAGAAAATAACTGAAAAGATGGCAACTCTCCTAACAACTATTCGCATTTAGCCATCCTGGCGGATATGCCAGGATCTGCTAAAGTGGCGATAGCGTAAGCAAGTAAATGTTTAATCTATATATCTGAGGTTAAGTTTTAAAGCGTTAATCTTAAGAACTACTGTTTCGAATTGAATAATCATTTTAGTGTCAGATAGCCTTATTTTCGAGGAAGCTATTTAATATTTTGCTACGACGAATAGGAGTGAAACATTTACCAAAGACGCGAGTGAAACCGCAAAGCACAGCTAGTTACTTATATGTTTTTCGTCCTTACTGAAAATATTATACAAGCTAAAGGTCGAACTATATAGTTCTGAAAGTATAACTACTTAGGTAAGTATAGTTAGTAGAACAATTACTTACTATGCAAATTTGTAAAACCGCGAATGGCTGCCGGAAAATTATAATTTTATGATGGAGGTCGGCTGCCGTTTTCATGTTTCTGGAACGTTCTTATTATATTGTAACCTAAGTGAAACACAGCGCTGTACGTAGTACGAGTGGAGCCGTAGAGGAAGTCAAATATAAAGCATGTATTCAGCCATGCCTACAATCTACATAGTTATGGCAATTTAAGAAACTGCTGCATAAAATATTAGCCGAAAATGCCGTCTTTTTATGAAATACTTCTTTACCAATTTCTAGTACACTCTTTTCTCGACTTTTAATACGTTAGTTCTAATACGCCTCGAATGAGTATCTTCCATGTGGTGCGGCTAAGAAAAATTACACGAGTCCGTGCGAAGGCCATAACTTCAATTTGGTTTAGTTTGGGAAAGTGATGAATATATATCTTTTTATTTATCATATTATTATTATTATTATATCTAAGACGACTTTGTGTATCTACCTTAATACGGGGTCACTTTGACCTCGTATTTCACTAAAGAAATAAAATATTATCTATACTAATATATATATAATATTATAAAGCTGCAGAGTTTGTTTGTTTGTTTGTTTGAACGCGCTAATCTCTGGAACTACTGATCCGATTTGAATGATTCTTTCAGTGTTGGGTAGTCCATTTATCGAAGAAGGCTATAGGCTATGTTTTATTTTTTTCAAAATTAGGGATCCGTAATAAAATTGCTATTTTGTAACACAAGGTGTAAAATCGAAAACCTATTATTGCGTGCGCTGCAAAAACTATTGACAATAGAACAAAATGATGTACTACGGGTTTGTAGATCCCATTAAGACCTACAAAAAGTCCGCGAGAACATATATCTAGCTATCATGGTTTAATCACAATAACCGATTTTGTGTTCAAAATAATTATTAAATCGTCTGAAGAAAAAAAAACTACGTTAAATATGTATCGTAATATTAATCTTTATCGAAATTATGCATTATGTTATCAAGAGTATTTATGTTGAAGTAAAATACTTTTTGTTTCATCTCAATCGGATATTTCGTTTAAAAGTTATCACGTGTGTAAGATGTTAAGAGTTGGTACCTATTAATGGGTTAAGGGCCATGTAGTTTTTTATCAACATAAAATCCTGTAATAATCTTTTTCGAAATATATTTGTTGATGATTGTAAGTATAAGATCTTTGAAGAGTATAATAAATACATTTATGAACGCGGTAATTTTGGGAAATACTGATCTGATATGAAAACTGCTTAAATATTAAATAGTCCATTTATTGAGGGAGGCAATTATAGGCAATATTTTATTTCGGTATTTCCACGGAAACGAGAAAAACGCGGGTGAAACCGCGGGGCACAGCTAGTTTTGAATATTAACCAAAAAGGCTTCGTTTCTTAGTGATTATAGATAAGTAATTTCTGCTAAAATAATGAATTAATGATTTACAGCATAATTTACTAAAAGGACGCACGGTGAACAAAACATCGTGAGGAAACCAGCATGTCCTAGAATCAAAAATTCGAATACATTTGACATATATATACACCAGCCGGCACTGGGCCCGCGTGGTGGATTACGGTCCATTCCCTCTCCTAGAGAGAAGGCCTGAATTCAGTAGGTACACAGGAAAATAGGGATAAACAATCCAACATTAGGCACTATCTAACTTGTACGATACACAACTGTCCGAATAAAATAAAGTTCTAACGCAAAAATAAATACATTTTGCGCATCAAAGTTCCCGAGTTTCAGACTAGACCCACTGCAATATTCACCGAGCACATATAAATTCAGTTTTGGAAACTACTAGTTGGGTTTCCGCACTGCCTGGAAATAATGTTTTTGTACTGAAGTATCTAGTACGTACTACTGGTTCGAAATTCATCATACATTCCCCGATCGAACCTCTCATCGACCCTCGACCATTAGCTTTTCCCAATTAGCGAATACGGAAAAAACCACAAATTCAGACCTCTTACGGAAATATTGTAAAAATAAAACATAACATAGGTACTCTCTTTATCTTTTATATTTATCTGACATCTTTTATTTGCAGTCTCGTTCGATTTATCTACGTCAATGCGAAAAGTTGAATGGAAATCATGTTCTTAAGCTCATACTCGAAATTATTGTATTTCAGATAGGCACTTATAAAACGTCAGTAGCTACTTATTCCGTGGTTACTCTATTAAAAAAATAGACGGGTTCTACAATATTTCCATACTAGATTTTTCCCGAGGCTTCGCCCGAATACATAAAATATATCCTATGTCACTCAGGAATAAAGCAGCTTTCTATCGGTGAAATATTTTTCGCAATCCGACCAGTACTTTCAGAGATTACCTCTTACAAACTAAAAAAAAACAAACATTACCTCTTTATAATATTATATAAGTGTAGATTTCTGATTAAGTGTCTTTTTGAGCCATTTCCCATCAATCAGATACTAATTTAGAGTTTAAGCTGCGCTAGGCTGCTAATGAAAACTTACAGAGAAATCCCCATATCTATATAAGAAGAAACATGCAAGTTTTAATCATTTTAGTTAGAGTGATAAAATAAAATTGAATGTACATATGTTGTAAATTGGGCACACCAAAATCATGGCGGTAAGTGGAGGAGAGGCTGGAAAGGCGTCCTAACCATCCGCATCCCGCAGGACCTCACAGAACCATTCAGGCGGAAGAAATACCCAGGTGTCACCATTGTGGTGAAGCTGTGCTTCGAAACGTCTTGTCTTCGTGGGAGCGACCAGTGGTGGCAACCTTTTGCACCGAGCCCCGGTTCAGGCCATGATCAGGAGCGAATGAGGATGATGAGGTGGCCATCCCCTTCTGCGAAACAGTAATCCTAGTGAAGGAAACGGCCTCAGAAGTGAAGGAACGGAAGCAGGTCGTTCCTAGTGAAATATTTACGTATATAGAATACAATAAATACAAATATATTATTATATTTGTGACGAGTCAACGGAAGACAAAGCAAAAAAACGAATTTGTTTATTCTATGTGGAGATACACGCGACGTAAATTCCTACCGTTTTCAAAATCAGAACGAAAAAGGTCGACCCCAAAAATTACCATATAACTTACACTACTCGAGTCTATTCGTGTTGCTAGTTCGGTGCACTTTGTAAGTAAAATAAGCTGAATGTAGGAGCCCTAAAGTGCCCTTTTGTGCATTCCATTAATATTCATTGCAGTGTAAAAGGTCGACTCGCTATTATTGAAGGGCGTTGCACCGTTTCAATTTATTTAGTATGGCAACACTTACCTAGATGCAGATTGGTTTATGTACTTTTGGATTAATACTATGTTGTAACATTCTCTGCAGTTTCACGTTTAAGTTTAGACAAATATGTAGTACCTATCATGGGCAGCAGGATTATTCGAAAGAATTACTTTAGCCCTGGAACTCAAAATGCAACTGAAGGAACATGAGTTGGTTTTAGTCAATAAAAGTCTGACACTCCCCCTCGCTGTGTTCGGGGCGGAAAGGATTATTTGACGATTTTCCACAAAAATCCACCATAACACGTTTTATCATTCCACCCTAGAGCGATCAAATTATACACGTGTTTTCTTTAATTTTAATAGAAAGATTCCTGACGTATTTTGAAACTTACAGAACCTTTACCAAGTCTAAAGCCGGGTTTAGTCCGAAAGATAGATCAGCCCCAGTACGAAAGGCAACAAGGAACAGGAGTGGGTTTTTAGTCAGTAACAGTCCGATACTATCTCCCGCTCCGCCCAAGAGCAGGGGATGTCATTAGACGATTTTCCCACCGGAAAAAAAGCCGGGGTTACATTATTGTGTTGTGTCGTGTCGTGGCGTGCGATAATATTAATAACAAATGTATTTATTTTGATCCAATTAACGCACAAGAACTAAATAATCTCGGATGCACCAATCAAACGACTCTGTTTAAGATTACGTCATATCATAATAAATTTTGTAGCCAACCAAGTACGTCAAAAGGCGCCAAGACACGACACAACACAATAATATAAACCCGGCTTAATTCGTACGCCTACGTAAGTTCTAAACGCGTGCGTAGGCGGTTACTTGTTTACGTAGCTCCCACGTGTCGAGGAAGCCACCTGTTCACTGAATAAAGATGACAGGCGTTTATTTCAACCCTCCCCCCACCCTTTTTTGTTATTTGAAAAAAGGTACCTATGTCATCTTTATTCATAAAATATCTTCTCCCGCTCTAGGTGTAACGGGAGGTAAGTCAGACTTTCACTAAATAAAACCAACCTATATTATTGGCAGGAGCACTGGTGGCCGAGTGGTAACGGAACCGAGTTACGAGCTGTAGGGCGCGGGTTCAAACCCAGCCAGGCGCATTACTTTGTGTACCTAATTTATTTCACCACCACTGTTCTCAAAACGGTGAAGGAAAACATCGTGAGGACACCGGCATGTCCTAGAAACAAAAATTCAAAGACATGTGACATTCACCAACCCGCACTGGGCGCGCGTGGTGGATTACGGCCCATTCCCTCTCCTAGAGAGCAGGCCTGAGCCCCAGCAGTGGGAACATTAAAAAGGTTGATGATGATGATGATGTTGACGATGTACGTACAGCCAAGGAGTGGTATCCCCTGCCCATATCTGTGTTTCCTGATGACTAAAACCCAGGAATCTTTTAGTCAAGAGTGAATAGGTTGCTTCTAGATAAGCGCGCTCCATCATCGGCCGCATCGTCGCTTTCCATCAGGTGAGATAGCGGTCAAGCGCGAACCGATCGACGATAAAAAAGAACCACCTGTGTTCTTATATTTGTTTTTTGCGTTCCAGGGCAGTTATCGATTATCAGCGACTACTTGGCTGTATACAAAAAAATCCCATGTGGGCTGTTAATTAAAAACTAATCTAATAAAAAAGGGTTCCATTGGAAAAGGCCTTCGAATTAATAAAAGTCACTATTTTTTCTTTTTTTCGTTTTGTTAACAAATACAAAACTTGGTTATCAACATCAAATATATTTGGTATTTTTTTTATTTTATTTTTTTATTGAAAATTATAAAATAATACTTGTTACTATTCAGTTTATTCTATGGAATATTTATCTCACATATTTGGAAAAGAACCACCGAAATAATCCTAAAATATTAGGAAAAAAAGTAATATAATTTGACTAGGTTCGACTGAGCTGACTGTACCAAAATCAAGTCACTAGTATTTGTTCGTACATAAAATTAAATTATTTAAGGAGTGGTCTCTGTTCAGAATAGAAAATAAAAATGCGAGAAAACAAATACCTGTGGTATTAGATGTTTGGTAAGTATTACCAAACGTGTTATTGGGTCATTCGGTTCCCTTTAAAATGGTTGAGCTGAGTGGGGCTGATGCGTGTCATGCCCGTGAACGGGTGCCATCTCTTGGCTGCCAGTGGCTTAATTCGGTTTCTATTTTTAAATACATATAAAAAAAAAGAATAATAACTTATTATTATTACGTATCTACCAACATTGTGCTCACATATTAGAAGCGACAAGAAATATGTAACGAAGATCTATGTAACTCATAATATATTTAAAAAAAGAGTGTCCATGGAGTTTCTTGCACGTTCTTCTCCATAAAGACCTACGTTTTGGAACGTGCAATTTAGCTTCACTTTTCTTGGACTGACCGACATTTGACTATTCAAAATTGCCTGCAAATGGTCTATTTGAAATAAATGATTTTGAATTTTGAATTAAAATGGAACAAATCACTGAAATAAACTCAAAGTTCAATCTCAAATGTCGTCACATTTCACACAAAATCAAGATCACTTAAGACATATAAATAGGGCACGATATTCTCATAGAACTGTCGACCTTAACCATAACCTCTTAACTCTATCTACAACCACAGACAATTTCTCTCTGGGTTGCCAACTAATTCGGTACGTACTATATTAGTAGTGACCCGCCGTGAAAGCGTGACCTAAATTGGATAAATGGCTTTTTAGGTTAGCTTGGTACACGAGTACGTGTGGCGATATATGGGGTTATATACCTGCATGCTAGTTTCTGTCAGCGAATTCGCCCGCATGAAAGTAGAAAATAAATAGCCTATGTTACTCAGTGAAGGTGAAGTTTTCTAATGGAGAAATATTTTTTGAAATCGGTCAAATCGTTCCTCTCAAAAATATTAGTTTAAACTAGCTTCTGCCAGCGGCTTCGCTTGCGGAGAAGTGGGTTTCTCCATACAAACTTTGTAGAAGTGAGGAGAATTTTGGAAAATTCTATCTTAGTGCTCACCTACGTCATACAAGGAAACATTTTACAGATATCTACAGTTTTTTTTTTACAGATTTTTACTGATTTTTACAGATTTTTACAGATTGTTACACTCTTAATCCCAGTAGTTTCGGTTGTGCGTTGATATGTCAGTCAGTTTCATATAATAGCTAGATGTTGACTACCATCGATTTTCATAGGCTGCTAAATACGGTGTTGCCAGGGTACATAAATCAATTTAGTTCCGCGTTCTGGCCGTATAAGTAATTATTTTCGTTTAGGTGAAATGATCACACTAATATTATAAAGGCGAAACATTGTGAGTGTGTTTATGTTTGTTTTTTAATCGTTGTTGTTCTTCAAACTCGAACGGCTGAACGGGTTTCGATGAAACTTGGTATGCGGGTAGACCATGTTTTGCACATAGGATAATTTTATTTAATTACAGGAACTTTAAGTTTATTTTTAAGCCAATTCTTTTGCATATATGTCAAATATACAGTACCTATAAAATTAGGAAAACCTAGACAGTAAAATAGGTATTCGAAGAATAGCAGAATTGCTTCAAAACACAACCTAAACAGACTAAATTACCAATCCATCATACTCAAACAATGACGCAACAAAATGGCGTAGCTTATCACTGAATAAAGGAAACGCTATATTTCTAATGCTCGTAAATTGCCTATCTGCAATAATTTATGTATGGCTACGTCAATGTTGCATGTTGCTGTGGAAGGCACCGGATGGGTGGTCATACAAAATGTATGGAACGACCTTTTAAAGAGTTTAGTGACTGCACGGGTTGCTGATGGACAGTAATTGCAGGTTTCTGTGTAACTGACATTTGTCAGCTTAAATATTCTACTAGCTTTTGCCCGTGGCTTCACCCGCGTATATAAAGTACAGCCTATATTGTCACTCAGGAATAAAGCAGTTTTCTTTACGTGAAAATTTTTAGAACAAAATAAGCAAACTTTATCTCTTTAAAATATTAGTGTAGATAAACCCTAGTGTATGAAAGAGACAATGTCAAAGAATCAACTGGCATAATGATATGAATTATTTTTCAATTTTATTTTAATTTTAATTTTCCATACAAAATAATTCGATATAATTCACGATTATTTATGTTAAACACTCTTACGTAAAATGGAACAAGGCCAAAAATAAAAAAAATTGGAAAAAGGTAATGGGACAAGGGCAGGAAGAAGAAGAAGAAGACTTACGTAAAATATGACAGCGTAAATACGTAATGTCATTTCATCATTTGATTATTTGCAAACTTCTTTAGATTTGACTGGCAACGTCATAAAAGTAAAGATTTGTCATACGGGTGTAAATTGACCTAAATTAATTATGATTGATGATATCTTCGAAACCATGCATTTTTAGACCACATATTCTCTAGGACTTTTAGAATTATTTTTCCTTATAGAAAATAAACCTTGAGTTACGGGATATCAAAAACGACACATTGTATAATTAGATCGTTTACTGTATGGTCCCACACCATATTATTGCCTATACATTTTTCTAGTAGTCATTTGTTTTTGCGTGGGAAATCAAATTACTTATATCCCACTCTGAGAGGAGCGAGAGGGATTACTAGACTATTTCTGACTAAAGCCCATTTGTGTCCTTCAGTTCCTCTTTGCGGTTTTGGGGTCACAGTCACTCTTTCTTCTCTTCTTTTAGACTCAACGAAGATATCGACGAAAATGAGTTTCAAGCAAGACAATTAAAGGTTCGGAGCGAGGGAGATGACAGGCGGTCTCGTACTTCTGTGAATCAGTAACGTTAGCAAAGGAGATAAGGCCGCACGCTTGAGGGAGTGGGTATCTTCATGTCGGGAATGATCCCAACCCTGACTACAAGCCACGGTAGGCGTGAGCTTGTGGACGACGAGCAAACGGTAGCTCACCGTCCGGCCGTCCGGTGACCATCTGAACCGAGCTTAAGTCGACGATACGCGCTCTTCAAAGAGAAAAAAAACCGTAATCCTAGAATGAAAAGAGTCTTCTCTCTCTCTCTCGAGATCTGACTCGCCTCCACCCTAGAGCGGGTGACTGTCCGGACCGAACCTAAGTCGTCGACGGCGCGCACTGTTCCCGCACGCCTCAAGGAGCTGTCAGCAACAGCAGGGGCCCAGCTGGGTCGAAGCGAAGCCTACTGGGGACAGGGTTATCCAAAGGGAAAGCTAGGTCCCGGTACGAAAGGCACGAAAGAACGGGGTGGGTTTTTTAGTCAAGAGTCTGACACTATCTCCCGTTCCGCCCAAGAGCGGAAGAAGTTATTAGATGATTTCCCACCTTAAAAAAAGCAAGACAATACAAAACGAAGCTCAAAGTCCAATTACTTAGCTGAAGTTTCACACGGCTTAGGTTCAATGTTCAGCCATAGCGACCATTCATAGTTTTGATGCGTAACCCAAATAATGATGTAAGAAGAGGTGAACGAACCGGCCATTGTCGGGAATTGAACCCGTGACCTCGAAGTCACAGCTCAGTAATCACGAAGTAGACTGTAATCTTTTGAGCTTAAGTTTTGATGTATTGTGTGACCGGGTTGAGTCGGATTACGAATGATTGGTGCATTGTTAAGTTTTGACTGAAAAAGGTGCTAGATAGTTAGCAAAAGGCAGATAGATGTAATGGAAAATTGCGTCTGAGTTTAATAAATTGGTTAGAGAAAAAAAGAGTTACTGTTACTGCTGATTCGGACAGTGCCCGAATCAACAGATTTTATTTACAATATGTTTTCTTTGACGATTCGGACACCATCAAATATTAAATGGCCAAAAAAAGTCTTAAAATATAATAACTATAAAAAAAATATTACCCGAAGTTGCCGTCTTAAATCTGGCCTAAATTTTTATTTAGGTTTTATTATATAGGTTTGCTGAAAGAAAACCCAATTATGCATCAAGCTCGTCGTAATATATATATAAGTATTCATATATGTAAGAATATATAGTTTTGGTAACGCTTTTCCCCATTATGTTATAAGTATTTTAAAACTTTTTATCTGACTGTACTAAACAGAATGTGGCCGAATTGTCAGTAAAAAAAATGTGTCAATTCGGACACTGTCCGAACTGTCAGTAAATCGAAAAAACGGAGTTTTTTCGAACAGGTCGCCTGTCAAAAGTTGAATGACACAAACATGGAGAAAAACCTGCAAAACAATTTGTTTCAGTAACTTTTTTGAACTGTGTAACGGTGACTTTGACACTCTCCAGTTAATATTTAATTCGTATTTAATTTTCAATGAAGGTTTGGCTTCGGTGAAAAAGAACACTGTAAACTCCGCGGATTTACAGATTACTATTTTTATTATGCTTTTCGGTACAAAATTGATCGGTCTACATTGTATTCTTATACCTATTAATATTCATCATCATCCTGCCATTGTCCCGTGTTATTTGTGGTCTGCGCAACATGTTTTTTTCTTCCATTCTGCCCTGTCACACTTTATGCTATCACTAATTTGCTTTTCTTTCACATCACTCTTCGCACAATCCATCCATCTTTTCTTTAGTCTCCCTCTCCATGCACCCACATGTATACTATAATAAATATACCTAATAATATTGTAATCTACAATAATATAATAAAGAAATTAAGTTTTTTTTTTTTTTGTTTGTAGGAGGTAATCTCTGAAAGTAGTGGTCTTATTGAGAACATTTTTTCACCAATAGAATGCTGCTTTATTCCTGAATGACATAGGCTAAGTATATTTTATGTGCGCGACCGAAGCTGCGGGCAAAATGTAGTATGGAAATATTGTAGAAACCGGCTATTTTTTTTAATAGAGTAACCACGGAGTTACTAGCTACTGACGTTTTATAAGTGCCCATATTATGTAAGTTTATCTGAAATACAATAATTTCGAATACGAGTTCAAGAACATGATTTCCATTCAATTTTTCGTATTGACGTAGATAAATCGAACGAGACTGCAAATAAAAGATGTCAGATAAATATATATAAAAGATAAGAAAGGTAAATATACTGCTCTGCTTCTAGATTTGCATAAACAGTCAGAAATCCCGACAGTAAGCCGGATTAGGGACGTCTTTGAACTAAAGATAGACAATTTTAATGATCTAAGCATTGAGCTCGGACATCCTGTTCGTACTTTGAGTAGATCTTCATCTTTTGAATCAATCTTGTTAAGAGATTCTGATCTAAAGAACATTAGTTTTGTTACAATTATTGCAGCTTGAGAAGAAAAGTAGAATACGTAAGGTAGCCTTGTTTTTTAAAACTTGTAACGAATTTAGTAATTGTTTGTATAAATTGTAATTACATTAGTTTAATTTATTCAATTCTCCATATTACTTCACCTTTACTGTCACTAATGAAGCATATTAAGCATTGAATGCTGTGTACAGCAATAATTAATTGGACTTCAGATTTATATACTGTATTTTTTATTAACTGTGTTGGTTGTCTTAGTCTGTAGTCTGTCACTGTACTTATTAAAATAAAATAAGTTACAGCAGAGACTTTAGAGAGATAGGGTAGAAGAAAATTAGGAACTAGTTTAAAATAAACCATAAAGTTCTCAAATACGTAATTTTCTTCATTCCTTAAAAAATCTTTACGAAAAAGTGGATGGTCGTAAAGCGATAGATGCATATCCTGAACGCTTACAGGACTGTGTCAAAGCAAAGGGTGGACATTTTAAGTAGATGTATTAATATCTTGTTTAAATATTCTATCACCTGTACAAAATAATTCTAAGAATATTAATGATTTTTTTTAATTTATAATAGATAGATACTGGGTGCATACAAACATTCACCTTTATGAAAACAGGAAATGCATGATCATTATCAATTTGATTGTTATGATTACGGGGTAATCATGTAACAATCAGATTGATAATGCACTTTCTACAAACTTATTCCACCAGACATGTTTCCACAATCATAACAAGTCATCATTCAATCGGCAGTTGTCATTTCCGTCAACAAATCGCGTTAAGCAAAATGAAATTGAAAGGTAGATTCCCTGATCTTCCATAGACCTTCGGCAAATCAGTGGAATTTGACGAGATAGATGATCAAGAAGTTCAGGAAACGAGTATTGATGTGCCTGAGGTACAGGTTTATCTTGGATGACATCAGATCTAATAATTACTGCATATTCTTATGAGTTCAAGGTTACACATGCAAGTTTATCCACTTGCATGTTATTTTCCTAAATAGACATTAAACATAAATCTCTGATTTTCGTGAGATAGGTATTGTGGAAAGAATCATTTTTTGTTAACAGATTTATACTTAGTAGATTCTAATTTTTTTTAACCGCCTGCCAAAGAAGGAGGAGGTTCTCAAGTCATCAGAATATTTTATTTCTTTTCTCTCAGCCTGGGTGTCAAGTTCTTCCAGTAGAAGCCAATTGAAGATTTGGTAGGCTAGAATAGGTTAGGTGATATATGTAGGTAGGTCCTCTCTGCCTATTGCATAGTCCTTCTTTAGACTCTTATGTATATATCTTCCATCAGTAGACCATACTAACGTCATGTACCTGCCTATAATGATTGTTGGATTTTTTCTCTACATAAGGGTACTTCTTAAAGAAATATTATTATCGTCGTTATCGCTTTGTAATACCTAAACTATTATTAGCCCATATTATCCTACAGCTTCCTCTCCTAGAGAGGAGGCCTGAGTCCCACCAGTGGGATGATGATGATGATCCCACTGCTGGGCAAAGGCCTCCCTCCACTCCTTCCCGATCACGGTTCTTCGCTTTCTCATTCAATGATTTATTTATTGATGTGTCATCGACGTCTGAAAGCTCATCTCGAAAGACTGATGTATTGTTTGGATCGTATGATATACGCCTTCCCAGTCAATCAACATATATCTTTAATGTTTAACAGTACCTACTTCTACATATACCGACATAGTCACGTTTTCAACTGCTATTTTTATTACGTCAATTAATTCAAGCGTGGTTTACATCGTCGGCACGTGCATGTGTTTACCTTAAGAGGACCACAGCACCTAAAAGCACGGTCACTCTCAGACTGAAGAAGACATGTGCAAAGACACAAAGCTTGCAAATATGAAGCTATTTTTGCGATTTACTAAAAATCTATAGATTTGATTATAAAAATAAGACACTACGTTCTTTGTAGAATTAATCTGATCAACAATCAGAATAATTGCATGTATTGTATTGTATGTTGCATGCATTGGTGTTCGGTTTTTAATTGATAAGAGTAATTTTTGGGCATCTTTGTGATTTTTTTTCTATCGTACTAAATTAGCTGCGTCATATTTTGAACACACTACCTACTAGCATTTTTCCTGTAGAATAACATATATTTTTATAGTTATGTTTACAGCAGTGCGTCATAATAATAATATACTGTTGCGTTACATGTCATCATCATTTCAGAAGATATAATTCCAATGTTGGACATAGGCCTCCACCAAGTGTCGCCACAATGCCCAATCCTGTGCGTCTCGCATCCATCGGTTTCCTGCAACTTTCATAAGGTCATCGCTCGTTCCACCTTGTAGGAGGCCTTCCAACGCTGTGTTTAACTCATGTAGTTCCCTTAAGGCGCTACCCATACAGGGGCACCGTAAAAACGTCCTCTTTTTCGTTGCAAAGTTAGCCATATTGCTACATAGTACAAGCCCAAAAAAAATACAGTGTATAGTCTAATGTATAGGTAAAAGACTTGGGCAAAAACATTTTCTAAAAATAATCCAGGATTCTGAAAAAAAAAATCGCAAGAAAGTACACGAAAACAATTTTTCGTCTCGAAATACTCAATATTTTGAGTGATAACTATTATTTTATTTGTAACTATCAAAATGGAAATTTAACCAACTAAAAACACATGTAAAAATATTTTAACACATCGTTGTATTTTTTTTTTAAATATTATAAAACTGCGAAATATCCTTCATATTAGCGGACACGAGATTCAACTAAAATCAAACGCAAAAGATTTGCTGCTTACCGCGCCTTAAATGAAAATCATGTTGATTGCTAGCGTTTCATTCAAAAATAATATTTCTAACATTGATTGTATAAGTTTGTTCTTTTGGAATATTTTTGTTTCCTGTGTTATGTATGGTTTCTTCGTCGGAAAGTTTGTTATTACCATCTGGGGCTGGTTTATATTAAAGTTATGTGTTTCAGTGGTTTCTTTCTTCTTTTGCTTGTTATTTACGTAACCATGAGTTCCACGTTCTGGACTTCACTTGCAAAATTTCTATTTATTTAAGGTAAAAACCTTACTTAACCTTTTGAATGTCTTATGTTACACAGTTCGACATAAGCAATTGTCTTTCTATTGTGTCTCTAATTAGGGCATTCAAAGAGTTAAATGCTCCTAAATTGTTTATTCTTACGTTGCCTGCAACGCTACTAGAATGTTTTAGCTTTGTTTATGCTGCTTTGTAATGTTTTCCATAAAGGCAACATATATGTTCCTCCTTTACCCTTTACGTTCCAGGACCAGGGGTTTCCATTTCAGAAGTACACCCATGTTACTCTAATGCCATAAGTTCTCTCCCATTTTTTGTTATTAATGATTCACACAACGCCGTCTAATCCCAAGCTAAGCAGAGCTTGTGTTATGAGTACTAGACAACTGATTTCTAAATACATACAATTATAGATAAATTACACCTAGAAACAGAACAAATGATCGTGTTCATCACTTATTTTCATTATGACTTTTTCCATACGTGGCACGTGGCACATATATGGGTGGTTTAATACAATCAATAGATTTAAAACTACGTTTGTTTTGATTTTAGAATCGTGTTACATTTTTAGTTTCACAACTGATCAAATATTTGGCTTAAATGACCGATATTCAACTATAGGTACTGATTGCAAGCACTTGTTATGTAAAAGGAGAAACTGAATGACTGACATATCAACACGCAGCCGAAACTATTGGGTTTAGGAATGTGAAATTTTGTACAAGGTTTTTTTTTATGACAAGGAGGAAAGTTGTTTGTATATAAAATTGTAGTCCTTAGGCCCATATACTTATAGAATAAATAATAACCTAAGCAAATAGTAAAGGTTTTTATTATTCATTTTACAAAACTACTCATAAAATAAAAGAAGAGCAGTGGTGGCGGTATGGCTCTGACTTACAAGTTGTAGGTCGCGGGTTCTCAAACCTTGCCAGGCGCATTACTTTGCGTAATTTATTTCATTACCACTGCTCTCAAAACGGCAAAGGAAAACATCGTGAGGAAACCGGAATGTCCTAGAACAAAAAATTCGATGACATATTACATTCACAAAACCGCACTGGGCCCGCGTGGTGGATTACGGCCTATTTGCTCTCCTAGAGAGGAGGCCTGAGTCCCAGCAGTGGGAACATTAAAAAGGCTGATGATGATGACTCATAAAATACGGTAACGTAATTAGAGACACAATAGGAATAGAAAGATCCTGAGTGAGCGAACGCCGGCGTTTGCTTGGGGTTTAATGAAGGTGAGTTAAAAGTATTCTCGCGAACAAAGTCGCTAGCAAAGTACTAGTTTTTAATGAACACCAAGTTATTTTGTATGTCATATCATTAAAAACGTTGAATATTCTTCGAGGGTATGATTAAGATGAAAAGAAAAAGTCTCTCATTTTTCTTGCTCGAGAGCCCACGATATAAATGAATACTCAAAGGCGACGTCATTATGAAAAAAACCCCATTTAACCGAGGGGTAAGCCATCCCTTTGGGGTGCTACTCCATGAACTTCCGGCAAATTAGGATTGGGAGGGCTAAGTGATTCGAAAAGTACGGAGAAAGAAAATCACTCTTGAGAACAAAGTGTGCACCATAATATAGCTTTACCTTCATAAAACAAGAAAAAGTGTCATTCATTTCCACGGGGAATTTCTAAATATATACCGATATACTGAATATAGAAACCCGTTGTTCAAGAATGCAATGAGCAACTGAAGGAACATAATGTGAGTGTGTAAAAGTCTGACACGCCTACTCGATCTACTTTAGAGCGGGAGAAGTAATTATCAGATGATTTCCGACCTATCAAAAAAAAATTCTCATTTGCAACTAACTAACTAACCTAACTTTGGGAAGATACTCGTTAAAGTTAGTAAGGAAGGTCTTTTGTACTCCAAAAGACAAAAGGTTTGGGTGATGAGGATTTGAAAGGAGACACAATATTTTTTTTTTTTTTGTAGATGGCATCAAATTAAAGTTAATATTGCCGGTGTCTAAGTAAGTATCTCGTATATGGTATACAACCACAAATTTTTAATTAGTACAAATACTTAAAGGGCTTATTAGAAGAGGTCTTATTATTATTTAAGTAAAGTATCAATAAATAATATTCACAAACAGCAAAGTTATTAGCGGTTTTTCATATCCCAAAATGTCACTCAATTTATCGCTATTGATTAATGAAAAACATTGGAAAAACACTGCGTAGTATTTTCTAGTTTTCAATTATAAATTTATCAATCATGATAAATAGTGGACCATTTTAGATTTTTTTTTTTACTTTTGAATGTACAAATATTATCAAATATTAGAAGCGACAAGAAATATGTAACCAAGATGTATGTAACTCATAAGTTTTAAAAAGAGTGTCCATGGAGTTTCTTGCACGTTCTTCTCCATAGAGACCTACCCTTTGGAACGTGCAATTTAGCTTCACTTTTCTTGGACTGACCGACATTTGACTATTCAAAAGTGCCTGCAAAAAGTCTATTTGAAATAAATGATTTTGACTTTTTTGACTTGATCAGTAACGGGTACAAATTTAGCCCCAATTTTTTTGTACTTTTTTTTTTTAAATGGTGGTGTATTTCGTATATGAGCACTGTTAGTTTTTATTTTATATCCATCAAATCCTCATCATTACATTATCCACTAGGGTTTCCGGCTTCCATTCTTACTAAGTGAAGCTGAATACCAGTAATTTATATGAAGCGACTGCCTATCTGACTTCCAACTACCCAGCAACTGGGTTACACGATACTCCTGGCTGTTTCCGTTTTCAAAACTAAAATTGAAATCAGTGTAACTTTAGTAACAGAATGTCACAGTCACAGTAACTGAGCTGTGTTCTAATCAAAGTAGCTGTCACAAGTGGTCTGAACAATTTATGTGTTGTTCTGAATTTGTGCGCGCCTTCGGTCCGCGTCAATAATTTTTGGAACACATGTTTCACATAAAATGGTATTAGTTTTAGTTGATTTTTATGTTCAACCGGGATGAGGAACAATAGGAAAGTAATAAACAAAAGTGATTGTGTGCGTGTGGTGTGAAAATAAGAAATTAAGTATATATATTTACCCAAAAACATAACTTAATCCCGTATGATTTGACTGGCCTGTTGGTCTAGTGGTTAGTGGCCCTGACTGCTATGCCGGAGGTCGTGGGTTCGATTCCCACCCAGGATAAATGTTTTTGTGATGAGCATGATCATTTGTTCTGTGTCTGGGTGTAATTTATCTATAATATGATTGTATTTGGGTAAATAATTTATAGTCATAATTTGGTTCTGAAATGGCGATCATGTACCGGAAGACGTAGCGTTGGAAGACCTCCCACAAGTTGGACCGATGACCTGGTAAAGGTTGCGGGAATCCGATGGAGATCCGAGACGTTCAGGACCGTTCATTGCGGCGATATTTGGGGAAGGCCTATGTCCAACGGTGAACGTTCTTCGGCTGAAATGATGATAATTTTATCGTCATTATATCCGCCGAAAGACGTCGACGATAATAATTTAATAACTTGTAATCGTCAACAAACAGGCACAATGCGAGACCACGATAGGAAATAATCATAGCCTTTTTTTTTTGCTTTTTGACTACATGGACTTTTGGGTAAACTAAACTCTTAATGTTGCCACTAATATAAATTTTGGTCAAGTCACATAATATGCTTTGCTTTATTTATTGATAATAGATACTCAGGAAATACATTTCCGCATTAGATAATTAACATAAAAATTAAAAAAATAACTGTCACACAGCGCGAGACTTAACATTTATGATGTAAAATTGTAAAGTTTCAAACTTGATAGTATTATTTTATTTCTCACATCGATTGAATTTCAGTATAGGTTTTTGAATCTCCGTAGATTAAAAAAACCTATGCCTTGCGCGTCTGGAAGAGATAGCCACCTACTAGGGCCTCGGGGAATTTGTAATTTCGTGGTTCTAGAATATAAAAGGTAACTGAAAGACACCGGTGTAGTTTTAATTGGTAAAAGTCTAACATCCTTCCCGCTCTACCCTAGGGAGTCATTGAATAATTTCCCACCTCAAATAAAATATGTTTTCAATAAAAAACATTTTTTCATAGCAAGCTTTTATAGCGTAGTATACCTGTATAATTATTACTTGTCAAGACGAAGCATACGAGCCCAAATTCGATAGGGTTATGTTGTTTAACTACCGAGTTCCTACGGTCACCTTCCAGTTCCATCATCAGATCAGCTCTGTCGGCTATGGGGTTTAACTACCGAGCTCCTACGGTCACCTTCCAGTTCCATCATCAGATCAGCTCCATGTCATAATAATTTTGTATTGTCATCTGATTTACACATGCATGCAAAATTTCAGCTCAATCGGTAACCCGGAAGTCGATCAAATTTAATTTGCAACATTTGATTACAGACATAATTATTACGAACATCAGGACTGATAAAACTAAATAAAAGCTTGTAAAAACTGCTCAAATTCTATATTTTTTTATAATAAAATGTAAAACACCAACACCACCAACATTTGCGGTAATCGTCGCACCGCAGATTGCCCAGGTATTTGCGAAATAAGACCAAAACGGTACACTGCGGTAAAGAACGATTATTTCAATATGGTCGCCGATATTTACAGCATTCCGTTTAAAAACTAATGAGTAATGGTTTAAATCGGTTGGTTGTAGGATCTCTTATGAAATAACCAATGGTTCCATAATCGTAAGACTTATATTTATTGATTTTTGATATTGATTTTGTCTAATCAGAAAGGCAGCATCCACATGATGGCTTGCAGACAGCGAGCAATGGGTAGTTCGCTGTCCGGACCGAGCCAAAGTCTTTGACTTAATAGAGATGTCAGCAAAACCGTAGGAGCCCAGTAGTAGTCGAAGCTTACTGGGACCATGGATTGACTTGCAAAAGAGAAACCAGACAAAGAAGGAATGGTTTTTGTCAGTAAAAGTCTGAGACACGCGCTGTCCTAGAGCGGCAGACACCATTAGATGATCCCACCTAAATAAAACCTATCTGAACACGGGCATTATTCCAAAAACATTCCCTGATAACAGCACTCATCCATCATATACCAACTTCGCAAACTCTCAAGCCAATCTCATCAATCATACACTAACAAGAGAACCGTTAGGTACAGCTGCACACGTCAATAGCACGCACTCCCGCAGGAAGCCGCCTATTGATGCAGCCACCTATCCTTGACCTGGTTTGAGACTTCCAGCCCGGCCGGGACGCAAGGTTACCACGCTCGAAACTGGGAATGCATCGGGAAGGGCAGACCCGGACAAACTCAAGGTTGTTGAGAGAGGTAGATATTAGGATGGGGTATATGATATTTATCATTGTACGTTAGTCTAAATAAACACCTTAGAAAACGTCAGTATTCCCCAAATGAATACTGAGATAAAAAGAACGAAACAAATTCAAGCATCTTTTAAAGTTTGGACCTTGGGACCCTAGAATGGAGGCAAAGAAGAAACTAGAGTGGGATTTAGTCAGTAAAATTCTGACACGCGCTCGCGCTCCGCCCAAGAGCGGGGGATGTCATTACATGATTTCCCATCTAAAAAAAAATAGTTTTTAAGGTTCACTTAATTTTTTTAAGTAGTGTCATATGAGGACTATATCGATTCATGTCTGAGACACCTGATGGAACGCGATGATGTGGCTGACAATGGAGCTCGCTTGACTAGAAGTAACCTATTCACTCTTGAATAAAGACCGCCAATTTAGCCTACCTAGTCGAGTCGTCCTAGCCTGGTTTTTCTTCAAAATAAGCATAAAATGAAGTATACAACAATTATAAAGCATAAATTAATAATTTAGAAACAATCATATAAATGGCAAAATTGTAATGTCGAATTAGGTGATAGGTGTCCAAGTACTTTATAATAATAATAATACGTTTATACCGACCAACAAAGAATCATAGTACGCATATAATAAAATAACAACAAACACATACAAATAACACATACACAAATTAATTAAACACGTAAATGAATATTATAGATTCCGATTTCTCGGTAAATGAACCAGGCATTGGACCCAGCCTTGACCTACTGTGAGGCCTTGGACACACCCGGGGAGGCAAAGTTAGTACAGCCGAAAGTGAAGGATGCAGCGGGAAGGGGAGGCCCGAGTAACATCAAGGTTGACACAGCTGAATGTAGTGGTGAGGTGAAAATATTGATTGACGAGGTGAGTGAGGTGGCTACCACAAAACATGAAATTATATTAGGGATAACGTTTAACGGTAAAATGGTGAAATAAAGATTTAGTAGCTAATTGGGAGTTAGGTTTCAAATTAGGCGTCTATTTTAGAGAGTTAATAAAATTGTAAACCAACAGTGGACGTCTTTCGACTGAAATGATGACAATGATGATGATGAATAAATTTTTAAAGAATATGTAAGGTATGATTAACAATCTAAGTAGTCTAAATACTGATGAGCAGATAATTAATTTAAATAAAAAATCTATGGAGAATTAGATATAAAAAGAGAAACTGACTAACATAATAACGCACAGCTGAAACCACTGGAACTAGGAGTATGAAATTTTGCTCCTTTTGCGCAATAAGAAAGGAACTTCCAAAACCCATACCCTAAAAAGATGAGATAGGGTCCAAAGTTTGTGTGAAGAAACCTAGACGAACGTAACCAAGAAGGCGAAGCCTGCAGAAGTTAGTTTAAATATAAATATACAATATGTTGCACCAGTTACGCAACCAATCAAAACCAGAGGTGTCATGCACGTAGTACAAACGCAACAGGATGCACCCAGTAAGGGTGACGCCATGATAGGATAATAGACCAACCGACTAGGTCAGGATGCAGCCAGACAACTGTGTTGATTGAGTCACGTGGAGATTTGTGTGAGAAGACAATTTGCCAATAGATGCACTGTGAGGATGCGTTCGAATGCAGAGATCACTGATTGTCCATTAAAGTTGATTTATGTGAGAACTGAGAACCGTGAGAGTTTATGCAGATGGATAAGTTTAGCGTAAAATTCGGAATTACTACTTGAAGTCCTCTCAACCTTAGTTTGGTCTTCTAGTTACGGTATTAAGTTCTCTTAATTATAATGATTTGATTTATTAGTTCATAATTTTAGCTTGTACCTAAATGTATTTCATTATTATAAGCCTATTAATTTAATGATACTTCATGCTGCTTGAAATATCTATTATTACAAGTATTAAAATTTATTGTGGATACCTACCAGAGTGTTGTCTTTTTTACCCCTAACTTTGAATGGTAGAGAATGCCTTGTTGCATTAAGTCTGCCTATGCAACTCTACTGTTATGTACAGTACATGTAGTTAAATAATTAAATATATCGATTCGGAATGTGCGAAGTCTCGCAAACCTCCGTTGAAATAGGAGGACCCACCACCAGCTAAGATTTGTGATGCAACATGTTGTTTCTGAGTATATACCGAACGATAATTTTAATCTTACGAATGGATATGTATTATAGTGATCATTAATGGATTAAGATCTGAGAGTGATTCGGGTAGGTTTTTTTCTTCAGTTGGCCCTTTGCGTTCCAGGTTAGCGGTGACTCTTTCTAACAATCCCACTGCCTATTCTAATATGACTTCAATACAGAATTTCGAAAGAGATTTCTATTTCAAAAATTGCTAAAGACTCGTAGCGATCAATCGCGTCGCGTAGGTACCTATTATTGTTAGGTATATAATTACCTCAAAGTGCTCTTGAAAATGCATTAGATGAAAAAGATTTTTACAATTCAATTTGGCAAGATATAAAATTTATTACTACGTGTACCTCTGATTCTTTATGAAGACTTGTTTATTCAATCAAAGAAAATGAAAAGTCGATAACAAGATTAGTTAGGTAGGTCAGGACCTAGATCTTAGAAGACGTCGTAGAAAGGAAATAACTTCTTATTGAGTTACTCGCAGAAGATAAATTTGTTGCGTAACTTGATAAATTGAAAGTCGTTTGGAGCAAGACTCTAAAATTGGAACTACCCAATTTAGGAAGACTTGTAATAAATCCGTTCTATTATGGACCCCGACGGTAACAAAAGGCTGTATTAAAATAGAGATCTATTCAGTCTTTATACGAAGATAGCAAAACAGACACAAAAATAACAAAAGCGAGGAAAACGTACAAAAGCCCAGCCTTTTCCTCCAAGTTTCTGAAAGCCGAAACTGACAGCAGTGGCCGTTCCGAAGCCGCCACGTCCAATAACCAAACATCGGAGTATCGAACATACCCGAATCACAATAAAATCAATGTAGCCTGCCCCAAGCCTGTCCAGGCCCGATGACGTACGTGCGAGCGAGACCCCAACACCCGCCACCCACAGGCAAGACAAAGACAGAAAACACACCACCCGATTTTATAGAGACATAACACATTTTACTGCACACTGCAATAATGTTCGTTTTAATTAAAATTGAGTAATCAAAGACTTTCATTCTTCCATTTTCTTTTGACTTTGTTGAGTTATTTCCTTGGATGAACTCGTGGATTTTAAAATAAATGGGTAGGATAAAATTATAAAAGTAATAAGCCCTTTTCTTTAGTACCTAGTTTCAGCGAGCTGTTTGTTACTTTGCCTGTCATATATATATTTTTATTAGCCGACTTGTAAGACGTTGTCTTGTCTTAGCAAATATCTGTCAATCGCTCAAAGGTTACAAATCCTTTTTCTAACAATAAAAAATACCTACAACAAAAAAATAATTAGCAAAATTGTTCCAGCCATTCACGCCTAATGACGTGACCATAGGAAAGAGGGATTAATCTATCTAACAACCTTAGTTTTAGTATATGCGAAACCATGGTGAAACCCGCAACACGTGTTCAGTATTTTTATGTAAACAATTTATGTACAAAATTTCATAACTGTTTCATAAAAAATCTTAAAGTTATAAGCTTGATAAGTCAGCAAAAATACAGTCACCGGGTTATCCGGACGACTCCGGGGTTGTTTTACACTTGCATCCAGCTGTTTGTTGGCAGCTAATGCCCGCTTTGACCTGCCATGTGTTGTACTTAGTGTCGATGGTGTAAATTAGTGCTTGACTGCGATCCCATCAGATGGTAAGCAATGATGCAATCGTTGCTGGTTAGGTGCACTAAGATATAAAGCTGACTTGAATCGATATCTATCGTGTCCCTTTATCTTTTCTGAAAAACAGTTCATTGATGGTTTTTCGTGTAATTTCGATATATTGGAAAGATTAGGAAAAAGTCAAGGTACTTTATTTTAAGTTTATCTCGCGCTTTGTTTATTAAGAGCCTATTCACTCTAGTTTTGAATGTCTATTATAAAGTTGGAAAAAAGCTAGGCTTTGATTGACGACTATCAATTTGAGTTCATGTAATCTTCTTAGCTGAACTTCAAACCGAATTTTAATAGCAGTGCTTGTGTGGCCGAGGGTTCAGGGTTACATAAGTAATGAGGAGCAACAAGTCGCTGTTACACGAGGATTGTACCAACTCAAAACCTCGGACACATATGCACAGCGTTTAGAATTCACTTTAAAGAGGAAAATTGTTAGCGGATACGTCATCGGACTACGCTGTGTAGTCTATGTTGGGGCCGGCGTTTAGTGCCATTTATCGTAATAAACTTCCGCCTAAGGTCTAGTAAGAAACGAAGGTGTAGTATTCCACGTGCGCCTTAAGGCCCAAGCGCCCGAAAAGTGCCATAAAACAGTGACTTTCTGAAGCCTACTCCTCGGTAACGGCCAGGTTAATTGGTTTGAAAAAAATCTATGTTTATTATAGATTTATGAATAACATTGTCAACATTTTATTTTTTCGTGCTATTAATACTTTTGTCTAAAAAAAATATTTAGCAATTTTGCAACTTTTCCCTACTCCTTCGAAACCGCTTGGATCTTTAGAAACATTTCTACACATAAAAAATGGTGGTTAAATATTCTTCAAAGTGAACATTGCTTATGTAAATCAATCAATATTTCGCAAAGTAAATGGATTTAAAGGTCAGCCACGCGCTTTCCGGGCGCTGTTGGCCGCAAATAAATGCACAGATTTGCGTACAGCCGCCTAGGCGGGTGCTAGAGGTGCGTCCACATAATTTTGGCCAGATGATCAAGATCAAGGAACTATAAGCCTTAAAGAGATGTCAGCAACTGTAAGGGCCCAGCAGGCCCGATGCCCGCTAGGACTACAGAGAATTTTTGGAAAGGAAACCAGCGGTCCAAGAACACAAAGGGCTAATGAAGGATATAAGTGTGGTTTTAGTCAGTAAAATTCTGACACGCCATCGCCATCTCGCTCTAACCTAGATTAGGAGAAGGATGATGTCCAATGAATAAAGTGAGAAATTGAGCTGATTTTTTATATTTTCTTCATTGTATTTTTGTTAAAATATAACCGAAGCGGGAAAAATAATTGGATGATTCTCAAAAAAAAAACGTGCCTGGCAGAAACAAACTGAATTCAAAATCACAAGCAAATTATTGGAAGAAATAAAGATCATTATGAAACATACATATCTATTTATATAAGATTCAAGATTCAAGAAAAAATCTTCAATTCTAACGAACTTTTCCAATAAAGAACTCCACGACCTAATAAAGAATCAATGTTTATATCACGTAAACTAAAACACGTAACAAACACCAGCCAATCTGGCGCGAGATTAAACTTTAATCGACCAATCACGACTGACTACGAACGACATTAGCCAATCACGAACGTCTCGCAAGACGTCAGGAAGTACTGCTAAAACTTAATGGGGCTGAAAAGCCTGGAATTTAATTTATTTAGGTACGAGCCTTTGTGAGATAAAGCCGAAATCGCGGTACTAAGAAAATAGGTACCTACTAAGAAAATAGATGAGGAAAATCTTAAAGAAAAGAGGGTTTTTTTAGAAGGGAAATCATCCAGTGACTTCTTCGACTCTTGGGCGAAACGAGAGGGCGTGTCAGACTTTTACTGACTAAAATACACTCCTATGTTACCTCTTTGCCTTTGCCTCCAGGGCTCCGGTGTTCTCTTTCGCACAGCCCATGGCTCAGGCCCTTACGGTTTGCTGACATCTACTAGAGGCGCGCGCGTGGAACACTACACTGCCGTCGACAAGTCTCCCGATTTGGGTGGATCGCGAGGGCATGACAGACTTTTACTGACTAAAACCGACTCCTGTTCCTTCTTTGCTCTAGTTCCAGGGTTCTCTTTGCCCCACTTATGGCCCCAGTAGGCTTCGACCCTGCTGGGCCCCTACGGTTTTGCTGACTTCTCATTCAGACGCGCGTGGAACACTATTTTGCCGTCGACAACTCTCCCGCTTTGAGTGGATCGCGAGGGCGTGTCGGACCCAGGGTTATCCAAAAGGGTGCTCGAGCCCCGGTATGAAGGCTTGAAGGAACGGGATGGGTTTTTTAGTCAGTAAGAGTCTGATACTATCTCCCGCTCCGCCCAAGAGCGGGAGTTGTCATTGGATGATTATTAGCATCGAAAAAAGGCCTTGTCGGACTTTTACTGATTAAAACCTACCACTGTTTCTTTTTTGCCTTTGTATCAGGACCTTGGGGTTCTCTTTAGCCTTCTTAAGGCCCCAGTAGGCTTTGATCCTGCTGGGCCCCTACGGTTTTGCTGACATCACCTTGAAGTGCGCGTGGAGCAGTAATAAGAGTGCAAATCTTACTCTTTAGTACGATTCCTCTTGGATAGGTCTCAATAGGTACATGTTTGTCTATCCTATCCATTAGGCTAAAACTGTCAGCCAAACTTGATAGTTTTAAACTATCAGGTTACGAACGAAATGGAACTTAGAAGCTCATTCATCTCATAAAAGATCATGGCCACCGTAAGCACGGGCTTGCGGACGGTGAGTTACGGGTAGCTCGCCGTCCGTCAAAACCCAGGCATGGGTGGATGGCGCATCTGTTCCACGTGCGCCTTAAAGAGATGTTAGAACACATAAAACAGACAGCGTCTACTAGGGCCATTGCCTACCAAGGTTCCAGGACAGCTTGTTAGAGACAGTTTCTGTGGCCTTGGATCGAAAAGGTAAAGGAACACAGGTGGGTTTTAGTCAGATAACTGCCTCATCACGACTTGGGTCTTAGCGGCAAGCGGCGCGGCGAGCGGTGCGGCACCAGTAAGCGGGCGCTATGAGCGGCGTCTCGTGGTGTGCTTCAAACATTTTCATACTTTTGATCTTACCGTTGGACACCCCGCGCTAAGCTCCCGCTCACAGCAGGGCCTTAAAATTCTGACACTCACTCAGACTCCCCCCAGGTTATCTGATGACGTCACACTAAAAAAAACATTAGGTTTTCCATTACGAAATTATTCGCTTCAAGACTTTACTGAAAACCAGTAACTAGTTCAGAGAAACATACTCTGTAACATTTAACTGCAAGACAGTGTAGCACAAATCGATATACGATACGGCTCATACAAAATGGAAAGCACACAATGTGGGCTATTATAGTAATTCTTCAATTCAAAGAAGCATTTGTAGAACAAAGGTGCCCCAGTTTCTAGCTTTAATATCCCCCATTACAGTCGAAGCCAGCGATTATTACATTTATTATTGATGGTAAATGGACAGACAGCGAGAACTGACATGTGAAATGATAACGTAGCTAAATTACTTAATATGACTTGAGGGACACGTATACCGTAAAGTACTGGCGACGAAAAATGGCGAAGTGTTTTATTTTAATTGTATTTTTTTGTCGATATAAGCCAGTAGAGAGAAGTGGTTTCCAAGTGGTAACGGCCCCGACTTACGAGGAGTAGGTCGCGGTTTCAAACCCAGCCAGGCGTTTTTTTTTTTTTGTAATTTAAGTATATCCTCCCCACTACTCTCAAAACGGTGAAGGAAAACATCGTGAGGAAACCAGCATGTACTAGAACCAAAAATTCGAAGACATGTGACATCCACCAACCCGCACTGGGCCCGCGTTGTGGATTACGGCCCATTCCCTCTCCTAGAGAGGAGGTCTGAGTCCCAACAGCGGGAACATTATAAGACCGACTATGCTATGCTGTAAACTAGTGGTTGACTGTGATCCTACCTGATGTTGGTAATTGGTGTTAATTCTTCTTTTATTGTATTTTTTTCAGTTTTTATAGTGCTATCAGGCGGGCTCTGGGATTGTTCTAAAGAGTTACTATGGCCATAGCACGCAAAAGGTAACACTACCGAAGGGACCCTACTTTTTTTTTTCGACGTTGCAAATCTTCCAATAACTTCTACCGCTAGAGTGGACCAAAAGGGCGTGCCAGACATATACTGACTAAAACTGCATTTGTTTCATTCAGTTTCCTTTTGCGTTCTAGGACAAAGGGTATCATTTCCAGAAAATTCCCAGATCCCTAGCGGGAATCGGCCCTGCTAGGCCGCATCGGTTTCCTGATAACTGAAGGAACTCAGGTGAATTTTAGCCAGTTAAAGTCTTCACGCCTTCTATTTCTTTGACGTTGAAAATGTTACTAAGAATTAAAGAAAAGTCCTTTTTAGTCTGTCGGATGTGTTTCATTTAGTCCTAAACTAAGAAAATTACGCTACTCGTCTTTGTGTTACAGGGCTGTATTTCATCTCATTATGTATGTTCGTTACTTGCCGTGTTCAGCTCAAAATTAAGTATGTGCTGCAGCATTAATTATGCCAGCTAGATTGAACATAGACAGACATCTTATGCACCATTAACTTTTACGTCAGAAGGCACGAAGCTAACACGACTATCCAGAGTATAATACAGTCATATATTTGGCGAATCAGGTTATAAACTGGAAAGTAGGTCGCTTCTATTTAAAGTTTAAAGGTGTCGTGGTGGCAGAAATGGCTGAAACACCTGAATATCTGGGACGTGATTATGTAATTGTTGGAGCTAGATATTGTTCCCAGCTTTACACTCCCTCTTCTAGTTATACTGACACGACATTTATTTATTTGCCACTGCTATTCAGTGCTAAGGTTCATGGTATATCAGCTCTATAATGCTCCTACTGATGGAACTTCAACCTCCTCCCTAAGAGAAAGAATGGGCCGTAATCCACTACGCGGGTTCGGTGCGGGATATAGAATGTCACGTCATCGAATTTTTTATTTTAGGACATGCCGGCTTTCTCAAGATGTTTTGTTTCAACATTTTGACAGGAGCTTTGATGATTTAAATTACACAAAGTAATGCCTGGCTGTGAGTTATCCTTAGCTCTGCCTGGCTCAGGTAGAGCTAAGGATAACTCACAGAATATTTGAAATTACTCCGTAACTATCTCGCAGCCTAAAAAAGTAAAGTTTTAATAAAGCTAATTAAGAAACCAGCTAAAACTGAGAAAGTCTTAAGGACCAACTCAAAACATTTCAGCTTCTAACGCGGACTTCAGGCTTTTTTAGAGTTACAAAACTTTTGCCGAATTCTCGCAAGCCAGACAACACTGAATCGAAGTCTGTCAAAAGTCGGAGCAAATAGAGCCAGACAGTAGACACCTATTCTTAGATCTCTCAAATATTAACAAAGCAAAAACGTTGATAGGTGTATACAAAACATGTCTATATTGACACCTTTCACAAACCAAACATTCGCTCAAGCCAACATCAAACATCTATTATGTACATAATTTATCGAACAAATATAAATCCCACACAGCCTTATATTTTCTTATATAAATAATTCCTTTGTTATATAAATTGAACATAAAATATAATACTCTCAGAGGATTTTGTGTAGGTTGGAGTAGTGATGTACCGAATATTCGCATTCGCGCAAATATTCGCACATTTTTACATTCGCATTCGAATTCACAAGAAACATGCGAATATTTGGCAATTTTTCTTGATCGCGAATATTCATCAAAATTTTACATTCTTTACATCAGTTGTATTGTCATTCAATACCCGTTCAATCAATACTTAAATACCATTTTGTTTGTCAAAAAAGATTGCCAAATATTCGCATGGTTCTTGTGAATTCTGCGAATATTCGCGAATGCGAATATTCGTTACATCACTAGGTTGGAGTAATAGGATTATTTTGTCGACAGTACTTCATTTATCGATCTTCTGTTCCAATAATCTGGTCTATTTTTGTGTGCAACTCGTGTATTCCCTTATGAATGTTTTAGCGATAGATTAGTCCGCTTTCAAGTCTAGATTGGTGTAATTACTGAAGACTTAGTAGGAAAGTGCGGTTTTAATATTTAATTATGAGAGTGAGCGGCTGTTTCTGTTTTAATGTCGAATCGTTGTGTTGAATCGAATGAGTTATTTATTTATTTAAACTTCATGTACTGGAGTGGTACATAGGCGGACTTAATGCAATAAGGCATTCTCTACCAGTCAAACTTTGGGTTAAAAAAGATAATACTATGGTAGATGTGCACAATAAATAAATAACAGATATTTCAAATAGTATGTTGGTAGTGTCATGAAGTTACTTATAATAATAAAATACATAAATATGCTAATATTATAAACTAATAAATACTATGATAAATATTATATCATTATAATTATGATAACTTAAAATATAACAATTATAAAGAAGACCGCTTTTTTAATTACAGATTGGTATCGAAATGATCGAAATTAAGGGTTTTGTTTTCAAAGCCGTATCGCCATACTCGGCATTTTGACATTGACAAAACTCTATCTACTAACTTCAAGTTTTAATATAACATACAATTGCCGAAAAGGATCTTGAGCGCTCGTCGTTAGAGTGGGGTTCGCTTTGCGCATTCCATACATTGGCGAGCCAATCGTCTTCGTTGTTAGACACATGCAGCAACGCAGGGAACGAATCAGGAGTGAAGTCTATGACGCGATGGCGCGGCGAGCCAATCACTGACACTACCCTGCTACTTCGCACCACTAAAGCGACCGAACATTTGACTTCTGCGCAACTTGAAGCCAGCGCTCAAGATCCGTGGCGGCAATAGTACTAGCTTTTGGAAGTAGGTTTCTCCATACAAAGCTTTGGACACCCGTTTCTTCCCCTTTGGGGTGAATTTTGGAAAAATTCTATTAGTTGCCTACGTCATAAAGAGAAAACTCAAGTAAAATTTCACGCTCCTAGGCCCTCAAGTTTCGGCTGTGCATTGATAATATGTCAGTCAGTTTCTCTTTTTAACACGCTTATTGATTTTATAGATAAAAAAGAGAAACTGAACTCTATAAAACCAAAAATATGCTACCACACTCCTTCTTCCCAGTTCTAAAATCCTACCTAGAGAAAAGATGCCACGAAGTGAGACAAAACTCCGACACGTCACAAATGTACGAGATCAATTTGGGTGTTCCACAAGGTAGTATCTTGGGACCAGTCCTCTATCTTATTTTTACAGCGGACCTGCCCACCGTTAGTACCGCAGACCTCTCGGTTCATGAAAATCATGATACTGCATTTGAAAACCTCACAACACATCAGACCCTTAGAGAAGATTGGTTCGATCAATGGTGCATTAAAGTCCACACAGATAAGTCTGTCCAGCATGCTTAGCCAAGTTGTTACTCTGCAATCGTTAACGCTGTCGAAAATTGATGAAACGTATAGGAATGACGTCATCTCAACGTAAAGTCGCGTAGTCGGAACAAACGAATAGAAAATTCGTAGCCAAGTTCACATCGTTCAAAATGATAGAATGAATTTCTACAACGTTTAACGCTACATCCTTTGATAAACAAACGCTACATTGTAGAACGAGCGGCCGACGCAGGTGCGTCAACATGGCTAGCCCCTTATCGTTTTCTACAATTGCTGACACCGAAGCGTTACCGATTGGAGTACGGAATTCGACCCGATACGGTTATAACTTGGCTAGGGAGGCAGGTTACATTAGCACTCAGAAGGAAAACCTGTCCACCTGTGAAACTTTACAATTAAGACATCCCTTAACAAGATGACGCCAAATACCTAGGTATGCATCTAGATGGCGCAAACACATCTGGACTAAAAGGAAGCAATTAAACTGCAAACTCCGAGGTATGTACTGGCTCATCGGACGTAAATCATAGTTGACAGACGCCAGTAAAATGACTATCTATAAAACCATACTGAAGCCCGAATGGACATACGGCATTCAGCTATGGGGTTCAACCTGCAGCAGCAACATAGAATTACTGGAAAGATTTCAGAGAAAAACTATGCGAGCTATGTACAATATCCCTCAAAACATATGCAACAAATATGTGAATCTAGATTTCAACCTGCGGTCAGTTAAACAAGAAATTGAATCATACAGTAGGAATTATCAAGCAAAATTGAACCAACATATAAACTCATTGGCTGGTCATTAAAAATAATTCGTTACTCTACATAAACAAACAAACTTAAACTATTTATATTAAAACCTAAATAAATACCTAACATATATAAATAAATAAAATACAAAAACACAAAGTGCACTTAGGCGTCGAAGTACTCCTCCACATCGCTGTCATCCGGGAATGTGCCCAGAAGACTGGCAGCATTACCACGTTGAATGGCAATGCTAATTCTTTGAGCGAAGAACGAGCCAGCCCTCTGGTCACGCAAGGTGTCGATCAGTCGGCGAGAAATATCCTTAAAAAGGAGACGCGCATTCGGACCCCATGACCCAAGCGTTTCGACCCCAAACGGCTCAAAACTGTAATTACCAATAAGGTTACAGTATTTACGCCGGTGGCTGGTGACTTACGGAGAGAAGGCAGTTTAAAATACACTCGCCTTTAGAGAAATAATATAGCGGGTCTTGAGCTAAGATTTGCAGACAAATGATAAGACTATCATCACTGGATGTAAAACTTAGCTAAAGACAATTTGACGACGAAAACCTGGCAAAATATTAGATTATTACTTGGAAAAACAGATTGCTAAGTAGCAGGGTACAAAAAAAAGTTTCTCTTTTTATTTAAAACAGATTCATAAAGGTATAAGCTATACGTGTATTACTTTATCATGACCATTATTTACCAACACAGCTTCATTATCAGTCAAATTCGCTGATAGGATATGGAACATTGCCAGATTTTTGTTTTCCAACTTTACCTGATCAACAATCGCCATGTCTATAAAGGCCAACTGGAGAAAAAGGGACACGAATTACTTGTTATCTAAACAATAATAGAAAGAGGTATTGTTTATCTGTAATATGGTGGCAATGTCGTGATCCGATAACTAAAATTGTTTTTAGTTACATGTCATAGATATTATCCTTAGAAATATTTGTATAGTTCTGGTGATAGTATGTCTAATTGTCAGATAGGCAACAGGAGCCAATGCAAGAAAAAACTAGTGTTTCAATCAACCCCAATAAATATCAAGGAAATATCGTCACCTACACTGTGTTCTTTGCAGTATAGTCATCTAAATGTACCTAAGATGGAATGATTCATGTCAGTAACCTCACAGCCTCTAGGTGATTAGCTCTAATAAGTAGATACAGATATGATCTTCATAGCAATGCCATTTACTGGATCAGCAGAACTTTAAGTGGAGACAACACGTCATGCAGGTTTACAGAATCATTTCCTAACAAGCAAAACCACAGAAATGTTCGTAATAAGTGAACTATTTCGATTCCCACCCAGGACAAATGTTTGTGTGATGAACACGATCATTTGTTCTGTGTCTGGGTGTAATTTATCTATAATATGTATGTATTTAGAAATATATAAGTATTATTATTTATCAGTTGTCTAGTACCCATAACACAAGCTCTGCTTAGCTTGGGACTAGACGGCGTTGTGTGATAGTTGTGCAATATTATTATTATTATTATTCCATTCATTTATTATAATATACATATTTATCATATTTTTAAATATTTCTTCAAAAAATTATATTAAAAAAAAAAACATTTAAAAATATAAAAATAGTAGCCCACCGGCATCGGGAACAGGGTCCAAGCTGCCGGCGGTCAGGGCTCCTGAGAGAAGAACTTCCGGACAATACGCGCCGTGTCTAGGAGTACTGCCTTCTGGATCAAGCCCTTGATCCAACTGCCTAACGAGAGCCTCCGCAGATGTTGGTCGAGGCTCTTGGCAATTAAGCCATTGGCCGTCACGACTATCGGCACAATGATTGCTCTATCCACTTCCCACATGTCGACAACCTCGCGAGCCAAGTCAAGATATTTAGTTTATCTTTCTCAGCTTTCACGAGGTTCTCGTCATGAGATTTATTATTATTATTATTATTATTTCACTCAACATAAATTCGACACTAAAAAGGGGAACTAAGATATTAGCAATATCAATTAAGAAACGCCACTGACGCCGCTATAAATGTGGCAACATACTTCGAGGCCCAAAAACTTCGAGGGAAGAGAAAACCATCCATTTATGAAGAAGAAGAACCCTTATGAAATTAGAAGGTGGACGGTTTAAAAAGATCTTAAAATTATAGGAAAAGATGAGAAATTTTAGGAATTTCTGTAGCAAAGTCCACATAATATGTCTAATCCACGTTTCAGTTGACATGATGAATGATAATTTATTAATTTTGAAACAAACAAAAATAATAAATATGGATAGAAGAGCACAAAAGGTACTGCTTATTTCAAAAGATATTTGTTCCAACAGACCTCCGTCAGGAGAGTGAAGTGAAAGATGTAGACACAGCGTGTATCGATTTCTGAATTCTTATGCTAATACAGTTATAGAATCAGCGTTACCTACTTTCAAGATAAGAGCTCTACCTACCAGCTGTAATATAATAAAACAACAATGCAAAAACATTACAAACTCACTTTTAAAGAAGTCATAAAAACTATGAGTCATACTGGGAAACCTTTGGAAAATGTAAGCAATATCATAAATATACAAAGTCGTTTTAGATATTGGAATATGTTCTTGGGATGTCGGATTGTTCGAAAGAGTCACTGTGGCTCTGAAACGCAAAGGGTAATTGAAAGAACACGAGTGTGTTTTGGTCAGTAAAACTCTGTCACTCCCTCTCGATCCACACAAAGCGTAAGAAGTTGTTTGTTGATTTCCTACCCAAAAAACAATGGCGTATAAAATTCTTTGTTTTGGGTAAAATTACTAATGTGTAACCTAGCTACTGTTATCGGAACTAAGATTTTAAATAAATTGAATTTTCTTTTTGTTTTCCATAACGTGAAGTAAATTTTGAATATGAACGTGGCTGTAATAGATAGAGAAACTAACACGGTGGAAGGGAGGAAGGATTGTGTAAATCGTGATGTGATGTGTCCATCACGAAAGAAGTTCCTCCTTCCTCAGGGTTTCTTCAAAAATTATAAACTTCGACAAAAATTGCAGCAAGTTAATCATTTGCATTCAGAAAGTATACTTGATGCTAAGGAACTAAGGAGGAAGACCCCAGACGGCCAACGGATCTACAGAACACATAATCTTGGGTAGCGACTGTGGCGAAACAAATTGAAATGAACGACTCTGATGAAAATTTATTTATTTATTTACATAATTATATTATAACATCTTTACAGACGCGTCCAAGGCGATGTTATAATAAAATAAAATGTTACAATCGAACTGATCCAATGATGAAACCGGAAGGTAGGCACCGGAACTCCGTAATAAAACAATGTATCCCTAGCTATGTTTGGGCTTATTAGAATTATCACGAGATGCACTCTAGCTATAAATAGTAAATAGTCTTAATGGTTACTATTCTGTAGGTATCTTACAATACAACTTAAGGCGTATAGTCCCTTGAACCATATGGCCGAAATTATGTGAACGCAACTCTCGCCCTCGCCTAGGCGGCAGTACGCAAATCTGTGCATTTATTTTCGGCCAGCAGCGCCCGGAAAGCGCTTTAAATCTATTTTCTCTGCGAGATATTGATTGATTTACATATGCAATGTTCACTTTGAAGAATATTTAACCATATTTTTTTATGTGTAAAAAGGTTTCTAAAGGTCCGAGCCGTTTCGAAGGAGTAGGGAAAAGTTGCGAAAAGTTGGGAAATTGCAAAATTTTTTTTTTTTGACAAAAGTATTAATTGCACGAAAAAATCAAACGTTGATATTATTGTTCATGAATCTATAATAAACATATATTTTTTTCAAACCAATTGACCTAGCCGTTACGGAGGAGTAGGCCTTAGAAAATCACTGTTTTATGGCACTTTTCGGGCGCTTGGCCCTTAATGTATATCTGTAATATTCAGATTTAGCTGTGGTATACCATTACAAAAGTGTTGTTGAACCAAATAACATTTTTGTAGTGATAATAATATGTGCATATGGATGTACAGAATATAAGAATGTACTACTGTATAATTCCTGTGTTCTGTGTATGGATGTATACTTCATATTCGTGATACCCTACAGTAATTTGTCTTTCGCCACATATTATCACTAATTTGTGCGTCTGCACTAATCAATTATATCAAGTGGAAATGTTTTATTGGCGAACAGACAGACGATCGAACATTCTCTTTAATTAATAAGTACGAGAGGAAAGTGTTTATAACCGTGAACTGATAGACGGACAGAATTATAACGTATATTACATTATTTTATTTTAATATTGTTTTTTTATATGGTTGTGTTATTTATTTTGTTGGACAGATACGAGTATAATATATTCGTAGATGTTAAATGCTCTTAAATTCAGGTTTTGCAATTATTTTCTTGGAAGCCAAAGCGTATTTGACAGTGATATCCTCTCTTAACCAAATTTTCAATCGAACGGTTTAAATGTACTCTGTCTTTCTATAATTAAAAAATCATCAACAAAGGTTCGGTTGTTCTGCAAACAGTACTGGTCTACATTACTTAGTCCACATCACATAGGGCCTTGGGTGACCTCCTCTTCCCTTTCAGTCTCACGGCAATTACAAAGCTCCCGTTTGGCTCTCCCCGTTCTAATTAAACGTTGACAAGGCGAGGAACTGACCCACAGGCCCGACATATTAACTTATTAACCCTTCAACTTCGGAGCTATTTCGGAAGCCAATCGATTCTAGGCAAAATTAGCTTTGCCCGCCGGCTTGACCCAATAAACGCCCAGTATAAATAAACAATGCCTACAATATTGCCAAAGTATATTGTGCTTCATACTATATTAACTCGCGACGACTCTTACAGTTTATTAACATAGTGAACAAGTTCTGTTTATGCGAGGAATTTACATATGTATGTATCGGCGTTGTTTGATGTAAATGTCATGCCGGTACCTTTTTAAAAAAAAAGATAGTGGAAAATGTATTTACATGACACAAGACAACGACGGAACTTAATTGCTGTATCGAAAATGAAGAAGGTTTATGGAAATCTGTATTTAACATCGTAATAGTATTATCGTTGAATAAATATGATATAGGTATACACATCTACTTAAGTTTATTTTCTTAGAATTCACAACGTCTCGAACGACCGCCAGCGCTGCATACGCACATGGTAATTAACAAAACCAAAAAAAACTCCAATAAGAAAAGTAAATATGGCCATATCTTATAAAGGACATGCAAATATTTGGAGAAGCGGTAAACATGAAAGAAAGTGACTCACTTGCCGAACAGCGGATGCCACAAGTGGAAGGAGGCCGGATCGTGCGGGTGCGGCGGCAGGTGTGCCGGCGACTCGCCCAGCGGCGTGGTGCTGCCCACCTCGGGCTCCTCGCGCCGCCGCGCCATCGCTGCCGGGGCCAGCCCGCGCCGCGATGACGACGACGCCATCGCCATCGAGCCGTCGTTCCGAGGCGGCGCCAACAAGTTTTGCAACGATTTAACACTGATCCGAGGCCGCGGCGAGTCTTGCGACCCGGTCGAACTACTTCGCTGGTGAGCCTGCGCTTCCGAGTGCTGCATCGATTGCAGATAGTTGTTATTCGGGAAGTACGGCGAGGTTGGACTCTTTTGCCCCCGTGGCGACCGCTGGCTGCCCATCAAGTTGGGATTAAAGTATGGTATCTGAAGGCCCGGCAGAGGCATGTTCGGCCTTATGTTTGGATTCATCCCCGGGTACATATTTTGCAGAAAGGAATTGTGCTGCATGGCGGCGCGCTGGCTGGCCGTGTAGTTAGCCATGGGACTAGATCGAGACGACATACTGCTGTGAGATTTATTTTGATGATGATGACTCTTTGTCGAGTGAACGAACGGATTCTGCACATCTAATGATTTTGCCATTTCTTTCGCCTGTGACTCGTTTGCTTTGGTTTGACTTTGCCTTTGAGCTTGTTGTTGATTTGAATGGTTCATGGATTCTTGCCACATTGCGTACTGCATACGATTTTCGTAATCCATTGGAGGCATCACTGGGAAACCTGTTGGTACCCCAAAACGGGAATTTGGGTTAAATACTGGTGATATTTCTGAAAAACCCTGTCCGGCGGAGTAACCAGATGAATTGAGTGCTTTTAGAAAATCCATATTTTGTGAGCACGCGGCCATAGCTTCGAGTTGGCTGAGATAGGGTAGCCACAACATATGGTTAAACATAGAGGCGCTGGCAGCGTCGATGTCGCCTGCTAGAGCGTCGATCGGAGGTATCGGCTTCGGTTGAATACTGGTGATAAGCTCGAGTTGATTTGAAGCCGTCGTATTTTCACTACTTGATGTGCTTGTTGTACTTATTGAACTTTTTGGTGTGGGTGGTTTTGGCTCCTTTTTTGGCGACGCCGGCCGTTTAGGTTCGTTCAATATTATACTTTCTAATTGCGAAAATGATATGACCAGTATATCTGGATCCCTCAGAACCATGGGGTAATGGAACGCGTCTGGTAATCTAAACTCAGGGTTAGCCATCAGCATCAAGGGAATTTCAATACCAGGAGCTGTGAGAATTTGGTTCAGCTTGTTTTTCGGGATGAGAATAGGATCAGGTATGTTAAAACTAGTTCCCGATCTCAAACTTTGTATTTGTTCCAGTGGGCTCAATTTATTCATTTTCTCGACGTATTTCACTGGAAGCTTTTCTTCTGCCTCTGTTTTCTTCGACTTAGTGTGAGCTTCGCTATTATGCTCATCCCGATCACATTTATTGAATACCTTGTTTATTTTAACTAAATCATCGGTAGACTCCCGTCTTCCTTTTTTCTCTTGAGGTTCACCGAATTCCTTATTTAACTTTCTAATCTCGTCTGAGTAGCTCGTTACAGTTGGGCTGGCTGATTTTCGATGTTTACCTAAGTTTAACGGTTCACATTGCTGTTTTGTAATAGTCACTTCTGATGTGTACATTTTCGGCGACGGTGATGACAACAAAGTTTCTAAAAACAATGATTGTTTGCTCTTGGATTGAGGCATGGTAAATATCTCGGGGGAGGACGGCACGGCGGGGATGCCGCTCGGCTGCGGCGACTGCATGGCATCCGACTCTCTGGAGGGAGCCCGCGGGATGTCTATCCTCCGTGGCGATGCATGCGGGGTGGGTAGCCTTCGTTGAACACTTAGATCTTTAGGTAGGTCGTCGCTCTTTTCTGATAAATTGTCTTCCATGTTGTTTGTCGTTTCAGCGACACTAGCCACTACTCGAGCTGACTTTTTAGGTTTAGCATTTTTGACACTTAAATCAGTTGCTACTAATTCCACGGCTGCCGGATCTTCTATTTCTTTCGTAAACTCTATGCTTGGAGCTTCCACTTTTATAGTATTTGAAAAATTACCTTCGTCATCACATGCGCTGTCGTCAGTTTCTTGTTTGAGAGTAACGTTGTTGACATTTTCAGTGGACTCGTCACTAGTCTCAGGCTGTAGTTCACTGGGTAAAGTTGATTCACTCTGATCCGGCTGATATTTAGGTTCCTCCGAGGGTTCGGGGATTTCAGGTACTTGTTCAGAATACATTTCTTCCGTATTTTCAACTTCACTCTGTAACCTCTTCTCGGCATTTTGATCGTATTCTAAATGGTTAACTTCGGTAGTGTTCTGCATTTGTGACGCTGCTGATAATGTTTCAAGCGTGCATTCAGTCGGCGGGTCGGTGGAAGCGAACACTTCGTCCGACATGTAGGACTGTTCAAGGGACTGCTGCTGCTCCGCCAATGGCAGGTGGTCTCCGATATGATGTAAGTGCAGCAGACCCTGCGCCGCCGTCATACTACTGCGACTGGGCGACTCCAGCGACTGCTCGAGCCGGTCAATGATGTCGGCGACTGGTGCACCTCCTAGCAGAATGTCGTCCTCCTCCTCGACGTAGTCAGTGCCGTGCACCAGGTGCGCTAGCTTGTCGAGCGCCTGCCCGAGAATCTGATTATCTTCACAACCTTTCTCTACCAGCGACTCGAGCAGCGCCTCGTCGTGAGGTCCACCGAGCTCGGGCAGGTAGTGTGCTTCACTAATAGTCTCAAACAGGTCTTTGTGCACGCCCATGTCATTATGAAACACATCATCTTCGGAAGCGCGCTCGGGCACGTGCGTCTTGCGCTGCTCGAAGAACATCTCATCGGGCGGCTTGGGCTCGCCGAGCTCGAACGACATGACGTCACGAGCCACGTCTTCGGGTGGCAGGAAGGGGTACTGCGAGCCCTGCAACTCCAGTTCCAGTTCTTCGCCGCGCTGCTGGTTGAACTCCAGCTCCGCCACGGCTAGCAGGTTGTCGAGCGGCGTGGGCTCGGGCGGTGCAGGCGGCGCGCGCGGCACCGCGATCGTGTGCGATGGGATGTGCGACTCCAGGTCGGGTGCGAGCCAGGCGGGCGCGGGCGCTGCTGCGTCCGTGCGCCTCCGCCGCGGCCTGCCGGGGCGCCGGCGCCGGCGCCGCTCCGGGGGAGCGCTGGGCTCGGGGGGCGAGTGCGCCGGGGCGCTGTTCACAACAATAGAGTCAAAGATTTCAGTACGCGGGATAACTCGCCAACCGGTCGGGGTGCGCGCGATACGGATGCGGTTACGCGGGTCGTAGTCTTCACAGCGGACCTCTTGCACGGTACCGTCGCGCTGGCGAGCCCACAGGAACACGGGACGCAAGCGCGGCGCGGGGTGCGCGGGCGGCGGGGCGGGCTCGGCTAGTTCGCGGCCGGCCTGGCTGCGCGCGCGGCGCCGGCCGGCGGGGAGGGGGGTGCACGCGTGGGGGGCGCTGCGGCTGCGGCCGGCAGCGGCATCGGCGCGGGGGCGGGCGGCGCGAGGCTCGCCGCCGCCGCCGGGCGCCCGCGGAGACACTCCGGCGCGCCGCACCGCGGGATCAGGCGACGACCGCGCGGACGCGGCCCCGAGGCGGACTGGCGGCCGGCGCGAGCTCGCCCCGCCCCCCGCCGCCCGGGCCGCCCGCCCCCGCCCGCGGCCCCCGCGCGGCCCGCCCAGCGATCGATCGCCCGCCCGCTGCACCCGCCGCCTGCACCCGCATGTAAACACGGCGCGCGCCCCGGCCCCCGCCGCGACGCCGCGTTTACGTGGCCTCGTTAATCTTAAATCCATATCTGCGGCGCGCGGAGTACGCACGCCGGCACGCCCCCGGCGCGCCGCCGCCGAGCACGTGCAGCCCGCCGCCGCCAGCGCGCCATCCTCGCCGACTCTCACTGCGCTCATCAGACAAATCCCTGATATCTCCGGGGGCACCGATACTTTGACCTTCCGGTCTAGTATACATTGTAAACAAAACAAACACACTTCAGAAATTCTCAACTGATAATGAAATTGACAAAACCGGAAGGAGGTAGCGCTAGGACATGAAAGAGGCGTAGTAAAGTATAGCTGTCATCAACATCCGCGAGATGAGGCGTTCACCCGCGGTCACGGCAGGTTCAGTGCTCGAGAGATCGATACGAGCGGGTAGTGGTGCCATCTCGCCGGCGCGCCCGTGCCTACTGTACTACTGGGGAATCCATCCATTCAGTGTTCGCGCTTTCGCTCGATGCGGGTAGATGGAGCTTGACAGCTGTAAACTGAAGCGGTCAAGTTTATGTTACAAATAAATATTATCTACTTTGAAATGTGTTTAAACTGTTTTTGTAAGTGTAGGTTGCGACTTTCATAGAAAGATTAAACTATCCATATTCGTATCTTCAAGAAATCTTACGTAGAAATGCTAGATTTCTATGTTGAAGATTTCTTGAAGTTGTAAGTTTTCAGGTAAAAGATTTCTTATTGGTACGAAAACTTTATAGCTTCCAAGCTAGTGTAGGTACGAATAGACACAAACAATTCATCGTCATCATCATTTCAGCCAGAAAACGTCCACTGTTGGACATAGGCCTCCCCCAAGTGTCGCCACAAGGAACGGTCAGAGTCTCGTATCCGTCGGATTTTCTGCAAACCTTTACCAGTCACCGGTCCACCTTTTAGGAGGCCTTTTAAAACTGCGTCTTCCGGTACGCGGTCCTCATTCTAGAAACTATTGGCCCCAACCATAGAAATTGTCATCTGTTCTGCGAGAAATGTGACGTGCCCGATTGCCGATTCTTCGAATCCGTGCTATGTCGGCAACCTTGGTCCTGCTGCACATATCTTCTAACAAATAATTACTGATCCAGGTTTTTAAAACTTCAATCTTTTTTTATTGTTGATAGGCTCGCGCTTGACCACAATTTCACCTGATGGTAAGCGATAATGTGGTCGACAATGGAGCACGATTGCCTATAAGTAACCTATTTTTTTTCATTATAGGGAGGTGATGTCATTAGACGATTTTTCACCTAAAAAAACAGGTAGATAGGTAGATTAGTGTCTAGGTACTTTCTATCCGGCTCGAAGAACAGTATCTAGAGATCGTCACGTCTAGGAAATTCAATCCCGCAAAGAAATCATCTATCAATCAATCATAACCCTGGAAAATTGAAGTTGGCAATCCCACGGACGCTGTGAGATTAGCGCGATTGTAGTATCCCCAAATAGTACCTAATTTGACAATCCAGGCGTTGCGTTGCCAAACCCAGTCACTAGCTTTTTATTTAGTAGACTTATAAATTAATCCTGCTTCCTCCTGCTCCAATTAATATTTATGATCCCGCAAAAAAGGTGCAGGATTGGATTCCTAGTCACGGCCAAGAATTAATTATTTATTACTTATTTTTAACAAATGATTGTTATTGCAGTATCAGTTGAACCTATCATTTGACAACAGTAACTGTAGAATAAACGCGAAAATCCTTCAAACAACTATTTTTTTTTTTTTTTGGAAAACGCGCCTCTCCTCACACTAGTAGCCCGATTCACGTAATGAAAACCGTAACGATATCGTAGCGATTTAGTCGTTTAGATTCCGTATTCACATCGATCAATCGAGTTTGAATGATACCGTCGTTTGAAATTCGTGGATTTAAAAAAATAATCTGTATTACATTATCCTGGTAGAATACATAGTAATGTAACTGAAAATAAGTCGATAGATCGTGAATACCGCTTTTGGATAGGACTTCGATCGAACGAATATAAAACTTCAACATTTGGCTTGTTTCATTTTACGTGAATCAGGCTACAGGAGTCAACTACTCCTGTATTATATGTAGATACGTTCAGTTCACAAGCATGTAAACTCATGCACAAGACACACAAACCTTTACTACCTTTGGTTAAGTCCAACCTTCAAAGCCTTGAGCATAGGCGTAGAGTAGCCAGCCTTTCGGTGTTTTACAGGATGCATTTTGGAGAGTGTGCGCAGGAATTGCATGACTTGATTCCGCCATCGCAATTCTACCATCGGACAACCCGACGTGCGGATTCGCCGTACGTCGGGTTGTTCACCCTTACGTTGTTGAAACCTCTACGGTCCGGACTAAGCGTTTTGCCACGTCGTTTATACCGCGTACGTCGATGGACTGGAACAGTCTGCCTGCTGCGGTCTTCCCGATCGAATATAATTTGGGTGTCTTCAAGGCTAGAGTGAATAGGCTCTTAATAAACTAGTGCGCCTCACTATCAAAGGTTGCATCGCTACTTACCATCAGGTGGGATCGCAGTCAAGCACTAGTTTATCTCAATTAAAAAAAAAAAAAACCTGTACTACCTGTAGGCGAAACAAATAAAGCAAGCTGGAATAGAACCCGTCGCTACACGCAGCACAGCAGCCAGTCGATGAAACCAGCTTTTTTCCTTGGGAAATCAAAAAACTTCCCGCTCTCGGAGCGAGAGGTAGAGTATGACTTTTAGTGATTAAAATTTAAAACCCACTGTGTTCCCCTTAGACATGGTAACTCCTAGCAACCCGAAGCTCTGGCAGGCATTGACCCTTAATAGCCCTGCCAATCTTGCTGACACCTCTTTGAGGTGTGTGTGGAACACAATGGTCGCTATAATTCCGCTGGCTAGCCTGGCGCTTTCACTTAAGTCAGAAATCGTGGGTTAGTGACAACTAGGTAACTGATCAGGCTCTTCCAGCCACCGTAGGCGTAGCGGGCGGCGACTAATGGGTAGCTTGCCGTCCCTCCATCCAGTAACCAGCCAGATCGAGCCCATTGTCGACGTCGTGTAGTGTCGTAGAGTATACAAGGCGCGCGTGGAAACTCCGCCTTTTAACTTACGTTTGAGGACCACGGGTTTCCCTTTAGGAAGTCAATCCATGCCTTAAGAAATCAGGAGCTAGTGTGTACATCTTTAAACAGGCAATAATTTATGAGGGTACTCCTAAATCTGACGAAAAGGTACAGAAATGAAACTTACTTTATTTAAGCCCAACAAATACAGTAACATCCTTATAATTAGGTAAATAAAGAATGAAAATCTGCAAAGGATTTACAATATTGTTTATTTTAAATAAAATATTGCAGCTAACAATGTTTTATGTTCTATGACTAGACTATGATTTTAATAATATATTAGCTATAGGGCTGATTTGACAATAGTCAGATATTTTTTAACTCTCACTCATATATTTTATATATTTTTGACAGGCTTATGTTTTACTAGTATCTCTACCATGAGTTTAAAACAATAGTATTTGTCGATACTCGATATCTACCGATTACGTAAATATTTTGCATGGCAAATTTTGGTTCCGTAAGTAACCGCTAGAGGCGCTGTAAAATTTGTCATACAAAACATTTACGTAGTCGGTATCGAGTATCGACAAATACTATTGCTTTAAACTTATGGCAGAGGTACTGATGGTAAGCAATGGTGGATTACGGAGCACGCTTGCCTAGACGTAACTTATTAAGACCCCAGGTTGTAGCTATCAGAAAACACAGACTCCGGCAGGGAATTTCACATCTAACTGTGCGCATTGTATTCCCAAAACGTTTTGTGTATGGGTGGGATAAGGCTGTCAAATAGCCATTATGGCGTTTTTTATGTGTCCTTTTGACGGCCTGCTGCGGCGCGTTAGTGGTACTGCATACGGACGATCGTATTTATCATAGGTGACGCGCGGTGCAGCAACCGTGAGGCAAACGGTCGACAACAGGACGGCCACGTCACAACCACCACGTCCTCAATTCGGAGTTGACTAGCGCATCACTAGCATACAAAATATCGGAAACTTATCTGGCTATTGTAAAATAGCCTGAAAAAAAATGGCCACAGGAAAATTACAAAAATGTATTTTTGACATGTTTTATTTTTTCAGACAGATATAAGTTACTAAGTTTTTTTTATGGTGGGAAAAAATCATCCAATGACAACCCCCGTTCTTGGGTGGAGCGGGAGATAGTGTCAGACTCTTACTGACTAAAAGACCCACCCCGTTCCTTCTAGCCTTCGTACCGGGGCTAGAGCTCCCTTACGGATAACCCTGGCCCCAGTAGGCTTCGACCCGGCTAGGCCGTAAGTTATTAGTTTAAACTCAATTTTTTTTAATTTTCCTATCATTTATTCTAGCACATTCATACTTATATTTAGAAGAGGAATGTCATGAAGATATAATTTTCATAAATACTTATCATATTCTTAGTAGGTCAAAATATGTTTTATTTTATATAATTTTGTAGTTTGTGCTGTTAAAAACTCTCTACAAAGATATTGTCAATTACAAATATTATTATAAATACAAATCTAATACTGAAACGTAATGCCACGAGCAGTGGCAGTGGTAACGGCCCCGACTTAAGAGTTTTAGGTCGCGGGTTCGAACCCAGCCAGGCGCATCACTTTGTGTATTTATTTCATCAACAGTGCTCTTAAAACGGTGAAGGAAAACATCGTGAGGAAACCGGCATGTCCTAGAACCAAATTTCGAAGACATGTGACATTCACCAACCCGCACTGGGCCCGCGTGGTGGATTACGGCCCATTCCCTCTTCTAGAGAGGAGGCCTGGCCGTCACTCACACCCGAGGTTGTTTTATGTCCCAACTTATCACATTAATATAATATGCGAAAGTTTGTGTATATGTTTGTTACTTCTTAACGCTCAATTGGCTGAACGGATTTGGATGAAATTGGAAGACTTACAAGAAGATATAGAAACTTTCGACTTTATTAGTCAGATACTATAAGTGTGATTTAGATAGGTAAATAAACAACATTAGTTTTAGTACATGTAAAACCCGAAACACGTGTCTAGTATTTTTATGTCAAGAATCTATATATTACAGTATCGTGAAAAATAAAAAAAAAAAACATAAACTTCTGTTATGTTGTCCGCACAAATACATGGTCATCGGGCCATTTGGGCGACTGAGGTGTTACTTTGCTCTCGCACACAGTTGTGCGCTGGCGCCTAGTGCCCGGCATGACCTGCCGTGACCTGTGTTGTACTTAGTGTCAGTGGTGTAAAATTTGTAACTTTTTAAAATATTTTTGGGAAAAAATATGACATGGTTACTGATTCTGAAAAAACTACGTTCACGTTTCGCATATACTTAAAATAATGTTTTATACAATACAGTCCATCTTTTTAGGGTTCCGTAGCCAAATGGCAAAAAACGGAACCCTTATAGATTCGTCATGTCTGTCTGTCTGTCTGTCCGTCCGTATGTCACAGCCACTTTATTCCGAAACTATAAGAGCTATACTGTTGAAACTTAGTAAGTAGATGTATTCTGTGAACCGCTTTAAGATTTTCATACAAAAATAGCAATAAATTTTGGGGGTTCCCATACTTAGAACTGAAACACAAAAATTTTTTTCAACAATAACCAGACATCATCCTATAATACATAATATAGAGCACCTGAGGGCTTCTATATCAGTCTTTTGTTATTTACTTCCACATGTCTTTGGGCGATTCTTTGAAACCGACAGAATGCCTCATTTATCTGGGCTAGTTTTTTCTTTACAACTTTTATTTATTTTTAACCGACTTCTAAAAAAGGAGGAGGTTCTCAATTCGGATGTTTGTATTTTTTTTTATTTGCATATTATTTTTCTCCGATCACTAAATGTATATGTAATGTAAACCACTGGGCACTCATTTGTGCCCAGTGGCTTACATCCCAAAATAGATAGGTACGAACTCTAGTTTAGATGAATGAGACTTTCTCTTAGTTTCAAAGAATCACCCCTTCCCGCTTATAATTCTTCTTCTTCTTCTTCTTCTTCCTGCCCTTGTCCCATTTTATTTGGGGTCGGCGCAACACGTTTTTTTCTTCCATTCTGTCCTGTCACTTGTCACGCTATCACTAACTCCCTTTTCTTTCATATCACTTCTCACACAATCCATCCATCTTTTCTTTGGCCTCCCTCTCCCGCTCCATCCATCCACATGTAAATTCATAACTCTTTTAGCAACATGCTTTTCATCTCTCCTCTTTACATGACCATACCAAGACAAACGATTTCCTTTCAACCTTTATAATTATTAATAATTTATAATTACATACACAAATATCATATGAACTAACACCCAGAGACAAATTTGATATGCACTAACAACGGAGAGACAATAAGTTAATATATTCCACAACTATCACACAACGTCCTCTAGTCCCAAGTTAAGCATAGCTTGTGTTATGGGTACTGAACAACTGATAAACATACTTATATATTTCTAAATACATACATATTATAGATAAATTACACTCAGACACAGAACAAATGATTATATTATGCTCATCACACAAACATTTGTCCTGGGTGGGAATCGAACCCACGACCTCCGGCGTAGCAGTCAGGGTCACTAACCACTAGACCAACAGGCCAGTCAAGTTACCTATCTATAAATATAAATAAAGTTGTGTCTGTTTCTTATATCAAAATAATCTTTTTTTTTACTAAATGTAAACGAAAGTTTAATATTCGATAACTATAACAAAAATACAATTTAATTTTTTTTATATGTCTGTTGCGGCTATTTTCCGAAACGCTTGGACCAATTTTGACGGAACTTTGAATGCAACGTAACCACTCAAAGTTCCGTCAAAATGGGCCCAACAAATATAGTAAAGAGCAGGGATGTAACGGAGGTAATTATATCGGAACCGAAGGCGGAGTCGGAGTTTTTAAATTTGATTTATCGGAGTCGGAACCGGAATCGGAACCGGAAGAGGGCCAGAAGTGGTGGAAGGAGAGAGATATAAAGCAGATGAACGTGTCGTGTGCAAACTAACAACAATTGAAAAAATAAAGGAAAATAAAGTTCACGTAGCGGGAGTCAGGGGGATTCTGGACCTCCGATTAAAACCTCCGATTTAAAAGTATCGGAGCCGAAGTTGGAACCGAAGGTGTAATAATATCGGAAGTTCCGACTTAACGGAGTCGGAGTCGAAGCTCCGTAACATCCCTGGTAAAGAGTATATTGCTGATATAACTTTGTTAATTTGGTGTTACTATTTTAAACATAATACCAAATGGTTTCTGTGTATGATGCATGACTAGGATATTTATTCTCCTCATAACAACTCGCTAGCGTGGTCTCATGAATGTGCTTGGTTGGAACTGTGTGATCTGTTTAAAAAAACACACCAATTTACTTATATCACCAATATATCTCCCCTTTACTCTTACATCATCTGTGAAAATTGCTGGTGACAGACAGACAGACAATGAAGTCTAGCAATAGGGTACCGTTTTCACCTTTTGTTTGCGGAACCCTAAAACAGCTTCAAAAATTGTACTACACATTTACCGTCCAAAAAAATCTCACTTCTCAGTCCAAAAATCTCACTTCTCAGTCCAAAAAAATCTCACTTCTCAGTCCAAAAAAAAAATCTCATATCCATCTAACGTTGTTTCTGCAAGGAGCTATAAGGGTTGAAGGCCATGGTGACCAGCTTGTGTTCGTGGATGGCCTTGATGAGGTACAGCGAGCCCACTGCGATCACCAGCGCCGTGCCCACCGAGATGGCGTGGTAGTGTTCCATGTTGCCCACCGGGATCGGCCACACCAGCGTCTCTGTTAGCTGGAAATGAGAGGTAGGCCTTTAGATTCACTGATTAATTGCACAGTTTAAATATTTTTTTTTTTTTTTATTGATAGGCTCTCGTTTGACCACTATCTCACCTGATGGTAAGTGATGATGTGGCCGACGATGGAGCACGCTTGCCTAGAAGTAACCTATTCACTCTCGACTTAAAGACAATTTTATTTTTAAAGTATAAATGGTGTAAGGGACAGCCCTACACAAACTTTAAGGGCTTGCTCAGTAGAAGAAACTGAACATCCAACCATATTTTTTTTTTCAGGAAACGAATAAGTAATTCAGCCTCTCCATACAAACTGTCCAATCAAGTTAATAATTTTGTATGGTGAGGCGTACCTATGAATTTCGATCTTTGAGAGTATCAAAATATAAGTTTTTTGCGACATAAACGGCCGTATCTTTTTTGTTCGGTTGTTTTTTTCACAGCTTGAAGGGACCGCAGACCTGAGAATATGGATTTAATTTCAACTCGACACCTCCACGCAACGCACGCTACAAATATCGGGCAAGTGTGAGGCGGGCTCGCGCTCTGGGGGTTCCGTAAAAACTTAGCTATGAAAACAGTTTAAATCTCGAATTGACGAAGATTTTTTATTTATTAAAACTTTATGCAATAATACACAGTACAAAGGGAGACGTAATGCCTTAGGCATTTTCTACAGTCGATTTTTCAGCAACGGAAAAAAAAATTGTTATGATTCACTCTTGACTAAAAGACCCGGAAACGGGTTGTAGCCATCAGGAAACACAGACTCCGACAGGGAACTCCACTCTTTAACTGTACGCATAAATGTGGTCCCAAAACGTTAAACGTTATACACAGATATTAGAAAATGATAAAAACTACTAGATGATCAAAATGATAAAAAACGTTAAGATGATCGCGTACTTTCGCGCGGGGTAGTTGTTTTGCAATTATTTGTTTTTTTTTCTTACACTGAAGTCGGTTATATTTTTGTCTATAAAAAGTTTTTGTTACTGCATATTTGGACGTAAAGAGATACTTCCAATTTCGTAAGTACACACGGGGGACACAAATGCCAGTTCGTCTTGCTAGCCGAAAGCTCAGTTCGCCGAAGAAAATGCGAGATCGTCGTAGCTGTACGAACAGCAACCGAGCGCTTTTATTATTTTTATATTATAAAAGTTTTCAGGCGTCAATCTGAATTAATTTTACTGAAGAACAGATCCCTTAAACGGTAACAGTGTAAACTTTAATACCGCATGAATTTCGTTCTTTTTTTTTTCCACAACTATCACACAACGCCGTCTAGTCTCAAGCTAAGCAGAGCTTGTGTTATGGGTACTAGACAACTGATAAACATACTTATATATTTCTAAATACACACATATTATAGATATATTACACCCAGACAAAGAACAAATGATCATGCTCATCACACAAACATTTGTCCTGGGTGGGAATCGAGCCCACGACCTCCGGCATAGCAGTCAGGGCAACTAACCACTACACCAACAGGGCAGTCGAAAGTCTTTATATATGTCATGGTTCCAAAACTCTGTTCCTAACTGTTGTGTCACCTTGGATCCCCCTTTCGGGCCCATTGCCGCACTGTCGCAGAGTAGAATTGGTGTTAAGCATTGATGAAGTTTCTGGAATGTCGACCACATACCAGAAGACGTAGCGTTGGAAGGCCTCCTATAAGGTGGACCGACGACCCGCGGGGTTACCATTACGTTCAAAGTAAGATTGTTTTATTCTTATTCTAATGTGGGTGAGAGACAGAGTTATACAGGTTGCCTAGCGTCATCACCCACCCCGAAACAAGATTAAAACAATCTTACTTTAATTCATTCCATATTTAAAATCATTCAAAACCATAGCGTAAGAACTTCTACGCCTGTGTTACAGGTTTATCCTTGTACAGGCATATAACATAGTCATACCTTTATAAATTATTCCTAAGATTTTTTGTTACTATTTTACCAAACTTTAACTCTGAATAAATATTATTATTATCTCCTTTATTTTCCATTTTAACATATCATTTTATATTTTTAAATATTTCTTAAAAAAATAATTAAAAAAAAAAACATTATTATTATTATTATGGGAAAACGTTTAGTTTTTCGTTTAGCTCTGGGCTAGTTTTTAAGCTACATTAACGGGCCAAGCCAAGTCAATGTAGCGTGTTGTGAGTAAATTTAAAGTGGAGAATGGAGTATTATGTGGAGATATTTCATTTTCCCCGATTTGCATGAATTTTCTTACTATTCTGCAGGTGTTCAAAATTGCAGCTTTTTGGAGGGTAATGCAAGTTGAGTCTTTCAGATTGATTACTCTGATTATTATTATTATTAAACCCCAAGCGAACGCCGGCATTCGCGCACCTATTGTCTTTCTATTGTGTCTGTAATTTCCACGATTGAAAGGTTAATGTGTCATGGTCTAGGTCCTGGTGGGAGTCGCAGGAATGCGGTTGATGCGAGACGCACAAAATCGGTCGTGATGGCGAGCGCCGTCAGTTGAGACTGGTCATCTCTTAGCTGCCAGTGGGCTTAATTCGATTTCTATCCTTTAATTAATTTTATTTCTTATTATCTACATTGTGCTCACATAATAGAAGCAGCAAGAAATATATAACCAAGAAACGTAACCCATAATATGATTTAAAAGAGTGTCCATGGAGTTTCTTGCACGTTCTTCTCCATAGAGATCTACGCTTTGGAACGTGCAATTTAGCTTCACTTTTCTTGGACTGACCGACATTTGACTATTCAAAGGTGCCTGCAAATGGTCTGTTTGAAATAAATGATTTAATTTGATTTTTTTGGGGTAGGCCTATGTCCAACAGTGGAAGTCTTTCGGCTGAAATGATGATAATGAGGCTTTAAGGACTGATGAAGTAAGATAGTCATCTAACCAAGGTGTAGGGCAACTCTTTCCAGCTACACTTGTCCTTGGAGCCGCCGTTGCAGAGGAAGGTGACGGGGGCGCCGGCCTTGCCACACATGTCCAGGCGCTGGTCGGGGCAGCGCAGGTACAGCTTCGGCGGACCGATCGTGTTGCGCGCCATGCTGGATGAGAGAAAAATATTTTTTTATGGCTAAAGTATGTTTTTATAATAATTTATAACACTGGACTAAAAATACATATATACCGCTTAATTTTGATCGTCTTAATCCCGTGGAGGGTCGATCTGGTACATGAAACACTACAGATTTGTAAAGATAAAATTAAAAAATCAATCTTTTTTTAAAACTCGTATAATTAATTTGTAAATAAAATGTACGAAATTAGTTTTTTTAAGAAAACGTCAGCTGAGCGAGTTCAATGACCCGTTGCGTACAAACTATTTATAGGTCATTAAACTCGCTCAGCTGACGTTTTCTTAAAGAAATTCTGAACCCGTTGCTTTACGCGTGCAGCCTTTGCTAGCATTACTGCTTCGCAGCGGGAGGCGACCGCCTGCCACTCCTCGACTACCAATGGTGGTAAGGTACGGAATGAGAGCTCGCCTAGGGTTTATACCTATTTTGACCCTGAGTTTGTTTCGGTGTTTCTTCTCAGGGTAGTCAGCTAAGAAACACCGGCCTCATCTAGCATTAATTGACGAAAAAAAAAAATTCACGTGTAAAAGTGTTTTTACAAAACCTACTTGCAAAATAGAGATCATTTATCATTTATTAAAATTTGTACTCACCCTCCACCAGGCATGGCCAGGTGATACCTGGCGTGTACCGGCAGCCACATATACACCTTGCAGTCTTTGATCCTCTCAGTGATGTACGTAGTGGTGGGGTATGAGTGCTCAGCTGGCAGTTCGGTGTTTATGCGGTTATTTGGTACGGCATTCAACTGGAAAATTATGGATAAGATACATCGAATCAAGATCGCTCGGCAAAAGTGGAAGGGGCATGCGCAGTATTCAATTCTAAGGTCTATTTGGCGACGTGCGGGCGGGTGTGCGCCGTCGGCGACACGTCATTGGTAGATAGAGTCGCTCTTCAATTCCTGCGTTACGTTCTCGCGTCTCATTGGATACTGTTGTACTTGGGTACTGTTGCGTACAGCTTGTGTTATCGTATTAGTAATACGTAGTCGTAAAAAAAATGGCTAACGACGTGAATCGCGTTAAGAAAGAAACTAACGAAATAACATTTTATTTTTTAATTTTAATTTAAAAAAATATATTTTTTCTAAATTTACCTACTTACAAGATAAATTACAAGCAAAAACAAGTGTTATTATAAGTTATGTTGCTAAGGTTCAAACATACGAAATTAAAAATAAAATCCTAACATAATAAGAATTTCTGTGCGCAATTGTACACATGCGCCGATTGCCCCCACTACTTTCATCGAGCGATCTTAATTCACCGCGCGATCTGTATGAGTGAGTATTTCATGTTTAGAATCAAGCAATTATTTTGAAATCAACAAGGTTGTTGATAAAAAATTGCAATATATCTTTCTGACTTACTACCGATTTTTCTGATCTGTTTTTCAAAACTTTGACATATGTTATCAAAGGTTGAGTGTGACAAGCTACTTTTTATACCTATAAAAAGCTTTGTCGATATGTGTGTAAAATAAGAGGACTGCATTCTGTGAATAGTTTTGGACTCAGAAAAGCATGCAGATTATGATTCTGGATGTTGCCAGGAGGTATATTGGTCCTTTCTTTTTTACACTCCACTCCTTGAAAGTGCAAGTAAATTGACTGAAATGCTAAGAATCATTTTATTAATTGTTTAAGTAACAATATCTAATTGTTTCTTATGATTAAATATATCTATAGGAAGTTTGACTTCCTGAAAGAAAGCGAGTTGGAAGTTTAACCACTTTTTTTTATTATAGATAGGATTATCTTTAACTAATTTCACACCTGACGGTAAGCGATGATGCAGAAACCAAATCACTTTTGACGTAAAGAAACCTAGGTTGTAATAGGAAACAAAGGCTTTGGCAGTTAATTCCACACTCCGTAGCTGCATGCACAATAAATGTCCTAAAACCTAATATTTGAATTCTAAATACCTTCTTCATCCTCCTCAAGGTACTCAGCTCATCAGGGTTGGCGTAAACCCCATGGGGCAAGGTCTGGTCCAGCCCTACGACACAGTCCTTGTATAGCCAGCATTGGTCCTCATCACTGTTGAATACTATGCCATAGGTAATGTTCCTGGAAGAGCAATCATAATACTTAAATTTCTTGAATACCGTCAATTAGAAACAATAGAAAGACAATATACTACATACATATTTGAGTTTAACCTTTCAATCGTGGAAATTACAGACACAACAGAAAGACAATAGGTGCGGGAACTCCAGAGTTTGCTTCGGGTTTAATGAATTAAACCTCAAACAAATGCCAGCGTTCGCTAGAGGTTTAAACTCAAATATGAGAATAGGTTTAAACTAGTGACTGTCCCTATCTTGACACAGGAAATAAGAAACATAAAACTTCCTCCTCTATTGCTCTTAGTGAACACTGTATCAAAATCAGCTGGTTTAGCAGAAGTTAGCGGATAAACAGACAGATGGGTAAAGATACTATATTTAATCATCTTAATCATAAAAAAGTATACATGTAGATGGATGGAGAGGGAGAGGAAGGCTGAAGAAAAGATGGATGGATTGTGTGAGAAGTGATATGAAAGAAAAGGAAGTTAGTGATAGTTTGATGGGTCACAGGACGTAATGGAAGAAGAAAACGTGTTGCGCAGACCCCAAGTAATATGGGATAACGGCAGGAAGAAGAAGAAGAAGTCATAAAAAAGAAATTAAAATAGAAATAGGAAATGCCCAAGAAGGCTTGTTGAGTTTTTTGTGTGTTAGTACACAGAATAAAATAATAATAAAATATGATTTTTTAAAAATTTGTTAATTGTTTTTAAATTGTTTCATTTTGCTTTTGGGTGTTTCTGTTTAATATGTAGTACTAGGTTAGATAGGCATTCGCTCATATTAAAAAAAAAATACCAGTATTTAGCTGTATTTATTTCTATGTGAAGTTATCTACCTAAGTCTGGAAGCGAAAAAATGGTAAAAATTACTTTTTGTAAATGTCGGGGCCCCTGATATTTGTGATACCTGAACTGATACTAATAGACTTACCTGTGGAAGCCTTGATTCTTTAGAACTTGCTTCAATTTCACGTTAAAATCACAAGCAGAAGTAGAAATATAAGTGATACAAGATAACAATACAATTAGAGATAAATAAATGTTTATATTCTTAATATCACGCAGCATGTTGTATTACAACTTTGATGTTTCACACAAATGTAATATTAGAACACCTCTTTTCAAATTTTATTCAAATATTAATACAGAATTTGTATATAATTTTCATCGAAACTGATAACAACAATGACACGAAATGAGAGTGCATTCCAGATTTATAAATAAATAGTAGTAGAGAGCAGCATATTTTAAAAGAGACAGATATAGCAAGTCATTCGAGAAAGACAAGGACAAACTAAACCGCGGTGCGTCGACGCGGAATGTATTGATTTCAGAATTTGACACTGACAGTGACAAGTGTTTTGACAGAAAACTACCGATGTTGCTTATTAATAATTTGATTTTGTTTGACTTTTGGAACTGGTTGAATACCTTCGAAAAAAAAAACTTGTTAGCTATAAAAATGTAGAAAAAGAAAAACATTTTTTGTTATAATCAACTTTATGGCTATTTTGTAATTTTTTTACAGGTTTCTAACCAGTAGGTTACGACTGTTATTTCGAAGGAGGTATGTAGGAATAATAAAAAAATATTGAATTAGCAAACCTCCTTCAAAATAATTCACGAGTGTAGAAAATATAATTCTATAATATTTTATTCTGTTTATTTATTCTATTTTAATAAAATTATAATTCTAGGTGACGAAATGTGCCGATACAGATTGGGTCATTGGAGGGCGAGGAGTGGTAGGAACAAGAAAGCACGACCATCAATAAAACCTAACTTAGATTCAGGTAGAAGGGAGTTTGCGGGATCGTTTGAAGAGTTACAGGATACGGTAGTTTATGTCACTTATTTTGACGATCGCAAAGGAATCAAAACCTTATCGCACCTCGCAAGATGCTTTTTGCGGTTAGGTTAGGGGCCAGGTATCAAAGCAAAAGTAAAACTTAAAGTACGAATGTTATCGTTTTTGTTAAACAGATTTATTTTTTTCTATTACAAAGTTTGCATTAGGTGTGAGTGTGGGGGAGAAACGGCGCCGAGTACCTATAAAATCCTACTTTGTGCGTGGCCCAACACTTCACCGTCTTATCGTCCGTTAACTGTCCGGACAGAGCCCAAGAAGTCGACGGTGCGTATTGTTCCACGCGCGCCTCAAAGAGTTGTCAGCAAATCGGGGCCCAGCAGGGTCGAAGCCTACTGGGGGCAAGGATTTGTTTCTGAAAGGACGATTCGGTACGAAAGGCAACGATGGAACAGGAGTGGGTTAAAAACCCACAGACTTTGACTAAAAGTGTGTGCAAAACTTTAACTGACTAAAAGCCAGTTAAAGTCTGACACTATCTCCGACGCTCTACCCAAGAGTGGGGCATGTCATTGGATGATTTTCCCACATAAAAAAAAGTACGTAAGTAGGTACATTCAGTTAATGGCAAAAGCATCACAGTATAGGTAGATAAACAACTACAGAACCACAGGATTAACGAGCAAAAAAAGCAAAAAGAATGTCGCTTATAATTGAATTTCGTTGTGACCTTTTTAAAAGCGACATGAGTGCGGATGTTGTTTTCTTACATAAGTACTGTCCTAAGGGGAGGTCACTGTCCAGTGTAGGTGAGCGACGTCAAACAGTCTACTCGTACTTAAGAGCGTATACACACTTATCAGTTAATGTTTAATTTATTAAACCCCAAGCGAACGTCGGCGTTCGCGCATCTATTGTCTTACTATTTTGTCTCAAATTGACGGTATCTGAAAAGGTCTATAAAGAGGTAGTTTGTTTCTTTTGTTTATAGTAGGTTTTTTTTGTTGGTGGGAAAATCATCAAATGACATCTTCGCGCCCTTGAGCGGAGCGGGACATAGTGTCAGACTTTTACTGAATAAAAACCCACTCCTGTGCCTTCGTTGCCTTTCGTACCGGTTGTAGGAGGTAATCTCTGAAAGTACTGGTCCGATTGTTAGAATTTTTTCATCGATAGAAAGCTGCTTTATTCCTGAGTGACATAGGCTATATTTTAAATACACGGGCGAAGCTGCGGGCAAAAGCTAATCGATATTATTAATCGATGATGGTCAATTGGTAGTTTTGGCGGTATGACAAATATATTGTTTTTTTTTTTTTAATTTATATAAACTAGTGCTTGACTGCGATCCCACCTGATGGTAAGCAGTGATGCAATCGTTGATGGTGTGGTAGTGGTTGGTGGTGGTTTAAATTATAGACTTAATAATGCTAATTAAGTAAATTCAGTAGATTGTGAAGATATTCTTAACTCGGCGGAGGAGTCATCCATGCCGCGCGCGCCTCAAAATGATATCAGTAAAACCGTAAGGTCCAATAGAGTCAATGGAAATGTCACGGTAAATATTTCGAATAATCCTTCATTATTCGATAGAATGACCACCCGGTAATACCCGATTTTACGACAAGTCTACATGGCCTTTAAGCCATTAACGATCAGTTTATTTGACACTGAGATGATGAAGTAGTGGATGAATCACTAATGAAGTGATTACCGAATTACTTTGTCCCGTATGATTTCTCGAATGGTGTAGTGACTGAGTGACTGGCCTTAATTATGTCTCAGCCATATCGTAACACGCCGTATCACAAGTAGGCGCGTCAGTTACCTTAATTAACCCCGTATGAAACAGGAGGCCTCTTTCGACCCTACCCAAGCATTTTTTGGACCTTCAAGCGTCCTCCTTGCGTTTTATTCCTTGGTGACGGTCGTGAGTGGTCATGAGTTGTGATCTCTCTACTTCATCACTTTAGTTGTTATGATATTCCTCCATCTTTTCCTGTCTCTGGCGGTGTGAAGTGCATTTTACATCGTAGTGTCAAGAGTGGTACGGATCTAGTTGGACCAATGTATTGGGCTGCCCCGCGAGGCTTTTTCTCATCGATTTTACCAGTCTCAGTGAGCGAGGTTGCCACCGTCTGTCCTTGCAATGTGACCGAAGTATTGCAGTAAGGTTCTACAGAAAAATCAGTGTAGAGTACTGACAATAAATCTAAACGTTGGACGCTGTTTTGTAGAACGTATCCTCAGTATCGCCACAAGTCGCGATGTTTTTCTATCCGGAGCGCCTTCTTGGTTAAGATCACCTGTCTGGATACGATCCCTCAGAGCGACTACTATGCCCTTTCCATTTCATAGAATAATAGAAGAATTAGTTCCGGTGTGGCCGTCGCGACCAGTTCGGTAATGGTTCTTGGACGCAACGGGAATCCTACATGCATGTATCATTGAGATAGCTAGGGTGACATTTTCATGGGATAATTTGAGGACAAGATTTTGTTTTTAGTGTTCCGTACTTCGAAAGGAAAAAACGGAACCCTTATAGGATCACTTTGTTGTCCGTCCGTCTGACTGTCTGTCTGTGTCTGTCTGTCAAGACCCTTTATCTCGGGAACGCGTGGAGGTATCGAATTGAAATTAAAATTATAATACATATTTAGATCTGCGGTCCCTTGAAGTTGTGAAAAAATCAAACATTACTAACGCCTTTTATTATGGGACCACCTTTTTTGGTGTAGGAGATCATCAAATAATTCTCCCGCTCTGACTGGAGCTAGAATGAGGATTAGACGTTTACCGACTTAACCTCACCAGTGTTCCTTCAGTTGCCCTTTGTGTGTCAAGGCCGCATAAGAATCGTCCTAAGTTACAGTACACATTGACTGTTGTAGAGTTACTTCAGCGAGTATAAATGTACGGGACAATTAATGTATTTTTTAATATCTGAGTTAGTCCTAAAGTAAAAGTGGTCCATGATTGTACCTCTAGTACCATTATTTACTGTCATCTCTAAAAATTTTTTACGTTGACTACATTGTGAATCTGGTATTATAATAAAGAGTAGGTAAAGTAAAAGTAAGTTTCAAAAAGCCGAATCAGCAAGACTAAAATATCAGCTTTAGATGCTGTTGTCAAAAAATAAACGGCCCGTTTTGAAATTTGTATTTTGACTACTTATAGGCTTGTCCGGTGTAGTCGTGTAGTACTACTAAAATAGCTACCACTACACCGGACCCCTAATTATTATTCCTAATAATTATTATTTCTTTCAGTTTCATTCCAAGTTACATTCAAGATTTTTTCTCAAATGTTAAATGGGACTTTTATTTTTAACCAAGTTTAATAATACTATATAAGTACTGAAAGAGTGGTCACCCGATCAGGGTTAAAGTCATTATCTTGGCGACTGTTGACACTAGAGTAATTGAGGAAAATATTATTTATTATTAAAGTTAAACAAATCTGTTTAGGATATCGCCTATTGTTAATAGAATGGCAGTCTATACGTTCAAAACGTCAAGTTTATTTCGAGTACCTATACGTACCTAGTCCTTTGTTCTTTTCACAATCGGGTTGGTCTGTTTTTATATTTCTACGATATTTTGTACTAGACAACAAAGAAAACTAAAAATAAATCTTTTTCTGATTCAAAATCAAATCCTATGTAACTAATATTATAAATGTGAAAGTGTGGATGTTTGTTACTTAATTATGCAAAAACGGCTGAACGGATTTGGATGAAATTTGGCATGCATATGATGCACATAGCCTTTGACATGGTAAAGAACATAGGCTACCTTTTATCCCGATTCCTTAAGTACCTTATGCCACGCGGGCGAAGCCGCGGGCAAAAGCTAGTCAACATTATAAAGGTGAAAGTTTTTGTGTCTGTTTGTTACTTCATTACGTTCGAACGGCTGAATTGATTCGGATGAAACTTGAGACATGGGTAGACCATGTTCTGGAATAGCACTTAGGATTTTTCTGTCGATTATGCTCCCTTGGGATAATTTTCTACTTTCATGCGGACGCTGCGAAGGTGCTGGTAGCAGCTAGTTGGTTATAAGATGAAGCAGCAATTAGTATTTAAATTATTTATATATCGTAGTATGAATATTGGATATGCTTGCAGTGTTTAAAACCAAATTTAAAAAATACATTTAAGTAGCTATGATGAAAAGATAACAGGCTGATTGGTACACCCCACCAATAGCAAAGACATATAATAATAATATTTTTTTTAAAAAGACAACTTTTGGTACACATTGTATGTTAGTAACACTTATTACTTTTTTCTTATTTCTTATTTATATGTCGTTGCATAGGCCTTTTTAACTGGAACAACATTTACTACAACAGTTTTGTTGTTGGTTGTCCATTCTGAGTTTTAGGTTAAAAACAAAGTAAAATTAAAAAAATAAATTATTGAAGCTGGTGGCTCTCTTTTTTACGTTCGTAAACAAATGCTAGTGACGTCACATTGTTGTTTGTTCATCCTTTTCTGTTACTTGACATTTTCTCCCTCCACTGTATTTGAAAGGTGTCTAACTTTCTTAATTTTGAACGGAATTAAGAGTTATTTGACTGGCCTGTTGGTCTAGTGGTTAGTGACCCTGACTGCTATGCCAGAGGACGTGGGTTCGATTCCCACCCAGGACAAATGTTTGTGTGATGAGCATGATCATTTGTCCTGTGTCTGGGTGTAATTTATCTATAATATGTATGTATTTAGAAATATAGAAGTATGTTTATCAGTTGTCTAGTACCCATAACACAAGCTCTGCTTAGCTTGGGACTAGACGGCGTTGTGTGATAATTGTGGAATATTATATTATATTATATTTCTATTTGTGATTTTGGATACTTTTTGATACAAATTATTTAAATTAAAAAAAGTTAAGTACCCAATTCAATATATACAAATCGATCATAAAACAATGTGTTATCACGCACCCGTATTCCTTAAAGGGTCTACCTCTTCCAAAGAGTCATAGACCGTCGCCCCATCGATAGGGCATTGCCCTCAGATAAGGTCTTTTTATGACCATCATTAACAATGTAAACATTGAATAATTAGTTATTCATTATAATTGCTGTCTAATTCAAACCAATCAAACATTTTTTTTTTTAATAACAGTAGCCAGTCACTAAAAAACTGGTAATTATAATTAAATTACTCGGCGACCTTAGCGAGGTTTGTAGGTCATTATTGATAGTTTGTTTAAGTAATTATGATCATTAATTGAATTCTTTTTTTTTTAAATTGATATAAACTATCTACTACTTGTCTGCGATCCCACCTGTTTTTTTTTTTTTATGGTGTGTAAAATCATGCATTGACATCCCCCGCCCTTGGGCGGAGCGGGAGATAGTGTCAGACTCTTACTGACTAAAAGACCCACCCCGTTCCTTCTAGCCTTCATACCAGGGCTCGAGCGCCCTTTCGGATAACCCTGGCCCCAGTAGGCTTCGACCCGGCTGGGTCCCTGCTGTTGCTGACAACTCCTTGAGGCGCGCGGGAACAGTGCGCGCCGTCGACGACTTGGGCTTGGTTCGGACAGTTACCGGACGGCCGGACAGTGAGCTACCCATTGCTCACTGTCCGCCAGCCCGCGCCTACATTGGCTATCCCACCTGATGGTAAGCAGCGATTCAATCTTTGATGGTGAGGCGCACTAGTTTATTCTTGTTTCTATTGGTGTTTTTTAGGGTTTCTTTCAGGGGATTCCTGATTTGAGTGTAACGTTATCATAAGGGTACCTCTTTCTAGACAGGGTGTCTTTGATATCTACGCACAAACGAATACCACGGATCCAGTACTTACATGATTCTGGAACCCCAGTGGTGGAGTTTTTTTTCGTCTTTTTCCTAATTTATGTGTATGTTTATAATTATAGCAGTATGTATATCTTTAATTATTATTATTTTTTTTTTTATACTATTTCATTGTTTACTTTGTATTTTGTGTGTATCAATTTTCCTTTTACTTTTACACAAGGTGTTTACTTCTCTTTTTTTTTTCTTCAACTTTCCTGTCGCAAGTATGCTGGAAGAGATTTCATTAGAAATAAGCATCACCTTTGTACTATATTTCTGTTTCCTTCCTTTTTTCTTGTATTTCCATGTGTGTACATAAATAAATAAAAACATTTTTGAAAAAAAAATATCTCCCCCAAAAAAAATCTCCAGATCATGTGACATACCTACTCATGAGTAGTCCGAAAGGGAACCCCGGTGTCCCGAAACGCAAAGAAAAGAAGAAACATAGGTCTGGTTTAAGTCAGTAAAAGTCTGACGTGCCCTTTCGCTTCGCCCAAAAGCGGGAAATCATTTGACGATTTATAACCTTAAAAAAACCAGGTGACATTCAGTATCGAAACATTTTGGATTTTTTGACATTTTGTCATTGATGGAATGCCATTTTGACCTGCTGACTTTCAAAGTATGTGTTGACTTTCCTGGTATCACAGATGATATTTTAATCTGCGGTTTGCCATTAAAAAGTGGGACAACAATAAATATCGCAGAGATACTCACTCACCTAACTTCTCATTGAAAACCGCAAGCAAGGCTTGAGTCCACTTCCTGACCCGCGTTTGTTATGTAAAAGAGTATAACATAACCATTACGGTTCATGCTCATAACACCAATCAGAAAATGTCTTCGAGAATTCCAAATGTGTCGACTCGGTACCATTCACGGCACTTACATTGCAGCTTTACTACGGGGCAATGACTCACTTACTTCTCGTAATCAAATCACAACATTCTCTCTCTTTGTCGTTCGTCAAAGGAAAGAAAAGGACAGTGATATATTTTTAAAATAATCGCGAGTGTTGTGGTAACCCTGCCACGATCGAGGCAATAGGCTGTTTAGCTGGTTACCTCAGACTCAGTTTGCGTACCGCTATTCCGTCGTGTGGTTGTGTGTTCGTTTTTCAAATTATTATTACGACCTTTTAATAACTTAGTGCTTGCTTCTACTTTTATTACTATCGGAGATATTCATAGGTGAGTGTTTTTGTTTCTTTCAATTAGTTTGTTAAGCCAAAATGTAGCGTGCACTGATTAACGGTCCCAGCCTCAAAGTTAGTTGGGACGCGTTTGTAGTTTTTTTTTTAAATTCCGCCACAAAATTTCTTTTTTTCGAGGTATTTAAAGGAGGTTCACCAAATCGTTCATACTTTTTTGTGAAAATAATGATGATGTAAAGTAGTTGTGTGTTGACTACTCGGCTAATAAGATTCTTATTAGCAAGTAACCCAGTTTTTAATGCAAACTAGCTCAAGTAGAGTTCTTAGCGATTAGTGCAACAGTGTCACCCACACATTTTCCATAGAAGAGGGCCGCGTAGAGTTCAAAGTGTTGCAGAATATTGTCTTATTTGAAAAGTGTTGCTAATTCTTAGTTAGGATTTTATTTTCGACATACAGTTTTGGATTTATCAGTAACTATATCCATAGAAATAACTTAAAACCTCTTTACTATTCCTTAGTTATTAGGGAGAAAAAGCAAGTTTGTTTAACTTTTTATCAAGTAAACGGTGTTTTTATTGGAAATTCTAAAAATCCTAAAATTTCATGAAATACGCAAATTCCAGCCTGAGAAGAGTCCAAAAGTCCCGAGATCTCAGGACAATTCCTGAGATATGGTAACCCTGTGCTTGCGTGACTCAGGACGTAAACTAAGGACTCTCGGTTAGCGTGCCCTCAAATTTTACCAGCCAAAGTTAGCGATGAGTCAGAGCATATCCTTTTTTTGCCGAGTAACTTTATAGAGCTGTTAAAATACTAAAAAACTTTTACACATTAACATTTCATTGTTAACGAAGCAGGTTGAGAATTGAAAAAGTTTATTAGGTACTAATTTGCACTTGATTTTTATTTATATTTTACGTCCTTTATAAGTAAGTTTCTAAGATTCTTTTTTAAGTAACTATGATTCTCTTCAGCGTTCTAGAAGACTATCTGACTTGACTATTTTTTTGAAGGAACGGGATGGGTTTTTTAGTCAGTAAGAGTCTGACACTATCTCCCGCTCCGCCCAAGAGCGGGGGTTGTCAATGCATGATTTTTCCCACCATAAAAAAAGGCTAGAAGGAACGGGGTGAGCCTTTTAAACTCTTCCTGATTATTTTGGTGTGAACTATAAATTTCAGTTAATAATGAAGGTTTCTGGTCAAGAAAAAATCAGAGCAACTTGTAAGTAAATCAACAGTCACTATTTTAGGGTTCAAACGTAAAATGCCGACTGGATAATTAAGGACACAAGAAGTTAGCCTGATGACTTGGAAGTTTGGAACACCGATTTTAGGAATAGATAATACCTTCCTACAAGATATTATAAGGACAGCGTTATGTAAGAACGGATTAAGCGACACTAGAGAGAATTTGAGAAAATGAACGCTGTCCATAATGCACAGCGTTTATTTTCTTAAATTCTCTCTTGTGTCGCTTAAGGCAGTCTTTTGTCTTGTCAGGTGAAGAGTAGGGCTCAAACGCATGTTACTGAAAGAGTTAAATATACAGTTGCCATCACGGATCTTGAGCGGTTGCGCAGAAGTCAAATATTCGGTCTCTTTAGAGGTGCGAAGTGCAACACTGGGGCGGGGAGTGTCAGTGATTGCCTGGCCGCGCGATCGCGTCATAGACGTCACTCCTCATTCGTTCACTGCGTTGCTGCATGTATCTAACAACGAAGACGATTGGCTCGCCAATGTATAGAATGTGCAAAGCGATCCCCACTCTGACGCCGAGCGTTCAAGATCCGTGATTGCAACTGTGCTTCTAGACAGGCTCCACCACATCATCTCATACCATCAGGCGAGATAGTGGTCAATCGCAAGCTATTAATTCATTAAACCCCAAGCGAACGCTGGCGTTCGCGCACCTATTGTCTTTCAATTGTGTCTGTAATTATCACGATCGAATGGTTAAAAAGAGACAGAAACTAACTGACTGACAGATCAATGCACAGCCGAAACTACTTAGGTATATTAGGAGTATGAAATTTTGCACCAGTACCCCTAGCCAAGTTGGTAATCTGCAATAGTTAACGCTTGTAGAAAGCTTCAAATGTACGGGAATGACGTCATCTCAACGTTCAGTCACGTGGTCAGAACAAAAGAATTGGCGGCAAGGTCAACTCGAAACATTCGGCGCAAGCGAAACGGTTGTAACTTGGCTAGGGAGGGCTGGTTTCTTTTTATGACGCAGGCGAGCACTAACAGAGGATTTTCCAATATTTACCCCCTATAGAAATAATCCCTCCTCCTCCTTGCGTCGTATTTCTCAATGCTAAGGGTCGTGAGCTCCCTGCTTCATCACTCTAACCCTTATGATATTCCTCCATCTGTTCCTGTCTCTGGCGGTGTGAAGGGCACTGTACATCGTGGAGTCAAGACTGGTGCAGATCTGATGCGCTCGTGAGGCCTTTTCTCGTCCACTTTACCGGTCACAATTAACCTTTCGAGGTTGCCACCGTCTTTTCTGGAAAAAATACGGGGTTTCAAAGTTTGTATGGAGAAAACTACTTTTACGGGTAAAGCCGCTAGCAGAAGATAATCTGTTTATTTATTTAACTATTTATGTACACACATGGAAATAAAAGAAAAGAAAAAGGAAACAGAAAAATAGTACAAAGGTGATCTTTTTTTCTAAAGAAATATCTTCCAGCATACCTACCTGCGAAAGGAATGTTGAACAAAAATAAATACAGAAGTAGACACCGTGTGTAAAAGTAAAAGGGCAATTAGTCTTTTAATTAATCTGTTATTACTAAAAAAAAAACATTGTCGTCCTAATGAAACACTATATTTTTTCTATAACTGTTCAACAGAGTCTAATTTAGTTCGATTCTAATTATTTGATTGGTCAAACTCACCGGAATCAAACAAACGGAAGTTCGTTTTGATAGTTTAATAGCATTAATTGATCCTGTTAGAGAGTTAACGTGCACTAAAGACGTAATTTTAGAATCGTTTAAAGTTTAATGAATGAATGAACATGTTCGGTTTATGGCTCTTTAATTAAGATCTTTGAATATCAACCTCTACTTCAAGCAGAGGTTATATTAGAATCAAATGTAGTGTTCGGTTATGATGAGGTAAGTTTAGATTAACATTTTCCTACAAGAACTTTTCATGGCCCGCGTTTGATCACTATCTCTTATGGTGCGATGATTTGGCCGACGATGGAGCACGGTTGCTAGTTCACTCTTGACTAATAGACCCTTAGGTTGTAGCTATCAGGAAACACAGAGTCCGGCAGGGAATTCCACTCAGATAAACACACAATAAATGTCCTGACCACAGACTATGTCCAAGTAAGGGATTACCCCTTAGGATAGGAATGACGCATCCTTCTTTTTCAAAAGTTAAAAGGAATTCCTCCGGGTTGTGAGTCACATATTATATATATATATATATATATATATATATATATATATATAAGGTGTAAGGGACAGCCCTCCACAAACTTTAAGGGCTTGCTGAGTAGACGAAACTGAACAATCTTCCACAAATTTTGTGCTTAGGAACCGAAAAAAAAAATTGGCCTCGCCATACAAAATATCCAATTAGTTAAGTTTATAATTTTGTATGGTAAGGCGGATTTCTTTTTTCGTGTCCTGAAAAAAATTTTTGTGGAAGGTTGTTCAGTTTCGTCTACTGAGCAAGCCCTTAAAGTTTGTGGATTGCTGCCCCTTACACCTTGTATATATTAATATTAACTAAACTAAGTATTTATACTAATCCTAAGTAGGCACATAAAATAAACTTAGGTGTCGAAGTACTCCATCACATCGCTGTCATCCAGAAATGTGCCCAGAAGACTGGCAGAGTGGCAGCATTGCCACGAACAATGTCAGTGCTAATTCTATATAATACAACATACTTTAAACGCTAGGATTGTCGTGTGTAACGATCTTTTACGATTCTTAGACCACAATACAGACTTTGAAAAGAAAAAGCATTATAAAAACTATCTCCATTCTGCTTGAATTAGAAGGAAGTAGAAATTATGATTAATATCTTCAACTTTTATTTTAAGTAAGAAGAGCTCAAATTCACTAAAAGTCAGGTCCATTTTTTGTGGTGGAAAATCATCATACAACTCCTTCTGTTCTAGGTGAAGTGAGCTCGTGTGTATCTGACTTTTACTGACTAAAACCCACCCCGGTTCTTTCAGTTACCCCTTGAGTTCCAGGGCCACGATAAAGGTAGAAACTACACTGCGCATACATACGTGTGCCACGTACGCCGATCTTGGCGCGTCCTCCATTCTTTTTATATGGCAACTAGACTTGTAGAGCTACACTTGATCCACGCCACGCGACGTCGTACTACGTACAAATCAGGCGAGGTCCACGTGTGCGTTGCGCGTCGGTCTAGTGTGGTATCTATACTACTTAGTTTGTTGGTATATACCGCCTTAAGCCATTAAGCCTTCTTCCATTAGCAATCGTAGGTTCCACCGCTATACCTTTCCTTGGCCGTCTCGTTTTGCCTTATACAGCTCTACTAATACGGACCATTAACTAGAGAAATTCCTGTTCACACTCTTTAAGTACCCATTGGAATTGCAACGGTCTTTGTCCAAAGATAGTACCGGTACCAATAAATAACTAATAGGTTTGGTTTGTAATACTGGCTTTAGACGCTTTTTCGCTTAGGCGGTTCTACCGGCTTAAAAATCGAAGATACGTTACGTTTACATGTTAATAAAACCTCTACGGTCCAGATTGAAGCGTTTGGTCTCTCGGTTACTCCGCGTAGTATTGAAGGACTGGAGCAAATTGCCTGCTGCGCTCTTCCTGTCTGATTATAATTTAGATGTCTTCAAGGCTAGAGTGAATAGGCTCTTAATAAACTAGTGCGCCTCACCACCAACGATTGCATCACTGTTTACTATCAGATGGGATCGCAGTCAAGCACCCGTGTAAAAAGTTTCCTCATTCCGTTTAGTCATTGAGAATAATTGTTTAACAAACATCCAAACATCTCAGATTTTCACATTTAACACCTTATTGGACGTAAAGTTTATTGAGAATTAGTATAATAGAATTACTGTGAGCATGATTCTTTGGCGAAAAAGATATGAGTCTAGTATAAACTTGTACTTGTTTATGCACTTGTTTATAATTGTTTTGTCATTATGTGTAGCTATGTGCCAAATAAGCGTGGTTTTTTTTCTCTTTTCTTTGTAAAACTCTGTCTCTTTCTCGAACTGGAAATATCATGGAATTTTTCGCTATTTACTTCAGAAAACTGTCCGTCGTCGCCCGTGGGTACGGCGGTATTGCTATCGTTGACGAGATGCATACTGTCACGTATCGCGACCAAAGTACATTACTTATTTAAATGGAATCTTGTCCGGTATGAACCATTTCAACCATTTGCCATAAGGTTTATTTGATGCCGATTATGAGTCAAAGATTCAAAGCATTTTATTAAAAAATAAAGTCAAATAAACTATTTGACTGGCCTGCTGTTCTAGTGGTTAGTGGCCCTGACTGCTATGCCGGAGGTCGTGGGTTCGATTCCCACCCAGGACAGATGTTTGTGTGATGAGCATGATCATTTGTTCAGCGTCTGGGTGTAATTTATGTATAATATGTATGTATTTAGAAATATATGAGTATGTTTATTAGTTGTGTTTAGTACTCATGACACAAGCTCTGTTTAGCTTGGGATTAGACGGCGTTGTGTGAAAGTTGGGGAATATTATATTTACTGGTACTTTTGAAATGTCAAGAAGTCGGTCAGAAAAAATGAACGTAGATCTCTAGAGGAGATAAGAAGCATGTGCAAGAAACTACATTGACACTCTTTTTTCAATCATGTCATGTATTACAAATATTTCTGTTACATGTGTGTGTTTTGTTTTGTATAGGTCTTTTTCAGCTTGCGATTCAATTTAGAACGAAGACATCCTGTCAGTTTGAAAAAAGAGCTATTAGTCAGTAAATGCGTCTTAGGTTCAAAGTTTTTACTCCAAGATACTTTTAATAATACTTATCGGTAGGTTTTTTGCTCTTCACGTATAAACACTTAAGTTTATTTTCTAAAAGTCTCAGTACTTACTTGAAGAATTTTCTAGTGCATTTTGTTTTTGCATCTTTAATGACTTAGGTAGGTACTTGACTTACATAAGTCAAGTACCTAAGTAAGTAAGTAATGTGTCCCCTAGATGGAGCAGAGGGCGTCTACAATGCGCCGCCATCTCTCTCGGTCTCAAGGCGATTATTGCCTTGTATCACGCTGTATGTTGCGTGTCAACGCACCTACGCGCGTACTTGCGGGATTGCAGGTCTGCGGTTTCTTTACAAAAAAGCCGCATGATGATGCAGCGTGTAATGATGCTAGAGTGCGTTGCTTTTTGTAAATTGAAGCAGGCTTTGACTCATTTCATCTAAAATCACACACGGCACTACAAGACTCAGTGTGCCAGACCTTGCGTCTCGCCCGGCACCCACGTGCATGAGTGAGTTTCTCCGCTTGTAGGCGCGTGATCTGCATGAACGCGCGTCAATGCATTTTCGTGTGTTGGACTGTGCGTGTTTTCTATACAATCGGAGATACTTACAAGCAACGTTAAAACACTCATTCACGCGCTACGCTGCGTGGTGCATGGTATTGTGATACTTAATCGCCTAAGCTTCGCGTTCCATTTCACTTCAAGTCATTCCTAAATTCTTTGCTTCTGCGATGACCGTTCGTGTTACCACGTTTACGCTTTCCTTAAGGATTCCATTCTAGAAGAATCCCTAACCCTACTTTGAACACATACCAAGGCAAACCTTGATATTTTTTTAGAGTCCCTTCAGAGCGTGTGACAGTTCCACTTACGGCATTTAATCTCTTAGTCAATCAGGGTTTCACCGCAGCGTTCCCACAGATTTACATTGGAGATTTTCTCGGGTCAGTAAATACCGAGAACACGACGAAGACAGCGGTTGATAATGACCTGGAGACCTTCCACGTCTCACTTTTACCTACTACCTACAAGACCTTTAAATATTTCATGCCTTAAGGCTACTGTATACCTTGAAAGTGCTCAAGTTGTAGAGGCTTCGCCTACTAGCAACCTTGGAGGACTGAATTACTAACATCATAAACAACCACTTTTGTTCTATGACTTTTTACAAAACACAATTTATTTACCAACAACAAACCTTCAAGATTTCCTTGTTCTTTCTAAAACATATCAACCCTGTATTTTGATATTTTTACGTTTGTACGACGCAACGCAATCGCATCAAGAACCCCTACCATGCGATCCCGATCCCTTCCGCTATTGTACTATCGCTGGTTTCACACAGACTTCGTAATATTTAGAACGTTTAATTTAAATATTATTATTTTTGTGTGAAAATCTCATGAGGTAAAGTATGATACATTTTTAAATGCATAGAACAAAAAGTGTTGTTTATGATATTAATAACATAGTCCTGAGGTTTTTCTAGTGTTTTACTTAAAAATCTGTATAGCCTTGTAAGAAGATTACTTGCCGATTGTGTTGAGTGTTGACTACCTCCCTCTTAATCTCATATATAAAGATGAAAAAATAATCTCGAAGTCCCATCAGACATTTTGTTTTTACATCCTCGATTTCATGGAAACATTGTGACATCAATTTGTAATACTTGTTCATACCTACGTTGTTTTCTTACATAAGTGCCACGATCACATGATTTATGTCTTCAATTTGCGTCTATTCATTTGGTTAGACACAAAGGCGATTCAGTTTAATTATGTTATGGTCACGAATTGTGCATCCTTCTGATTCATGTGCCGTATCTGGAACAATGAGGTGTGCATCGTCTTGGAGCTCTGGCTATGGTCGGAGATGGCGTCATGGTGAATCAATATTTTCTGTAGGTATTAATTTGGGTTTCCCCATGTTAGGGTATTTTTTAGATGAATTTTACCTTAAGAAATCATTAGGTGCCTTCGTTACATATTTGCTTGGAGTTTGCTCGCGTGAAACGAAGATAGGCGTAGGTTCTTCTATTGTGTCTGTTATTTCCACGATTGAAAGGTTAAAATAAATCGTGAAAAAGACTTAAAAAGTTTATTTCAATTTAGTTATATAAGTACCTATCATCGGTTAAATTTTTTTCGATAAAAGACATGTTAAGATTGTTTACATTTAGTTAACTACCTAAATGGGTGGTGGAGCCAGGTACTGCTATCACGAGCTTTTAACGTGATCGATTTTACGATTATATTGCCGATATCAGCCGAAAAATCGTCAAATTTTTCTGGCAGTGAGCTAGACATATTGCTTTCAGAAGAGATGGTTGATGGGACCAAAAGGTACCTGGAGTGGCACAAAATCTGATGGATGCATGAACAGGACATGATGGCTCCATACTTACGCTTACAAATCTGTTAATTATGTTGAAGTGGTTTAGTGTTTGTCCAATACATTCTTTATTATCTTTTCATCATGTGCTTGACCTGTTCCAATTATGATAGGGTCGTCTCTCAGTTTTACTAGACGCAGTTAAATACTAGTATTTTCATCAGTCGTTGTCCCATTCTTTCTCCACGCAAAAAAAAAATCTTTGTCACTACATATCTAGTAACTGAATAAATGTGCTCGTAAAATGATATTCGACATAGTAATAACTGTTTTTAGAATTGTAACCGCACATGTTATTTGATCCGTTCTTTCAAATTAAATGGTGAGTAATAAAAGGTAACTGAAATGTCAAGAATTTGCGCATAAAATCCCGGATTTTGAACTGAAATCGTGGTCTTGATAGGAAACTTGGTATTTACGACGGTTTGATTGCTTTGCCGGTGGAATTCCACTATTACTAGAACTCTTATATGCTCTTATTCGATAAAGGTGTACTATGCCATTAAACGAGTTAGTGCCGTAACCAGCTTTTTAAACGCCCGGGGCCAGTTTCGATAATCTACTTATTAAAAAGTTTTAATTTTATTTATAGTAAGTCTTAAAAAAATTACCCGGAGTACTTAACTAATAAAAAGAAAAAAGACTATACTCGGTTTAGATAGTTAACTAAACGTAAACAATATTGAAATGTGTTATTATTTAAAATAAATCGTGAAAAAGACTTAAACAGTTTATTTAAATTTAGTTATATAAGTACGTAACATCAGTTAATTTTTTTTTTTGATAAAAGACATGTTAAGATTGTTTACATTTAGTTAAATACCTAAACAGATGGAGTGCGCGTGGCGTGGCGGTGGTGGAGCCAGGTACTGTCATCACGAGCTTTTAACGTGATCGATTTTACGACCTAAACTGAACTGTTAAAAGGATGGACTGATGGAGCTTTATAAGGTGTATAGCTCTATTCCCCTTTTTTGCTATAACGACTGACAGTTTAACACGTCATTGTAAGTCTCCTGAGCATTTACAAAATCGGCAATCCTATGTACTTTATAGTACTGTGTCATCGTCATCATTTCAGTCGAAATACATCCACTGCTGGACATATGCAACCTTGGTTCTTTAGTGGATATCTTCATGGCTTCGATCATGCAAGGTATAGGTATTGTGTGTAAGCTACTATAGAAGGCGACAGATAACCGTGAAATCTCTGCGTAGGTACCTAAAAACGAGAGATGTCAAGGATACATGTCGATTCAAGGCAGCTTTATGCTTTTATTTCTGTTTTTTAAATTAAGAATATCAACAAATGTAGGAGGGTCATGTTTGTTTTTCCACGGTTATCTAGCGCCTACCAAGCATGATCCAAAACTGCCAAGCACGATCCAACTCAAGGAGTTGTCAGCAACAGCAGGGACCCAGCTGGGTTGAAGCCTACTGGGGCCAGGGTTAGTTTCGAAAGACAGCTCGAGCCCCGGTATGAAGGCTAGAAGGAACGGGGTGGGTCTTTTAGTCAGTAAGTGTCTGACACTATCTCCCGCTCCGCCCAAGGGCGGGGATTGTCATTGGATAATTTTTCCCACCATCAAAAAAAGCATGATCCAAAACTTGGTCCAAGTTTAATCTTTTCGCCCCTCCAGGGCCTGCGCCCGCCTAGGCACCGCTCGCGCTGGCACTGTCCTATTTACGGCACTTGCCGTAGTTCTCGTATATCGTATCTACATACGTTAATTCCACTAATACACATTCGATATTGATTGGATTTCGTTTACGATTAGTGACGAGTTGAGCAATTCTTGGTACTCGGTAAAGGATTGTACTTTAATTACGTTTCGATGTCACTATTTTAGATTGGTTTTTAGTAGTCCTATGCGGTAAAATAATTACCATTCATTTTGCGTACAGTTAGGGAGTGGAATTCCTTGCAGGAGTTTGTATTTCCTGATGGCTACAACCTGGGAATCTTTAAGGCAAGAGTGAATAGGTTTCTTCTAGGTAAGCGCGTTCCATCGTGGACCGAATCGTCGCATACTATCAGGCGAGATAGCAGTCAAGAGCGAACCTATTAATAATAAAAAAAAACACTTTAAAATTATTTTATTAATTTTAAAAAAGGATGAGTAAACAGGGTGAATTTTTCAAATGTGGGAAGGAAGGATAGCCAACTCCAAAAATATACCTGAAAATATAGGGAATAGCAAAAATGCTCAAAGGAGACTTTTGCTCAATTTAGATAAAGACTAAAATTGCATAAAAGAATTTTGAAAAATATTCCTAAGTCAGGAATCGAAAAAACACAAACTGTAAATACTAATAATAATAATATTCTACAACTTTCACACAACGCCATCTAGTCCCAAACTAAGCAGAACTAAGAAGATATGTATTTCTAAATTAATACATAATGTAGATATAATTTACCCAGATGCAGAATATAATATGATTGTACTCAACACACAAACATTTATCCTGGGTGGGAATCGAAACCTCGACCAGCATAGCAGTCAAGGCCACTAACCAATAGACCAACAGCGGCCGTATTATGACATCTTAAAACCATCATGTTTTCTGTGTGAGAAAAGGATAGTGCTATTCGTCCTGTATAGCTCTGTCTCTTTTTCACACCGAAAACATGATGGTTTAAAGAGGTATGGTACATAATACGGCCCCAGGCCAGTCAAACTTACTTCATCCTATAGAAACGTTAATAACATTCCAGGAAATAATGACAAATTGAAAACTTAAGGAAAAAGCTATTAAATACTTATTAGTTTTCTCAAGTTACATGATTTATTTACGTTATTTTCCTTTTAGCGCGCTTTTGCTTTCACATCGAAGAAGTAATAAAAATTTGAAATTAGAACAAAAACCGAGTTAAAAAAAAATGTGCATAATTTCGAACAAGCTGTGGTTAATATCTGAATCATAGACATTACATACATGATCAGCCTTTCAATGTTCCCACTGCTGGGACTCAGGCCTCTTCTCTAGGAGAGGGAATGGGCCGTAATCCACCACGCGGGTCCAGTGCGGGTTGGTGAATGTCACATGTCTTCGAATTTTTGGTTCAGGACATGCCGGTTTTTTCACGATGTTTTCCTTCACCGTTATGAGAGCAGTGGTGAAGAAATAAATTACACAAAGTAATGCGCCTGGCTGGGTTCAAATTCAAACCCGCGACCTTAAAACTCGTAAGTCGGGGCCGTTACCACTCGGCCACCACAGGTCTAGACATTACATATTAATAATTTTATGAATCATCAATTAAAATTCATCTATTTCCTTAAGTTAGCTATATGTCATTGATTCTTGTAATTTGGTTCGTTATTAGCAACACAACTGTACAGAATAATGCAGTATGTTTTTTTTTCCAAAATAAAAGGGCCACTTAAAAATTTAAAATTTAAAAATTTATTATTATTTTTTTTTTTTTTTTATAACGATTAGGCTCGAGTTTTGACCACTAACCTGATAGTAAGTAATGTCGATGAAGTGACCGACGATGGAGCACGTTTGCCCACTAGTAACCTATTCACGCTTGACTTAAAGACCCCTAGTTTTGTAGTTATCAGGAAGCAGATTGCGTTAGAAAATTCTACGCCTTAGCAGTACGCGCACGAGGAATAGAATAGAATAGAATAAACTTTAATGTAGATCAATAAGTAACAAGACATAAACATAAATTTAAATCTATGGGTACAATGGCGGTCTTATCGCTGACAGCGATTTCTACCAGACAACCTTAGGATGGATTGAAACGAATAAAACAATACAGGGGTAGTCTGAATGAATGTGTTCTCGAAACGCTTGAGTACGTATGGGTGGGATTACCACCAGTCTAGTGGTCCGATAATAGAACGGACCAATGTATGGAGTTTTAGTTTTTCGCACGTGGCTTCTTTGACTTGGTCATCCGCGCCCACATAAATAACACAACTCTACAGAAAAAAAAAAATTCTTTGTCCTAAAGTTTATTTTGTGATTTTTCTATTCACTATGCTCTATTATAAAGAAAAAATACCAATATTCCTTAAAAAGTTTGCTTTTGTGGTGATTATGACACTAAATAATTTTTCTTGAGTTAGTATATTGAAAAAAGTATTCAATAGTCATCATGATGTTTTTAAAAATACCGCGAAAAAATTAAGATGCAGTAACTATCACACAGCATTTATTGATGTTACTTAAGTGATAAACAAGAATTAACTATTTTTTAGAAGACTCTAAGAGGTTAAAATTTCATCTAGAAAGTGTGTATATGAAGCTGATGCATTGAGTTATATATGTGGTACATTTATTTAAAGTAAGAGAGATAACATTTTATTTAAATACGTGTGAAAACTTTGTGAAACCTACGAAGCTTATTTTAAATGCCCTGTTTGTAATTTAGATATACCGTGGGCTCCACATGTTGCTTGCAGTAATTGCAAAAGATGTTTAGAATGCCTTCTAATGGTAAAGAAATGTTTAGTAAAAAAAAAATATGTATAAAAAATGGTGTATGTTCTTTTACATAAACCATTTTTTATTGTTATCTTTATTTAATTTATGTTGTTATCGAGATAAAAAATGGAGTATGAAATTCGCAGTACCAAGAATTTGACGATAGCCAAAAGACCACGTCGGTGACTGTTATTTTTGCTTTGTTAATCCTGCTGAAAAGTGCAAAACCCATTGAATATCCTTATCTTGCTTAGTCTTCGGCTCCTATCTCTCATAGCCCTCGTCTTCCAGCACCTGAACCTCCTACAAAATTGTCTCATTCAAGTTTATCTCAGAGTTCAAATAAAATATTGAAGAAGAAGAATTTATACTCTCACAGACTGTTACCGAGAGCTAGTTGAAAACATGTTAGAAGATTTTAAAACTATGGGCTGCAGAATGTCTTTAAGGGTTCATATGCTACATGCTTATTTAGATACCTTTAAAAACAACATAGGGGCATATTCATAAGAACAAGGAGAACGTTTTCATGGAGACATCATGGACTTCGAAAGCTGTTAACAGAGCCAATGCAACGAAAATATGATTTGGGACTACATTTGGAGTTTAGTGAGACCAAATTCTTATAAACATGAAAGAAAATGTAAAAGAGTTCACTTTTAAGCCTTTTCTACTATTTTGTAATTTGATATGATATAAAAAGCTGATAAAAATTATACCTACAAAAATTAACTTGTTTCAATTTTTTTATAAAAAAAATTAAACTGTGAATTTTCTAAAATATTGATCAACCATTCTCCTGGATACAAAAGCAAACTTTATCAGGCTATATATATTTTTTTGGTTAAATTATCGATAAATCTATCGATATTTCATACTCTCATAACAAAGACAAAAATGTGTTGTCTTGTTGTAATTCATGCTGTATAAGTACTGAGGACAAAAATAGACAAAAATTTGATGACATTACGAGTTTCTTTTAATACCTGTTTATTATTCTGACCTTGAATCAATAGTAAAAATTATCTTTAAAAATAGCTTTTTTATATTATTAGTATTCCTCAAGCTATATGTATAGCGAGTCTATCGTGAAAGAAAGGAACTTTAAATATAATAGTAAATCGCTATTATTATTAAAGTTACCTTTCTTTATTTTGTTACAGCATTTGTGTATGGTATTCTTCCGGTCAAACGGTAGGTCAAAATAATAAAATGAACGATTATTTTACACATTACCTACAATGATATTTGGTGGTATGTTTTATTGCATAATATTTTGATATCAAATTAGAATCAGCGACTTTTTATTTTGTTTACGATGTTATTGTCAATGCCAAGGTTGTATATAAAACTTCCTTTGTTATGCTTATACATAATATTATAAAGTTTAAAGACATATAGCCCTGTGACAGACAGACAGCCGGTGAAATTAATCTCGTCCTCTTCATATTTTTCCTTTAGAGTAAGTGTAAAAAAGTCGCTTCTACTCGTAGCTTCTCCGGCCACCAGTTGTCGCGCGCTTTAGCTTTTTTTTTGTGGCCCCTTCTAGCGTTTCTTTGTGGCGGCTTTTTTTTGTGGCCTGTATGTGGACAGTTTGACTCAGAAGGTACTCCTTTTTTGAGGTGGAAATTTGTCTAATGACTGCTCCCGCTCTAAGCATAAAATAAGGAGCAGGTTAGAGATTATGGCTCGTACGGACAGCGAACCCGTCCTGTGGGTGGTTGGTAGGATGCTCTCTCTCTAAGGCGGAGCGGGATATGTCAAACTTTTACTGACTAAGACCACATCAATGTTCCTTCATTTGCCCTTTGCGTTCTAGAACCACGAGTTACCATTTCAATTTCAACATTTAACAAGACACTCTGATCCGAAACAACTATCTATAGGATTGTATCGAACCCACGACACACAACGCAGCTGTCAATCGCTCAAGTACTGCGCCGACCACAGAAATATAAAAATCAATAGAGGTGGCAAAAACAGAAGTGTCCGCACGAAATGCATAAGAAGTGCACATTTGTCAAACGGCCGACAGTTATAAACTTGTGAGACTCGCGACACGTAATCGTAAACTTTAAAATACCGCGTTGTCTCTCCTTTCTTATATCTATGGCGCCGACCACGCCATCTTCTTAAATCGATGGTTTTCATTCCCCTCAAAGTTTTTGGACACAGTAGGTTACTACGTTTATAATGGCGTCAGTGGTGTTTTTAGGTCCTCCAAAGTGTACGTATAGAGACACTTTGGGTGCTCTAATAATTGGGCTAACTTCTGTTCAGGGGACCGCACTAGCACCATAAAAAAAAACTATTGCTAACAATAGTGTCTAACAGGTCATTACATCAGGAAGATTGTACCAGAACAATTATAATGTTGCAACTAATTACTAGGATCTAATTAACACTCCGCTGAATAATATCTAGACCGAAACTTAGCGGAGCATGTAGCGTTAATTATTTTTTAAACATACGTGAACGGCAAATTGGCCTTGGTTAGCATTTGCATAACTTGTAGAGTAGTTTGCTTAGATTTTGTATCAATTAGGCATGGTACATTTGGCTAGGAATATATAGTCAATAATGGCGAGAAAGCCTTGTTTGGGTAAATTGTGATCGTAACTGGGTAATTGGATCTAGTTTATTTATTAATTAAATGACTAGGTTATGCACGTGGCATTGCCGCGTTTATAAAATATAGCATATGTCACTCAGGAATAAAGCAGCTTTCTATGAGTGGAAAAAAAATTAGCGATCGGACCAGTACTTCCAGAGATTACCTAAAACAAACAAATAAACATAAAAACAGACTTGATCTCTTTATTACGTAGATGTAGTTAGTGTGATAATGGTGAGAAAACCTTGTTTGGCAAGCTTTTTTTTATGTGGGAAAATCATCTAATGACATCACTCGTTCGGAGGAGTGGCAGGCGGTTGCCTCCTTTTGCGAAGCAATAATGCTGGCAAAGGAGGTCGACCGCATCAGGCAACGGCGCTCACGCACCAGCTGCCGCCAGGAATCCGATCCCGATTTCCGGCCACTGCAGGCGCGGGCTTGCGAACGGTGAGCAATGTGTAGCTTGCTGTCCAACCTTCCGGTAATCGTCCGGATCGAGCCCAAGTCGCCGACGGCGCGTACTGTTCCCGCGCGCCTCGAGGAGTTTTCAGCAACCGTAGAGGCCCAGCAAGGTCGAAGCCTAATGGGGCCAAGTGTCTAGTTCCGAAAGGGAGGCTCGGGTGGGCGGCTTGGTGGATTTTTTATCAGTAAGAGTCTGACACTATCTTCCGCTCCGCCCAAGAGCGGGGGATGTCATCTGGATTTTTGATGATTTCCTAGCTCAAATTTAATGATAAAAAAAATAAAGGAACGTCGTATCCAATGGGGAACTTCCACGTTTTTCTAACAGTTCAGTACAGGTCGTGAAATGAATCGCGTTAATCTATACTTATTGTTACGCCACTAAACGTGAACACGCCATATCTCCGAGAAAATAACGAGTGGCACGTAATAATTAAAACGCATTGCTGTGCGAAAGGTCTAGAGTAGTTTTGCTTAGACAGACTTGGAAAAATCTCGAAACATCCACAAAGTACCTACCTACCAAGGTACATGTAGTAATAGGTATCATCTAACCGTAAGGGAATTTGTACTCTCCGACGTTAACAATAGAGTCGAAATTCGCATGAACGTGACTTTTATTATTACGAGAAATAAAAATGATTTATGACTTCGAGAAGCGATTCAATTGTTCTGGAATTCTGGATAGATCCGGGGACGTCGGTATCTAGAATTTTCTTGGCTCCGCATATAAATACGGGCCCCCGGCCGGAAGCGAGTCAGTTGTGATTTCGACTGCGATCAAGAGCGAACTACCCTAGTACTCGAAGTGATTTTTATCAACGACTAAAGCGATAGTGTAACGGTACTCTAGTGTTAATTGCGATTCGGATTATTGTTGACTGGACTAATTGTTATTGTTTGTGGTAAATAAAGTTCTCTCGTCAGTAAATCGGCATTTGATTACCCACGTACGTAACAACTGGTGTCAGAAGTGAAATGCCATTAACACCGAGGGACGACGAACAGCGACCACGAACAAGGAGGCAAATGGAGATGGATGCTGCGCGTCATCGTATGGAGGAGGAAGATCAGGCTGGCATGGGAGCAACGGCAGCTGCTGAGGTGCCAACAGGACCATCCTCGGAATTGAACCTCGCTGCGGTGTTGGCCGCCATGCAAGCTAGTATGGAAGCCGCTCGCCGCGACCAGGAAGCTGCTCGCCGTGAACAAGAGGCCAACCAGCGTAAGCTTCAGGACCTAATCGCAGCGAACCAGGAAGAAGTTCGCCGCGAACAGGAGGCCAACCAGCGTAAGCTTCAGGACCTAATCGCAGCGAACCAGGAAGAAGCTCGCCGCGAACAGGAAGCCGCTCGCCGCGAACAGGAAGCCGCTCGCCGCGATCAGGAGGCTAAGCAGAACCTGATCCTCGATAAAATCGACCACGGCCTCGTCACGTTGGGTGAGAAGGTAAAGAATCTCACCTTGGAGGTCAAAGAGGTTTCCGCCCGTGCTGATAGCCTCGAAACAAGAATTGATGGCCACGAAGATCGCCTGCTGGACATCAACAAAAAAATCGTCAAGCTCGAAGCACGCGAACCCGTTGTTGTCGGCTCACCATCGCACACTCCCTGTGCATCCGCGGCAAAATTTGATGTGCCGCGTTTTGATGGCACGTCTTCCTGGACGGCATTTAAATACCAATTTGAGACATTGGTCGAAACGAACCGCTGGGATGATAAGCAGTCTTTTGCGGCATTAACTTTGGCTCTACGAGGGGACGCCCTGCTGGTCCTAGAGAACCTCCCTGCGGACGGCAGGACATTGGAGCGTCTCATGGAGGGACTGGACACTCGTTATGGAGACAAGCACCTCGAGCACGTTTTCCGCGCGCAGTTACGCGAGAGAACGCAGAGGCCGAACGAGAGCCTCCAGCAGTGGGGAGTCGAGGTTGAACGGCTAGTCCGGCGTGCATACAGGTCAATGACACCAGAGGCGGTGGAAGTTAATCTGGTGCAAGCATTCATCGACGGCCTACGGGATACTGAAGTCAGAGCTACGGTGCGACTCGGACACCACCAAACTCTGAAGAGTGCGATGGCTCACGCTCTGGAAGTAGAAGCCGTACGACAAGACTCACGTACGCATAGAGTTAGGGAAGTGGTGGTCTCGCCATCAGCGCAACCACGTCACCGAGAAGTGGTGGCTTCTTCTTCGGCAAAGTCCCGCTTTATTCCGACGTGTTACGGTTGCGGAGAAAAAGGGCACATTCGTACCGATTGCCCCAAGAGGAAGAGGGGAAGTGTGGACTCCGGAACTCAAGTTAACGAGGAGTCGTTAAACTAAATGTCGCCAGGGCCGCGGGGCGGGTGCTGGCTGGTCAACTGAAGGCCCCAACCATCACCATCAATCAAGTTCAGAACGGAAATAGTTTGATCATCGAAGGGACGCTGAATAATCGTGCTTGCAATTTCACCGTTGACACGGGGGCGTCACGGACTGTTATAAGACCTGAGTTGCTGAAACGCACCATCTTGTGGCAAAAAGAGTCTCCATCCTGCCGACTTCAGACAGCAACCGGCCAGCCAGTCTCCGTCCTCGGTGATACAGAAATTGAGTTCAAAATCGGTGATCAAGTGTATATCCATCCTGCGTTAATTGCGAATATTACCGACGATTGCATACTGGGTCTCGACTTCTTGCGGAATAACCGATGTATTTTAGATATCGACAGGGGAGTATTGAAATTCCCAGATCAAGAAGTCTTCCTGCGAGGAATTAAGTCATGCAACCTCTATTGTTTAAAGAATACCACACTGGCTCCGAGAACAGAAACCTTAGTTGAAGTAAAATTCCCCAAGAAAATCGGGCAACGAAGATGTGTAATGGTTGAAGATATTGGCCGGCACCCGGAGCTCATCACTGCCAGAACATTAGTTATGACGACAGGGAAATCCAAGGTCAGGATTGTGAACCTTGGGAAAGAAGAGGTCCAACTGAAGAAAAACAGTGTTGTTGGGAGATGTGAAGAAGTTCAGTATCTCCGTCAAATCAATAAATCTCCAGCAAAGCAAGACACGAACAAAGTCGAAACTGATCACATCCAGCAACTTCTGGAAAATTCTAAGAGCAACTTATCGACTTCGGAACTACAGCAAGCAAGGGAATTTCTGCTACGGTTTCGAGATATCTTTGCAACGGGAAAAGACTGCGGGAGAACAGGTCTCGTCAAGCATGAGATAGATACAGGTGATGCGAGACCAATTAAACAGAGACCGCGCCGCATACCCTGGGCTAAGGAATCTGAGGTAGCAGAAATGGTAAAGGACATGGCTGATAGCGGAATAATTGAGCCTTCTACGAGTCCATGGTCTTCTCCAGTCGTTCTGGTGAAGAAGAAGGACGGCAGCACCAGATTCTGCGTGGACTACAGAATGCTGAATAATGTGACGAAGAAGGACAGTTATCCCTTACCAAGGATAGACGATACGCTGGATATGCTCAGTGGCATGAAGTGGTTTTCGACCATTGATTTGAAAAGTGGCTACTGGCAAGTGGAAATCAGCGAGAAAGATAAAGAAAAGACAGCGTTCAGTACGGGTATTGGCAGCGGCCTGTGGCAATTTAACGTCATGCCTTTTGGGTTATGCAACGCCCCAGCGACGTTTGAACGCCTCATGGAGAGAGTCATGGTGGGCCTTCTTGGTGACGTCTGTCTGGTATATTTGGATGACGTCATTATAATGGGTCGCACATTTAAGGAAAACCTGAGGAATATGGAGAAAGTGTTCAACAGGATACGAGGGGCTAACCTAAAACTAAGCCCAAAGAAGTGTGCCCTGTTCAAGAAGGAGGTCAGCTACCTAGGACATGTTATTTCCGCCGACGGGGTGAGAACCGACCCTGAGAAGATAAAGGCAGTCCAACAGTGGCCGGTTCCAAAGAACAAAACGGAAGTACGTGCATTTCTAGGGTTATGCACATACTACAGGCGGTTTGTCAAGAATTTTTCGGACATTGCAAAACCTTTACATCAGCTGACTGAGGATAAACGAGATTTTATCTGGGACGAGGACTGTGAGTCAGCATTCGACGAGCTAAAGCAACGGCTATGTGAAACGCCTATACTGGGGTATCCGAGCAGAGACGGAAGATTTGTCGTTGATACCGATGCCAGCAACACGGGAATTGGTGGAGTGTTGTCACAAGTGCAGGGCGACAGACAGGTCGTAATCGCTTACTTCAGTAAGGCACTTTCAAAGCCAGAAAGGAACTACTGCGTGACTCGACGAGAACTGCTGGCTGTAGTAAAAACCTTGCAGCATTTCCACAAGTACCTCATAGGAAGACAATTTACTTTGAGGACGGATCACGCGGCATTGAAATGGCTTCTACAATTTAAAAACCCTGAGGGCCAAGTTGCAAGATGGCTCGAGCAGCTGCAGGAGTTTAACTTTGTGACGGAACATCGTAGTGGAAAAGGGCATAACAATGCTGACGCCCTGTCGCGACGTCCATGTAATGATGACTGCAGACACTGCCAGCAGAATGAAGCCCGAGAACGCGTTAAATTAATTAGGGCTGAAGGCAACTTCAAGAAGTCCCAGGAAGAAGATGACGATATTCGACCTATACTGGACTGGAAGCGTAGTGGAACTAGGCCCCAGTGGAGAGAAGTATCGTCACATAGTCCCGTTACTAAGAGCTACTGGGCACAGTGGGACAGTTTAGTCCTAGAAAATGATGTGCTTTGTAGGAAATGGGAATCGAACGATGGCAAGGAGGTGACCACACAAGTGATAGTGCCACGGTGTGAAGTAGTCCCCCTGCTACAGGAAATACACGATGGTGCTTCTGGAGGACACCTGGGCATCAAGAAAACTCTACTGAAAGTGAGACAGCGGTATTACTGGCTCAATTGTAGAGATGACATAGAGCAATGGTGTCGGAAATGTACAGCGTGCGCATCTGTGAAAGGACCACAGACCAGGAGCAAGGGCAGGCTTCAGCTGTATAATGTGGGAGCCCCATGGGAACGCATCGCTATCGACGTCGCTGGACCTTTTCCAGTTACAAATGACGGGAACAAGTACATAGTGGTGATCCAGGACTATTTCACAAAGTGGCCCGAAGTCTTCGCCATACCTAATCAGGAAGCGACGACAGTGGCGAAGAAGGTGGTCGAAGAAGTAGTATGTCGGTATGGCGCACCTTTGGAAATCCATTCCGATCAAGGCCGTAACTTCGAATCTGCGCTGTTCCAGGAAATGTGTACTCTTCTGGGAATTTATAAGACACGCACAACACCTGCGCATCCTCAGTCGGACGGAATGGTGGAAAGGTTTAACCAAACCCTGGAGAATCACCTGGCTAAGGTTGTCGATGACCATCAGAAGGACTGGGACCGGTATATTCCACTATTTCTGATGTCTTACCGATCGGCAGTGCATGATAGCACGGGACATACCCCAGCAAGAGTGAATTTCGGCAGGGAGATGAGACTCCCGGTCGATGCCATAACTGGCGTGCCACCTGACAAGACTAAGCCAGTTACAGATTACGTAAGTGACCTTCAAGATCAATTGGACGAAGTGCATAAACGAGTTCGTGAGAATAGCATGAACACCAGCGTAAAAATGAAAACTAGATACGACCGTAATGCCAATGCCAAGGGATTTGAGGAAGGTACACTGGTCTGGCTCCACAACCCGCTTCGACGGAAAGGGAAGTCGCCGAAACTCCAAGCTCGATGGGAGGGACCTTACACTGTGTTAAAAAGGATTAATGACGTGACCTACCGCATCAAGAAAGGGCTAAGAGGGAAACCCAAGGTTGTTCATGTGGATAGATTGGCGCCGTATCACGGATCTAATAATGCTCGGGACGAGCATGACTAAGAGGGGGGCACTGTTACGCCACTAAACGTGAACACGCCATATCTCCGAGAAAATAACGAGTGGCACGTAATAATTAAAACGCATTGCTGTGCGAAAGGTCTAGAGTAGTTTTGCTTAGACAGACTTGGAAAAATCTCGAAACATCCACAAAGTACCTACCTACCAAGGTACATGTAGTAATAGGTATCATCTAACCGTAAGGGAATTTGTACTCTCCGACGTTAACAATAGAGTCGAAATTCGCATGAACGTGACTTTTATTATTACGAGAAATAAAAATGATTTATGACTTCGAGAAGCGATTCAATTGTTCTGGAATTCTGGATAGATCCGGGGACGTCGGTATCTAGAATTTTCTTGGCTCCGCATATAAATACGGGCCCCCGGCCGGAAGCGAGTCAGTTGTGATTTCGACTGCGATCAAGAGCGAACTACCCTAGTACTCGAAGTGATTTTTATCAACGACTAAAGCGATAGTGTAACGGTACTCTAGTGTTAATTGCGATTCGGATTATTGTTGACTGGACTAATTGTTATTGTTTGTGGTAAATAAAGTTCTCTCGTCAGTAAATCGGCATTTGATTACCCACGTACGTAACATTATAATAAATCTGTAGAGAGGTAAATTCTGTACATAAAATATATTTAAAAAATAACTATCAAGGGGTGGTTAGGGATCGCTACTGATGCTAAAAATGCAATCAGTAAAATTTTTGTCTGTCTGTCTGTCTGTCTGTCTGTCTGTATATTCGTTATGGAAACAAAAACTACTCGACGGATTTCAACGAAATTTGGCACAATTATTCTTCATACTCTTGGGCAGGTTATAGTATACTTTTCATTACGCTACGATCAATAGGAGCAGAGCAGTGAAGGGAAATATTGGGAAAACGGGAGAAGATACTCCATTTTTTAAGCTTCCGTCGCGTGTGCAGGCTTATAGGTTAAAGCTACATAGAAATCATGTATGACGGAAATATTCGCCCTAAAATTATATAAAAAATATTCCTCGACAGCATATGTCTATCTTTTATGGTTGACTCACAATAACACGTGAAACTCCCGATAGCTTGGCAATTCGGAGATTTCTGATTGTATTTGTCTACTCTAACGTTTACAACACTATCACTCATCCCTAATTAAAAAAAGTTAACATTATTACCTATTCAATAAAAAAAGAATCATGTAAATCGGTGTAGAAACACCAAAGTTATACATGAAATAATAAGTCATCGCGCGTGAATACAGAGTCATGCTATAAGGATTATTTTTGTGTATCGGTTGCCGCGCTCGACGCGCGTCGTGGCGGGAGGTATAAAAAGGCGGGGGGTCCGCGCTCGAGCGTCATTCAATATTTGGCTGTTGATGCGAATAGACGTTCAGACTGTTCGACCTTATTGACAACCAATAATTGTTATTTGCAAACCGTGCTTATCAGCACGACTTTTAGTCTTTGAATAATTTATTTTTAGATTTGTTTTGTTGTTATTTTATATAATAGGTATTATGGTAGTGTTTAAATATATTATTAGTTTTAGGTATAAGAGGTTTTGGTAGTGATTAATTAAATTAATAGTTTATTTTCGTAATTATTATATTAGTTATTTTGGTAGTGTTTAATTGTATTAATAGTTTATTTTCGTAATTGGTAGTGTTTAATTATATTAATAGTTTATTTTCGTAATTATTATATTAGTTATTTTGGTAGTGTTTAATTGTATTAATAGTTTATTTTCGTAATTGGTAGTGTTTAATTATATTAATAGTTTATTTTCGTAATTATTATATTAGTTATTTTGGTAGTGTTTAATTGTATTAATAGTTTATTTTCGTAATTGGTAGTGTTTAATTATATTAATAGTTTATTTTCGTAATTATTACATAATTACTATATATAATTGTAAGTGTAAGGTAGCTTCAGTTACCGTCGATTAAAAATACACAATGCCACCTAAAAAACGACCATCTTTATCTCGAAATTCGAGAGATGCTAAAAGGATGAGAAATGCGCGTTCTCAAGAATCGGCAGAGGAAAGAGCACATCGGTTAAACTCTATGAGAGTTAGTGCCTCAACCTCTCGAGCCAATGAAAGCTCTCCAGAGAGAGAGATGCGATTAGCAGCTGACAGAGCGAGACGAGCTACATCACGGGCGTCTCAAAGCTCTTCTCAACGAGAGCTGAGGCTTACCATTGACCGAGAACAACATGTGTTATCCCGAGATGCTGAAACTGCGTCACAACGAGAATTGCGTCTCACTGCTGACCGCGAACGGCATACATTATCTCGCGAGTCAGAAACCTTCACTGACAGGGAATTACGTCTCACTGCTGACCGCGAACGGCATACACTATCTCGCGAGTCAGAAACCTACACTGAGTGGGAATTGCGTCTCACTGCTGACCGCGAACGTCATATATTGTCTCGCGAGTCAGAAACCTACACTGAGAGGGAATTGCGTCTCACAGCTGACCGCGAACGTCATATTTTATCTCGAGAATCTGAAACTTTAACTCAATATGAAGACCGTTTGACAAATGATAGGGTGCACCATAATGTTATTCGATCTCTCGAAGACGCACATGAGCATGAACAACGACTAGAGTCGGTACGCGAATATTATAATTCTTTGAGACAAGAACGATCAGTAAGTTTGTCTAATGAAAGATTAAGAATCGAAAATATTCGGTCTCTTGAAACGGATGAACAGCGAGAGGCCCGTCTTACTGCAGACAGATTTCGACATAGCCTTAATAACTTAGATGTACACATAGAAGATCAATCTAGAAATTCGGTGGTTTGGTCCGACAAATATAAAAGTGGGTTTGCTTATAACCTCACAATTGATTACGGATCATCTTCTGTAATAGGCGATATGAACGTGGTATGTCGTTTTTGTAATGCTGCAAAGTGGAGTAAGGAGTCAGCTGGTTTCTGTTGTTCTACAGGTAAAATAAATTTGCCTTCATTCGAAGACCCACCGGAACCTTTGAAATCACTACTTTTAGGGGAACATATACAATCTAAACAGTTTTTAGATAATATTCGCACTTATAATAGTGCATTTCAAATGACATCCTTTGGCGCTCAACAAATCTCAGAAGGTCATTTCATGCCTACTTTTAAGATACAAGGTCAGGTTTACCATTTGATAGGATCCCTTTTGCCTGAAAACCAACCTAAGTTTCTTCAAATATATTTTGTATCCGACTACAACGAACAGTCGAATATAAGAAATCAATATTTCCCGAATTTAAATACTGAACTCATATCACAACTTCAGAACATGTTGCATCAGGTTAATTCGTATGTATGCAGTTTTAAATCGGCATTAGAAGCTCTTCCTCGAGATGATGATAACAATTATAAAATTGTTATAAATGCCGATAGGCGTCCAACTCAGGAACACCCTGGGCGTTATAATGCTCCATCCACGAATGAAGTTGCTGTGGTATTGGTCGACCAGGAATGTGATAGGCGTGATATCGTTATCCGTTCCAGAGATAATCGTTTGCAACGTATTTATGAAACCCACAGGGCTTACGACAGTTTGCAATATCCTTTGATATACTGTCGAGGGGAAGATGGTTATAATTTTGCTTTATACCAAACTGATCCGCGTACAGGCGCACCTAATTATAATAAAAAGATTTCATGCCTTCAATTTTACTGTTACCACTTGCAAGTAAGACGGAATAGGTTTGTATACTTTCAACGTTTTCGTGGCTTATTCAATCAGTTTATTGTAGACATGTACGCAAAAATTGAAACCGAAAGATTAGTTTATATACGATCTAATCAAAGGCAGCTGCGCGCTGAAGAATACGTGCACCTTCGCGACGCCATGCAGCAAGATAACGATACGGTGAATATGGGTCGTTTAGTTATTTTGCCCTCTTCTTTTACTGGTGGTCCACGATACATGCACGAACGTACTCAAGATGCTTTTTGTTACGTAAGAAAATATGGACGTCCCGACTTATTTATTACTGTAACTACCAATCCTAAGTGGGATGAAATTACTCGGGAGCTTCTTGAGGGTCAAGCACCGCATGACCGCCATGATATCATAGCAAGAGTTTTTCATTTAAAATTAAAATCAATGATAGATCTACTTACCAAAGATAACATTTTTGGAGAAGTATTGTGTTATATGTATAGTATTGAATGGCAAAAACGCGGCTTACCTCACGCACATATCCTGCTTTGGTTAAAAGATAAGGTTCGACCTAATGATGTAGACAGTTTAATCAGTGCTGAAATTCCAAGTCCGATTGCAGATCCCGTGTTATACGACATTGTTAAAACTCATATGATACATGGTCCATGTGGTGCATTTAACGGGAATTCTCCTTGCATGCAAGACGGTCGTTGCACTAAAAGATATCCAAAAGCCTTAGTGGATGACACTGTAACAGGACATGATGGATACCCATTATATCGTCGCCGTTCAAGAGATAATGGTGGTTTTACTGTTGAAAAGCGAGTGTCTGGACAACAAGTTACTTTAGATAATAGGTGGGTCGTTCCGTATTCTCCTGTGTTGTCCAGAGCATTTCAAGCTCACATAAATGTTGAAATGTGTAATAGTGTAGAGTCAATAAAATATATTTGTAAGTATATTAATAAGGGCAGTGACCAAGCTACATTTGCTTTGAGAAATGAACATGATGAAGTTACAAGATTTCAGTCAGGCAGATATATAAGTTCTTCAGAAGCTGTGTGGCGGATCTTAAGTTTCAACATTCACGAAAGATATCCACCTGTGACTCATCTGGATGTTCATCTTGAAGGCGGCCAACGTATATATTTCAACGCCGAAAATTTCACAGAACGGTTAGAGAACCCTAGACAAACAACTTTATTAGCATTCTTTCGACTTTGCCAAACTGATGATTTTGCAAAATCTCTTTTGTATGAGGAAGTTCCATCGTATTATACCTACGATAAGCAACGGGGTGTCTTTAATCGAAGACGCCGTGGCAGGCCTGTAGATGGCGAGTCAGGTATTTTTAAAGAACATGTTCTTGGTAGAGTGTACACCGTTCATCCTAACAACGCTGAGTGTTTCTATTTGCGATTATTATTACATACCGTGCGAGGACCAACCTCATTTATAGATTTGAGAAAAGTAGACGATGTTGTTTATCCCACTTATCAAGCAGCTTGCCAAGCACGTCATTTGCTTGAAAATGATCAGCATTGGGATGACGCTTTAGCAGAATCCTGTGTTAGTGATAATCCACGACGGTTACGCCATTTATTTGTAACATTACTCATATTTTGTAATTTGTCAGATGCTGTAAAATTATGGGAAAAATATAAAGAAAAATTTGCAGAAGACTTTCTTAGAAATATACCTAACAATGATGAAGGCACAACTAATGATAATTTCCGTGATCTTGCCATAAATCAGTGCTTATTAGCTCTTCAGGATGACTTAACAGCAGTAGGCGGTAAATCACTCTGTGAATATGGTTTGCCAACACCAACCTCAGTCGGAGAGGTAACTAATAGGGAATATTCCGCAGAGATTGGTTACAATTTAATGGAACTGCTGACAACATTAGAAAACGGTGTCCCAATGATGACTGCAGAACAACGTTCAGTTTATGACCGCGTGTGCAATAGTGTTCAAAATAATTTGGGAACAATATGGTTTTTAGATGCACCTGGAGGAACTGGAAAAACCTTTTTGACTAAATTAATATTGGCTTATGTTCGAAATCAGCGTAAAATTGCTCTTGCCGTAGCTTCATCAGGGATAGCTGCAACATTGCTACCAGGAGGTAAAACTGCTCACAGTATGTTTAAAATACCAATTGATTTAGATCGCACGGAAAGTCCAACCTGTAGTATTTCAAGAAATAGCGACAAAGCTAAGGTATTACGCGAGTGTAGTTTAATCATATGGGATGAATGTACGATGGCCCATCGAAAAGGAGTAGAAGCGGTAGACAGAACTTTAAGGGATATAAGACAAAATGATCGACCAATGGGCGGTATCACGGTTTTATTTTGTGGTGATTTCCGACAAACCTTACCAGTAATACCACGGGGAACCCGAGCTGATGAGGTTAGGGCTTGCCTGAAAAGCTCTTATTTATGGCGTGATATACAATCGGTGCATTTGACTATAAATATGCGAGTGAGAACTGGAGATAACCCGGATGATAGTCAATTTTCTGACACATTATTAAAGATTGGTGAAGGTACCTATCCACAACTACACCAAGGAAAACTTATTCTGACGCCTGAATTATGTTGTATGGTGCAATCTCAACCACATCTTATATCGTCGGTTTACGGTGACGTAACAAATATATTAAATAGGGACAATTCTTGGCTATGCGAAAGATCTATTTTAACTCCTCGCAATGACCAGGCATCTGAGATCAATAACAAAATACTGTCGAATATACAGGGGGAAAGCAAAGTTTATAGATCAATAAATAGAATGGTCGATGAACAAGAAGCCACTAATTACCCGATAGAATTTTTAAATTCTTTAAATATGCCCGGACTTCCCGCTCATGAAATTTGTTTAAAAATTGGGATACCGATTATTCTGCTCCGAAATTTAAGACCACCACAACTTTGCAATGGAACTCGACTAAAAGTAACCCAGTTGCAACAAAATATAATCGAGGCTCAAATTTTAACAGGTTGCGGTGCAGGAGAAACCGTCTTTATTCCCAGAATACCCTTAATACCAAATAATTTTCCATTCCAATTTAAAAGGACGCAATTCCCAGTATCGGTGTGTTATGCAATGACAATTAACAAGGCTCAAGGGCAGACTTTTGGTGTTGCTGGAGTAGATCTCAGTGTCAGTTGTTTCTCGCATGGTCAGTTGTATGTTGCTCTCTCCCGTGTTAGCAGTTCTAAAAATCTTTATGTTCACGTGCCGGACGGGTCAACTTTCAATATAGTTTACCCGGAAGCTTTGCACTGAAGTATTTTCGTTTTATAGGTACCTTTACCTTACCTTTATAAGGCAGTGGTACTTATATTGCCACCAAAATTTGAACCTTAACACATTATTATAAAGTTTAAAAGCAATAAATATTTTTAAGTTCTGTGTCTTATAAAGGGTTAAGCCTCATGTGAACGTGATCTAAACAATATTACCAATATAAATAAAAATAATAAATATTACCAATACATTAACTTAATACACAAGGAGTTACACGCTGACGGAGACGCGGGCACAGCTATCTATACTTTTCTGCCGGAAGTCACTATTCCACGCGGACGAAGTCGCGGGCAAAAGCTAGTGATTAATATAGGTCATCATCATCATCATCATCATTTCTGCCGAAAGAGGTCCACTGTTGGACATAGGCCTCCCCCAAGTATCGTCACAATGAACGGTCCTGAGCGTCCCACATCCATCGGATTCCCGCAATCTGTTCTGCGAGCAATGTGCCCTGCCCACTGCCACTTAAGTTTGGCGATTCTTCGTGCTATGTCGGTAACCTTGGTTCTTCTGCGAATATCCTCATTCCTGATTTGATCACGCAAGGAAACTAATATAGGTCATACTTATTAATATATTAAACTTTTGTTTTGTAAATAAACCATGACAAATAAATTATGGTAGCGAAAAGTATTGACACACGTGTTCTGTAGTAAAAACAACTGGTTTTTAATAAATTAATACTTAATTGATTTATGGACCAATTGTGTAAATAGGTAGGTACACGTCCGACTGATAATATAATTAATAATATTCCACAACTATCACACCACACAACGCCGTCTAGTCTCAAGCTAAGTAGAGCTTGTGTTATGAGTACTAGACAACTGATAAACATACTTATATATTTTTAAATACATATCTACATATTATAGATAAATTATACCCAGACACAGAACAAATGATCGTGTTCATCACACAAACATTTGTCCTGGGTGGGATTCGAACCCACGACCTCCGGCATAGCAGTCAGGGCCACTAACCACTAGACCAACAGGTCAGTTAATATATATGACTTTTATTATTGGTTGACCGAAATTGGAAAATTTAAATATTTTATAAAAAGTGTACGGATAACATCGGTACGTAAGTAAAAATAATGAAGAAGACAGACAAATGAAGCTTTTGCTTCTCACGCCATGGCTTGACCCGAGTATAATGTTGGTACATATATTGTTTTCAACACGCACACTTCAAACTGAGGCATTCGCTTTGTGCCGTTCGCGGCGCATGCCTCGCAAAGTCTGTATCCACCTTTAGATAAATCAGTGAGCCTCAAACTAAGCGCATTCATTTAAATTATAAAAATCTCGAGTCCTTCGAAACAGTTTGACCGATTTTTATGATTTTTTTTGTGGGTGGGTCTGAGACAAGGTCGCGGGCGGTTCCCCTCCCCCCCCCCAATATTCAAAATCGTGCATCGCTTTAGTTAGACATCTCCACGCGATTAGAATATATAAAACATCCTAAAATCAGGTTTGCCGGACTTTACACGCTGTTCCTCCAAATATAATAGTTAGAAAGGTTTAGGCGCCATTATGGCTAATTCTCATTTTGGCATTGACTTGGACTCCCAAATGGACTACTTCTCACTATGGCCACTTCTCATTTTGGCTGCTTCTGATTAGGGGTACTTCTCACATGGGCTACTTCTCACTTGGGCTACTTCTCACTTGGGCTACTTCTCATTAGGGCTATTACTCATAAGGGCTACTTCTCATTAGGGCTACGCGAAAGAAAGAAAAGTATTTATTTTGGTGCAAAAAACATTGTAGACAACAAAAACTTAAGACAGACCCAAATAAAAAAATAAATAAATAAAAAGTAACATTGTCACACGTTTGCGCCAAAAAAGGTCCAGTTCAGCGAAATACCAGACTACTACGGGTAGTTGTCTGACGCTGGTTTTCAACTAAACTTTAGTTCTAAAGACTTTTGACTTAAAGACCCCCAGGTTGTAGCTATCAAATGATAAACACTTTTACATTGTCAATTTTTTCGTCAGTTTAAACTCGATGAGGCCGGTGTTTCCTAGCTGACTACCCTGAGAAGAAACACCGAAACAAACTCAGGGGTCAAAGTCTCTTTTCAAGTCCATACAAACATATATAATGGTCAAATGATATGGGAACCATGCAGATTAGTGTCTCAGAAAATCTCTCAGGAAACATAGTTTAGATTAAGTACGACATATTTCCCCATAACCACGTGAAGTAGCAACTATAGAGGCTGCTATCTAGATTTTCTACGGTCTTGAACGTGACACATGATTTGTGCAATTACTATATCCACCTCTGGCCCTTCAGTAATCCAATAAGTTCACATTAGAGTCCGCTCTCAAGAACCGGCGACATTCCTAATGTATCTACAGCATGCAGTGGGCAGCAACTCATAGCATAATCAGCTTATGTATAGCATTATACATAACATACAATTTTCCTGCTGCGGTCTTCCCATCTGATTATAATTTAGGTGTCTTCAAGGCTAGAGTGAATAGGCTCTTAATAAACTAGTGCGCCTCACCATTAACGATTGCATCACTGCTTACCATCAGGCGGGATCGCAGTCGCAGCAGTTAACATTATACATACATATAACATTATACATAAGCCGATTCTAGATCTGCGGACACAGGTCCCAGCATTGGGAACATTCCCAATGCTGGGACCTTTGTCTGCAGAGAGAAGGTCTGTGCTTTAGCTATAAAATCCACCATGAGGGCCCAGTGCCGAGTGGAAGATGTAATATGTCGTCCAATTATGGTTCTAGGACATGCCAGTTTCCTCACGATGTTTTTCCTTTACCGATTTATGAGCATAGGTGGAAATAAAGTAGCTATACAGAAAATAAAGCACCTACTAGGGTTCGAACTAGTGTTGACAGTTTTCAGGGAACTAAACATGAGTCCCGATTTGAGCTTTATTGATATATCGCGACACTAAATGTCTCGATATATCAAGAAAATCATTAAAAACCATTATTTTTACTAAAAATTAAATCAGTTTGGGAAAAGTTGCGAAATTGCTAAATATTTAGACAAAAGTATAAATGGAACGAAAAAATCAATAGTTAATAATGTGTCATAAATCTATGATAAACATATATTTTTTCTAAGATAAACATATATTTTTTTGCAAACCTACTAACTTGGCCGTTACCGAGATGTAGTAAGTCTTCAGAAAGTCCCGACTTTATGTCACTTTTCGGGCGCTTGCGCCTTAATTATGCAGTGACTTTGTAACACTAGATATTACAAGCATGCCATATGAGCGGGACTTGTCACATGTGTAGATCATTTATCGGCGGCTATGCGTACGCGCCGGTCAATTGCCGCTCACCTCGACCCACTAATTTGGCTGCAATCCTGCCCACTTAATTGATTGATTTTATCTTACATTATCTACATGACTTGTAAGTTATCGACGATAATTTCTTCGGAGGACATGGTATGATAACCAGGTTTTCTATTTGGGTGCCACCTTGTTATCCTTAGTCAATATGATTTTCTATTGAGCAGGTGAAGAATTAGTTTGGTTTCGAAGGTTCTGGCCGAGCCCAATCGTAAGAGAACTGATCAGGATGAACATGTCTAGGAGGCAACCGCCTCGATGCCTGTTATGCCGAAACTCCGCCTCATCATCATCATTTCAGCCGATATACGTCCACTGTTGGACATAGGCTTCCTCTAAGTATCGCCACAATGAACGATCCTGTGCGTCTCGCATCCATCGGTTTCCCGCATCACCAGGTCATCGGTCCACCTTGTAGGAGGCCTTCCAATGCTGCGCTTCCGGTATGCGGTCGCCACTACAGAACCTTCGGCCGCAACGGCCATCTGTTCTGCGTACAATGTGCCCTGCCCATTGCCACTTAAGTTTGGCAATTCTTACTCACCCTTAGTAATATAGGCTATTTATTGCCCGTGCGATTGTATGGGTTGGTATGGTCATGTGAAGAAGAGGAATTATTTAATGCATGTTTGTAAAAAGTTAATAGTATATAATATGTATGGATTGAGAGGGAGATGGAGGTCAGAAAAAAGATGGATGGATTGTGTGAGAAGTGATACGAAAGAAAAGGGAGTTAGTGGGAGCGTGATGGATGACAGGACATAATAGAAGAATCGTGTCGTGGTCGACTCCAAATAATACGGGACAAGAACAGGCAGAAGATGGTGTTTTTTTTATTATTATGGCTAGGCTTGTGGTTCATCACTATCTCACCTGATGGTAAGCGATGATGTGGCCGACGATGGAGCACGCTTGTCTAGAAGTAACCTATTCACTCTTGACTTATAGAACACGTTGTAGCTATCAAGAAACACAGACTTCGGTAGGGAATCCCATTTCTTAACCTGCAGCTTAGCTGAAAAATCTAAGGGCTATATTTCACCGAGACACCATGACGGCGCGACCAGTCGCCGCTACCAACAAAATGTATGCAGCTCTATAGAGTTACTCACCTGGTGTCCGTTTGGTTGCGCAACCAATGTGGTGGCGCGACCAGCTCGGATGTGTGGCGACTCTGGTGTCTCTATGGTGTCTAGTTTGGTAGCTTAGGGCTTTATTTTACCGGGAGACCTTGTGAAATATGGCCCTAAGGAGAGCAGGGATAAGATTGCAAAAACATTTGATGAACTCAAACCTATCGATAATTTTTTAAACAGATGTTATTCCTAAAAAAGAAAATACTGGTTCAACAAGCCTTTACTTCTCATTAAGGCCCTGTATCCTTACAAGGCCCTGATGCACTCGCTTATAAGGAAATGTCGAGTTTAAAAAGGCACAAAAATATTCCATTTGGCTCTTTAACCTTTCCACTTACGACATATAAATAATTCAGATTTACCTTCTGACTGAATTATATCTTTTAGTTAAATAAGTGGTTTCGCAACGAGGAAAATTAATTAAAAAGTAATTGTTGCTTCCGGCCACTTCGAGGTTTAAATAAAACAATAAACTTTAAAACGAATAAACGACTTTGTGAACATATCACTAGTGTTTTTTTTTTGGGAGGTGGGAAATCATTCTGCCCTATTTTTATGGTGGGAAAATTATCAATGACAACACCCGCTCTAAAAAACCCATCCCGTTCCTTCGCTGCCTTTTATACCAGGGTCGAGCCTTCCTTTCAGAAGTAGACCCTTTCCGCCAGTAGGCTGACCCTGCTGGGCCCATGAGTTACTGACAACTCCTTGAAGCGTGCGGGAACAGTACGCGCCGTCGACTACTTGGGCTCGTACCGGACGGTTACCGGACGGTCGGACAGCGGTCTACCCATTGCTCGTCGACTGCAAGCCCGCCCCTACGGTAGCCGGAAATCGGGATTGGGGAGTTTAGATCGTCAATTGGATCCCATTAAGAGCTTCCTAAGAGATCCCACTAAGTGCTGTGCAAATGCACACTGCCTATTTGGAGCCAATAGTCAAAACGCCAAGTAAAAGATCAACGATTGAGTTCACAACACGATTAGAGGTAGCATTCTTGCATAATTTTAACATTTGACAGATAAGTCAAATAGTTAAAAGACCAGTGAAGAGATAGTAGACACCGCACCTGTTTTAAAGTACTCACTGGTTGCACAATGCGAACTAGATGGCGTGCGTAAAAACTCCGCCGGGGACACGGCAAGGTGAACCGGTTGGTTTAGGAGTGAGGCCTGTGACATACTCGCCTACACTTGCACAGTGGGTCACTGCCTTCTTGTACTATTTCGGTGATTGAATTTATCTGTTGGTTGGAGTACTACGTTAAATAAGAGTAGGTCTATTAAATGAGACCAAGCCCAAGTCGTCGACGGCGCGCACTGTTCCCGCGCGCTTCAAGGAGTTGTCAGCAACAGCAGGGACCCAGCTGGGTCGCAGCCTACTGAGGCCAGGGCTAGTTTCGAAAGACAACTCGAGCTTCAGTATGAAGGTTAGAAGGAACGGGGTGGGTCTTTTGGTCAGTAAGAGTCTGACACTATCTCCCGCTCCGCCCAAGAGCGGGGGTTGTCATTGGATGATTTTTTCCCACCATAAAAAGGTCTACTAAATGAAAGGGACTGAAACATGACTTGAGTGTTAAAAAATATTTTTATTTCACATAGGCTTACATGTGATAAGGCCTGTCATACTGTATGGATCAGAATGTTGGGCTGTGAAAAAGACGGAAAAAAAAAGATTGCATGTAGCGGAGATGAGAATATTAAGATGGATGTGTAGTATGACTAGAATGGATAAAGTGAGAAATGAGTTTAGTAGGGGAAGTTTGAAAGTGGAACCAGTGACTGAAAAGTTGAAAGGAACTCGTTTGTCTTGGTATGGTCTTGTAAAGAGGAGGGATGAAGAGCATGTTGCTAAAATAGTTATGAATTTACATATGTATGTATGGAGAAGGAGATGAGTGAGTGAAAAGTGATATAAAAGAAAAGGGAGTAGTGATAGCGTGGCGAGTGACATTAGATACAAAATGGAAGAAAAAAATGTGTAGCGCCGACCCCAAATAAAACTGGAAAAAGGCAGGAAGATGATGATAGACTTACATAGGCACTTATAAAACGACAAAAGATAGTGTGTGACAAACATCCAGACATTGTGACTCTTAATAAGGTTCCGTAGCCAAAGGGTGGTGGCCGAGTGGTAATGGCCCCGACTTACAAGTTGTAGGTCGCAGGCGCATTACTTTGTGTAATTTATTTCTTCACCACTGCTCTCAAAACGGTGAAGGAAAACATCGCGAGGAAACCGGCATGTCCTAGAAACAAAAACTCGAAGACGTGTTACATTCAACAACCTACACTAGGCCTGCGTGGTGGATTACGGCCCATTCCCTCTCCTAGAATGATAGGTCAAGGCAGGTCATAGCGTAACTTATATATTTGTACAAAACAAGTGTTATACTTAGTGGTCGGTGGTGTCCAACTTGAGACCTTTTTAAATATTTTTGGGAAAAAATATGACATGACACATCAGTTACTGGTTCTGAACACATTATATTCAAGTTTCGCAAAAACTAACAATAATGTTATATACCTAGCAGTATATTTTTTTTTCTCTTAATAACATTGTAGTTGGAATAATAAAATAAAAGCTAGACGTAAGAATATCTGGTTCAATGCGGATTTCATTGCGGATACACTACAATCAAAGGATTTCCTTGTCCCGACTACGTCAAAGTAATTATCAGCATCGACCAGTGATTGTTCGATTAATTACTGTCGTAAGAACAATTAAAGAAGCAATCGGAATTTCAAATTAAAATAGGTACCTACTATTCTTGTCCCGTCTTAGGCTAAGAAGAGCTGACATGCGAATTACTCACGCACAGAAGAGATTAGGCGTGGGAAAAGTATGTCATCTTTGCGAATGGAATATTTGCATCTGAGTCACTGAAGTGTTCCGAAACAATGATAAATATCATTTGGAACATTTGGAACATTGGCTCTAAAGATATAGTGCGTTGGGGTAAGATTGGCAGTGGGGTAAGAACGTATAAATATAAATTATACCACTTATGTAGCTTTATTTTTAATGCTAGACATATTGCGTGCCGCGTCATTATTTCACACCTTGCCCAGCAATGTGGCTGGCATTAAAGCTAGAACTACATTAGACCGACGCACACGTGTAACACGCCTGATTTGTACGGAGAACGACGTCGCGTGGCGTGGGTCAAGTGTAGCTCTAACAGTCTATTTTCCATATAAAATGTATGCAGACCGACGCTCCCAGATCGGCGTGTGTAGCCCACGTGTGCGCAGTGTAGTTCTACCTTAAGAATCAAGCTAAATAATTGGTAAATTGATTTATACGTTCTTACCCCAATGCCGATCTTCCCCCAACCCACTTATACAAACGGAACATTTAAACATCGACTCACAAGATACAAATGTTTATGAATCGTGATCTGCTAAGTTGGGTCACACACACCACTTAAGTTTTATTTTATTTAATTTTGATTTGTGCAGATGATTTTAGTTCAGGTCGTTAAATTTTATATTCCACTATTAACCTTTTAATTTGAATTTTAAAAAGACTGCTGGTTACTTAAAGTAAATAGTGTTTCAGTGTTCCAATCATGTTCCAATTATTCGAATTGATGCATTTAAAATATTACTGATTGCTGATGTTCCAATCTTTCGGAACACTAAAATGTATTATTATGTGTTATTTATGTATTATATTTTATTTGTTATTTATTTTCACATTGTTTCTATAAGTTGTTGTACACTTTCAACCCGAAATCTTGTTCCTTTCATTTCAGTCCATCCAAAGGTTGTCTGGTAGAAATTGCCCTGTGCAATAAGACCGCCTATTGTACACTTATTTTTGTTAAATATTATTCTTTAATAAGTTAAGGTGTGCAATAAAGATATAAAATAATAATAGTAATAATAATAAAATGTTTCGAAACAGTGAGTCGTTCAGTAAACAGTTACACACGCCTACAGATGAAAGAGGTAAGAAGGGCCTTGTGGGTGAGGCAGGCGTGCCACAAAGTAAGGCAATGCTCATAGTTTAACTACCAATAGCAAACTTGCGATCTAAGTGTGCATGGTCTGTTAGATGCGGAATGCGCGTTCGTATTGGTTTATTGCAAATGTAAAAATCGGAAAGTATTTCCTTTTTAACCTCTTTCATCGTTTCTGTGGTCTCACACTATCGTTTTAATTCGTCATGGGAATAAACGAATAAAATTCGAATTGCAAAATCGTTCAAACGGGATTTTTAATTTAAAAATGCGGAAAAAATGTAGTTTGAACGTGGTTTTCGTCACGAGTCTTAGAGTAGGAAGTTAATAAATGCATTTGAGACTTTCATTTGCAGACAATTGGAATGCAGACATTGAAATACCTAATATAATTGTACCTACTAAGTTAATGCTGGAAATGATAGTGGCTTTGTACTTCACTTTTTGAATATCGTAATTAGAGACACAATAGAAAGATAATGAGAAAGCGAACGCCAGCATTCGCTTGGGGTTTAATTAATTAAGCCATAAAATATAGTTTTACATATTTGAACATTGAAAAATATAAAAATAAAAACCTAGATTGCTGTATTAAACACACTAACATTAAGAAGGCGACAGTTTGTGAGTGTGTGTAGGTATTATGTTTTTTCACGCTCGAATAGCTGTGAGGATATCGATGAAACTTGGTACACGGATGGACCGTATCGTAGAATAGCACATAGGATTCTTTTTAATCCGGGAATATTTTCCCTTGAGTCTATTTTCAACTTTCATGCGGGTGATGCCGCTGGCACTGGTACCTACCTATTTTAATTGTACTAAGTTGATGCTGGAAGTGAATCTCTAGTATTGAAAAAACAAAAGCAAAAACCAATTAAAAAGTTCGAAACAATTTAAGTTATGGCTTCGATCTTGATCTAGAGCATTTAAGTAGGTATAAATATGGAAAAGGGAATGGTTGCTTATTTTAGATGTTTACAGACTACTTACTTTATGAAGAACTTCTTAGATACATACCCTATAAATAAAACGCTCAATATTTTAATAATCTATACGGCCGCTTGGGGTTTATAACCAGTCTGATGTAGTTTATGGCGTCCATAATTGTACTGAATCAGACTGATTTATTAGTTTTTTTTTTCTTTTGTAAAACCTTTTAGCATAATATAACTAGTACTTATATATTAAAGAAACAAAATAAAATTAACCTTCAAGAAAATAGTTAAGATTAAAATAATCACTGTTTTTGACATTGAATTAAACATGGTGGCTAAAGTATGTCAAATCATAATTATAAAGTAAATTACAGTCTTTATGTGAAATTGCTAATTATCTCGATTGCGATTTATTAAAGGCATTATACCTAGAAATCTATTTAGGCACCTTTACCTTATTGCAAATTATATTAACTTTTATGTATTTTATGGTGATACATTATTTATTTAACAAATAGACAGAAGGTCGATGACCTGGTCAGGGTCGCGGGGATCCGATGGATGCGTGACGCACAGCTCGTTGTGGCTACGCTTGAGGGAGGCCTGTGTCCAACAGACGTTTTTCGGCTGATATGATGATGATGAAGTAATAATTAATTTATTTATTACAAACATGAGAAAAATAATAAGAGTAGTGTGTTAGAGAATAAACCAGTGAACGTGGGGTTAGTGAGAATGGTTAGTATGGATGAAGTTAGGATAGCAGTAACTGGAATGAAGAATGGTAAAGCCATTGGTCCAGATGGAATACCAGATGAAGTGTGGAAGTTATTGCGAGTGGATGGATGGACGTGGTTAGCTTTATTCTTCAATAAGTTGTTGCAGGAAGAAGCCATACCGGCGGTCTCTCCAATCCAGTGCCCTTAGCTCTCGCCGGAACGCCCATACCGATCTGTTCCGACTTTCGGTACCTCGGGTCCCTCGTCCAAGGGGATGGTGAGGTGGACCGGGACGTAACACATCGGATCAACGCAGGATGGATGAAATGGCGACAGGTCACGGGAACAACTTGTTACCCACGGATGCCCCTCAAGTTGAAGGGTAAAATCTACAAGTCCGTGATAAGGCCTGTCATACTGTATGGATCAGAATGTTGGGCTGTGAAAAAGACGGATGAAAAAAGATTGCATGTAGCGGAAATGAGAATGTTAAGATGGATGTGTGGTGTGACGAGAATGGATAAAGTGAGAAATGAGTATATTAGGGGAAGTTTGAAAGTGGCGCCAGTGACTGAAAGGTTGAAAGGAAATCGTTTGTCTTGGTATGGTCATGTAAAGAGGAGAGATGAAAAGCATGTTGCTAAAAGAGTTATGAATTTACATGTGGATGGATGGAGAGGGAGAGGGAGGCCAAAGAAAAGATGGATGGATTGTGTGAGAAGTGATATGAAAGAAAAGGGAGTTAGTGATAGCGTGACGAGTGACAGGACAGAATGGAAGAAAAAAACGTGTTGCGCCGACCCCAAATAAAATGGGACAAGGGCAGGAAGAAGAAGAAGAAGAAACATACAGCAATCATCACAGTAACCTAATCCAATAGTCTAAAATATAAATATAAATTAGAATTATAAATAACTTCTAGTTCATATAATTGAATTCAAGTCACAACATTTACAATAAGTACAATAAAATCAATTTAATAGATATAATTAATAATAAAATGCAATTTATTTTAATTAATCAATTCAAAACACTCTAGCAGGCACAGGTCCGATTACATAATTCATTTTCTGATGAATTGCTACACATTAGGAAAAAAAGAAACCTAAGGCCGTTATCCCACTAGCGTTTTACAAGCGTTGGCGCTTCCCTACCTCTGCGCAGCGCCAAGGTTACGCAGACGCGACGCTAACGTCGTGAGTTTCTAGTGGTAAAGCGCCAACGTTGAACAGACGCCATGCTAACGTCGCAAGTTTCTTGCATACACCTCAAATCGCGACGTTAACGTCGTTTCTGCTTAGCGTTGGCGCTTTACTACTAGAAACTCGCGACGGTATCGCGTCTGCGTAACGTTGGCGCTGCGCAGACGTTGGAGAATCGCCAACGTTTGTAAAACGCCAGTGGGATAGCGGCCTAAGCCGACAAAATGTATTAGATACTTAAGTATACTTGGGCAAGTGAAGCATCACGGGTAGATTCTAATTAGTAAAAGCCTGATACTCTGTCTCGATTCATCTACGAGTAGTTTGGGTAGACTTCTCACCCCAAAAAGAGTAATTCAGGAACAAATGTGATAGGCATCAATTGACTTTTTATCCCAAAAATAACCACATTCCTTGGGCATAGGCCACGTGAGCAAGACCGTGGTATACAACTAGTCTCACTTCGCAAACTTTCTGCATCTAGAAAGTACATGTAGGCTATTGATTAATTCATTTTTTAAAATTACCTATGTATATTCCCACGGCGCCGCTCGCTAAATAATAATAACAGTAACACAATTAATGATATTGTAAAATAACGGGACCCTAGCCACAAAATAGATAGGTACCTACAGAAGTCAAACTCATGCATGTACTTCACTTTTTATACCTGCGCTCTACGGTCGCGCTAGGGTCAGCGCGTTGCGCGCAACTGTACGAGTGCGACTGGGCGTTTGAGCCGAGATATCGTGTCCGTACGTTGCTCGTGCGCGTTGCTCGAGTGCGCTTTGTATGTAGATTGTCTTCTGTACCTATCTATTTTGTGCCCTAGCTCCTACGCTATCGTCCACCGTCGATTCTATTGTCTATCACATAATTATCCATCGCCACGCAATCTAGAACCTATTTTATTGTGACTCGGTCAAGATTGTTTCAAACGGGGTAAGTAGGATTCGTTACAAGCGTATCTCAATCTGAAAATTAAATTCTAGTTTCTGAAATAAAATTCTAAGTTAGTAACTTCAATTTGAAGATTTGATATTTTTTTTATAATTAATATAAACTAGTGCTTGACCCTGACCCATCCTACCTGATGGTATGTAGCGATGTAGTCGTTGATGGTGAAGCGCACTAGTTTATTAAGAGCCCATTCACTCCAAACAGATTAAAGAAACCCGAATTATAATCGGACGGGAAAACCGCAGCAAACAAATTGTTCCAGTCCTTCGTTGTACGCGAGAAACGACGAGGCGACGCTTAGTCCGGACCGTAGAAGTTTTAACAATGTAAGGATGGATATTCGCCGTACGACGGGTTGTCCGATGGTAGCAATGAGATGGCGGAATCAAGTCATGCAATTCCCGCGCACACTCTCCAAAATGCATCCTGTAAAAAACCGAAAGATTGGCTACCCTACGCCTGTGCTTTGTAGATTTTTCGGCAAGCCCAGTCATTAGCTTATTTTATAAACCTAGTCAAAAAATCATTTCCTTTCACTGTAATTTATTCTGCTCCTTCTCAAAATCAGTTCTTCCTTCAACCCACCCCACCCACACCTAACCCACCTTTTCTTTTCTTTTTCTACTTTGAAATTGTGTAACATATGATATGTATAGGTATATAATATTCATGATGATTGTTTTTGTCTTTTATATATACCTAAAAGCTACATAATATAATTTTACTATCTAATAAACACCGCTAAATTTTAATCGTTTTAATCCCGTGAAGGGTCGATCAGGTACATGAAACACTATTGATTTGTAAAGATTTATGGATAGGTCTTTAAAAATGATATTGTGGTTTCTGAAATCACGTTTTTTCTAAACTGAATAGTTTGCGCGAGAGACACTTCCAAAGTGGTAAAATGTGGGGGGACACATTTTACCACTTTACACTCTAACTTCTAAAATAAGAGAACGATAAAACTAAAAAATACGTCATAAATCTAAAAAAAATACTCTGTTATTAAAACATCGATCAAAGTTGCAACGAACTGCAAGAACTTTTATAGGTATTGTGTTACTTGCGGCTACGGAACCCTTCATGGGCGTGTCCGACTCGCACTTGGCCGGTTTTTTATTCTATTCTATTTTTATCCTATCTATACGTACGACATCTTCAGTCGTAGCTACAACATTACATAGTTATTGCAACACTTGCTAAAGGTTGCAACACTTGCTAAAACTACTTATTATAGTCATGTGTCTTTGTCTTATTACAAGACAATTACATTTAAATTTAAACAATATTGTATAAGTATTTGGCAAATTTTATTTAATTTTCATAATATACGAGTACATATGATTTTAATAGCAAATAAAATAGAATATAATAAACTTTATTGTACACCAAAATAGTAACAATTTCACAGAAATTTAAACCTATGGGTACAATGGCTTATCGCTGAAAGCGATGTCTTTCAGCCAACCTTGGGAATTTGGGATGGAATATAAGAACATAAACTAAAAAAGCTGCTGTACTTCAAGCAATATAAATCAAGGGAAAATTAATAATTTATATATATATATATATATATTTAAATTAATAAAAAAAATATTAGGGCAAATATTTGACCAGTTGTCCAACATACCACAGTTTCTCAAGACATAAGTCATTATAGTCTGTCTAAAAGGCTAAACGGCTTGAAAATTTTTAAATGAATTAAAAAATCTGTAATATACATTACGTATAATATTTTGTAAGGATCTATTATTAAACAATGATCATCTCTTTGCAACCTTGATTGTTCAACCAGTGTTGACTACATCAGATTTCAATAATTAGATTATTTGATAAGATTACCCAAATCGTTTGCAACAGCAGGGACCTAGCCGGGTCGAACCCTACTGGGGCTAGGGTTATCCGGGGTGAGTCTGACACTATCTCCAGCTCCGCCCAAGAGCGGGGGTTGTAATCGGATGATTTTTCCCACCATAAAAAAAAGAGGGAGATGGGAGGCCAGATTGAAGATCTATATTACCCATATAAATTATAAATCCATTTACAGCTTACTTATTTTAAGCGTTTCGCCTCATCATTTATACCGCGTACATCGAAGGACTGGAAGAATTTGCCTGCTGCGGTCTTCCCATCCAATTTTCATTTGGGTGTCTTCAATGCTAGAGTGAAGGCTCTTAATAAACTAGTGCGCCTCACCATCAACGATTGCATCACTGCTTACCATCAGGTGGGATCGCAGTCAAGCATTTGTTTATATCACATTAAAAAAAAAAAACATGAGAAATATTAAAACTAACTTACAAATATTATCGGTTACGTAGGTACAGTAACAGGTTTAGCTATTTATCATTACAAAAGAAATAATCGAAGTGTTAAAAAGTGGAATATAATATGAACAACTGGAAGCGGTATGTACGTACTAAAGTGCGCTTGATTTATAAATAATTTTAAGTGTTTTTAAAAAAGGAAAAGAATTTGCGATTTAAATTTTATTTAGTAAAGTATTCCTGTATTATTTTGATTTTAAAATTAACAAATAACAGTAAAATCAGAAGCAGCACCTTTGTCAATTACATTTTTAGTCGGTAAAAGTCTGAGCCTCCCTCTGGTTTTACCCAGAGCGGGAGTACTAATTTGGAACTATGCACCAGCTTCTGACGTTTTTATGTGTCCATGCAGGCCTATATGAAATAACATTTGAATTTGTTTTTTTTTAATGTTGATGTTTTCTTAACTAAAAAAAAAAAAAAACGGTTGGGAAAAATCTTGGTGACCTTTAATAGTAAGAGATCAAGAAAAAGAAATACAAAAAACAATTAAGTCGAAATTCAAAACCAATCAATTAACGTGTTGCATACTTCACGTGTGCTTGACTGAATAATTCTGTTCTTACTAATGCTAGCACAAAAATTTCACTGCGCTTGGAAAAGCAGTAAAACTTCACATCACTTACATGTGAAATTGTTGGTTAAAGACAAATAGAAAGAGCTTACAATTGACGAGGAAACAGTGACTTGTTAGAACTTAACTGTCTTTGTGCAATAAATATTTCGTTCGGGAAAGTAAGTATTGTCCAATGGTCAGCGTTGATTTGATATTCAGAGCTATACTGTAAGCCTAAGAATCCAAACGGCACCTGGAAGACACATACACATGGGCTTTAAATAAAAGTCTGACACTGAAAATTCACCCTCTCGTTCTGCGGATGAAGTCTTTTGATGACTTTCCACCTCAAAAAAACTTACAACCGTTATCGCCAAGAACTATGGATAAAGATAAAGAACATAGGTTCTTACTTATGTCGCGCTGTAGTTGTAATCAAGAACAAATATCGCTTGAGGATCAATGTGGAGAAAGAAATGAGAGTAGCAGTGTCAAGTCTTACTCCCCGCTTTGAAAATATGTGCGGAGATCACCAAGCTTACCCGTCGTATTTTATTTTTGTTTTTCATAAGACTTAAGAAATACTTAAGTCTTTCTTGTTATTTCCAGTTTTAATTCTTTTATAATAAAAAAAAAAACAATTTCATTGTAGGTAAATATTTTAATGTTTGTTCCTATCTAATCTAACTACTATTAACTATTATTATAGGTGCCTATTTCTTTCTTTTTCAAAGGGTAGGGCGCCGTGACAAAATAATAAATTTGTAACTGCGCCGCGGGATGAAAAAGATTGGGAACCCCTGGTCTAGAGCAAGAACCATAATGTAGATTAGGAAAGTGCTGATAATCCTATCAATCGTTACATTAAATTCGTCATTGATTTTCTGCAATAAATCGCGTCTCTTGGAGAAGAATGTTGTCAAGAAACACGTCCACAAAGGCCGAAATACACGTGCCTGTATCCGCCAAAAAATATGTACGTACTCATAGCATGACATTTCCATCAATTAGGACCTGATATTTTTCTATGGCATGCCAACTACTTGCATATAGTTGTGCTAGCTACAGGCATGTGTATTTCGGCTATAACTTAATTAGAGAGACTAGCACTAGCAGTTTGCATAAAATCCTTTAAGTCATCAACAAAATACAGTCTCTAAATCTTCTAATAAAGCACTTAGAAGTAAATTAATTATCATACTATTCGAAAAATCGATAGCTTTGACAGAGAAGTCCCTGACTGGCTGCAAGATCATTCCAAAGTTATTTTATGATATCAGAGCCTCAAAAAAAATGGTCACGCATGCCTAAGCGTACCTATCCATCATGAATATATTCTGTGTTTGAGAAGGAATTCAAAACCATGCCGATAAGTTTATAACCATGATCACGGAACACCATAAAATTATTATAGTCGATAACGAAGGAATCAATCGGCTAGCGAGACATTTGTAAATGTACTGAACTGTCATCTTTAAGTTTATAGCAATAAATATCAAAATCCTTTGTGGTGTTCGACAATGGCGGCTGTTAACTTATTATGCACGCAGTTTGCATTGAATTGTAATGTTTAAAATAGGATACTATAAGTTCGCATTGTGTCAGAGGCTTGGGTAGTATATTTATATTAATATAATATAATATTCCACAATTATCACACAACGCTGTCTAGTCTCAAGCTAAGCAGAGCTTGTGTTATGTGACAGCTGATAAACTACTTATATATTTCTAAATACATACCTACATATTATAGATAAATTACACCCAGACAGAACAAACGATTATGCTCATCACACTTCATTTTTTTATAAAGATATCAATTCGATAAAGATAGATGTGCAGAACTTTTTTCCACTTGGAAAATATTTTAAATTGATTTATTGAAGCAAGAAATTAAGATAAGCTGGTCTATAAGTACCTAGTGATAAATCGAAAAGGACTTATTTGTTAATAATTGTTTTGTTGTGTATCATGAGTCGCTGGAACGTTCCATGTTTACTAGTCGTGCTCGTAATAACTTTAATATAAAAAATCACCAAAAATTACATACAGTTTGTTTGCCGTAAATAACAAGCAGAGTGTTAGTGCAGTTTTCCTTTTATGTGTTTTTGCTGTTCTCTCGAAGCGAATTAACAATTCTCAGACCAACGAAAAATCTTTAAAAAGTGCCGTATCACAGTGGCTAATTCGTGAGTGCACGCAAATTTACACGGTTATGCAAACTGCGTAACCGTCAAAATCCTATAAACGACATTTTTATTCAGTGCTACCAACTTTGCGATCGCAGCTGACGTTTGCGTTCCAGGGGTTAAGTTACATCAGAACATTAGCTTTGTGTACAGTGTGACCAGTATACTTTCTCTGGAGCTCTTCGTGTACAGTGTGACCAATTTGCTTGATCTGCAACTTCTTGTGTACAGTGTGACAAGTATACTTTTTGTGGGTCAAGTAACCTACAACAGCTTCGTGTGCAGTGTGACCAGTATATTTTCTCTGCATCACGGTTAATGCAAGACGGCGTTTGAAGAATAGCTGGTATAAATTACCGTGTAGGATGGAATGCTGCAATGATAGATCGACGATGACAGGTGATCATGTCCTAAAATGCTCCGTTTGTAGGGGAAAACACCACACAGAGTGCCTAAATCTACCACCGAAGCAGGTTATTGCCCTGGGTAGCAAGTATAGGGCTTCCTGGAAATGCCCATCTTGCTGTAATGTGACAAGGCGAGGCGGTTCCAATTTGAACACGCCCGTGCGCAGTTACACTGAGCTCCCTGCCAGTGATCACTCCATGGATATGTCATGTGATAATCTGGACCATATCGCACACAGTTTATCTTCCAGCGTTGATGATAAAACTCCGGTCGCAGAGAAACCATCGACATCTATTTCCTGTAGTGACTTTGCATCTTTCACTCAAACTCTCCAAGTAACACTAAGTCAATGGCGAGCTGACATGAATAAAGATATGCTGCAGTTGCGCGATGATATTCAATCCACATTGACTGATATTCGGAATGAGATGCAAACCCTACGCTCGGAACAAATCCTTATAAAACAGCGAGTATCTGATCTTCGAGATGACGTCATAATACTGCAAACTTCATCGCAGAGTCAATCAACGGAATATGATGTCTTGAAGAAGCGTGTTGATGAGCTGAATAACCAACCTGCAACGGCAATATCTGAGTTGATAATTGGCAACCTGGAAAATAAAATAGACTTATTAGAACAACAGGCTAGGCAATGTAATGTAGAAATATGCAACCTGCCTGAAAAGCGTAATGAAAACTTGCCCTCCATCATTGAAGCTGTAGGAATTGCCCTAAAGTCACCGATCTCACTAAGCAATATTGTTTCTGTGCACAGGGTGCCCCACGCACATCAGCAAAATACAAAACCTAAAAATGTAATCCTTAAGTTAACTTCTCGCCTACATAGGGATAACTTGCTTAGCGCCTTTCGTAAGGCTGGCTCGCTGAAGACCGACCACATTGGTATTGCTGGATCGTCCAATAATATATATTTAAATGAGCACTTGACTTTGGTGAAGAAACAATTATTTCGCAAAACTCGTGAAATCGCAAAGATACGTAACCATAAATATGTATGGATCAATAACGGTACCATATTGGTGCGCGAGCGCGAGGGCGCCAGCGCATTTGCAATACGGAGTGAAAACGATTTCGATAAGATTAAAACAAAATAATTGCTTCCGTCTATTGGCTTTACTATGCCAAATATCTTCTATAAAATGTATGTTGCCTATGGAAAAAAATTACTCTATTTTTCTTCTGCATGCTGCACTAATAAATTTTAAGTATTTTTATGATTTTATTTTAATATTATATACTTCGATTATGACTACTATATTATATAATTCAATTCAAATTTTATCCATTATTGTTGAGTGGGACTCAATTTTAATTATTATATTACATTTTAATTTATTGTGTTTATACAAAATAATTGTTATTATCTATTGTGAGTACGATATACCTTTATGCAGAATACTTACTGTTGTATGCGAATTTATTGTAAATAGCTTGTGTAATGGATAGTAGTGAAAATATATCAGTTTACTATCAAAACTGCCGAGGCATAAGAACTAAACTACAAACGCTGTCTGTCGGTATTTTATCCTCCTCTTATGATGTCATAGTCTTGACTGAAACTTGGCTTGTACCTGATATCGCTTGTGCTGAGTTTATAGATCCTCGATATGATGTTTATCGTTGTGACCGCGACCGCAATGCTACAGGAAGGCGTGATGGTGGCGGGGTACTTATTGCCGTATTGCGGAAACTAAGGTCTTGTCTATTTGATAATCATCGTCGCAACAATCTCGCATGCATTGAACATCTTATGGTCGGGCTTCAGAGTAAAAATGATTGCTCGAAAATACACATTATTAGCGCAGCATATATCCCACCGTGGACTGCGTCTGATATCTATAGTTCATATTTCGACGCTCTCCAAGACTCCCTAAATGAGCCTAATATCTCATCTATTATTATAGTTGGAGACTATAATCTTCCGGATATTTCATGGAAAGAAGCCCAGGTAGAAGGCACGCTAAAGAGTGTTGGCATGATTTGCATTGGATCATCCCCAATATGCTCGCAGTTGCAACACCTTATGTTAGCAATAAATGCCTACCAGTACAATAGCATACCAAATAATACTGGAAAAATTCTGGATCTGTTTATAACTAATACCTGTAGCTCTGTAAGTTCGCCACCAGACCCCCTACTACCCATAGATCCTTATCATCCTCCATTTGTTGCAATGTCTTCTATAAGTGTAAATATGCAAACCTTAAAAAGGAAACCCCTTATTAAATATGACTTCCGTAAAGCCAAATATGACGTGATTAACAAATGCATTGATGAAGTTGAATGGTCAACTCTGCTGGGTCATCTTCCATCGGAAGAAGCTGTAGAGACTTTCTATGAGATATTGCACGATATAATTGAACCAAATATCCCCAAAGTCAAATCTCGGGCTCTTGACTTTCCTGTTTGGTTTTCATCTCATCTTATTAAGACCTATAAAAAGAAGCAACGTCTCTGGATCAAATGGAAGAAGTTTAGGAACATAAAAGATTATAACGAATTCTCAGAGTATCGAAAAATGTTTAAAGAGACATGTAGGAGCTGTTATTCCACTTATATTAAATCTGTTGAGGACAACATTACAACTAATATCAAATATTTTTGGACATATATTGCTAATCGTAAAAACAAATTAGGTGTGCCTTCTACGATGCAATACCAGAGCCTAAAGTCGAGTGCTCCTGACGAGATTTGCAATATGTTCTCGGAATTCTTCTTGTCAGTTTTTGAACCCGCATCTCCCTCACTGTTGACATGGACCCCGCCAGCAGACTGTGACGATAAAGCCAGTTTAGTTAATAGCTTGCATATCGAGGAATCTAAAATACTCTCCGAGTTGAAGCATCTTGATCCCTCTAAGGGAGCTGGGCCCGATGGATATCCAGCTGTGTTTTTCAAGGCCACTGCTGGCAGTATCTATAAACCACTATTTATAATATATAATAAATGTTTGAGCGAGGGTGTGTTTCCTGAAGCTTGGAAAAAAGCTAACATCACGCCCGTGCATAAAGGTGGCTCCAGACATGACATTGAACAATATCGCCCTATCTCAATTCTGTCGACCTTGTCAAAGCTTTTTGAAAGGCTAGTACATAATGAGATCTACCCTATTTTGCATAATCTTTTCATCCCTGAACAGCATGGTTTCGTCAAAAACCGGTCTACTCTATCCAATTTATTGATCTTTAGTAACTTCCTTTTTGAAAATATTGATAAACGTTTGCAAATTGACGCGATTTACACAGATTTCAAGAAAGCATTTGACAAGGTCGATCATGAGATCCTACTTAATAAAATCGCATTCAATGGTATACGAGGAAATTTACTCCGCTGGTTCTCTTCTTACGTCAAAAATAGGACTCAGAGGGTTGTTGTAAATGGATATCAGAGTAATTTTGTGCCAATGACATCTGGAGTTCCACAAGGCTCAATCTTGGGACCACTTTTGTTTATAATTTATATTAATGACATTTGGAAATGCTTTAAAAGTACAAAGTTCCTCATGTACGCAGACGATCTGAAAGCCTTCAAGATTATTAACACTAAGGAGGATTGTCTAATATTTCAGGAGGACCTCAATAGACTCACAGAATACTGTCGTGATAATAAATTACAACTCAGTATTTCCAAGTGTCATTGTATGAATTTTACAAAAAATAAATCTGTTGTCGGTTTTGAGTATAGGTTGTGTGAAACCGTGTTAAGTAACATATCCACTGTTAGGGACCTTGGTGTGCTGTTCGATACTAAAGTCTCCCTTAATGAGCACGTGGAAAAAATAGTTAATAATTCTTTTAAGATGTATGGTTTCGTTATGAGAGCATCCACCGAGTTCAAACGTCCCTCGACCTACCTTTATTTATATAAAACTTTAATACGCTCACAACTTGAGTATGCGGTGCCAGTTTGGAATCCTTTCTATCAGAAATACGTGGATGAGATAGAGAAAGTCCAGCGTAAATTTCTTCGTGCCATGAACTACAGATGCCATAAAAAAATTCTGTCATACGAAAAATTGCTAAAGAAGTATAACATGTTAACTTTAAAATCTAGACGTGAACTACTAGAAGCCACTATACTATATAATATTGTCCACAATAACTTTGACTGTATTGAGCTTACAAGTAAACTGTGTTATACAGTGCCCCGCACAGTCAACTTGCGTAGTATTCGAGCCGGAACGCTATTTGCTATGAACAGTTGTCGTACAAACTCGGGATTACGGTGCCCTACTCGTCGAATGGTTGACAATTATAATACCAATTTTATAAATGTTGATGTTTTTATGTGCTCTAAATCTAAATTTAAAAATAACGTACTCAAGATTTTATCCGCGCAGTCTCAAAATAACGATTAATTAATTATTTTAATTTATGAATTTGATTTAAATGTAGATTTAGATATATATATATTTTTTTGTATATAGTAACAATTTATGAGTTCCATTATTTATTTATTTTCCTTTTTATAATTTAATTTAATTTTATGTACAATTTTTAATTTAATGAAACTTATCATTTTAATTTAATTTAATGCATGTTTCTGCTTGTTTTAACAATTTATATGTCATTTTCAACAAATTGCCATTGTAATTATTTGATATATAGCATATATTTATTTATCCAGCGGCATTTACTGCCGGCAATCTTATGCGTCAATATGAGGATAATGCAGTGGGCTGCAATATTGTAAACTCTTTTTTACTGTTTTTTTTTTTCTTTTAATATGTATATTGTAGCTGTTTATTGTCCCATAAATAAATAAATAAATAAATAAATAAATAAATCACACAAACATTACGTAGGTATACGACACGTCACGACACGTTACGTTACGTCATATTACGTATATGATACTCAAAGTCAACGAAAGGGCAATGGAAAGGGCTATGCTCGGAGTTTCCTTGCGGGATCATATCAGAAATGAAGATATCCGCAGGAAAATCAAGGTTGCCGACTTAGCTCGACACATCGCCAAACTTAAATACCAATGGGCAGATGGGAGATTACAGACTCTAATTGCATGTCCGCTCTGCTTGTGCTAGCGAGACAAGGCAAGGCAGACCTCAAATTCTAAATAAAGTGGTCAAATTTAAAAAGCCTAACAAAAGCCGGAGGGGTTGGTCTCCGCCTAATTTGGTCGGACACGCAACTAAAAAACCTGTATCCGGTTATATCTGGACGACTGGCAACGATACAGCCAACCGACAGAAAAGAAGCTCTACTGTACCTGGTCTTAAGTATAAACATACAGTATGGCCGAGCTCAGCACCGAACCGACCGCTCCGAACTTCGAACGATTGCCTGCGCAGTAATTAGGTATTCTGAGGAATCTAATGCGTATTGCGTATGTTATTGAGTATGCGCAACGCCAGTTCGGAAGTAACTGCTCGGAATGTCAACTTCAGAGTGGTCAACATGTTTTGGCTGTAGATATACATCTGAGATAAGATGTATACCACCACTCATCTTTTTTTTTTCTCGATGGGAAAAATCATCTTATGACAACCCCCGCTCTTGGGCGGAGCGGTCATCTCAGATATCATCTGAGAGCAGTGGTGGCCGAGTGGTAATGGCTCCGACTTACGAGTAGTAGGTCACGAGTTCAAACCCTGCCGGGCGCATTACTTCGTGTAATTTATTTCACAACCACTGCTCTCAAAACGGTGAAGGAAAACATCGTGAGGAAGCCGGCATGTCCTAGAACCAAAAATTTGCGTGGTGGATTACGATTTACGGCCCTTTCCCTCTCATAGAGAAGCAGTAATGCTCGCTAAGGAGGTGGCCGACCGCATCAGACAACGGCGCTCTCGCCGCCGCCGCCGGGATTCCGATCCCGATTTCCAGCCACCGTAGGCGCGGGCTTGCGGACAGTGAGCAATGGGTAGCTCGCTGTCCGGCCGTCCGGTAACCGTCCGGACCAAGCCCAAGTCGTCGACGGCGCGCACTGTTCCCGCGCGCTTCAAGGAGTTGTCAGCAACAGCAGGGGCCCAGCCGGGTCGAAGCCTACTGGGGCCAGGGTTATCCGAAAGGGCGCTCGAGCCCCGGTACGAAGGCTAGAAGGAACGGGATGGGTTTTTTAGTCAGTAAGAGTCTGACACTATCTCCCGCTCCGCCCAAGGGCGGGGGATGTCAATACATGATTTTTCCCATCGAAAAAAAAAAGTCCCAGCAGTAGGAACATTAAAAGGTCGATGATGTATAACGAAGAAAATATGACGATTATTTGGTATTTCGAAACGATGCTCAGTCATCGATCTGAAACTGACGGATTTGATGCTAATCTTATAATCTAATCAAGTTTTTTGTGAGAATTTTATTTTAGGATCTAAGTAGGATGACCTTTCAGAACTACACGGACCTTCTTTACATTTTGATATTTATAAAATTGTTCAAAATTATAACTTAATAATTCACTTTCACGTTTCTCATTCAGATTTAAAGGCCGAATTGTTAAAAAACCCACGTGAGAATTCTTTGAAATCATGAATTACTCACTTCCGCTTAGTTGGAAATACAGACTTGTCAGGCTATTTAGCTTCCTCATTACCATATAGAGTTATTATTAGGCAGGCTATTTAGCTGGTTTACTGTCTTTTGTTTTACTTCCGTTACCCTCTTTGACTTTGAGTCACTTTAAATATTTTTCGAAATAATTGTCGGTCGTATATCAGTCTTACTAGATAAGAATACTAATAGCGAGACCGCAATGTAGTACCTTTTTTCCAAGAGTGGCTAAAAAAAAAATGAAATATGAATCCTAATCAATAAAAGAAAATTTGAAATATCTTTTATTTATTTAGTTTCTAATAATAATAAAATACGTATCTATTCTAATATTTATAAACTAATAAATACTATGATACATATTAAATCATTATAAATATTATTATTATTTCAGTGCACAATTGTTTTTTTTTTTGGAACAAAAGCATATTTTGTAGTATAGTAGAACCCTGGAACTCTGACGAACACCGCACACTACCTTATTATTTTAAGTTCTTACAGTTACAGTCCATCCTAACACTGTCTGGTAGATATCGCTGTCAGCTTTAATTCATTAAACCCCAAGCGAACGCCGGCGTTCGCGCACCTATTGTCTTTCAATTGTGTCTGTCATTATCACGATTGACAGGTTAAGACCATCACTGTGCCCAAAGATTTGAGTTTATCTAAAAGTTTTGTTACTATTCTGGTGTGTAATAAAGTTTAATTATATTCTACATTTACAACATTAATTGAATTTAAAAAATAAGCCATGCAGAAATAAAACAATATTGTTTAACTAACCTGTCTACTCCTCACACATAATTTAAAATAACAATACCTACACAATAAATAAAGATAATAACCTCTGCAAACAGGTCCCGAAAACAATTTCACACTAGTTACATAATAAATAAGTTGTAACCTTCCAATCAAAACCAGTACTACTTCCTATGAGCCAAGGTCATAAGAAATATGCTCTGACCTCGGCCAAGGTTATATACTCCTTTCAATTTGTCCACCCGGTAAACTCTGATTGTAATATCGTAATTAATATGCCAGATGAAGTTCTTAAATGTGGGTTTTTTTTATTAATACGTGGTACATTCGAGTTGTATTGTGTTAATTGGCTAGATTTTGTAATGGAATTGTTGTGTTTACGTGTAGATTCTGGTAGTTCAATAAAACCACAAGGTATCTATAATTTGCAAGTAATGAAACAATACAATTCAAATTCAAAAAGTTTTTATTTCACTTTGGCCTGGGCACTTATAAAAAGACATAGGCTTACAGCCTACATGAGCACTTAGAATAGACAGAATCTAGGGCATGGTTAACTCTATGGTTACTCTTTAAAAAAATACATTATAGCTATTGTATTAGGGGAAGTTTGAAAGTGGCGCCAGTGACTGAAAAGTTGAAGGGAAATCGTTTGATCACCTTTCCACAGACAAAACTAGCCTAGGAGCCTAACCCTTCCCCTAAAAAAAATTTGTTCGGCGCTAACCCATTTCAATTTTGACCTTTATAACTAACCAATTATTCTCTCTAAATTCCAGTTCTCCAAAATGGGGGGCCTGAAGACCCTCGTCATCCTACACCTGGTCTACTTCTGCGGCTGTATGGACCAGCTGCACATCGTCTACGAATGGAAGCAGATTGACTACGAGTTCCCCAGCCCTGCAGCCAGGGCCCAGGCTATAGACACCAAGGCCTTCATACCAGAGAACAATATTCCCATGGGCCTGGAGATATATGAAGACAGGCTGTTCATAACGGTGCCAAGGTGGAAGTCGGGAGTGCCTGCTAGCTTGAATTACATCAATTTGAAAGGTAAATAACTTTTTCACTGAAATAGTTGTGAAAGTCAAATTAGGGTGAGGCTGAAAACCGAACCTAATATATTGAGAAAAGTCTATTTAGAATTGATCATGATGATACTCAAAGTGATTTAGTGACAGTATAGCATTTTAAAGAGAAACAAGAACCAGTAAAGGAGTAGAACTTAATCGTGAACAATGCAGCCAATGCAGGGAAACATGCACAATACCAGGAACTTTGTACTGTAGTAGGAAGATGAAAGTCTAGTTGCTATGTAGTCTGAATTGAAATGAAGATAATGTTTCTGGATTTAATAATTATAATTTAATGGCGAAGTTGAACGCAAAGGGCAGGGTATTGTAAAAGTCCTAGTTGCGTTGAATCTGACTGTGTCAGAAATGTTCATTTCAAGTAGACCAATTACAGGCACTTTTGAACTGTCAAAATGTCGGTCAATCAAAAAAGTGAAGCTAAATTGCACGTTCCAAAGTGCAGGTCTCTATAGAGAAGAACGTGCAAGACTCCATGGACACTGTTTCAAATCATAATATTATGAGTTACATAAATCTTGGTTACAAATGTGTCAGTATGGTTGGTGATGTTCAAATAAATCGTAAAGTTCCTTGTTTTTGTAAAAGAAAAAGGAAATAACGGCAGCTTTATAGGTAAAACAATAAAACCAAACAAAAAAACTATGAAAAGTTTTCACATAGACACACAGCTGCTTTTTTCTGTTCTCACAAAAACTGAAGATGTTCTAACAATAATATTACTACAGAGATTGAAGAATTTGTTTTAACCTGTCAATCGTGATAATGACAGACACAATTGAAAGACAATAGGTGCGCGAACGCCGGCGTTCGCTTGGGGTTTAATGAATTAAAATGCCAAGGAAAACGTTATTCAAGTTATGTCTGCGATTAGCTGCAACTGCTGAGTGAGATCATTAAGACAGTCAATGCAGTTTTATGAGCTATTACCTGGAATTAATTGTTTAGCTTTCACCACTACTTCTTTAATGAACAATACATTGTTTGCAAAATTGTTTTGTACACTTTACTCTCGGTAGGATATTTCTTTCGCGGATTTCTGTAAAGAGCCGTCAATATCTAGCATAACATATCATAGTAAGACTTTTAATGTTCCCACTGCTGGGACTCTGGCTTCCTCTCTAAGAGAGGGAATATCTATACCAATAATTTGGAAGCTGAGTTAATTTGGCTTAAGAGTTTTCTTTTTGTTTGAACTATTATTATACCTACACAACGTAAACTTTTTTAATTGAAAAATCTTTTAGTTCGTATTGCGCTTTATTGAGGTAGATTACTATAGGCTATATCTCAGTGGATCAGTAACCAAAGACACGGATAAAACTGCGGGGGATCGCAAATTATACTATATGTACTATATAGCTGATCTAGACTCTATACGACCGACGATTTGCAATTTAGCGTGTGATTGTCTTGCGATCTTGCGAGAGTACTCTAGATCTAATGATCATTTCATATACAGTTAACTTTACCAACTTTGATAGTTTTAAGTCTTATTGAAAATGAAGAACCCATTATAACCTAACGGTGTTAACAAATATCTGGTGAAAATAAAACTTTACGTTGTATCTCTATAGCCTCATTCAGTCAGTGGGATGCCATTTCACGAGCCTATTGCCAATAATGATTGAATAATATTTATTTAGCAAATAGGTTAAAAAATAAAACTTTTACACGTCAATTTTGTTTACAGTTTTCTGTTGTTTGTTTCCTAACTGACTACCCTAAGAACAAATACCAAAACAAACTAAGGGGTCGGTCTCTTTTAAAGTCCATACAGTAAACATGTAATGGTCAAATCATATGAGTACCATGCAGATTAGTGTCTCTGATGGTCTTTTGAAAATTTTAGACAATTACTACGAATGTCCTGATCTCACTGATTCCTTAATCGAAAGTCTCTGACAAGTACCTTTTTTATATAGAGTATCTATAAATAGATGCAGTTTCGTTTTGAAGTTCGTCCTTCATGAAGCGACCAACGCTATAGGTCTCTAAATCGATAGTCACAAATTTGTTTTAAAACGACTGTAGAGTCTGTCTAATAAGTTAAACGACTTGGGTAATTATTAGGATTTAATGAAATCTGATGTAGTTAACACGAGTTCAATAATCAAGGTTGATTAAGAGATAGAGATCATTGTTACCAGAAGAACCTTAAAAAAGTATCGAATATAAGTATTTTTTAAATGGTTAAATATCATACAAAATACCCAAGTCGGTTGACTTATTAGACAGACTATAGAAGGTAGACTACCTTCTACAGAATCATTTTAATAATTACAGAATCCCCAACCAAGAAGTAAGCATATTTAAGTTAGATGGCAATCATGACGCAGAAAAAAATTCTAAAAATCCTAATAGACTGTCATGTAGAATACATTTTCTACTATTTCTAAATGATTGCCTAGACACAGCATGCTTGCAATAGTCTCTAGCATAATAGCATCTAAGTTGGCAATCTAACATATTTATGCTTGCAAATTAGTTTGTCACGGCACAAGATAAGAATAAATTATTTACTTAGTAGGTATTATTTGCACAATAGTTATTTAAATTTTACAAGGAGACGGTCGTCAAAGCAAGTCGTTTGAATGAGTTATTTCTTTATCGTGGTCATCATTATCACTGTTAAAGACCATATTATTGTCTTTTGCCTCTTTCTACACTATTATAATTTTGTCCATCTCCTTACATCTTTTTGAATGGTCTACAAGATTTCCATCTGGTCTTCTTGTAATAGAAGTGCAAATGTCTTTTTCTTGATCATCAATTTTCTTACTCCTTTTCTTTTCAACTAATAGTTTCTTATTATGTTTAGTGGGCTCTTTAAAATTTATTGAGTTGATTTCCAAAGCTATTCATTCATTATAAGATTTTCATCAGACCCTGTTTACAAAGACTTCGTTTCAGATAATCTATTCCATTAGTATCTTTTATTGTATCGATGTTATTTACCTCATGCTCATTTATATTTATTTTTAAAACTGTTGTGTCATGCCTAATGTTTGGTTAACTTTTAGCATTACTAACTTATATTATAATATAATTGTTATTGTCCTGTGAAAGAATTCAAATTCTAATGACACAGTCTCTGAGTGTTTTTAGATAGTTCGTTTTAGTTAAATAATGAAATATGTGGAGTTAATGTTGAAAAATATGGCTGACGTTTATTGACACATTTCATTCATATACCCACATGAATGAAATGTGTCTCTAAATTACCATCGATTTCAAAATAAACATTGGCCAATTTAAAGATGTCAAGGATATCAGCGTTATTTGTATCTATTACCGAACTTTTATGCAATATTTTTCTTCTAGTTGTATGTTGTATTTGATCGTATTGTTAAATCATAATATGTACGTGTAAAAATACAAGCTAATGTTAAGCTGCCCTGAATCTTGCTAAGAATGACGTAATTTTCTTTACGAGACACAATGTGATCTTTAAAGGAGACACTATAATAAAATACATTATTTAACCTAATATTTCTTCATTTCAGACAACTCAACGAACTCACCAAAGCTGATCCCGTACCCAAGCTGGGCTGCCCACTCCATCGGCATGGACGGTAAACCTCCAGAGATCGTCTCCCCCTTTCGGGTTAGGGCTGACCGCTGCGGACGTCTTTGGGTCCTCGACAACGGCAAAATGGGCAACCTAGAGACAAACGTCACCAAATATCCACCTTCCATAATCGTCTACGATCTGAAAACTGATAACCTGCTCAGGAAATACGTGTTTCCTGCAGACCAGGTCAAAGAAGATTCAGGGTTTGCTAACATAGCTGTTGAAGATGCCGACTGCGAGAATACTTATGCTTATGCAGGAGATTTGGGCAAGCCTGCAATTGTGGTGTACTCCTGGGAAAAGAATGAATCTTGGAGAATTACCCACCACTTCTTTCACCCTGATCCTCTTGCTTGCGATTTCAGTGTCAAAGGGTTCAACTTCAGTTGGACTGATGCTCTATTCGGTCTTGGTCTCTCTGCCCCCAACGCTGACAATTACAGCACCCTGTACTTCCATCCGATGGCCAGCTACGATGAGTTCTCGGTATCGACAGAATATTTGAGGAACCAGTCACTTGCTGAAGACAATTTCAAAGCGTTCAAAGTTTTAGGTTCTCGTGGCCCGAACGCTCAGTCCAGTGTCTCGTTTGTCGATCCGAAAACTGGAGTCTTGTTCTATTCTTTGGTGAACTTGAATGCTGTTGCGTGCTGGAAGACTTCGAACAAGGAGTACTTAATGAAGAACCAAGGCAGGATCTATATGAACGAAGACACAATGGTGTACCCGACCGACATAAAAGTAGATTACAACGATAACTTATGGATTCTATCGAACAGGATGCCGATTTGGATGTACGGAAGGTTAGACCCTAACGATGTAAACTTTAGGGTCTTTTCAGCACCTGTTGTAGACGCGATCAGTCACACAGCTTGTGATATTACCCCTAGATCTGACATCTTGGATAAATTTGTCAATAAGGTTAAGAATGCCACGAACTCGCTTGTTGCGAAGATTAAGCAGAATTCCGGTGGTGTAGCTATTAGTCCTTTATCTGTTGTTACTGTATTGATGGTCAGCTGGATTATCGCCTTGACCGTTTAAAGGGTTTATAAAACAAATTAATGTAAGAGTGTATTTTCGTTTGCGTTGCTTTGCGTTTTGAACGTCAGTTATACAAACTTTACAAATGATACTATTTTTCTTCTCTTGCAAGGAGAAGAAAAATAAAATTTAAGATATTTAAGGACTTAATATAAGGTTGTGAACTTAGGAATAATAACTGGCGTCTAGAATGCTTGTGGCTTGGAGTCTGAAGGGACAGGGGACTGACATCCCAGTTCGTTTGCTAGTCGGATGCGTTAGTATTATAGTCTATTTTATTATTAGGTGTCTTGTGTTTATATTAAAATGTTATTCAAATAAATGAACATTCCAAAAGATTTGAATGCTGTAGCAGATTTAACGTTAGCATTAGCTTTGCAATAAAGGTACAGTTGATGTGTCAAAATAAGTGAGCTTGAAATTAGCCCGCTTGCATAAAAAAAAAACCCTGGATTTTTTATGTTACTGGGATCCCGTTCCAGTTTTGCTCGGGTGCTAATTATACACAAAAACCTTCCACGTTTATTGTTATTTCTATTACTAAAAACTGTATTAAAATTCGTTGCATCGTTAAGAAGTTAGCGACTGAACAGACAGACGTAGAAAGCGATTTTGTGTTTAGAAATTCACGAACGCAGTTATGCATTTTATTTGTAATTTATATCGATATGTTTTTTCAAATCAGGTTCATAGGATATTGTAAGGCAATCTTTAGTCTCAAACTTTTCCAAGATTAAGTAAAAACTCAAAAGTTGTGTGTGTGAGTGATTTCTAAACTATTGAGTAGTTTTTGTACAATAATCTACAAAAATGTAGGTATTGCTCAGTCCCCTTAAATTCTTCTATAGAAACGCAACACTGTATAAGTTTCTTATGCTGATGACAATGATTTGTCACTTAATAGCTAACATCTGTACCACCAAGTTCCTCTTCTTATCATCTCCATGGCAAAAAGTAAAAGAAAAATGAAAACGTCTTCTTATTTTTAGCCTTTTTCCTCTTTAGGCGAGTATTTTTCTTGGTCTTGAGGTGTTAAAACTGTTGAGGATTGCCAGAGAGCTTTTGCTTCTTAAGAAGCTTTGTCAGACTGGTTCACCATGTCTAATGAAGAAAAAGTAAAGTATTTTTTACTGTTCCGTGGCTGCAAAGGCCTCTTTCAAGTCTTTTCAAACTTTCTTCTGCCGTGCCGTCTCGAAGCGGCCCTCATGGTACAGTAGCGTGCAAGTTCTTTCCTAGTGATCTCTATGCACGCTGACGTAACCCATTCAATCCCATTCGAGCCTGGCAACCTTTTAGACCACGTCTGTAAAACCCGTTTTCGGTCATCCGTATTCGGTCTGTTCTTTTTAAACCGAATTGTACATAGTTCTCTGGCAAACTGGCAATTCAATTATGTTTACCGACAATTCATTTATTCGAATTCCGTGCCTATGCAACTGCCATATAACGACAAAATATATATCTACGACAGTGGCTTAAAAACTTCTACCGCCAAGGATCGGATAGTTTCAAAATCCTAGTGTACAATAAGTCCTTAAAAAAATCAGCTGTGAAGACAGCGATACAGTAACAAGTATGTTACCGCTTTATTTATTGTGATCGCATATAATGTAATGTTATTCGTACTTAGTTGGTGCCTTTACGTGATATCAAATAAGATAATCTAGAATAGTGCGCGATAAGTTTATTTTGTAAATATTGACTTTAATAAAAATTGCTAAAAGCTTGTCAATTGTCGTCTTATTTCTTGATGCCTTATTTTTTTATATGTCTTATTTTATGATCTGATGTCTTATTTCACGATCTGAAGTCTTATTTCATGATCTGACGTCTTATTTCATGATCTGATGTCTTATTTCATGATAAATTTTTTAAAAATAGGTATCCATTGTTTTGGGCGGCTCTGGAACACTAAGGGTAACTCAATGCCAAATGTGAGTTTGCCACCCTCTTAACTTTAGACCCTCACTCACAGAGCGAGAGAAGTTATTTTATGTTTTCCTACATATCTTTGAAATACATTAATTTACGTAATACTAATAGGCAGACGCTCCGTTAGGTTCCGTATCAAATACTGGTGAATAGTAGCACCGTGTTAGATTGGAATCAGACCCCAACATCATTGAGAAGTCTACGCAGATTACCTAACGAGTTAGCATGATCTACCTAGTCGAGGGGACGACTACCGAGGATATACTTGATTAGCGCAGTCGTTGCCACGCGTCCAATGTGTAGGTAGTACCTGTCTACTGTAATGATTATAATAAATGACCAGTGACCTAGGCCTTATAAAAGACGGTGACCTCAGTTTCAAGTCTGAGTCAATTTCCAAGACAAGACGTGTTTTAATTCGATCTTGAAACTTATACTTATAATGTTATTCTGAATAAACATATTAAACATATTTGTTAGCGACGATATGTAATTAAGTATTTAAATGTTCTATTTTCTAATTAGTTTGTTTGATCTGTCTCTCATAGTGGTACTTTTTCTAATAAGATTGTAAGTGTCAGCGACCATATGTTAATAATTGTTTAACAGTTTCATGTCTAATTAGTTTATTTTTCATAGTATGTATTTTCTTTCTATGAATTTACGTTAAGTGTTTTGCATTTCCGCCACTAGAGGCGCCACTTGTACCATATTAATTATGTAAGCTTAGGTACTAGGAAAACTTTACCTTAACGAGAGCCATTTTCAGTTTTTCATTTATTTAAGGTGTAAATTAAGGATTTTAAGACTGATTTTTATGTAAATAATTAAAATAAGACCGTCCTAAGATTAGAGACATAAGAAAATATTGTAAGGGGTGTTTTACCACAGAAAAAACAGCTAAGTTAAGTTTTCCATACAAAGTCCACCTGCGCTCTGATTGGTCAATAGAAGGAAAATTAGTGCCGTGTGCAAAATTGTAGGGCCCTGATTGGTCAGAATTGGTTATAAAAAAGGGGCATTTTCTGTGGTCAGGCATTCCGAATCCAGCAGTGTAAGAAGAAAGAAGCAAGAAAATAAATAGAAGAAAACTCTGAAGAAAAGTGTTATTATTTGCTCCTCCTGCTACCACCGAACACTCTCCAGTCGACATCCCGCCAGCGAGCCCGCTCCACAGTAACACACAAAACACGAGCGTCAACAATTGGTCCTTCGAAAGCCGGATCGGGTTCAAGAAAACTGGAAAGATGCCAATGAATACGAGGTCAAGATTGGGGCAGTCGAAAGCTACAACTACGAGTGAAAATAACGCCACCACGGATACTACGGGTACCGGTACGGCGGATTGGAGTATGAATACGCCGAGTGAATCTACGAGTGCGATGACTACGGACGCGTCGATTTTAAATCGTTCGACGCTTACAAGAAGATCGCCGCCGAGCAGCGTATACGAACGTCGGCAACCCGTACTTCATCCTAAGGACACTGCCGGTGAGGAATCAACATCGAGGGAAGTGGCTGATACCGTACCCTCGACCAGTACTATCGAAGCTTTAATTCCCGCTCGCCAAGAAGAGAGTCATTCATCTCCGCAGATTCAAGAAAGAAGTGTCGCAGCGAAAACGCGTCTGAACGATGGAATTACCCCAACGTCCAGAGAAGAGAGTCTGCAGCGGCCTCACCCTAAGAAGACGACCTGCGATCTAGACACACATTCTGTTCGTTCGTCGCATAGGAAGAGAGCAGAAATGCAAGCAAGAATGACAGTAGCACTACGGGAATTAGAACTGGCAGAAGCACGATCGAAAGTCGCTCAAGCTGAACTTGAGCTTCTTGACGCGGAGTCAGAAGAAGAAGATGGTGCTGGAGAAGAGCTGTACGAGCAAACTCGAGAAGTTAAGCAGTGGTTCATACAATCTGAGAACAGGCCTAAGGATCGAAGGCGGATCGAGACAGAAGAAAAGAAAAGCGACATCCAGGAGTTAGCTTCAGTCATACTTAAATTATCCGAGAAGTCACGTGACAACGTTTCATCGAAGCATTTTGAACTCCCTCACTTCAACGGGTCCTGTGAAGAATGGTTAGCCTTCAAGAGATCATATGAAGATATGGCCGCTTCTTTTAGTAACAATCAGAATCTAGCGCGCCTTAGAATAGCAATCCAAGGAAAAGCTAGAGAAGCTGTCCAAAGCCTGTTGTTCATCGCTGACGACCCACGTGAAGTTATCAAGGGACTGGAAGCAAGATTTGGAAGACCTGGAGCACTGGCATTAGCAGAACTAGAAAAAATGAAAAACCTGTCAAAAGTCGGCGAGAATCCAAGCGACATTTGCATATTTGCAAGCAAAGTGAAAAACGCCGTCGAGACAATCAAGGCCTTGAAGAAACCACAGTACCTCAGTTCTCCTGAAACACTGAGAATTATAGTCGACAAGATGCCAACATCCATGAAATTTCGTTGGTTTGCTTACCACAGAAGCAGAAGAGATGAAGAAATTCAAGAACTACTTCTCGTCGAAGCGTTCCTAGAAACAGAAGCCGACATGTGTGGGGACTTTGCTCCACCTGAAGTGTCCTCGGAGCAAAAGAAGGCAATAAGAAGACCCATACATACGGTACAAGAAGCGTCACAAGAAAAATACAAAAAATCTTGTCCATTTTGTGAAGAAGAGCATTTCGCAATAGAATGCAAGAAATTTAAAGAAGCTAACATAAATGAAAAATGGGATATGATTAAGAAGGCAAAGATATGCTTCAAGTGCCTTCGATTCAAGCACTCGAGAATCAACTGTAAAGCTCCAGTCTGCAAGCAATGTAAAAGATGGCATCATACCATCCTGCATTCCGACAAGCCGCCAGTACCAGTAGAAAAAGAAGCGATCAAAGAAGTCTCAGGAAGCCCATCAGAAGAAAAGGTCGCCTCAATCCACAACACAAAAGGAGAAAAGAAGGCATACCTGAAGATCATCCCAGTAGACCTTTATGGTCCAAAAGGCCAAGTTCGCATATTAGCGTTGTTGGACGAGGGGTCAACAGTCACACTCCTAGACGCATCAGTTGCTGAGAAGATCGGAGTCCAAGGAAAACAAGAAAAACTAACAATCGAAACAGTCGGCGGGAAGGTATTAACAAAAGATAGTTCACAAAAGATCGAGTTCAAGATAAAAGGGGCTCATAGAAGAGAAAAAAGAACTATCGTTGCAAGAACCATTGATGACCTGAAGCTATCTGAACAATGCATAGATAAGGATACCGTGCAGAATTGTCAGCATCTAAGGGCAATTGAAAATCAACTCCTCTACGTCACCGAAAGGCCCAAGCTACTGATAGGCCAAGACAACTGGGGACTGATAGTAACAAGAAGACTAAAGAAGGGCAAACCATCCGATCCTGTAGCCTCACTCACCAACCTAGGGTGGGTACTACACGGATGCGAAACAGGGACGACTGCCTTAGTAAACTTCATTCACTATGGCAGATCGACCAATAACGAAGAAAGGGTAGAAGAAATCGTCCGAGAACACTTCCAGCTGGAATCTCTTGGGAATCAAAATCGATCACCAACCAATGACAGCGACAGAAGAGCACTAGAAACCCTTGAGAAAACTACCAAGAGACTGTCAAGCGGTCAATATGAAACAGGTCTCCTATGGAAGAAAGAAGACGAAACCCTACCCAACAACTACAATCAAGCAATCCGACGCCTTTTCAACATCGAAAAGAAATTGGATCAAGATAAAGAAGCTAAAGAGCACTACGAGAAGCAGATCCAGAGTCTAATCGAAAAGGGATATGCAGAGAAAGCTCCGGCAACTTCAAACAAAGGAAAAATATTCTACTTACCCCACTTCGCCGTTATGCATCCAGTTAAGAAGAAGCTGAGAATAGTGTTCGACGCAGCTGCCAAATTTGAAGGGAAGAGCCTCAACGATGCCTTACTCTCAGGCCCTGACCTATTGCAGTCACTGTTTGGCGTACTGTTACGCTTCAGAGAAGGACCAGTGGCTGTCATGGCCGACATTCAAGATATGTTTCTTCGAGTTAAGGTCAGAGAAGATGACCGAGACAGCCTCAGATTCCTGTGGCGTGGAAGCCGAAGAACGGGCAAGCCTGAAGAGTATAGAATGTCGTCAATCATCTTTGGAGCCGCATCATCACCAGCAACGGCGATATATGTAATGAACAAAAACGCAGAAGAATTCGAGAAAATTCATCCCGAAGCAGTAAAAGCAATACACAGAAATCATTACATGGACGATTATCTCCAGAGCTTCGCGTCTACAGCCGAAGCAAAGAAGATATCAAAAGAAGTAAAGGATATTCACGCAAGAGCAAACTTTTATCTGAAGGGTTGGGCCAGTAACAATTCGGCCGTACTTTCAGAAGTAGAAGACACTAATAAAGAAGATTCCCTGCAATTGACGAAGGAAGAGAAAACTCTGGGGCTAAGATGGTTGGTAAAAGAAGATACACTAGCCTTCAATGTTGGACTGCGCAACACGTCAAAAGACCTCCAAGATTGTAGAAGAACTCCAACAAAGAGAGAGGTTACGAGTGCGGTGATGTCTACCTTTGATCCAATGGGTTTTGCAACACCAGTCTTAATTCAAGGAAAAAAGTTAATTCAAAACATTTGGCGAACGAAAATAGACTGGGACGAAGTAATAAACGAATCACAAAAAGAAACCTGGATGAACTATTTAAAAGAAGTATCGGCGTTAAAAAGATTGAAGATTCCAAGGTGCATTTCACCCCGGAGCAGAAAAGGACAGCTGCACACGTTTACTGACGCAAGTGAAGAAGCCTATGCAGCAGTAGTCTACTGGAGGACAGTCGAGCCTGGAGGAAAAGTCCATATCTCCATGATCGCCGGCAAAGCGAGAGTGACGCCAACGAAACCAGTATCAATTCCAAGGTTAGAGTTACAAGCGGCATTGCTTGGCAGCAGACTAGCTGCCACGGTTGAAGAAGAATCGGAGCTCGAAATATCGAAGAAGATCTACTGGACCGACTCTAGCACAGTACTGCAGTGGATAAAAGCGGAACCAAGAAAGTTCAAAACTTTCGTGGCCAATCGCCTGGCAGAAATCGAAGAGAAGTCTAAGCCAGAAGACTGGAGATGGGTACCAACTAAAGAAAACCCAGCAGACGACGCTACGAGGGGTACCCCAACCGAATTCGACCACAATGCCAGATGGTTCAAAGGTCCGTCATTTCTACGTCAACCAGAAGAAGAGTGGCCCTTTCACGACTTCAAACCAGAGGGTATCATGCCAGAAGAGAAGAATAAGCAAAAGGTGTTGGTAATAAAGGCTGCAGAAGACGTCCTTCTGGATCCAGAGAGGTTTTCAAGCTGGGAGCGACTACTACGCACTACAGCCAGAGTGGTTGCCTTCTCTTGCTATTTATTGAAGGCCCGTCGTAAAGCAATCACCACCGCCACGCGCTCGAGGGACGAGTCCTGGAAACGTCAAAGTAAAACCCAGAAGAAAGACGAACGAAAATCAAACCAATCAGCCAACAAAAACGAAAATAAAAGACAGTACCTACCCCTGGAAGAAGATCACTTAAAGAAGGCCGAAAAGTTATTAATAAAGATGAGCCAGAATGATAGTTTCGCGTCAGATATAAAGAATTTGAAGACAGAAAAACCTTTAGAAAATGCAAGTCGGCTCAAGAAGATAGACGTTTATATAGGAGACGACGGAATTATCAAACTAAGAAGCAGGACGATGAAGTTCCACGACAAGACCGAAAGAAAGATGAATCCCGTCATCCTAGATGGAAAACAGAAGATAACGCGTCTCATTATTCAATATTACCACAAGAAGTTCCTTCATGGAAACACTGCTACAGTGATGAACGAAATCCGACAAAAGTATTGGATCCTGGGTTTAAGAGCGACTCTAAAGGCAGTCGCACACAACTGTCAATGGTGCAAGACAAAGAAGAGCTTACCAAAGATACCCCCGACAGGAGACCTACCGAGCGAGAGACTACAGCATCATCAGTTCCCGTTCTCTTGCGCGGCCGTAGACTACTTCGGGCCGATGCAAGTCACAATTGGGAGAAGAACTGAGAAGCGCTGGGGGGTATTATTTACCTGTCTCACCACCAGAGCCGTACATCTAGAGATAGTGCCCTCTCTTAGCACTAGCTCGATGATTATGGCACTTCGACGAATGGCAGCTAGAAGAGGAATCCCAAAAATTATATTCAGCGACAACGGGACCAACTTTGTTGGAGCAAAGAGGGAACTAGAAGAGGCCGCACAAGAAAAGGGCATTAAGTGGAAGTTTATTCCCCCAGGATCTCCGAACATGGGAGGCGCCTGGGAGAGACTTGTGCGTACTGTCAAAACGGCTTTGGCAGTGGTTCTCAATGAAAGAAGCCCACCTGAAGAAGTGCTACATACGCTTATGACCGAAGTCGAACACATCGTCAATTCGAGACCTCTCACCTCAGTCAGCATGGACCCAGAAGACGAAGAGAGTCTGACACCGAACCACTTCCTACTGGGGAAATCGTGCGGAGCTATGGCGCCGGGAGAATTCGACGACACGGAGCTAATCGGAAAGGCGAATTGGAGAACCAGTCAAAGACTTGCAGACCACTTCTGGAGAAGATGGGTCAAAGAATACCTGCCACTCTTAATGCCAAGGAAACTTAAGGGCAAAGAAACCAAAGACCCAAGAGAAGGAGATATCGTGCTAATAGTAGACGCCACATTGCCACGAAACTCGTGGCCTCGCGGAGAAGTTGTCAAGACATATCCTGGACCAGATGGAAGAACCAGAGTGCTGGACGTGCGGACATCGGGAGGAGTACTTCGCCGCCCTACTCGACGGGTCATCGTGCTGGTTCCTGCGGCATCGTCGCCTCCAGAGGATAAAGTGCTACGCACCGTGGGGGAGAATGTTAGCGACGATATGTAATTAAGTATTTAAATGTTCTATTTTCTAATTAGTTTGTTTGATCTGTCTCTCATAGTGGTACTTTTTCTAATAAGATTGTAAGTGTCAGCGACCATATGTTAATAATTGTTTAACAGTTTCATGTCTAATTAGTTTATTTTTCATAGTATGTATTTTCTTTCTATGAATTTACGTTAAGTGTTTTGCATTTCCGCCACTAGAGGCGCCACTTGTACCATATTAATTATGTAAGCTTAGGTACTAGGAAAACTTTACCTTAACGAGAGCCATTTTCAGTTTTTCATTTATTTAAGGTGTAAATTAAGGATTTTAAGACTGATTTTTATGTAAATAATTAAAATAAGACCGTCCTAAGATTAGAGACATAAGAAAATATTGTAAGGGGTGTTTTACCACAGAAAAAACAGCTAAGTTAAGTTTTCCATACAAAGTCCACCTGCGCTCTGATTGGTCAATAGAAGGAAAATTAGTGCCGTGTGCAAAATTGTAGGGCCCTGATTGGTCAGAATTGGTTATAAAAAAGGGGCATTTTCTGTGGTCAGGCATTCCGAATCCAGCAGTGTAAGAAGAAAGAAGCAAGAAAATAAATAGAAGAAAACTCTGAAGAAAAGTGTTATTATTTGCTCCTCCTGCTACCACCGAACACTCTCCAGTCGACATCCCGCCAGCGAGCCCGCTCCACAGTAACACACAAAACACGAGCGTCAACAATATTATTATTAAAACATATTATATTAAACCTATAAAACATATACCCCAGCCGTTATTGGCAAAGGTTTGCCAAGCAAAGGGACACACACTGAAAAATATGGTAAGGTTTAAAGCTAGTTTTAAAAAATACTTAAAAAATTATAGTAATTGAAAATAGCGCCATCTGTTGCGGCAGTAAGCAGTTGGTGATGAAGTTCTAGAGAGAATCGGTAGATGGCGTTGTAAAAGTAAAAATAGAAAATGATCTGAATACAATGAATAATAAATTAATAGTAGCATTGCTAAATGTAATGTTAGGTATTTTAGAGACTACCTCTATATCTAGACAGCATCTTATAGAGTATGTACCTGAAGGACCCTATCTGTAACGACTGCAATGCAACATGACCACTCGAAGATGATGAAGGTGGGTGATCCTCGTCATACGATTCAAGATTCAAAACATTTCATTTCAAATAAACCATTTCAAACAGCCAGCTTTTAAAATGTCAAGAGGTCAGTCAGTGTTAAATGATGCCAATGTTGATATAAATGTTCAATTTATGTAGGTAGATCTATATGGAAAAGAATGTTTAAGAAACGCTGTTCTGTCGTGGATAGGGCGCTACAAAACCATTTTTAGGGTTCCGTAGTCAACTAGGAACCCTTATAGTTTCGCCATGTCTGTCTGTCCGTCTGTCCGTCCTCGTTTAATCTCTGTGACCCTTAGCACTAGAAAGCTGAAATTTGGTACCAATGTGTATATCAATCACGCCGACAAAGTGGTAAAATAAAAATTGGAAAAAATGTTTTATTAGGGTAGCCCTCCTGTATATGTTAAGTGGGAAGTGATTTTTTTTTTAATTTCAACCCTAACGTGTGATATATTGTTGGATAGGTATTTAAAAATGGAAAGGGGTTTACTAATATCTTTTTTTGATAATGTCAATAATATCGGAATTAATCGCTCCAAAATTAAAAAACAATGTGCCCCCCTCTAACTTTTGAACCATAAGTTTAGAAAATATGAAAAAAAATCTGAAAAGTAGAACTTTATAAGGACTTTCTAGGAAAATCATGTGAACTTGATGGAAAGAACAGTTTTTGTACAAAAAATACAAAAAGTTTCTACAAAATAATTTCTGGACTACTAGTTTGTAGTATAGTCGTATAAGCAAGCATTTTTTTCAACTCATAAGTGGGTGCACTTATTGTGACGGACGAGAAACTACGGAACCCTATACTGAGCGTGGCCTGACACGCTCTTGGCCGGTTTTTCTTGTTTTATCAACCACAAGAAACATTTTAACTTTATCTCAAAAATTGCAACACATTGGTGATATCTTTGTAATAGAATTGCCTGAAAGTGATGACCGCTCACCATCAAATAAATCTTCACCGGCTTTTTCGCCACATAATAACATATAAAAAAACTTGTACACACTTAATCCCACCATTAAATAATCCACTAAACTGCAATATGCGCTATCTATATTAATATAATGCTATTTACGACTCAATAAATTACCCTTTTCGTACTATGCTGTTTCATGGTCACTTCCTCTTTGCCATATATCTCTATAGTGGAGGCAAATTCGGACGTGTAACATGGGAAATTAATTTTTCAAGAAGAAAGAAGATGAGCGTTGAGGAGAAGGTATGAATCAAATTGTCTAGTTAATTAGTTCTTAGTAGTAGTACCTACCCAAACCTAGTCGATACCACTAGTATATCAATTAGGTTTACGCATATGACATATTTGCAATAGGTACTTACCTATTAGTAGCTAGCAATACTGCTTCGCGTATAGAGGCGACCGCAACCCATTCCCTCTTGGCGCTGATCAGGGTGGTTTTCCGATCAAGTGGGGCACACCTCCACCGTCACCGTATGGTCGTCCGTGTACTCCAGATGTCCGGCACCCCGGATGACACAGTGAAGCATAAGGTGGAAGTGTGCCCCACTTGGGTGGAGCACCGCTGTATCCTCGTAGAGGCAATCGGCGGCAGTGTCCTGTTGCACTAGGCCCTGGTTCGGGCTATGGTGCGGAGCGAGGAAGAACGGCAGGCAGTCGCCAAAGGAGGAGACCATGAGTTCAGGGTGGACACTGGAGAGGGTGGAGATTTAATCTTTTTAATTATTTAAGAAAAGATTTTTTTATTTCCTTCTTGACAGACTCAACTTTTAAATCTTTGGGGAGATGCGTGTTTGTTATGTAGGTACTAAAGGTATATGCTCACAATGCGAAATGCGATGGGCAGTGACGTAACTATATCATATGAGGCCCATGGCAAATTCATTAGATGGGCCCCCCCGATAATTAACGTTACGTTTTGATTTCATTTTAATATTTTTTTTTTTATATATTTTGGGTTACTTCTTCTGAGCTCGCGGCCTGTAAGACCGGGGGCCCCGTCGGCCCTGGGGCCCGTGGCATTTTGCCAGCCTTGCCACCCTATAGTTAAGCTACTGGCGATGGGTTGACCAAGAGCGGGGGATGTCATCAGATGATTTTCCTACCGAAAAAAAAACCTTATTAACCGTAAAACCGATAGCCGTAAAGTAAGTATATAATTATGTTCTTGAGCAGAGACTACGAATCGTTTAACGTGAAGTGCGATGCCCTAAGTTGGAGCGAGTATGGACAGGTTGATTTGTAGCAGCGGGATGCAATTAACTGCGTAACCGAGAATAGATATAAATGGCGTGCGATTCTTCTCTTCTTCTTCTTCCTGCCCTTGTCCCATTTTATTTGGGGTCGGCGCAACACGTTTGTTCCTTCCATTTTGTCCTGTCACTCGTCACGCTATCACTAACTTCCTTTTCTTTCATATCACTTCTCACACAATCCATCCATCTTTTCTTTGGCCTCCCTCTCCCCCTCCATCCATCCACATGTAAATTCATAACTCTTTTAGCAACATGCTTTTCATCTCTCCTCTTTACATGACCATACCAAGACAAACGATTTCCTTTAAACCTTTCAGTCACTGGCGCCACTTTCAAACTTCCTCTAATATACTCATTTCTCACTTTATCCATTCTCGTCACACCACACATCCATCTTAACATTCTCATCTCCGCTACATGCAATGTTTTTTCATTCGTCTTTTTCACAGCCCAACATTCTGATCCTTACAGTATGACAGGCCTTGACTTGTAGATTTTACCCTTCAACTTGAGGGGCATCCGTGGGTCACAAGTTGTTCCCGTGACCTGTCGCCATTTCATCCATCCTGTGTTGATCCGATGTGTTACGTCCCCGTCCACCTCACCATCCCCTTGGACAAGCGACCCGAGGTACCGAAAGTCGGAACAGATCGGTATGGGCGTTCCGGCGAGAGCTAAGGGCACTAGAGGTATATGCTCACAATGTGAAGTGCGAACAAGAGCGGGGGATGTCATTAGATGATTTTCCCACCGAAAAAAAAACCTTACCTTATCTAGTACAAATGGCGTGCGATTATGGACTTTAAAAGAGACTTTGACCATTGAGTTTGTTTCGGTGTTTCTTCTCAGGGTAGTCAGCTAGGAAACACCGGCCTCATCTAGCTTTAATTGACGTGTAAAAGTGTTTTTATAAAACCTACTTGCAGAATAAAGATCATTTATTGGAGAAGCCTAGTATGTCTTAACAAAAGGGATCTATTATACAAACTACTACCCTAAGTAAAATTGCAGAGCATACTGATCTATAACTTCTATGAGCATTGTACTAGCGCCATAACATTTCTTCTATAAAAAAAAAAAAACTTTTCTCTGATATAGTAGGTAATTTCCACAGTTTGAAGAAGACCCTAGATGGAAGATTCGGCAGAAGTGTGCAGAATGTGTCCAAGGACCCAACCTGATCAAAACTGTGGTCATCATTGTCTGTATTGCAGTTGTAATCCAGCAGGTAAGACCATGCTAAAATACTCAAAGTAATTATGGATTTCGTTCCATCGACTCTTCTTGCAGTTATGTTCAGGGGCGTAACTTGGACTAATTTAGGCGTGGGAAAAGGTGCACTAGCGATGCCTTTTTCTCAGGCCCTGATTTACGAGTTGTATGTCGTGGTATCAAACTTAATTAGACGATATACTTTATTTACACTATAATATAATAAAGAGGTACTTAAAGTTGTTTTTTTTGTTTGTAGGAGGTAATCTCTAAAAGTACTGGTCCGATTGCAATATTTTTTTCACTGATAGAAAGTTGCTTTATTCCTGAGTGGCATAGGCTATATTTTATGTACACGGGCGAAGCTGCGGGCAAAAGCTAGTATTTTAATATAATATTAATAGGTGGCAGTTCCACGAGATGATACAAGAAGCAATAGTCTTGAAAGATGTTAATTTTTTCAGATAACAGTGTGCATCTACAAACTCATAGACGTTCCTATCACCACGTACACTCACTTCGACTTCAACAAGACCCTGATCTACCCAAGTGTGACCTTCTGCAGAGAACCACCTTACAAGATTGATAAACTGGAGGTGAGTGGCCTTTTATCTAGCCCTGTTTTCTCCCTTTAAATAGATACTTGATTTCAGAGGCGTAGCTAGCGCCGTTTAATTCTGCAGTAATAAATTCCATTACAAACTTATCCTAATCCTTGATCCTCATTTAAACTACATTCTAAGGGTGAGTTGCACCATTTAACTATAACGATAACAGAGACTCCTCAACAACTGCACCCGCTTTATATTTAACTTGAAGAAATATGACTATATTTCGAGCTACAGATCTGAGCTCAAATGGATGCGCAACGGCGCTCTCGCCGCCGCCGCCGGGATTCCGATCCCGATTTCCAGCCACCGTAGGCGCGGGCTTGCGGACAGTGAGCAATGGGTAGCTCGCTGTCCGGCCGTTCAGTAACAGTCCGAACCAAGCCCAAGTCGTCGACGGCGCGCGCTGTTCCCGCGCGCCTCAAGGAGTTGTCAGCAACAGCAGGGGCCCAGCCGGGTCGAAGCCTACTGGGGCCAGGGTTATCCGAAAGGGCGCTCGAGCCCCGGTATGAAGGCTTCAAGGAACGGGATGGGTTTTTTAGTCAGTAAGAGTCTGACACTATCTCCCGCTCCGCCCAAGAGCGGGGGTTGTCATAAGATGATTTTTCCAATCGAAAAAAAAAGCTCAAATGGATGCCCATTCGCTAAAGAAGGAGTTTGCGCGCTCTGACTACACATTTCTCTCTGTTCAACTCTCCCACCCCTCCTTCTTATCTCATATCTCGCTTTCAATATCTATGTTCTTGCCATGCTAAAAATCTGCGTTGTTTTAACAATCTTCTATTGCTTTGTCCTTCCCATACTTCTGATTTTGTTCATTCTTCCTTTTATATACAGTCCATACTTCTGTGGAATACGCTTCCTCTCGACATCAGGACGGCCACCAGTCTGTATGCATTGAAGCGGATGTTGCGGAATTACTTTTTGCACAAATAGTGAAGTCGTCTCAAAACTCTTTTTTTTTTCTAGCCGTTGCTGTCCCACATCTGGGCAAAGGCTTTTTATAAATATATTGGTATATTTTATATTAAATTATATATGTATGTTTATTTTGTATTAGTAAATTATTTTGAACCTTTGTTTTTTCGTATTAATCTTTTATTTGTTTTTACTTTTTTTATGCACCTGCCATGTTTTCTCTTCACCACCCTAGGTTGACTGGTAGAGAATGCCTGAGGCATTAAGTCCGCCTATGTACTTTTATGTTGCATGAAGTGTTAATAAATAAATAAATAAATAACAAAGCCGTTAACAGCCGTCAAATCGTCGAATTGACCAAAAGGCGGCCGTTTCATGGCTGGTTATGGTTTGGTTATCGTTATAGTTAAATGGTGCAACTCACCCTAATTCCCCTTTATCCAATTTTGATCCACCATACTATCGCTAAGTGCCATAAACTACCATTTTTTTGTCACGAAAAAGAAAGGTTCCTGTGAGATACAAGAGCTAGTCTTCCACGTGTACTCTTTCCAGGAATACGGCCTGAGAACTCCTCATCCTACATACACTATCGCATGGCAGGGGTTCGACTTCGAAAACGTGAACCTGGCCGAGATGTGGGACAACATCACGTACAACGCAGACGACTACTTCCTGCATTACGGTCTAGATTCCGAAACTAGAAGTAAGTTATAGCTAGTATTTCATATTTGAGGAATCAGGAGTGAAATTCCCGGCCGGAGTCCGCGACCGTGCACTGAAAGACGCAGCATTGGAAGGCCTCCCCCAAGATGGACTGATGCCCTGCCCAGGGGGGCAAGTTGGTCCGTGAACTCGGACAAAGTATAAACGTTTGTAACGGTTGTAACTTGGCTAGGGAGCCAAGTTACAACCGTTTCTCTTGCGTCGAACGCCTCGAGGTGGCCATTCCCCCGAATCCTTTGTTCTGATCACGTGACTGAGCATTGAGATGATGTCATTCCCACTTGAAGTTTTCTACTAGCGTTAACAATTCACCATTGAAGTTTTCTACTAGCGTTGACGATTGCAGGTTATCAACTTGGCTAGGGGTACTCGTAGAAGTCGCAGGAATCCGAAAGATGTGAGAAGCACAGGACCGTTCATTACTGCGACTCTTGGGGGAGGCCTATGTTTAACAGTGGACGTCTTTCGGCTGAAATGATGATGAAGAATAAAGATATTATTATAATATTGTTACGTACGTGGGTAATCAAATGCCGATTTACTGACGAGAGAACTTTATTTACCACAAACAATAACAATTAGTCCAGTCAACAATAATCTAGATACCGACGTCCCCGGATCTATCCAGAATTCCAGAACAATTGAATCGCTTCTCGAAGTCATAAATCATTTTTATTGCTCGTGGTAATAAGAGTCACTTTCATGCGAATTTCGACTCTATTGTTAACGTCGGAGAGTACCATTTCCCTTATCGGTTAGATGATATCTATTACTACATGTACCTTGGTAGGTAGGTACCTTGTGGATGTTTCGAGATTTTTCTAAGTCTGACACGCACAACTATTCTAGATCTTTCGAACAGCAATGCGTTTTAATTATTACGTGCTACTCGTTATTTTCTCGGAGATATGGCGTGTTCACGTTCAATGGCGTAACAATATATTATTGAATTTCCTGATGGCTACAACTTGGGGATCTTCAAGACAAGAGTTAATAGATTTACTTTTAAACAAGCACGCTCCATCGTCGAACGCATCGTCCCTTTCCAACAGGTGAGATAGTGATCAGGTGCGAGCTTTTATGCCATAAAAAATAAATATCTGCGTCATTGGTCTCGTGGTTACAAGCGCGAATGGTGGGTATGGGGTCCTGGGTTTAATCCCCAGGCCAATTAAAGAGTTATATAAACGTTTTCCTTTAGAAACTACCACTGCTTTATTGTTGTTATATAATACTTTTCGTACTCTGAAAATCTGAATATTTCAGACCGCACTAATAGGTATGTGATCAGTATATGAGTGGCGTATCTGAATTCGGTTATATTGCGATTACATTTGTTACGTGTTAAAATAATTGTAACTACACTAATATTATAACGAGGTAATATCTGATAGTACTAGGTCCATTTCTAAAATTTTTACACCGATAGGGATCTGCTTTATTTCTCAGTGACATAAGCTATATTTTATGTACGCAGTTGAAGAACCATCAATGGAAAGAGAAAGTGTTGGCTTTGACTAAACCATTAAACTTAATTATATTAAATACGCGTACATGAAATATACTAGTCACTCAGGAGGAAAAAAATATCGCAATCCGACCAGTACTTCCAGAGATTACATCCTTCAAACATAAAAACAAAAAAATTTAACTTTATTTTGCCAGTCTTCTGGGCACATTCCCGGATGACAGCGATGTGGAGGAGTACTTCGACGCCTGAGTGCACTTTGTGTTTTTGTATTTTATTTATATAAGTTAGGTATTTATTTAGGTTGTAGTATAAATAGTTTAAGTTTGTTTGTTTATGTAGAGTAACGAATTATTTATAATAAAATTTATATTAATACAAAAACTTTATCTCTTTATAATATTAGTGTAGATTTATTACAGCGCCACAGATGAGGTAAAAGCTGTAGGCAAGACTGTAAAGCATTTAATCTTATACCAGATGTCGAACTGTCCGAGACAATGGGCTTCGCGCTCGGTCGCTGCTACACCCTGACTCCTAAGATCCTGAGCACTCACGCGACCAAGCCGCTGGGCTACTCGGTGTCTTTGAAGCATACCCGCCGGGACCTCGCCAGCAGCAACAGCATCTTACCGCCGGGGTACCATGTCTATATACACTACACCAAGGAACCATTTACAGGTACGTAGTTGGTCACAAGCTGCCGTGGTCACAAACAAACTGTTCTTTTGAAATAGGGTCGAGTCGAATTCTCAATTTTGAGTTATTCGGGTTTTTCATGACGTGAGAATTCTTCTGTATTAGCCAGAAGTCTAGATTTCATAAATGATAATTGGCGAATGACTTATGACCAATGACGAATGTTGAATAATAAATGTCGAATGAGGAATGACCAATTATGTATGTCGAATAACGAGTGACGAATAACGAATGACGAGTGACGAACGACGAGTGACGAATGACGAGTGACGAGTGATGTTTGACGAGTGACGAATGACGAGTGCCGAGTGTTGAATGACGGATGAAGAACGAAGAATGACAAGTGATACATGTTTTTTTTTTAAATCTTTCTTTATATTCTGTTGTTCGATTTTTTACCTAACTCCCAGTTCTTCATTCCTTATCCAGAAGCATATGTATGTCGAATAACGAATGAAGAGTGATGAATAACGAGTGACGAATCACGAATGAAGAGTGACGAATGACGAGTGACGAATGAAGAGTGACGAGTGACGTTTAACGAGTGACGAATGACGAGTGTCGAATGACGGATGAAGAACGAAGAATGACAAGTGATACATTTTTTTTTAAATCTTTCTTTGTCTTCTGTGTTGTTCGATTTTTTACCTAACTCCCAGTTCTTCACTCCTTATCCAGAAGTAACAGTGTACAACGGAGGGATGGTGGACTCCTTATACGTGAACGTGGGCGAGACTCTATCCGTGAAGCTAAAGGTGGACCAGTATAAGATGATTAGCAGCAATGACGACCCCTGCATCAACCAACTTAACTACAGCGCTAATGAGGTAACTTGACCTTAGTTCTTCATGATCACCATCACACTTTTGGTCCCAAAGTGTGATGGTGATCATGAAGAATATGTAAATGTGAAAACTGTCATTAATTTAGCAAATGTATTTATTTACTTACGAGAAATTGTTTATTTTATTTACACTTAAAAACAACTTAATAACTATAATTACAGTAAATTACAAAATAAATAAATAATAAAACCCTACGCTAAAATACACTATCTAAAATATGGCGTCAAAAAACTCTTCCACATCGCTGTCGACTGGTAATGTGCCCAAGACTGGCGGCATTGCCACGTTATATGGCAATGCTTATCCTCTGTCCAAGGTAAAAGCCAGCCTTTGGGTCACGTGAAGTGTCAACTAGACGTTTCGACAGATCTTTAATTTGTAGATCTGTACAGCCGTTACGGACAATCACAAGCTTAAAAACTGATTACCAACTTTACCAAGGGGTTTCAGTTTACAGAGTAACTAGACTAGTAGACTAGTTTACGAAGGTTTAAACTTCAAACCTTCGTAATCTAGTCAGAGCTGCATCAGGTTATTACCTCACTACACCCAGAGTTAGATACGTTACTAGATGATTTGCCATCTAAAAATGTATCTCGACGAAAAAGGATTACTTCTTCCATTGTCTTCTGTCCTTCGCCATACTATGCTTTACGTTCTTTTTTTTTTCATTTCATTCCTCGCACATTCCATCCACCTTTTCCACCCTCTCTTTCTGTTCATAAATCCCACCTACCACTCTTTGTACTCCACAATAAGATTTTTTTGGAAGTTTAATAAAATTTATCATCTTCTAGTGCACCACGAAGTACGTGTGGGAGCAGGCAGTGAAACACGCAGGATGCTCCGGTCCCTGGATGAAGAGTCTTGTCCCCTACTGCAGCAACTACACCAGCATGAGAGCACTTATCTCTCGATACGTAAGGTAAGGATTAAGTTTTATGTTATTCTTCTTTTAGTTGTTTTGAGGAAAACCTGAAGAGAAATGGCGTCGTTCATTGAGCATAGATTATCACTATCAGTTTACCCAAAAGAAGTCCACTGTTGGACATAGGCCTCCCCAAACGCTGCCCCAATAACCGCTCCTTAGAGTCTCGAATCCATCAGTTTTCTAGGACTTTCACAAGCGTTCATTATTATAATAATATAATAATAAAACTTCTATAATTCGCATAGTTAACATATATATACCAAAATATAAATTTTACTTATATGATATACTAGCTTTTGCCCGCGGCTTTGTCCGCGTGACATTAGGTACTTAAGGAATCGGAATAAAAGGTAGCCTATGTTCTTTTCCATGTCAAAGACTATATGCATGCCAAATTTCATCCAAATCCGTTCAGCCGTTTTTGCGTGATTAAGTAACAAACATCCAAACATCCACATTTATAATATTATATTTAGGATAATATATACTCGGATTATATTTCAATATACAGAAGATATCTTATTATATATATTCTTTTTTTTCAATCATTATCGTTTTCTTGGATAGGAACCCCACTTTGGGTATAGGCCTCCTCCAGTTTTGTCCACTTCTCTTTATCTTCAGCCTACTTACTCCAGTCCTTGCCAGCTGTAGCTATAATGTCATCGCTCCATCGCATCGTAGGTCATCCTTTCCGCCTTTTTTTTAACAAGCGTTCACCTTCTATAAATCAAAGCATAGCGAAGATATCAATAGTACCTTCTCTGCAGAGCTTTATATTTGTGTAAGGATCTTCAGATAAGTTACTAACGGTTCTTACGATACCTGGTTTATATTTTACGTTCAATATTATTAAGATTCAGTTCAGTTAATGTCAAATGAAAGTAATCTAGTATCAATGAACTGATGAAGGGTACAAATAAGTGTCAAAGATGTAGAAGGATGCAATAGGTAATTGAAATAAAAGTGTACAGCGTGAAGAAAAAGTTAACTAATTTCTCATGACTCGCAAATTATCATCATTTTAGTCGAAAGACGTCCACTGTTGGACTTAGGCCTCCCCCAAGCGTCGCCACAACGACCTGTCCTATGCGTCTTGCATCCATCAGATTCCCACGACCCTGACCAGGTCATCGTTCCACTTTGTGGGAGGCATTCCAATGCTGCGTCTTCCGGTACGCGGTCACCACTCCAAAAACTTTCGTCCCCATCGACCATCTGTTCTGCTTGCAATGTGACGTGTGAAACCTCGGTTCTCTTGCGCAATATTATATTATTCAATAATCATTCCAGCATATACGACAAACATTCCTGCAAGGTCTGTCCCCGCATCTGCCACTCGCTCCTGTACAACGGCTTCGTGACTGACCGACAACGCTTCTACTTCTGGGACAGCGCTGAAAAAGCATGGTCTAAGAACGACGAGGATGCTGCTCTGCAGACGCATGTAAGGGACCACGCAAGTCTTTTGACCTATGTGAATGGACAAAGAGAATTTCAAGTTAACAGGAACTGTTAACTTCAAACCCTCTTTATACTTTGTCTGATCTGCAGCAGAAGAGTGGTCAGGAGTTTTTTAATTAATTATATTTATTGTTTTTTTTCTTGGTCTTTATTGTGTTCTTCGGTTAGCCAAAGGCCAATTTTGCTTCTAAACCTCTATGTCTATTGTATACTACAATTACGTCAACAGGGTGTAACAGTGGGAGGTAGGGAGATAAAAATGGGATTTTAAAAGACATTTACTATCCCCGCACACGGGCCTCAAAAAAACGCTAGAAGCGGCCAAAAAAAAAGCTAGAAGCGGCCGCAAAAAACAGCTGAAGTGACACCTCTTGTGTCCGGTGAAGATGAAAGCCGCTTCAAGCTTTTTTTTGTGGCAGCACCGCCGCACACGAGCCACAAAAAAAGGCCGCCTCAAAATGAAGCTTGAAGCGGCGTTTTTTTGAAGTCCGTGTGCGGGGACAGTTAGTTTTCGATAAATGTATTTTGCCATAACGATGTTGATTAGTTTCTTATGCAACCATGTTACGATTCCATTCTAATGCCAGTCATACACGGTCAAACTTGTAGTCCAATTGGTATGACGTTTGATCAAACAGATTTGACCATGTGTGGGAGTGACAACATGTTGACAACATGTTTGACGGCACAATCGAATTTCAATTCTTTTGGTTTGATCAAACCGATTGGATCATACAGATTGGACCGTGTATGGGGCTGTCCAATCGGTATAATCAAACCAAAAGAATTGAAATTCGATTGTGCCGTCAAACATGTTGTCCATACACGTTCAAATCTGTTTGATCAAACATGTAGCTTCATACCGATTGGACGACATGTTTGACCGTGTATGGTGTATAGAGACGAACTACAGGTTTGATCAAACATGTAGCGTCATACCGATTGGACGACATGTTTGACCGTGTATGGTGTATAGAGACGAACTACAGGTTTGATCAAACATGTAGCGTCATACCGATTGGACGACATTTTTGACCGTGTATGGTGTATAGAGACGAACTACAGGTTTGATCAAACATGTAGCGTCATACCGATTGGACGACAGGTTTGACCGTGTATGGTGTATAGAGACGAACTACAGGTTTGATCAAACATGTAGAGTCATACCGATTGGACGACAGGTTTGACCGTGTGTTGCTGGCATAAGTAAAATTGTGGTTATTGTAAATAAACCATTTGTTTAATAACAATTAATTTGAGATAACCGAATGTGGTTTGAGTTATATAACAAAAATCATAGCTTATTTTTTATACAGTTGATTGGCTCTCGATTAACCATTATCACTAGTGACGGAATGTGATGATAGAGCACGCTTACCTAGGAGTAATCTATTTTCCCTTGACAATAAACATCCCTAGATTGTAGAGCTATCAGGAAACACAGACTGCAGTAGGTATACCTTTACAAAATTTTGTTAATATGAAAATTATACCCATTTTTCTGTTTGCAGCTGTACATTTACTTCAACAGCATGATGGTGTCAGTATATGAGGAGCGGTATAACTACGATTGGAACCTGTTCGTGTCGGACCTTGGTGGTAGTATTGTAAGTCCAGCTTTTACACAGATCACTTAAAATTCTAACTATTATTTCTTTGGGGGCTTGCGGACGGCGAGCAATGGGTAGCTTGCTGTCCGTTCAACCGGTAACTGTCCGGACCGAGCCCAATTCGTCGACGTCACGCACTGTTTCCGCGCACCTCAAGGAGTTGTCAGCAATGGCAAGGACCCAGCTGGGTCGAAGCCTAGTGGGGCCAGGGTTAGCTCCGAAACGTAGCTCAGCCCCCGGTACGAAAGGAAAAGAAGGAACTGGAGTGGGTTTTTTGTCAGTAAAAGACTGACACTATCTCCCGCTCTAAATCCTCTCTTAACCTTCGGTTGGGGTTTAATGAATTGCTCGCTTACGTCATAAAAGGACATCTTGTGCGAAATTTTTCTCTCCTAGTCCCTAATAGTTTCTGCTGTACGTTGATATGTCAGTCAGTCAGTTTCTCCTTTTATATTATGCCTGCACTGCACATGAGGCCCACCACATGAGGCCCACCACATGTGGCCCACTACATGTACAGTGCAGTCAAATTATCAGACGTTTAGACTTCATTGACCTTAATTCCTCCCTGAACCCGGAATCGTAGAGATCTCCAGTAGTAGGCTCCGTCCTAAGCGCTGCCAATCTAGATATTACACAAGCATCCTCGTACTCCGGTGAGATAAACACGATCTCATTGATTATGCCAGTTGCTGGCAAGATGCCATGCTGCTATTTCCATGACTAGGTAACTCTGTGTCTATAGAATTAAATGTTATGATGCATAGAAACCTAAAAATGTTATCTAACAATGAGCAAATACATAGTTTTTTTCTGATCACTTAGATATTATAACGAATCAGCCCCCCTAGCCAAGTTACAACCGTATTGTGTCGGATTCCGTTCCCCAATCGGTAACGCTTCGTGCCTAAGTCTCCGCTCGTTCTACAATGTAGCGTTTGTTTATCAAAGGATGTAGCGTTAAAAGTTGTAGAAATTCATTTTATCATTTTGAACGATGTGATCTTGGCTACAAATTTTCTATTCGTTTGTTCCGACCACGTGATTTAACGTTGAGATGATGTCATTCCCATACATTTGATTACTTTTCGACTAGCGTTAACGATTGCAGATTATCAACTTGACTAAGGGTGCAGGTGCATGCAATTGGACTGTAATTCTATCTGATCCCAACATAGTCGGAAAAAGACTGGTAAGTATGTGAAACCTGTGTCCTTTAGTTCCCCTTTGCATTCCAGGATCACGGTATCTCTATCAAAAAATCTCGTAGACCTACACTGCTCCTGCGGTTTCATGCCCTCTCTATGAGGCACGTGGAACACTAAACGCTGTTGACGACTCAGGCTCGGTTCTTAACGGAGGGCTGGACGGTGTGCGACCCATAGCTCATCGTCCACAAGCCCATGCCTATGAGGATGTTCATTCTGTCACGGTTACGGTTGCGATCGGCAGTATTACTGCTTCGTAGAAGGAGGCAACTGCATCCCATTTCTTCTAGTTCAGGATCATGGCCTGAACCAGAATCCGGCGGAGAGGCCACGCCGATCACCTCCACGAGGTGGTGCTCCATCCAAGCCGGGTACACCTCTACCGTATGCTTACGAACTGTCTGGGTTATAATCTTATTATAAGATCTGGGTTATTTAGCAGAGTAGTCAGATTAACAAACACAGCACAGCTTGTAACACAGGTGTATACTTTTCTGACATTAACACAATCAACACCCTAGCACCGCCTTTCTCACCGACATGATATTGCATTGCAATAAAGAAATTCTATAATAGAAGACACATAAGCACAAACGCTGAATAACAACATAACAAATAGAATATAAACAGATCAATCGAAAAAGTGATCTAATACGTGAACAGCTTTACTGCTTACTCCAATTATTTGAGCTAGAATTTATATCCGGAGGTCGAGAGATATCTCATATTGTTTTCATTGATATATTTTGTGAAGAGGAAGCTAATTCGGGACATCAGTATACGTGTAGAGTATAAATAACAGCTCAGTTAAAATCAGTATCAAGGTAACATATTCATGACGTTGACGGTTAGGTAGGTGGAGTTACGGACTCTCAGAGTGGGGAATGTTCGTCCATCGAGTGATTCTAGGGGAGTCGGTGGCACAGTGATCACGTGCTGCCAGCGAGGCTCAGGGGAGATCGTTGTAGTCTCCTCAGGGATGTGCCCTAACGTAGGCGTAGCATTGAGGGAGTTCCGGAGTGGTCTTGTAAGAAGTAATGGGCTCCTTTTTATGTTTTAACGATGATCAATCGGGTTATACGGTGTTTTAGTGAAAAAAAAGCTCCGCACTCCCCATACTTATCCTAAAATATATTATAATTTTAGAAATTTAAAACTCATATATCTGGAAACAAGTGACAGTGACATGAAATGGTGCATATTTAAAATTTAAAGTATAGCCTATGAGAAAAAAAAAAAGATACATAAATAAATATGTCACTCAGGAATAGAACAGGTTTCTACCGGTAAAAAAAATTAAGCAATCGGACCAGTACTTTCAGATATTACCTCCTACATTCAAAAAAACAAACTCTTTTTATAGATTTTAGACTATAAATATCCGATGGTGACCACGTGTCATTAGGTTACTTGAGGCCGAATAAAATATATCGAGGTAAAGACTCCCAAACCTTCAATAACATGTGTTAGCCAACCAAGGAAATGAACATGTCAAAAAAATTCAAAATTCAAAAATATTTATTTCACGCGTTTGCGCTTGTAAAACGTCAGAAGCTAGCGCACGATTCCAAATTGATTGTTTCCTATGGAGAAGAACCGGCAAGAAACTCCATGGTTACCATTTAAAAGAAGACAAGTCGTTAAGAAATTTCTCAAAAATCTTCCTTTCTCCAGGGATTCCTGCTAGGCCTCTCCGTGATAGGCCTTATGCAGATCTTCGGCAAGACCTGGCGAACCTTCATAAAGCCGTTCATCAGGTGTAAGAAGAAGTCTAACTCTACTGGGAGCGTGGCCTCTGCAGCTACAGTCGATGTCAAGACTGTCAGGCAAGACTACATCGAGAAATGGAGTCAGAAGAATTTGGCTGAACAATAGCTTGGTTTTGTAGACATTATTATAGTTATGAGCATTCTTTTGGTTATTTTATTTATTAGTTTTTATGTTGCTATTGACTATGAAACTAGGAAGTAGTGAAGGAAGCACGTTTAGGAGGTATTCCTACTGTCTTACGTAATGTTTGTGTTTGATGTGATTCTGAACTTTAAAAACTGGTAATATGTAACCAAGCATTATTTGTAACACATAATATGATTTAAAAGAGTGTCCATGCAGTTTCTTGCACGTTCTTCTCCATAGAGACCTACTCTTTGGAACGTGCAATTTAGCTTCACTTTTCTTGGACTGACCGACATTTGACTATTCAAAAGTGCCTGTAAATGGTCTATTTGAAATAAATGCTTTGATTTGATTTGGTATTACAGTTCCGAATCAGAGTCGGCAAAATTATAACTTTTGTAAGATCGCTTTGTCCCATCTGTCCGTCTATCTATCAAGAGCCATTTTCTTAGGAACGTGTAGAGGTATGGAGCTAAAATTAATATTAAACACTCAGGGCTGGTACTCAAATCACCTGTGTAAAAATTAAACTACTAAGTTTGCGTTAATCTGTAAATAAAAGGCCGTTTTTGTTTCGTTTAGGCGTATATTTTAACACTTGCAAGTCAATCAAAAATTATAGGGTATACGTATTTCAAAAGCGACCGGCGGCCATTCTAAACGCCTGCCAGAGGGTCATGGCAATTCGGATGGTGCGGGGATACCGCACGATCTTCCGCTTATTAAGCGACGAGCCTTCTGGCTAGCCTACCACCGTGGGATCTGGAGGCAATAGTCATTGCACGCACACATGCACGATATGCGCGTGGAGATGCAACGCCCCTGGGTGAAAGTCCTCTGCCGCGACAGGTCGCGGCATGGCGGACAGAGCTCCGGCGGGATCTCATGGTGAAATTAATGGTGTCAGCGATTGTCGCAACCCAGTGCCGGGCACGCCACAGTTAGGGCGGTAAGTCCCCTCTTTGAGGTGTGGCTGACATAGGCCTCCCCCAAGCGTCGCCACAATTCACGATCCTGTGCGTCCCGAATCTACCATCACCCGTTGACCTAGGATCCTAAAATTCTCGTCAATTTCGGGTTGCCTGGCGAAAAGCCTGGCATAGGTATACCTAACTAATTGTGGCAGGGGTATTGTCGTACTTTTCCGTATTCATGCATTGCGTGCCTAAAAAAAAAAAGCTGATGTGTCTGTTGAATGTGCCTAAAATTGACTGGCCTGTTGGTCTAGTGGTTAGTGACCCTGACTGCTATGCCAGAGGTCGTGGGTTCGATTCCCACCCAGGACAAATGTTTATGTGATGAGCATGATCATTTGTTTTGTGTCTGGGTGGAATTAATCTATAATATGTATGTATTTAGAAATATATAAGTATGTTTATCAGTTGTCTAGTACCCATAACACAAGCTCTGCTTAGCTTGGGACTAGACGGCGTTATGTGGTAGTTGTGGAATATTATTATTATTAAAAGCAGTAGGGGTAAGAGCAGATTTTCGAGTGTGTTGAAATTCATTCTATATCAAAATATAAACAACCGATCAAGCTAATCTAGTCGGCGTATAATACTCTAGATGAATCATTAGCTGCCATATTTCTGTTCGTGACACATGGTGCCTCGTGATTTGGTACAGCAACATGTGGGCTATGTAATACATGGAATTACATTGAGTATTATGTCATTATTGTATTATTACACTGTTTAATAGTCATGTTGGGGTCAAGGTTCTTTTTTAAATCTATAACAATCCTCCTTTTGCGGAAATTTTCGAAAGAGTTAACAATAATAATATTCCACAACTATCACATAACGCCGTCTAGTCCAAAGCTAAGCAGAGCTTGTGTTATGGGTACTAGACAACTGATAAACATACTTATATATTTCTAAGTACATACATATTATAGATATATTACACCCAGACACAGAACAAATGATTGTGCTCATCACACAAACATTTGTCCTGGGTGGGAATCGAACCCACGACCTCCGGTATAGCAGTCAGGGTCACTAACCACTAGACCAATAGGCCAGTCTAAAGTTACTATGGTTCAGGAAAACAAAGAGCAAATGAAGAAACACAGGTGCGTTTAGTCAGTAAAAGTCTGACACTACTTTTCGCTACACCCAAAGCGAGAAAAGTTATTGGATGATTTGCCACATAAAAAAAAAACAGTAATTTGGGATCGGCGGAAAAAGTTTTCTTCTCCCACTTTTCATATCTTTTCCATCCTCTTCATCTCTTTTTAATTCCCACCTATCAAACCTGAAAGATGGGAAACATAAAAACTTTCATTTCAGAAGTCGGTATTAAAGAATGAAGAGACAAAACTATAAGGTAGGTACAGAAACACCGACTTCCAAAATTAAAGTTATTTTGCACTTTTTTATAAATTGTGTATGTTCGGCTGCTTTTTTCTAGATATTTTTTTCTGACGTGAAGCGAGTGAGAATATCACACTTTTACTGAATACAACCCACTTGTGTTTAGGTATTCAGTTGCCTTTTGGGTTTCAGGGTGACTCTTTCGTACAATCTCGCAGCCATACCTGTCTTAGCGGGCCCCGTAACTGGGGCTACCATATTTTTTTAAATAATTGATATTGAACTTGCCACATACAGCATACATATTTTTAGCATTTATATTTTTACTAGCTGCTGCCAGTCTCTTTCAGGTATGCCACAAAAGCTGAAAAAAATATGTTGACCTACTTTAAATGTAGTAAATACTTATAAAAAGATAAATTGTCTGTGTTGTCTCGAACCTGATGACATTTTCTTCATGCGTTTTATCGTTGTTAGTAGAGGTGCGTTTCACATAAGTTCCTTGGCTGTAATGTTTTTCTATTCTATTCTTTTCTATTCTAATGTTGACAATACGGAAAAACAGTGTTGCTATAATTTTAGCGATGAAATTACTTAATATTAGGGAGATTAATTAATCCTTTTTGTATCCGGAACGTGGATCCACGCGAGACACAACAACTTTATAATTGTGTCTCTAATTACGGCATACGAAAGTTTAACCGGTATTTCATTACTTTTAACAATTTTTTTTTTCTTCAACACTGTAAAAACTATTTTTGAATAAAGTAAAGGACGTTGGGCTCCATATCGATATTTTTTTTATTGTTGATATGTTCGCGCTTGACCGCTATCTCACGTGATGAAAAGCGACAATGCGGTCGACGATTGATTAATTAGCTTGTAATTCTTCCAAATACTGAAAACGCTACGCCACAATATCGTACCTCTCCATTGAGTGTGAGTGTGAGGTGTGAGTTCCTTTTAGTTTATTATGAGTATTAATGACCTTACAACTTGACCAGCGAATTACCCTTTCCTAAGTTTATTACCATCGATCATACTTCATCATCAGGCACATGACTCTGTCATAATAATGCGTGGCTGATGAGTGATGTCTATTTCAATCTAGCTGCACTTCGAGTGGGTCATCGCAATACTTCGAGCGACTGTCACCGCGCGATGACAACAGCCCAAATGCCGGAGATGCCAACAATGTTAGTTTTAATCCATTATGTTTTGATTACTATGATTTTATTGAGATGTTTAACTGGTTGATGTTGGTGGAAATACTTATGAGGGCTTTTTTTATGGTGGGATAAAATCATCCAATGACAACCCCCCGCTCTTGGGCGGAGCGGGAGATAGTGTCAGACTCTTACTGACTAAAAGACCCACCCCGTTCCTTCTAGCCTTCATACTGGGGCTCGAGCGCCCTTTCGTATAATCCTGGCCCCAGTAGGCTTCGACCCGGCTGGGTCCCTGCTGTTGCTGACAACTCCTTGAGGCGCGCGGGAACAGTCGTCGACGACTTAGGCTTGGTCCGGACAGTTACCGGACGGCCGGAAAGCGAGCTACCCGTTGCTCACTGTCCTACTTATGAGGGCTGTGATAGTCAATGTCGCAGCATCGGAAATTTTTTCATCATTTTCCTGCCCGTCTTTTTTTTATTTTTTTATTTGTTTATTGAGACAAACACAGTTGATACAATTACATAAAAATCTTGAGAAATTACACAAGGAGTTACATTAACAGGCTTTGTTCTATTCGTATTCACATCATCTTTTACACGATTCTATGATATATTATTTTACTTTATAACCATCTAAATACTTCAATGCTGGAGTCCGATACGTGGGTCAGACCAAATCCTTGCGATAGGACAACATGGCAAAGTCCACAAAAAAGTTATTCATCGACCCTCAGCATTGAACTGGGGCCAGGGTTAATTCGAAAGATAGCTCAAGCCCCGTTACGAAAGGCACGAAGCAATGGGGTGGGCTTTTAGTCAGTAAGAGTCTGACACTATCTCCCGCCCCGACTAAGAGCGGGGGTTGTCATTGGATGATTTTTCCCACCATGACAAAAAAAAACCCTCAGCATTGAGGACAAAGAACGCAAGGAGGAGGAAATTAACCTTTCCTCATGATATTTGAAGCATTTTTTTGCAACGGTTAAATTCTCCCTCTTTGCATTACTTACTGGCGGCACTCCTTGTCATTTCTTGCCAGACGTACATATCTGTTCTGGGACATCCAAGCTAGAGTTAAGTACTGCGGGTCTGAAACGCAAAAGGAGCAACTGGAGGAATACAGGTGGGTTCTATTCAGTAAACCCAGAGCGCGAAAAGATATGAGTAATTTCTACCTAAAAAAAAAATAAAGGGGTGAGGGATACGTGGACCCTCCTTCTGATGCAGTAGGGTAAAAAAGCGCACATATTTTGAAGGGATACCCACTATTATGTATCATCATATCAGCCGATAGACGTCCACTGTTGTACATAGGCCTCCGCCAAGTGTCGCCACAAAACCTTCACCAGGTCATCGGTCCACCTTGTAGGAGGCCTTCCAACGCTGCGTCTTGCGTTTTCCGTTCGGCTTATTTTATATTATGTAAACTTTTAAGGAAAATCTAACAAAATCCAATCTGAGGTTATCTTATACAAACTCAAGCTAACAAATCAAATAATAGTAGTAAGTATACATTCAGTAATTTAGCATCTCTTAAGAAGACGCAATGTTTAGATGCGCTGCGGTATGCGAGGTTGTTCCACGTTGTAGTTATAAAGTAATGACGTCAACACTCAATGTTGGAAGATTTGTGCTTCCACGTCATTGATGTAACAAATGAGAGAATTACAGTTGCAATCACGGATCTTGAACACTTGCGCAGAAGTCAAATATTCGGTCTCTTTAATGGTGCGAAGTGCGAAGCGGGGGCGGGGAGTGTCAGTGATTGGCTGGCCGCGCCATCGCGTCATAGACGTCACTCCTCATTCGCTGCGTTGCTGCATGTATCTAACAACGAAGACGATTGGCTCGCCAATATATTGAATGCGCAAAGCGATCCCCACTCTGACGTCGAGCGCTCAAGATCCGTAATGGCAACTGTACCTGGTGTAAGTATTCTGGTCTGCTGCATTCCGTTCGAACGGTGGGCCCGCAAGGCACGTATTTAGGATAGCATAATCAGCCCTATTAATGTTTTCACTGTTGGGACTTCGGCCTCCTCTCTAGGAGAGGGAATGGGCCTGAATTCACCACGTGGGCCCAGTGCGGGATGGTGAATGTCACATGTCACCTGTGCAGTATGCAGTCCAAGCATGCTCTGCACAGAGGACTGTCTTTGATGCCTATTGTGTGGAGGTGCTCATTCAGTGTGCAGTGTCCGGTGACGTTCCCTGTTACCAGGTGCAGGCCGCCTCTGTCCAGTCTTGCGAGTTTTTTGGTTATAGTAGATACTAGCTGTGTCCGCGACTTCGTTCGCGTTGATTACAGGATTTTGAATTTATTTATTTTTTAAATAAAAGTAGCCTATGTTACTCCTTATTACATCAGCTACCTGCCAAAAAAGTCACGTCAAAATCGGTCCAGCCATTTCAGAGATTAGCCCGGAAAAACAGACAGACAGATAGAGTGACAGACAGACAGACAAAAATTTTAAAAAATGTTATTTTGGTGTATGTACCGTATATTATATTCATATGCATGTAGTAAAAAGCAGTAATTTCAATATTACAAACAGACACTCCAATTTTATTTATAGGTATGTATAGATGTATAGATATGTATAGATAGTGTAGAGTTGTACGGCTTTATTAGACGACAGTGTAAAAAAGAAAAAAAAATATTGTATGAAAAAATATCTTGCATCTTTGTTAGATCGGAAACTTTTCAGTCCACCTGTGTTCTGGTGAACTATAATAATGTCCCCTGCGTAGTTGGTTAATTTCCATTGAGATTGGCACCATTCATTTCCATCTAGTTTCAAAAAGTCATGGTATTTATACTGTCGCTATAAGAATCCCGACATTTCCCAATAGTTGGAATGCGATAAGAACGAACCCGGGAGTATTCCTAATGTTAGCAGCGACTGTCATGTTGAACCAAATCGAAACTGTTGGCAAATGTCGAACAATAAATGCATTGCAGGTGACGCATGCGCTTGTGGTGCGGTCGTTTTACATAGGAGGAGCGATTTAATGGTAATCATGAGAACAGGAGCCCAAGTCTACTATTTTTATAAATTCGTCATTCCAACACGATCCCATTGTTATTTTACTAAAAGTTCGTAATCTGCTAATTCATAATAATAACTATTTATTTTCAGGCATCGGAGGCCCATAGAAAAAATACATAAAATAATCTTATAAATTAATAAACTAATACATATCATAACAACAAAACTTATTTAATAATTATACACGTAACATCGGCGTCATGTTCTGCTGCGTGGTGTCGCGTAGCGAAACGTCGATTCACGACACCTTTCGGCCAAAAGTCCTCTCTCAAAAAGGTCTACAGATGGTGGGTTGGAACTCGTATTACGAACGACTTGAAGTCGGTGTCGTGGCGAGAATCCAGCCTAATAATGATCGATCATTGATCGATCAATGGATAGAGTTGCAGTAGAATGACAATATCGAGCTTATTAAAAGCAATAACTGCACAATGGCGTTCTAATGGTAGGTTACTGATCAAAGGAACTGTCAAAATTTTGGCAGATTGCCGCATACGTCAGACATTCATTTGTCAATGTGTACGAGATTACCATTTTAAGCCACTTCCTTCAATGGAGTGTCAGTGGTTGACCATTGGAAAGTCATAGTGACGCCATTATATTAGTAGATTACGAAACTTGTCAAAATCTACAATTTTGTAATCAATGATAGACCATTGTGACACTATTGTAATATATTTCTTTCTTTCTTTCTTCTTTCTATATCTTTTTGAGCGCTCCTACGACATTTCAGTAACCATCCTGTCTCCAGACAAGTGGGGGAAAACGTTTAAAAAAAAATTGCTGTTTTGTGGACAAAGTTTGGTTGTTTACAATTTTTTCTGGCTTAGCATCCTATTTATTCTTTTGGTCTAAGTTTCTCAAAATTCATAATAAAAAAAAGGGAAGGAACATTAGTTGAGACTCGATTCTTTCATGGTTTATATTCAGGAGTTGGAATTCCACAAGAGAATTATCAATTTAGTGTCTAGTTAGACACAGTTACTGTGGTCCTCCTGTTTTAATAGATACTTATTATGATTTCAGCTCTTATAATGCCACGAAGTTATCACCGCCGCCGCCAGCGCCGGGATACTGATCCCGATTTCCGGCCACCGTAGGCGCGGGCTTGCGAACAGTAAGCAATAGGTAGCTCGCTGTCCGGCCGTCCGGAAACTGTTCGGACCAAGCCCAAGTCGTCGACGGCGCGCGCTGTTCCCGCGCGCCACAAGGAGTTGTCAGCAACAGTAGGGGCCCAGCCGGGTCGAAGCCTACTGGGGCCAGGGTTATCCGAAAGGGCGCTCGAGTCCCGGTATGAAGGCTTGAAGGAACGGGATAGGTTTTTAGTCAGTAAGAGTCTGACACTATCTCCCGCTCCGCCCAAAGGGGGGGTTGTCATAGGATGATTTTTCCCATCGGAAAAAAAGCTCTTATAATGCCAAATCAATTGAACCCATGCCAATCTGAGCTAACCGTAAAGCCTTATCGCCTTTTTTTGCCAGAACATCCTACCAGCGTATGTATAAGCGGAAGCATACAGGCATAAGCAGTTTTTTAATATTCCCACATTTCCCACTGCTGGGACTCATGTATTTCTTTAGGAGAGAGTGAGTTGTAATCCGCCAAGTGGGTCTAGCGTAGGTTGGTGGATGTCACATAATATCTTTGAATATTTAGTTCTAAGAGTCCGGTTTCCACATGATGTGTCTTTAATTACATTTGTGTGTTACACAATGTATGGTTAGCGCATAATCGCTTTGCTTACGCAGTGAACCCGCTCCGCTCGCGCAGTGTACCCGCTCCCTGGTCCCGCGTTACTCACACCCAATCGGTGTCAATGTTCTAATTCGGTGGCAGCTCATCTAACTGATCAATCAGCGATTGAATAATATTTTATTGCGGGCTAATATCTTGTAATTATCTGCACAGCGAGCTAAAAAGATGATCTCGTTGAGTGATCGACATTGCTACTGTAAGGTTTATAGTTGGTTAAAACTAATCTTAATTAACAACATTAGAATTAAATATTCAAATTAGCATTATTACTTAATCATTTAATTTTGATAAGGTGGATATGTGGTCATGGCAGTTAAAAACTGAAAAAGTTTTTACATTTATTTTGTCGAATTGATGTTTGCTGCTGTCGTGTTATAATGAAAATAATTTAAATGCGTTCTTATCGCATTTAAATAACTGTGAAAACTGGATCTCTGGCCCGAGGTAACTCCTATAATCTGGTGTTTAAGTGACAAACTTTGTTTCTGGGTCTTTTTACATTCATCCAACATTGGTATTTAAGGAAATATTTCGATTTAGTGGATCGGTACTCTGTCATTAACAGTATTTTATTTATGAACTCAAGAAGTACACACGAACTCGTAAAATAAAAATTGACCGACAAACACAAATTGCCGATGCCACTAAAAATCAGCCAAGCTTAAGTGGGACTGGGCTGGCCACGTTTGCCGCACGTCGAACGATTCACGGGCTAAATCTACCACGAAATGAGTCGTGGCAAATGTCAGGCAATATCTTGGTAAATTCGGACGAAGATGGCCGAATGAGTTCGACATCTAAAATAAAAAAATAGGCTTATGAGGGTTCTTTTGCACTCGCTTAATGTTAACATTGAGCATAGTTTAAAAGCTAAGTGCTTCATGTATGTAAAGCAATCCAACGCGATGTTTGATGAAACGGCAATGCAGAAAAGAGAGATAACGCCTGAAAACTTTGTTGGCATTTTTTGATTCAGTGATTAACTCGAATATTTCACAAAACTTGTTCCAGGAAATACATGTTTTTTTTTAAACCCTACAAAGCTTTTCAGAAAAATTGTAGTCATTCAAAATCTCGATTAAATGTGCAAGATTTCTATTGATGTACTTTTTTATTTATTTTTTAGATTAGTATTACATAACATTTTTTTATTCCTTTAAAAGCCTAGATAATATCCATATGATAGCTGTGTATACAAAATACCTAGAGAAAGATGTGTAAAAATGTACCTCGAATAAGACGCTCTTGAACACGACGAGGAATGGAAAGAAGAAAACCTGCTCTGGATTTAAAGATTAAAGCATTTTATTTCAAATAACCCATTTATAGAAGAATGTGCAAGAAACTCCATGGACACTCTTTTCAATCATATTATGTGTATTAAAAATCGGTTACATGATTTTATTTTATTGATATAAACCATAGTGCTCGACTGCGATCCCACTTGATGGTAAGCAGTGATGTAATCATTGATGGTGAGGTGCACTAGTCTATTAAGAGCCTATTCACTCTAGCCTTGAAGACACCTAAATTATAAGGAAGGAAGTTTTTTCTCTTCTTTCTTCTGGGACAACCAAGGCTAAAAATAAAATGGTAATACGATGTTTTATTCTCACCTGTACCACCCACAGGTTCACCTGTGCCCAAAGGGCTCGGTTCGGGATCGGATCCCACGCCCCATTACGTGAGTCCACGCCGCGACGCGCTCGAGCCATGATTCACGAGCTCGAACAGTCTCGCCAGGCTATTTAAAGTACATTATATTTGACTGTAAACACGGGTTTGCTGTCGATGGGCAATATTTGTGGAGCTATCTTGTAATAGTTATTATCTTGGCAGAGCAATTAATGTAAATCAATAAATAAGCAAAGTACAGGAACAGTCCTTAAGAAGTGATTTTGAGAAAAACGCTTTTAATGTTTTGAAGTTTAATTATTTTTGTTGAGTTTTTGTAGAAACTAGTAGTTGATAATGAAATTTTAATTAAGACATCTATGTTAATTAAAATTTCACTATCAACTACCAGAGAAAATATAAAAATTGTGACATTACGTGTTGCTTGTCTGTACCCTTCAATTGTAAAGTAAAAATAAAAGAAGTAGTTACGCAGTATGTAGAAAACTGACTATTTACTAGCCTGAAAAATAACTGTACCAAGTTCTCCTACATGCCACTTATAAAACGTTAGAAGATATATTTATTTATATTATTATATTAACTAAATAGGTAATGGTTTGCTAAATAACAGTGTAGTTGTCAATTTCAAGCTTCATTGAATAAATTATTTGCTATATTTCGAAATGGACTCCATAGACCAAAATGGAAGGTTATCAGTGAGATAGACCGATCAGATTAAATTCACGGTCCAAGGACTTTTTTGCCACTCCTCCTCGCTCCGGACCATCAGGCCGGTTCAAGGCCTTAGAGTATCATCTAGCAGAATAATGTAGAAATCATCAGGTAAACACGGAGTAGACTTCATACTGTTTTGTAAATAACGAAGCAAATAAAAAATTATAATTAAGTTTTTCTTCTTGGCGCGTCGATGACTAAACTTTTTTTTATTCAATTTAAAACCCTTGCCTGGCCCAGTATTCAGCTACGGCAAAGCCATCCACTGACGCTGTCATTAGGTCCCTACGTGAACAGGTAACAGGGCATGTGACGCAGGGTGGAAGATAGGCCAGAGAGACGTCGAACAAACACTGAAGATCGGAACCGTCCGAGAATACGAAACTTAAAAAAAAAGCCAAAGTTCGAGTATCCACACATACGTTGTTGAAACCTAAACAGTCCGGACTAAGCGTTTCACCTCGTCGTTTTACCGTGTTCGAAGAAAAATCTGCCTGCTGCTGTCTTCCCATCTGATTATAATTTGAGTATCTTCAAGACAAGGGTGAATAGGCTCATAAACTAGTATGCCTCACCATCAGGGATTGCATCGTGCTTACTCGCATATCGCAGACAAGCACTATTTTATGTCAATTAAAAATACAAGTTGTCTACTATGTCAAAATAAGTTATAAAAAAAAAAAAATTGTATATAATAATTTACACGTCTCTTCAGGTCCTTACAATCTATTAGTACTATGCTCGTACTACGTGCAATGGAAGTTGATGTTTAGTTTGCATATTATACGTGAAAAAGCAGAGGAAATAGTATTAACTCGAATCAATAAACACGTTAAGGTGAATAACATATTTTCTTTATTTTCTCGTGCGCATAAATTTGCGTTTAACGATCATTTTTATGGTACCATCGACGTTTGCTGGGGCAACTGTGACCGCTAACGTATAACGTTTGTTTTATCGACTGTAAATCGTCAATAGGCATTTATTTCTATGTCTACTTGCTTCTTGATATTAAAATGTAGCTGATCTTCTTCAATATGACTGTAAAATATCTAATTAGCGACTTCTTTTGTTTATTTGTGCATATGACATAAATCAATATCTATTTATACATGTAATAAACATATAGTTTTTAATTGTGCATCATCACCAGCCTTTTTAATGATCCCACTGCTGGGACCCAAGCCTACTCTCTAGGAGAGGGAATGGGCCGTAATCCACCACGCGGGCCCAGTGCAAATCAAATCAAAAATATTTTATTTCACATAGGCCTACATGGGCACTTATAAAACGTTAGAAGCTAGTGCGTGTTGGTGAATGTCACATGGCTTCGAATTTTTGGTTTTAGGACATGCCGGTTTCCTCACGATGTTTTCCTTCACCGTTTTGAGAGCAGTGGTGATGAAATAAATTACACAAAGTAATGCGCCTGGCTGGGTTCGAACCCGCGACCTAAAACTCGTAAGTCGGGGCCGTTACCACTCGGCCACCATTGCTAAAAGAAATGTATGAAATCGATGTAGATTTATACACTAAAATTGTTTGCCACTTGATATATTTGCCTTTGTTTCACCGAAATCGGTTGACTAGGTATATCGAACGAAATACTACATTCGAAAGTACAAAGTTCGCCGGATTAGCTAGTATTAGACAAGGTAAAAGCATAAAATAAACTGAGGCGTTGAAGTCATGAGGATTTTTCTGAAAAGGAAAACGTGGTCTTAGAACGCAAAAGGCAACTGAAGGACACAGGTGTAACTGCCTCCCCTCCACCTATAGCGGGAGAAGTCATTGGATGATTTCCCACCTTGAAAAGGCATCAAAATACTCCTCTACGTCGATGTCATCCAGAAATATGCCTGACTGGCAGCATTGCTACATGGAATGGCATTGTTAATTCTTTGGGTAAAGATCGAACCAGATTTCTGGTAAGGCAGTTGTTTAAATTTTTGTTTTCTGTTTCGCATGTTGGAGATGAGGCTGATTATCCTCATCTACGGCAAATTAGCAAGAAAGTAGAGAATATAATGGAGTAATTAAAAAAGACGTGTGGCACTCGGGGACTGCCGTGGTAAAGCTATTGCATAGCATTTTTTATCAACTTATGCAATTATAATTATTTATTTATTTTATATATGCAGTATTTTTTTCCTTTGTTTATTTTTCTTTGATATTAATTGAAGTTGCACTTTTTGAGCGTGGTGACCGATAAGAAAACAAATGAGTAACGAAAATAACCTAACACCCCCCGTGTTAGGTTATTTTCGTTACAGAAATTCTGGATTCGGTCTCCACGCTCAAGGCCCGCGATAGGAGCTATGCAATAGCTTAAAAACAAATTCAAATTTGGTCTATATCTGTAATATTAATCTTATTTTTTTGTTCAGTGGGAAATCAACAAATAACGTCTGTCTGTGTGGAGTGAAAGGAAGTATCATAATGTAACTGACTGAAGCTCATGTTCTTGTGCTGCAGTGACTCTTTCAAAAAATCTCGTAGTTCTGACCAGCCTGATTCACGTAAAATCAAACAAGTCAAATATCGTTAAATTTTTATAGTCGTTCGATCGAAGTCCTATCCAAAAGCGGTATTCACGATCTATCGACTTATTTCCAGTTACATTAATAAGTATTCTACCAGGATAATGTAATACAGTATCTTTTCTCAAATCGACGAATTTCAAAGGACTTTAAAATTGATGTCGTTCAAAGTCGATTGAGACGTGAATATGGAAATTATCAAAACCGCTACGATATCGTTACGGTTTTCATGAAGTGAATCGGGCTACTGAACGCTTACGTTGGTTTTGTTATAAGTGATCGCGAAAAATACTGAATTTTCTTTATTCAAATAATACATTAATGCTTCACGGATTCGGAGTATCGAGTATATTCACATAACTTCGTGGAGTTATCTATATTAATATTATAAAGAGGAAAGATTTGTATTTTTGTATGTAACGAATAAACACAAAAACTACTGTGCCGATTTCCAAAATTCTTACACCATTGAAAAGCTACATTCACCTTGGGCTATCTTTATTGCCCGTGCCAAGCCGGGACGGGCCGCAAGTTTAATATATTTTCCACTTGATTCAGATTTCAGATGATACTCGTCAGCCGAATACATCCGGTAGATTCCCACCAGGAAAAAATTAAAACAATTAGACTGGTGATGGCGTGGAAAATTACTTCAACTGTTGCTGTGCCTTTTTTTTTACTCATCATGTAGTGGGTGTCACTTCACGTATTTCTGTAGCACATTACACTTGCGTGCAAACTAACTGACCTGTGCTAAAACTGGTCAATATTTCCGAATATCGTCTCTCTTCAGACCATTTCTTCAGGAGTCGCCTTCTCAAGCAGGTCAGACCAATAACAACTAAATTTGGCAAGTGGACGCTAATCCGTTTTTGTGGCAGTGGCACAGCGTATGACGTCATCGCTGGTAATTTTAGACAGCACTGACTCACAACTGAGGGCCGCCTCGCACTGGAATTTGAGTATTACATGTCTTTTATGAATGCGCCTTACAAGGCAGCATGCGGGAGTGCAGACTCTTAAATTGATTGAAGAAGTCGGAGATGCTACGAAAGTTAGATACCGATTCCGCAAAATCGGAATTTCCGATAATTTTGTAACTTCGATTGCGATTTCTGTTCCGGTAAATTTTAATCGGAGCTTGTAGTGGAGGTCTAAACTAGTTTATACTGGTGGCGTGTGGAACCTCCTTCCCCCGTGCCTTCTGTCCATTACTCTTTAACTTGGAAAGAGAGACGTCAACCTCAGTATTGTTGAACCAACTCTGTCGCTGAATAAAGCATTTTTCATTTTTTTTTCTTGTCGTATTTGGAATATTCTGAACTCACTCTTCATTTATACTTTACCGTGTTCTTGATTAGCTAGTACCGTTTCATTTGATATTTGACGCTTCTGCCTCCGATTTTGTTTTTTTTTTTGTTTATTTCAGAAATCAGAAACGTTTATTTCAAATATACCAGTTACAGGCACTTTTGAATTGTAAAAATGTCGGTCAGTAAAACAAGTGAAGCTAAATTGCACGTTCCAAAGAAAAAGTGTATATGGAGAAGAACGTGCAAGAAACTCCATGGACACTCATCACTCACTCATGGATAGACAGTTGAATCATTTCTCCACATTCGTTTAGCTTCAATTCCTTGATGCATTTCTGTTGTTGTCACTGTTGAGTTTGATTTTCAGGAGAACAGTATTGGGATATGAAGGACAATAAATTGAAGATCATAAGAAAACATCAACTAGCTAACCAGCAAACTATTCTGGGAAATAGTCCCCTGTATTACACAAACACCATGCCACTATATTTTGGGTGGTAGTAATTATAATATTTCTTTTTTTTTTCTTTCTTCTTCATGCATTTTTTTTTGTCCCTAATGCGATGAATTTAAATTATAATCAATATTTTTATCGACATTTTCCCCCTTTAACTCTTAAAGAATTTTGAATATCCCTGGGCTGGCATAAAATCAAAATTATAAAATTTCACTTCATGTGTAAGAATTGCATGACTTGATTCCACCATCTCATTTTTACCATCGGACAACCCGGCGCGTCCGTACGGTGAGTATCCACCCTTACTTTGTTGAAACCTCAACGGTCCGGACTAAGCCTTTGCTTTGTCTTTTATATCGTGTACATCGAAATACTGGAACAATTTGCCAGCTGCCGTCTTCCCGTCCGATCATATCTTGGGTGTCTACAAGGCTAGAGTGAATAGACTCTTAATGATCTAGTGCGCCTCACCATCAACGATTGCATCAGTGCTTATCAAACCACCTGTTGGTAGGTCGATCGCAGTCAAGCAGGAATTATGCTGAGCGTTTGGCCGTCTTGCTCGGAAGTGGCGCATTCTTTTCATTCAATGTATCTATAATTTGTTAATACTCTTCGGCCTTTATAGGTAACACATAATATGATTTAAAAGAGTGTCCATGGAGTTTCTTGCACGTTCTCCTCCATAAAGACCTACTCTTTGGAACGTGCAATTTAACTTCACGTTTCTTGGACTGACCGACATTTGACTATTCAAAAGTGCCTGTAAATGGTATATTTGAAATAAATGCTTTGATTTGATTTGATTTCCGACAAATAAAAAGTTTTTCTTTCTATCTTTTCTTTTTTCAAGCACTAGATTACGTCAATTTAAAAAAATTGAGATTACTTTAAGATGTCTTTGAAATAAAAAAGACTAAAACAAGCACCGTTGTTAAACAGCTGGTGCTGGCATGAATCACCAGATAAACGCGGCGAGGAAGTGTCTGCCTGAAATAATGAGATAATTTGGGAAGCTGAAAGAATAATTGTTGATTTTAATATCATATATCTTATGCCATCGCTAAATTTCTAGTACACTAGTATCTGTTTTTAATGACCTACTCACACTACCATGATTTGGCCAGTTAATTTAATAGAATGTAACATACGAATAGCCTATTGCATTTTTAGGGTTCCGTAACTCTTATGGAAAAAACGAAACCCTTATAGAAGCACTTTGTTATACGTCTGTCTGTCTTTCAAGACCCTTTATGTATAAACGCTTAGAGGTATTGAGTTGAAATTAAAACCATACACTCAAGTCTGCGGTCCCTTGAAGCTATGAAAAAATCAAGCTTCTAAGTAAACGAAAAAAAACGATACGGTTCTTTATGTTGCAAAAAACGTATATTTCGACACTCTCAAAGGAATCAAAATACATAAGATACTTTTCGTTGACCCGAAATCCTGAAATTTAGCATAAAGCAAGGTCTTCTAATATGGACATAGGAATAAATCTGGGAACAGAAAATTTATTTTTACATCCCAAAAAAGGAAGTCCTCTTACAAAGTGGACCGATGAACTGGTATGGGTTGTAGAAATCCGATGGCTATGAGACGCACGGGACTGTTCATTAACTTTTTGAGTCTCCATCGGGAATTGAACTACATTTACAAATAGGTAAGTTTATATGGAACCCTCAGTGCGCTAGTCCGACCCGCGCTTGCCCAGTTTTTTTTTTTTTTTTGCTTTTTATTTGGCTGCATCAACTGTTACACTAGATTTATGTATTTAATTTTTTCTTCTTTTTAGTTTGAGTACATACAGATATATTTATATACATATACATATCAATTGTATTTATACTTTCTGAGCATATATTTGTATAATACAATGTTTAAGTCTTCAGGGGCACTTATAAAACGTCAGAAGACTAGCTTCTTCGCGCGCGGTTCTAGGTTGGTAGTTTCCTATGGAGAAGAACCGGCAAAAAACTCTATGGTTATTCTTTTAAAAAAATGTGTGTCAATAGGTTCTCAGGGAAACTGAAAACATAAAAACTAGCATACTTTGTGTTTCAGCACTGAAACTATAATACTCGTAAAAAGAACAGCAATAGAGTCGCGCTCTAAAAATATGTGTCATGCCTTCTGTACGTGACAAATATATTTACATGATTGACAGAATTTTTAGTGGTTCACGCTTTTAAAACAATTTTAAATATTTTAATTCGTTGGACCGCATATCGAACCAATGTTTCGATCTTAAAAGAACTCAATATCGATGAGAAATTATCGTCATCTCTGCAAATATGAATCCTCAAGTACGTAGGACACATCACCCGTAAGGAGGACCCAATGGAACGATGGTGGTGCAAGGGAAAGTCGAAGGTGAAGATCACATGAACGCTCTCCAACATGGAGGACGGACCTCATCAAATCTACGACACACTGCAGTATTAGTGACAAAAGTATGGCGTTGTATCGCGAGATATGCGGTGGCGCAGGACTCTACCGAGTCTCTTTAAACTAGAAGTATAAAATATATAAAAAATGCTAAAAACAGAAAATCCTCAACTTATTAAAACTAACTTTTCTTTTTCTTCTTCAAATCTTCTTTTTTTTTTAAATTAATTGAATATTTTTTTAATTATTTCGTGTATTTATATTTACATTCCCCACTGAATAATATATCCTTTTTCATGAGGTGGAAAATCATAAAATTATTTCATCCGTACTAAGGAGAGTCAGACTTTTACTGATTTCTGTATCTTTCAGTTGCCCTTTACATTCCAGGATCACAGTATCTCATGTATAAATTGGCGCAGCCCTAATGGGCATCTGCTTTGCTAAGTCCGGTTTTGGTAACAGCATATTGGAAAGTGTGCGCCAGTGTTGCAGGAATTACATGACTTCAATCCGCCATCACCATTCTACCATCAGTCAAGCCGAAGTACGGCGAGTGTGCATCCTTAAGATGTTGACACCTTTACGTCCACGATCCGGACTAAGCGTTTTGTCTCGTCCTTTATACGGCATATCGAAAATCTAGACCAATTTGCCTCAAGGGGTCTTCCCGTCCGATTATAATTTAGATTTATTCAAGTCTAGAATGAATAGGCTCTTAATAAACAAGTGCGATTCAACGTCATTGATTGCATCATTGCTTACCACCAGGTGGAATCGCAGTCAAGCACTAGTTTACATCTTAAAAAATATATATTTGAGGCGCGCATTGCACTGCGCGGCGCCGAAAAAGTGTTGCTTACCAAAACATACCTGGGACGCCATATATATATATATATATAAAGGGCAAGTCTTTCTCACCCAAAATCATGATTCATGTGACATAATCAACACTGCACGTTTACTACTCAATAGCCAAGGTTGTTTATGAATGGTTCTCGACTGGAACCGCTCCAAGCCAGCTCCAGCGGTATTTATACGCAGAGAACACCGCAACACCCGCTCATTGTGGCAGGAACCATCAGCGAGTGACTTTGTAAGGGGAAAACAAATTGTCCCCATTTTTTAAATTAAGACTTTCAAGTTTAATATTTGTCAATCTATCTTTAGCGTTTTAAGATTTTTTCGAACGTTCGTTTTTTTTTAAAGGGGGGGGGGGAGTCGTCAGATTAATTCTCCCACTCTGGTTGGGGCGACAAAAGAGAGTGTCATACTGTTACTGACTAAAACAGATACCTGTGCTCCTTTAGAATTTTGTGCTCCAAGTCTGCAAACGCACGTTCTGAACTTCGTTTATTCAGTTTCTTAACTGGCCTTTAGTGGATGTATAAGTGTGTGGGGAGGTAGAGAACCAAAATAGTCTTTGCTTGGTTATCTTGTGACCATTAATTGAAAGTCAAATTGAAGACCGCGATCGAGCAATGGTCCCGCATAGTGAATTGCGGCACATGACCTCTTTTAAATTTAAAACACATCGAAGACGATATTTGAAAAATGTTGAATGTCCATCTGTTGTTAAAATACTGGTCTTGCTTATAATTATTCTATTTCCTCCTGTTATAATTTTCAAACCGGTTTACCCATTTGGACATATCTCTATCCCTAACTTTTCCTACTCTCTCTATCGCTTTCCAAGCCTCTTCGTTCATCATATTCACCTGGTACTCAGAACTCCAAGTGCCTGCACAGCTGTAATGAATGCAGCACAACTTCAAACAGTAGACTATACAGAAGCATAGCGAGCACCAAAATAACTGTCGTATTATTAGCAAACACAATATGTTTTCAGAAAGATATCAATACTAACTACTTACATTAACTCAAACATTTAGTTGAAATGTTCCGAATTTCCTCAATAAAATTTAACAGAACTATAGATATTTATATTAAACTCAGTATTTCCTTCACCCTGCCTCAAATCGAAAACAACACTGTACTAAAATAAGACTTCTCACAATTTGGTTCACCTGTATAATATATCACACATTTTAGGTCCCTTATTCAACATTCGTCAGAGTAAAAAAAACTTTTTCAATTAAAGCATAGTACTGGGGCAGCTAAAATGTATTGCAACAACAATTTATACTTCAGTTCTGAGGATTCAGCCTCTATTTATTTTTAATGTAACACCGCTCGGGTATGAGTGTTTGTTTGATATTTTTAGCACTAACGTGCGTTACGTTTGAGAAATCTATGAAATTATCAGCTAGTATTTTGTCTGATGTGGATGTAGATATGAATATACAAGGTGTAAGGGACAGCCCTCCACAAACTTTAAGGGCTTGCTCAGTAGATGAAACTTTAAGTCGTGAGTGAATAGGTTACTTCTAGGCAAGCGTGCTCCATCGTCGGCCACATCATCACTTACCATCAGGTGAGATAGTGGTCAAACGCGAGCCTATCAATAATAAAAAATAAAAATAAAAACTGAACAACCTTCGACAAATTTTTTTTTCAGTAAACGAAAAAAAATTCAGCCTCACCATACGAAATGATAAACTTGAATGGACAATTTGTATGACGAGGCCGATCTTTTTCTCTGATAACTATAAAAACTTAAATTTAAAAAGAGTGTCTGTAGTGTATTGCTAACAAATATTGAAACAAAATTTTACATTTGAAATAAAAATGACAAAAAATTAAACATATTAAAAAGATACACGTAAGCTTACAAATATTGTATTCATAATATAATTACGTGTTACAAAATTAATAAATTAATGTGGTTTTTTTTCATAAGTGTTTGTGTGTATTGCATGTCTATGAACGTGTGTGAAGTTATTTTTACTAATATCGATTGTTCTTGGCAGGTGTTTTCGATCAGTATTCAGCAAGCATTTTATTGTATTAATGATAGATGGAGTTATTGTGTTTCTGGTATTGCTCATCGCTTCTTAATGTAAATTGTTAAAAAAAGGCTGGAGGAATTTTATATGTTTATTTCAGAAGTCTGAAAAAAGTAACGATCCCCTTTTGTCAATTATTATTTTATTATGTGGCATAATAACATAGAATAATAAGACTTTTAATGTTTTCACACACACAATGCGGGTTGGTGAATGTCACATGTCTTCGAATTTTTGGTTCTAGGATATGCCGGTTTCCTCACGATGTTTTCCTTCACCACACACCACAAAGTAATGCGCTTGGTTGAGTTTGAACCCGCGATCTACAGCTCGTAAGCCAGGGCCGTTACCACTCTGCCACCGGACTGCTCTTATATTGTGTGCCTGTAGTTTATCCTGAATAAACTCTTTCTTCATTAAAATTTGTCTAGAAGTTTTAGTTTCTACAGGAAGAAAGTAATTAGACCCACACACACCTACACCTAACGTGCTGAAAACTAAAATCTTTCAGACTGATCACTGATTTTTAAACCTAGTTTTTGAAACGGTTCACAACTAACAACCTACTTTCTTAATGAGACCAAAACTAAATGTCTGAAGTTTTCTTTACCGAACGTCCTTCAAGTTGGCCTCAATTTAATTCGTTTGACTAAATTAAGCAAATAATTGAATCGGTGGTTTTGATTTTACTTGAGATATAAGAACTTACATAAACTTACATTTGAACGTTCTTGGTAGACGGACCTGCATCGAATCTGTGACACTGCAGCATTAATGACCCTTATCGAGCCACCAAACACAGAGCTGCATGGTGCCGTATCGCGAGAGAGGCAGTGAAGCAGGACTCGACCGAGACATGACCACGACCACTTTGCATGACTAAGAAGAAGAGAATTTTGCTCAAGTAGATCAAGCTGAGCTGCATTACTGAAGTAACGCACATAATATTTTGCAGTAGAGTAAATTCTCAGTAGCACTACCACAAGAGTCTACTCCCAAAGACGAAAAGACGAAATTATATACAGGTTCAACTAAATTAGGGCCCTTAAACCTTTAGGTAGCATCAATTGTTTTAACTAAATTTAGATGGTCAATGCCATTTACTCTGACTCATCTTGGGCAGTCACCCCTGTTGCATCTCACGACAGCAGACAATTAATCGAAACCGAATCGATTTTGAAATCGCCATCAAACATTGCCAATAGATAAAATAGTACACTCAATAGCACATCAGTGTTCTGTCCAGTAAGAATTAGTTGTGTTTTTTGTTTTGGGAATTCATCAAATAGCTGCTCCCGCTCTGGGTCATTCAATTCATCTGAAAGGACTATTCCGACTTTTACTTTCTTATCATCAATTGCCCTTTGTGCTCCAGGGCCAGGGTAATTCTGAAGGATTAGACACTAACAGTGCCATTATATCGTTAAGAGCTATCTTATGTGCATTTGACTGTATACGTAGGGACGTAGGTACAGTCAGGTATGCCAATGATAGTCGAGAAGTAGCGCCACTCATCATGTCAAACGCGAAGTAGTTGCGCCATCAAACTGTCGCGAGCCAAGCATTCTATCCAACAAACAAGCGATTCATCAATTTTGCTTAGCTCATAGATTAGATAGACTGTCATTCCTAAAAGATTATCCTATTATCCTAATTTGTTCTTAATAGAACCAACACTATACAACTTGCTTTTCTGGTCTCCTTGAACAAAGTCCTATTTCATGCGAATGTATTGTACGTATTGATAAGTCATCAGCAGATGCCATATGGGCCAGAAGGAAGAGTTAAAAAATTTCTTATAACAAAGATGAAAACAGATGTGTTTAAAGTAATCAAAAATAAAGCAGTTGCCACACTGTTATTATGCTTATCAGAAACTCTTGATAAACCATCAGAAACAGCCTACATCATGATTACTGAAACAGACAAATTGAATGATGGCCACAAAATTAGTCCTAAAAATCATAATATAGAAAAATTTAGTCACAATGAAAGATTAAAAGATAAAACTAAGTTTAAAGATAGTACTAACTCATCACAAATACCGAGACGATCGAATGATAGAAATACTTCGAGAGAGTTAAAGACCTTTGGCAAGTACTGTTCATACGTTGGTAAGAGCGCAAATGATGCACACACATCTTCTAATTAATCTGTAGATATAATGGGCGTTATAATCATTAAGAAAGCACAGATTTTAGTAAATATTCAGGGAATATTAATGCTTGGAGTAACCTTAGGGTATGTATTTAAGGTTGGTGTGAAGGCCAGTCGTAAAATGAAATATACGTCTAGATATTGGTGCATAGTACCAATATATACACGGGGATTTAAACATATTTTGTCATTTGCAGACGATACAATAATATAGGGATAAATGCTAAAAGTTGGTTTTTGGTTGACTTTTTGCATTCGTCTATGATTTTTGACAAAACTTACATGACATTTTTTTTATATATATAATTGATAGGCTCGCGTTTGACCACAATTTCACTTGATGGTAAGCGATGATGTGACCGACAATGGAACACGCTTGCCTAGAAGCAATCTATTCACTCTTGACTTAAAGACCCCTAGGTTATAACTATCAAATGACATGAAATTCAACGACTACTATCGACAATCGGTAAGCCTTACAAAATGCACAATAGTTTCAATAGTCTATCTTTACTCTTGATTATTTCATTGTAATTTTCTAAATATGTATATTGGGTTGGAATTTCATTTTGATATTAAATTCAGAAGTAGAATAGTCGAGTATCTTTGTTTTCGACCCTGACTAGACTAAATATTATTTCCACTAACTCATCACCTCATTCAATCAAACCTGCTGAATCGAAACCAATGCTCCGTAGTGACACGTTTACCGTCATGACGTGGTCACATTCTATTGACGGCTAACAGCTTGCGTTTATTTAAATAACGAGATCGAGTTCCTCGTCACCTCGCCGAACTATTTCAGGACCGATTATGATATAACCTTCATTGTTTTTGAGCTTTATTACTACACAATGTAGAACATTCCAGACATGTTCGATTACGATACACTTTATAAAATGACGTTTGACGATACATGATTAGATTGGAACTATGCAAGAGACAGCTGCAATGAAATTCCAACTTTCTTTTTTCAAATTTAGACTTCAAATTCCTGAAGCAGAAAATTTTTGGGGATCTTGCCAAGAGAAAAAGAGTTTTAGCTTCTTCAGTTTGTAGTTTAATTTCGTCTGGTATTGTCGTTACCTGTTATTAAGAATAGAATTGGCAGGGAGCAGGCAGTGAGGTGGTTATAAGATCTCTGACGTCGGTTGCCTCTGAGTCACCATCTGACAAGGCGGCTAACTAGACCTGTCTTCTGAAAGCGGATCTACATTCTAATTCTCTTCAGAAAGTAATTTACTGTCATTGAAAGAGATTTTATGAATTGATATGGGAGGAGACAAGATTTATTCATGATAGATGATTTGTTGGACGCAACTGCGAAATTAATTTTATTATTTGTATTTTTATTTAAAAAAATATATAAGTTTGCCAGTCATTTTTTATTTCCTATCTTTTTGGGATTTACATTTTTAGAATCGTCTCTGCAAGCCCTTTGTTTTGATTCCCTTCGTGATGATTTTTCTTTAAATCAAAGTCCTGTGTCACTACGTCACACTCATAATATGATTTAAAAGAGTGTCCTTGGAGTTTCTTGCACGTTCTTCTCCATAGAGATTTACTTTGGATCGTGCAATTTAAGTTCACTTTTTTTGGATTGACCGACATTTCACTATTCAAAAGTGCCTGTAAATGGTCTATTTGAAATAAATGCTTTTGATTTAATTTGATTAAGTTTTAAGGGTGTACTGAAGACATAAATATATGTTTATATGACTATATCTGTTATTATGTATATCTAAATGCGCACTTATTAATATCTCTCGGAAAATGTTGCCCTTCTTCTAAGGCAGTCAGATAAAAGTAAAATGTGACAAGAAATGGTAGCCACTGAAAAGCTGTTTTTCTTTAAATAACCTTGCTATATGTTGATTGCGATGGCAAATGTAATAATAAATATCTTTTAAATTACCTTGAAGACACGCAAAACAAAAACACACACAGATCAAAACGAAAACATAATGTTAAAAGAACTTTGTTTATTTATAAAAAAAGAAGCTAGGTGTGTAAGTAACATAACGATACCCAAAGGTAGTAAGTCTGTTTTAAAAAAAAATGAGATCCATCTAAGTTAACCCAGGAAAGGATACCTTAGAATTTCAAAAAGAGACAATGTGTCTCTTAATTGCCACTACCTGGGGATTCAAAGATCCCCAGGTAGTGGCAATTGGGTCCCCAGGTAGTGGCAGTTTCTGTGATATTATTACTATTTTGGTGTACAATAAAGTTCATTCTATTCTATTCTATAACATTCACACTGCTGGGGTCCAAGGCTCTTCTCTGACTTAGAGAACTAAGGTTTTTCCCAAACCTGTTGAAACTTGGTATTCGTTCTCAGACGTGAGCCCTTGACAGAGTGGTCGTGGTCCTGTATCAATCGAGTCTTGTGGCACCACCTCTATTGCGATGTGACGCCATGTAGCTCCATCTTTGGCGGCTTTGGAGATGTCATTGATGCTGAAGTGTGTCACATTATTCTGAGTACTAGAGTTCAACAAATTTAGCACTCAAAATATATGAGTCTTCTTTCTGTGTTTATGCTGTGTGTATTAATTGCAATAAACATGATATTATTATTTCATTGTCATACAGATTTCATGGGGTTCCTTACCATGTTGGAGAGCGCCCTTGGAATCTTTTGCCCTCGATTTTCCCTGGCACCACCAAACGTTCCATCGAGGCCTCGTAATGGGTGATATGCCCGAAGAACTTGAGGATTCGTATTTGCACAGATGACGATAAATAATCTCCCTTTGACCATGTATCCAGCTGATTTAAAAAAGTTGAATTTTCATAAATATTCGCCTATTGTTCTTAGGATTGGGGTCACAAAATTTAAATATTCCGTGATTTTCAAATGCCTTTTTGTTTGTCAATTTTAAATTAAACTAAAAGAAACGAATATCATCAGCTGCTTGTTTCTCGATGGCTGCCAACATTCCCCGTAAATGTGTTATTGTGGTACTAACATAATATACCTAAGTCGTTGTCTTGTCAACAATACGTATATCTGTCGTGACCAGATCTAAGAATTGATCACTTTATGATATGGCCAACGAAAACTGGTCAGAACCACTAGACGTGCGCCATCGGTACATGGTGGATATACTGGATATCCCACCCATTCGTACCAAGCGTTTTGGAAACACATTCATTATGCGTACAGCTAAGGAGTGGAATTCCCTGCCGGGGTAAACACAGACCCCGGCAGGGAATTCCACTCCTTAGTCTACTTCTAAATTTAATATCAAAATGAAATTCCAATCCAATATACTTATTTAGAAAATAACAATGAAATAATCAAAAGTAAATATAGACTATTGAAACTATTGTGCATTTTGTGAAGCTTACCGATTGTCGATAGTAGTCGTTGAATTTCATGTCATTTGATAGCTACAACCTAGGGGTCTTTAAGTCAAGAGTGAATAGGTTACTTCTAGGTAAGCGTGCTCCATCGTCGGCACTTACCATCAGGCGAGATAGTGGTCAGACGCAAGCCTATCCATAATAAAAAAACCAGCCAAGTGCGAGTCGGACTCGCCCATGGAGGGTTCCGTAGCAGCAAGTAACATACTATAAAAGTGCTTGCAGTTCGTTGTAACTTTGATCGATGATTTAATAATAGTGTAGATATTTTTTTAGATTTATGACATATTAAAAAAAACTACTTACTAGATCCCGTTCAAACCAATTTTCGTTGGTAGGTAGTTTACTTGTACATCATATATTTTTTTTAGTTTTATCATTCTCTTAGTTTTAGAAGTTAGAGGGGGAGGACACATTTTACCACTTTGAAAGTGTCTCTCGCGTAAACTATTCAATTTAGAAAAAAAATATATTAGGAACCTCAATATCATTTTTGAAGATCTATTCATAAATACCCCATACGTATGGGTTCGATGAAAAAAAAATGTTTGAGTTTCAGTTCTAAGTATGGAGACCCCCAAAATTTATTGCTTTTTTTTCTATTTTTGTGTGAAAATCTTAAAGCGGTTTACAGAATACCTACTATCTACTTACTAAGTTTCAACGGTATAGCTCTTATAGTTTCGGAAAAAAGAGACTGTGTCATACGGACGGACAGATAGACAGACAGACAGACATGACGAATCTATAAGGGTGCCGTTTTTTGCCATTTGGCTACGGAACCCTAAAAAGATCGTTTAAACGTTTGATAATTAATATGTCAATCCGAGAATAGGACCGCCTGGTGCGGTCTTCCCGTCTGATTATAATTTTGGTGTCTGTCTTCAAGACTAGAACAAATAGGCTAGGCTCTTAATAAACTAGTGCGATTCACCATCAACGATGGCACAACTGTTTATCATTAGGTGGTATCGCAATCAAGCACTCATCATCATCATCATTTCAGCCGATAGACGTCCATTGTTGGACTCGGCCTCCGGCAAGTGTCGCCACTATGAACGATCCTGAGCGTCCCGCACCCATCGGATTCCCGCAACTTTCACCAGGTTATCGGTCCACTTTGTATGAGGCCTTCTAACGCTGCGTCTTCCGGTACAAATTGGCACTCCAGAACCCTTCGGTACCAACGGCCATCCCTTCTGCGAGCAACGTGCCCTGCCCATTGCCATATTTAAGTTTAGCGATTTTTCGTGCTATGTCGGAAACCTTGGTTCTCCCGCGGATATCTTCATTTCTAATTCGATCACGCAACGAAACTCCGAGCATCGCCCTTTCAATCAAGCACTGGTTTATTATCCTAACTAATATTATAAATGTGAAAGTGTGGATGTTTGTATGTTTGTTACTTAATCACGCAAAAACGGCTGAACGGATTTGGATAAAATTTGGCATGGATATGGCCTTTGACATGGAAAAAAACATAAGCTACCTTTTATCCCGATTCCTTAAGTACCTAATGCTATGCGGGCGAAGCCGCGGGCAAAAGCTAGTTTTAAATAAAAAAAGAAAAGTATACTGTGTTAGAAACAACCGGTATTATTCAGTTTTCAATTCGTTTCTCATTTATCACCTTTAGCAACAGCTTTCGAAAACAAGACGTGTTACCTATATTTTTAGAGCGATAACCTCAAGAAAAACTATTGACGTGTTGCCCACGTAAGTATACCTATAAGGTATACGTGCTTATGAATATGTGCCACATTCTCTATATACATGCGTTTCTTCTAAGCGTCACCATGTACTTATTGCCAAATATTTTTTTCTATAGAAACTCATGGGCGGTGTAGCATACATGCTTTTCAAATTCTTGATGTGCTTCATAAATAAAGTGTAGTAAAACTGGAGATTTATCTTTATTTTTAACCAACTTCAAAAAAAGGAGGTTATCAATTCGATTTTTTATGTTTGTTACCTCAGAACTCCGTCTTTTTTGGACCGATTTGCAAATTTTTTTTTCCTAAGGTTATGCTTTCAGATTGGTCTCATTTTTTTTTCAAAATCAAGTTCGGATATGGGATCCATGAGACGTCAAGAGAACTCTTCAAATACTCTAGACAACTATATTTTGGCATTTTATCGAAGGTCAACAATTAACATTTGATGAAGAGGAATGAAGAAGACCAGAAATGGCCAATGAAACTTCAAACTCACTGTGATATCACAATGAAGATAGTTAAGCGGCTACGACAATACAAATAAATAAATGATTCTGAATAGTTATGTTGAAAATGGTATCATCGATTTGATCTGATGATGATGATGGGGCCGGAAGATAGGTACCGGAACTCCGTAATTAATCAATGTATCTTAGCAGTGTTTTGGTTAATTGTAATTGTCATGAGAAATAGGTACTCTCTTAAAAGTTTCTTTAACATATAGGCATCGATATAGATGTACTACGCACAAACCTAATCTTTTAAGAGCTTACCTCATGTTCTTGATAAGTACAATTAAATATTTTAATGTCGGACCTTTTCTGGAAACATTGGGATTTACCAATGTCCTGCTACTGCGAGTGGTCAGAACATGTGGAGTATCTTTGAAATGCTGGTGGGCAGGATTTGATCAGACGTGGTAATGACATGCTGTATGGGAGAGGTAAGTAGACCAATCAGACAAGAAAATATATACAAAGTTAAATTGTGTTTGGAAGAAAAACCAAACCAAAGTGTGTGAACAGACCAGTGTAGCAAAAGGAATACAACAACAACAAGGGAGGGTAAAAGCTATTTACCAGTACTTTGACTAGCTGGTTTTATCAAACTGACTACGGCCCTTACTGAGAGACATCGATAAACTGACAGCAAATCTAGGTAGACAGGTAAATGACATTCAGAAAATCACCGGCATGACCTGGTATTCGACAACTCCAGTGATACCGATACTCAGCCGTAGAACAGGGCAGGGTATGATGATACTGGTGAAGTTGCGGAAACTAGATAGCAGCCAGACGTATTATAGTTTTATAACGTCGTGTTTTATAAAGTGTTTACTTTAACTACGTTTGATTTAGTAAGATGGGAAGCAAAAACCATAGTTGGTAAGACAAGCCAAATAATCACTATATGTGCATAATTTCTGATGACGTGATTATAGACGTCAAAGAACTCGCATCAGTAGCATACATAAAATCTTTGATATCAGCCAGATTGCTCAAATGTCTATAATTTTCAGATGCACACGAGGTTATGACGTAGACCATGACGTGACTATCGTCAAAAATGTCAGTAGGTTTAGTGACGATAAACAAATAGAGATAGATACATAGTGCGTTGGGGTAAGATCGGCATTGGGGTAAGAACGTATAAATAAATATAAATCATACCACTTATTTTTAATGATAGTCATATTGCGTGCCGCGTCATTATGTTCCACCTTACCCAGCAATGTGACTGGCATTAAAAATAAAGCTATATAAGTGGTATATTCATTAATACGTTCTTACCCCAATACCGATATTCCTCCAACCTACCTTAATGATCAAACCAGTAGACCAATGCCTGTTAGAAATATCATAGTTCCTTAAAACTGACTGACTGGAGCAGGCAAATTGTTCCAGGCTTTCGATGTACACGGTATACGACGAGGCTAATTACTTAGTTCTGATCGCCGCTAAAAAACAAACAGTATTTTATGTTATAGGTACATTACGGTTATTCCTCTCCAGGCAGTTGGCAAAGTCCAGCGACACATAGTCCAGGTGTTTAAGTGTGTCCGCCCGTTGTATGTGGACTAAAGCTCTAAATAAACCAACGGGAAATCGGTCGTGTGATTAGTGAATCTATTTCGAAATGTGTGTGTAACGGGATTTTCAGTGGCCATTTGCATTATTACTATTTTATTTTATTAGCATAGTATAACATAGTCGGTCTTATAATATTGCCACTGTTAGGACAATATAGTTTAGTACTGCCATCAGTATCCAAGTACTTTGGCTTGAATATCCAGGATTTCTCACGAAATATGTTGGATGAATAAACAGATATTTGCCAAAATGACTAGTTGGAAGCTCACTCCAATTATAAACGTATGTTTATTTATTTTAACTAAATTACGCTATAATTAGAGGCATATTTATGCCTCTAATTATACCTTCTCACTACTCCTACTCACACTGCTTCCTTTGCTGCTTTTTTTTTTTGCTTTTTTTGTTTGTTTTTTTTTTTGCTTTTTTCTGTTTTTTGCTTTCTTCTACATCTTCTTTCTCTTCTTCTTCTTATTATGTCTTTATTTAAAGGGTACAACAGCCACTTTAGCTGTTGCATCGGCAACCCGCGACACGCAGCGTAGCATACCATGATCAGCCTTAGAATGTTCCTGACGCTGGGATTCAGGCCTCCCGTCTAGGAGAAGAAATGGGCCGTAATCCACCACGCGGTGCGCCTTGTACGGGTTGGTGAATGTCACAAGTCTCCGAATTTTTTGGCTCTAGGACATGCCAGTTTCCTCACAGTTTTGAGAGCACTGGTGATAAAATAAATTGCACAAAAGTAATGCTTCTGGCTGGGTTTTTACCCGCGACATACAACTCTTAGGTCGGGGCCGTTACCACTTGGCCACCACTGCTTTATTTTATTATTTAGTGGAAACTACTACTGACAATTCCCGGGCTGTGGGATAATCATGATGTGGCCTAACATCATTATTTGAATTCAATAAATCAAGTCTTAATGGCTTTATAATAGCAATTGTCATAATTGTGTTTTGCTACTGAATACTTATGATAATTGTACGCCAATTTGGCTTGTCTAAACTACTGCTAAAGCAAATTATGATGTGAGTAACTCAGTGTTGTTAAATAAAATTATATAAGGAATTACTCTATCCTAGCCAAAATATTATGAAACCTATTAAATAATATCTGGACGGAGCAGAGTATCTCGGCACACAGACACATTTATAAGTCTCAGGGGCAGTTTAAAGTCACGACATACGTTAGGAGATAATATTTCCCCCAGCATGACGTGCAACGCTCAATCTACGGGACGCTGCAGCGTTGTCTAGCGTCCCGCAACTTGCTTCCCAACATTTTACAACGCATTCATGTGACGCGGGGCGGGACGTGTTGGATAATGCGACAACGTTGCGTGGCATGTTGAGGGACGTTTTGTCCCTTAGTGTATCTGAGGTTACTCTGTATCTTGACCATAAGGAGATATAATTGAAAGACAATATTAGTACTTGTGTGAGTTTATTATCGTAACTAACAATACTTAGTTTTTAGGTCTTATTTAACATACTATAACTATTGGACCATGATGTACGAAAATAAAAATCTGAATTATTATTTTTGTGTTATATACCTACTAAGAATATGGTAAAGCTTAAGGCTTAGGGCCATGGATGATGCGAAAGAGAACCCCGGGACCCTAGAACGGAGGCAAAAAAGGAACAGGTGCGGGTTTTGTGGTGTCGGGTGCGCTCCGCCCAAGGGCAGGAGATGTCATTGGATGATTTCCATATCTCATTAAAAAAAAAAAAACTAAAAACCTTGTAGCTGCGGGATTTTTCGAAAGAGTTACTGTACACTGGAACGTAAAGAATAACTGAACGAATACAGGTGGATTTTAGTAAATAAAAGTCAGGCCCTTCCGCTAAATATCAAATAACTTCTCTCGCCCCACCTTAAAAACCACGGTCGGGTACAAGCAGGTCAAAACGTTTAAGAAAAATTCCTCAAATCCTCTCTCAGTTGCAAATCCCTGCCAACCTGCCATTGCTTCTAGGAATCATATCTTCATTTCTTCCACATTCACACCATTTCCTACGAAAGGGATATAAAATCTGCCTGTGTTACTTGCTCTAAAACGTTGGACAGTCCGACCTCAATAGTCTGTGCCTCTGTGGAGCTTCCGCGTTCGAGCTGCCAACGTTCGCACAAAAACGAACCGAGACTGAAAAATATGGAAATAGATTGATGATTTATCAATGTGTGTATGTGTGTAGGTATAAATGGAGGTTTTGAAACGATTGCTTGTTTATTTTTGTAGAACATGGGGATTTTGCTTCGAGAGATAGATAAGAACTGCAATAGACACCTGCACGCTTAGCCAAGTTGTTATTCTGCAATCGTTAACGCTGTTGAAAAGTGATGAAACGTATGGGAATGACGTCATCTCAACGTAAAGTCGCGTGGTCAGAACAAACGAATAGAAAATTCGAATATCGTTTCTACAATATTTAACGCTACATCCTTTGTTATACAAACGCTACATTGAACGAGCGGCCGACTCAGGCGCGTCAACATGGCTACCAACTTATCGTTTTCTACAATTGCTGTCACCGAGGCGTTACCGATTAGAGGACGGAATTCGATTGTAACTTGGCTAGGGGGGCTGTTTTATTTTGTCTTTTGTCCTCCGACCTGTCTCTTTGACATTGAAAAGAATTTTGAACAGTGGAAATAATAGACGTAGATGGCTCAGTATCCAATGATATGTCCAAATTGGTGCCAAATTGGTGCCAATTTGGACATATCTAGGTCTGTGGAGCACATCTTTTCACTCTCCCACAGGGTTATTTGTAAAACACTGGCAACCTCTCAGAACTATGTTACTAACATCATAAACCACAACTTTTAAAAGTTTAGCATATTTTAGTTCATCGGATTTTCATACAAAAATAAAAATATTGAAATTGAACTTTCTAAATATTACGAATTCTATGCGAAGCAAACGATAGTATAATAGCGGAGGGGAGCATCAGGATGCGGGGGTGCTTGATGCGCTTGTGACGCGTCATGCAGACTTAGGTAGTTATAGCTGAATGCAGAGTTGAAATGTGTTAGATAGATAAACGAAATCTTGAAGACATTGTTTTAGGTAAACTGGTCCGATTGCTAATTTTTTTTCACCGATAGAAAGCGTTTTCGTTCCTGAGTGATATAGGCTATATTTTGTATATTATTACAAATTAAAACTTATTAATAAAACGCTTACCAAAAATAGCTAGAAATATTCAATTTGTTATTTCATTTAATAATTAATTTAACTATTTATTTATGTTTTTAATTTTTACGACGCTTTGGCTACGATAAAAATGTAATATAATTATTAATAATGCAAGCGTTCGTTTATAAATGCGAGAGATCTTCAGTTCAACGGTATTCGTAGGTATTTTGTCTCGACACAATGTCAATTGTGTCGTTTTTCACTCGTATCGACACTCTATTTTTGACTGTTGGACGTTATATCAGCTGTTCAATAGTTTTGTTTAAAGTATTTACAAAAGCTTGTGTAACTTTTGTATAAAACTTGAAATTTGATTTCTACAACACGATATATTTTAAACGAACATAAACAATTATGATTTTTGTACTCTTTGACGCAATGATTTTAATATTTAAAACCTACTAACCTAAACCCTAGTCCACACTAACGCAAAATGTAAAAAATAAAATTGCAACACGTATCCGATTCAGTGGAAACATCATAGCAACGACAAGGCGCCTCCGTTAGTGACAATCGTAGAACAAACGAAACGCGATCTAAATCGGTCGTGTGCCCTGACGGCTATTTCAGCTGTGCTAAAAATAACACGACAAAGATCGCGCCGCGATGTGGGTCGAGATACCTTTTTCTTCGATCCACGATCCGCATGTGCACACCTTGCATAATTCGAGCGCCAACTAAAATTTTAACGGATGTTTTATTAATAAAAAACAAATGACAGTTCCAATTTTGAAATGAAAAGTTCAGTATTTTTTTTTTAATTTTCGAATTTAGATTCCATTTTTGAATTTTCCTGGGTGGAAGTAGTGATGAGTGTGACGGTTGAATTTTTTACGAGTGTCCGAATGTGTTTGTGGTAGAAAATAGCTGAACGTATAAATAAAATGAATAATTGCGTTAATATTTAGTTTTCCTGGAAGTTTTGAGTGCGGAGGCTAAAAATGCATGTGTTTTAGTGACAGATGAAAGAAGTCTGTTTGGTATGAAGTATGTGTGTGAAAATCTGATAAATTCAATGTCTTATTTAACTTTTTTAAAGTGCTGATTCCTAAAATAGTTTTGATAATTTTAAATCGGAATACCGTTAAGCTACTTTCTCAAAAAGCTTCTTGTTTTTATTCTACTTCAAAAGTTTACTGATTGTCACAATTTCTATCATAAACGTGAAGTTCCATACTCTCCAGCATTTTTCTAAAAGCGTGGCGACAAGGCCGTCTGTCGACTAAGGTTGCTGAAATAAAGATTAAACTGTGACAGACAGACGGACCGGCAGACGTATATTACGATTATAATCTTCTGAAATCTCTTGAGAAACATCGTCTGAGCCCCATCATTCATTACTTGTTTTCAGCGTTCTAAAAACTTTACCTGTAATTGACAATCTCTTGGTTTAATTTAACGAAATAGTGTTTTTATATTTACTAAATGACCTGGCGAACTTCGAACCGCCTAACAGTCAATGAATGTAGTATATCTTTCGATATAGGCACCTAGTCAACCAATTGCAATGAAATAAAGCCTCTAAGTAATATAACAATTTACACACAATTTTAGTTATTATTACCTATGCATCGATTTCGTACATTTTACGTGATCAGCGCACAACTAAAAACTTTTACATATTCATTATACTTATTTATAGATTATTGTTTATTACTTTCTGTATGAAGGAAGGTCGTTGTTGGAAGGTCTTCTACAAGGTGGATCGAAGACCTGGTAAGGGTTGCGGGAACCGGGATGCTAGTCATATTGCGTGCCGCGTTTTTTTTTTTTTTTGATTTGAAAAATCATCTTATGACAACCCCCGCTCTTGGGCGGAGCCGGAGATAGTGTCAGACTCTTACTGACTAAAAAACCCATCCCGTTCCTTCAAGCCTTCATACCGGGGCTCGAGCGCCCTTTCGGATAACCCTGGCCCGTCATTATATTCTACCTTGCCCAGCAATGTAACTGGCATTAAAAATAAAGCTAAATAAGTATATTGATTTTTACGTTCTTACCCCAATGCCGATCTTACCCCAACGCACCTAATGTAGATAACTACAGAATAATTCTGCGTTTTCTAACAAATCAAAATATCATCGAGCGGCATCTTCAGGATTAACATATTTAAGTTTAGTTGTTGTCATGGTGAAGATCCAAATCGTATGCACAAATCGTTTTGAATACACTTTCGTCTTTATTTTCTGGTGGGAAATGATCAAATAAATGACGAGTATCCTGAGTAAAACTCACTTAACCTGTTTCACATTTATTTCTAGTACAGCTTAGGAGTGGATATCCCTGCCGGAGTTTTAGTTTCATGATAAAACATGGGGGTCATTAAGTCAATGGTGTTTCAGTGGTTAAGGTTACTTCTAGGCTTGCAAGCTCCATCGTTGACCATACCATCTATCGCTTACCATCAGAAAAGCAGTGGTCAAATGCGAACTTACCAATAATTATAATAAGTCTCGACTTTAGCCTGAAAACCTGTCAAATATTGGCATTAAGGCTTTAACACATTTTTGACACATGATAGAAGCAACAAGTAGTATGTAACCAAGCATTATATGTAACACATAATATGATTTAAAAGAGTATCCATGGAGTTTCTTGCACGTTCTTCTCCATAGAGACCTACTCTTTGGAACGTGCAATTTAGCTTCACTTTTCTTGGACTGACCGACATTTGACTATTCAAAAGTGCCTGTAAATGGTCTATTTGAAATAAATGCTTTGATTTGATTTGATTTGAATTCAAATACCTCATTTGAAAACTGGTCCCTAATAGGTACTGCCCTCATAAACCAAAAAGCGGTATAAACTTTTTGAAATGGTATTTCGATGTTCTTTGCATTGAAATGCCTAAAGCTCCCCACATTATAAGTGATACTCAAAACACCCGTATCTTTATTAAAACACTAGCTGTGCCCGCGCCTTCGCTCGCGTGGACTACAGGATTTTTAAAAATAAAAGTATCCCATGTTACTCCTTATTAGATCAGCTACCTGCCAAAAAAAGTCCCGTCAAAATCGGTCCAGCCATTTCAAAGATTTTAGTCCGGACAAACAAAATGTTATTTCGGTGTATGTACCGTATTATATATTCATATGGATGTAGTAAAAAACAGTTATTTCAATATTACAAACAGACTCTCCAATTTTATTTATAGATATGTATAGATGTATAGATTACAAAGGTGACGACATTCTTTATGAAAATCTTTTTTTTTTCAAAACTACCTTTCATTGAGTAACCGTTTTTGGTTTAGTAGGGCAGAATAGACATCTCCATTGCATCCTTAACTCATCAGCTATAACCATAATGTTAGTTCCAGCCGTCGTTCAACAAATACCACGTTATATTACGATGCAGCTTCCCCAACAGCTTACCATGGATTGATGTCTTCCTACCCGTTCCTCTGACTGATGGCTTCCGGTTATCTGGCGGCGGACAGTTATGGAAAGTTTAGAATATTCCATAGAGCAAACTATAGCTAACAAGTTGAAATATGCTTGACCGAAATTTAAATAGATATTTTTTACTGTCCACGATTTATTCTCAGGGTGTAATAATAGATAGCGCCCAATCCGTGATACAAATATCAAAGCAGTCTGTCTTAAATAAGCCAATTACAGGCATTTTTTTTATTCCAAAGCATAGATGGCTATGGAGAAGAATTTACAAGAAATTACTATAGTATACTTCCAATGCAAACACTATTACATGATTATGACATTACTATTCAAATACAACGCAGCTTCAGCCACGTGAAAGTATATAATATATGCCTATATATAAATACAAGGTGTAAGGGACAGCCCTCCACAAACTTTAGGGGCTTGCTCAGTAGACGAAACTGAACAACCAACCATAAAAATATTTTTCAGGAAACGAAAAAAAAATCCACCAAAATTATTAACTTGATTGGACAGTTTGTATGAAGAGGCTGTATGGAGAGGCTGAATTTTTTTTTTCGTGTTACGTCTACTGAACAAGCCCTTAAAGTTTGTGGAGAACTGTCCCTTGCACCATTTATAGTACATATACTTTGTCACTGAATATATATATATATATATTTAGTGACAAAGTAGCTCTCTCCTAAATAAAAATTTATTTGAATCGATTCAATAGTTTCAGAGATTACCCCAAAGATGACATCCAAACTTACAAATGCTATCTTTTTATAGTGTTTATGTAGATTTCTAAAACTACGAAAATAGCATTATCAAGATGGAGTTACAATTACATATATAGATAATATAGTGTCACTCAGGAATAAAGCAATTTTTTATCAGTGTAAAAGTTTTAGCAATTGGACCAGTACTTTCAGAGATTACCTCCTACAAAACAAAAAACAAACTTTACCTCTTTATTATATTATATAGAAATTCAGATATAATTAATAATAAATGAATATTTACAGAATTCAAATTGATGTAAGATAATAAAACAACAATAATAAGTACGAAACTAGGTACTTACATTCATAAGCTAAACCCATTTCTACCTATATATACAATTAGCTGACCGATAGACATCGTTCTGTCAGTCAGAAGCTATTGTAACTGACAGTTAACCCTAATATTGATAGCTTGGAACAGTTTGAACATATTCTTGAAAGATTTTTTTTACGGTTTTCCCTGTAATTTTTCCAATTTTCTTCTCATAAAAATCGTTCTAAGATATCAAAAAATAGTTGAAAAATAAATTCATCTAAATAGATAGAAATATTCTTTATTCTACACCAAAAATTAAAATTACATCAGGAACTTAAAATTAATAGGGTGTCACAATGGGCGGTCTTATCACTAAAAGCGTTTTGACAGAGAAGGAGAATAAAGATACGCAGGCAGTTCGTGGTGTACTATTTACATATATACAATACATAAACTAATAAATTACACATAATACATACACTATATTAATTAATTATGAAAGCAGAGAAATACTGTACTTAATGACGATGTTCAGGAGGAAAGGTAGTGATCCTTAAAGTTATTTTTACAAAATTATGACTGTTTGAGCTTGCCTTACTGACACAGATAAATTGGTCCAGTCATTCTCACTATTGCGCTTAGCAACACATTCACCCATTCATTGGTATATATTTATATAGATAGAATGAAGACTAGTTTCTACCAGCGTCTATGCCTTCGCAAAGGTAGAAAATTGTTTCAAAGAAGCGTTATATACTCCTAGATAAAAAGTATCCTATGTTCTATTCTGGACTATGTTTTTTTTTAAATCTGCTCATCCATTCTAGCGTGAATGTGTACCTAACAAACATTCTTTTTAATAGGCTCGCACTTGACTACTATCTCAACTGATGGAACCCGTGCTTATCTAGAAGAATAAAGACATACTTACCTACGCATAATTATACATAGTTACAAACATTCACACAAATCTACAAAACTTTATCTAGTATTGTGACTATTTCTTACCTTTTCATTTTTTTTTACATTGAAAACAAAAATACCTACTAACACCAGGACATTTTAAATCTCAAAAATAATGTTCTTAGGTACAATTAAAGCTTAAAAATAGAGTTATTAACCCAATAAAAGTCTGCTGGGGACAAAATAACGATTAGTGACGAGTCAGCGACAATAGAATGGCTGGCAGCAACAATTTTATTTTTTACAGAAATAACAGCGGCCCGCATACATTCTTGGCAGCGGTTTGCACAGAATTCTATACACGACGAATGTTTTGCACGTCAATCATACGAACAGCGCCGTTGTGGCCGACTGTATGGGTTACGTGTATAATGAAATTCGATTTAACAAGTTATTAAACAATTAAGTACTATCTACTCGTAAAAAAATGAACCTCGGCGAGCAATGGGTAGCTTGCCGTCCGATCGTTCGATACTTATCTTGGCCGTCTTCGTCATTGACAGCGCTCAAAGAGATGTCAGTAAAACCATCTGGACGGTTACCGGACAGTCCCCAAACAATACACTCTAATTTTTTAAAACCACATTAAGTATGTATATGTACTTACGTACTAATTAGGGTTCCGTAGTCAACTACGAACCCTTATAGTTTCGCCATGTCTGTCTGTCCGTCTGTCTGTCCTCGCTTAATCTCTGTGACCGTTAGCACTAGAAAGCTAAAATTTGGTACCAATATGTATATCAATCACGCCGACAAAGTGGTAAAATAAAAATTGGAAAAAAATGTTTTATTAGCGTAGCCCCCCTCTAACTATTGAACCATAAGTTTAGAAAATATGAAAAATATCTGAAAAGTAGAACTTTATAAGGACTTTCTAGGAAAATAATTTTGAACTTGATGGAAAGAACAAAAAAAGACAAAAAGGTTGTACAAAATAATTTCTGGACTAAGTTTGTAGTATAATCGTATATGCAAGCATTTTTTTAAACTCATAAGTGGGTACACTTATTGTGACGGACGGGAAACTACGGAACCCTACACTGAGCGTGGCCCGACACGCTCTTGGCCGGTTTTTTTTTGTAGTGTGTTGATCTCTGAAATATGGCACAAATGTAGGATAATGTCTTCTTGGATACTCTGCCAAAAGTAAAAAAAAAAAAATTGTAAACTGATGGTGTGACTCCGGTGTACTTGTCAGTCACATGCATTTTAGAATTCGAGTCGCCCTTTTTTTTTCTCTTCGACTTCGACTTTAGTTCCTGTGTCCCCTAGATGGGGCAGAGGGCGTCCTCAGTGCACCGCCATCCCGTTCGGTCTTCAGCTTCGCGTTTCATTTCGCTTCAAGTCTTCTCTAAGCTCTTCGCCTCTGCGATGACCGTTTGTCCCCAGGTCTGCTTAGAGCGACCACATTTACACATTACACATTTCCTTGAGGACTCCAGTCTAGGTGCTGTACAGTAAATAAAATAAAAAGAAGAATAAAAATGAGTTTTATTCCAAAATATTTTTTTACTTATGGACGAACATAGAAAATAATATTATTATTATTAATTATTATTTTATGTGAGCCGAAAATTATCTTATTGTCTATACTAATATTTTAAACAAAAATTTAGGTATAATTTGTTTTTTTTTTTGTTTGTAGGAGGTAATCTCTGGAGGTACTGATCCGATTATTTTTACGGTTTTTTACCGATAGAAAGCTGCTTTAATCCTCCGTGACATAGGCTTTATTTTATGTACGTGGGCGACGCCGCGGGCAAAAGCTAGTTATTTATAATCGGTTAAGCTAAAACTGTACTCAGATAAGACAAAAACTGTTTTAGATAAGACTAGGCGACTCTATTATAATGACATCAGCCCTTTTAATGTTCCCACTGTTGGGATTCAGGCCTCCTCTCTAGGAGAGGGCATGGGCTGTAATCTACTACGCGGGCCCAGTGCGGATTAGTAGATGTCACGTGTCTTTGAATTTTTGGTTCTAGGACATGCCGGTTTGTCCGGACCAAGCCCAAGTCGTCGACGGCGCGCACTGTTCCCGCGCGCCTCAAGGAGTTGTCAGCAACAGCAGGGACCCAGCCGGGTCGAAGTCTACTGGGGCCAGGGTTATCCGAAAGGGCGCTCGAGCCCCGATATGAAGGCTAGAAGGAACGGGGTGGGTCTTTTAGTCAGTAAGAGTTTGACACTATCTTCCGCTCCGCCCAAGAGCGGGGGATGTCAATGCATGATTTTTACCACCATAAAAAAAAATGCCGGTTTCCTCACAATGTGTTCCTTCATTGTTTTGAGAGTAGTGGCGATGAAATAAATTACAAAAAGATTACTTTTTGTAATTTAATGCTCCTAGCTGGGTTTAAACCCATGACCTACTGAGTCGTAAGTCAGGCCTGTTACCACTGGGTCACCACTGCAAAACAGTACTCATATAAGTAAGACAAAAACTGTACTCAGTGTTCAAACCCGAAGGTCGACTTGGAAAGGGTAGCGAAAATCAAACACTGGACTGGTAACTAATCGCGTATATTGAAACGTAGTACCGAACCGAATCACAATTTCACAATGTTATACTGCTCTCAACAAACAAAAATTCTTATTCTAACTTAGGCTACGGGCGGTAACGAAACCATAGCGACTTCTAATTCGACGCCAACGCCATCTATCGAATTTGTGGGTACTAATTTCCCAGTATTTAATTAATATTGAACGCTATAATTCTGTTACCTTTTTACTAACGTAAACACTCAGTTAAGATAAGGTGATTCTATTATAATGTACGAGTATCTATGTTTATATTTCATCAGTATGTTGTAGAATTCCTTACACCATAATAGATTCCAAATCCGGCACAATAGCTGTTCGTTTACGACTAACATTAGGTAAGTAACAAAGTAAGCGTTGCTTTGTACAATAAAATGAACATTAAACGTGTAGTTCTCAATTTATGCGCAACTAGCTGTTGCCAGCGGCTTCACCTGTGTGTTAGTAGGAAATGATCCCGAAGAAATATACTCCTGGGATAAAAAGGGTCATAAGTGCTGTTCCAAGACATCGTCTGCTTACCCATCCAAATCCCTTCAGTACTTTCAGCGTGAAAGAGTTACTAACATACATACTTACAAATTTTGATCTTTATTATATTAATGTGATTCGATACAATGTATGTAGGTATTTAACTATTAATTATGTTAATAGGTGGATTTGAGTGTAATAAATATCTAATAGTAATGCAGCCTTTTTCTTTGGGGTAGGAAATTATTAAGTAACATGTATAATTATAAAGCATAGTTTATTTATTTATTTATTACACATATAAATTATAGGCACACATTAATAATAATTCAAAAACATTAACATAATATATATAAAAGTAATGAAAAAGTAATAGTAATTATGAAAACGATGTCAAAAAAAAAAAAATGTAAATAATATAAAAATAATAGGAATAATAATGGAAACAATGTCATAAAAAAATAATAATAATTAAAATAATGTCAAAAATAATAAAAATAATGTCAAAATAAAAAACTTACAATAATAATAATAAGTTTCACAAGATATTGTGCTGGGAGTGGCAATGGACTCAAGGTAACGAGCTGCAGCGTTAAAGAGTTCAATTTCAGCACTCGCGATGTCCATAGCAGCGTCAGAAATTAACGTGTTCTTGATGTCATATTGTTCCCACTATTGGGACTCAGAAATGGGACGTAATACACCACGCGGGGCCAGTGCGGGTTGGTGGATGTCTCATGACTTCGAATTATTGGTTCTAGGACATGCCGATTTTCTCACGACTTTTTCCTTCACCGTTTTGAGACCAGCTGTGATGAAATAAATTACACAAAGTAATGCATCTGGCTGGGTTTGAACCCGTATAAGTAACATATATATGCCTAGCTTAAATACTGATAAGCGAATTTGAAATTAATAATAATATGAATTCTTCATAGATTTTTTAAAATTAAAAACCTGCTAGGTTATCAATTTTTAAACTATTTACAAGCTTATTTATTTTTTTATAAAGAAAGTTTATAAAATGACAGTATGTTAATTTATGATTAGTATAATTACGAAATCAGCCATAAAGATTAAATTTTAAATGACTTGCATACAACAGGCGATTACTCGTGTGTGTTACGAGTTGTCGTCGTAGTTTAGCGATTGGCTGTAGCGCTGCGTATCGCAGCTTAGTTGCAATAAATGCGGTAGTTAATGTGGCTGTTATACCCTTATTTTATATCTCTTACTATAGTGTCATTTAATTAAAATAAATAAACATACGTATATAATTGGAGTGAGCATCCAACTAATCGTTTTGGCAAATATCTGTTTATTCATCCCACATGTTTTGTGACAAACCCTGGATATTCAAGCCAAAGTACTTGGATACTGATGGCAGTACTAAACTACATTGTATACGCTACTCGAGCGTCACGCTCTTAGACTCGGTGCAAACGGGCCACCGGCCAGAGCCACTGATAGCGACAGCGCCTTAACACATTTTTAGGGTTCCGTAGTCAAACTAGGAACCCTTATAGTTTCGCCATGTCTGTCTGTCCGTCTGTCTGTCCGTCCTCGCTTAATCTCTGGGACCGTTAGTACTAGAAAGCTGAAATTTGGTCCCAATATGTATATCAATCACGCCGACAAAGTGGTAAAATAAAAATTGGAAAAAAATGTTTTATTAGGGTAGCCCCCCTATATGTAAAGTAGGAAGTGATTTTTTTTTTTAATTTCAACCCTAACGTGTGTTATATTGTTGGATAGGTATTTAAAAATGAATAAGGGTTTACTAAAATCATTTTTTGATAATGTCAATAAATTCGGAAATAATCGCAAAAAAAAACCAAAAAAAAAAACAAAAAACAATGTGTGTGTGTCCCTCTAACTTTTGAACCATAAGTTTAGAAAATATGAAAAAATTCTGAAAAGTAAAACTTTATAAGGACTTTCTAGGAAAATCATTTTGAACTTGATGGAAAGAACAGTTTTTGTACAAAAAATACAAAACAATTTCTGGACTAAGTTTGTAGTATAATCGTATATGCAAGCATTTTTTTAAACTCATTAGTGGGTACACTTATTTTGACGGACGGAAAACTGCGGAGCCCTACACTGAGCGTGGCCCGACACGCTCTTGGCCGGTTTTTTTATATATTTTGTAAATAGACGCGCTGCTCACGTCGAGCCGATGGCGGCCACTAGTTTAGCAGTGTCCACCACTCAACTCACTCACAAAACACCGACAATCGCCACTATCGCACTGCTCCAATCCCCGCGCTGTTAACCGTTAGACGTTCAACATATCGCACACGCCACCATGGAGTACGATGCTTCAATGGATGTTGATACTTTCATACCCGTTCATCGTAAAACTGCATAGCAGGGATTGAGTTATAAAATGCGGCTTCTGAACACCGATAGCTGTCGCTCGCTTCTGACACTGTTACAAATGTGGCGGTAGCGCGCGACAGCCACCGGTGGCTGCGGTCGGTTGCCCGTTTGCGCCGAGCCTTTAGTTATGCGGTCGGTAAAACCGGCTTTGTATATGTAAACGATGCAGCCGGGAATCTGGAAGGGAATAACGTGCTTTGTGTACGTATGCATGTGATTAATTTGTATGTACTTGTGTGAATAGAACATCTACCTCTGAATCATCAACCTGGAAAGATTTAGCACAAACTAGATAAGTACATATAAGAGAACTTAACTAAAATACCGTAACGCAAGTTACAGCTAAATGCGGTAACGTTTGAAAGAGAGGCCGTGGCCCTAGAAAACTAAAAGTAACCAAAGGAAATGATGGGCTTTAAGCCTGTAAAAATCTGACCCTTCCTCTCGTTCCACTCTAAAGCGGGAGAAGTCATTCGATGATTTACAACTAAACATTTTAGTACAATCACAAGGTACAAATAACCATTCATTTAAGTTTCACAGTTACATTGCAAAATTACATGTACAATATTTTGTAGTTTTTACAGAAAATATTACTAATTACAGACAGTTCTCTTTAAACCTCTGCAGAACTTAACCTTGATTTTTTCTTCTACAGTGTTCATTTAATAGGTAGCCCTTCATTTCAGACAGGACTCGTCATGTCTGCATGTGTGCTGCATGCCTAGAGCTATCGGCCTGTAAAACACAGAATTGGTGCCTTAATACAGCGACTCAGGGTCGCGGCAGACCGTGGAAATAGGTGGACGATGGACGCTGGATGTCTTCCTTGAGAATTAGAAAGAAAAGGCGAAAATCACGATCGGTGAAAGGAATGGAGAGATGCATTTCTTCAGCTGTTGGACAATACGGGCTAGTAAATTATAATAAAAATAAAAGTCTGTTTCTTATACTGGTGTAACGGTCCTACAGCGTTGTCACGAAATACTTTATGCATACTTATCATACTAATGTTATAAATGCTACGCTGTATACGATACAATTTCTTTGATAATCTAAAATGACAAAACAAAGTTTGTCAGGCCAGCAAGGTAATATCTTTTTCTCGTTGGCTAGAATTCACTTTTTTAGCTATTATATTCTATTAACTAACTCATTACATATTACAAAAAAACACTTGACTATCATATACACTAAATAAAAATTACAGCCCTAAAGAACAAAAAAATAATAACAATTAAGATCTAAAGTACGGCGTCGAAAAAACTCCTGCGCATAGCTGTCGACTGGTAATATACCCAAAAAGACTGGTGGCATTGCCACGCTGAATGGTGATGCTTATTCTTTGTCTGAGATAAAAGTCAGCTCTTGCTAGCTAGAATTTGTATAAAGTTTTGAAAATAAGTTTTTGAGACCACACTACTATTGGAACTTAGAAGGTTAAAAATTGTCTGATAGCACTATTCTTGCAGTCTGTGACTCAGACTCGTACCTTAAAGAAGCTTTATGGCCAACAATAATTGAAAACCAGCACCATCCATATTAAAACAACTTAGTAAGCTCAATAACTTTCATTCCCTTCACCTGTAAGCTGTTCTATTTCCAGCACAGTTAACGTTCAAGTGCCCAAATGGCCGATTAAATGCGAATAACGAGTGAACCTCAGCGAGGAGTGGAGACCGCCTGGCGACGCGCCAGAACTCTGATGTGTCATGCTGGCTGCACAGATTACAGAGACTGCAGATGTGGTGATAGGACTGTGGGTGATGGAACTATGACACATCTGGACTAGCAGTTACGTGACAAAAGTATGACTATAATCTATTCTGTGTTGGTGTAGGTTCCAGATGTAATCTCACCACTATTATAAAGGTAGAATACACGCCGATCTGGGCGCGTCGGTCTCCATATATTTTGTATGGTAACTAGACTTGTAGAACTACACTAATTGATCCACGCCACGCGACGTCATGCTACGTACAAATCAGGCAAGGTCCACGTGTGCGTCGGTCTTATGTAGTACTAGCTTAAGTCGAAGATTGTAATAGGTTTCTTACCTATGAAATTGCCGTTTTGTAAAACGGGCTACTTTGAACTGTGATGTCTTTGGATTAATTTGGAATTATAAGTTCAAACAAACTTTATATTAAAGGTACGTTTTCTTTTTTTTTTTTGTAACAACTATTTATTGGTTTCTTTGGGTAATTAATAATTAATATCGCTGTATTCATTACAATAAAATCTAATAAAAAAAGATGTTTTACATAATAGGAGCTTTGTTAAATATTTGTTGACTCAAGAATAACGTAAAACACACTAAAGGTAGCTCATTTCACTTACTTGCTACTGTTTCTCAAAAATAAGTATTGTTCCAATTTTATTCTACAACATAGTATGTTCATTTTGTATTTTCAAAACTGATAAACCTAAATTATTCATCAAAATAAGTTGACGTTTGCAGGTTCCTTAAAAAGTGCTACGAGAGAGCTACGCCGTAGCCGCGTAGAGGTACCAACCAAGAATGCCGTAGCACGTCTACGAATTCATACTAATCTATAGCGGCATATTCCTTACATGATGGATGGATTGTGTGAGAAGTGATATGAAAGAAAAGGGAGTTAGTGATAGTTTGACGGGTGACAGGACAGAATGGAAGAAAAAAACGTGTTGCGCCGACCCCAAGTAATATGGGATAAGGGCAGGAAGAAGAAGAATTTCCTTACACTAATTATCAATCTTTGATATCACTCTTATATGATAAGTACACAAACTTATATAGCATGTCGGATATGTGGCCAGTGACGTGTTTCATCGGATGGTGGATAAGCTACTAAAAGATGTTTAATTAGAGTAATTCCCGCCAACCTGCACGCAATGACAGGACGTCGTCACGATTGAGCACGGTTTAATGGGCCATCTCATTAATTGCATTACATGTTTCTTGATTTTATTAGGGATTTTATGTGTGATTATATGTTTCAATTAAAATTGGATTCGATTTTCTTTTATGGCGAGTTGTAAATTTTATTAGTTTTATAGATTTTTGATCGGTTAGTTCAACTATTAATATTGAAATTAATATTTTTACTGTTCTGTACCCACATGGAAAAACGGGATCCTATTAGGTACTAAGACTCCGCTATCCATCCAGTCTGTCCGTTTATCACCAGGCTGTATCTCATAGACCGTGGTATAAGACACAGAATAAATGATCATGCGCAACACACAACCATTTGTCCTGGGTGGGAATCGAACCCACGACAGACAAGGCCACTGACCACTAGACCAACATGCCAGTCTATACTGCCGAACCTATCAACACTTTTAAAGTAAAGTCCATCCAGTGCCAATTTATAATTGTGTAAAAGAAACAAAAGCCTTTTAACGACGACCTTTTCAAAGTCTAAAAATAAATGAACTATAGTGCAAACATAGTCCACATCACTTTAAAGTCCAGACTAGTATCTCTTCAAGATATAAACAGTCTTTCCTTTATTCCCGAATTAGAACGGAAATGAATAATCCTATTTATCCTCACCCAGTTTCGATTGAGTCACCTCATTCAGCCGAACAGATCCATGAGAAAAGTGAAGCTTAATAATAATAAAATATCGCGTCTGTTTTCATAGAGGCATTAGGCAGAAAAGTGGATACGAGTAAGTGTGATATATTCGGAGTTTCCTTGCGTGATCGAAACAGGAATAAAAATATCCTTTGGTGAACCAAGGTTGTTAATGTAACCCGAAGAATCGTCCAACTTAGTGGCAGTAGACACGCACAGTAGCAATGTACCCTACATTGCTTGCGCAGAACAGTTGGTCGATGGGCTTGAAATGTTCTGAAGTGACAAGTTAGAAATAAGCGTTGGAATTTCTTTTAAAAGGTGGACCGATAACCTGCCCCTCTAGCCAAGTTACAACCGTTTCGCTCGTGTCGAACGCTTCGAGTTGGCCGCGTCGCCGAATCTTTTGTTCTGACCACGTGACTAAGCGTTGAGATGACGTCATTCCCGTACATTTGAAGCTTTCTACAAGCGTTAACTATTGCAGATTAGCAACTTGGCTAGGGGTACTGGTAAGAGTTGCGGAAATCTGATACATGCGAGACACACAGTACAGGTCATTCTAGTGACATGGAGATCATGCACGCTCTTCTCCATAGAGAATCAATTCATTATTAATTTGTTGTAATAATAAATAGTAATAGTATAGTACATTTTTATTTATCCAGCGGCATTTACTGTCGGTAATCGTGTACATTAATATGTGGTTAATATTGTAAACGCTCGTTTGTACCGTTTTTAGTGCCTAAGTATATTGCTGTTTATTGCCCCATAAATACTGGTAAATAAAACAAAAATAAAATCTACTCATTGGAATGTACAATTAGTTTTATTTTTCTGGCTCACTGACTTCTTTACAATTATAAAATGCTTGTAAACGGTTGTTTAAATTGCTTTGATTTGATCATGGTTTTCATAATATTTGTATTTTATGCCCACAAAGTTAGGTCCTTACTAATTACCTGGGGCTTAAGTCTGCTATTTTAATAAATTCGTAATTCCAACATGATGCCATTGTCATTTTGCTAAAAGTTTGTAATCTGCTAATTCATAATGATCGATCATTGATCGGTCAATGGTCTTGTAATAGAATTGTGGTAGATTGACAATATCGAGCCTAATAAAAGCACTTATTACGCAATGACGTCGTAATGGTAGGTCACTGATCAAACGAACTGTCAAAATTTTTGCAGATTACCGCATACGTCAGATATTCATTTGTCATTATGTACGAGATTACCATTCTATGCCATTTCTTTCAATGGAGTGTCAGTGGTTGACCATCAGAAAGTCATAGACGCCATTATATTAGCAGATTACCAAAACTTGTCAAAATCAACAATTATGAAATCAATGATAGACCATTCTGACACTTTTGTAATAGCAGACTTGATGCCCTGATAGTGGAATCACAACTGTCATTATCAGCTCTATTATAGTAGACACAGACGCAAAACAAGCTGAGTTATCCACACCCCCGAATGATGAAGTGATGAAAAAACTTACCTGACAGTAAATATGAACATTTCCAATTATTTCATTGCATCGTTGTATATCGTTGCAATTCCAGAACCAATTCTTACCGCTTCTAAGACTTGTTATGAAACCGGTGGCTGTATTGAAGAAATGTCTGCTGTAAACATTTTGTGTTATGTATGAGACAGAGGACCAAATGCCAGTTATTAATGTTGTGAGACAGAAAGCATTGTCGATTATTCTTTCACTTGTTATTTTGTTTAGCATAGCATGTGTATAGAATAGAATAGAATAGAATAGAATAGAATAGAATAGAATAGAATAGAATAGAATAGAATAGAATAGAATAGAATAGAATAGAATAGAATAGAATAGAATAGAATAGAATAGAATAGAATAGAATAGAATAGAATAGAATAGAATAGAATAGAATAGAATAGAATAGAATAGAATAGAAATACTTTTATTTAGGATAGACGCAGCATATTTACTGTTATAAACACAGAGTAAAATAGAACGAAAGCCCGAGCATGCCCGTACCGAAAGGGTGACCACCTCAGCATTTTCTGGGCGTACACACCCAGGCTGATTTTCAGTTGGCACTCCGCAGTGACGCATTGTGAGTTTGCTCTTCATTTATATACCAATCTGAGTTTATTTTTTGTTTCCGTAGTGTTTCATTTGACGCTTCTACTACTACCGATTCCGTCGAATCAAATTTAAAAACTCTGCTTCTGAATTTAGTTCCGATAAAACCACTTTCAGGTAGGTAGGCACTAAAATTGTCTACCATGCCATGTGAACAATCGAGAACCTTATTCATATTCGGGATTGAAGCCATCAAAGCCGAATTGTCGGATTGCTATTAAGGCTGATGACGTCAGCGAGTCGTAATTTTAGCCGTCCTCGCATACCTTGGTATTTTGTCTACATTCATTGATCTTTTTTAGTGTAATATTTTAGTCAGATATCAAAAATGTTATGTTTTTAAATTGTAAATAGCGTGATTGGTTCATAATCATTTAGTAAACAGATTTCACATTATTTTTTATATAGAAAGAAAGATAAGAAATTATTAAAAGAAAAAAAAAGAAATAAAAAAAAAATAAGAATAATAAAAAAAAATTAAAAAAAATAATAATTTCAATTATTATTAATTATTTATAAGAAATTATTTAGATTTTATTTGGCACGCATAGATGCAAATACTGTAGAAACAACATTTAGGAATTTAAGATTAAAAAATAACACGGACACATTGTGTGACTTACAGCTGCGCCAAACAGGTCCAGTTCAGCAAAAATGCTAGACAACTACGTGGGAGTCTGTCATCAAGTACCTTCTCCCGACCTACTCCAGTTCCCCTTAACATTTCAGGACCACAGAGGAAGTTGCAAGACAATTTCCAGCCAGTGTAGGAGTTACGGAAGGCGAATCCAGCAAGGAGCAAGCCCGAGTCGACAGCTTGTTGTGTTCCACACGTGACTTACACAGATGTCAGCAAATTGTCGGGGCCAGCTAGGGCTGACGGCTGCCAGGGCCTCGGATTATTCGAAAGAGTTAGCAGTCTTCGCAAAAAACTGAAAGATCACTATGGGTATTAGCCAGTAACAGTCTTAAGGTAGAACTAAACTGCGCACACGTGTCCTACGTACGCCGATCTGGGCGCGTCGGTCTCCATACATTTTATATGGAAACTAGACTTGTAGAGCTACACTAGATCCACGCCACGCGACGATGTTCTACGTCTAAATCAGACGTGTCAACGTAGGCGTCGATTTAATTAATGGCCTTCCAACTTAAAACTCCCTCCCCACAAGTCATTTGATCGATGTGTGTGATGTAGACCGATGATAAGGGTTGCAGGAATCCGATGATACGAAACGCTCAGGACGGTTCATTGTGGCGACATTTGGGGGAGGCCTATGTCCAACATTGGACTTCTTTCGGCCGAAATGATGATGATGCTAAAGTCATTTGAAGATTTCCCAAATAAAAAAGGGGTTGGCTTACCTACAAGCACTCTTGCCTTTGTTCGACAATTGTAGCAGTTCTCCACATGCGTAACGATCCAGCCTGCGAGCCGTACTTCGTAACCCAAATAAGATCAAATGCAGTAAGTAATTACCGGATATTATTAGCTGTAAGTAAACGAACATGACTCAGAGGGAACAGGAGCGATGCCAGTGACTCACGGGGGGTAAGCGAAGTGGTTGATATTTAAAAAGATTTAAGAGTGGCCAATCTGATATACATTTCATCATGAAATCTCCTTCGGCATACCTGCGTAAGGAGATTTCTGAGAGACCTGGGCTTGCAGTCGGTTAAGAGATTTCCAAATTAGCCACTGCAAATCGTGACCAGCGAAATCTCATCCTGGAAAACACACAGAAACATCAATCAAAACTTTTGTTCTGATGGAGGTTACTGTTAAGTGTTTCTGCTGCCACAGCATGCACTTCTCTTAAGTACTTTGGTCAAACACTAGGCTCATTTTATTTTGAAAATAAGACTAATTTGAAGTGGTTCCAAAACTTAATACAGTTTCAAATTTAAGGCTATATGATATCCTGTGTCAACTCAAAACTGACAGAAAACTGTAGGTACCTCCATCAATCGTTAATTTTTAACTACGTCTAATTCAAAACTTGCGTGGTCTTTTATAAGGACCTAGTCTAAGCGCGCTATTTACGCCACAGCCTACAAAAATAGCAAAGAAAAGAGCGGCACGAAAATAAAAGTGCATCGTATCAAAACAAACAGTTACGCAATGGCATTAGCCGTGGAACTTTGGTAAGAAATAAAGCGTGTGTCATTCGTATTACATTCGCTGGAGATATTTATGAGAACTTCGCAGTTGGGTGGTCTGATCTGGATGGACCTGGAATGTTTGGATGAGAAATGGTGTACTATGCTGAGTATATGGCTCTTATCTGTAGTGAGTTTGATGTATGCTGTTGGCTTCGAGCTTCATTCATGTAGTCTGGCTTTTGTAGTGAATATGTACTACTGGAAAAGGGTCATGTTGGAAGAAAATTATGTTAGTATTCTAACCGTATCCAGGGATTGCTTTGAACGTAGGGTAGCTAGCCTTTCGGTGTTTTACAGGATGCATTTTGGAGAGTGTGCGCAGGAATTGCATGACTTTATTCCGCCATCACAATTCTACCATCGGACAACCCGACGTACGGCGAATATTCACTCTTACATTGTTGAAACCTCTACGGTCCGGCTAAGCGTTTCGCCTCGTCGTTTATACCGCGCACGTCGAACGACTGGAACAGTCTGCCTGCTGCGGTCTTCCCGTCCGATTATTTGGGTGTCTTCAAGGCTGGAGTGAATAGGCTCTTAATAAACTAGTGCGCCTCACCATCAAAGATTGCATCGCTACTTACCATCGGGATCGCAGTCAAGCACTAGTTTATCTCAATTAAAAAAAAAGAAAAGGAAAAGGTTACTGAAAGAACACAGTTGAGTTTTAGTCAGTAAAAGTCTGATACTCGCTCTCCTATCCTATTTGATAACTTTCACCAAAAAAAAAAGAATAGCCGTATTAAGTAGGTATAAAATCACTAAAAGTTAGTACTATGCTCAGAGTTCCAATAGGGCTCATTATGATGTTGATACTCTCTATTTTATAAAGTCACAGAATTGATACAGTCGCACATAGGAGTATTACACATAAAAAACCGGACATAATTGAAAATAGTGATGTTAATCCAACCGCACCCAAAATACATTTTTCTTTACCTACGATAACCGGTTTATCAAAAGGCAGACCCCCAACCCTCAAATCCCGCGCAAGTGCCACACAACGTCAGTCGGAACCCAGTCATCGCACTGTACGCGTGTCTTTGTTCTCGGCGCTCTCGTTTGTGTTTATCAGTTTTCTGTGCTAAAATGGCTTCGTGTAGCAAACGACAGGAGACTAACTATTCGGACATGGATATAGAAGGTTAGTACTATAGATTGAAGTTTATTTTACTACGTTTCTTCCAAATTTATTACTTGTATAGCCATCAATAAACAGCGGCACTTTTTTGACTTTTTTTTAAAGAAATTTGAAATATATTAGTGTTTTTGTTTATGTGTCGCGCCTTGTCGCCTCGAAATTTTTATGTGGGCATAAAATGTAGACTCTAAGGAAGTAGAAACATGAATAAAAAGATCCCCCAACGTACCCCATAATTTTTTATAGTGCTTCAAACAATATGGGGAAGATTATAATTATACTGACAAAGCTTATTTTTTTGTTTTCTCTTGTCATAGATCCTTCGGAAAGAGTCAAAAAAATCACCAGAATGGAGCTCTATACTATTATCAAAGAGTTCAAAGGAAAGAAGATTGAAGAAAAATTTTCGTTGTTGGAAGAAAGACTTGCGCAACTAACTTCATGTCCACCCGAAGAAACAAGTGTTCTTACCCGTTCTTTGAAATATTTCAAGACCAGTTTCAAAGAAAGATGGTCAGCAGCCCGTAATACTGATAAGAGATTCGTAGAAAACAATATGGAATGGCTTAATGTATCACTGGAACTACCTTCTTGGACCCACAAAGCAGGCCGACGAACAAAAGAATTCGGAGAATTGTGTGATCGAAGCAAGCGTCGAAGAACAAAAGATTTACGGGACCGGGTACCTGTTGAGGAATTGACGTACGCTGCAAGCGTGAGTCAAGGTACTTCGGGAAATGTTGATGCGTCTAAGATTATGAAAGAAATAACGTCAACGCCTACCAGAGCTAAAAAGTTCCGAAAAGCAATACGGTCAGCTAAAAAAGTACCAATCGCGAGAAAATACACACCACAAGAAGCATTAGCGTTATTTGTAGAAGGTAATTTTACAAGAGGGCAGTGGGAATTAATACAAGGTGGCCGAAAAGAAATTTATCCTTGCTATTCGCTTTTACAAAAAGCGAAAAAGGAGTGTTATCCAACCGAAGATAGCATAAAAGTTACTGAAACTAGCTTTGAAGTGGAACTTCAAGCTTTGCTGGACCATACAGCTTTGCGACTACTTCAGTATTTAAAAGAAGTGATTGAAACATTATCAGAGTTTGAGAAACAACATCTTACCTTAATATCAAAATGGGGCTGTGATGGATCTAGCCAGACACAGTTTAAGCAGACATTTGCCAACACTGGCGACGATGATGCCAACATATTTTTAAGTTCTCTTGTACCTGTGAGAATGGTTGTTTCTATTAGTGGAGAGACAAGAAAACTTGTATGGCAAAATCCAGTGCCTTCTTCAGTGAGATTCTGTCGTCCTATCCGGGCTCGGTTTATTCACGAAACAAAGGATATCACAAAGGAAGAAATCACCTATATTGAAGAACAAGCAAGGCATCTCAAAGAAACAACTGGTATGGAAGATTCTGTTAAAATAAATCACACCATTTTGCTCACAATGGTCGATGGAAAGGTGTGCAATGCCGCGACTGATACGGCTTCAACAATGAGATGCTACATATGTGGACAGACATCTAAGGACTTCAACAAACTTGAAAGAAGTAATGTTTGTGAAGAGTCTCTGAAATTCGGACTCTCCATTCTGCACGCGAGAATTCGTTTCTTCGAACTATTGTTGCACCTGGCGTACAAAGCGCCCTTACAGAAGTGGCAAGCCCGAACGGCAGAAGACAAAAATGTTTTGAAAGAAACAAAACAGAAAATACAAAAAAGCTTCAAAGAAGAGATGGGCCTTCTTGTTGACATACCCAAAGTCGGTTACGGCAATAGTAACGACGGAAATACGTCGAGAAGATTTTTTGACAATCCTGAATGCTCATCTCGGATTACTGGAATAAATATAGATTTGATAAAAAGGTTCCAAATCATTCTTGAAGTGATATCAAGCGGATATGATATTGATCCGGCGAAATTCGATGACTTTGCTCACACAACTGCCAAACTGTACGTAGAATTGTATGGTTGGCATCCTATGTCACCTACAGTTCACAAGATTCTGATGCATGGCGCTCAAGTAATATCAAGTCACATTGTACCTATCGGACAGCTATCAGAGGAGGCTGCTGAAGCCCGGAACAAACATTTCCGTAAATATCGCGTAGACTTTGCAAGAAAATTTTCTAGAGTGGACTGCAATAGAGATATTTTAAATAGGCTGTTGCTGACATCTGATCCCTTCATCAGCTGCAACCGAATAAAACGGAAGAAGAAAAGCAAGTCTTTTTCCCAGGAAGCTATTAGTATGCTTCTCACGAAAACACTGAATTGTGACAGTTCCGACGACGAAGATGATGAGGACCAAATCACATGTGAACTCGGAGACAGTGATTCTGATTGATTCGGTCTCCTCATGATTATCCTCTTGAAAAAAAAATCTGTTTTAAGAGTAAATACTCTCTTATATTTCTAATTTTTTTTTAATTGTTTTCTTTTTAAATAAATGCCTAATTATGATGAATTATTGACTTTTATTTCATAAAATAGTAAAATAAAATATAAAATAATTTTGTCCGGTTTTTTATGTGAATTACTCCTATGTGAGTCGGTCAGTTGTGTAATCTGCACGCTTAGCCAAGTTGTTATTCTGCAATCGTTAACGCTGTCGAAAAGTGATGAAACGTATGGTCAGAACAAACGAATAGACAATTCGTAGCCAAGTTCACATCGTTCAAAATCGTTTCTACAATATGTAACGCTACATCCTTTGTTATACAAATGCTACATTGTAGAACGAGCGGCCGACTCAGGCGCATCAACATGGCTACCAACTTTATTATTTTCTACAATTGCTGTCACCGAGGCGTTACCAATTAGAGACCGGAATTCGATTGTATCTTGGCTAGGGGGGCTGATAGTTGGTTATTTAAATTAACATTGTTTTAAAATTATAATCCCTGTATAATCATATCTCTAACGCCTCTATTTGGACACAGACTTCACTTTAAGACAGGAGCAGGCTTTAATTCATTACCATGATCCTTGGTAATATCACTATGCCGGTTTCCTCAGTAGCCGTTCACAGCATACATGTTGTGTCTAACCTGTTGATCTAGTGGTTAGTGGTCCTGACTGCTATGCCGGAGGTCGTGGGTTCGATTCCCACCCAGGACAAATATGTGTGTGTTGAGCACGATCATTTGTTCTGTGTCTGGGTGTAATTTATCTGTTATATATAAGTATTTAGAAATATATAAATATTTTTATCAGTGGTCTAGGACTCATCACACAAGCTCTGCTTAGCTTCGGGACTATAGACGGCGTTGTGTGATAGTTGTAAAATATTTGGTTTATTTGTTCACCACGCATATTCCTGTTCTAAGTCATAATATTTGGGACCCCATTAATCATTGGACTATTTATTTGATAATGATTATATTTTGTTTGACGTAAAAAATAAACTTTTTCTTATCTGATATTTCTTTCTTTCTTTTTTTGTTTATTTATGTTCTTTTTTTTCTTTCTTTGTTACTTTTTATTTTTTATTTCTTTCTTTCATTATTTTCTTCTCTCTATTTATTTTCAACAATGCAATGATTTGTTAGCCTTCTCGGTATGCATATAAATTAAATGTTGTCTTTCAGAGACGTATAAATTACAGACGGTAAGTAATTGCTGCCAGATCTTACCTAATGTGTGTGTCAACACCCAATTAATTAGATCAGGTACGGACTAATATTGTTTATGATATCCAATTAGTGAATCATAGACGTATCAGTAATACGATCAAGCTTTCGTTATATTGGTAAAAAAAGTACATTCAGCAGAACATAGAACCTCCTTTTTTGAAGTCGGTTAATTTATGTCGGATTCGGATGATTATAGTCAATTATCCCCTCGAGCGCCAGGGGTTCACTGACCCGGAAAATTGCAATGTTTACGTAAATCACCAAAAAAATAAAAATAAAACTTTTTCTGATTTTTTCTCGGAAAACAAAAAACAATACGAGTATATATAGAATAATATGTAGAAAAAACAAAATTTTCATCCAAATAAATTTCGTACAAACGTGTGTACAAGATAAAAATTAAGCGTTTTTTTCAAGGTCTCCAAGTTGTACAGACGTATGTACAATCGGCGCTCGAGGGGTTAACAAGATTTGTTTGATTCCCTAATATTTAAATTAGATAATTTACAAACACTAAATGTGTTGGTAGGTTACGAATTAACCTACCAACACATTCATATCACATGGGACGGTTTTTCTGATACTTCATTTTACTTTCCGAAGCATGGCGGCGTCACACCATCAACGTACTTTCTTTCTTTCTTTCTAACTTCCAAACTCCTGGTTGTTACATAGTGATTTGTAATAGAAAAAACCATATAGCACTTGTTTCCTGACTCGGAATTCCAACCCAGGTCTTACATTCATCATTATCGATTACACCCTCGAGACTACGAGGCAGTAAACCAGTTTGTGACATACATTCATCTATATTTTGCTAAGAATAGATCTAGTTAATTAAAACTTTTATTTTTATTTCCTGGCCCCTCAGCGAGTTCATCATCATCATCATTTCAGCCGATAGACGTCCACTGTTTGACATAGGCTTCCCTAAGTGTCGCCACAACGAACGATCCTGTCCGTTTCCCATCCATCAGATTCCCGCAACTTTCACCAGGTCATCGGTCCACTTTGTAGGAGGCCTTCCAACGCTGCATTACTTAACCTTTCGGCCCCAACGGCCATCTGTTCTGCGAGCAATGTGCCCTGCCCATTATCACTTAGGTTTGGCGATTCTTCGTGCTATGTCGGCAATCTTAGTTCTCCAGCGGTTATTTTCATTTCTGTTTCGATCACGCAAGGAAACTGAGCAGTGTCTTTTTTCAATCTGTATCCTTTTTTATAATAATAATAACTTTATTTCGGGTGGCATAGACCCATAGAAAACTTAACCTAATACATTTTTTTTTTTGCCATGATTGGCCACACCTATACAAGACATGACCCAATAATTTTGAAACGGACAGTCAAACCGTACAGCTATTGCGTGCAGAATGCTGTTGTTGCTACTCCGTATACGGGCCAGCAGGGAGGCTGCTTTTTTGCGCATGATGGCGTGGAAACCATCAGTGCGCGCTTCAGCAAACATCCCAGAGGCACTGCAGCGCCAGGGCAGACCCAACACTCCACCCTACTCCTACCCCTCCTCCCCCTACTCCTTTTCTATGTCTGAAGATATAGCTTTAGCATATCTTGGATAGAAAGCACTCATTCAGGAAAGGCTCCACGAATCTACGATACTATCATCTCCCACTTCCCGACTCCAGTGTGTTATATTTTTGTCAAAGTTTACTACTAGGATCATCAAAATTAAATTATTGGACGTGTTATGACAGGAGACGGATCTTAATGAAAATATTGCTCGCACGTGCCTTCAGGTCACACGATAACAACTATGATTTTACGAGCTGGCCGGTGGAGTTGGGAAAGATTTGTAAAGGCAGATAGGTATGTGTTTACAGAAGGATATTTACAAAGGCAGGTAGGTATGCAAATATGTTTGCAGTAGTCACAATTTGTCAGGAATTGCGTGTTCGAAAAGAAAATATTGTATTAAGGATCGAATGCCTTTTTTATCCCTTTCTAGAGTGGAGCTAAAGAGCTGGTCGGTTGGGACTCAGGTCTCCTCTCTAGAAGAGGGATTGGGCTGTATTCCACCACGCGAGCACAGTGCGAGTTGGTGGATGTCACATGTCTTCGAAATTTTGAATCTAGAAAATGCCTCACTATTTTTTCTTTCACAGTTTTGAGAGCAGTGGTAATGAAATAAATTACACAAAATAATACGCCTGACTGGATTTGAATGCCACCTGTAACTCGTGTGTCGTTATCACTGGTTCACCACTACTGTTTTCGATTTACTAAGCTCTCTTTAAGCTGAGTGACAATGATAAGTCATTGTTTTCTTGACGTGAACACACTATAATACCAATCGTAACGTGGACGTGTATGATGTCGGCTGAAATGATATAATGATGATGACCAATCGTAAGGGTAACAAGTTTTCAATGAAAATATTTTTTTCATAGCAAGCTTTTATAGCGCGGTATATACCTATTACCTATATAATCAATTCATCGACAGAGACAGGCCTGTTGGTCTAGTGGTTAGTGACCCTGACTGCTATGCCGGAGGTCGTGGGTTCGATTCCCACCCAGGACAAATGTTTGTGTGATGAGCATAATCATTTGTTCTGTGTCTGGGTGTAATTTATCTATAATATGTATGTATTTAGAAATAAACAAGTATGTTTATCAGTTGTCTAGTACTCATAACACAAGCTCTGCTTAGCTTGAGACTAAACGGCGTTGTGTGATAGTTGTGGAATATTATTATTATATTATCGAATGCCGTAATTAAAGACACAATAGAAAGACAATTGCTTATGTCGAACTGTGTAACTTAAGACATTCAAAAGGTTAACTCATCAAGACCATTCTAAAAGACTCAAACACGATAGGGTTAATTGAGCTACTACGGCTACCTTCCGTTTCCATCATCAGATCAGCTCTATGCCAGAATATTTTTGCATCGTCATCTGAACTGATTTACACATGCAGGCAAAACAGCTCAATCTGTAAAGTCAATCTGGGAAGTGGAATAAAATTAAATTTACAGACAAGCAAACATCGGGACAGGTAAAACTAAATAAAAGCTAGTAAAAACAAATTCATTCGACTTATTACTAATGCAGTATTATTGCGTTCACTTACGACTTCGACAGATCATCGAATAAACCACTAAACGATAGCCACTTAATGATTTCTTCAACTAGCTGCTCGTATTTAGATTCGACCGAAGAGGTGTGTCGTGGGCGTAGATTCACTGATAGTCATTAGTATTAATCGAGCGACATTATGAACCGCCGCATGACATTATTTAGGTGTACTAGTTGGTGCCTGTGATTTTGCCCGCGTCTGACTAATTAAACAGCACTATGCAATTTGGTCACTATTTCAAGCTTTAATTTTACTATAACTCTATATATAACCCTTTTTTAATAAAAATAACTTTTTTGAGGTCATTATAGCACTAATCACCTATAGAATTCTCCCGCTAGGGTGGGGTGGAAGGGTGTGTCAGACTTTTACTGACTAAAACCTCCCCCTTGTTTTTTCGTATTAATCTTTTATTTGTTTTTACCTACTTTTTTTATGCACCTGCCATGTTTTCTCTTCGCCACCCTAGGTTGACTGGTAGAGAATGCCTAAGGCTTTAAGTCCGCCTATGTACTTTTATGTTGCATGAAGTCTTGCAGTTGCTCTTTGCGTTCCAGGACCACGGGTTTCCCTTTCAGAAGTCCACCCACGGGCTCAGTTACTCCTTATAACATCAGCTGTCTTCTAGTGAAAGTTCCATCAAAATTATTCTGGCCTGAAGAAACAGACAGACAGACCGAAAAATAGACAGATAAAATTTTTATATATTATATTGCATTTTTGTCAAAGGTTTATAACTTTATCGTGATAAGTATTTAGTAAAAAAAAATATTTTGATGATACAAAAAACAGACATTCACAATTTTTTTATATATACTTATGGATGTTTATTTTTGATTGGCAACGAATTACCACTGTGTTTCTTTTGTTTTTTCTAATCTTAACTCGGTTGGGAATCTGATATATCAGCTGATTGTGTCGTCAAAGGTCTATGAGTAAAGTTCTTTATAAGTTCGAAGATCGAACTTGTTGGGAACTTTACTAATACGAGAAGACCTGCCCCCCTAGCCAAGTTACAACCGGATGGATCGAAATAGATCAAAACTGTAACCTAAACATCTTCTTCTTCTTCTTCCTGCCCTTATCCCATATTACTTTGGGTCGGCGAAACACGTTTGTTTAAAAAAAAAAAAACTGTAATCTATACATAATGTATATGTTATGGACCAAATGATAAATTGGGCATTATACATAATGCCCGGTCATTGTGAAAAATGCCCAATATGAGAGTGCGATTTGATAATAATTATTCAAATAATCAAATTGACCGGGCATTATACATACGGCCCATCACCTTTTGGGCAGAGTACCTAATACAAACATTAAACTATTAAAATAATCAGACTCTCTTATTTGGATTAATTAGATATACCAAGGAGTCTATTATTTACCTTAAAACTCTGCCAGTTCGAAATAACGAATAATACCTACAATCTCTCGTAAAAATGTGACTGTATTTTGATTGCACTTTGAACTGGGTAAAATAGGTTAGGTTAGATTAGAACTATGACCAACCGCGCGTGAGCCGAGCGAGCGAAGCGAGCGATGCCGCGGCAGCGGCCGGCGAACGCTACGTCCAAGTTGTTTCGTCCATTCGAGATTTTTACCTTTTTCAGTTAATCCATTTGATAATTAATAATTTATCCAATAATCCATTTTGACCTTTGAACGATTTGGTCAATAGTAGTCAATAGTGTAATAAATAATTTAAACATTGATATTCCAGACTTTGGTCAGGTGAACTTTTGATCAAATAGCCATCGTTATTTTAAACTTTGTTGATTTGTACGTTGTTCTTTTGAAATTTGTTCAGGAAAGTTTTGATTTTCTAATATGCAACCGTCACACCCTGCGTGCTTCCCTCCCCGCACCGCGTCTTTAGCTTTATTATCAAATTGCCCAATTGTCATGTACCAATATAATAATGACCGTGCAATGTGATAAATATTGAAGTTAAGATAGTAATTAATCACTTGGTCCAATATAGCTAGACATTATTCATAATGCTCGAACATTATTTATAATGCCCGCATTAATCACCCGGTCCATAACATTTATAATAAATCTATAGAAGCTTTTAGTTGTGCGTGTATCACGTAAAATGTACGAAGTCGATGTAGATAACTTTTATACAATAAAAGTAACTTGATATACTATATTACTTACGCTTTTTTTCATCGCAATCGGTTGACTATATCGAAAGATATACTACATTCATTGACTGTTAGGCAATACAAAATTTGCCGGGTTAGATGACCCGGCAAATTTACCCACACAATATATTATTGACCCACAATAATATTACAAAAAAAAGTAAAGTTTGTTTTTTTGTTTGTAAGAGGTAATCTCTGGAAGTACTGGTACGATTGCTAAAATTCACCAATAGAAAGCTGCTTTATTCCTGAGTGACATAGGCTATATTTTATGTACTCAGGCGAAGCTGCGGGCAAAAGCTAGTTACCAATAAGGTGACAGACAGTATTTGGGCTGTTTGAGAGTCTCAGCAGCCGCAGCGGTGTTGCCGGCTCAGCCCGTTATGATATTGCCATTGGTTGATTTCATAGTTTCACTAACAGGTTCTTAGGTTTAGGAAAATCAAAGAAGTTTAAGTTAGGAGTTTTAAGTAGGAGTTTAAGATTCTGTGAAATTGTTACTATTTTGGTGTACAATAAAGTTTATTCTACTCTATTCTATTCTATTCTAAAGTAACCGAATCCAATCCAAGGCCTTATCCCGTAATATAAATTAAAGTGCATCAATTAAGTCTCCGATTGAGAATGATTTAGCATAGTATTCGTAAATTCATAGCGTCGACGTACATTAACAGGGTGAGAATGAAGAGTTATTACTTAATAGACAGGGCTGAATTAATAATACTAGCTTATTTTGGCAACTGCTCAGCAACTGGAAATGGTGTCTGAAAGGGAAACCCGTAGTCCTTTTTTTTGTCGGTGGGGAAAATCATCCAATACAACCCCCGCTCTTGGGCGGAGCGGGAGATGGTGTCAGACTCTTACTGACTAATTTTCATTTTTTTATAAGAAACTTCTCCTCCCAATAACAAACACAACAAAAAAAAGAATTAGCGAAATCAGTTCAGCTGTTCTCGAGATTTGCGCTTAGCAACACATTTAGCGACTCATTTTTACATATAATATTATAGAGAAATACAATACAAAATACAAAAATGTTGTTTTTCAGAACCAAATATTTTTTTACAACAGATTGTGATTGAAGCCTACTTTTAGATAAATAATGTCAGTATTAAGAGACAACGCTCTTCCATAACTTAAGAATATTTTAATAATTTTTGGTTTTTTGGTTTTAACAATTATTTCAAAATACCTATATGTTTATAAAGATGTATGTTTGGGGGGTGTATGTGCGTATGCGTGTGTGGCGTGCGTACCATGGTATGTGTGCGGAAGTGTGTTAGGGATGGTATATTTTAAGAAGATTTTCTAACATCTCCAGTAGTAACATGTTCAGTCAATATCTTCACAAAAGTTGGTATTATATACAAATTACTTAATGCATTACTAACGCTGAAAACTGAAAGACTGTTTGGCATAACGTATTGTTTATTGATTGTTTATTAAACAAACTCTTTCTTTGAGTATTTTATACAAAAATCGGTTTATAAAGGTAAATATTTTGTGTAGACTAAACTTTACGAAGAATGCACGTTGGCTGCAGGTAACAGAGTCTGGGACAAAACAAACAAACTCGATTGATCTTATGTAAATGATATTTTTTCGTCCATTATCATCATTTCAGTCGAAATACGTCTAGGGGTTTGTAATTCAAGAGTGAATAGATTATTTTTAATAACCTTGAAGAGCTACCCGTGTGACTGTTATTACTGTAACGACGAACTCCTTAAAAAAACTACTTGAAAGTCAGTTTTTAATGAAAATATTTTTTTCTTATCAAGCTTTTATAACACGGTATAATACCTATATAATTAATTCTAATCGAGACGAATCACACGAGTCCAAACTCGATGGGTTGTATCGTTTAACTACCAAGCTCCTATGGCCACCTTCCGGTTCTATCATCAGATCAGCTCCATGCCATAATAATTTTGCATTGTCATCTGATTTACACGTGGAAGCAAAAGCTCAATCGGTAATCGGGAAGTGGGTCAAATTTAAGTTGCAAGATTTGATTACAGACAAACATCGAGACAGGTGAAACTAAATAAAAGCTTAAAAATAAAGCCTACTAAGATTTACTCGAACAACTGTCAGAAAGCCATGCTAATATTTGTTCTGTGTGAGAACCGAACCCGCGATACACAGCGCAGCAACCAATCGCTCAATAACTGCGCCAAACATGTCGTGTCGTCATACACAGATACTACGTATACGGAATACACTTTTCTTCCTTTTAAATATATCTTTTTGAAGACCTATTATGGTTAAAAAATATTTAAACTAAAATAGTTTTTTTGCCTTACTTTGAATCACAATGAACTTGGTTTATTTACATTTTCTTCTCCCATTATCCCATGTCAACTTCATACCTCCAGCAAACACAAGATATTTTTGAATATAAACACCAAAATAAATAACTAATGCCCCATATAACCCATGCTAATTTAACGCTACATCAAAGAAAATTATAATTTATTGTAAAATATTTATAACGCATAACCCATTAGGCCGACGTATTTATTTATTATATATGTACCTAAACAAATTCACATATACTTTGATATACATGGCGTATCACATACACCAATTAACAGTACTAAAGGGTTTCATACAGCTTCCGTTTTGGCGAAAATATTACAAACATCTAAAGTTTTAGGGCTAATGAAGAGATTAAGGGATTCTATATTCTTTTAATCTGTTCATTAATATTGATGGGCTGTGAAAAAGACGGATGAAAAAACATTGCATATAACGGAGATGAGAATGTTGAGATGAATGTGTGGTGTGATGAGAATGGATAAAGTAAGAATTGGGTATATTGAAAGTAGCGCAAGTGACTGAAAAATTGAAATGGAATCGTTTGTCTTGGTATGGTCACTTGAAAAGGAGGTACAGTCAGTAAGTCTGACACTATCTCCCGCTTCGCCCAAGAGCGGGGGTTGTCATTGATGATTTTTCCACCATAAAAAAAAAACCTGAAAAGGAGGGATAAAACGTATGTCACTAAAAAGAGTTATGAGTATACATGTGGATGGATGAAGACGGAGAGGAAGGTCAAAGAAAAGATGGATGGGTTATGTCAGGGGTGATAGGAAAGGAAAGGGAGTTAGTGATTGCGTGTCGAATGACAGGACAGAAAGGAAAAAATAAACGTATTACGCAGACTTTTAGTAACATTTTTTTTTATTTGGTATAAACTAGTGCTTGTCTGCGATCCCACCTGATGGTAAGAAGCGATGCAATCTTTGATGGTGAGGCGCACTAGTTTAAAAGCACTTGGGATATAGGGCACTAATATTATAAAGCTGACCATATAAGACGTACTAATATTTGTTGCATTAGTTAAACGCGAACTACTGGTTCCAATTAAATAACTAGTTTAGTGTTGGATAGCCTATTATTTTATTGAGGAAGATAGAGACACGCTGGGATTAATAGGTGCGGATGATATCGCGAGGGACAGCTTGTCAACTAAAATTAATTAACCAATGCTTATAATTTGGCGACAAACGCTATTCTTAATACATTATCATTAATTATTGTATGAAATACTGATTTAAATGAAGAAGTATTAATTAATAAATAACTAAAATATTAGACTAAAATTACGATAGAGGAATATTCGGTGGTATTACAGATTAATACATGATTGTTTTCACATCATTATTTGTCCTTATTTTTATTACACTACAATTTATTTAGATTTGGTAATTGTCGTCTTATTTCAATCTATTTGTAGTTTATTCCTTTTTAATGCCAAACAAGTATTACCACATATATCTGTGTATTATAATATACATATGTATGTTTGACACTGGTCTTTTACACCACTGACAGCCCCATTTCTTGTCCAGGCAATTACTGTCAATTCCAGGTTGCCTGGATGACATCGCGGAATGCGATAAGGCCGCCCATTGTATGTAGGTACGTGTTTTAGTTTTAGTAAATCCCAACCTCCGACCCCAACGTCATTCAACTTTGCATAGCAAGCAAGTTGGTTTGGTTGTGAATCGTTGCTGCGACCTCGGTATTGAACTTGTAGCAGGGATTCGCATTCTAAGTGTGTTAAGTAGATAATATAGTAAGGAATTATTGTTTTTAACATTTTAAGTCTTAGTTACTTGTAATTTAAAGAAATTGACAAAATCTCGGAACACTTGAAGTTCTCTTATAATTTTTTAATTATAATGATTTGATAATCAGTTTATATTTTTTTATATATATTTAAATATTATAAGCATCTAATTTTAATGATACATTATTCGGTTTGAATTATCTATTATAATTATTGTGCACACCTGCAAGTGTGAAGTACGTCTTTTTAACCCAAAGGTTGGTAGAGAATGCCTTGTTGCATTTATAACGCCTATTTACCACTACTGTATATGCAATTTTAATAAATTTGAGCATATGAGAGCGTAGATTTGATGTCATGCGCTGACGTTAAGATCATCCAGCACAGCTGTCGCCAAAATATTTCTGTTTTGAAATATGTGCTATCAGACGCCTAATAAACAATAATTATGATGAAATATAACGAAAATAACCGAAAAAATCTGCATTAGTAACCTAAAAGTCAACGACACGGTAATGAAGAACATTTTATTTTATTAATCTAATTAAATTAACGACAATCAATTGAAGTCGCTCATCAATACAGTTACCTTCCCTATCAAACGTTAAACTCTACAATGTTTATATTTACCGGTACTTAAACACGGTATAAACTATATGTCTGTTTTCGATTACTCCATCCACCGGTCATCTGCTGGAACGCTGTTCGATAAACATAAAAAACATTCATTAACAGTAATCAATAATGTATTTATTAGAATATTGTGAAGCCGGCAGCGGGAAGCGCGGCGCGCGTCGCCGCCCAAGTGAAAGCTAAGCTCGTCTGAAAGTGTAGCGGTGCCCAGCCTGGTATCCGCCTAAAATGGGGTGATCGCGCGCGGTGGTATCGTGTTGCGCGTATAAAAAGCATTGGAGCACCCCGCCGCCGGTCAGAACGGCTTCTAACGTGAGTACCGACGCACGCGGCGTGCGGACAGTGAGTGCATCCGAGTGGCCGCGAGTGCTGTGCGAGGAGCGCTAGTGACGTACACGGCGACAGCTGATCTATCGCGTGCATTGGATTGATTGTGTTCAGTGGTAGCTGTACCTTGTGCTGATCGGTTTGTGTTCACTCGACACCTCTGGATTATTAACGAGGGTATATTGAAATTCAGTGCATTTATTTACTATTTGAAATGAATTTTATGATACCGTATCGATTTGTTGTTAATTGATTACCAATTGCAGTTAAATAACTTATTGAAATTAATGACGAAATAAATCAAGCATTTGTTAATTTCAAGTGATTAATTGGTTTTGATAAACAGTTTGTTGTCCTGAATGTAATAAATTATTTGGATAAACAATATTTTGATCGTAAAGTTTAAAAAGAAAGTGATGAAGTAATTGATGTTGACGCTATCTTGAAAGTGACATCACGTAAAACAGGATCAATGAGATTGACAGAAGTGATAAACTGAAAACAGAAATCAATCAATCAATCGAGTGTCGTAATTCGTAATAACAGCGCAATCGATACAATGATCCACCAGGTGTTGTGAACAGTGACCCATCAGCCATCACCATAAAAGACAATAAACAATCCACTGTCGGATAAATCGGTTGGCGTGCCTCCAGGCTCGCATACCTGTGACGTAATATCCGCAAAGGGCCGTACGGTGTACGCTAATAAAAAACGCGAGCATTAAAGTCGGCGTTACGCAAACAGCGCGCTGGCACGGTTCCCGCGCGGCCACTATCGGGTTACAGCCACAAATAGCCGCACGCGCCTCTCGGCCGCTTTATCTCCGTCGATAAAGTCGGCTCGGTTCACTAACGTGCTGCGTGTGTTACAGGAAGGCTCCAGGGCAACGTTCTCGTGTCTCGACTAGCCCAAAAGTCTCGTTAGCCCTCCGAAAATGCCGAAGCCAATAGTCCAAGAGGGCGAGGACCCCGATCCGACTCCGTACCTGTTCGTTTCTCTAGAGCAGAAGCGTATCGACCAGAGCAAGCCGTACGATGGCAAAAAGGCATGCTGGGTGCCTGACGAGAAGGAGGGCTTCTTGCAGGGCGAGATCAAGGCCACCAAGGGTGATCTGGTGACCGTCAACCTGCCCGGTGGCGAGGTAATTATACAGTTCTGCATATCCTGTTAGACTTAGAATATGGATCTGATGCACTTTAAGTTGAACTCAGATCAGCAAAATTTACAATATTATTTTGGAATATGGATTAGGATCTCAGAATGATTCATAAGATATACATTATGATAGTTCTCAATATTCAACTTTAAGTAGACATAATGATGACGTAACTACTTTTTAAAATTTTGTTTTTTTAATGAAGAGTTAGAATTTTGTAAACATAAACAAAAGTTACGCTACCGTCCCAACAAGGGACATAATAAACTTCAACAATTGATGGAGAGGAAGGCTTAAATTCTAATCACTTACTAAACATTACATTAAATGAGCAGGAAAAGACGATAAAAAAGGAACTCCTCTCTCAAGTTAACCCGCCGAAGTTCGAGAAAGTCGAGGACATGGCCGACTTGACTTACCTTAACGATGCTGCAGTCCTCCACAATCTACGACAACGATACTATGCGAAACTCATCTATGTAAGTAGGCGCTCCTGGCGCCTTGACCATTATTTTATACTAATGTAACAATTTATCCCACAGACCAAAGACTTCAAGAAAGATCTTGTTGCTCAAGTCAACCCACCTAAGTACGAGAAATGCGAGGACATGTCAAACTTGACATACCTCAACGACGCTTCTGTTTTGTATAACTTGAAGCAGAGATATTACCATAAACTTATTTACGTAAGTCGACGGAGCGGTCAAGAGTTCCAGCCTTGCAGTGTGCATGCACCTCACCTCTCCTATCTCTCATCACGGTAGACACATTTCTCGATAGTATTGGATTGATACCAAGTTTTAAAGTGCGATAGATGTCCATGAACGGCGCAATTAATCTTGGATTGATGTCTCAATTTGGTATATAAATAGCAGTAGAGACATGCCAGCTGATGCTATTTCAGTACATTTTATTTAGCATCTCGATATTTCTGTCCCGATAGAAAAGTTTCTCTCTCGTTCGACTCTATTATTTTGGCATTCGAACACGGAGCTACAAATTTTTGCGTACAATGATGAATAATTTCCGTTTTAATTACGAGTAAATAATTAGATTTGATCAAAACATAACGACGAATAGTTTCAAAATTTTTTACTGTAAAATTATTCCACATGAGACTACGGTATTAAGATTGCTATAAAAAAAAAACTGCTGAAGCTTCCTAAAATAGATTGTAAATTAATTTTAGAAGCTTCCGCCATCGTTTTATATACTGTATTCCTATCTACAATAGAGTTCTTTATCGCAGTAAATGTGTCTACAAAGTCAAATCTGACCCATTTTGTAACTAAACACTTCCTGGACCGCACTTGTTTACAAGTCGGTGCAAAAGGACTCGACAGCGTCCGGAGGATCTTCTTGTGGTTGTTTTTCTACATTTTTAGCGTCTCTTTTCTTAGAATAGAGAACATTTTTATCTAGAATAGTTTTGTGTTGTGTTTTGACTCCCGCGTCGCTGACGTTGGGGGTGTTTCTATCTTTTTCTACGTGGAGCGGAAAGGTATCATTACTGTACCCTCGCTCTGCACTTTTTTCGTTATTTGTTTTACAGGACTCAGTGACGTCCCTTTAACGAAACGTGTTAGCTTTAGAATTAGTAGGATTCTCTATAATATAACTGAAAGTTGTTCAAGACGAATCTATCGTCCAAATATCACTTGATGATTTACGAAATCTATAGAGAATCCTGCATCGTTCAAGGTTTTATTTTCATGAACTGAGGCGTAAAGTACTTGGACAGTACCCGTCTCTGTTTTGTGTTTTCTTTAGATTTAGCTTTATTTTACTGTTTCTTTCTGTTTTCATCTTCATTAGCCATATTTTCATAAAATTTTACCCCCATTTTTCCTTACGTTAAAATGATTTTAATTTTGTGTACAGCAAAATGTTGCTGATTACTGTTTATTTTTATCAGAATATCCGTGAAAAGGGCGATAATGTCTTGGAGCAAAGAAATTTGTGATTTGTTTGCTCCAAGACATTATCACCTTTTTCACTGAATGAAAAATGATTTTTACGTTGTCCAAAAATCTTTCTTGTCTTGGAGAATTTCTTATCTCCCTCGAAATCACTTTTTTATCACCTCATACCTTTCAACCTCCCACACCACCTAGTAAAATTGCAAAAAAATATTTTTTTGCCTCATTGGCATCCGATTCTGTTAACTCTTTAACCCGTATAGTATTGGGAGATTTTTCTTTTCCTCAATAAACCTCTTATTACCATCCCATCCTTTCTTATCTTCTTTGTCACCTACTACACAATCACCAATTTCAGTATCATCACCTACAGTATCATCACCTTCACCTCTATTATCAGCAGTATGTCTAATCTTCTCGTAATCACCACAGACGTACTCGGGTCTCTTCTGTGTGGCTATCAACCCCTACAAGAGATTCCCCGTGTACACCACACGATGTGCCAGGCTCTACCGTGGCAAGCGTCGTTCAGAGGTGCCCCCTCACATCTTCGCCATTTCCGACGGTGCCTACGTCAACATGTTGACCAACCACGAGAATCAATCTATGTTGATTACGTAAGTTTTTTATTTTGCTATCTTATAAAACTTTCCAAAAAATATCCCAATTGAATATTTTCAATACTTAAAAATTGAGACTTGTAAAAAAAGTGAGTAAAAATAATTTTAATAATAGAAAAAAAAAAACCAAAATAGGTAATGAAAGTAAAAACCCAAGAGTATATGTCAGGGGCGTTGTTTTTTCCAAAGTAAAATCTTTGACCACAAAATGTGTCTCTCGCCACGGAAACTAACAAAAACCCCCTTTAAACCTACAGCGGTGAGTCTGGTGCCGGAAAGACTGAGAACACGAAGAAGGTAATTGCGTACTTCGCCACCGTCGGTGCCTCCCAGAAGAAGGATCCCTCCCTTGAGAAGAAGGGTTCCCTTGAAGACCAGGTCGTACAAACTAACCCTGTGCTTGAAGCCTTCGGTAACGCCAAGACCGTCCGTAACGACAACTCGTCTCGTTTCGTAAGTATACCAAACTTCATGTAACTTTATATAAAACAAAAATAACTTTTAGTATAGAAATCTCTAGTTATACCTTAAATTCAAAGAAAAGATAATTACTCTTAGTTTAAATTTCATTACTTCAGTCTTTAAAATGCTCTTCTCCAGAGTAATTTTTCTCGGCACATATATTTTCAACTTGTTTTCAGTAAACTCAAAAACCTTTTTTCCTTCTCACCCAGGGTAAATTCATCCGTATCCACTTTGGACCCTCCGGTAAACTGGCTGGAGCTGATATCGAGACCTGTAAGTATTCCTCACACTTGGGTCTTTTTAGAAACTTTTCGTTGTCCTTTTTTCTTGATCCTAAAGTTCTTATTTTTGCTAGATCTGCTGGAGAAGGCCCGTGTCATCTCCCAGCAGTCCCTTGAACGTTCCTACCACATCTTCTACCAGATGATGTCTGGCTCCGTTCCCGGACTTAAGGGTGCGTATGGACTCTGGTTTGAGTCAAACTGATAGGATCACGGGACTTTCCAAATGGCTTCAAAAGTTTGAGAACTTGGTTTGATATTAATCAAAATATATATTTTAGTAATGCAACAAGCTTAGAATTAATTATTTCGTAATAACACTGAAGCGAATGTCCCATGACACTACCATTTCATAATATTTGAATAAGAAATCGAAACAGATATTTTTTCCAAACAAATTCAACAGATTAGCTAATAAGTCCTGACTATCAAGATTTAAATGTATTATCTAAGTTTCGATATCAAGATGTATTAATTGAATTCCCTTATTCCACATAGCAAGACAGGATCAGCAACATAATTACACATTTCGACAAAAAACCATTGGATAAACAACGTGTACATACTACAACACTCATGTTGTGATGATTAATTTATTTATTTGAAATTTAGACATGTGTTTGCTGACAAACGACGTATATGACTATAACATCATCTCGCAAGGAAAAACTACCATCCCCAACGTAGATGATGGCGAGGAGTGTCAATTGACCGACGTAAGTCCGGCCTCTGAATAGCAGAAGGTCGTTAGAACATATCCTGTGTGATGGCGGCCACCGGATCGCATGTAACCGACTGGTGGTCGGCGTATCTTGCCTGATTATAAGCACGTGACACCTACCTCTAGATTAGTACAAGTTCCAGCACAAACTCTTATACTGTGGAGTGACCCTTTCTACCTTTAGATTGAACACCTTTCACTTTTGACCATGATTGGTGTAATTTTTAGAACAATGTTTACTATCCAACGACGTCAATGACTACAACATCGTGGCTCAAGGCAAGACCAGTATTCCTGGTGTTGATGACGGCGAAGAAGCGATGCTTACCGATGTGAGTCCAGAAAATGACTGCTGGCTCATCTCATATCTCATTCTATCCTTACTATCGCATCGTGTGCATCTATCAAAGCGCTGCTTGCTTCGCTTACTTCTCAGTGGGCGCTCGGGTTATGCATGTGTACGTCAGGTATTTTGGTGTTTACAGAAATAACGATGCTAAGCAACCGCATCTCGGACTATCCCCTCATTAGTCAAGGGAAGACACGAATACCTGGGATCAACGACGCGGAAGAGTGCGATCTCACGATCGTAAGTCTTGAACCTGCGCAAGGAGCGTGCGTCTTGATGCAGATATCCGTGTATTGGTTCCGATTTCGAATGACTGGATCGATTTCACAACGAAAAACATGATCTACTAAACATATGGTCTGACCATGGAAGTCCATCCTTGCCTGGAACATTTCAGATGGATGCCCATGAATGATATCTGCAAGTTTTATGTAACAAAATACTATGTCTTCGTTGTGTAGTCGAATGTCAGTCATTGTCACAAAATTTCTGACAAACACATGCTGCCCGCTCCCTGCAAGAGTTCAAAGGACTTTATGCACAGGTTTTGAACACGGTGGCACACCATATCCAATCCAGCACAAGCACAACCACAACCACACGAACTAATACGTTTAAAGTCATGACTGGGACGGTTAGGATTTGGACAACATTTTCAGGAAAAAAGTTTGTCACTTTGGTGGTTATAACTAATATTTAATAGTTACTTTATGATCTAATCAACAGATATGTGTATGTTATCCAACGACATATACGATTACAATACCGTCGCGCAGGGTAAGATTACTATCCCGAACATCGATGACGGAGAGGAATCAATGTTGACGGACGTAAGTGAAATGAGAATGAAAAAAAAAAGTGATCCCATTGATGTAGCCACGAACCGCACAAGAAATCTGTATAAGATAATACAGAATTGAATATGAGGCAACAAAACCATTAACATTGACGATAATGGAAAATTTCAGTAGTATAGGAAACTGTGCGAATTGTTATACTACCCCGATGTTAGACGACACTGGAACTATACATGTTGTGTCTTAAAATTTATATAGTACTTCCGTCCCTAAATACCTACGAAAAAAATCAAAACAAGTATCCTGTGCACCAACTCCTATGTTACGAACCACAAATGCCTAATTTAGCTAACGCTTCCCTTTTACTTAACTAACATTCCTAATATGGTAAGTACGAGTACTACTTAGAAATAAGCTGTTTTAATCTTTTTAACAATTTTTTAATATCATTTGGCCCCTTTATTTGCAACTTACATATTATTAAATCTAACTTGATTACTGTATTGTATTAATACATGTGTAGCTTCACATTAAAAAAAGCCTAACGAATTTCTAAATTCGATATCAAAATTAAATTTCAGTAACCCTATCATTTCTGATCACTTAATTTCATTCTTCCTATCAGCTCGCAAACGTTCAACTGAACAAGGGCTGTCCCTTATTGCATACTGATGTGTATTTTGTAATATAGCAAGCCATGGACGTCCTGGGTTTCACCCAAGAGGAGAAGGACAACGTATACAAGATCACCGCCGCTGTCATGCACATGGGTCGTATGCAGTTCAAGCAGAGGGGTCGCGAGGAACAGGCTGAAGCCGACGGCACTGAGGTCAGTAGACGATCTACATGATTCATTTAATTGAAAATCCTAAATTATGAGACGATTAATAAAATATAGAAAAATACTGACGAATTGCGCTGTTGACAAAACTAACACTGGCAGTGTTAAATGTAAAACAGGAACCCAAAATGACCAATTCATAACATTCTAACGTCATTGTTTCTCTCACTTTACAGGATGGTGAGAAGGTCGCCAAGCTTCTCGGTGTTGAGATGCAGGATCTGTACAAGAACTTGTTGAAGCCCCGCATCAAGGTCGGAAACGAGTTCGTCACCCAGGGTCGTAACAAGGACCAGGTCACCAACTCCGTCGGTGCTATGTGCAAGGGCATGTTCGATCGTCTCTTCAAGTGGCTCGTGAAGAAGTGTAACGAGACCCTAGACACCAAGCAGAAGAGGCAGCACTTCATCGGTGTACTGGATATCGCCGGTTTCGAGATCTTCGACGTGAGTATCACTACTTGAGCCAGCCTCAAAGGCTAAGGCTGATAGGAAAAAAAGATCCAGAATAATGGACACTTTAGATAATAAGTAATAATTAGTAGTAGATTGTTCTACTAAAACCAGAAGTCAAACTATTAACTTCGTAAGATATTAATGCTGATTTATTCCTTAGTTCAATGGGTTTGAACAACTTTGCATTAACTTCACAAATGAGAAACTTCAACAATTCTTCAACCATCACATGTTTGTATTGGAGCAAGAAGAGTACACTAGGGAAGGCATTCACTGGGAGTTCATTGACTTCGGAATGGATTTGCTCGCCTGCATAGATCTTATTGAAAAGGTACACCGAGTGTGAAAATTCTCGGTTGGGCTCGAATGTGGTCCATTTTGTGTTCAGTTTTCAGCTGCTATAGGACCCGCTGCTAGCTCTCACATAGCGATATAGAATTGTGTTTTGCTTTAAATGTTTGTGTCTAATTCCATCTTAATAATGTTATCAAAAGTACAACGGTTTCGAGCAACTCTGCATTAACTTCACCAATGAGAAGCTGCAGCAGTTCTTTAACCACCACATGTTCGTACTTGAGCAAGAAGAGTACAAGAAGGAGGGTATCAACTGGGCCTTCATCGATTTCGGAATGGACTTGCTCGCTTGTATCGATCTTATCGAAAAGGTAATAGTCGTTGAGTCTCGTCGTAACCCGTCGGCGCAGGAAGCAACTTGACGGGATAACGTGTACAATTAACATACCAAGCCACGTGAGACTGGCTTGATCCTAGGTCTCTCCACTAAGGTCTACATCCCATCATACAATAACTACGGAATGAGATCCGTAGCGTTTTACCTAAACCCCAAAACTTAACAGTCCACATTACTTATCTCCCTGCAGTTCAACGGTTTTGAACAACTCTGCATTAACTTCACCAACGAGAAACTTCAGCAGTTCTTTAACCATCATATGTTCGTTCTGGAGCAAGAAGAGTACCAGCGCGAAGGCATCGAATGGACATTCATTGACTTTGGCATGGATCTGCAAAACTGCATTGACCTTATTGAAAAGGTAGTTGGCGTCAACGCAACAATGAAAGCTTGCTCACGCCACAGAGGTCCTCGTGTAAACTAGTGTTACACGAGAAACCTCATCAATGCTGTTTGGTCTTGTGTTTTTTCTGTGTGATTTCTTCTGTGTTTCTTTTTCTTTTTTAGTATTTAATTAATGTTACATTTCTAAAATCTTCAGGAACATGCAACACACTACTCTTACAAATAATACAGTTAAAATAATAACAGTATTTCGATCGTTTTTTCCATGTCGCTCCGCGATCCAGATGAACGGGTTTAATCAGCTCTGTGTTAACTTTACCAACGAAAAATTGCAACAGTATTTTAACCATTTCATGTTCGTCCTAGAACAAGAGGAATATGAAAGAGAAGGGATCCATTGGACCTTTATAGATTTCGGTATGGACCTCCAAGCGACAATTGATTTGATAGAGAAGGTATTAGAGGTTATAAAAGTATAGCTTGAGAAAGTAGGGCGCGAAGCTTCAAGCTGAGCCTTCGTCTGCAAGTGCAAACTGCTGGCTGACCCTTGCGCCATGTACCACGGTATCACTAGGCAGAGATATGACAGTATCCGCTTGTTCCACACACGCAAACAAATATGCAAGCGAAGATGGCTAAAAAACTTATGAATTATTTTAATTTGCATCTAGCTACCGCGTCTCAAGTAAAATAAATACACCGCTCTCAGGATCGCACGCGAAACATAGTTAATTTATAATATTATACTTTCATTAATGGTAATTAATACACAGCTCGAGCTATCTAATATATTAGTATTTTTTTTTCAAATTTGCTTATGTACTCTAATGTATTTTTAGTCAGCACATTTTTATCTGTACAAAAATTTGAAGTAGAGCTTTTGAGCACAATACACTGTTACACAATACCTAATATCTGCTATCACAATACTTTCTTCTCCTATTATATTTTACCCGCATGCTGCTTGCTACTTTACCTTACTCTTTAGATGTTAAGCTATTATGTCTCATTTAAATAATTCCCTTTTATTACAGTTTTAACGGTTGAAACAAAAAAAAAACATTGATCTTGCTAAGTATTAAGAGAAATTATACGAGTATATAAATCATATTAATCTTTCTCAAAAACTTATAGATATGAGACATTTTCTTTCTCGGCCTACTTCGTGTTCTAATCTCCTTGGTACGTTTTCAGCCCATGGGTATCCTCTCCATCCTTGAGGAAGAGTCTATGTTCCCCAAAGCCACCGATCTAACCTTCGTTGAGAAGTTGAACAACAACCACTTGGGCAAGTCTGCTCCTTACCTGAAGCCGAAGCCCCCCAAGCCCGGTTGCCAGGCCGCTCACTTCGCCATTGGCCATTATGCCGGTAATGTAAGTATCGCAAACATATACTATATCATCATCATCGACTCTTTCAATTACTCTCAATTCCTGATCTAATCTTTTCAACCCATCATGGAACAGGTCGGCTACAACATCACTGGATGGCTTGAGAAGAACAAGGATCCCCTTAACGACACCGTTGTTGACCAGTTCAAGAAGGGACAGAACAAACTGCTTGTTGAGATCTTCGCTGACCATCCTGGTCAGTCTGGTGATGCTGGTGCTGGTGGTGGTGGCAAGGGTACGTATCATTTCAACACTTGACTTTAATGAAATATTTTAATCAAATACTATAATGATGAATACTTTAAATTGCAATAATCGTATTGAAGGCGACAGGTACCATGAGCTCGTTCATACATCACCCAACATAAGTCTACACATCAATATTATTATACATCAAAACTTCACACTGATACTATTACCAAGATTAATACTTCAATTCTTGGTCCATTTCATTATCTCTACAGCATCTATCTGGGACAAACACTGACTGCAAACGTCAGTGGTTAGTTCCGCTGCTTCTACTTTATTCTGATACATGTTTTCAATAAAATAGGCGCTGGTGGCAAGCGCGCTAAGGGTTCTGCCTTCCAGACTGTATCATCACTCTACAGGGTAAACTGGAACACACAATCACCGCGATTTGCTTCTGTGATTCCTACGTGGCTTTACTGTCTTCGTCTATCTACACGCTTAAACCTGGCTCCCGTTCTATGGAATCATTCACGAAATTGTCTTGTTTCACTTTAAAGATTTTGGTTTATCGATTCCAGGACGATAGGGCCAGCCTTGCACGCTTTCACTTTAATCATATCTGTCCTGTCTGTCCATGTCTATATATACACAGCTCATGTCGATGCAGTCCCGCAGGTGTCTTGTCTACGAGTATTGTAATGTCCGAAATGGCGTCATTGTGATTGTCCTCGTACTAATAATTGCTTGTTAATGTACGTCCATAGGCGGTCGCGGTAAGAAGGGCGGTGGTTTCGCTACTGTCTCCTCCGCTTACAGGGTATTTAAGTGTTTCCAATTATTTAGTTGAATTTGTTTTTTTTTCTGTTTTTTTTTTTTATCACCACTAAGGCAGAAGCAACTACCTGGATGTAGATCTGCTTCGGATTTTGAGTTAATTGTAGTTCGATACCTGGATTTACTGAAAGGTAATTTAGATTCACCTCATTACCATACCTTCATGTAAGGTACGTATTATTCACCATCATTCATTGTAGACCACTCTATAAACTAAAGTGTGTCTTACTAGTAATTCTTAGCTGCAAAGTAGTTACTTGAAAAAAATTACTATACTACTTGCTGCTGAATGTTAAACTAATGTTGTTGTGTTTTTTCATGTTTTAACCATATGTGTGATTTTATGTTTATGCACTTTTTCGTTGAAATATACTTCTGAATGTGCGTTACGTTTGAGTGTTGCTTCTCTATGTTTCAAAGATAATTTCTGTGCACTGACTGCAGAAATGATCTTCAGTAAGCTTATAAGAAAGCTAAACTTTCTAGCAATATTAGAGTGTAAAATCCATTTTATGAAAATCATAAGACCCGCATCATGAACTCTAATACATGTTGTATCTACAGGAACAACTTAACAACCTGATGGCCACCCTGAGGTCTACCCAGCCTCACTTCGTACGTTGTATCATCCCCAACGAGTTGAAGCAGGCTGGTGAGTACTTTACTTTATTTCTTCAAAGTTTACATCGATTGAATATTTTACGAGTAAATATAGTCCGTTAAAATGTTCAGCAGATTTCTCAGCCCCTTGTAATATCATCTAAGTACCGACCAAAACTGTAATGTTTATCTTGAGCGTGTAACTCTATTCCCTAGGTCTCATCGACTCTCACCTTGTGATGCACCAGCTGACCTGTAACGGTGTGCTTGAAGGCATCCGTATTTGCCGTAAAGGTTTCCCCAACAGGATGGTCTACCCCGACTTCAAGCTCCGGTAAGGTTTTGACCTCGCAGATTCCAACCAAATCTATTTCAGTCTTAAGTGCCCATTCGGCAAATATTTATGGAATCTCCAGGCATCAAATAACTTCACTTTATTTTCATATATGAGATTAAATTTATTGAGATACACACATAATTTTGGTTAGCGAGTCTAAACAAATTCTTTGGACTCTGGTATATTCGACACGATTTTATTCTGGTACTGCAGCTGACTGGCGCTTGACGTCATCAGACATTCGTGCAGGCGTGACTAATAACATCTAAAGTTATTTTGATGATTCCCCACTCTCTCGCACCTTTATATTTTTAATCAAGGTGCGAAGTGATATTAATACTGAAGCCACTCATGTTTTATGATGATGAACTAAATTAACTTGTTATTTAATGAACAGTTACATGATTCTTGCACCAGTCGCCATGACAGCAGAAAAAGATCCTAAAGAGGCCGCTAGGAAGTGTTTGGAGGAAGTGGGTCTTGACCCCGAAAGCTATCGTATTGGCCACACAAAGGCAAGACAGAGATTGATACCGTTCTAGAATGGAGATAGCATGTGATAGTTTACACATTTTTTTTAAATCTACAAGAAACTAGATTTTGTTTTTTTAGATCCTACCTTATATGGTTTGCCTCCTATTGAGTATGTATCATACCTAGTTGTCATGAATGGTAAGCACCTGTAGAAATCACCTGTATTCTAGATGTTGCCATCTAGTTAAACTTACCCTTTGAACCCCTAGTTGAAGAATTTTCCAGAACTTAAACGCTGTTATGGAAAGTTCTGGTTGACCCCTTGATCCGCCGCCACTATCCCTAAAGATACCAAGGACGTTGTATCTATGTATTGGTATACTCATGAACATTTATCAGTACATTCCCTCATTGTGTGTTCATATATTTTAATAATGTAGCTACAAGATCCTGGCCCCTCAAGCTGTGGAAAAGGAAACCGATCCTAAGAAAATGGCTCAAGTCATCCTGGAGGCGACCGGCTTAGACGTCGAATCCTACCGTCTGGGTCACACCAAGGCATGTCTTTAAACCCCTGAAAGTAGTTAGCTCGTTGAGACGAGCGGTCCAAAACCTCCAAACATGCGGACCGCGAGGCTTATATGTGCTTTGTCGAATTCAACACCTCATAAGACTGGTGTCATAATTTGACGTTACCTGTACGTACTCACCCTGGAGTCCAAGCTACTAAGGCTCCTGATTGTGTGCCCCCATTCCTTCCTTACCTTACACGTACATAATAAACACTGTTATCATATTGTATGTACTCCTATAACGCAGATACAAAATTCTGTGCCCGAACCTCGTCAAAGAACCAATTACACCCGAGATTGCTACTAAGAAAATTCTCGAGCATACTGGATTGGATTCGGAGTCTTTCAGGCTCGGAAAGACGAAGGTAGAATTCAAGCATGCCAAACACAGCCTACACAAGACTAATTTTCCCTCTATATCCTCATTGCATGACTCTGTAACTAAAATAACCCTATCTTTCTGTTCTATCGATCTGTTTTATGCTGCTTCACTGTTTTAGTAAATTCTTCGTTGATGACTCATATGAAAAAATTACTAACACAAAATTTGATCTCTTTTCTTTAAAGCATCATATGAGGTAAATTCAATATTGTTATATTCATTGCAGTTAATGTAAATTATTGCTTTTACTCGCACCATGCTGCGCTCCGCTCCTAACACTTACTATGTACGAGCAGGTATTCTTCCGCGCCGGTGTCCTGGGTCAGATGGAAGAGTTGCGTGACGACAGGCTGTCCAAGATCGTCTCGTGGCTCCAGGCCTACATCCGTGGTTACCTGTCCCGTAAGGAGTACAAGAAGCTGCAGGACCAAAGGTAGGCTTCCCCGACATTGGCACTTGGACATAACGCCGTATTTGGAGGTTCACGACATTTCATAATGATTATTTTTCTAAAGGGTTGCCCTCCAAGTTGTACAGCGCAACTTGCGCAAGTACCTGCAACTCCGCACCTGGCCCTGGTGGAAGTTGTGGCAGAAAGTCAAGCCCCTCCTCAACGTCACCCGCGTCGAGGATGAGCTCGCGGTAAGCATCCATCATCGTAATTAATGAGATCGTACCTCTGACCCACTATACACGGATATAGGACGCGTGATTCAAGGTACCGCAAATAGCGCGGACCGCGCCCACCTGTCGGTTACGCGACACCACAGCAGGTGCTGCGGCCATTTCTGGATCCGTGCCCCGTGCCCCCGCGCCGCGCCTTTTCTCCATACTCACAATGTTAGCGCGTGGGCGATGTTTCACCCGCTGGAGAACTCCAGCGGCGCTCAGTAGCGGAGTGGTCGGCGGCGCGCGCACCACCTACCCTACCCTATACTTACGAACGACCCGAATACATTTGCATTCCTATTTATTTTTTTATTCATGTTTTAATAAATAATAAATTAATTAATAAACAATGGCGGCCGCGGTTCACTTATCGGAATGGAACGGGGAAACTAAAGGTGTCGACGGTTTACAGAAACTTGAGGAGAAGGCCCAGAAGGCCCAGGAGGCTTTCGAGAAGGAAGAGAAGCTCCGCAAGGAACTGGAGGTCCTCAACTCCAAGCTCCTCGAAGAGAAGACCGCTCTGCTTGCCTCCATCGAGGGCAAGGAGGGCAACCTCTCCGAGATCCAGGAGCGCGCCGCTAAGCTCAACGCGCAGAAGGCTGACCTCGAACTTCAGCTCAGGGTGAGTACTTACCTTTCACTTATATTACTGCTATACGCAAGTGCCATTACCGTCAATTTAATTAGATGCAGTAATAAACAAGCAAGTGGATATTTTAAATGTTACTACTAGAACTGAAATAGCAACTAGAATTTAGGTCGTGATTAGTTGACGCGATGAAAATCTTCAGCTAATTAATCTAATTAAAATGTGTAAAGTTTCCTGCGGTCGATAAACATCAATCAGTGTTGCAAACCAAATTTGTAGAGTTATACAGTGTAACGTTCCCTCACGGCTAGTTTGCTTGACGCGATTCTTTAAATAAACTCCAGGTTTGTTTACACGGGAAATAGTTCGATCGTGTTTAAAATAACTGCACGTCTGCACCCTACAGGATTTTATTGCGAAACTTTAATTGCCTCATTCTTAGAAGTGTTAATTGAAAAGAAGCAGATGCGTTAGCTTAAACTAAATATAAAAGCTGATTCAGAACACAACTGACTCGAACATTTTATATTGTAGGACACCCAGGACCGCCTTACTCAGGAAGAGGATGCCCGCAACCAGCTCTTCCAGGCTAAGAAGAAGTTGGAACAGGAAGTCTCCGGCCTGAAGAAGGATGTTGAGGACTTGGAACTTTCCGTCCAGAAGTCTGAACAGGACAAGGCCACCAAGGACCACCAGATCCGCAACTTGAACGACGAGATCGCCCACCAGGACGAGCTCATCAACAAGTTGAACAAGGAGAAGAAGCTCCAGGGAGAGTCCACCCAGAAGACCGCCGAGGAGCTCCAGGCTGCCGAGGACAAGGTCAACCACCTCAACAAGGTCAAGCAGAAGCTCGAGCAGACCCTCGACGAGCTCGAGGACTCTCTGGAGCGTGAGAAGAAGCTGCGCGGTGATGTTGAGAAGCAGAGGAGGAAGGTTGAGGGCGACCTCAAGCTCACTCAGGAGGCCGTCGCCGACCTCGAGCGCAACAAGAAGGAGCTCGAGCAGACCATCCAGCGCAAGGACAAGGAAATCTCTTCCCTCACCGCCAAGCTGGAGGACGAGCAGTCCCTTGTCAGCAAGAACCAGAAACAGATCAAGGAACTGCAGGCCCGCATCGAAGAGCTCGAGGAAGAGGTCGAATCCGAACGCCAGGCTCGCGCTAAGGCCGAGAAGCAGCGTGCTGACCTCGCCCGCGAGCTCGAGGAGCTGGGTGAGCGTCTTGAGGAAGCCGGTGGCGCCACCTCTGCTCAGATCGAGCTGAACAAGAAGCGCGAGGCTGAGCTCAGCAAGCTGCGCCGTGACCTCGAGGAGGCCAACATCCAGCACGAGTCCACCCTCGCCAACCTCCGCAAGAAGCACAACGATGCCGTCTCCGAGATGGGTGAGCAGCTCGACCAGCTCAACAAACTCAAGGCCAAGTAAGTATATTTTTACACCACTATAAAAATTGTTTAAAAAATAAATGTGATGTATCAACGCCTACGCGTGAATCATCAAAATCGGTCGACGGATACATGTGGGATTGATAGATTTATAGCCGAAATAAACTTAGAGATTACATTTACTGAACTATAATGCAAAATCCAGGGCTGAGCATGACCGCGCGTCTTGCTACAACGAGCTTAACAACACTCGCGCGGCTGTCGATCAAGTAGCGAGAGAGAAGGTAACATGTCGTCCGTAGAGGCATGTGTACCGCCTGGGGTGAACCTTGCATGGAACCTTACGACCCACATTACACATCACATGGCATTGTGATACGATCTATAGTTTACTGTTCATTCCTCGACCGTGTTAGACGGCAGTTGACATTATATTAAAATTGTTGTAATTATTTATCCATCCAGGGCTGAGAAAGAGCGCTCTCAGTACTTTAGCGAAGTCAATGACCTTCGTGCCGGACTCGACCATGTGTCCAACGAAAAGGTACAAAGGATGAAAAAGAAAATTTTGTTGGCCTTTGCCATTACAGGGCTTCGCTTTGCAGCTTATTAAATTTAAGGAGAATAAAATGTCGAAACACCACACATGAAAACACATAATCCATCCCATGACAATGATACTCATCATAAAAAAACTAATAATTTCATTTGATTAGGTGTAGCATGAAAGCTAAAACCGCCTCGACGTTTGAGTGAACTCCTTTTCATAACAATAACATCCCGAAAAAAGAAACAATAACAAAGCATGGAAGTTTATTAATAGATGACTGTGAAAAAAAAAGTTAATATAGCATAGAAAAAAAAAATTTTTAGTTAATTGATCTAATCATTATTAATTGAAATAAGGAATTGGTTTTTCTACTAATATTTTATTAACAACAAATGATATTGATCTTATTATCAAATAATTCAAAAGATTACACTTTACTTTTGCAAATGAACTAACATGACACATCATCAAAACCATGCATTCTAAAACACGCTTGTCCTTCAGGCTGCCCAAGAGAAGATCGTCAAGCAGCTGCAGCACCAGCTCAACGAGGTCCAGGGCAAATCTGATGAGGCCAACCGCACCCTCAACGACCTGGATGCCGCCAAGAAGAAGCTGTCCATTGAGAACTCCGACCTGCTCCGCCAACTGGAGGAGGCCGAGTCCCAGGTGTCGCAGCTGTCCAAGATCAAGGTGTCTCTCACCACCCAGCTTGAAGACACCAAGAGGCTCGCCGACGAGGAGGCCAGGGTATGTACTCATATTGAAGAATAAGTAACACTTATTCACACTTGTATTTGAGCAAAAACTAATGGTAATATTTTGCCCACAGGAACGCGCCACCCTTCTTGGCAAGTTCCGCAACCTCGAGCACGACCTGGACAACATCCGCGAACAGGTCGAGGAGGAGGCCGAAGGCAAGGCTGATCTTCAACGCCAGCTTTCCAAGGCCAACGCCGAGGCTCAGCTCTGGCGCTCCAAGTACGAGTCCGAGGGTGTTGCCCGCTCCGAGGAACTCGAGGAGGCCAAGCGCAAGCTCCAGGCCCGCCTCGCCGAGGCCGAGGAGACCATTGAGTCCCTCAACCAGAAGGTTGTCGCTCTCGAGAAGACCAAGCAGCGCCTCACCACCGAGGTCGAGGACCTGCAGCTCGAGGTCGACCGTGCCACCGCCATCGCCAACGCTGCCGAGAAGAAGCAGAAGGCCTTCGACAAGATCATCGGAGAATGGAAGCTCAAGGTCGACGACCTCGCTGCCGAGCTCGACGCCAGCCAGAAGGAGTGCCGCAACTACTCCACCGAACTGTTCCGTCTCAAGGGTGCCTACGAGGAAGGCCAGGAACAACTCGAGGCTGTCCGCCGCGAGAACAAGAACCTCGCCGACGAAGTCAAGGATCTGCTTGACCAGATCGGTGAAGGTGGCCGCAACATCCACGAAATCGAGAAGGCAAGGAAGCGTCTCGAAGCCGAGAAGGACGAGCTCCAGGCCGCTCTCGAGGAGGCTGAGGCTGCCCTCGAACAGGAGGAGAACAAGGTCCTCCGCGCTCAGCTTGAGCTGTCCCAGGTCAGGCAGGAGATCGACAGGCGCATCCAAGAGAAGGAGGAGGAGTTCGAGAACACCCGCAAGAACCACCAGCGTGCCCTCGACTCCATGCAGGCTTCCCTCGAAGCCGAGGCTAAGGGCAAGGCTGAGGCCCTGCGCATGAAGAAGAAGCTTGAGGCTGACATCAACGAGCTCGAGATCGCTCTTGACCACGCCAACAAGGCTAATGCTGAGGCCCAGAAGAACATCAAGCGCTACCAGGCCCAGATCAAGGACCTCCAGACCGCCCTGGAAGAGGAACAGCGCGCCCGTGACGATGCCCGCGAACAGTGCGGCATTGCCGAGCGTCGCGCCAACGCTCTCCAGAACGAGCTCGAGGAGTCCCGTACTCTGCTGGAACAGGCCGACCGCGCCCGCCGCCAGGCCGAGCAGGAACTCGGCGACGCTCACGAACAGCTCAACGAGCTGTCCGCCCAGAGCGCCTCTCTGTCCGCTGCCAAGAGGAAACTCGAGTCCGAGCTGCAGACCCTGCACTCCGACCTCGACGAGCTTCTCAACGAGGCTAAGAACTCCGAGGAGAAGGCCAAGAAGGCTATGGTTGACGCCGCCCGTCTTGCCGATGAACTGCGCGCTGAACAGGACCACGCCCAGACCCAGGAGAAACTCCGCAAGGCTCTTGAACAACAGATCAAGGAACTGCAAGTCAGGCTGGATGAGGCTGAAGCCAACGCCCTTAAGGGAGGCAAGAAGGCCATCCAGAAGCTCGAACAGAGGGTCAGGGAGCTCGAGAACGAGCTTGACGGTGAACAGAGGAGACACGCCGACGCACAGAAGAACCTACGCAAGTCCGAGAGGCGCATCAAGGAGCTCACCTTCCAGGCTGAAGAGGACCGCAAGAACCACGAGCGCATGCAGGACCTGGTCGACAAACTGCAACAGAAGATCAAGACCTACAAGAGGCAGATCGAGGAGGCCGAAGAAATCGCCGCCCTCAACTTGGCTAAGTTCCGCAAGGCACAGCAGGAGTTGGAGGAGGCCGAAGAAAGGGCAGACCTTGCCGAGCAAGCCATCAGCAAATTCCGTGGCAAGGGACGCGCGGGTTCCGCCGCGAGAGGAGTCAGTCCGGCGGTGAGTTTCCTTCACTAAGTCTTTACCAAACCGTCAATACTAATTCGAGATACTAAGCATCATTCTCTGATTCAGGCGTCCGTTAAAGGGCGTCCCTAATTCAGCACTGGAGAGTAATTATGTAAGTTGGCAATATATTGCACGCCACATAGCACTATGAGCAGTGCAGCCCCTTGAAGTAGATCTAGTACCTGTGGAAGTTATCCCTTTAAACCACATAATTATATTCATGTATTTATTATATTCTTGCATATTTAGCTCCTAGGCATGAACGAGTATCCAGGTCCTGCATGTAGTTTATTTCGACTGGTGACATTGAGTGATGTACTAATGTACTGTTTCCTCCGCAGCCCCAGCGCTCGCGTCCTGCCTTCGACGGTTTCGGCACCTTCCCACCTAGGTTCGACCTGGCGCCCGAAGATTTCTAAACGTTCCACTACAGAAAAAAACGGACTGTACAGATTTTTCGTTGAAATGTAACTAATTTTTTTTATACATAGCAGTTGAAAGTTACGAATGCGTGAAACGAAAAACTGTGAAAAAAAAATTTTGTAAGCCAAACAAAAAAAATATACACTTTAGTGATCTAATCTTTTTACCAAAGGCTATTTTGTAACTTGTTGATATTTATTTATATTATTTATTACCGTGGAGTATGTATCGAGAGTGCGAGGCCCCGAAAGAAGCGCGCGAGCTGCGCGTGCGCTTGCTCATCCGAGACACGCCCCTCACCCCCTTACCGCCGCCTGCGCGCGCGCCTCTCTCGCGAGCCTCATTTTGACATCTAATAAAGCGATATCGTTGTCATAAAATACTATTACTTGACTTTTATTTTTATCAAAACCCAAATCATAGATATAACCGTAATCCTTACACACAAAATAGGTGCCACAAAAATATATGTAACACGTTAAATGAGTTAACCGACACATAAGACTTTTAACTTCACTAAACAATAAATTAATGAAAATGAACACTATTTTTGCATAGAAACTTGGAAGAAGGCCTGATTTCGGCTAACATGGCCACTTGTAATAGGTTAGACAAAATATACACAAATACCAGAAAGATTATTTATAACACAAAAGTAGGACTCAACTACACTTGCTTTGCCTGGGAATCAAGCCCACTCATATGAGAGCTATATTTCGAACCCGGAAATACTGAAACTAGATATTCATATTCTATTTATAAAATTAAATATAGCGAATATTAAAATATACAGAGCTGAAGCCAAGAAAATCGTAATAAATATAAAAAGACACGCAGACACTTAAATATTTATTTCACAAAACATAAATCTTGTTGCTATAAAACAAGAGTATCTTACATTTATTTTTACAACTCAAGGAACTGGGTTTCATCAGTAATTTTCAGAACTGACAGCCTTATATACGAAATTAATTATTGTGAAAGAAACAGATGATTAAGATCACACATCGTCACTAAATCTTGAAGATTTATATCATAATTTACTACTTTCATAATTAATGAAACATCGTTGAGTCGCCAAAGTTACAAAATTAGATGACATTTACAATAATAATAATGTCATTACAGCATCAGATGAACATTTATGTATCACAGATGTCATAGCCAGTCATGTTGGCGGAATAAAACAAACTGTTGAAGAAATAAATTAAAAACTAAGCAACATTCCTGGATGATATTTCTAGAGTGCTTTGATTGTTCTGTCTTGAATTGGAATTCATAACAAACATGTTCCTTTCAATATTTATATTTTTTGCTTTGCACAATAATTTATACTTACTATATTAGTTGGAGATATTTTCAAAACATTGTTGTCATCTTTATATGACTGGATGGATATTAACTAGTAACTAATCAATCAGAAATAGAAATTGGGCCTAAATTAAATTGTACCTTTGAAATACTGGTGTAGGTTTAAATGCCAATAATTTACCACCTCTCATCACGGTCTATCCAATCTTGCTTAAAATAGTTTGATTCACTCTTAGCTACTATGAATATTTCCAAAACGCATTTACAGTTGGTGCATTATTTGTAGAAGGATCATGCTCATCGGGCACATAAGACATGCTGCAGAAATCAAGGTTAGCGTTGGTGAAGGGCTTGAATTTGTCCTGGAACTCTTGCAAGGTGCATCCCTCCAAGGGACAAAGGGGTGTCTCCCTCTCATTTATGAAGAATTGGACTCGGTAGTGCTGGCTGGCGGCATGGCTAGCTATTTCATCACACCTGGAAGAATGGAGATAAATGATGTGAATAATTTTCCAAACAAAGTAATGAGATCTGCTTAATAGGATAATTTAATTAATAATGAGGTTTAAAAAAAGAAACAAAAATATAATATGTATGTGTCTACAATATGAAGAGAAAAGTGAAAACGTTGATATATTTTAGACTGATGTTGAGATACTAATATTTAATAGGTTGTGTCTTCCAAATATTAGTATATCATCAGTATCTGGCAAGCCCGTTCGAAAAATGACTGACAAGCCAAATAATTTACAACAAGTAGATAACGAGACATCATAAATATACTGTTAAGCGGTATTATTTGACTTTGATAGCTACCACTCGTAAAACAACTGGGATAGATAGGGACTCACGATAAAGAAGGGCCGTTTTGAAAATGAATATCAACTCGTCAATGAGTGACACGCCAACTTAGATAACAGAAATCAATAGTCACAAACAATTTAAATAAAGAGCAATGAACAAATAAAGTTTTTTTTTAATTGCAGGAAAGAGTCAACTAGAAGAATAAAGATGCATACACTGACATGTGACGTCACCGCCATAAGGTGAGTGCGTACAAAAGAGATATACACTCGTAGAAGGTGTCAAGTAATACAATAAAGATGCATAAACAACAACAAACTAGTATACAAAAGTGTTCCAAAGGTTCCTACCACACGCTTTCACTCTTCAACATACCATATTTGAAGAGCTGTTTGCTGGTTATTTTTTTTATTATGCTTGTACAAGAAAAAACACAAGAAAATACCCCATTGCCGAGTTTAATAGCTTGAAACTTACCGGTAATAATTTGCATTGTAAAACTATTTGAATATAAATTACCCAATTATTCTAAAGATGAAGTTTTTGCGGACAAAGTAATAATAGGTAAAGAAGAATTGCCCAAAAAAACAGACAGAAATAACTGTATGTATGGACACAATGATCTAAACACACCTGTTTGTAAAGGTAAACGTACGAGTGATATTCTTAATGTTAAAGGAATTTCATTACAGAACTAAACGTTTACGTGTTTGATATATCATCATTTCAGTCGAAAGACGTCCACTGTTATACATAGGCCTCCCTCAAGTATCGCCATAACGGCCGGACCTGTGCGTCTCTTATCCATCGGATTCCCGCGACCCTCACTCGGTTATCGGTCCACCTTGTGAGAGGCCTTCCAAAGCTGCGTATTCCGGTACGTAGTCAACGTAACCACCATCCGTTATGAGCAATTTGCCCTGCCCACCGGCACTTATGTTTGGCGATTCTTCGAGCTACGTCGGTAACCTTAGTTCTCCTACAAATATCTTCATTTTTGATGTGGTCAAAATTCAAAAAATTCAAAATCATTTATTTCAAATAGACCATTTGCAGGCACTTTTGAATAGTCAAATGTCGGTCAGTCCAAGAAAAGTGAAGCTAAATTGCACGATCCAAAACGTAGGTCTCTATGGAGAAGAACGTGCAAGAAACTCCATGGACACTCTTTTTAAAATATATTATGAGTTACATAGATCTTGGTTACATATTTCTTGTCGCTTCTAATATGTGAGCACAATGTAGGTAGATACGTCTTTTTATTAAATGTAATTAAAAATAGAAACCGAATTAAGCCACTGGCAGCCAAGAGATGACCAGTCTCAACCGATGGCACCCGTTCGGGCATGACACGTGCATCAGCCCCACTCAGCTCAAGCAACGAAACTCATGTCACGCAAGGAAACTCCGGGCATATAGTCGTTTCCTTTCCCCTTTGAATGACTTTAAGCCTTCTGATGAGGCCCATTGTGAGCGACCACGTTTCGGAGCCATATGTCATCACTGGTATAGACTTTCGTCTTGAGACACTGTGGTATATTGGACAAGACGATACCGCCCAGTTTTACCCCCGAACGTTACCCATGCAACGATTGACTTCTTTCTTGAAGTTAGAATCTATCCAACTGGACTGTATGTTCCAGGTAAACGTAGTGGTCCATAACTTTGAGTATAGAGTCTTTGATCTCGTTAGGGTTATGGGCAACGTTCATTTTACGCTCTACTGAGCAATTAATTGAATACAGCATGCAACTATCTAAAGTACTCGTATATTACCTATTCAGCACTGCAATAATATTGGTTGAGAAGGCTCCTATGTAACTGGCCCTCCAAGCCCTGTGAGGATCCATGTTCGTGGCCTGTAAAGGAGCGTCCTCCTTGTAGAGTCCCAGGGCAGAGAAGACCATCTCCATCATGGTGTCGTGAGTGAAGTGACCGCTGACCTTCCTGCCACTACCTTCGAGGACGGCCATGAAATTCTCATACAAGTCTTTCATGGCTAAACGGCCTAGGTTCTCGTTGATCTGAAAATTAGGAAATAGATTATAAAGGTAAATTTGAAATCTGACGGTTTTCTATCGATTACATTTCGGGGAGTGTGCATTGAAATTGCACAATTAAATTCCGTTCCATCATCGGACCACTAGACGTACGGCGTTGCGCCATCGGTACGTGGTGAATATCCCACCCATTCGTACAAAGCGTTTTAGATCATATAAAAAAATGTATCTTCTAGCCTAAGAGACCGTGGACCGAGATTTCCAGCCACCACAGCGCGAGCTTGCGGCCCGCGAGCAATGGGTAGCACGCAGTCCGCCCATCCGGTAAAGACCAAACCCTCGAAGGCTCGTTGTGTTTTACGTGTCCAAAATGCAATGCCAAATTGACGGGGCTAGTTAGGGCTAACGCCTGCTAAAACTGCGAATTGTTTGAAGGAGCTGTCGTAGCCTTCGCAAATAAAAAAAAAACAGTTGAAGAAACACTGTGGGTTTAACCAAAAGCGGGAGAAGTTATAAGACGACATCCACCATATAATTAGGCATACAATATCGTCAAACGCTTCATCGATGAAGGATGGATCGTATTTAATCACTATTCTGTCCAACGTCTCAATTCCGGTTAATTCCAATCGAACTTACCCAAGACCCGTATCCATTTCTGTAGTAATGTCTGATATCCTCATAGAACTCCATGACGTGGAGTTCCTCGTCACTGAAGGCGGCACACCAGGGGGACTTACGGTCAGGAGCCCAGGAGCGGTAGAATCTGCACATCTCGTATATGGAGAACACCATGGAAGCGTTCAGCTGAGTGGTAATGCCTAGACGGTCCTGGACCGCATTTTGAACCTGTGTAATCAATGAAAAAGGACTTTTAGATGAAATTAAATAATTGAGTTAAAAAAAGAATATTTTTACAATGTTCAATAGTTGAATATGAAACATATATATAGAGATATGAAACATGTATATATTTGTTGACTTACAACAAATATATACATGTTTCATATCTCACTTACATGTATTTAACGGTTGTGGCGAACTCAAGTATAGAAACAATTATAATTGTATATGTCGCAGCCATATTGTATAAGAAGGTGCGCCGGATTGTAAAACGTCGCTGTAATGTAAGGCTACCTCATGTTCAACCAGATTGTGGGGGCGATATGTTCTACAAAGTGACGTCCAACGTTTTGTTTATTGTCCGTGTAGGGTGATAAATTATGAAAACCCGGTCCGAAAAAACTATTTTCTCCTATTTCTGTCTGCGGCATAATGCACGATGCGCTTATTTGTATATGGGCTCCTAGTTGTTGAGTCGTTTTGACGAATGCCAAGTGCTTATACCATGCGGAGTTCTGAATGTCAGCTGAATTGACACCTGACTGAACGTGCGACATTACAGCGACGTTTTTCAATCCGGCGCGCCAACTTGTAACACGGCGCGATATACGATATGACTACGACATATATATATACATTTTTACTATTATTATGTTAAACTACAATAGTTTCTAGTTTACTGGATTTCTTTGTTAAATATTACTCACAGCAACATACTTCGGAGAAGTAAAATATGTGTCTAGTTGGTAATTCAGAGTATATCCATCTTTCACCTCAAGTTGATAACGGTCGCAGTTCTCATACGGCTGAAACATGATAGATAAGAATTAATTAGCAAAGTATACTGAAACTTTTGGCATCGCTCCAAGTTCAGTGTCCTATGCTTGAGAACAGTTTCGATGAACTTTTAAAAGATGCTAATCTGAACTTTCTCCAGATCTCATCGGCAACATTGTCCCAAAATAGTCGCTTTTCTATTTGAATTCTCTTAATTATTTAAAAAGGTTCTTTTGCCAAAAATCTTCAGTTCTTTCTTCAAAAGACCATCTGAGACACTAATCAGCATGATTCTCATACGATTTGACCATTACTTGTTTACTGTATGGACTGTAAAAAAGACTTTGACCCCTGAGTTTGTTTCGATGTTTCTTCTTAGGGTAGTCAGTTAGGAAACAATGTCCTCATCTAGAATAAACTGACTAAAAACCAAATTGACCTGTACAAGTGTTTTTTTTTTAATTCCTATTTGCAAAATAAATATCATTTATCATATTCAGCACAAATTCAATATGTATAAAATATAAATCTGAAAAGAATCTTTTCAAAATAAAAATAAAACATGATTATACCGTTCTTATATTACCGCCATCTTTTTATTCAGTTTCATTCAAAAATCGTCTGATAGATATCGCTGCCAGCGATAAGAAGGTAATGAAGCCATTGTAGAAATCTAAGGGGATTAAAGTTTCTGTAAAAAGTTGTGTAACTATTTATTTTTTTATTTATTTATTTATTTGCTTAAAACATGGTATATAAAGGTGTTACATATAATTAGATCATACATGTTTTGCTTAAGACTAAAGCATGCAAAATGATTAACACAACTTATGCTCAAAGTATTCCTTAATGCTATAAAAATTATTATCATTAAGCCATTTAAATAAGTGGGTTTTAAACAGTCTGTTGTTTAACAATTTAAATTTACTTGGTAATTTATTATATATATGTACCGCCATAGTTAAGCACTTTTATTATATTTTGTTAATCGGGGGATTTCATCTAAAACAAGTCTAAATTTATCACGTCGATTTCGAGCGCTTACATCTGCTGCTGTTCTGAATAAAATTTTCTGTTTTCGTACAAACATACATGTTTCATATATGTACAGTGAAGGTAGTGGTAGCAGGCCGAGTTTTTTAAATATTGGTTGACAAGATACGTCTGGTGGGATTCCCTGAATTGCTCGAACACATTTCTTTTGAGCGATGAAAGCTCTATTATGGTCGGTACTGTTTCCCCATACAATTAGCCTATATCGCAGCGAGGACTCAACATATGCACGATAGGACATTACAGCTGTTTTAATGTTTGTCACGTTTTTAATCCGTCTAAGAGCGTATATGAATTTATTAATCTTATTACATACACTATCGATTTGAGCTTTCCAGTCTAGATGTTCATCTATGATCGTTCCCAAAAACTTAGTTTGTGCTACTTGTTGAAGCTTTGATATATTCATAGTAAAATTAAATTTATTATTATGAGATTTATTAAATTGTACATATACTATTTGTTAAGATTTATTGATAAATTATTGTTAATAAGCCAATTGATTAGATTTTCTATTGTATTATTAATGTCTCGTTCATGGTCAATTATTGATTTACATTTTTTATCAGTAGAAACAATTATTGAAATGTCATCAGCAAACAAAAAGCATTTATGATCTGTCACATTAACAATATCGTTCACGTAAATGAGAAACAAAATTGGGCCTAATATACTACCCTGAGGGACACCGCACTTAGTGTGTTTAAATTCAGAGCGATGTGAAACCATTTCCTTATTAGCATTAATATTAGTGATAGTAACACACTGCTTTCTGTCGGATAAGTATGACGATATCCATTGCAGTGGAGGTCCTCTAATTCCTATAGACTCTAATTTCTGAACAAGTATGTCATGCGAAACCAGATCGAACGCCTTAGATAAATCAAAAAATAAGCCCGTCGTTAGTTGATTATTGTTGATATTACTCAGTACTGCTTTCAAGAGTGAAAATATGGCTAAAGTTGTTGACTTATCTTTTTGGAAACCGAATTGCTCTTTCCTTATAATATGAAATTTGTCGCAGTAACTAATAAGCCTCTTACACATGCACTTTTCGTAGATTTTTGACATAATGGGAATTAAAGTTATTGGACGATAGTTATTAATATCATGTTTTTCACCCTTTTTAAAAAGTGGTTTTACAATTGATATTTTTAATTTATCTGGAAATACTCCTTGAATAAAAGATAAGTTTATAAGGTGCCTTCTGAGGTCGTATTTTTTAATAACATAATTTGTTGTTCTACTTCACTTTCTGACATTGGAGCGAGAAACATTGAGTTAGGCATTAGATTTTCATTACTATGATCATTTGTACTTTGCTGTGTGGGGTTATGATTAAGGTAGAAATGGTTGAAGGCGGAGGCTATTTTTGTTGGTTCCGTAAGTGTAGTATTATTAATTTTAATGGATTCTATGTTATCTTTAGGAGTAAGATTATTTATTTCATGTTTTATTACTGTCCATGTAGCTTTACATGTGTTCTGATGTCTATTCATAAATTTTATATTAGCATTTTTTTTGGCGTTATAGATACATTTTTGTAATAAATTTGAATATTTAGTGTATTTAGTTTTGTTGGACTGAGATTTTTTATTATAATATTGATAACGTAAGAATCTTTTAGTTTTACAACTCTGCTTAAGACCTTTGCTTACCCATGTATGTTTTACTTGTTTGTTTAGATTTATCTTTATCTTTAGTTTCGGAAAACACAGGTAGTAAAAGAGGCATATTAACTCATGGAAACGATTAAATGCTACATTTGCGTCTTTTTCTGAATATATTTCTGACCAAGACAAACTTTGTAGACACTTCTTGAACTTGAGTATATTAAGGGCATTATAATCCCTTTTGTAAATGTAATAAATTGCATCTTTTATCGATTGGTGCTCTAAGGGGAAACCTATAATTTGTGCTGTTTCGTGATCAGAAAGGTATAGTGGGATTACTGTTGTAGCTGCATCTGGGATATTACTTAATATATGGTCAATACAAGAAGATTTACGAGTACCTTCATCAATATGAATTTTTAAATTATAGTTTTTTGCTAGGTCTTGAAAGTCGTTAGTGATTTTACTTTTTTTTAATGTGTTTATGTTAAAATCTCCTGTTAAAACTATGCGTGTTGAAGGTATGCTATGTTAATTCTATTCAATTTCCTTCTTCTAGACTCACCCTTCCGGAACACGCAGCATTTGATGGTACAAGGCGGGCAGATTATTGTGGAGTTTCTTGCCGGTTCTTCTCCATAGGATACGACCAATTTTGAACCGTGCACTAGCTTCTGACGTTTTATAAGTGCCCATGAAGGCCTATGTGAAATAAAAAACTTTTGACTTTGACTTTGACTTGACATTACCTGGTGATGGTCACGGGACTCCGGAGGATGCGAGACGCACATAACCGGTCATTATGGCGACACTTGGGACAAAACTATGTCTAACCGTGGACGTCTTTCAGCTGAATCGATGATAATGACGAGACTCACCCGTAAAACATCATCTCTCTGCCTAGCTTGTTCCATGGTAACATTCAGATTGGTGCCGTCAGTCAATCCGTGGATGAACGCCACACAGCTGGTGATAGTCCGCTGCTCATTGGTGGGTCTGAAGTAGAACTTATCAGGCTGGCCACTGAGGAGTTGAGGGTATTTCTCCCGGAGCCGCTGTCCGATGCCAAACAGCTCATCGTAGCCAGTTCCTGTGAGGTAAGACGTAGACACGTCCATGGTGTCATTCCATTTGAAATTTCTGAAGCCTTCAATGTCCTGGAATGGAATAGGCAAATAAAATTATTATAATTGTTGTTGTCATTAGATTTTAAGGAATTTACTTACAGACAAAACAAGGTATGGTTTACAGTGTTAATATACGCTTTAACTTGGTAGGATGGCTTTGGTTCGTCGTACCAAGGTCGAGCGCGATATTAACACACGCTCAAACATGGTACGACGAACCAAACTTACTCTGAGTCACGCTCGAACTCCTACAGACGGACCAAATCCATTATATTAAGTTCAAACGTACGTAAACGTAAGGGTTACAAAGAGATCCTTATAACCCTTAGGTTCGATGTATGGTTGAATTTTCGCTTTTTAAAAAAGTAAAATATAAAGAAAATAAGAAATAAATTTACACACAACGGTTGTATTTTTAAATTGTCGTCTGTCTCTTAACATTTCGCCTCTTCGGTTTTATTATTAGGCCTTAAATTAATAAAGTTTTACAAAAAAAATAAAAATACCTGAGCACAAAGCTTGCTGGTGCCCACATCAAAGCTGCGCACGATTTCATCTTTCAGCAGAACAACCTCCTTCATACCACGCGTCACAGAGCCGCCAGGGTTCCGGTTACCGTGGCGGTTGAGCGTCCATACTGACACCGCTTCGCATTCTAGGAACAAAGAACAGCGTCGTTATCTGAAGGTCGATGATGGACCTCCAGGAAAACCGTGATGATGTGATGAGACATTTTCATTTGGACAACTTCTCCTCTTGTTACTTGTTGTTAATCTCATGTTTGATTAGTTTTTATTCCATCAGACTAATTCGTTTTCTTCTTGCAATTTCATACACGTGAAGAAACCTATCTCAAAATTGAACACCAATGGCGGCCCTCTGTGATAATAGCCGCCCTACCCCCCCCCCCCCCTACTTACAAGTTATACGTTGTGGGTTCAAACCCAGACTGATACTTTATTTTTTGTAAAGTACTGCTCTCAAAACGTTGAAAGAAAACATTGTGACGAAAACGGCATATATACAAGAACTGGAACACATGTGATATCTATCTATCTTTCCCCTCTCTTAGAGAGGAGAGCTGAATACTACCTTAACGTAATCACGCAAAGAGATCAGAATGTATATAAAGGGAGACTTCTGTTGATATAACTAAAAATATAACCGAATTGAGAACCTATTCTTTTTTTAGGAGAAATAGGTTCTCAAAACTAATAATATGATAATATTCGAGAAAAAAACAAAAAAAAAACCTATCAGTGGGAATATTAAAAAGCTGATTATACTGTGGCAATGAACAAACTAAACAATAGTATAGCATTTTACCAATGAAACACTAATTGTTTTTTACCAATGAAGGACATGACTTCCAGGAATTTCGTTAGTACATTTTACACCTTTACAAATAATTACGACAACTGATTCAAGACTTTTCTTTTATGGTGGGAAAAAATCATCCAATGACATCTCCCGCTCGGGAGAAAGTGTCCGATTCTTACTGACTAAAAGACCCACCCCGTTCCTTCTAGCCTTCATACCGGGGCTCGAGCTCCCTTTCGAAACTAACCCTGGCCACAGTAGGCTTCGACCCAGATGGGTCCCTGCTGTTGCTGACAACTCCTTGAGGCGCGCGGGAACTTGGGCTTGGTCCGGACAGCGAGCTACCCATTGCTCACTGTCCGCAAGCCCGCGCCTACGGTGGCCGGAAATCGGGATCAGAATCCCGGCGGCGGCGGCGGTGGCGAGAACGCCGTTGCCTGATACGGTCGGCCTCCTCCTTGGCGAGCATTACTGCTTCGCAGAAATCGGCGACCGCCTGCCACTCCTCCTCGCTCCGGACCATGGCCTCAACAAAGGCCCGGCGCGAGAGGTAAAAACCCATCTACACTAATACGAGTATAATAATAAAGAGGTAATGTTTGTTTTTTTGTTAGTTTGTTTTTTTTTGTTTATAGGAGGTAATCTCTGAAAGTACTGGTCCGATTGCTATATTTTTTTCATCGATAGAAAGCTAGAGTGACATAGGCTATAATTTATGTACTTACGCGGGCGAAGCTGCGGGCAAAACCTAGTTCTTCACAACTATCGGACAATTCCCTAGGCCCGACTCAGGACCCGTCTCGTCGGAGGATCCTTCCTTTTCAAAGAGGTTTGTGTAACTATACTCTGTTCCACTTACGTTTTAATACATAAACAGGGTTATTTGTAAAACACTGGTAACCTGTCAGGACTATGTTACTAACATCATAAACAACAACTTATGTTCTATGACTTTTAAAAATGTATCATATTTTAGTTCATCAGATTTTCATACAAAAATAAAAATATTTAAATTGAACGTTTTAAATATTACGAAGTCTATGCAACAGTACAAAAGCAGATGGGATCGGACGACGGGGGTGCTTGATGCACTTGCGTCGCTTCATACTAACGTAAGCCAGTATAGAAAAATACAGAGTTGAAATGTGTTAGATGAAAAAAACGAAATCTTGGAGGTTTGTTTTTGGTAAATGAATTGTGTTTTGTAAAAAGTCATAGAACAAAAATTGTTGTTTATTATATTAGTTATATTTTTTTATTCATTAGCTACATCGATAATCTTAATATAACATCTGCCAAACTGCATAGCAGTTTGTCGGCAGGGCGTTCTTGCGCTTACGTTAAATCATATGAGAACCGTGCAGATTGAGCCTGAGATGGTCTAAGTCTGAGTTAAATAACGACTCATCCTATTGTCTGTCCACATCATATTTAAGTTTATAATTTATATTTAAGGTCACCCCCCAAGTTTGTAGGAAGGTACTCGTTGTGAGGTAACCAGATGCAGCCCCACAACACTAACCTACCGAGATCAACATAGCGCAGCAACTACGGACACATAGACAAATAATGTTTCCTTAGAACATTTTTTAATTTTTAAATTGTTTTCAGTTATACATTATACAGTCCTGCAAGTTTGTTAGTGTTTTACGAATAACCCCTGTATAAACAGAAACTGTTCCCCGATCAATAATGGACCATACATCATAAAAACTACCATGAGTTAAATGATAAATGATCTTTATTTTGCAAGTAGGTTTTATAAAAACACTTTTACACGTCAATTTTTTTTTCGTCAATTAATGCTAGATGAGGCCGGTGTTTCCTAGCTGACTACCCTGAGAAGAAACACCAAAACAAACTCAGGGGTTAAAGTCTCTTTTAAAGTCCATACAGCAAAACATATAATGGTCAAATCATATGAGAACCGTGCAGATTGAGCCTGAGATGGTCTAAGTCTGAGTTAAATAACGACTCATCCTATTGTCTGTCCACTATTTCTAAATAATATTTACCAATCAATTTTCAATACAGAATTACCATACCGTTTGTGAATTATAATTATTTTTATTAATTAATGGAAAGAATAGAAGGCCATCAATCATGTTTTGAAATTGAAGAAAAAAGTCTATACTTAATTATTATATGCTCGTATCTAACCAGGCGTATTACTTTGTGTAATTTATTTCATCACCACTGCTCTCAAAGCGGTGAAGGAAAACATTGTGAAGAAACCAGCATGTCCTAGAACCAAAATATCGAAGACAAGTGACATCTACCAGCCCAAACTGGGCCCGCGTGGTGGATTACGGCTCATTCCCTCTCCTAGAGAGGAGGCTTGAGTTGGAACATTTTAAAAGGCTGATTATGCTTATACTATGCTACCAGCAGCTTAGCCCGTTTCATAAAAGAAAATTATCCCAAGAGCACTGATTCCTGCGATAAACAATATCTTATGAGCTATTCCAGGACATAGTCTGACAAGTTTCATCGAAATTCGTTCAGCCATTTTAGCGTGAAAAAGTAACAAACATATAAATGCACATTCACCTTTACAATATTAGGGTGATAACATCATGACGGTTTTTCACGTATTATAAGCAGGTTATAGATAGATAGGTATATGGACTGCGGGATTGTTCAAAAGAATCACCGGAGTCCCAAGCAACTAAAGGAACACAAGTAGATTTTTACATAAATCTTACACTCCCTCTCGCACTACCCAGAGCAGGAAAAGTTATTTGATGATTTCGCACCAATAACGAAATTACTGTCGAGATTTAAAATTTCCGAACCTCGACCTTGGAATCGAACGATGACACCGTAAACCAATCACGTACTTACAAGACCTATTCTCTATTTAACAGGAAACCACATATTTAAATAAGTACCTCCACGGGCTATATCTGTAAACAAAACAATCAAAAATAAAGATTGTCAAACAAAAAAAAAAACTTTTGTAACAAACTGCTTTTTAATGTCCGCATAAAGATGTGTTTTTATGGTTCCGTAGTCAACTAAGAACCCTTATAGTTTCGCCATGTCTGTCTGTCCGTCCTCGCTTAATCTCTGTGACCGTTAGCACTAGAAAGCTGAAATTTGGTACCGATATGTATATCAATCACGCCGACAAAGCGGTAAAATAAAAATTGGAAAAAAATGTTTTATTAGGGTAGCCCCCCTATATGTAAAGTCCCCTATGTGTAAGACTTTCTAGGAAAATTATTTTGAACTTGATGGAAACGTTGTACAATAAAGACAAAAGGGTTCCACAAAATAATTTCTGGACTAAGTTTGTAGTATAATCGTATATGCCAGCATTTTTTTAACCTCATAAGTGGGTACACTTATTGTGATGGACGGGAAACTACGGAACCCTACACTGAGCGTGGCCCGACACGCTCTTGGCCGGTTTTTTTAATGTTCGCATAAAGATGTGTTTTTTCCACTTCATGATGGACGGTAACTTGACAAATACCGGTAATCAACGACTTGTGGTAAGTTTTGTATTTGTACTTAATGGTACGTAAGTGCGTCTTCAGTAAACACTTTTATATCACTACCTACCAATTCTTTTTCTTTGAAATGAGAAATTATCATACACTAAATGTGTTTGCCTGTTATTTGGATGTCACCGAGGAGCTTTTAAACAAACTTGTGCGATTTGTTTTCAACCTTAAGGCGTATAGTCCCTTGAACCATCTGGCCGAAATTATGTGAACGCAACTTTCGCACTCGCCTTGGCGGCAGTACGCAAATCTGTGCATTTATTTGCGGCCAGCAGCGCCCAGAAAGCGCTTTAAATCCATTTTCTCTGCGAGAAATAGATTGATTTACATATGCAATGTTCACTTTGAAGAATATTTAACCACCAATTTTTATGTGTAAAAATGTTTCTAAAGGTTCAAGCCGTTTCGAAGGAGTAGGGAAAAGTTGCGAAAAGTCGCGAAATTGCTAAATTTTTTTTTTTTTGACAAAAGTGTTCATTGCTTGTTAAAATCAAATGTTGATATTATTGTTCATGAATCTATAATAAACATATATTTTTTTCAAACCAATTAGCCGTTACGGAGTGGTAGGCCTCAGAAAATCACTGTTTTATGGCACTTTTCGGGCGCTTGGCCCTTAAGAAGTATGATCATGTCTCAGGCTTTCGCAAGGTACTCAAGTGGGTCCCTATTCGACTTCGCAGGAACACTCGGACATTATGTCTGCTATTTAACATCCTTTTTAGGGTTCTGTAGTCAACTAGGAACCCTTATAGTTTCGCCATGTCTGTCTGTCCGTCTGTCCGTCCTCGCTTAATCTCTGTGACCGTTAGTACTAGAAAGCTGAAATTTGGTACCAATATGTATATCAATCACGCCGACAAAAAGGTAAAATAAAAATTAGAAAAAAATGTTTTATTAGGGTAGCCCCCCTATATGTAAAGTGGGAAGTGATTTTTTTTTTTATTTGAACCCTAAGGTGTGATATATTGTTGGACAGGTATTTAAAAATGAATAGGGGTTTACTAAAATCATTTTTGATAATGTCAATAATTTTGGAAATAATCGCTCCAAAAGTAAAAAACAATGTCGTCGTCCCCCTCTAACTTTTGAACCATAAGTTTAAAAAATCTGAAAAGTAGAACTTTATAAGGACTTTCTAGGAAAATTATTTTGAACTTGATGGAAAGGACAGTTTTTGTACAAAAAAGGCAAAAAGGTTGTACAAAATAATTTCTGGACTAAGTTTGTAGTATAATCGTATATGCAAGCATTTTTTTACACTCATAAGTGGGTACACTTATTGTGAAGGACGGGAAACTACGGAACCTTACACTGAGCGTGGCCCGACACGCTCTTGGCCGGTTTTTAACCCTAAAAGCTCCTCTTACCTGCGGGAACGTTTCTCCTACTCGCGTCCTTCTGATGCACCTTGCAGGTCGCATCCTTAAATCCCCTCCCCACTCCACCGATTTCTATTCCTGCTCCTTCACTTCGCACGTAATACTGGAATTCACTTCCGCCTGACATTTGGGGCTACATATAAATAGTTAAATAAATAATTATATTATTTCCCATTAAAAAAAAACTCTTTAAGAACAAGGGATTTTTTTACAATTAATAAACTAGTTTTGACCACTGTTTTACCTGATTGTAAGCGACAAAGTAGTCGAATAATATTAAACAATAAAAGAGTAACCGTGGAGTTTCTTGCCGGTTCCTCTCCATAGGAAACAACCAATTTGGAATCGTGCACTAGCTTCTGACGTTTTAAAAGTGCCCATGTAGGCCTATGTGAAATAAAAACTTTTGAATTTTGAAAATTGAAATGGGTTACACCAGTCGCTGTCTCGTTTTCGAATTCATGAAAGAAAAATGCCTCGCCAAAGCTTTTTCGCACACGTATAAATTTATCCACGCTACGCCTCTAATCATATTAATATTTCTCGCTCTAAAGTGAAGGAATATGTCCTTCAGTTGTCCCTTGCGTTACAGAGCCTCAGTAACTTTTAAAAAAAATCCCGTGACGGCGTCGGCCCTCCCGGACGTCTACGATTTTGCTGACATCTTTTTGAGGTTCGTCATCAACCTATTTACTTCTGAGAAGTTATTCTCACAATTATGCTACCTATGTTTTTAATCGACTTCAAAAAAAGAGGAAGTTTTCAATTTTACTGAATGGTTTTTAATAGTTATCCAAATTTTTTTCAAAGACACCATTTGTGAAAAATAATCTGTTTCCTCTACTACTATGTTAGAATTTCAAAGATCAGATTTTTTAGATAGTCTAAAAGTAGTCACGGCGCGACGCGTCACTGTAAGAACACAATAAGTTCATCTAAAAAAAACAACGATATGAGTAGGCAAGTTTAGAGCAATAGCATTTATTAAGCACGGTACTATCAATTTCAGTCTTTTATTCAGAGTTTTTTTTTAATTTCCTCCTATTTCGTTTTCCTAATTGGTCATCGAAGAAATATACAAAGACAGTAGCGACATCTATGACGCAACACAGGAACTAAAATCAAATCCTGCATCGCGATAGTAGAGTTCTTCGCGCGATTAGAACATATATCAATAACCGGAAATCTTCTATCGCACATATGCCCAGACCAGATAAAATACCCTTCTGGTCAGAGGATTTTCACTTTTCAGAGAATGTTTGCGGCACTTTAGCTTCACTCTATTCCGCATACTTCTAAAAGACAAATAATAATATTTTGATACAAATAGAGAAAATTTGCTATCAAACGTCATTTTTTACTAAGCGTTTACTAAGCTAATAACCGTTGGTTGACGTACGAATCGTGCGAAAAACTGTCAATGGCGTGTCTAAAAAGCGGTAGGGATTAGAGGCGGGTTTCGAGTAAGCGGTATTGGAAAATAACATTCTGTATTTATAAACAAAATACGATAACCTAGTGGTAGTAGTGAAGATAGTTGTCGCTAAGTAGGTATAAACAGGAAAAACCATAAGATAATAAATTGATTTCCGTCCTGATGACTTCAAAGTCGGTGACTAGTAATTAAACGCTTCCTTTTGTAAGAACAATATAAATAAGCATTTGCATAGAGGTATCAAGGAAAATTATGAAACTGCGTATGTTTATACATTTTAATTTTATAACCACCTTCAAATATGTTAGTTAATTTTCAATTCGACTACATGTGTTATTTTTTGGGTATCTTGTCCAGCGATATTTTCACCAAATGCTAACCGATTTGATGATTATCTTCTTATCTTTGTGGTCTGGATTCCGCACTTAGACTTTATCGGACCATTGTACATGAGCTATGGCGGCCTTTACTCCAACCAGCCCACCTCATTCCAGAAACAGATGAGTCTCTTCAGTTTGCTCAGGGCGTCCATTAGTGAATTCGGTGCTCCCAAGGTTCTTGTTCGTATCTCGCTGACGGCTGTGCACTCAAGGAGCACATGCGCGACAGATTCTTCTCATTCCATGTATCCTCTGCACAGAGGGCTATCTGTAATATTCATTGTGAAAAAGTGTTTATTCAGGGAGCAATGTCCGGTGATGCCCTGTCCCTGCCACCAGACGCAGGCTGCCTCTATCTAATCGTAGAAGGTTACTAGATTTGATGATTATTTGCTGTTTGAAAGAGCAACACAGCGGGGTTGTAGTAAATCGTTTATTTTTAGCATAGGGCACATCTATATATATTGAATACCTATTTCCCTTAGTCACGCCATCACGCGTGAACGGCTGGACCGATTTCGCTAATTCTTTTTTGTTGTGTTTGTTATTGTGAGAAGGTTCTAATGAAAAAAAAATTAGGATAGTAGAATAAGGTAGAATAGGGTAGAGTAGGGTAGGGTAGGGTATATTAGGGTGAAGTAGGGAAGAGCGGGAGCGAAGCCGCGGGCAAAAGCTAGTTTACAATAATGTTTTTTAAATATTTATAAAACTAGATAGTGGCGCTAATGAGTCATTTGCATATGATGAATCTTTATTTTGCATGCAATATGGCCATTTAGAGGTATTTTTATACACAATATTGCGATTATCTTCACAAGATCTATGTGAGAAAAGACATTACTTTTTATGGCTTGAGTGAAGCCAAGAGTGAATAGGTTACTTCTAGGCAAGCTCGAAAATCTCGCAGCCTGCGCAAGCTTCGGTTCGAAAGGGCCTTGTCAATGATGGTGACATCTCTTTGAGGTGATATCTCGGTCAATTGTAGACCGATTTTGAATTTTTTTTGTTTGGAAGGTTATGCTTCCAAGTTGGTCTCATAGCTAAAAAGTGTAAAATAGAAACCTTTTTACAAAAAACAAATTAACCGACTTCAATATTCACTGAAAAGTACAAAATAAAATAACGAAGGGACAAAACTATTATAGAAACACCAACTTCCGAAATTAAAGTTATTTTGTACTTTTTAGTGAACATTGAATTCGGTTATATTTTTTTTTTTTTTGTAAAAGTTTTTTATTTAATTTAACATAACACGGCTCAAGGACAATTACACACATTAAAGACAAAATACATAAAAAAGACATTAAAGACATTTTTGAAAATAGAAAATAATAATGAAATATAACTACACGACAGTGGAGTTTTGTGAGATGAGCGTTTGAACACTCATCTCACAAAACTCCAAACAGATATAGAAAATGATCTTCCATTCATCCGCGAACACGTCATAATCAGGTTCAGCATCCAAGAGAGCGTTGAACGCGGAGATTGCAAGAGGTACAAGGAGGGAACGTACGAGGATTGGTCGAGGTACTGGGCTCGGGCGACGATAAGACTCCCAGAAACAGCAATTGATGTCTCCGATTACGGCTATAGTTAATGGGAGCAAACAGTTGGCAAAGCTCGTCGTACAGTTCAGGCACAAAATAGATAGATACAGAAGTCAATCTCATGTATGTACTTCACTTTTTCTACCTACGCTAGGCGATCGCGCTACGGTCAGCGCGTTGCGCCGAACTGTACGAGTGCGACTACCCGCGGCGTATATACATCATGTCCGTGAGCGGTGTCTATGTGTGCGTTGCTCGAGCGCGCTTTTTTAGATTGTCTTGTACCTATCTAATTTGTGCTTCAGGAGGATATATTTTCCCGTGACGATCAATGGCTTAACTTGATCCATAACAGACAGTGACCTGTCTATTACAGAAATTTCATTACTGGCACCATATTTGTTCGTTCAACTAACAGTAGCGCCACAGTCGCTTCTGGAAGTTGCCCATCGTACACGACGCCTAATAGCACGTGTTTATATTTATATACGTCCGTTACGCACACAATCGTGAGAAAGACATGTTTGTTCTATCGTTAGCCTTCATTATTATTATTATTTAGCCTTTGTTTCTTTATTCGGTCAAAAGCATAAGGATGTCCTATTCCTTTTTTTTAGGTAAATGTACTCTGGCGCAGTCAGCGAAATTTTTTTTTTCCGCATTGCAGAACGGAGTGAAATTGTATCTACAGTGCGTTTGTAGCGACATCTATGGCGCCACATAAGAACTACGAAGAAAGTACGAAACCCTGCATCGCACAATCAAAGTTCTCTGCGCGATTTGAACATATACGACAGCCTGAAAAAAATTTTGAATAAAGCATACAACGTTGGACTCCATTCCAATTGTTTCAAATACCGAAATCGCCACGCCGCAATACCGTATCTCTCCATCCAACAACTTCCTTGTAGACTTTTTTTTTAATAAAACCCTATTCCCCTCCTAAATTCTCCATAAAGTGAAGCGACTACCGTTAAAATCGATTTATACAATCATTAAAATCATCGATACCTACTACCCGCTCATTTGTCTTAATATAATTAAAAAAAAATGATACCTCACACTATGAATTACGCCCGTATCGTAGGAGCGCTCACAAACACGTTAAGTCTCACACAAGACACCCAGAACCGGAACACCTATCTGTAGGCCATACACATATTTTTAAACCACTCAGTAAGGGTAAGTCGAACTGAGAGGGTTGTACCTAAGTATAATTTCGTAGTTTGAATAAAATTCCGTACATAATAAATTATTATTTATTTATTTCAATAAGCTGCTTTGTAAAGTGTTCCATTACAAAGCAGCTTATTGCTTCGCGCGTGCATTTCACGTTCGCATGAAGCGCGCGCGGTGCAGGGGCTTATTACAAACGAGCCACGCACGTACAGCATGCGCCGTTCGCAAGCGGCTCGCGAGCGGCGCATTCGCCAGGTCTGGACGCACCTTTATTTTCGTCGTTTAGTTATACCGCGTACATCGAAGGACTGGAACATTTTTCCTGCTGCGATCTTCCCGTCCGATTATAATTTAGATATCTTCACGTCTAGAGTGAATAGGCTCTTAATAAACTAGTGCGCCTCTCAACACAATTGCATGACTGCTTCCCATCAAATGGGATCGCAGTCAAGCTCTAGTTTCTCAACCTTTTATGAACTACTACCCCCAATACAAGAAAACCAAACTTCCAACGCCCCCCTTTACATAATAGTTAATTACTCCTACTAATTTTATGTCTTTCATTATCTATTAATAATCATAAATTTAATTTAATTCTCTCTCTCTGTAATTGTCCTACTCGTGATCGTAGTTGAAGGTCGTGATTATTAATTAATTAAAAATACTTAAAACATGTTGATATAACGCCTCTCATTTGCCTTTAGACCCACTACCGTCCCCCATGAAAAGCTACAGCGTTCACTAGGAGGCAATACCGCCCCCGTTGGGAATTTATGCTCTAGTTTATATTATCAATAAAAAAAAAAAAAAATATTACAATTTCCGATTTAGGTACTTAGATACCAAAAAACCCCGAGGTTAAATAAAGTATATATTTTTTATCTCTCACCCATGTCACATTTCATGGGGTATTCATTTTTATCTCGAAAAAAAGCATACGAACGAAACCAAGAGGGCAATTAATTTATATTAGGTCCAGAAATTGATGTTTTAAAAAGGGTCAATTTAAGCTGCCATAAATTTGGATCGACACGGCATTAGTTATTAGGAATAAGTTCAAATATTTTTTATATTTTAAGCGTGTTATTTTTTTATAAGAAATTAGTTATTCATTTATTTCTCTGGGTTTTAAATTATCTGTAATATCGCTATATTGATAACAGAAATAAAACCTTTACATGACTTCCAAGACACGCGAAGTCACACCACTATCTTTGCAATTCCTAGTTGCTATTATATATATATATATATATATATATATATATATATATATATATATATATTTATTATTATTATTGAGAGACTTGCCCTTGAACACTATCTCACCTGATAGTGAGCGATGATGAGGTCGACGTTGGATCACGCTTGCCTAGACAAAACCTATTCACTATTGATTTGAAGACCCTTAAGTTGTAGCTATCAGGAAACACAGACTCCAGCAGAGAATTCCACTTCTTAGCTGGGCGCACAATTATGAATATACCAAATGGATCGATTCCATTGCACTTGTTGCTCAACCCGGGAATCGAACCCACGGCCACACACAGCTGCTGCGACTACTACCCGTGACCAACGAGGCAGTTCTTAATCTTGATAACACTAATTAAAAAACGCAGAGTTACACTTCCTCTCAATTAAAAACACTGGCGCGTCATCTCCGCAATTAACTTACGCACAATCAAATTTTTTTGTATTATACTCTCAGCGAGGAAAAATGTGACCAAAACCCTACACGCGAACTTGTGTTCCAACTAAAGTAATTGGTTGTAACACAAGTTGGCGGCTGTAAAAACAATCTGGCCAAATGGGGTTTCCTCGACCCATCTCTAACACAGTGCCAGTGTGGAGCCTCTCCACAAGACGTGAGTCAACTGCTATGCTGCCCATCCTGCGTAACGACCTGCAGTTTTCAGGATCTATACGAGGCCAACAATAGAGCTGTACAGGTTACCAAATATTGGTCAGAGGAAGTATCGTTTGAGAGCATCGACATGAAAAGAAAAAGAAGAACTAAACTAATTCTTTTTTTATATTTGTCCTTTGAATCGGAAATTAACAAGGGACAAGGGTCAGTTCAATGAAATATTTTAACAAAATTAAGGAAACGAGAAAAACATTGGATTTTTAATCTCAACCCAAATCATGTATCACATCTGATACCATAAATAAGGCGCGAGTGAACCCTAAACTGTATCTTAAAATAAAACAAAAACATAAAAATATATTGCTTGTTTGACTTGTTGTAGTTTTTTTTTTTATTGTTGATAGTTTCGCGCTTAACCGCTATCTCACCTGATGGAAAGCGAGTATATAGTTGGTTTAATCGAGTGGCAACACACTTACGAGTCGTAGGTCGCTGGCTCAAACCCAGCCAGGCGCATTACTTTGTGTAATTTATTTTTCATTACTCATACTCTGAAAGTGGGTCTGAAGTTGCCTGAGGAGCGGGCTGAAAGTTCTACTTTTCATCCCTAGGGAGTTTTACTTTACAACTGACAGCTGTCAAATTATTAAAAAAAAACTAGTTCTATCTTCAGGTTTCTATTGAACCATGTTCCAATTTTCCACACAGCCAGTCAATCACAGCGCGATATAAAATTGAAATAACTTAAAGATAAGTATTAAATAAATAATTTTATATTTTTAAGTGATTTATTTGTTCAACTATTTCTTTAAAAAGCTTTATTTTTAAAAGATTACAATTAATTTCTAATTTTTCATTAATGAGGCTGAATAGCTGGCCGGCCGCAGAAAAAAAAAACAAAATGGCGGGAAAGTGGCAATCAGTCGTTGGTTTTTTCGAGTTTCGTTTACATTTCCGTACAACAGAGATTTGTATTAACACGTTATGTTTATCAGATTAAAATAGTGACTTAACGCCTAATTTAATAAGAGAAGAGGCTAAAGCAGTAGTGGAATACCTTTTAACGCCTAAATCAGAAGAAAGATACCTACTTAAAATCATAGTTACGACGACTCCGGTTTTACAAACTTTTTATTTTATTTTTAGTTTCCTCGTATTCGTAATGAAAAGCACAGTGTTTACCTCGGGGTGAAAGTAACCCATTTAACCCCTCGAATTAGCGACCTCGCTCCGCTCGCCCGCCAACTCCTTCTCGGGACGAAATGAGTTACTTTCACCCCTAGTGTAACAATGTACTATTATCACCACTGCACTAAAAACGGTGAAGGAAAACAACGTGAGGTACATGACATTCAGTATGGGGCCGTATTCACCATTGTGATTATGGCCCATTCCATCTCTTAGACAGGAGGCCTCAGTCCCGCGAGGAGGAGTGGCAGGCGGTCGCCGACTTCTGCGAAGCAGTAATGCTTGCAAAGAAGGAGGCCGACCGCATCAGGCAACGGCGCTCTCGCCGCTGCCGCCGGGATTCCGATCCCGATTTCCAGCCACCGTAGGCGCGGGCGGGGACAGTGAGCAACGGGTAGCTCGCTGTCCGACCGTCCGGTAACTAATCGGACCAAGCCCAAGTCGTCGACGGTGCGACTGTTTCAGCGCGCCTTAAAGATTTGTCAGCAACAGCAGAGGCCCAGCTGGGTCGAAGCCTACCGGGGCCAGGGTTAGTTTCGAAACTCGAGCCCCGATATGAAGGCTTGAAGGAACGGGGTGGGTTCTTAGACAGTAAGAGTCTGACACTATCTCGCGGTCCGTCCAAGAGCGGGGGTTGTTGCATTGATGATTTACCCACCAAAAAAAATCCCAGCTGTGGAAACATTAAAAGGCTGAATATACTTATACTATATGTTCAAATCGCACGGAGAACTTTAATAGCGTGATGCAAAGTTTCGTAGTTCAGTTCTTATGTGACGCCATAGACAATTTCCCACCTCAAAAAAAACTGTCGGGTGAATGGCCATCTTTAACCACATGTATGTACATTTATAAACTAACAATGGTTGACAAGGCCATACCACAATACTCAGAACTAATTATGAACAAAAAATGTTGACTTACATGTGTGAGGTGCGCATACCTTAGATCAACCACGAGAAATAATCAAAAAAATATTACTACACTCTAGTAGAAACGTTTCTGAGAACTTAAGTGCGTACGCAATTCGAAAATATCCACAACTTAGACGTTCGTTCCGTCACGCATGCAGCCTCTTCCTTTGCTAGCATTACTGCTTCGCAGAATGAGGCAACCGCCTGCCACTCCTCCTCACTCCAGACCATAGCCCGAACCAGGGCCCAACGTGAAAGATCGCCTCCGCCGATCGCGCCTACAAGGACCCGGCAGTGCTCTGCCCAGGCGGGTACACCTCTTCCGTATGCTCCACCGTGTCCTCCGGGCGGTCCACCCATTGCTGACACCAGGTTAAGAGGACTTCAAGTAGTACTTCCGAATTTTACGCTAGAAGGATTTTATTTTCAGCTTTTTTGATGTCAAGAGGAAAGGGACCCAGCCGGGTCGAATCCTACTGGGGCCAGGGTTATCCGAAAGGGCGCTCGAGCCCCGGTATGAAGGCTAGAAGGAACGGGATGGGTCTTTTAGTCAGTAAGAATCTGACACTATCTCCCGATCCACCCAAGGGCGGGGGATGTCAATGCATGATTTTTCCCACCAAAAAAAAAAAAAAATGTCAAGAGGAAGCAATCCAGAGTTTTATGGTTGAGACAACGTTAAAATTAGACATAACCCAGTACGTTGAGAACGAATATGAAGAAGTATGTTTTTGGAAGCTTGAAAATTAAGATTATCTAACTATTTTGAACAATCCTGCAGTATGAACAACACATTGAAATAATATAGTTTACTCGTAAATTGTCAATTATACTCGTAACCAGGGATATAACGGAGGTCATTATATCGGAACCGAAGGCGGAGTCGGAGTTTTTAAATTTAATTTATCGGAGTCGGAGCCGGAGTCAGAAGTGGTAGCAGGAGAGAGATTTTTTATTTATGGACAATTAAAACATTATTCAGGCAATATTTTTTTTTTTCATTTTAATTTTGTAATGATTTAGTTGATGAACATGTCCTGTGCGTTAACAAATTAACAACAAGTGAAAAAATAATTGACAATAAAGTGACGTAGCGGGAGTCAGGGGCATTCCGGACCTCCGATTAAAACCTCCGATTTAAAAGTATCGGAGCCGAAGTTGGAACCGAAGGTGTAATCATATCGGAAGTTCCGACTTAACGGAGTCGGAGTCGAAGCTCCGTAACATAGGTGTTCGTAACTAACTGAAATCAAACTAAAATTATGGCGCCAAATAACTCTTCTTGGCTTCCGGAGACCTACCTTCGTGATAACCACGACCGCTCTGGCAAGAGTGAAACGACCAAGAAGAAGAAGATGAATTAATTGTACCTATATTCTAATTTATGGGTCGAACCATAATCTGTCTTTTATTTAAGATGGGAATTCATCAAATAAGTTCTCACGCTCTAAGTGGAGCGAAAGGGAGTGCCAGACTTTTACTGACTAAAACCCACCGTGTTCCTTCAGACGCCCTTAGCATTCCAGGATCACGGTATCTCTTTCAAACAATCGCTCAGAGGCCCAAATCTGCTAATTTTATAAATTCGTCATTCCAACACGATGCCATCGTCACTTTGCTAAAAGTTCGTAATCTGCTAATTCATGATCAATCATTGATCGGTCAATGGTCTCGCAATGGACTTAGTGGTAAAATTACTATATCGACCATATTAAAAACAATGACTGCACAATGACATTCTAATTATAGTTCACTGGTCAAAAGAACTGTCAAAATTTTAGCAGATTACCGCATACTTCAGATATTCATTTGTCAAAAGTACAAGATTACCGTTTGTTTCAATGGAGTGTACTGACACTCCATTGAAACAAACAATATGTAATAGCAGACTTTAGGCCCAGCCCTATGGATCTAGGTAAATACACACTTTCCAAGACTATTCTAATTAGGATTCCGTAGTCAACTAGGAACCCTTATAGTTTCGTCATGTCTGCGTCTGTCTGTCTGTCTGTCTGCACTAAAAAGCTGAAATTTGGTACCAATATTGTTATGATTTTTAAAGAAAATATTCATAAATCGTTCAACTTCCAATAATAAGCGATAGATGGCGCTAGTAGTTACATGAACTTTAGACATTCATTGTAGATATTAAGTAATAATTTATAATATTACACTTTATGGATTTGTTTTGTATAATATATCATATCTGTTAAAATGAAATATTTACTTGCAGTTAATTATTAGATAAACTCTAATGTATATTAGATAGTCAATCTCTTTACTTTGCGCTGATTGGTCGGTCAGTCGACCGAGTGTTTGTGAAAGTGGGTAGTAGCAAAACACGGGGGTTTTTGTAACGATCTTTTGGGACAGGGCGGACTGCTTTGAGTTGTTGAACAGAAAACATGTCCGACTAATCTGTGTATTTGTAAATGATTGTTAATAGAACGTAAGTATGAAATTGTGTTTATCAAAGTGAATAAAATATTTATACAATTTATCCTGGAGTGTTTGAATTGTTACAATTCAGAAGTGACACGGACCAGACAAAAAGGTATGGTTGAACAAATATTATAACGATTATCGAGAAATTTTCAACGCCCACCAATGTTAATTTCTATATCACATAGATACATAGTCGTTAATCTATCAACTATTCACATTAAAACTGTCAGCAGACAAATAATCTCGATATAACCTACAAAATTTTTAATTAATATACATTTTGAGTACTATTTCTTGTATAAGCGTTTGGTCGGGGCTACACTCCGATAACGTTCATCTTAACAGACGTTTAACATGTGTTAGATAAACAAATTGAGAGAGAGAGCCAGAGCTTCACTCTGGTAGCGTTTTGATTTCTTTGTTTTACTTCTCACATCGACAATATATACTGCATTACGATCACGCATTATCTAAATATGACACATTATATAATAACACATGAAATATTCAGGGTAATTGTTAATACATCGTAGCACTGATTTTTAAATCTCTATCTAATGATAAAGTATCGTATTGATTTTAATTCATTAAACCCCAAGCGAACGCCTGCGTTCGCGCACCTATTGTCTTTCAATTGTGTCTGCAATTATCACAATTGAAAGGTTAAATATTTTATATCGAGACATGATATGGGTGAACTATGTATGTTCATCGGATTATGTTAGGGGGTGAACTATGTATGTTCATCGGATTATGTTAGGGGGTGAACTATGTCTGTTCATCGGATTATGTTAGGGGATGGACTATGTATGTTCATCAGATTATGTTAAGGGTGGACTATGTATGTTCATCGGATCATGTTAGTGGATGGACTATGTACGTTCATCGGATTATGTTAAGGGTGGACTATGTACGTTCATCGGATTATGTTAAGGGTGGACTATGTATGTTCATCGGATCATGTTAGTGGATGGACTATGTACGTTCATCGGATTATGTTAAGGGTGGACTATGTATGTTCATCGGATCATGTTAAGGGTTGGACTATGTACGTTCATCGGATTATATTAAGGGTGGACTATGTATGTTCATCGGATTATGTTAGGGGGTGAACTATGACCTGTTCACCAGTGTACATATGTGTACGATCTTACTAGAAAGTACACTACCCACTAGTTGTGTGTAGGCGCATCGTTGCCGGTTGATAGTGAGCTATGTATGCTTGCTAAATTCTCTTATTCTTAATTATGCCTACAAATATGTGCAGTGATAACAGGAAGAGGTTATGTGTGCCTAAATTGAAGCTAAATGAGCTTGAGATTTATTTATTTTTTTTAGCCAAATGTGCCAAGTATTTTAGACCAGTATCATACTCACCCAAATTTCTTACTGATGGTGACAGGCTCGTGTATTGAATCATTCGATTCCCTGCAAATGTGTGAACTGAATGGTATTGATATGCGCGTCATGTTCGTAATCGAACGTTGACAAGACTAAACACCTCTTATATGCTGGTGATTCATTTTAGTTTCTATATTTCAAATTGGGTTGCTTTTCCTTTCTTTATTTTCATCGAATTCGTATAATGATAAATGATAAATGATGAATGAAAAATGATAAATGATAAATGATAAATGATAAATGATAAATGATAAATGATAAATGATAAATGATAAATGATAAATGATAAATGATAAATGATAAATGATAAATGATAAATGATAAATGATAAATGATAAATGATAAATGATAAATGATAAATGATAAATGATAAATGATAAATGATAAATGATAAATGATAAATGATAAATGATAAATGATAAATGATAAATGATAAATGATAAATGATAAATGATAAATGATAAATGATAAATGATAAATGATAAATGATAAATGATAAATGATAAATGATAAATGATAAATGATAAATGATAAATGATAAATGATAAATGATAAATGATAAATGATAAATGATAAATGATAAATGATAAATGATAAATGATAAATGATAAATGATAAATGATAAATGATAAATGATAAATGATAAATGATAAATGATAAATGATAAATTATAAATGATATCATAAATGATAAATGATAAATGGTAAATGATAAATGATAAATGATAAATGATTGATGATTGATGATTGATGATTGATGATTGATGATTGATGATTGATGATTGATGATTGATGATTGATGATTGATGATTACTGATTAATGATTAGTGGTTGGTGATTGATGATTGATGGTTGATGGTTGATGGTTGATGGTTGATGGTTGATGATTGATGATTGATGATTGATGGTTAGTGATTGATGATTAGTGATTGGTGATTGGTGATTAATGGTTAATGATTAATGATTGGTGACTAATGATTAATGATTGATGGTTGATGATTAATGGTTAATGGTTGATGATTGATGATTGATGATTGATGGTTAATGGTTGGTGATTGATGATTGGTGATGGATGGTTAATGGTTAGTGATTGATGATTAGTGAATGATCAGTGATAGTGCTTTGATGAGGCCAAGAGTGTCTTTGATGAGGCCAAACGTGACTTTGATGAGGCCCAACGTGCCTTTGATGAAGCTAAGTGTACCTTTGATGAAGCTAAGTGTACCTTTGATGAGGCCCAACGTGCCTTTGATGAAGCTAAGTGTACCTTTGATGAAGCCAAGCGTGCCTTGATGAAACCAAGCGTGCCTTGATGAAGCCAAGCGTGCCTTGATGAAGCCAAGCGTGCCTTGATGAAGCCATGCGTGCCTTTGATGAAGCTAAGCGTGCCTTTGATGAAGCCAAGCGTGCTTTTGATGAAGCTAAGCGTGCCTTTGATGAAGCCAAGTGGGCCATTTGATTTGGCCAGATGAGCCAATTAAGATTCGGGTTAAGTGTGCCCGGTGCAGATGAAGTTATCCTCAAGAGCGTAAGTAACGTATGAATTTACCTATAGTCTGACTACGTTGGTTTAATGCAGATGTTGTAAATGAATTGAATAATTTATTAAGTTTATTCATATCATTTTTGAACTGTTTATTGGATGAGATTTGAACATTCTGTTATAGTTTTTGAAGATATTATAGGTTTAGATAAATTGAATTGAAAGTATATTTTAACACTGGGATTTGATTCTTAAAGGAGTTTCAAATGAATGATACAAGTACTATTTCCTGTAAATGTTTTAACCACTGATTTTTTTTTTATTTTGAGGACTTGGATTCCGACAGAACTACAGAAGGAAAAATTGCCAGTTTTATTGAAAAATAGATAGTTCCTGGTTCAAACAGTACAGGCTTGAAGAAAAATGATGCAAAGAGACGATTTGGAAGGAATAAGACACCACCACGATGCAAGAAGCGAAGAGGTACCCCACGTTGGTCAAAGAGAGTGGTTGATTTTCAAGGAGGAAGGCGTTACAAGTATCGAGGTTTGAACATATCCATTGAAACTTTATGATACGGGAGTTCTACCACTTCTGTAAATTGTTAGAGAATTTAAGTTTGATTAGAAACAGTAATTATAATTGATTTGTATTAAGCAAGTAGGATCAGAAACTGACTATAAAATTTGTCTCAAAAACTTGCTAGTCTTACCAAGAGAAAATAGAAAATTTACGGAACCTTGCCAAGTTTTGTAAGTTAGCATCTCGTGACGAAGTGGTAAACTAAACTAAAATGATTTTATCTAATGGGCAGAATTATGGTCGGTTTCAAGCAGAAATGTTAGCTGGTAAGAATTAAGGTGTAACTTATGTGAATATTATTACGACAAATTAATGCTTATGTACGGATAACATATAAGTAAAAGAGCTGCAGATATGAGTTTAAACACACGGTATTAATGATAAATCTATTAGGAATTGAGCCAAACCATTAAATTGTAGACGAGGAAATGGATTTATCACACGTTTTCAATTCCTGTGACGTGTGCATACTGTAGCAGAGACTGATTCCATAGATAGAGAACACAATGATATTTATTTTACAAGTAGGATAAAATATATACTATTACATGACCATAACTAGTTCTCGTCGTCCAGACTGAAATCGAAGCCGGTTCGGAATGAATGATTTAAATAGAGCTAAATATTACATCGTTATTTATTCGGTTAAGGGGAAGATGGATTGAAAATCCATACACTAGAGTAGAGGACCAATTTCAGGGTTTCAAATAAAAATGAAGTTTGACGAACAGTGCGATCCGAACTTCATTATTGGAACCTTTACTTGGTACGAAATCACGCACATATGCTGCTAATATTATTTGAGAGATAATTTTAGTACAATTAAGCCCTAGGCCTCTAGCCGAAGGATCACCTTTATTCTAAATGCTTAAGTTTCTGTTTTATATTATGCTTCCAAATAATGAAAGTAATGAACTCTGACTAAACGAGTCGCCACACAACATGTAGCAACATGGTGGCTACAGATTTGTGAGTTTCGTTTAACCGCTGAGAGTGTAAGATCTAGGACGCGTATGTCGATACCTTAAGCCGTAATATCATGTTTTCCACAGAAATTAAGACGAATACTGTTTCTGTTTATAGTATTGAGACGAGAATTGATCTAAATATCAACTTTTTGAATACTTTGACTAGAGACACAATAGAGGGACAATGAGGGGCCGGCGTTTGCTTGGGATTAAATGAATAAGATCTAGATTCCAAATTCTTATAGCTGAACCCTATGAAAAACCTAATGACATGAAGTGAATTCAGTGCGCGTAGATAATGAAGAATACTTTCGAACAAAAAGCTGATCAATTTTACTTTATGCTTACAGTCTCGCATAATTAACATTGACCAATGGTTTTGAGTACCTAATTTAGTGTTGGTTATAAAACATATTTGACAGTAGTTTATTAACTTGAATAATAGTGCAATCATGGATTTCTTTTAGATACCCTACTATCAAGAGCTTTTGCGATAGTCATAGTATTGACCTTGTTTTTAAAGCTGTATATTGTCTAAGTCGAGCGCGGTTTTGCTAAAATGTATAACCACTATTTTAAATCCCCTAACAAAATAAAATGATTCCTATGACGAACACCAATGAAACATATACTTATGGCGTGTTATTAATTCTGTTAAATGTCCCACTAGACGGACTGCCACAAAACTACGTAAATATGTATCGTAATATTAATCTTTATCGAAATTAAGCATTATGTTATCAAGAGTATTTATGTAGAAGTAAAATTCTTTTTGTTTCATCTCGATCGGATATTTCGTTTAAAAGTTATCACGTGTGTAAGATGTTAAGAGTTGGTACCTATTAATGAGTTATGGGCCATGGAGTTTTTTTTATCAACGTAAAATCCTGTAATAATCTTTTTCGAAATATATTTGTTGATGATTGTAAGTATAAGATCTTTGAAGAGAAATAAATACATTTATGAACGCGGTAATTTTGAGAAATACTGATTTGATATGAAAACTATTTAAAATATTCAATAGTCCATTTATTGAGGGAGGCAATTATAGGCAATATTTTATCTCGGTATTTCCACGGAAACGAGAAAAACGCGGGTGAAGCCGCGGGGCACAGCTAGTACGTTATAAATTTTAAGATATGAAGTGAGCGTCAATATCTGGGTTAGACTAGCAAAAAGATACTTTCGTTATCAGTAAACTCCTTGATACAGCATACAGCATAAGTAGTTTAATAAAGATTAGTGGATCTGATTGCAATTATGAGGGTAAAATTGAATTTGCCTCATTTTAAAATTCATAGATTAACTATTCTTCGTGTGATGAATACTATAAATATATGACGTGACGATAAAGCAAATAATCAAGACTAAGCCGAATGTTATGATTATGAATGTAAGACTCGGTTCCTTGTAGAACTGGAATTAAGTTTCATAATTTTAATGAAAATATCCTATCATGTTAATTGTAGTCGTGCGTCAGGAGATCGCACGATGTCGGATGGCCGAATGTTATGATTTTTAAAGAAAATATTCATAAATCGTTCAACTTCCAATAATAAGCGATAGATGGCGCTAGTAGTTACATGAACTTTAGACATTCATTGTAGATATTAAGTAATAATTTATAATATTACACTTTATGGATTTGTTTTGTATAATATATCATATCTGTTAAAATGAAATATTTACTTGCAGTTAATTATTAGATAAACTCTAATGTATATTAGATAGTCAATCTCTTTACTTTGCGCTGATTGGTCGGTCAGTCGACCGAGTAAATGATAAATGATAAATGATAAATGATATTTATTTTGTAAATAGGTTTAAAAAACACTTTTACACGTCAATTTTTTTTTTTTTTTTTTTTTTTTTCGTCAGTTTATGCTAGATGTAGTGTAGATGTAGTCTAGATGTAGTATGCTAGATGTAGTGTAGAGTGTTTGTGAAAGTGGGTAGTAGCAAAACACGGGGGTTTTTGTAACGATCTTTTGGGACAGGGCGGACTGCTTTGAGTTGTTGAACAGAAAACATGTCCGACTAATCTGTGTATTTGTAAATGATTGTTAATAGAACGTAAGTATGAAATTGTGTTTATCAAAGTGAATAAAATATTTATACAATTTATCCTGGAGTGTTTGAATTGTTACAATATGTATATCAATCACGCCGACAAAGTGGTAAAATAAAAATTGGAAAAAAATGTTTTATTAGAGTAGCCCCCCTATATGTAAAGTGGGATGTGATTTTTTTTTAAATTTCAACCCTAACGTGTGATATATTGTTGGATAGGTATTTAAAAATGAATAGGGGTTTACTAAAAACATTTTTTGATAATGTCAATAATTTCGGAAATAATCGCTCCAAAAGTAAAAAAACAATATGCCCCCCCCCCCCCCCGTCTAACTTTTGAACCATAGGTTTAGAAAATATGAAAAAAATCGGAAAAGTAGAACTTTATAAGGACTTTCTAGGAAAATTATTTTGAACTTGATGGAAAGAACAGTTTTTGTACAAAAAAGACAAAAAGGTTGTACAAAATAATTTCTGGACTAAGTTAGTAGTATAATCGTATATGCAAGCATTTTTTTAAACTCATAAGTGGGTACACTTATTGTGACGGACGGGAAACTACGGAACCCTACACTGAGCGTGGCCCGACACGTTCTTGGCCGGTTTTTTTTTATAATAATATCCTCACGATATAATATATATTTTGAAGTCATGAAAATAGTTTTAGGTACTACCGTGTCAAAACTTGTAATCGGAATAATTCTAGGTTAGCATTATGATAATTTAGAATCAAATATAACACTTAAATAATATGTAACACGTAAACCGATATCCGAATATCGGTTTAAACATACAGTCTAATTCAAATAAAAAAAGTAAAAAACTAAAACACGATTACGACAAAAAACGACCCTGAAAAAGTAAGGAAACAAAATTTTCAGGTGGCTGAAATAAACAAGATAAATAGAAAAGGCTTTTTGTGCTGTATTTTTTTTTTATTTAAACAATTTTAGTGTTAAATCACTGTACTTCTATACTATTTACTTGCAAAAACAAGCCCTTTCAAATGTTAGCAAACACGGTGTATATTAATCTTAACATTTTTTTAACACATTACTTTTTGTCCGCTAGAGGGCGTCACTTTAAATTTGAGTAATATTTTGAAAATGTACAAGTGTAACCCTTTCAAATGATACTAAACACGTTATATTTAACGTCATTTTTATTTTATAACACATTACTTTTCGTCCGCTAGAGGGCGCCATATCGAGTTTTGTGACACATTCAAACGGTTTTTACGATACCTCATAAAATCGAGTTCTGATAAGTAGATTAGGGGCTATGAGGGACCAGATGAACATACTTCCATACATATGCACACGCATAAACACACACATGCATATGCATTAAATCATAACCCTCGTTTGACTTCGCCGTAGTCGGGTAAACAGATTATTTAGTAGAGTGATTCATTCAATTAGCACATCACACTCTCTACCTACTATCTACCTTTATGGTGTACTTATAACTTGCTGCGGCTTCGTTCGAGTGATAGTAGCATTATCTTAAGGAAACATACTCCCGGGATAAAAAGTATCCTATGTGCTATCTCAGAACATGGTCTACCCGTGTACCAAGTTTCATACAAATCTGTTCAGCCGTTCGAGCGGGAAAGAGTAACAAACATACACGCACATAAACTTTCGCCTTTTAATATTAGTGTGATAAATTACATCATAAATGGCAAAGAAATCGTTGGACAAACAGCTAGAAAAATTTTAAAAAAAAATCTGACCAAGTGAGAGTCGGCCTCGCACACGAAGGGTTACGTACTATAATATAATACAACAGTAGATACTTTATTTATTAATTTCATCTTCCAACTACGTGTCCATTAGAGACACAATGGAAAGACAATAACACCGCGAACGCCGGCGTTCGCTTGGGGTTTAATGAGTTAATATCGGTCAAAAAACAGCAATAAATCAATTTTGTTGTATGGGAGTCCAGATATTTATTTCAATCAATCAATCAAATCATTTATTTGCTAGAATATGGTACATAAGATGTTACAGTAAATTTATTTCAGCATATCCTGCCATAACATGGCGTGCAAATATATTCATAGTCAGTATCGTCAATTAATCTAATTTGCACATTACAGGTTCTATTTGATTCTGTTTTTAGTATTTGTTGTTAAAGCGGCAACAGAAATACATATCTGTGAAAACTTCAACGTTTAGTTATCACGGTACAGAGATACAGCCTCGGGATAGACAGACGGACAGTGGAGTCTTGGTAATAAGCATAACATAGCATAATAGTATAATCAGTTTTTTTAATGTTCCCACTACTGGGGCTCAGGCCTTCTCTCTTGAAGAGGGAAGTGCGAGTTGGAGGATGTCAGATGTCTTCGATTTTTTTGTTCTTGGACATGCCGGTTTCCTCAGCATGTTTTCCTTTACCGTTTTGAGAACAGTGGTGATGAAATAAATTACACAAAGTAATGCGCCTGGCTGGGTTTGAACCAACGACCTAAAATTCATAAGTCCACTGCTCTAATATTAGTAATAGAGTCCCGTTTTTACCCTTCGACGGCGCTGTTCCCGCGCGCCTCAAGGAGCTGTCAGCAACAGCAGGGGCCCAGTTAGGTCGAAGCCTACTGGGGCCAGGATCTAGTTCCAAAAGGGAGACTCGGTCCCGGTATGAAAGGCAAAAAGGAGCGGGGGTTTTTTTGTCAGTAAGAATCTGACACTATCTCCCGCTCCGCCTACGGGCGGGGGATGTCATTTGGATGATTTTTACACACAAAACCACCCTTTGGATACGAAATCCATAAAAAAAAAACAATAATAGACTCACTTGCCGGCGTCGCATAGTCTCGAATGTCACCTCTGACGGTATCATACGGCGTTTTCGAACCGAACAGCTGATATTGACACGGCGCGTTCCAATAGCAAGCGTCCGTATAAACAGCGATTAGTACTACGAGTATTAGTTTTGACATCTTGACTGCAGCCCGGCAACGTCCGATTGTGACGGGTGAAGCGCGTCAGCTTCCTATATTGTCCCCACTACGGTAGCGATACACTGACTAAAGGTGCGAACACATTTACGCAGCACGCATGCATAAAATATTCTTTCTTTTTTTGACATTGAAATTTCAAATTTCAAATTTCGAACTGATGTTTAATTTTAAATGGTAAAAGAGGTTCCTAATTCAAAAAATATGATTGGTTATAAGATTTAGTTGGGCTGTTATTTAAACCAGAGTGTTATTCACAGATGACTCTAGCCTTATATGACCTCAATTAAACTGGTACATAACGGAGCTTATTGCCGTTTAATTGTTTGGCACTAAGTATTCCCAGGTCAACTCAAAAATAACATCGTCGGTTATAAGGAGAAGTTATATGAATGTGACCATTAGATTAACGGTGCAAGTCCGTTAAAACTGCATCCTTCTCTCTTTAAGCAAAACTAGCTTCAGCCATCGGTTTCGACCGCATGTAGATAATCATCCTAAGAGAATATTCTCCCGGGTTAAAAATATGTATCCTAATATTTTGAGCTCGGATAAGGTTCACCCATTTCCCAAATTTCATCCCAATTCGTTTAACCTGTTGAATATGAAGGAGTAGCACACAAACTCAGACACACATATTTGAACAAACACTAGTTTCCGGGAGCGACTTCATCCGCGTGATTTTAATAGTCAACCTCAGTACCTATAAGGTATCGCATAGATATTATTTTTAATATATAATCTATATTACTATAAAGTTTCGTTAAAATCCAAGCAGAGGAGTGAGAAAAAGTACCAAACACACATGCATATACTTTTGCATTCATAATATTACGGTAATACTTCAAAACAAAACAAAACAAGTCATGTGACTATATCAATATTACAGTTTCTTTATAACAACTTCAAATAAGACAGCAGAATTGATTGCATCACTGCTTACCATCAGGTGGGATCGCAGTCAAGCACTAGTTTTTAATAAAAAAAAAGAAATGCATGTTATGTAGTGTCAAACCGGTGATGATTTGACACTTATGTAGTGTCAAATTTCTGGTGATGATCTGTTGTCACCGTTGATCAAGAACCAATCCATTGACACTATTCATTTCTTCACCTTATAATCCATTCAGTTGATTTATTTATGATTGCCAACATTACAGGCACTGGGAATTTACAGGATCATTTTATATAGCTATTCAAGTGCTGTAACAAAAAGAATTGTATAAATAGATAAAACAATAGTAAGTTCCTCCACATGATTTAACTTTTTTGTTTTTCCTGTTTGATTAGGATTTTAGTTTTAATTTAAATATTGATATGACTTTTGATTTTTAATTTCACTTAGTATTTACTTTTTGATATTAATATTGTATTTTAATTTTATTGTTTCCATTTCTTAGATTCGGATTGTATCTTTATTTCCCATAAATTACTTAAATAATGATTTTAGTTATAAGGGGAAGACACTAACTCCTGCTATACAGTGTTCACTAGGAACTAGGGAATTCATAAAAATGCATTTAGAGTCTGTCTAAAAAGTCTAACGACTTGGGAATTTTAATAGTTTTTTTAAATTTTAGTAGAGGTACTTTATTTTTATTAGCATTTCTGAGGGATAATTAATGACGTCAAACTGTCTAGCGTATTCCGTTTATGGTAAATCAATCTGATCGAAATATTATAATTACTAATGTCCGAACTACCCAAGTCGTTTGATTTTTTAGACAGACTATATCTACGATTTATGTAAATAAAAAAAACTTAAATTAAAAAAAAAGGCTCGTCGCGGCTCCATCATGTCGCGCCTTTACATTCTTACAGATGTGTTTAAAACGTAATCTAATCTAACGCTTATATATGGATGCAATTGACAGTATCATGAGTCAAGCAATCATGATGTTCACGCCTCCAGCCCATGTGTTTATTATACAATTTACGATCAATTGTAAACCAGTAAGCGTAATTTAATTTATTTTTTTAATGGCGTTACCCCATACTAGGAGCAATGGTGACCCAGTGGTAATGGCCTGACTTACGTGTTGTCGTGGATTCAAAACTTCAAACCCAGCGAGGCACATTACTTTGTGTAATTTATTTCATCATCAGCGCTCACGACATATAGTTCCAAAACGTGGTCGCTTACAATGGGCCTTATCAGAAGGCTTAAAGTCATCTAAAGGGCAATGGAATGACTGTGCTCGGAGTTACCTTACGTGATCGAATCAGAAATGAAGATACCCGCAGGAGGATCAAGGTTTCCGACATAGCACGAAGACCGCACTGTGCTTGGGTGGCACTTCTGTCACTTAAAGAAGAGGCCTGTGTGGCAGTGAGAATATTATATTGATGATTAATATGATAATGTTTAAACACTAGAAACTACTCCTGTATCGAGGGAGCGTTTACAATCATGACACCCTTGGTTGACTGGTAGAGAATGCGGCATTAACCTTTCGAATGTCTTAAGTTACACTGTCCAACATAAGGTAATTGTCTTTCTATTGTGTTTCTAATTACGACATTCAAAGAGTTAAGCCCGCCTTTGTACCTTAGTGTTGCTTGAAGTGTTAATAAATAAATAAACTCACGTAAAGACGTCTCGGAAAAACCTAATCTGCATGGTTCTCATAATTATAATCAAACCATCACATGTTTGGACTGTAAACGAGACTTTAACCGAGTTTTTTTCGGTCGGTTTTTTTAGTCAGCTCGGAAACACCGACCGCATCTAGTTTAAATAGACGAGAAAATTGACGTGTTAAAAAAGTTTTTTTTTTTATAAACTTATTTGAAAAATAAATATCATTTAACGATCGATATATAAATATTTGTTCCGTTCGTTTCGGATCCGAAACCGCGACGCGCAGCGCAGCAGCGAATCACCCAAGCACTACGCCTATTGTGACGTCAAATGGAAGCCACTGCTCACAGATAAACATTGCCGATTAGCATATAAATAGAATTGCTGATAGATAAATCATCATCTTGGTATTGATACTGCATCGTGGCTATGCGACGCGTGTCTTGGGCACTTTTCCCAATCACAATGATAATAATAAATAATAATCATTTTTATTCAGGTCAAACACACCTCAACAAACGAAAAATGAACGAAATATAATAAAATAAAATTATAATAAAACAAAAATAAATAATTACTCAATAAATAAGTTAAAACAAATTCATTAAATAAAAAATATCCTTAATTAATTTACAAATAAAATAAATTAAAATGTAATTTAAATAAATTAAAATCAGAATTATTAAATCAAATTAAATAAAAGTGGGAAATCTAATGACTTCTCATAGGTACTCTATGGTGGAGAGAGAGGTCGTGTAACTATGACTAAAACCCATCCATGTTTCTTCAGTTACCCTTTACGTTCTAGAACCACTGGTTTCTCCGATGCGGGTGTGTTAAGTTTTATACCCAATGAGTGCTTGCCCTCCCCTAATTTTGCCTGATTGCGCTTAGTTATGTTTATAGCCATGTAATTGATTTATCTCTAATCATTAAGATTGTTGTACTTTTGGAGCAAAAAAAAACAGTAAATTTTAAATTAAATGTTTCCATAAAAAGAAATACATATTTGAAACGTAAGTCGCACACAGACAACCATATCTTTGTAACTACAGTAGTGCCTCGCTAATAAATAGCTAGGAAAAAACAAGACCCCTTCCGAATTATTGAGGTGTCCGGATTAAAAAAAAAAAGAAGAAACATGAAAAAAAATTTGCGCATTTAATATAAAAAAAAAAAACTAACTAGAATAATTCTTGAAAACGTCTGTTCTGCTTATAATCTTTGCTCTTCATTTCAAAAGCACGGTTTCTAAGTTGACTGAGAAACTGATAAAATAATTAAATTATATATTAAATTGACACGTTGTGGCTAGCACCAGAACCTACCGTTTCCTCTGCGAATGTAACTGAGCGCGATCCTTTCGTCTGTCCGCATTACAGAGTGCACCGGAGTAACGGGGGACCGGATTAGCGAGGCTCTACTGTATTTTTAATAATAATTTAACTCCGCAAGTATCATCGCGTGCACTGCGATTGTGAACGTGTATATTTATCCGTTTATGGTAGACGCTCACAGTAAACCAAAATAAATCAGTACTGACATAAAAGTGTATGTCGGGGCGCCGGTGTGGGCGCCATCGCTGCAAAAGCGACCGGCGGCCATTCTGAACGCCTGCCAGAGGGTCATGGCAATTCGGATGGTGCGGGGATACCGCACGATTTCCCGCGAAGCGGCGAGCCTTCTGGCTGGCCTACCACCGTGGGATCTGGAGGCAACAGTCCTTGCACACATGCACGACATGCGCGTGGAGATGCAACGCCGGGGTGAAAGTCCTCTGCCGCGACAGGTCGCGGCATGGCGGACAGAGCTCCGGCGGGATCTCATGGTGGAATGGCGTCAGCGACTATCGCAACCCAGTGCTGGGCACGCCACAATTATGGCGATAAGTCCCCTCTTTGAGGCGTGGCTGGAAAGACCTCACGGCGTCCTTACCTTCCGCATGACACAGGTCCTCACCGGAAATGGCAAGTTCGGGAGGTTCCTGTTCCGAATTAAAGCGGAAGTGACGCCCGGGTGTCGCCACTGTGCGGAACGCCCGGAGGACACGGTGGAGCACACAATCGCGGTGTGCCCTGCTTGGACGGAGCATCGCCGTGCCCTCGTGGGGGTGATCGGCGGCGGAGACCTCTCGCGCCGGGCCTTGGTCGAGGCCATGGTCCGGAGCGAGGAGGAGTGGCAGGCGGTCGCCGACTTCTGCGAAGCAGTAATGCTCGCTAAGGAGGAGGCCGACCGCATCAGGCAACGGCGCTCTCGCCGCCGCCGCCGCCGGGATTCCGATCCCGATTTCCAGCCACCGTAGGCGCGGGCTTGCGGACAGTGAGCAATGGGTAGCTCGCTGTCCGGCCGTCCGGTAACAGTCCGGACCAAGCCCAAGTCGTCGACGGCGCGCGCTGTTCCCGCGCGCCTCAAGGAGTTGTCAGCAACAGCAGGGGCCCAGCCGGGTCGAAGCCTACTGGGGCCAGGGTTATCCGAAAGGGCGCTCGAGCCCCGGTATGAAGGCTTGAAGGAACGGGATGGGTTTTTTAGTCAGTAAGAGTCTGACACTATCTCCCGCTCCGCCCAAGAGCGGGGGTTGTCATAAGATGATTTTTCCCATCGAAAAAAAAAAAAAAAAAAAACATAAAAGTGTATGTCAAGAGTGTACAATGCATTCCAAATGAGAATAGGATCGCCCGCCATGTTGTGACGTCACGATTTACTGTCAAATCGAGGAAAGAAATGTTTGAACATTAACTACTTTACGAAAAACTTAATTTATTTATGAACTGTGAACGAAAAAAGTTTGATCAGAATCCAGTTCTTCAATTTTACTCATCTATATGTTCTTCAATTTTGTTAAAATTTCTTCGATTTGACAGTAGATTGGAATCGGTCCTCTTCTCATTTGGAACGCGTAGTATATTTTTCGATTGAAATAATAATGATGATATATATATATATGTTAATTAGGAAATTTCACGCCGACTGATCGACACTTCACGTGACCAGAGGGCTGGCTCGTTCTTCGCCCAAAGAATTAGCATTGCCATTCAACGTGGCAATGCTGCCAGTCTTCTGGGCACATTTCCGGATGACAGCGATGTGGAGGAGTACTTTGACGCCTGAGCGTACTTTGTCATTTTGTATTATATTTATGTACATAGTTAGGTTTTAGTATAAATAGTTTATTTAGTATTTAAGTTTTTTATGTACGTATGTTTATTATAATAAATAAAGATTTAAAAGATATATGTTAATTTAGTAAAAAAATACTCTACTACCTACTTCTACCACTAAGTTGGTTCCGAACACTGCTGTAAATCGGTTTAAAAGAACAACTCTCGGAAAAAATAACAAAATGTAAGGAGAAACCTACTACCAACTAAGTATTTCTGTTACCTCAAATATTTCCTTTAGAAACAGTTACACCAAACACTGATATTTTTCTCTGTCATTCTCATCATCATTCTGCCCTTATCCCATTTTACTTGTACACGGCGCAATCAGTTTTTTTGCTTCCATTTGGTCCTGTCTCCCTTTCGCTTTCCCTTTCCTTTCACATCACTCCTCACACATCCTATCCATCATTTCTTTGGCCTCCTTCTCCCTCTCCATCCACATGGATACTCATAACTCTTAAAACAAATTAATATATTTCCTAGTACTTTTCTTAGATTACTGGTACTATCATTAATATTGAATATCCCAATAAGTATAGCATAATCATAAATCAGTCTTATAATGTTTCCAATGCTAGGACTCATATAATATCACGTACTGGGATGCCCCCCCCCCCCTACTTTGACGTACAATAGCAAATCAGGAAATAATGATAATGGAACCAAATCCGAATCATTTTATCAAAAAGACAATGGAAGTAACTACTTAAGGGGCTATCAGTACTTAAAAGGCTCTTAAACCTGAGACAAAAATAAGTTGTAATTCGTTATCAGCTTAAAAAAGATTTAAAAGGCTCGTTGGTAAGATGGTCACAGACTTAATCTGGCACCGTCTTCACCATACCTACACCCCAGGTCTTGGAGATGTCAGCAACTGTAGGGGTCTAGCAGGGTCGAAGCCTACTGGGCTCATGGTTGCAGCGAAAGAGATCTCCGAGGCCCTGGGACGCAGGCAAAGAAGGAACAGGGATGGGCTTTAGTTAGTAGAAGTATGACACGCCCTCCCGCCTCGCCCAAGGGCGGGAGATATTATTAAATGTTTTCTCACTTAAAAAAGTCCGTTTGATTGTCAGAACTGCTACAGATACCATTTATTAAATGCATTTTGTTTGACTATAGTCTCTCGTTGGCCAATGTGTACTTATTTTTTGAGGTGAGGTGTGCAAATTACTTCTCTTGCCCTAAGGTGGAGTGAAAGGGCGTTTCAGGCTTTTACGAACTAAATCTCACCGGTGTCCTACAAGTACCCTTTGCATTCCAGAAGCCAGTAACTCTTTGGCCCTGCTGGACGCTTAAAAAACCGTAACCTGCTATCTTGCTGATGTCAGCTAGTCCTTGATGCTTGCGATGTGTCCATGCCCTAAGAATTAAATTACAAAGCAAATGATAAAGTATAATGTTCGTGGTCGCATCGTTTATTGCTTTTAATTTATCACCAAAGCGAATACATTCAATTGTGCAACTACCAAGTGACTGCACGTGCTAAATGTTTCATAACTTACATTGGTAATTCAATATCTCCTAGGACCACTGGTTATATCTCGTTACCATGATTGAAATGGTAAATATAAATGGTTACAATCTAGCACTAGAGATAAACTTTAATTATGTTGATGGGCTATCATTGGTAATTATTTTTACACGCTTTAATTTTTTTTATAAAAATTGAAAATCCTTTGAATGAGTTTAAATGCTTTTGCCTTGTGAAGCATTGTTATATTAAACTAGCCAAAATCATATTTTACTCACAACGTTTTTAGGGTTTCGCAGCCAAATGGATAGAAAAACGGAACCCTTATGAATTCTTCATGTCTGTCTGTCCGTCCGTATGTCAAGAATCCAAGAATTTTTTGGTGTACAATTAAGTTTATTCTATTCTATTCTTGATATTTGTTGAAGACATTGTTATTTAATATTACTCTCTAGTAGGTAACAACAATTTTGCGAACAATCACTTCGATTATGACTAAGAGAAGAATATATACTAAGTGAGAGCTGATCAGATTTGCTTGTGCATCGGTGCAGCCTCGATGCTGGTGCACCCTAAACTCTGGTGAGTTTTGATGCCTCGTTGTGATTATTTTCTGTCTTCAACTTGTTGCAGAACCGTGAAGAAGGTGTACGAAGCTTTTATGATCTGAAACAAGATATTTTGAGGATTAGACTTACTGGCGAGTTCATAAATGCCAAGAAATTAATACGTTCAGTGCGAGGTCTACTATACCTTGTATGTGTCTGCCTTGTAGTCTATTGAAGAATTCAGTTTAGGAAAGAGATGAATATACGTCTAAGATGGCCTATTAAAACAGAATGTATTCGTGTGTCTCCTTTAATACGGGGTCACTTTGGCCCCGAAGGAAGCAGCAGTTATAGTTAGTTTCTTTAGGCGGTGAATTTTAAAAAAGTCCTTTCTTTGTGCTCGCTTAAATTAGGTACTAAAAGAAGCATTGTGCTAAGTTTCACATACCTATACCCACCTTTTTTTTTTGGTGGGAAAAATCATCCAATGACAACCCCCGCTCTCAGGCGGAGCGGGAGATAGTGTCAGACTCTTACTGACTAAAAGACCCACCCCGTTCCTTCTAGCCTTCATCCCGGGGCTCGTGTTCCCTTTCTGATAACCCTGGCCTCATTAAGCTTTGACCCAGCTGGGTCCCTGCTGTTGCATACCTATACCGTTTCGGTTGTGCGTTGATATGTAAGTTAATTAGTTTCTCCTTTGTGAAAGTAGGTTTGAATAGGCCTTTGAATAAGCCTTTACGGGACTTTAAATACTGAAAGAAGACTGTATAAAAATTATGTATATATTTCGACGATTACAATGATTGGGAGAAGTGGCTGTAGAGCACCGCGTCTGTGAGCCGAGTGAGGTCCGGCGCGTAAGCTGCGAAGCTTGATCCTCGCGTCCCGCGCAAGGAGCGCGCTTGTGGCCACCCGTAATGATGCGCCGACAACAAATTTTGGAACCGACTTCATCCACTTAGGGGGCGAATTTTGAAAAATCCTCTCTTAGTGCTCACCTACGATATAAAAGGAAACCATGTGCAAAATTTCACTCTCCTGGGACTACCCAGTAGTTTAGGCTGTACGTTGATACGACAGTCAGTCACATTTCCTTTTATATATAATATATGGATTAATAAAACCCTACGCTAAAATACACTAACTAAAATATGGCGTCAAAAAACTCTTCCACATCGCTGTCGACTGGTAATGTGCCCAAAAGACTGGCGGCATTGCCACGTTGTATGGCAATGCTTATCCTCTGTCCAAGGTAAAAGCCAGCTTTTGGGTCACGTGAAGTGTCAACTAGACGTTTTGACAGATCTTTAAACAAACTGTGAGCACTCGGACCCCACGATCCAAGAGTTTCAACCCCAAACGGTTCGAAAATATAACTTCCAACAAGGTTGTTATATTTCCGCCGCTTGAGGTTCTCCGCAGCCGCAGCGGCAGCACCAGCACGACACGACGAGCTAGGAAGATGTGAAGGCTCAAGAGTATCGACACAAGTAGCGTCCCATACTAAAGGCCTTCCCATCTTCCAAGGAAATAACGACATGCCGTCCGGTCTCTTGCCATCGTCGCGTGCCAGGCCATGGGGTTCCAATACGGCTGGAACGCCGGCGGTGACAAGAGCGCGTCTGATTATGTCGTTGATATTCGCGTGTCGCGCTATGCGACCCGCACTTCGGCTGCATGACAGACCGTGGTGTCCGAGGCTGTTGACAACTTCGCCGCAGTGACAGCGATGAGGAGAACAGCAGGGAGCGCCTCGACGTAAGGCAACAGCGAGGCGGAAAGTATTATCGTCGAGCAAGGTGCCGATGTTCGACGACGGTAGTGCGTGAGTCAGAGATTTTTGACGCCATATTTCAGTTAGTGTATTTTAGCGTAGGGTTTTATTATTTATTTATTTTGTAATTTACTGTAATTATAGTTATTAAGTTGTTTATAAGTGTTAATAAAATTATTTGAGACGTTCTACATATGGATTTATCAAACATAAAATGAGGTGTGGTCGCGTGGATCAAGTGATCATCACCATCATTATCATCATTATTATTTTAGCCGATAAACGTCCACTGTTGGACATAGGCCTCCCCCAAGTCTCTCCACAATGAACGATTCTGTGCGTCCCACATCCATCGACTTCCCGCAATCTTCACTAGGTCATCGGTCCACCTTGTAGAAGGCCTTCCAACGCTGCGACTACCTTTCGGCCCCAACAGCCAATCGGATCAAATGATAAGAATAATTAATAATTCAGAGTCCAACATTCATTGTACCGAATGCTGGGTGCATGTTCCGTAGCACCATTTATGGATTGATATGATTAGATACAATAACTTGTGATAAGAGAAACAATAAATTCATAAAAGACTTGTACAAGCCTGCAAGACTACATACTCCAATCTACTGCAGCTCTCAGAAGACGCAGTGGATAAAAAATCTATGCAAAAGCATACATGAATCTCGACAACTCCACGTGTCCCCTCATTATGTTGGATCCCACCAAGAAATTAACCACAAAAGAACAGCAGACGGTAACGAAGTTATACAAAAAGAAAAAAATTAGGTGATTAAAAAACGACGCGAGTCTAACTGACTCGAAAACGAAGGATTCCGTACTAAGCTCGCTGTCCGACCGTCCGCTAACTGTCCGGACCGAGCCCAAGTCGTCAACGGTGAGCACTGTTCCCGCGCGCCTCGAGGATTTATCAGCAACAGTAGGGGCCCAGCTGGGTCGAAGCCGACTGGAGCCAGGGTCTAGTTCCGAAAGGGAGGCTTTGCCTCAGTATGAAAGGCAAGAAGGAACAGGGTGGGTTTTTTAGTCAATAACAGTTTGACACTATCTCCCGCTCCGCTCAAGGGCGGGTGGTGTCATTTGGATGATTTTTATTCACTAAAAAAAAAGGGTTCCTTACTACAATATTAAAATCGAGCAAGAAAACACCGACTAAATTTAATTTTATTATTCGATGTTGTAGCAGCGATAAAAAATATAAATTCTGTGATCAACTCGGTCTTAACCTCCAACTTCATTTCTGGGAAATCTAAATATCACCAATGAATAACGGTATCATCAAAAGGCACAAGGGTATCGTACACTTGCTACTTCTACCTATCAATGAAAGAATATCTATGTAATAACCAATCACGAGGCCAAGCATGGAGGTGTGACCGGCGTGGTCATGGTAATTCACCGTGTGTCCGCAGCGATATCGACCTGATATTATCATCAAGTAAATTTAATGATTGATAAGAGATATATACCAATAAAATGATCGGTACTTATACCTATTCTGCAGTGAACATTAGTCATCGTCTAAGCAATAAAAACCTCTCTACCAAAAAGACTTACAGACATGAAGCAAGCCAGTGACAGCGTGGTGAAGCCGCCGGCAGTGAGTCTGAGCGCGCGCCGCGTGCGCACCATGACTATGAGCAGTGACCGACGCACGCGCAGCGAGCACTTGTACCATGGGGCCTCGTACGCAGCGCCCGCTATCTCTGAGCTCTGTAAGAAAACAAAATAGTATATTAATGCAAAAAGTAAAGAAAAAGTAACCGTGACCTTGAAACGCAAAGACCATCTGAAGTAATACGGATGGGACACAGTGAGTAAAAATCCGACACTCCCTCAACCCTAAGGTCACCCAGAATCACAATAGTCTCTCATAAGGCACAGAGACGAAATATTCACCACTGTTTCCATTTTTAGGGTTCCGTAGTCAACTAGGAACCCTTATAGTTTCGCCATGTCCGTTTGTCCGTCCGTCCGCAGCTAATCTCAGTGGTCGTCAGCACTAGAAAGCTGAAATTTGGTACCAATATGTATATCTAACACACCGAAAAAGTGGTAAAATAAAAATTGGAAAAAATATTTTATTAGGGTTTACGGGGGGTCCGTACACATACAGAGGGGCGTGACTTTTTTTTCATTTCAACCCTGACGTGTGATATATTGTTGAATAGGTATTAAAAAATTAATAGGGGTTTACTAAAATTAATTTTTGATAATACTTAATATTTCTTCTGGTACCTATGTATTAATTAGTAACCCAATTCCCCGAGAGATGGCGCGTATTTTGCGTTCGCGCTTTTAGGATTTTTCCTGAGTTGATGGGGTCGGGTATTATCGAATTGTTCGGTTGGTATCTCCTTGGCATTGGCGGTATTATCTTATAACTACATAAAACTTCTATCAGGAACATGCTAAAGCAATTTAGAACAAAATGAAAATTCATTTTTAACGCCTTCTACCAAAATGTTAAGATAAAAACCAGTTCATAAATGGTTCGATAGATGGCGTTGCGTAATAACTTTCATGACCTACCGTGCTAAAAAATCGTTGCATCTTAAATATATTCGTAATTTTACGAGTGCACAATCGCTGAAATTTCTACTACTTGCATACTGTTTTAGTTATCACCGTCCTATGTGGGCCCGTTCTTAGGGTTCCGTATTTATTAGAGTTCCGTACTTAGTATGTTAACGTAACAATTAGCCTTTTTTTAAACTCATAAGTGGGAACCCTTATTTTGACGGACGGGAAACTAACCACCGGGAACCGTACACTGAGCGTGTATTGGTCCGATTACTAAAATTTTTTACCGATAGAAAGCTGCTTTATTCCTGTGTGACAGGCTATTTATGTAGGTGGAGCACACAGTCGAGGTGTGCCCTGCTTGGGCGGAGCATCGCCGTGCCCTCGTGGGGGCGATCGGCGGCGGAGACCTCTCGCGCCGGGCCTTGGTTGAGGCCATGGTCCGGAGCGAGGAGGAGTGGCAGGCGGTCGCCGACTTCTGCGAAGCAGTAATGCTTGCAAAGGAGGAGGCCGAACGCATCAGGCAACGGCGTTATCGCCGCCGCCGTCGCCGGGATTCTGATCCCGATTTCCGGCCAACGTAGACGCTGACTTGCGGACAGTGAGCAATGGGTAGCTCGCTGTCCGGCCGTCCGGTAACTGTCCGGACCAAGCCCAAGTCGTCGACGGCGCGCACTGTTCCCGCGCGCCTCAAGGAGTTGTCAGCAACAGCAGGGACCCCAGCCGGGTCGAAGCCTACTGGGGCCAGGGTTATCCGAAAGGGCGCTCGAGCCCCGGTATGAAGGCTAGAAGGAACGGGGTGGGTCTTTTAGTCAGTAAGAGTCTGACACTATCTCCCGCTCCGCCCAAGAGCGGGGGATGTCAATGCATGATTTTTACCACAATAAAAAAAAAAAAATGGCTATTTATGTACGCAGGCGAAGCTGCGAGCAAAAGCTAGTTTGTAATAAATTAGGTTGAAATTTGGTTACCTCTTCTGTGAGCTGGTTTCCCTGGTAACAGTATAGGAACACTTGCAGTGACATGCTTATGAGGTAAGTCATCATTGATAAACTTCGGACCCAGTTCCTGTTACTCACTTCCTGGAAAGAAGACATGGTAATTTACTTTTTTTTGGAGTCGAAACTAAAAGTCTTTTGCTACGTTAATCACAGTATTAAGCTAGAACTGCATTACGCACACGTGTGACACACACGACGATCTGGGCGCGTCGGTCTCCATACATTTTATATGGCAACTAGACTTGTAGAGCTACACTTGATCCACGCCACGGGACGTCGTTTTACGCGCAAATCAGACTTGTTATACGTGTGCGTCGGTCTAATGTAGTTTTACCGTTCTAAAGACGAAAGTTTGTGCTTGTATGTGTCACTTCTTCACGAGAACGGCTCAACGGATTTGGATCAAACTTGGCTACAAAAAAAAATGCGTTCGAGTCAATATTTGACCCTAATAGAAGCCCCTGATTCGTACAGAAGAAATGACCAGGTGACACCGTTGTGACGATCACCCGGATAACACGGTGGAGCTTATGGTGAAGCTGTGCCCCGCTTGGGGTTTTTGTATAAGCTGTATTACTTTTTGGTGTACATTAAAGTCTCTTCTATTCTATTCTATTCTATCGTGGAGTCCTCGTGGGGGAGATCAACGATGGCGACCTCTCACACCGTCTCTGATACAGGCCATGATCTAGGAGGGATGGCAAGCAGTCTCCTATTTAGTAATGTTAACGAAGGAGGCGGCCGCACGCGACATCCTCATGCCCCAGCCTTCTGCTCCCGGACCCGATTTCCAGCCTCCATAAGTGTAGGTTTGCGGCCCATCGTCCACCCTCCACCAGCCGCCGTGCCCATTAGTCATCGGCAATAGGTAGCTTGCCGTCCAGCTGTCCAGTAACTATCCGGACCGAGCCCATGTCGTTGACAGCGCGACGTATTTACATTCTATACAAGACCTAAACACATCCATAGGGAACTGCACACGTATACTTTGTATGGTTTAAAAACTTGGTAGTAAAAAGTGATTAAATCGTACAAATCAAGAATACGTAATAATACTAACTAGCTTTTGCCCGCAACTTCGCTCACGTGGCATTAGGTACTTAAGGAATCGGGATAAAAGGTAGCCTATGTTCTTTTCCATGTCAAAGGCATGCCAAATTTCATCCAAGTCTGTTTAGCCGTTTTTGCGTGATTAAGTAACAAACATCCACACTTTCACATTTATAATATTAGTTAGGATTAAAATTTCAAGCATGTTTTGCCCTCACCACAGCCAGCTGATAAGCCGTGATGCAGATGATAACGACGGAGACTGTGAACTGCGCCAGGATGGGGAAGGAGAAGAACTGCTGGATCAACCTGACCGTCTTCAACGTAGCCTCATGATTGACCACGCACTGGTGCAGGCGTGACTGTACTGTCTTGTCTTGTTCCGGGGTTAGAAGATGCTGAGACAAAGGGGACATTGATGGAATTCCATTAATTGTATTTTCATTCGCAAGTCAATTATTAGCCATTTTATTTCATTTATTTGCAAACCATAATGTGATAAAGTGATTAAGGATGTTACAATAGGCGTAAAGCTAAGGTACATTTATGGACACTGTAAGTGCACAGCAACATAGGTAAAATATAAATCATTAAATCAAAACGAACATTAAAATCAAATTAAAATAATCAAATAATACATCAAAATCAAATAAAAATCAAACATTAATCAAAATAATAAATTATGTCAAAATAATAATCAAATAAAATAATAATACAATATTCTGAGTTAAGTCTGTAGCTTTAAGTAGCCTTCTCAGGAATAACATCATAAACCTCATTCACAATCTTTGCATGAAGAAATTTTCTTTCCTTGCCACTTTAAAAATAAAAAGACAGGTTACTAACATAATGTCAGTGTGTGAATCAGGACTTATACCTTTACAAAGAAAATTAAAGTCAAAGAAAGTTAAATCTCTTGTTTCTCTGGATTATGTTTGTTTTACTAGGTACATTTAGTTCTTGTATTATTATGTACCCACCTTTTCAGACAGCGGGATTCCCTTACACAAAGTCTTGAGAGATAACCCCACCAGCCTCAGCCGGCAGCGACAGACTGCTATCAGTGACGTCACCAGGGTATCCAGGCACACATTCACCAGTGCAGCTACCGTGACTGCGGAGCTCTGCAACACGTTATTTGAACAGTACCATTATCATTAGCCGAAAAAAGTTTATTGCAGGACACAGTCCTCCTCCAAGTGTCGGCACAAAGACCGGTCCTGTGCGTCTCGCATCCATCTGATTTGCTCATTACGATACAAACCTCACCAAGTCGTCCATCCACCATGTGGGTAGCCTTTCAAGACTGTCTTCCGATACGCGGTCGCCACTCCAGAATCTTTCGACATAGAGTCGAAAGGTCTACTAAGGAAGTGAAGAAGGTAAGGAAGAAAGTAGCGACCATCTGTTCTGTGAGCAATGTACCATCGCGGTCATTTCTGCCTGATCACCTAAAAAAAATTCCGCTTGAATCCTATGTCGCGCCGCCAAACCAAACCCTTTGAAATTTTCGTTTCGAGTGCAAGCAAAAATGAACTTAGCGGTGGTCAGGCGGAAGTGTCTTCGGTGGTACTTCTGTGAATAGTTTCAAGCAAAAAGAGTTAGGAATAAAAACTAAACTGTTGATAGAACAAACCTGATTGGCGTATGTAAGTTCATAAGCAGGAGACTTGGTAGCATCATATGGGTACCTGCAAACAGTCACACAGTATAACCATTGCCTTTTGTTTTGCCACAGTCTTCTTATTTAAGTATGTGGGCATAATCCTCCATATATGGCCTTTCTTCTAAGGTGTGCCATTCAACAAATAACTTCTCCCGATTGTCAGACTTTTACTGACTAAAACTCACCAATGTTCCTTCAGTTTCCCTTTGTGTTTCAAGGCCGCGGTAACTCTTTCGAATATTCCCGCAGCCCTAGCAGGCGTCGGCCCTAGCAGGACTGATCACTGATTATGATATCTGATACTGATGAAAAGTACACCTTTCAATACGGTGAGCTACCAATTGCTCACCGTTCGTAAGCCCGAGCCTCAGATGACCGGGAGTCATCCTGGAACGCTCGATGACTATCAAAGCGTCTTCCGAGGCAGCCATGTGTGTGGGATGGCAATCATACAGCAGATAAAAGCACTCATGTATATGAAACCAAACTATGAACTTCAAAACATTAAAAAAACAGTATTTAAGTGTTTTAGAGATGAATGAAAAAGCTTCTTTGTTACATTTTAGGCGTATATAATCGGGTACTTTGGTTTTGATAAAAGTATACGTGTGAATTTTATAAACCTACAAAGAATGTGACAGTGGCGACCCACGCGTAAGCATTTGGTACTACACCCTTCACTCCTCCTCTGGGCTGTCCAACAGTAGTAACCCCCTGTGAATGACGATGCGTAGACATTAAGTACATTTATGTTCCATGAGCAGTGGTGGTCGAGTGGTAACTGACGCGACTTACGAGTTGTAGGTCGCAGGTTCAAACCCAGCCAAGCGCATTAATTTCTGTTATTTATTTCATCACCACTGCTCTGAAAACGGTGAAGGAAAACATCGTGAGGAAACCGTCATGTCCTAGAACCAAAAATCCGAAGACATTTGATCCACCAACCCGCACTGGGCCCGCGTGGTGGATTATGGCTCATGCCTTCTCCAAAAGAGGAGGCCTGAGTCTCAACAGTGGGGAACTGGGGACATTATAAGGCCGACTATACCATTTTCCTATTGCTGGATAAAATAGGAATCACGATTTCAATTTTTACTCACCTGCAATCCATAATGAATACTTACCAAGCTCTGAGAGGCAGTTGGTTCTTCTCAGCACTGGCTGCCCAGCCAAATACTGTCACCGCCGAAAGGAAGATGTATAAACATATACTCCTGGTAGTCTCGTTGTCGCAACTACATGGATACAGAAAACATTGCTATTGCTACTCATTAATACATAAGGTACAAGTAACGAAAAAAGTACTAAATAAGTAATCTAATAAAAGCATCGATTCCTCAAGCCTTAGAGGACAAAATGTCCCAACAATTTTAAAACCTTAGACTATGGGACAAATTGTCCCTCAACATGACCCGCAACGCTAAATGTACGTCCGTTTTATCTTAAAAATAAGGATATATTTCCCTTATGGCTAATCATGGCAAATAACTGACTGATTAAGCTTTTTCTGTTTCAAGAATTATTTTAGGAAAATAAAATTTAATTTAAACACTATTCACCCAAATCACCATTATCATTTTCTTTCCCTTGTCCCTTGACAAGGGAAAGAAAATGATAATGGTGATAATTGTTATTATTGGTATTATGATATTGGTAATTACTTCCATTCTGATCTGTCAACGGTCACGCTGTCGCTGAGTCCCTTTTCTTTCATATCACTTTCACACAATCCATCCATCTTTTCTCCCTCTTCCGCTCCATTCATCCACATTACTCATAACTATCATAGTAACACGAGTTTCATCTTCAGCACTCTCAACTGCAGATATAATATACCACATGTGGAAATAGGTTTTTTAGTAATTACTTATCCACACCTCTTTATAATTGCAATTCCCTCCACCCTATCCTCAGCCATCAGCTCATCATCAGCTTCATCAATAATCTCCTGGATCTCCCGTTTCCATAACACCACGTTGACAATCTTTATGGCAAACGCCAGGTTGGTGAGGAGAAGGAATGATGCACTGGTCATGAGAGCCAGGTCTCCCCATATTTCGAACATGGCGCCCGTTTGAGCGATTAGGAAACCACCTGAAAGAGAAGGTAAACAAAAGTATCAGTTTTTACGCGGATTTCAATAGTAGATGATAGATGACGTCAGCGAGTCTGATAGAGGAGTCTGTAGGGGTGTTAGTCAGTAAGAGTCTGACACTATCTCCCGCTCCGCCCAAGAGCGGGGGTTGTCATAAGATGATTTTTCCCATCGAAAAAAAAAAAAAAAAAAAGAAGAAGCGGAGAGGAGTGAATGCTTTACGACGCCGCTACGGCACTGCTCAGTTGTTTATACGTCGCAAGAAAATATTATAATTATAGGGGAATATTATTAACAGACTGTCCAATGCTGCTGGGGCGCCAGCAGCGCTGTTGCGACATAACAAAGTTGCGGCGCCGCACCGCTCGTATGCCCGCTGATACGGTGAAATCTTTGCAGATCGGCGCCGCACATATTGGCAGTACCGTAACTAGCCTTTTAAACACTACTTTTGTCAGGCAAATTATGTTTCGGGAGGTACCGAATTACGATCTAGCGAGAAGAAACACTCGGATGTCACGATTGTGCGAATCGACCGGAGCATACGGCGAAGCTTATGGTGGAAATTAACTCTGCTTGGGTGGAGCCTCATCATGGCCCTCTGGAGGCGATCGACGTTGGCGACCTGAGGGTCTAGCCCTGGGCTTGCGGACAGTGAGCGGGCTTGCGGACAGTGAGCAATGGGTAGCTCGCTGTCCGGGCGTCCGGTAACTGTCCGGACCAAGCCCAAGTCGTTGACGGTGCGTGCTGTTCCCGCGCGCCTCAAGGAGTTGTCAGCAACAGCAGGGACCCAGCCGGGTCGAAGCCTACTGGGGCCAGGGTTATCCGAAAGGGCGCACGAGCCCCGGTATGAAGGCTTGAAGGAACGGGACGGGATTTTTAGTCAATAAGAGTCACTATCTCCGCCCAAAAGCGGGGGTTGTCATTAGACGATATTTCACATCGAAAAAAAAAAGAAAAGTGTCTAGCCCTGGTTCAGAATATGGTACGGAGAAAGAAACAATGGGAAACAGTAAACTCCTTCTGATGAAATGAAAGATACAAAACTTGGGTTTAGTTTGATCATTTCTGCGCCCCACCAGGGTCTGTGCTCTATGATCTAGCGTGACATGCATGTTGGCAAGATTTGTTTCTTACTACGGATACTATTTTACTGCAAGAATGCAGACTGGGACTCACAGTAGATCACTAGGGGTGTGGATCTTTTAGATTGTACAGAAGCTGCTTGAGGGTAGCTCCAGCCTTCTCCAGTCTATGAGCCAAACGACGGCTATGCAACTTATAGCCCCCATGCCTTCGGGGGCTATAAGTTTTAGTATACTTTCCCACTGCTGGACAAAGACCTCCCTCAACTTCTTGCAGCTATTCTTTTCTCGGGCCACCACCCTTGCGGGTAAGCGTCTAGGTGATCTCGCCTATGGATCTCATACCACTTTGTGCAGGCTCTTGCCCAATGGTCAGCCTCATGCTGACTTTATAGCTTACTTACCAACCACAAACATAAAAATAGAGAAACAGTACACCCATAAGAAGAAACTATAACATTGCCCTGGCTGATGCGGCGTCAGGAAACCAGAAACTTTGAGCACAGTCAGGCAAAAACCCAGTGATTTGTTGACATTTTTTACCAAGATTCCCATGATTACTGTACAGCGTTTACTTTCCTATTGTTTGTTCAATTGATCCACGAATGGTGGTGTTTTTGTAGACGGCATTTTAAAAGGCAGGGATCGACAACATTTTCGGCGGCCATGCTGTACTGCGAGGTGCGACCACAGTATTCCAGATGAACAGAAACGAGGAAGATAACACTGTCTGCCTCAATTCGGTCTGTCTACACATCTTAGGTAGGAAGATTTAAAGAAAGACAGCTGCAGGAAGAACAAGGATCAGATCAAGTTGTTGATGGCGACTCACTATAAATTGAGTCAACAAAAAATGAAATGTTACTTATTTATGTCTGAATAAAGGCTTATATTTTTATCCTTTTATTTTATCGTATTTATTATAACGTCATTTATCTTTGAATTTGTTGCTGAAATCTTTCCAGATTTTTATTTTCGTTTCTAACGTTATGAATTAGCTCAAAAAATTCTGGACCAATTGTAAAAATTCTTTCAACTGTAGAATAAGTACTACTTTCCCAATAAGGGACTTAGCTACAGATATATCTTCTAATTAGCTTCTGTCAATGGCTTTGTTCGTCGTATGAAAGTAGGTTTCTTCATATAAAGGACCCCCCCTTTTATCTCCTTATATACACACTCCTTTTATACAGATATTATATAAAATTTTACGCTTCTAGTCCTAGTAATTTCATCTGCACGTTGATTTGACAGTCAATCAGTTTCTCCTATTATATATAGATTTTACGAGGGAGAAGCCACTAGCAGATTACTATTTAATAATAAGATACATTTAAAATTAAATAAATTGAATTTTCTCTAAATTCTGTGTGCCATAGTTGTATATTTTTTTTTCACATTATCATACAAATTGTTGGCATCACCTGCCACTGTACGCACCATAGCCAAACGATTTTCTGTTTCAGTGAAATAATATAGCATAATCTATGACATTACGTCGGTGTTTCAATTAAGTCATTAAGTTTAATAGACACATAACATAGGTGTACAGCAAACGTACAGTGATTTAGCGTTAGGTGTATGTAAGTGGTCTATAATTAACGTTTCATAGTTCTTTACAACTTGAAATTAAAACTAGAACAAAGCCAAAAGAATAATACTATATTTAATTGGTAAATTAATAGTTTATATACATACATACAGAGCCTTTTAATGTTCCCACTGCTGGGACTCAGTCCTCAAGAAGAGGAAATGGGCCGTAAGGGAGCAAACATGAAGACACAGGTTTTTCGGTCCCGATAAGCCGGTACGGTTAGTACAGATAGGTACCGGTAAAACCACATAAAGAAACAGGTAAATCTGTATGAGTAAAACTTTACACTTGCCGACGCTTAAACCCGTATGACTGGGTCCAGGCAGTCGGTACCGACCAATATAAACCCTTTTGACTGGCCTGTTGGTCTAGTGGTTAGTGACCCTGACTGCTATGCCGGAGGTCGTGGATTCGATTCCCACCCAGGACAAATGTTTACGTGATGAGCATGATCATTTGCTCTGTGTCTGGGTGTAAGTTATCTAACTATAATATGTATGTATTTAGAAATATATAAGTATGTTTATCAGCTGTGTAGTACTCATAACACAAGCTCTGCTTAGCTTGGGACTAGACGGCGTTGTGTGATAATTGTGGAATATTATTATTATTAAACCTGTTTCTTTATAAATGAGCGCCTATGAACACGCGGGAGAATTATGCCTGCGCCGATCGGTACCTACCCGCACAGACTTGCCTGTACCGGTAACCTGTTTCTTTATGTTAGCACCCTAATCCACCACGCGGACCCAGAGTGGGTTGGCGAATGTCACATGTTTTCGATTGTTCGATCCTAGGATCATGGCGAAACAATAAGGGTTTCTACTTGACTACGGAACCCTAAAAACTAGGCACGTGCGAGTAGGACTCGCGCACTGACGGTTTCGTACAAACTTTTTTTTTTATAATGGATAGGCTCGCGTTTGACCACAATCTCACCTGATGGCAAGCAATGATGTGGGTGACTTTTTTTTTTTCGATGGGAAAAATCATCTTATGACTACCCCCGCTCTTGGGCGGAGCGGGAGATAGTGTCAGACTCTTACTGACTAAAAAACCCATCCCGTTCCTTCTAGCCTTCGTACCGGGGCTCGAGCGCCCTTTTGGATAACCCTGGCCCCAGTAGGCTTCGACCCGGCTGGGCCCCTGCTGTTGCTGACAACTCCTTGATGCGCGCGAAAACAGTGCGCGCCGTCGACGACTTGGGCTTGGTCCGGTCGGTTACCGGACGGCCGGACAGCGAGCTACCCATTGCTCACTGTCCGCTAGCCCGCGCCTACGGTGGCTGGAAATCGGGATCGGAATCCCGGCGGCGGCGGCGAGAGCGCCGTTGTCTGATGCGGTCGGCCTCCTCCTTAGCGAGCATTACTGCTTCGCAGAAGTCGGCGACCGCCTACCACTCCTCCTCGCTCCGGACCATGGCCTCGACCAGGGCCCGGCGCGAGAGGTCTCCGCCGCCGATCACCCCCACGAGGGCACACCCTTAGGTTATAGCTATCAGGAAACACAGACTCCGGCAGGGAATTCCATTCCTTAGCTGTACGTATAATGAATGTACTCCCAAAACGCTTTGTACGTATAGGTGGGATGTCCACCATGTACCGTACCGTGTACTTACGCAAATGGAGTTTCGAAGATTTTACGAACTGCTAAAAAAGTTTTTTTTACTGTGACTTAACAACATGTTTTCAGGTTTTATCCTATGTCTTTGGTATAAATAAGACCTTGCTTTAGGCTAAATTGCAGGATTCAAGGAAGTCTCTTATGAGTGTTGATGCCCTGTAGTATCGAAATGTACGATATTTGCGTCATAAACGGCCGTATCTTATTTCCTCGTTAATTTAGTAGTTCGATTTTTTCACAGCTTCAAGGGACCGCAGACTTGAGTATACGGTTTTATTTTCAACTTGATACCTCCATGCATTTTCAAGATAAAGGGTTTTGACAGACAGACGTCTGAGTTCCGACGACAGAGTCTCCCGCTCCGCCCAAGAGCGGGGGTTGTCATTGAAGAAAAGCCAAAAAAAAAAACGGAACCCTTGTAGGGTTCCTTTTGAGTTACGGAACCTTAAAAAAACTTTGTTCTCCAACTTCTTTGTTCTTTGTTTGAACTCGCCAACAAAAGATACCCAAACCCGAAACAAATAACTGTAGGCTCATACGCTCCGTATGAAAATCGGACTGACGATCCGCAGCACAGCTGTCAATTCCTCAACCATTTCGCTAACCGTACCGTCAATTAAATGTTTTACATATAAAAAGGAACGATACAATAAAACAATTATTTAAGTGCTCCTTCCTATCTTTAAAAGCTGTGCCGTTATTTATTTATTTAAACTTTATGTAGGTACAGTACCTACTTTTTCATTTAAGATCTTCTACAAAAGATGTACAAATATATTAATATATATATATAGAGGCCGATTTTTTTTTTTGTAAAAATCACCTGAGCAAGCCTTTAAAGTTTGTGGGGGGCTGTCCCTTACACCTTTTATAGTGTACTTGAAAAAATAAAGTTTATTTCAATTATAATAGGCATTTTGATACATATTATTGGAGATCACCTTTTAAGCAAGGAAATGCTTGTATTAGATGACTCCGCTCTTTCACTTGTCATTTCTATGCAATTGTAGACATGCAACAGACTAAAAAAAAATTAATCTTAAAACTAAAACCTACGACGATATTGAATCCATTATATCTACTTTGCAATAAGCATGACTTCCAATCATGAGATAAGCTCTAACAGTACAATATTCAAAGTGAACACCACTGCTATTAATAGTTAGTTTGTAGAAGACATCGCTTTCAGCGATAAGACCGCCACTGTGCACATAGGTTTAAGTTTCTGTGAAATTGTTACTATTTTGATGTACAATAAAGTTTATTCTATTCTATTCTATTGTTAACAATATTAGTCTTCATCGACTTGTTGCAGTAGAGTGAAGAGAGAATACGAAGCCTTAATGATCTGAAACAAGTAAAAACAAGTTTTCAATGAAAATATTTCTTTCAAAGCAAGCTTTTATAGCGCGATCTTTACCTATATAAATAATACTCATCAAGACCATTCCTAAAAGTTTAAACACGATTACCACACGGCTACCTTCCGGTTCTATCATCAGATCAGTACCCACAGCCAAGTTGCTAATCTGCAATAGTTAAGGCTAGTAGAAAGCTTCAAATGTACGGGAATGCCGTCGTCACAACATTCAGTCACGTAGTCAAAAAAGATTCGGCGACGCGGCCAAATTGAAGCGTTCGACGCAAGCAAAACGGTTGTAACTTGGCTAGGGCTAGATGTCATAATAATTTTGCATTGTCATCTAATTTACACATACATGCAAAATTATCGTCATTCTTCCTGCTAACTGTCGTATCTCACAAACCGGCGTATCTGCACTGATATTACCTACGTGTTCATAACATCATTTCGAATAAGTTCTCTCTAATTGTCGTATGTATCGTTTACCGTTTAGAAGATAAGCACGTATATTGTTTTGCGTAAGTGCAAAACAAAGGAAAAAATATCCTCACTACCTTCTTACCACAGGGCTTTAGGGCCAGAACTAACTTAAAGAATAAACCAAGATTAATATAAAAAAAAACTTAAATTACTTTTAAATGTTTAATCCTAGGTAATTTATTTATCACAAGAAAATATTTACATAATAAACTTAAATATTAAAAACAACTTAAATAATTAAAAATAATATATACACTAAATGCCTAGCTAAATATGACGACATAAAACTCCTCCGCATCGCTGTCGACTGGGAGTGTGCCCAAAAGGCTGGCGGCATTGCCACGTTGTATGGCAATGCTTATTCTCTGACCGAGGTAGAAGCCAGCCCTTGGGTCACGCGAAGCGTCAATTAAGCGACAGTTATATTTTTGAGCCGTTTGGGGTTGAAACTCTCGGGCCGTGGGGTCCGAGTGCTCATATGCTTTTTAAAGAATTGGCGACACGCTTAATTGACGCTTCGCGTGACCCAAGGGCTGGCTTCTACCTCGGTCAGAGAATAAGCATTGCCATACAACTTAAATTACTTAATATAATTTAAATTAATATAAAGCTACAGCAAACGCAACTATAGGAATACGATTGTAACGCCCGACCAAAAAAAGATTGTCCTGGAAAAATATCAATTGCTAGTTAGGACAGTTAGCAGGGAGGGTGACGTTATATGGTATAATAGTAGGAATGAAGGATTAGTGAGGTTTAGGAGGGAGTGTCCTAAAAATTTCAACTACTTACAGCCATAAAAGACGCCAGTGACAGCGTGGTGAAGCCACCGGCTGTGAGCCTGAGCGCGCGCCGCGTGCGCACCATAACTATGAGCAGTGAGCGACGCACGCGCAGCGAGCACTTGTACCACGGGGCCTCGTACGCAGCGCCCGCTATCTCTGAGCTCTGGTGATATCACATAAGACAATAATACTATGAAGTGAGCGAGAGTTTGTACCTTTACTTCGTGGTTTGTACCCAAAAATGGTATACGAATATCTTAATTATACAGTAAAACCCAGTAACAAACCTTTGCTACTAATAATTGCAGTAAATTCCCTACATTTTTACATTCTTCTTCTTCTCGAATTGATCTCGGTTGCCACGTTTATAGCGGTATCAGTTGCGTTTTTAGGTTCTCCAAAGTGCAGATACAGGGACATTTTGGGCACTCTAATAAGTGGACCATCGTCTGAATAGGAGCACCGCACTGGCACTGGGTGTTAGCGGGCCTGTAATCCCCCATTTTGCCAGGCCTACTTGGGTGCTCAGTCCATTGATTACTTTCTACGAGTAAATAAACCACTACAGATCGCATCCGAGAGGCAGACGTTTCTGGGGTTGAACGATGTCGGGCGGTGGCGAGTGGTGTTCTTCCCACAAATTTGACATTAAAATAATTATTCTTAGTAACAGGATAATAAACCTCATAAGTTGAAATATATTGTTTTCATGTTCATAATGTATCTCTTTAAATATGACATTTTAGCTCAATATCCTCACTAAAAAGACAATAAGACAAGACAATAAGAAAAAAAAACAAGACAAGAAAAGATAAGATAAGTAAGATAATACATATTCTGCGCGCGGACGCTGCGATGCAGTCCGTCTGATGGCAGCCTAAACTGCGTGGAATCATATTAACTGCAGCTCATGTCCACACTTGCAACAAAGGGTCTCCTGTGAAAAACTGCGTCAAATAAAATCGTAGGCTTAGAACAGAATAAACTTTATTGGACACCAAAATAGTAACCAAACATGTTACCCTAAATTTAATCTACGGATACAATGGCGGTCTTATCGCTGAAAACGATATCAATAACAAACTTAGATTGTAAGAACTTGAAATAAAAAAAAATACTTACTTCTTCTGACAGCTGGTTGCCCTGGTAGCAGTAGATGAAGACTTGGAAGCACATGTTCAGCAGGTAGGTGCCCATTGACATCAGACGCACCACATTGTCCGAATGTGCCATCTATATGGAACAAACTCTATGAAGCTTTATGAGTTTCTTAAACAGCGTGTCTCTGGTCGTTTACATTACAGCAAGTTACTATAGCGAAATTATACAACTAGTGTCTCATCATGATCATCAAATTTGGTTAAAACATAGAAAGAACATGAAAAATGAAAATAATAATATAATATATAATATTCCACAACTATTACACAACGCCGTCTAGTCCCAAGCTAAGCAGAGCTTGTGTTATGGGTACTAGACAACTGATAAACATACTTATATATGTCTAAATACATACATATTATTGATAAATTACACCTAGACACAGAACAAATGATTATGCTCATCACACAAACATTTGTCCTGGGTGGGAATCGAACCCACGACCTCCGGCATAGTAATCAGGGTCATTAACCACTAGACCAACAGGCCAGTCAAAATACTTAATACATACAGATAATACTAATACCGTAATGAGTACTCGATGAAACGTTTGGTGGTGCAAGGGAAAGTCGACGGCAAAAGATCTCGTAGACGCTCTCCAACACGGTGGACAGACCTTATCAAAACCGTGACACACTACAGCGTAAATGAAGGCTCCCAAGCCGCCAAACACAGAGCTGCATGGCGTCGTATCGCGAGACAGGCGGTGGTGCGGGACTCGACCGAGACATGACCACGACCACTCTGTCAAGAGTGTACGACTAAGAAGAAGAATAATAATACTCCACAACTACCACACAACGCCGTCTAGTCCCAAACTAAGCAGAGCTTGTGTTATGAGTACCTACTAGACAACTGATAAACATACTTATATATTTCTAAATACTTACTTATTATCTTTCATTTTCTTAATTTTTAAATCACAATTTCATCATCATCATCATCATTTCATTCGACAAAGGTCTTCTCGCCATAACGACCGGTCCTGTGCAACTCACATCCATCGGATTCTCGCGACCCTCCCTAGGTCATAATCCAACTTGTGTCGAGAAAAAAAATTGTTCATATCTCTAACAGCTAAATCAACCTTTTCTATTTGCAGGATTTACTTTAGTTTTTTTTTTCTCGAAATTAAGGATAGGTTGCAACTATGATAAATGGATAGGTTGAAACTGTTGGTACATCTATTTAAGTTCTTCATCTTTTTTGTGTAATTGTCATTTTAGAAATTTTGATAAATGCAAGAGCATTTGTAAGTGTTTCTTAAGGATTCTCCGCCTAATAATACTGCATAGGTATATTCCGATGGTGCTTCAAAGCAAGCTAAAGTAACCTTAAAATGACTCCAGGCCTTTCGCCAGGTATCAGTTAATTGATTAGAAGGAAGAGCTTGAAATTTTAAAGTTTCCGGTCAATTTACTCACAGATAGTTGAAATGCAGTGACACAGATGATGATGAGCGACACAGTCAGCTGAGCGAAGGTCGGTTCCGAGAAGCACTCCTGCAACTCCTTAGCAGCCTCCAGGGCCTCCTGGTGGTTCAAAACGCACGAGCCCAGTCGACGCCTCACAGTCTTTTCTTGCTCAGCAGTTAATACGTACTATAGAACATACAAATGTTGACGTCATAATAAGATGAGTTTTATTAAATTCTAGCTAATGCTAACTAGTGCTTAATTGCGATCACACCTGATGATAAGCAGTGTTGCCTTCGTAATGGTGAAGCGCACTAGTTTACTAAGAGCCTATTCTCCGATGTTGCATGAGGGCGTAGTTTAATGCTCTTTCTATTAGTGTAAACTTCATCCAAAATCCGGAGGAGTACGTATACTCGTAGTACATGGAAAATTAAATAAGTTTTTCATTTTCCACTCAGAAAAATGAAATTGGAATAAGCGCCATCTCTTATAGTGCCCCAGAACTAATAACCACTTACTACGTAGCGCAGTCGTTCACTGTAGAGGCTCTACGAAGCACCCGCACCCGCGTCTCCGCTACGTGAGACCGCGCTTCACTCGCTGAAGGGATTTTGAAGAGAGATGACACTGGTGTTGTTTTAGTGTGGGGTAAGCAGCAGAGTTACATCTACAGCACAAAAAAACTATTCCGTAAAAGTATCAGGAGGGCTGACCCCAAAAAAGGAATAAGCCAGGTGTTGCCAGGATTGATTGATTGATTGACATACTTGGAGCTATACCGTGCATGTGTAAATCAATAATTATATTAATAAAAATGTTCCACTACTATCAAAATGCCATCTAGTTCCAAACAAAGCAGAGCTTGTGGTATGAGTACTAGCTATCTGAAACACATTATTTATATATTTCTAAAAGCATACATATTGCACATAAATTACACCTAGACAAATTTAAAAACAAATAATCGCGCTCATCACACAAACATTTGTCCTGGTTGGGAATCGAACCCCCTAGCCCCCCTAGGCTAGGACTGTCCCCGAGATCAGCAGGTCATCGAAAGGATCGTTACCTCATCTTCAATATCCATCCCCTTAACTAGAGTCCTCAAGGCATGCCCCAGCAGCTTCAGGCGACACCTGCACTGTCCTATCAGGGCTGCCACCAGGGTGTCCTTGGCTACATTCAGGTTGGCTGCGATCATCAAGGCTCCCACTTGGTGCACGTGGGTCAACTCGTATGCTGGGGACTTTGTCGTGTCGTATGGGTACCTGAATAAATACAAAAACCAATGATTTTGGCTCTTCTGTGTAGTAACATTATAAACTAGTTTCTACCAAGTCTACAATGTTTTTTTTTGCGCCAGAATAAATACTTTTTCATTTTCTTCTTTTCTTTCTTTCTTTCTTCTCTTCTTACCGCGTGAAGGTAGAGCATATCCCAAAAAAACATACTCATTATCATCATCATCATTTCAGCCAAAGGACGTCCACTGTTGGACATAGGCCTCCCCCAAGCAACGCCACAACGACCGATCCTGTGCATCTCGCATCCACCGCATTCCCGCGACTCTCACCAGGTCGTCGGTCCACCTTGTGGGAGGCCTTCCAACGCTGCGTTTTCCGGTACGCGGTCACCACTCTAGAACCTTTCGGCCACATCGACCATCCGTAGTACGAGCATTGTGCCCTGCTCAGAAAACATTCTCTCGGGATTAAAAAAAAAAATCCTATGGCCTCCATAGACCACGACGTGGTCTATACCTACTTGTGTACACAAACATACAAACTTCTGCTTTTTAGAATTCTGTACCTCAAAAGGAAAAAATTCTTCTTGTTCTCTTGTTCTCTCTTCTTCACTTTTTTGTCCGTCTGTCTGTCAAGACTAGACCCTTTATATCGGGAACGCGTGGAGGTATCGAGTTGTAATTAAGACCGTATACTCAAGTCTGTAATGCCTTGAAGCTGTGTAAAAATCAAACTTGTAAGCTAAAAAAAAAGATTCGGCCGGGTCAGGGAGTCATCTTAGGGGTCGCACAAAATGTGTATTAATTTCAACACTCTCAAGGAAAGGGAAGTATCCCGTTGACATAGAATCCTGAAATTTGGCACAAAGCAAGGTCTCAAAGCACAAGTATAGGAAAAAAAACTGAAAACTGAACAACGAAATCTTGAAGGTTTGTTATAGGTAAATGAATTATGCTTTGTAAAAAGTCATAGAACAAAAGTTGTGGTTTATGATGTTAGTTATACCGTCTTGCAAGGTTGTTAGTGTTTTACAAATAACCCCGTATTATGAGAATAGACTACCTAAGTACCTACTCACCAGGCTCTCAGAGGTAGTTGGCCCTTCTCCGCGCTGGTGGCCCAGCCGACAGTGGTTATCAAGGTGAGGAAGAAGTACAACACCTGCAGGATTATCATCTCCCGGTTACAGCTGAAATAAATTACAAAAACGATTACAGTAACTTGCACATGATTTAATTAATTAAACCCCAAGCGAACGCCGTCGTTCGGTCTCTCAATGTATTTCTATTCTGTCTCTAATTACGATATCCGAAAGGACTGTCTAATAAGTCAACTAACTTGGAAATTTTGTATAATATTTAATCATTTAAAAAATATTTCTATTCGATACTTTTTATAAGGTTCTTCTGTTAGTAAACAATGATCTCTAGATCTTAATCAACCTTGATTATTGAACCCGTGTTGACTACATCAGATTTAATTAAATCCTAATAATTACCCAAGTCGTTTAACTTATTAGACAGACTATAAAGAGTTTTATTATTTTAGTTTATTGTAGATACAGTTTCCATCACGGATCTTGAGCGGTTGCGCAGAAGTCAAATATTCGGTCTCTTTAGTGGTGCGAAGTGAGACGCGAGGCGGGGAGTCTCAGTGATTGGCTCGCCGCGCATCGCGTCATAGACGTCACTCGTGATTCGTTCCCTGCGCTTGCTGCATTTATCTAACAACAACGAGGATCGGCTCGCCAATGTATAGAATGCGCAAAGCGATCCCCAGTCTGACGCCGAGCGCTCAAGATCCTTGATGGCAACTGTAGTCTTAAAAGCACACGTAACTGTTAGAAAAACTATTTATAACTGTACTAAATTTCTTTATTTGTTTTATTTAAAAAACATCTCATTAAACCAGAAGCCGACGGTAAAAAAACAACGGGGGAAAAGTAAATTAATTCGAAATATATTCTGCATGGATAGGTTTTTTGTGGATTTTCATTTTACGCGGTGTATTTACCGGTTTTACCGCGTGGTAAAACCGGTAAATACACCGCGCAAAATATCCTTCAAGAGCCGAAACTCCAAACGAATGACACACAATGTTACTTTTTATTTATTTATTTTTTGTTTGGTGTTTGTCTTAAGTTTTTGTTGTCTACAATGTTCTTTTTTTGCGCCAAAATAAATACTTTTTCTTTTCTTTCTTTTCTTCTCTTTCTTTTCAAATGATTGAATCATTATTTTTTCACTTTGTTAATACGTTTTTCTATTAAACGCGTTTATCATTGACAAATATGTCAAGTTTTCACCTGCCGCTTTTTGACATATTTGTCACCTATAGTAAACAGTTGAATTGTCAGCTTTATTAAACAAACCTCCACTCGTGCTCGGCTCCTCTAGCATAGACCCACTGTTATGAATAGTCACAGTGTTCACTCACATACCTCTTAACAATATCCTTTTCCTCCTTCGTGGTGACTTCCGACAGAGCCTTATCTGCATTGTTGACAATGCTTTGGATCCTCTGTTTCCGCCCTACGATATTCACGATCTTGGCAGCCTGGGCCAAGTTGGTGAACAGCAGGAACGCCGTGCCAGTCATCAGGCCCAGGTCTCCCCAGATCAGGGCTAGGTCTACTACTTGAATGATGAGGTAAGTTCCTGTAAGAAATTGGTCAGTCGTATTGCCTGATACTGTAATCGTCTTTATTAGTACTCGTATCATTTATTATTTTTTTCTTTTTTATTTATTTAACAGTTCATGTACACACTAAACTTATAAATGGTGTAAGGGACAGCCCTCTACATACTTTAAGGGCTTGCTCGGTAGACGAAACTGAACACCCACCATAATTTTTTCGAAAACGAAAAAAAAATACAGCCTCTCCATACAAACTGTCCAATCAAGTTAATAATTTTGTATGGTGAGGCGGAATTTTTTTTTCGTTTCCTGAAAAAATTTTCTTCAGGAAACGAAAAAAAATTATATCTACTCAAAGAGATGGGCAAACATCATCAATCACTGGACGCCTGAGGGAGGACATCGTCGATGACGATCGGACAGGTTTGCAGTTCAAGTTTGGCAATAGATCATGCTTGACAGAGAATTTGGAAAAGGATAAAAAGAAGATCTTTGTCCAGCCGTGGGACTCAAATTAGGTTAAGAAAAGAACATGATTTTGTGGTCACACCCTGCTAAACCAAACCTGCATCAATCCGCAGTGGGCCCACGTGGTGGATTACGGCCCATTTCCTCTCCTAGAGGGGAAGCCAAAATCCCGACAGTAGGAACATTAAAAAGGCTGATTAGCTACCCTTCTAAAATAACACTTTTGTTAGACGAATCTCAGCGCTGAAAGAAAAAGGCACAAGGAGCTGATAGCGTGACGAGTGACGGGACAGAATAGAAGAAAAAACCGCGTTACCCCAAAATAGAATGGGACAAGGGCTGGAAGATGATGATAATGGTACTAACCTAATAAAAACATAAACGAGAACAGAGAATAGAAACTATACAACTGTTTCTGAGTTTGGGTCCAATGTTGTGGAGCCCAGAACCCCACCATTTGTAGAATGGTCAGTGATACGGTCACAGACAACGTCGCGTTTTTTACTATAAGCCCCATCTTGGATGTGTCCACTTGAAACTGAATCAAGGCTTCAATGTCGAATGTAGAAAATGGAAAATCAAATCAAAATAATGTCAGAATCGGTTTAAATTCTTAATTGCAGGTGTCAGAGGTATGTAACATTGTGATCTAAGTCTTTTTGTGTTTTCAAGTGTATACAAGTGAATTAATTTTTTCAATTCAATCGAGGTGGGATTCGCCTGAGCCACAGGTGAGGGAGTTATGGAATCAAGTGCTGTAGTGACTTTCCACGTGTACCAAACGACAAATTCCCTGCCGGAGTCAGTTTACAAATGGCTACAACCTGTGGGTCTTTAAGTGAAGAGGGAATAGGTTACTTCTGCGCAAAATTAGTCGCATCGTGGGTCACATAAAGTCTTATTTTTATTTAAGAGCAAAAACTTCCTTTTACTTAATTTTTTTCAGCTAGCCCTACCGAAAATAAAAAGTTTAACCAGCATAGAAGTTTGAATCTCTTACAGAAATGTACGAGTTTTTTTTTTTGGCAATTACTGACTTTTTTTCATGTAAAAACCCATATTAGAACTCATCCATATTAAAAAGATATTTGCTCAAAAAAACAAAATTCAATCAATTAAAACACTTCAACAAATTAAAATTAAAATATATATTCAAAAAATAAAATAAAATTACAATCCCAATACTTATTTAATGAATAGTAATTCCAAAACTTAATAAAATTAAAGTCAATAAATTAAATTCAATCAATCGAAATGCAATAAACTAAAATTAAATAAATTAAAATCACAATAATTAATCATTGTTACCTGTTGTTGTATTGTTGTGTTAATGTGTTGTTCTGTTGGGGTTGTTATGTGTTCGTTCTCGCTCGCACGTTTGTCATTTTAACATATTATAGTAAATCTCCTGTAATAGTATGTACTTACATTATGCTTTCCAGGCCCAACTCTGCCAGAACAAAAAGGACAATATAATCCCTAAAAAGTGTTGTCCACCTCTGCCGCCTTCGCGATAATTGCCAGTTCCCTGGGTGTTGATACAGCGCAAATATAATTATGTAATTATTATACACGTCACCCTGTGGTTTCAATAAACGATTACAATACATGTGTATAACTCTACCCCGTCATCAAAGCATGGTTATTAAACGTTTTAGTTCGAATTGATAATTGATTTGATTTTCAGTTGTTTTTGTTTCTTTGTGAAATTTATGAATTTTTTATTTGAATTTAGAATGGTTTGTTACGAATTGAAGACTGAGAATTATGGGGAAATAAGTGGCACGGCCGTAACATTCTTTTGTCGAAACAGGTCAGGCCATTACATAAGTATTCTTTCTAACATTTATGGAGTAGGAAATCATAAGGTAACTTTTTCTGCTTTAGGTGGAGCAAGAGGAAGTATCAGTTTTTTACTGACTGAAACCCACTCGTGTTCCTTCATTCGCCTTTTGTTCCAGGGCCTCGGTGACTCTTCGGAACATTCCTACAGTCCATATTCTTTGTACTTGAAGACGACTCGTATATGGACTAGAATTTCAAGTCTAAGTGATAATCAATCATCATTTCAGCCAAAAAATGTCTACTATTGGACATAAGCCTGCCCCAAGTGTCGCCACAACAAACGATCGTGAGCATCTCGCATCCATCGCATTTCCGCGACTCACCAGGTCATCTATCCACCTTGTGGAAGGTCTTCCATCGCTGCGTCTTCTGGCCCGCGGTCGCCACTCCAGAACACTAGACGAACTTTTGACGTTTTAAAAGTTCCCATGTAGGCCTATGTGAAATAAATAAAAAACCGGCCAAGAGCGTGTCGGGCCACGCTCAGTGTACACACACTGAGCATTGTACTGTTCCGTAGTTTCCCGTCCGTCACAATAAGTATAGCCACTTTTGAGTTTAAAAAAATACTTGCTTAAACGCGATTATACTACAAACTTTTTTTTCCAGAAATTATTTTATACAACCTTTTTGTCTTTTTTGTACAAAAACTGTTCTTTCCATCAAGTTCAAAATGATTTTCCTAGAAACTCCTTATAAAGTTCTACTTTTCAGATTTTTTTCATATTTTCTAAACTTATGGTTCAAAAGTTAGAGGGGGACACACATTGTTTTTTACTTTTGGAGCGATTATTTCCGAAATTATTGACATTATTAAAAAATTTTTGTAAACCCTTTTGTATATTTTTGTTTGATTTTAGTATACCCCTATTCATTTTTTAATACCTATCCAACAATATATCACACGTTAGGGTTGAAATTAAAAAAAAAAATAACTTCCCACTTTACATATAGGGGGGCTACCCTAGTAAAACATTTTTTTCCAATTTTGTTTTGCCACTTTGTCGGCGTGATTGATATACATATTGGTACCAAATTTCAGCTTTCTAGTGCTAACGGTCACAGATATTAAGCGAGGACGGACAGACGGACAGACATACAGACAGACGGACAGACAGACATGGCGAAACTATAAGGGTTCCTAGTTGACTACGGAACCCTAAAAATGAATTTGAAAAACCTTCCGGCCCCTTCAACACAGGTTCAGGACAGTTTCTATCCGTGTACCAAGTTTCACCGAATTACGATCAGTAATACGAGCATGAAAAAGTAACAAATATACACATACCTAATCACTGTGATTATTCATACAAAACTATGCTGTCCAAAAATGCGGGTGTTTCAACCTCATAACTTGTGACTATTTGACTATACGTCATGTGTCGTCAGGTCAAGCTTTGTGTCGTTATCAGATAACAGCGTCCGCGGCAGATGCGGGTAGCTGGACACTTATCTACTGTCACTAGTTCATAGGCATCTACTACTAACGAATGTTATAGGTTTGAATTGGTTGTAACTTCAATTTAATTTATGTCCCTAACCCCTGGATTTCCTCCGGCCTGAGTACAGGGATTTAGCAGACTATTCGCATCCGTACGGCTTGCGCTACCGGTACATGGTGGACATCCCACCCATACGAACAAAGCGTTTTGGGAACACATTTTTTGTGCGTACAGCCAAGGAGTGGAATTCCCTGCCAGCAGTCTGTGTTTCCTGATAGCTACAACTTAGGGGTCTTTAAGTCAAGAGTGAATAGGTTACTTATAGGTAAGCGTGCTCCATCGTCGACCACATCATTGCTTACCATCAGGTGAGATGGTGGTCAAACGCGAGCCTATCAATAATAATAAAAAATCCTTACTGACTAAATCCACCCCGGTGTCCCTCATACACTTGTTTCGAAGGCTTTGGGTGCAGTTTGATTTCAGCCAGAGTGGCTTTCCTAAAGGCGCGACTGGAAAACTACGCGGCACCATCACGGGTCCAGGTTGATGGGCCGACGGATGATCCAACGCCTGTTCTTACCCAAGAAATCCTCCAAGCCATGATCTCAACAAGATTCAACCTGTAGCCTGATTCACGTAAAATCAAACAAGCCAATATCGTTGAAGTTTTATAGTCGTTCGATCGAAGTCCTATCCAAAAGCGGTATTCACGATCTATCGACTTATTTCCAGTTACATTAATAAGTATTCTACCAGGATAAAGTAATACAGTTTTTTTTTTAAATCGACGAATTTCAAACGACTTTAAAATCGGTGTCGTTCAAACTCGATTGATGGATGTGAATACGGAAATGGTCTAAACGACTAAATCACTACGATATCGTACGGTTTTTATTACGTGAACCGGGCTACTGGACTCGTCATATTGACAGCTTCATCATCATCATCATTTCAGCCGAAAGGCTTCCACTCATGTGACTCCCGTCACCACAACGATCGATCCTATGCGTCTCGCATCCATCATAGCAAGGTTCAGTTGAAAATCAGCGTCAGGCAACTGCTACGTAGAGGCCTGGCATCATGCTGAACTGGACCCATTTGGCAGAGCCGTGAGACATACCATGTAGATATATTTAAGTTTAAGTTTCTATAATAATAATTGTTATCTCATTGTGTGTACCTACCTATGTGCCAAATAAACGAATTTTCTTTCTTCTTTCTTATCGGATTCTCGCGACCCTCACCAGGTCATCGGTCCACCTTGTGGGAGTAATTTACTGCTTGCCTTGTTATTAATTGATATCCTAGCCATATCATAGAGTTAGCCATTTCATAATATGACCGAGGATAGGCCAACCACTTTTGTAAAATGGCCGACTATGCCAAAAAATTGCCAATTCAACAATATGGTTACAGTAAGATAACATTATAATTTATATAATATATTATAATTTATTTGCTCAACCGGCAGTAAGATAAATAAATTGTCAGCAAGCAAATAGAAAACAAACATCACATTTGCCTTGGCAAATGGCATATAAATACTTCCAAAATATTACAAATAAAAAAATCGACATTATTCAAAAAAAAATTCTATTGTCATATCGATTGAGTCAAAGAGACATTCCTATACACCATTTTCATGGGTCCATGTAGTGGAAGAAAGAACACCGACTATTGTGGCGCAAGAAGCTTGAGAGGCCGATGTCTAGCCGTGGACTGCGAAGGATCCACGAGGCGTACGGCATTCCGTCACCAATATGGTGGACCTCCAACCCTAACGTACAAAACGATTTGGAAATTCATACTTTTATTGTACGTATAGCTAGCAGTGGAATTCCTTTCTTCTTTATTTCTAGGCAAGCGTGCTTCATCATTGGCCGCATCATTACTTGCCATCAGGTACGATAGTGGTCAAACGTGAACCTATCAATCATACTGAAATATATATATATATATATATTAGAATATAGATAAGAGGATAAGATAGGAGTTGCAAGAGGTTATTCAACTCAAAGTCCTGTGTCTACAACCTGCGACTAGGTTATTTAAAACCCATATACTCCAAGAAAGGTATGTAGCTAATGAGTGTTTGCACTGTTACAGTACTCGTTTGAATGAATCTATTTAATTGCCTATTTCACTGTTACATTAGTCCAATTGTCAACGGTAAGCTTTAAGTCCTGGGTTCGATTCCCAAATCAATATATTTTTAGTAGATGTCAATTTGGAATTTTAAAGAGCCTGCTTATTGATGACAATCAGCTCACATGGGATTTGCACATGTCTAACAAATTTCAGAGTAGTATCGTTATAATACTCCCACTGCCTTAGACCACCTCGACGGACGCGGAAGGCCCAGCGCGAGTGGATGGCTGTCACATGTCTTCAATCCTGGGTTCCTGTCTTCGGTTCTGGGACATGCAGGCTTCGTCTCGATGTTTTCCTTTACCGTTTAGAGAGCCTTGTAAGTAAAACTTGATTGAGAAGTCAAGAGTCTAAAGCCGGGCCTGTTATGACGGGCCACGACCGCCCCGAGTTGTAATACCTCTATCTTATCTTTCAGAGAATACAGACGTTTGTAGAAGATAACAAAAATAGCAGTACTTATGCCAGAATCATTCCTTGTCCTGCTAGTACAACGAATTGTTTGAAGGAGTTACAGTGACCCTCGCAAAATAGCAACTAGAGAAACATTGTGAGTTTTAGTCAGCTAAAGTCTGACACACTCTCTCGCTCTACCCAGAGCAGGTCATTTTTTTTAAATAATATAGACTTGTGCTTGTCTGCGATCCCACCTGGTGGTAAGAAGTGATGCAATCGTTGATGGTGAGGCGCACAGAGCTTACTCTTCTTCTTCTTCTTCCTGCCCTTGTCCCATTTTATTTGGGGTCGGCGCAACACGTTTTTTTCTTCCATTTTGTCCTGTCACTTTTCTCGCTATCACTAACTCCCTTTTCTTTCATATCACTTCTCACACAATCCATCCATCTTTTGTTTGGCCTCCCTCTCCCTCTCCATCCATCCACATGTAAATTCATAACTCTTTTAGAAACATGCTTTTCATCTCTCCTCTTAGGCGCACAGAGCTTACTAACCGTAAAAAAAAAGAATTATTCAGCTGTAAAAAAAAAGATTCATTTCGATATCTACATAATAACAGATACGCTAAGTATTTACTACCAGGCATATTAACTAAGCTAAACAATATTCTACCAAGAAATAAAACCCAATTCCTAACTATTCTCGCCGGCTAAGCACCATCCATTACCAAGTAAATCAGTACACAATACAATCCGACACAATTCTTTTATTCCTCGATCAGCACGAGAGAAAAACCGTACTTATCCGTAAGTTCACGATAGAGATGAGGCCGACTTAGAGATAGGATCGGTTGATTGGTCAAATCTACGAAGAGCACAGAGGGGCGGGCCCCTGATGTATATTTAACTATTGTGAGATGTTAGGACGAGGAGAGGACGGTGGAACAACTAATGGAATAGTTTTGATGTGGGATTTTAGGCATGGAAGTTACTACTACAGTATTTGTTAACAAAACTTCAGGTGAAACTTTGTTCTTTTTAGGGTTCCGTATCTCAAAAGGAAAAAAAAGGATCATTTTGTTGTCCGTCCGTCCGTCCGTTTGCCTGTCTGTCAAGACCCTTTACCTCGAGAACGCGGGGAGGTATCAGGTTGAAATTAAAACCATATACTCAGGTCGTTGGTCCCTTCAAGCTGTGGAAAAACAATCTTCTAAGTTAACGAATAAAAAATATACGGCCATTATACGATAAGTTGTGTTTTTTACGAGAAATTTAAAAGCAAAAATAAATACTAACTTTATTACAAGTTCATGTTTACATGGTTTTATTCAACCACGCTCTGCTACCCGTAATACCATGTACTCATAGGGCTAAGTCGCAAAAAAAATCTATATTTTGATATCCTCAAAGAACAAAATTCATAGGCTACTTCCCGCTGACCCAAAATTCTTCAGAAGACCTTCATAATCCAATATTAAAATTGGACCTAAAAAAGCCAAACAAATACAGTTTCTTGTATGAAAAAAACATCAAAAATTAAAGGGGATCCTCATCCTAACTTTATTTTACTCGTAATTTTATTATTTTTTGTAGTAGCGCAAAAATACACAATCTTTAAAAAAATCAACTCTACCTCTTACGGTTAATGACAGTCTCATAGTTTTATATGGACAGATAATCATAATTATCATCAGGTGAGATGGTGGTCAAACGCAAGCCTATCAATAATAAAAAAAAAATACGTAGGTCTTCCGTCATCCGCCTTTTTCACAGCCCAACATTCTGACTCATATAGTAAAAATTCTAAAATCTTCCAAGGTCTTCGTCAAGGACTTCTAGATTTTATCCGTCAACTTGAGGGGCATCCATGGGTCACAAGTTGTTCCAGTACACCGTCACCGTTTCATCCATCCTGAATTGTTCCATAGTGTTGCATTTCGGTCTACCTCCTTGGATAAGCTACCCTAGGTACTAAAAGTCGAAGCAGATCGGTATGGGTGTTTCAGCGAGAGGTAAGGGCACAGAACCGGAGAGACCGCCAAAATCACCAAAGAGTAAATAGGCTCATAAACTAGTGAGCCTCATCTTCAAAGATTGCATAACAGTCAAGTCAAGGTGGGAGTCTCAGTCAAGGTGGGATCGCAGTCAAGCACTAGTTTATATCAATTTAAAAAAAAAAATCGCAGATCAAGAATCAGATCCTTAATTTTAGGCCAATACTCTCCAGTCTGTGCTACCACACCTCCAATTCACCCTATACCTCTAGGACACTGCGGCAACCAGTACAGTGTCATCAATAAACAGCATACACCAGGGAGCCTCTTCCTGGATGTTGATGTCAGACCATCCACTATCATCAGGAAGAGGTAAGGGCTCATACTGAAAAGAAAAAAACTTGGCTATCTATAAGCGTAGAGCAGCTACCAGTGGCGTAACTATAGGGTTGCAAGGCTGGCAAAACGCCACGGGTCCCTGGCCTGGTGGGGCCCCCGGTCCAAGAGGCTTTGAGCTCAGAAGAACCACAAAATTATACAAATTCAAGTAAATTATTAAAACTTATTAAAGGTATTCATAAAAGGATCAATTTTCCGTAGTATGTTGCTACCATATAGATTCGCCACTGGGAAACCCCTCTTCACACAAAAAAGTCCTCGACTATTACAGAACTTGCTGATTTATTAATAACTAGCTTTTGCCCGCGATTTCGTCCGCGTACATAAAATATAACCTATGTCACTCAGGAATACAGCGGTTTACTGCCGGTGAAAAAAATTTTGCAGTCAGACCACTACTTCCAAAGAATACTTCCTACAAACAAAAAAACTTAAAAACAAACTTTCCCTCTTTATTATATTTATATAGATATAGATAAAGTGTGCTTATGTCTGTATCTCAGTGATTTTTCCAAATGTAATTACAAAGTGGACGATTTTGCTGGGGCCTCATCCAATGATTTTGCCACGGGGGCCTCAGATGGTTTAGTTACGCTACTGGCAGCTACCGACACAAATCTCGGTAGTTATTAAAACATCCCTCTGAAAGTAATGAGTAACATGTGCACGTGTTCTGAAGTAGTTCGTCAACATATTCCTTCATTTAAGTTTCTCAAGTTGCAGCACAAACTTTACTTAGTTTCAGTTGAAAACTTCGTGTTTCTGCTGTGTTTAGAATCACGTGTAGGTATTAGAAGGATTCAAAATGAACCTTAGTCAAGTAAGTAGAACTGGAAATCAAGGGTTACTTGCTATACTAAGTTACCCTTGATCTCCAGTCACGGTTGGCGGAGTGGATGAGCGATTGGGTGCTGCGTGTCGCAAGTTCGATTCTAGCACGAGTTCGAGTCTGCAGATTGCTGTTCCGGGTCTGGGTGTCTTGTGTATGTGAGTTTACGCTATAAGAATTATTTCTAAAATAAATTATAAAAATCAATTCTTAATGAAAATAATATGAATGGAAATAATATTCCACAACTATCACAGAACGGCGTCTAGTCCCAAGCTAAACAGAGCTTGAGTTATAGGTACTAGACAACTTATAAACATACTTATATATTTCTAATTACATACATATTATAGATAAATTACACCCAGACACAGAACAAATGATCGTGCTCATCACACAAACATTTCTCCCGGGTGGGAATCGAACCCACGACCTCCGGCATAGCAGTCAGGGTCACTAACCACTAGACCAACAGGCCTGTCAAGTAAAACTAGCCTACAAACTATACGAAGAATTAATCTCGTACAGAGAAATCCAATTCATACACGTAAGAACAAAACAGAAAAATTCTTCTCCATCAAAACCATCCATCTCATGTACACCAGCCTCAACCATCGTCCTAAAAAAACAGTTGGCATCGCTGATTCTTGGACCAGCTCAACTATAGGTGGGCACTTGTTGCAGTGGGCGTGCCCCGCCCCGCCCACAGCGCCATCGAGGCTGGAGCTGCTGGCGTCCTCAGTGGCACGGCAGACGCGGACCTCGGCACACGTGATGGCTACCCTCCGGAAGTTCGACATGAGAATCCTCTCGCCGGAGCGCTGACGTCTACTTAAACATAAGGTAAGTGGGAACTTCGAAACGAACCACTTTTAAAAAGTTATTTTTGAAAAAAATTTTGGAGATATTTTGAGAGTTGATCACCTTTAAAATATCTATCTTCTATTTTATCGCAAGCAACATTGAAGAACTTTTTATGCGGTACTGGTTAAAGCTGGTGGTGATTACCAGAAACACCTGTAGCTTCAAGATTTTCACAGCATTTAAATGGATACGAAATATAAATAAAACTACCAGTATTACGATTCATCTGTCAGATAAGATAACAAGAACCTATCCAGAGGGCCACCGTATAATTACACCACGAAAAAGCAGTTATTCAACTTTAACAAACTTATTTAAAGATATACCTACCCTGATTTCTGATTTAAGCATTTAAAGTTAAGTATTTCTTAATCTCTACTTTAGCCTGAAAACCTGACAAAATTTGGGCGTACTTGAGTCAAAATACTCAATCATCAAAAACCGGCCCAAAGTTTAGTATAAGTTTAACCAGACTCACTTTTTACAAATTTTTTCAGTCAAAACGTTCAAGTGTAATATGAGTACGAACATAATCTTTTAAATAAACTACCTGTATTGAACATTGAGAGCAGTGTGGCCGAGTGGTAATGGTTCCGATTTACGAGTTGTAGGTCGCGGGTTCAAACCCTGCCAGGCGCACTACTTTGTGTAATTTATTTCATTACCACTACTCTCAAAACGGTGAAGGAAAAACATCGTGAGGAAACCGGCATGTCCTAGAAATAAAAATTCGAAGACATGTGACATTCATCAACCCGGAATGGGCCCCCGTGGTGGATTACAACCCATTCCCTCTCCAAGAGAGGAGGTCTGAGTCCCAGCAGTGGGAACATTAAAAAGGCTGATGATATTGAAGATAAAGAAAAGAAAGAAAGAAAGAAAAAACTTTTATTCGTACCTCACACATACAGTAGAATCCAATAATATAAATAATAGGAAACACTTTAAAATCTGTGCAAGGCCAAAAGGGCGCCTAACTCAGCATGACCAAGAAATTGACCAAGATGATTGACCATTATCATTTTTTTTTATTTACGGTGGAAAAATCATGTAATGACTATGATACCCCTCGCTCTTGGGTGGAGCGGGAGATAGTGTCAGACTTTTACTGACTAAAAACCCACTCCTGTTCCTTCGTTGCCTGTCGTACCGGGGCTGAGCTACCTTTCGGAGCTAATCCTGGCCCCAGTAGACCATTATCCGGTGAACAGCCGTCCGGTGACCGTCCGGGGCGAGCCCGAGTCGTCAACGGCACGTAGTGTTCAACGCGCACCTCGAAGAGTTGTCAGCAAAACCGTAGAGGCCAAAGCCGAAGCCTACTGAGGCCATGGGTTGTCCGAAAGAAAAGTCAGTAAAAGTCTGACGCGCCCTTCCGGATAATTTCCCACATAAAAAAGATTCATATTGACCCCAGTAAAAAAAAAACTTATATTGATCAAATTCTGACATCTCTTCGCCATTACCTACATTTACTGTAGTAAAAGCACCCTCCATTTGTACACGTTTCTTCAAAACCACACTAAAAATAAGAACCCAGCAAGACTTGTTGATCTGCAACCTGTAGCCTTCACACTCAGTAAACATTCGTTTAGTCTCGCAATCTTTAGAATCAACATGTTACTGAGACCCGCACAAACACAGCATAGCTTTAGCTCAAACATAGTAAAAAACCTAGAACAGTTAAGTTCAGACTAATTAAAAAGCTAATCTTTGAACTGGTATACCTGGTATACATTACCATTTTGAATACTCTGTATATATGAAGATTGCAGGACCACTGTAATGTTAGATGAACATTACACTGCAGTCGCAAAAAGTTTTACATAATACTAGTGGTCCCGACAGACGTTGGCATGCCTGAATACTGGCTTTTCAGAAGAATCATATACACCGCTGAATTTTGATCGTTTTAATCCCGTGGAGGGTCGATTCGTTTCATGGAACACTATCGATTTGTAAAGATAAAATTAGAAAATAAAGTACCTTTTTTTAAATTCGTATTAATTAACGCATGTGCGAAATTAATTTCTCTATGAAAACGTCAGCTGAGCGAGTCCAATGATCTGTAGGTAGTAGTCGACGTTGCGTACCAACTATTTACAGGAGGTATAAATTTAATGGTGTATATAAAGATAAAACAAAATTACTTTCTCCGTCTTTCTGTTTATCAGCTACTCCTAAACCACGTCAACTTACATAAATTAAAAGATGAATTAAGGAAGAAGGTTTTTGTATATAATTTGCACTTTAGCAAACTCGGGGCTGGTCACTACTAGTCTTAATATATATAAATCTCGTGTCACAATGTTTGTCCTCAATGGACTCCTAAACCACTTAACCGATTATAATAAAATTCGCAAACCATGTGCAGTTCGATCCAACTTGAGAGATAGGATAGTCTATTTGGTTAGAGTAGGATAGAGTAGGGTAGGGTAGAGTAGAGTAGGGTAGAGTAGGGTAGGGTAGAGTAGGGTAGAGTAGAGTAGGGTAGAGTGGGGTAGAGTAGGGTAGAGTAGGTAGAGTTGACAGCTTAGATAAAAGGTAACTATTAGGCGGTACGAAGTTTGCCGGGTCAGCTAGTGTAATATAAATCAGAGTAATAAAAATTGACATACCTACAAGAAATGCACGTCATTACATTACGGTCTACTATCAAATGTTTAAAACAAATCAATCATTATCATCTTCCTGCCCTTATCTCGTGCTATTTAAGATCGGCACAACATGGTTTTCACTTCTACCCCGTCTTGTCACCCATCATACTACTGATTTTGTTACTTATTCGAGATTCTTTCCTTTCATATCACTCTTCACGCAATCCACCCGTTTCTTCTTTGGCCTCCCTATACCTCTACATCCATGTATCATGATCATCAGCCTTTTTAATATTCCCACTGCTGGAACTCAGGCCTCCTCTAGGAAAGAGGAATGGGCCGTAATCCACCACGCGATCCCAGTGTGGGTTGGTGTATGGTCACATGTCTTCGAATTTTTGTATCTAGAACATGCCGGTTTCCTCGCGATGTTTTCTTTCGCCGTTTTGAAAGCAGTGGTGATGAAATAAATTACAAAGTAATGCGCCTGGCTGGGTTCGAACCCGTGGCCTACAACTCGTAAGTCGGGGCCATTACCACTCGGCCACCACTGCTCTATCCATGTATACAATACTCATAACTTTTTAGTCAACTCAATACAACCGCAAATCGATTAAAAAACTTATAATAAACAAAAAACACTTCATACGCGATAAAACAGTCACAATATTTCCATTCCGTTACTCGTCTACCTCGATTATTCGAATACTCGCTTGGGAAGGCTTCCTAAATCCATCACTTGTTGCTTTTGCCAACCACTGACCTCGAATTCTCAAACACAAATCATTGACTCCCGAGTAAGGCTCGTTCGCGAGTCAAGATTTTAAAGCTATGGAGATAAGTTTATTTTCACAAGAGCTCTCAAGATACTTCTATCTCCACAGTCTAAAAGACAGTTTTTCGATCCGTAGTTAGGCTAACCAATAGTTAAAGTAGTAAATAAATATATATATATATATATATATATGTAGGATGCATGAAAGGAACGTACGAATGATGTGTAGAACGAAGCGTAAAAGAGAGAGAGAGAGAGGATGAATATGAAGGTGACAGAAGGAAGATGGCGAGTTGAAGTTGGAACAGGAGTGACAGGCGATAGGACGCAGAAAATCTATTTAATTAAGAAGTTTTGGAGACATTAAACAAGAAACGCAGACATCACGTTTTTTTTTATTTATTTTCCAAGGTCGCAACCCATATACACTACATTTTTGGGGGCTCGTCCGGGATCGCGACCACATGGAAAAACAGTTGAAGGCGAGAGCGAAAGACGAAAGGCGTAATAATTATAGTAAGACGGAAGACGAAATACACAATTATACGATGTCGGAGTTTGAAATGACAAAATTCAGCGGCGAAGACCTCACATACACGTCGGAAAAATGGGCTCAGGATCTCGAAGATAATGCTGAGATCTTCGGTTGGTCACCTCAGCAACGACTGATCATAGCCCGTAGGTCGTTGACAGGGACTGCGGGGCTGTGGTTAAAAACCGAAAAGGTTCACAAGACATACGAGGATCTGAAAGCAGCTGTCCTAAAGGAATTTCCTGATGCTGTAAACAGCAAAGAGATGCACGAGATGATGGCAGCACGCAAGAAGCGCAGGGATGAGTCGTGCTATCAGTATATGCTGATAATGAAGGAGATGGGAAAACGCGCCAAGTTTCCCGATTACATCGCTATCCAGTACATTATAGATGGCATTACGGATCTAGAAATTAACAAGATAGTATTGTATGGTGCGGTGACTTATCCGGTGCTAAAAGAAAAGCTGGCGTTGTATGAAACCCTCAAGAAAAGAACGGCAAGGCAGAATGCTGAACGACCAGTTAGGCGGGCTGCGGACTCGTCGAGCAATGAAAATGCAGAAATGGCTCATCATTGCTATAATTGTGGTGAAAAAGATCATCGAGCGAAAGCATGCCGTAATGGTTTGAAGTGTTTTAAGTGTAATGAATTTGGCCATATTAGCACAAAATGTACGAATCCGAGCGGAGGAAGCAGCGGAAATTCAATGGCCACCAAGACGTCGTCGGCAAAACAGATGTCATCAGAAAAGGAGCGATCATACCCGTCGATAAAACAGGTCGAATCGGATACGAGAAAACATTCGGCTATGTTCGGAGCTACGTCGACAACCAACGACAGCGCGGTATTGGGCGACCATGTCAAAAGTTTCATGACGGAGAACATGACGGAAGATGTCACGCAAGACGTAAACAAACATGGTGACCGGCTATTGAACAATAACAAAGCGGTAAAACTAGTGAAAATAGGCGATAAAACAATAAGTGCGTTAGTAGATACAGGCAGTGACGTAAACTTAATTTCTGAGGACTTGTGGAGTGAATTAAATGTACCATGTCACTTCGATAATGTGGTCTTGGCGGGGCTAGGACTTTCTAAAGTAAGAGCGCGGGGAAAAATATTTGTTTGTATAGAGATCGATGAAAAGTGCTATTCAGATGTAATTTTTCACGTTGTGCCTAAAGGGTCAATGCCCTATATGTTAATAATAGGTCAAGAATTCCTACAAAATGTTGTGATGGTAGTTCATGAGGGTGCTGTGTTGTTGATGACACAAGATGATGAATGGTTGTCGCGCGTGAATTGTTGTGTGAATTCCATTGATGTTGCAGGTCACATTTCTAACGCGGATTTAAAGATGGAGGTTATGCGGCTAGTGGAAGAGTACAAGCCCATTCAGATGAAAGAAGCTCCGATTGAGATGAAAATAGTGTTAAAAGACGATGTGCCGATATCTCAGCGACCCCGAAGAATATCACATATGGAACAAAGATTAGTCGAAGAGCAGGTAGACGAGTGGTTACAAAAGGGAATAGTGCAAGTTAGTTTTTCTGAGTACTCTAGTCCATTAGTATTGGTCAAGAAAAAGGATGGCTCAACACGGATTTGTGTTGATTACCGTTTATTAAATAAAAAGGTAGTGAAAGATGAATTTCCATTACCCATCATTGATGACCTGATAGACAAGCTGAAAGATGCGATGGTATTTAGTGTATTAGATCTTAAAAATGGTTTCTTTCACTTGAGAATAAACAAGGAGTCTGTGCCCTATACATCTTTTGTTACTCATCACGGACAGTTTGAGTTCTTACGTGCACCTTTTGGTCTGTCCATTTCACCTAAATATTTCATGAGGTTTGTAACAATTATTTTCAGGGAGTTGATAGCAAAAGGTATTATGTTAATATTTGTTGATGATATTGTTATCCCAGCTGATTCAGAGAACCAAGCACTGGAAAGACTGAGACAAGTTTTAGAGGTAGCATCACAGAATGGACTTGAGATGAACTGGAAAAAGGCGAAACTTATCAGACGTGAGATAGAATATTTGGGTCATTTAATCAAAGAAGGTGAGGTGAAGCCGAGTCCAGAGAAAGTTGAGGCAGTTGCTAGGTATCCAGAGCCCAAGAATGTTAAACAGATTATGGGTTTTATTGGTTTAACATCTTATTTCAGGAAATATATAAGAGATTATGCTAAGATCGCTCGACCACTTACAGAACTGCTGAAGAAAGAAGTACCATTTATATTTAATGATGAGCAACGGATTGCTTTCAATACATTGAAGCAAAAGCTGACAAGTGATCCAGTATTGAAGATATACAATCCTAATTTGCAGACGGAACTACACACTGATGCGTCCAGTCAGGCGTTGGCTGCAATACTTTTGCAATTGCACCCAGACGGTGAGTTACATCCAGTGCATTGCATGAGTCACAAGACGAATGAGGCTGAAAGCCGATATTCAAGTTATGAGCTGGAAGCACTTGCAGTTGTTCAAGCGGTTAAGAAGTTTAGGCATTACTTGTATGGAATACACTTCAAGATTGTCACGGATTGTAAAGCCTTTGAGCAGACGTTAAAGAAGAAAGACCTGACACCAAAAGTAGCCAGATGGGTGTTCATGTTGGAAGAGTATGATTATGAGATCGAGCATAGAGCAGGCGGCAGAATGCAACACGCAGATGCTCTCAGTAGAAACCCATTCGTGGCAGCGGTGTCAAGTATACAAGAAGACATAAGACGAGGTCAAGAGACAGATGAAGAACTCAAAGCTATCAAAGAGCTGATATTAAAGGATGGGAAGTACAATGACTTTTGGCTTGATAATGGTATCCTGTATAAAGGTGATGAGAAGAAACTAGTAGTTCCAAGGATTATGGAGAAAGAAATAATAAAGAAAGTGCACCAAAATGGACACTTTTCAATAAGAAAAATGAAAGAAGCTATAGGAAAGGATTACTACATCAGAAACATGGATAAAAGTATTGAAGAAGTTGTTTCAAGTTGCATACCCTGTTTATTAGCTACAAGGAAAGAAGGAAAGCAGGAGGGCTATTTGAACCCAATAGATAAAGAAGGAATCCCGTTTCACACTTTACATTTGGACCATATAGGACCATTCAGTGAAACAAGAAAACAGTATAACTACATACTAACGATGATAGATGCTTTTACTAAATTTATATGGCTATTCCCTACCAAGTCTACATCTAGCGCAGAAGTGTTGAACAAATTGCGGGTTCATCAGCAGATATTTGGTAATCCAACTAGGATTATAACAGACAGAGGCACAGCATTCACTAGCGGAGAATTCGAGGAGTATTGCAAAGAAGAAGGTATACAACATGTCAAGATCACTACTGGAGTTCCTCGTGGGAACGGACAGGTGGAGAGAATTCATCGCATTCTAATTCCTATGCTAACTAAGCTTTGTATTGAAGATAAGTCCCAGTGGTATAGACATGTAAGTCGAGTTCAGCGAGCTATAAATAGCACTTACCAAAGATCTATAAATACTTCACCATTTCAGTTACTAACTGGAACTAAAATGAAATGTAAAGAAGACGTGGAGGTATATAATCTCTTGCAACAAGAAGTGATTCAAGATTTTAATGAAAATAGAGAAAACTTAAGGTTGAAAGCCAAGCAGCAGATTCAACAAATCCAAGATGAGAATAAGAAAACATTTGATGCAAAAAGGAAGCCAAGTTCAACATATGAACTGGAAGATCTAGTGGCCATCAAGAGAACTCAGTTTGGTCCAGGTCTTAAACTTAAACCTAAGTTTTTGGGACCCTATAAGATTACTAAAGTTAAAAGAAATGACAGGTACGACGTGGAAAAGCTGTATGATGCTTCCGAGGGACCAAAGTAGACCTCCAGCTCAGCAGACAATATGAAGAGGTGGCCAGGTAAGAATGAATGAATGGTGTGTGCGTGATACCCGTGCATATAAGACTACTCAGTATCCTTATGAATACTTAGTAGGAGTAGGAGTCTTATTAGCGGTTGCGTTATGCTATTTTATACAATTAATTGCCATTGTTTTTGTGGTTACATTTTGTGTAAGATGTAATATTTAATGTTTAGTGTTAGTAATAACAATGTTTGTATATCTGAGGGCAGATATGAATGCAGGACGGCCGATTGTAGGATGCATGAAAGGAACGTACGAATGATGTGTAGAACGAAGCGTAAAAGAGAGAGAGAGAGAGGATGAATATGAAGGTGACAGAAGGAAGATGGCGAGTTGAAGTTGGAACAGGAGTGACAGGCGATAGGACGCAGAAAATCTATTTAATTAAGAAGTTTTGGAGACATTAAACAAGAAACGCAGACATCACGTTTTTTTTTATTTATTTTCCAAGGTCGCAACCCATATACACTACATATATTATGAAGTTGTAATTTTATTTGTAGGAAGTAATCTCTGGAACTACTGAACCGATTTTGAAAATTCTTTCACTAGTGCATGGCATAATCAGCCTTTTAATATTCCCTCTGTTGGAATACAGACCTCCTCTTTAGGAGAGGGAATGAGCCGTAACCCAAAACGCGGGCTCAGTGCGGATCGGTGAAAGTCACATATCTTCGAATGAAACCACCAAGATCATATTTGATGTAGTTAATAATATTTTTGCCCTAAAAATAATTGCCGAAGCAGGCACGTGCTAGCTAGTGTTTAAATCAGCAAAATGCGTTGTCGATTAGTCGAATAAAGTATTAGAATACTACGTACTGTAATGCACAAATGCCAAATAATATGGATATCGTTGCATTACATTGGCAGCGCGTCAGTATTTATCTACGCCCGTACACGCAAGCTCTCCAGTGACACAATCATTTAATTCATTAAACCCCAATCGAACGCCGGGTTCGCGCATTTATTGTCTTACTATTTGTCTCGAATTGACGTCTTGTCTTGTCGAATTGAATCTGAAAGGTTAACAACTAGCTTTTGCCTTCAGTTTCGCCTGCGTACATAAAACATAGCCTATGTCACTCAGGAATGAAGCAACTTTCTGACGATGAAAAAAATTTAAACAATCGGACCAGTACTTTCAGAGATTACCTCCTACAAACCAAAAAACAAAAGTGCAAATTTATAAAAATAAGTAATATTTTTGTTTCTAAAATTAATCTTGATTGCTACTATTTTCCGGATTTCCTTTTATTATGGTACATGTTCCCTCTCCTAGAGAGAGGAAGCCTGAGTCCCAGCAGTGGGACACTAAAATGCTGATTAATGATTATGCTTATGCTATGGTACATGTTGTATACGTAACAACTGTCAAAGATCTGCAATTGACAACCGGTACATTAGCTTAACGTACTTTCCGATACACGGAGGAATTGGGCCAACTCTTATAATTCGAACCGTTGATACAATACTTGTAACAATATTTACATTGTAAAATTGATTTTCTTTTGAATCTTTTTTGTCAATATAAAGTATAAAATACATAGATAGGGTCGATGTTTCCAAGCTAAAAATGAATCTAATTCACCACTTCTGAATTATAATTAGAACGTATCTTTTAAAGTCAAGTCCTGATGACATCCTGTGAGTCCTGAATTAATGTCCTGTATATTTGAGAACCATTATGAAACAAATTAAACTATAAAATACACTTGACCAATTAGAAATAATATATACACTAAAGGGCTAGCTAAATATGACGCTGAAAATATGACGGCTGCAAAATATGACGGCTGTCGACTGGAAGTGAGATTAAGTATGGCAATACTTAATCTCTGACCGAGATAGAAGCCAGCCCTTGGGTCACGCGAAGAGTCAACTTTGGATAATTCTTTAAAAAGCGTATGAGCACCCATATATTAGACTTATATGACCATTAAAAGTAAGAGAGATGACAGAGACTTGGTAACTAAAAAAATTAATTGCGTTCAATCATGGTTTTGATCTCCATACATTTTAGAATGACACTCTCATCACACTTAATATTCAACCACTAATCACGGTGGACGCGGGCTTGCGGAGGACGAGAAATGGGTAGCTCGTCCGACCGTCCGGTAATCGACCGGACCAGGCCCAAGTCATCAACAGCGCGTAATGTTCCACGCGCTGCTCAAAGTGATGTTAGCCCATATCCCGAGAGTATGTTCCATTAGGATATTTTTCTACTTTTACTCGAGCAAAGCCTGTGACAGAAGAATAGTTAGTTTTCGTATTCTAAGAAACTCAGCAAAAGATCAGCTGTAGCCACTTTTCCTTCCATTCGCCACTTTGCAACAGCCACCGACTAAAAATAATAAAAAAGTAGTAAAGTTGAGCTTCAACTTGACACAGTGGCTGAACAAACAGCTCGCTAGCTGCCGCTTTCACTTTGCTTGTCAATTTATACTGAAATACTTTATTGCCCGCGCTATTTAACTTGTGGGGCTGATTTTAAAGTATAATTTTTGAAACAGCACGATTTACGGGTGAGGAACGAGGATGGAAAACTTTAAACTCTATAAGTTTATATCCTTGCATACTCTATACTCGCTACTAACACAGGTATTTTTGACGGTATGGTTAGTGTAGTGGTTGAGTGATTGACTGCTACGCTGCGTGTTGCGCATTCGAATCCCACTCGGAAAAAAATAGTTGCATGGCATGAGGCTGAGTGTCTTGTACCACCCACGATACAGGTGTCATTCCTAATGTGAATTAACGTGTTAAAAAATGTTCTACCAACCTTGCAACATGGACAGGAACTCGAACCACATGTCCACAAGCGCATCGTCTTGTAGAAACAGCAACGCCACACTCTTGTGTGAGAGCACGTTATTGAAGTCTGACACTAGGGGCCAGTAACAGTGCTCCTTCATCACACGTCTTGTACAATCGATGACGTAGTGATGTAATATTGACTTCTACGCTGCGTGTCGCCTCGCACGGAACAAATATCTGTAGGGCCTACAGATAGTGTTGCCGAGTCTGGGTGTCCTGCGAGTTAAATGTTTGTGAACGCAACCACGATACAGGAGTAAAGCAACGTTTATCATTATCAAACTAAATAACAAAATATATAAGTATATCGGCCCGGCTTTCTATCAGTGTTTTCTTGTAAACTCATTCATTTTAACTTTTACAAACATTTATACTCATTATTTAAGACAATAGGTATAAAGCTGTGGCTTAGTGGTAACCCCGACTTACGAGATGTATGACTATGAATACGACTCCTGAATTTGTTTCTGTGTTCCTTCTCAGGGTAGTCAACTAGGAAAAACTGACCACATCTAGTTTACATTGACGAAAAAATTGATGTGTAAAAGTAAAAACCTATTTGCAAAATAAATACCATCTAATATATATTACTAGCTTCTGCCAGCGACTTCACCCGCGTGAAAGTAGATTTCTCCATACATACTTTAGACCCACATTTCATCCCCTTAAGGGGTGACTTTTGGAAAATCCTTGTACAAAACTTCACACTCTTAGTTGATATGTCAGTCATTCAGTTTCTTCATTTATATAAATAGACCAATTTTTGCCAGCGGCTTTGCCCTCGTGAAAACAGAAAATATAGGCCTATGTTACTCAATGATAAAGTAACTTTTTATTGGCGAAAAAGTTTTGAAAATCGGTCCAGTAGTTTTCGAATTAAATCATAACATACAAACAAACATATGATTATTGACGGAAATACATATTTGCACAAGTTAGCCAGCACAGAATCAAAGGTTTCTAAAGGGTTCTATAAAACCAGATTGGTATAATTAACAAATAGTAAAAGAGATGAACATTTAAGATTATATTATCTGCAGGCGCCTCAGTTATAAACACCCTTTGAAATTTAGCTTTGCAAATAGTTCCACACTATCAAGGCCGAGTAGAAACGCCTTAGAATCCAGTCTATGGTAGAGGTCTGCCAACTCTTTGATCTTGATAACTTTGAAGAACACTTTCAAACAAGATTTTTCCATAGGTCCATTCAAATCTGTGTGTTCTTTTCTAGAAATACCATCGCAGACACTAATCTGCATGGTTCTTATATGATTTAATATTCTTTTTTAATATTTTCCACAACTATCACACAACGTCGTCTAGTCCCAAACGAAACAGAGCTTATGTTATGATTACTAGAAAACTGATAAACATACTTGTATATTTCTAAATACATACATATTATTGATAAATTACACTCAGACACAGAACAATTGATCGTGCTAGTCACACAAAGATTTGTCCTGGGTGGGGATCAAACGCACGACCTCCGACATACCAGCCAGGGCCAGTAACCACCGCTATGCTATGTACTAATCATTTGACTGTTATATGTTAGCTGCATGGCCTTCAAAAGCGACATTGACCTCCGAGTTTGTTTTGGTATTTCTTCTCCGAGTTATTAAGAATTACCGGCCTCATATACTTTAAACTGACGACAAAATTGAAATATAAAAGTGTTTTTTTTTAAACCTATTTGCAAATTAAATATCAGTTATGGCTATTACTTTTTTTGAGGATCAAATAAAATTGTTAGACTTTTAGTAACTAAAACCCTCTCTTTACTAACACCCTCTCTTTACTTCTTTCAATTGCTCTTTATGTTCCAGTAACGGATTCATATGACCAAGCTCACTGCGATTTCTTCTGTATCAAAATTCCAACCTAGCGCTGAACATAAGTCTTTTCCGCCTTCTGCGTCCAGTCTGCCCTCACCACATTTTTGAGGTTGCGTCAAAACAAAATATCATAACCCAGACATTTAACATTTAAACCACAAAGCTGTGACAAAAAACGCCGAAAAAACACGAAAAAAGAAAATAATTGTGAAAGTATTTGTTTGAAAGTGGGAATGTCGGAATACCCTACATTCTTTTGTTACTTTTTCCTTTTGTTAAGCAAGTTATTTTGACTTAATTTCGTTAAACCGTGTACTTAAGGTCGTGCTACCGTTTGTCGAGTTTCATTGCCCTTTTCAATTGGAGAAATCGAACTCGATTATCCACTGGATTTGTTCGGGTTTCCGGTGTAAAAGAACAATTGAAAACGCGTAACCTTTGATTTGTTTACTAAATAAACACGCTTTATCGCCAACTGGTTTGTGTAACAGCCTGAAATATATCGTTATGAGAACAATTAAGGATCTTCATCATCCTTCCCAGTAAACTTATGAAAATATTGCAATCTCGTAGAGTAAGACCTTTTTACGAGAGAAATCATCAAATGAATTTTCGCGCTCCGGTTGCATCATCGGAAGGAAGTGTGCGTACAGCTAGGGAGTGGAATTCCTTGCCGGAATCTGCGTTTCCTGGTGGTTACAACCCGGAAATCTTTAAGTCATGTTATTCACATCACAGTCAAGTGAATAGGTTTCTTCTAGGAAAGCACGTTCCATCGTCGACCGCATCGTCGCTTTCCATCAGGTGAGATAACGGTCAAGCGCGAACCTATCAAGAAAAAAAACACAAAAAAAAAAAAAGATTTTTAAAGACAAAAATCTGTGTTTTTCCAGTCGCCCTTTGCGAGTGCCACGGTAACTTTTTGGATCAATCTCGCTGACACTAGGTCGCACAACCAATGTTTTTAAAACATCTTTAAAACGCAGTTATAGTCGGTAGGCCCTTGCCTCACCGTCAAGAAAATGTAAGCTTGACTACGTGACTAAAAGTGGCTAAGTATCACACCACCGGGCTACATGCATTTCCTTAGCTGCTCGAACTGGCAGCACTGCCATGGCGATCCATCTTTATAATCCAAATCCTAAATACGATTAATTTATAAGTGAAGCAGTATTGTATATAATCACAACCACTCTTTCGTTGTTGCAACTTCTACGGTCCGAAATAAGCGTTTCGCCTAGACGTTTATACCGCTTACGTCGAAGGACTAGAACAATTTGCCTGCTATGGTCTTCCCGTCAGATTATCATTTAGGTGTCTTCAAGGCTAGAGTGCTCTTAATAAAATTGTGCGTCCCACTATCAAAGACTGCATTGCTTACACTTGACTACATCACTAGTTTATATCAATAAAATCTGCAATTATCATGGATACTTGACCAGTTCCGTTTCGAGTAGCTACGAGCCACGTCTTTATGAATTCGTCTTAATCTTAGTGGTAACTGCAGAGTTCATTGCCAGGGTAACTGCCTTAATGATCTCGGTCAATTAACTCGAATATTGATTTTATTTGATAAAGAGATAAAAAAAAGGAGGAAGACTGAACTTCCTTACATTATAATCTTGACGTGTTAAAGCATAATTTATGCCAGAACTACACGCACACACGTGTGCCACACACGCCGATGTGGGCGCGTCGGTCTCCATACATTTTATATGGAAACTAGACTTGTAGAGCTACACTTGATCCACGCCACACAACGTCGTTCTACTACCCACTGCTGGGACTCAGGCCTCCTCTCTAGGAGATGGATTTGGCCATATTCCACCACGCGAGCGATAAGTGGCCCAGGGGTTGTTAAACGAGCGATGAGCATTGAGTTAGCTAAAATAATAATAAAAAAATATTGTTAATCAACTTCAAACAGGAAGAGGTTATATATTCGGCAGTATGTATTTTTTATGCATGTTTAACGATTGCTTGGTCAATTGAGGACCGATCTAGATTTGTTTAATTATTCCTCTTTCAATATTAAAAAAGCATAATATAGCAATATTCTTAATAATTAGGACAACGGATCATACTGATTGATGACTTTAAACACTTCCATCTCCCCAAGAACCAAAAATATGCTTGATAATATTGCACGATATATTATAATCTGCTTATGTGAATAGTCTCTACAGACACACATCTAACAAATACATTAAGTAGGATTATCTCTCTCCGTTGTAATATTTTACAAGCGATTTAACTCCATGAACACTTCCGTTCATTTGATGCCGTTCACATTGAGTATATTTTTTTGCTATAAAATATGAATTCAGTTCAGGCATTCAACTCACAAGAGTGATTCCTTTAAAGTTATTGAGTTATAAAACACTATGGTAAACGTTAAGGTAGAACTACACTGAAAACACGTACATGCCATACACGCCGATCTGGACGCCAAGAGCAGTCCCTTGAACCACCTGGCCGAAATTAAATGGACGCAACTCTCGTACCCGCCTAGGCGGCAGTACGCATATCTGTGCATTTATTTGCGGCCAGCAGCGCTCGGAAAGCACGCGGCTGACCTTTAAATCCATTTTCTTTGCGAAGTATTGATTGATTTACATATGCTATGTTCATTTTGAAGAATATTTAACCATCAATTTTTATGTGTAAAAATGTTGCGAAATTGCTAAATATTTTTTTTAGACCAAAGTATTAATAGCACGAAAAAATAAAATGTTGATAATATTGCTCATGAATCTATAATAAACATATATTTTTTTCAAACCTATAAAACGTTACCGAGGAGTAGGCTTCAGAAAGTCACTGTTTTATTGCATTTTTCGGGCGCTTGGGCCTTAAACTTTCGTCATTCATAAATACCTACTAGCTCAGTCGGTACCCTGTAACATAACCTCTACAATGTAGGTAGAGTCCTGTAAAAAAGTTGATTGATCGTCAAGGACAGAGCTACTTAATAACAACTTCTCAAACACGTGTTTGCATAATTTTAATCCTTTCCGAGGAACACGCGAAACTATAAACACGACACGCCAAGTACGAACTTTATAAGGTGTTTTGCACGACATGGCCGACTATCTGTAAAAATATATCGCTCGTGGAACACTACAAAATTGAAAATATACCTACGTTTCTCAACTTATATTAAGTAAGTAAGGGCATCATAAAATTAAATAAAATGCGTTTATTGTTTATGTTTCAACTTTTTACCTAAGCAATTGCCAACACGAAATTTCTACCCATATAAAGAGAATAAAATGTTTGCAAATATTGTACAAATATTTTTTTTTACTAACACAATTTTTTTTAGATATTAGCATTTATTCAATCATAGATTGCCTTGCCCATGGACGTATGTCATTTTTCTGGCCAAAACGCTCTCGTATTTATGCAGATTTATCGTTCAGGTGTAATAATATAGGGGAAAAGAGATAGAACAATGCTCAAGTTCATTGCTAATAGGAACCCCTTAAATTACATCATACTTTTAATAGATCATGGATCAAATGATAGTTGTAAAAAAAACATTTTGACAAAGCAAACCGAACTGAAAATAAAAATAAACTTTAGGTACCGCAGATATTGAGTAAAACTAATGACTTATTATCCCCATCTCCAGTCCATGGTTCTCAAAGTACATCCAAGTTGGATACAGTTCACAACCTCGTTTAGATAACAACTTGCTCTGATCCCGATAGATCGCTCTCCTAAGTTTGGAGGTTGGCTTCTAACTATGACACTAGATTTTGAATGGGCCATGGTCAGGGCAAGTCAGCAGGTTATAATTTAATCACACTAATATTATAAAGAAGAATGTTTGTGTGTGTGTGTGTCTGTATTGGTTCGTTTTAAGGATACATTGATTGCGCGTAGAGCGAAAGAATTGAATTCTCTGCGTTTCTTGGAACAGGACTTAAGTCAATCTTAACTCCTGGTTAGGTTATTATAGGTGAATAGGTTATTTCTAGGCAAGCGTGTCCCGTCGTTGACCACGACATTGCTTACTCTATCAGGTGAGATAGTGGCCAAACGTAAACCTATCATTCAGTCTAATGTTATTGTTGAAAAGTTGAACAGGAGCATGAAGAGTCAATTAGAAACGATATGTTTCCTTCAAAGCATTGTATTCTTCAACTGGATACAGGTCAGCAATGTCCTCACAAATTTGTATTTAAGGTTATTACAATTTTATTTAATGTTAATCGTCGTTGAAAGAATCAGAAAAGGCGAAATTTTGTGAATTCGTGTATATATTTACGTGCATATCTAAATGTGTCAAAATACAGGTGTACATATAATAATAATAATCCACAATTATCACACAACGCCGTCTAGACCCAATCTAAGCAGGGCACTAAACAACTGATAAACATACTTATTTATTTCTAAATACATACATATTATTGATAAATTTCACCCAGACACAGAACAAATGATAATGCTCATCACACAAACATTTGTCCTGGGTGGAAATCGAACTCACGACCTCCGACATTGCAGTCAGACATATACATACATTATGTTACTTCTTTGCGCTGAAATGCCTGAAATGATTTGAATGTTTGTCACCATGGTAGACTATGTTCCCGAACAGCACAAATGACAATTATTTACCCAGATAGTATGTTACCTTACGAGAATTTTCTGCTTACAAGTGACCGAGGACAAGTGTATATAATATAAACTGTATTTTATTAAGCATCTAAGTAGAATTTCAATACTTAAATTATGTTTGCTACTTAATTTACTAATTGGGGTGTATAGGGGTCTACATTATTGAAGTTACATGTTGTATATTTTAAATTAGATTATATCACCCTAAAACAATATAGATTTGGCCATACCATTACTATATGCAAAGCATTTAATGCGAACGCTTCAGAAAACATGTCTACAGATACAAAAATTGTTCTCGAACGTTTAGAAGGGAGCTTTGTCATCATAATATCAACGTAAGTCGCGACCTCAAAAAAACGGCACATAATAAGGATTTTTTTAAAAGAAAACATTTTGTGTATATTCATGACCAAACATATTACCACTGTGGGTACTCTTTCAGTGAACTCTTTGGTAGCGTGGACTGTAAATGGAAAAACTTAATCTACGACTCAGTATTTAAATAGAACTTACTTTAAGAGATTAAACTTCCGCCTCACATAAATGTATTGCGCAAGTACTAATGTATTTTTTTCAATTCATAGAATAGAATAGAATAAACATTATTGTACACCAAAACAGTAGCAAAACCTATGTACTTTCTTGAGGGTGAGTTGCACCATTTAACTATAACGATAACCAAACCATAACCAGCCGTGAAACGGCCGCCTATTGGTCAATTCGACGATTTGACAACTTTTAACGGCTTTGTTATCGTTATAGGTGCAACTCACTCTGAGTTTATGTGAGAAATTACTAACACCCCCGTATCTCGGAAAGCACATAAAGTCGTTGGTCCCGGTTTTCATTACAGGTAACTAGTCAGACGCCAGAAAGCCAGTCTATCCAAGGAGCATCGTGTTGCTCAGTAACTAGAATGGTTTTTATCTGACTGCAATAAACAGTATGTGTCCGAGTCAGAGTAAAAATGTGTCAATTCGGACACTGTATTCGAATCAATAGCAACTCAATATCTAAGATTTTATGACTATTTCTTCTTGTGTTACTATTAGATTTCTTTAAATAAATGAAACAAAAATCTCGAACTACAAAATCGCTTACCAACAAGCCATGTTCAAGGACATGTCGCCGTCCTTGGCAAAGAACGCAAAAACTAGTTAGCAGCATAGCTGTGTTGATTAGGGCTGTGTCACAAAGCGACATACTCGGCCGGTACGGCGCATACCGGGCCCGCGCCACGCATTGTTGGGACGACGCGTATGGGGCAAGATATGGACTGGTCGCGGGGATCTTGGTATTTGGAAACCGAAATTCTATAATCAACTGATAGATATCCTGACTAAAGTTAGAACATCGAGTCCAGAGTGTCTGATAATCAGTCTTGCGAAGGGTATCGTGTCTAACAGAGTTAGAGGTTAGATGGACAGTCAAATCTTTCAAATCTGGTGAAAGGGAAACTGTCAATTGATATTATAAGAATAGCATAGCATAGCATAGTCGGCCTTAGAATGTTCCCACTGTTGGGACTCAGGCGTCCTCTTTAGGAGAGGGAATGGGCCGTAATCCACCACGCGGGCACGGAGCGGGTTGGTGGATGTCACATGTCTTCGAATTTTTGATTGTAAGCCATGCCAGTTTCCTCACAATGTTTCCCTTCACAGCAGTAGCGATGAAATAAATTACACAAAATATTGTGCCTGGCTGGGTTTGAACGCGAATTGTAAGTCGGGGTCGTTACCACTCGTCCACCACTGCTCTCTAAGTATTTATAAGAAAGTATAAGTATAAGAATGCACATACTGAAAGTGCTTATTTTATTTTTAAAGAGAGCGAGAAATTCCACCACGGCCCCACTCTTCCTCAAACCAATATTTGGAATGCTAATTGCTGCTTCCTTTACTATTCAATGTTAATCACGTCTTTACAACAAAACTGGGCATGCACGAGTAGGACTCGCGCCAAATTCAGAATTCTTGGTCAACAGGAAGGGCCCTATGAATTTTAATTTCCTCGAGAGTGTCGAAATAAACATTTTGTTAGTTTGATTTTTTACAGCTTCAAGAGTCCGTAAACCTGATTATATGGTTTTAACTTCAAATACCTCCACCCGTTCCCGAGTTAAAGGGTCTTTTTTTTCGATGGGAAAAATTATCCAATGACAACCCCCGCTCTTGGGCGGAGCGGAAGATAGTGTCAGACTCTTACTGGCTAAAAAACCATCCCGTTCAAGCCTTCATACCGGGGCTCGAGTGCCTTTTCGGATAACCCTGGACCCAGTAGGCTTCGACCCGGCTGGGCCCCTGCTGTTGCTGACAACTTCTTGAGGCGCGCGGGAACAGTGCGCGCCGTCGACGACTTGGGCTTGGTCTGGACAGTTACCGGACGGCCAGACAGCGAGCTACCCATTGCTCACCGTCCGCAAGCCCGTGCCTACGGTGGAGTTAAAGGGTCTTGACAGACAGACAGGCGGACAAGAAAGTGATTCCATAAGGGTTCCGGTTTTTCCTTTCGAAGTACGAAACAGTAAAAAGATTTATTTTTGGTGTTATTCGTTTTTTAGTAGGTATAAAATATTATAGGTACAAAATTAATTACAGGCAGATATCCAATTATGACAAAATTAAGGAAAGCAAACGAGAAATGTTTCTATAGTAGTGATATACTCGATAAAGGTGGCTCAGACCTCGTAACCTCTGGCACACACGGTCCGTTTCGCATGACTGAGATTCGCTGAATGCATGTAAGTTCAGGAAGTTTCAGTGGAACTGTTCGGTGATAGTTCAAATAAAACCAATTGCAGGGAACCATTCGTTATAATCTTGAAAATGGGATGTATTTGTAATTATGATGAACTAGCTTTTGCCCGCGGCTTCGCCCGAGTGGCATTAGGTACTTAAGGAATCGGGATAAAAGGTAGCCTATGTTCTTTTCCATGTCAAAGGCTATATGTATGCCAAATTTCATCCAAATCTGTTCAGCCTTTTTTACGTGATTAAGTAACAAACATCCAAACATCCACACTTTCACATTTATAATATTAGTTAGGATGATTTAACCTTTCGAATCAAAGTCAAAGTCAAAATATTTTAGTTCATATAGGCCTACATGGGCCCTTATAAAAAGAATACCGTAGTTAAAGACACAATAGAAAGACAACGAGAGAGCGGATCGCATGGAGCTTAATGAATTAAAAGAGAACCAAAAAAAGAGAAAGAGATCTAATATAATCAGCTTTGTAATGGTCCCACTGCTGGGACTGAAACCTTCTTTCGATGCGTAGTTGTTGGAAATAATACCTACGGTTTGATGGTTGTCATGTGTTTAGTAGGTACCAAAGAAATAGATGGCAGTTCTTCACGATGTTTTCCTTCGCAAGTTTTTGAACAGTGCCGATTAAATAAATTACACTATTAGCTTGAGGGCTAGATACCTGCCTTTTACATGAAGCGACTGCCTATCAGACAACATGATACTCCTTGGACTATCCAAGGAGTAAGTAGCATGTTGTCATGGAATACTCAGACTTCTGGCGTACTACCTCTAACGACTGCCAAAGTGTGCTCGGGTCGGGTAGTAATGACCTAGACAAAATTAGAAAAATACATTATGTATTGACAAATTCATATTGGGACTTGCCCAGCTTCGAACCCATAACGTCATGGGTGAGAGGCGGGTGCCTTAACCACTGGGACCTCACGACTCTTTCATAGTCCTAATAAATAAACAATCAATTTTTTTTTTATCTGTTACAAACTAGTACTTCACTACGATCCCATCTGATGGTAAGCAGTGATGCAATCGTTGATGGTGAGGCGCACTAGTTTATTAAGAGCCTACCTATTCACTCTAGCCTTGAAGACACCTAAATTATAATTGGACGGGAAGACCGCAGCGGGCAAATCCGTATAAAATAACGAAACAAAAGAATAGAACAATGAATTCAAAATCGCGTAAGTCCAATCGTCCTACTAATACAATCCTATCAGCGAATGTGTCCAACATTAACGTTGAACCCCAAAAAACATCAACAAACATTTGTCGTGAGGGGAGCAATTATCTGTGAATTCCTGTGAATTGAGACCAGCACAGACGGAGTAGCTGCCCCCAGCTCGCATGTTTGGTCATCACGGGGGATGGTGCAAGGGTGAAACTGAAAGAGATTAAATTATTTATTTATTTATTAGACAGAGATACAGCTATCATTACATTAATAATTTCATGGCACTTATATCCTATTCATAAAATTAAAAAAAAAACAATATAATAAAATTAAATAAAATGCATTTTAATTTATTTACAGAATACAATTATTTAATTCAATTAGTATTTATTATTATATAGGGTGACTGGTAATTAGTGACCGATACTTATACACGATATTATACTCGTGATTAAGAACCACTTTCCCAAAGAAACTTTTTTTTAATCATTAGTTTTTTCACAACGACAAAACAGCTGTTCGCGCAAAGCGACCACTCAGCTGTTAGTCACGTAACACCCTTGCCTCATGTACATTACCTTCAAAGCCTTGAGCACAGGCGTAGAGTAGCCAGCCTTTCGGTGTTTTACAGGATGCATTTTGGAGAGTGTGCACAGGAATTGCATGACTTGATTCCGCCATCGCAATTCTACCATCGGACAACCCGACGTACGGCGAATATTCACCCTTACGTTGTTGAAACCTCTACGGTCCGGACTAAGCGTTTCGCCTCGTCGTTTATACCGCGTACGTCGAAGGACTGGAACAGTCTGCCTGCTGCGGTCTTCCCGTCCGATTATAATTTGGGTGTCTTCAAGGCTAGAGTGAATAGGCTCTTAATAAACTAGTGCGCCTCACCATCAAAGGTTGCATCGCTACTTACCATCAGGTGGGATCGCAGTCAAGCACTAGTTTATCTGAATTAAAAAAAAAAAAAAAAAAAAAACAGTGATAGTGCACCCGCGCCGCTTGCAAGCCCATCGGTGTATGTAATGAGTGTAGGTACTTACATGTTACAGGTACATACACAAATAATGTGTATAAAATAAAGTTCCCTTTGGAAAGTTATAAGTAAACATGATGTAGTGAGTAATTTTGCAATGAGAGCAGTGGTGGCCGAGTGGTGATGGCTCCGACTTACGAGTTGTTGGTCACAGGTTCAAACCCAGCCAGGCGCATTACTTTGTGTAATTTATGTCATTACCACTGCTCTCAAAACGGTGAAGGAAAACATCATGAGGAAACCGACATGTCCTAGAACCGAAAATTCGAAGACATGTAATATTCACCACCCCGCACTGGACCCGCGTGGTGGATTACGGCCCATTCCTTCTCCTAGAGAGGAGGCCTGAGTCCCAGCAGTGGGAACATTAAAAAGGCTGATAATGATGATGAAGATGTAATCATGAGTAGGTACAAACACGTGTATAAATTATCCGTCTCTTATACCAGTCACCCTATATATTGCCATTATAACATAAAAAGTGTAATGCTGCTTTTGCGACCTCAGTGCACATGAAAATTTATAAATATCAGTAACCAGGTTTAGAGTGCGTATTGGTCGCGAGAATGGGACGTTGACCATCAGTTTGCGTACGTGACATACGTTGTATTCGTCGGTAGTTTGTATTTAGCTTTACTGTTTCTGTGTGTCCAAATAATTAATTCTCTCATTAATTAGAATGCTTTAAATCAAGTGTATCGTCTGCCTGTTTCAATAAAATAAATCATACAATTTTAAATAACAGATCAATGAATAAATCACTTTGAATATGTATAAAATAGTATTTAATTAATAAAACAAAACGTCTTCTGTTTGCTTGAGGTACTTTATGTAGATCGAGTTTCGTTCAATTCAGTCACTTTACGAGGTTTGCAATCACTTTCCAGTTAGAACAAATTTGTTTTGTGTGATTAACATTTAGAATAATTGTGATGGGAGACTTTCTGTCTTGGATTTTGGAATTAGGTTACTGTGTAGACAGAAACTGGGTTATAAAATATACGAGTATCTTCCCTTCTTTCTTGATCTATCAGGAAAGCGCGTACACATACACTACATCCAGACTTGTTTGCAGCTCCGGTTATACTACGTTTGATCTGGGCTACTGCCCGATAGTTGATTTAAGGCTGAATATGCGATGAGAACTTGTAGTTTAGTTACACACTAAGTAATGTGTTTTTTTTTTATGGGAAAAATCATCTTATGACAACCCCCGCTCTTGGGTGGAGCGAGAGATAGTGTCAGACTCTTACTGACTAAAAAACCCATCCCGTTCCTTCAAGCCTTCATACCTGTGTTAGAACCACAAGAGCACATATGCAACGTCATAAGCTTAGTGTAAAGTTTTGATAGTTTTTTCTTCTGTGGGTAAAGTAGTAATCATCCAGATGCCCATCCAGCCCACCTAATGCGAAGCGGGAGATAGTGTCAGACTCTTACTGACTAAAAAAACCCACCCCGTTCTTTCTTGGCTTTCATACCGGGCGCGAGCCTCCTTTTCGGAAGCCCGCGCCTACGGAGGTCAAGTTTTGATGGGTCGTTTAATATATCGACTTACTCTACCTCTAAACTTACGTTCACCACATATTTTTGCACAAATAATAATAATAATAATATTCCACAACTATCACACAACGTTGTCTAGTCCCAAGCTAAGCAGAGCTTGTGTTATGGGTACTAGACAACTGCTAAACATATTTATATATTTCTATATACATACATATTATAGATAAATTACACCCAGACACAGAACAAATGATCATGCTCATCACACAAACATTTGTCCTGGGTGGAAATTAATAACAATTAAGATACTCCAAAAGTGACAGTTTACCAAGCAGCAAAAACGCCAATTCGAAGAACTAAAAATGAATACAACGCTGCTTTAAATTCAGGGTACTCTTTAAAATCGAATTACCAATAAAACTTAACGTATTCACATACGAAGCACGCAAATTACACTTTAACAGATTAATGTGTAGCTCCCTGAGCCGTCCGCAATGAATGATGGTGACTACCGTCCGCTTTATAGACGATAAACTTAGAATACCTCATAAAGACGCCGGTTGAGGAGCCATTGTGTACGTTTTGCATTTTATTTTAATGTACGCGCTCTTTTACATGTATTATAGATAGAGAAGCTGATGTTGTTGAATATGAAAACTGTTTAATTCATTAAACCTTAAGCGAAAGCTGTCATTGTCTTTCTATTGTGTCTCTAATTGACGTTACCTATTTTTTTTAATGCACTTTATCGAAAACACGCTCTTATCTCACCGCTTTTAAGCCCGCAATAGACTGTTTTCCGCACTAGTGCACAAAAGTGCGCGTGCTTTACCCCGCCTATGTTATTGCATTTAACGACTCAGGCTGGACGCGCGTCAACCTCACGATTTACCGGTCAACCCCCGTTTATTAATTTCTTTGTATTGTATATTGAAAAATGTAAATGTAAATATTGTATTGTGTATTGAAAAATGTCGTTTAGCACACGTGCAAATTTGTCACTGCAGCCCTTGGCTTCTTATCACACTTGTCGAATTCTGCCTCGGTCACAATGACAATTTTTTTGCACTTGTATCAAAATATTCTATTGTGCGGCTCTCGACTACACGACTAACTTGTGTTTGAGACCCCTATGAAAAAAGGTTGAGTACCACTGATTTAGAAGGTTTTTGACGATTGAAGGCACCACTCTTCGTTTATTTGCTACTAATGGTCGAGTAATGAAAATAGGCAGATTGAGAATTGATACTAATGGGATAGAAGCGATGGTTTAGTCTATTGTGTCTGTAGTGAAGATTGGATCTTCATTAAGATTATTTACACTCAATCTGATTGGGATTAAGATTGATGGTAACTTAGTAGATTGAAGACCTGTTGCACAGTCTATGGACATGAACTATTTACTACACTTGCACTATATTAATATTAGAAGTTGGCAGTAGTTTCATCACAGCGTTAATGTTTTTCTATTGTCGATTTGGACCAATTATTTGACTATTTTAGTGCATTTATGTAGTGTATTAATTTGAGTATATATTGTATAGTTGTATATATTTATTCTATGGTTTATTAGTATATCTATTCTATGGTACCTAAGTACCTAGTATATAAATCTTGTTTTTGCCTTTTTCTCACTCTTTTGTTGCACCTACCACTACATTTTCTCCGCATCACCCAAAAGTTGACTGGAAGAGAATGCCTAAGGCATTAAGTCCGCCTCTGTACCCATGTGCATAAAGTGTTAAATAAATAAATAATATATTCTAAGCTACATAAGTTTTGACGCGAAAATTATGCAGAAGTCTTCAAAATGGTCATCAGAATGCCATCTCGTCTATCATGCATATCATTTTTGACTGTGAATATATTTGCACGCCATGTTATGGCAGGATATGCTGAAATAAATTTACTGCAACACCTTATGTACCATATTCTAGCTAATAAATGTTTTGATTGATTGATTTAGCTTAAAAAAAAAACTGGCCACGTGTGATTCGGACACGCGTGAATAGTTCAATTTCCAAATCTTACCTCGAATTTTTTTTTGAATAGCATATAAAGTAATTTCGCTACACGGTTTTCAGATTTTACCTTAGTATGTGCAATAAAACCTTGCTTCCGGTCAGATTTCAGGATTCTAGGTCAACGAGAAGTAACCGTAGAAAACGTAGGTTTTGATTTCCTGAAACGTAGGTTTTTTGAGTGTCTAAAATGCGCTTCGAAGCATAAACTACTTCATCTCTAGATTGTGTTTACTCCAAGGTGTAGCATATTTGAGTATTTGACATCAATTTCAGTTTATTACCTTCACGCATTTTTGAGATAAAGGGTCTTGACAAACGGACAACAAAGTTTAATTTGCCGAATGAGGTTCGGAACCCTAAAAAGAACACACCACAGCAAGATCACGACAAGACACATCATAGGATGCGGAAAGATGCAGTAGTCGAAGGAAAAATGTGGCAACCCTTAACCTCTCGAGTGCCGTAATTACAGACACAATTAAAATCCATTGTGTTTCGCGTGGATCCACGTTTAGACACACAACGGGTTAATTAAGGCTGCAGTATATAGGGTGACCGGTAATTAGTGTACGATACTTAAACACATGATTGTGCTCATGATAACCAACAACTTTTACTATGGGAACAAACCTGAAATCGCGAAACAAAATCAGCTGTTCAGTACATTTTTGCCTAATGTACTGCACAGCTGATATTTTTTTTTGCGATTTCGGCTTTGCTCCCATAATAAAAATTGTTTGTTATTCTTATCATGAGCACAATCACGTGTTTAAGTATCGTACACTAATTGCCAGTCACCCTATGTAAGAATACTGAATCTTGAGCATGTCTAAGGGTGTATGCTTTGTGGGTTGTCCTTAAATAAATAAATAAAAAACAATATTAAGTTTATAATAAAACCACAAACTTCTGCAATAACATCAACATTTCGAAATATCACTTAAATATTTTTAACAAAATACCTTACTTAACTTCGCTTCCACTTGTTTACGGACGCAATCTTCTATTTCGTCGTCAATAATGAGGTCTTAGAGGAACCGGGGCTGGCTCCACCGCCAAGGGTCACTTTTCATTATTTTTATTTGCCCAGCAATCAGGCTGGTCGCCTGTTTGCGGGCGCCTGCTCAGCAAATACGACAAATTGTTCGTACACATAAATACTGGTACTCTACAACTCTCATGTACTCGAGTTTTGATGTTCCCTAAACAAAAATAATGAGAATTTCGCAGATGGAATTGTGACAGTAAATAACTGTAGCTTACGTTTTTGAATTAGAAAATATTTTTCAGTGATTTCCTTGTTTTTTTTTTAGCCTCAGATACATTAGGGGTGTTTTAAATACCGTGCGCTTTTAATTACACATGCGGGATTGCTGCGCACGCGTAACCCCTGCAAATGTCTATTTCATACAAGAACTTTTTATTTATTTTTTTACATGCGGTGCTATTCCGCATGCTTCAGGAATTCCGCACGATATTAAAAACACCTTAATATACCAAGATTCCTCCGTGACTCAAATGTGCTGTTAAACTGTTGGGTCTGAGTTTTATTTATACACTAGCTTTTGCCCGCGACTTCGTTCGCGTGGAATAGTGACTTCCGGCAGCGGCGGCGAATTGATGCCGACTCTTGACCAATAGATGGCGGTGCATGTCCGGAATAAATTTTATTTTTTATTGTATTTTTTGTAATAAAAACTATCCTATGTCCTTTCTCAAGTTCCAAACTATGTCTGTACCAAATTTCACACAAATCGGTTCAGTAGTTTAGGCGTGAAGCAAAGACAGACAGACAGACAGACAGAGTTACTTTCGCATTTATAATATTAGTTTGGATATTTGATAGTACTTACGAATAGTCTGAAGCTAAAAACATCTAAACCAGTGGATATTACCAAGGGTTATCGTGTAACCCAGTTAAAGGATTACGATGGCCAGATTGCATCCATGTATTCAGCAGCAGCATATTAAGGAAAAGGCTAGGAAGGGAGGCAGAATAGCTCAACTCTTCCATTACAGTAAGGCTGGAGCACTTTAACTATAGGTAGAATCCTGGAAAGATATATATGGAGTCTCTTAATCTACATTAGATCTTTAAGGTAGAACTACACTGCGCACACGTGTGCCACACACGCCGATCTGGGCGCGTCGGTCTCTAGACATTTTAAATGGAAACTAGATTTGTAGAGCTACGCTTGATAGACGCCCACGCGATGTCGTGTTACGTAAATACCCGGCGTTTTACACGTGTGCGTAGCTCTAAAGTAGTTGTAGCTCCACTAGAAAGTGCACTTGACATTTTTCCGTCGAGCCTTTCTACCTACTAGAAAGGAGGCCTGAGTCCCAGCTGTGGGAACATTATAAGGCCGATTATACGCTTTTACATGTGTCCAAAGACCAGTGTTTCCAAGTTCACATTGTTCCAGGGCGAGAGCCCCGGGCCGGAGCGGCGCAACGGCGAGTGCGAGCCGTCAGACATGCCGCCCTCGGACGCGCCGCCCGCGCCCACCGCGCCCCCGCCCGACCCACCAGCTACCACCACCATCGTAAGTCCTCTTTAAAGAAACCACCCAACTGCCATGAACCAGAAATAGTAGAATTTACCGTGGATATTGATCCACCAGACGTCCTCATTGAACCTCTCAAACCCCTCCCACGTTTTCGATGACCTGATGAGGGTTGTATTAATCGGAGAGGACCGCTCGTTGTGGCGACGCTTTGAAGAGGCCTATGGCCAGCAGTGGACGTCATTCAGATGAAATGATGTTGATGATGATCGGAAAATAAAAAAAAAGAACCGCTATCCCGTCACGTAGTACCTGCTCCCAATATAATGGTGACAGTGCCCAGACTCAATAAAGATTCGTAGCCAAGAAGAAGCTGACAGAGCAATTGAGCAGGTTTCCTTTTTAAAAAAAAAAGCTAAATGACTAGACTAACTGACCTTCTACCGAAGGTACTGGTCTGCACTGTAGAACGCACAACACAGCAAAAGGACATAATTAGGCTGGGCAATATATAGGCTAGATAGATGGAATTTAGGGCCATCATACTCTAATTTCAGTAATGTTTCAGCAGACGCCGCAGAAGAATCGGTTCCTCGTGGTCTTGCTAGATCACATCATGATCAAGAAGGCAAAATTCTTGCTCATCTAATCTACCTCCACCAGTTCCTAACGTCAGCAATATTGCAGCAGCTACCGCAGAAGAACTGGTCCCTAGTGGTTTCATTGAAACCACCTCGGAAACGGAAGACCTAGACCAAGAAGGTGGAGTTTTTGTTCGTCTAGCCTACCTCCACCAGGTCCTAATGTCAGTAATGTTACAGCCGCCACCCCAGAAGAGCCGGTCCCTCGTGGTCTCGCTAACACCACCTCGGGAGCGGGAGACATGGGCGAAGAAGGCAGAGTTCTTGCTGGCAGTGGTGGGGTTCGCGGTCGATCTGGGCAATGTGTGGCGGTTCCCTTACATCTGCTACCAAAATGGCGGCGGTAAGTTTCTTTGATCGTTCATAATGAGGAGTAATGTCGTAAATCTCATATTTTTAATAACATATCCTACTTCTTTTTAAATGATATAAACCAGTGCTTGACTGCGATCGGTACGGTGAGAGGCACTAGTTTATTAAGAGCCTCTTCGCCTTGAAGACACCTAATTATAATTGAACGGGAAGACTGCAGCAGGCAAATTGATCCAACCCTTTAAAGCACGAAATCTGATTCCTGGTGACAGCAACTTTAAAGGGGACTTAATATTATTTGCCTTCCATTACTATCACTTTAAGAGAGGTGCTTTGGTGAGATCGGCTACATATACATTGATGTCAGCTTTCACATTTGGTACTCCATAAAGGCCAGCATGAGGAGTACCTACACCAAAGGTAACATCAATGTTGACTTTACGATATTGACCAATTCCGTGTCCGCCAGGTGCGTTCCTGATCCCGTACTGTGTGATGCTTCTGTTTGGTGGGATGCCTCTCTTTTTCATGGAGCTGGCCTTGGGGCAGTACCATCGGTGTGGCTGCCTTACATTGTGGAAAAGGATCTGCCCAGCACTCAAGGGTGAGTCTTCATCATTAAATCCTTAACATTCTTCTTCTTCTTCCTGCCCTTGTCCCATCTTATTTGGGGTCATTAATACGTTAATTTTAGAAGATTCAGTTGTTTATGTGAGAAATCTTCATCAATTTCAATGCGAAAAATTTTGAAATTATATTTCAACTTGCATATTTTTCCTTAATGTAAACCCAATTTGTCACTCGTATGTTACGTTTCAGAAGAACATAATAAATTTTCAAGCAGAATTATAAGTTGTATAAGGCCTGTATAAAGGTTCATGTGTACGCTCTAAGCTGTATAGAGGCTGCATAAGCGTTTATACAGCTGTAATTAGTGCATAAAGAGTCTCAAATGCTTTAAGTGTTATTGGAAAATTCATCGCATTTTGTAGAACACACAACGACAATAGACTCTTTTTATCCTTTAAACGCTATATAATCCCTATTGACAAAATATACCAAAGTAATAGATATCGGACCAATCAAAGATATTACCAGTGAACAATACTCTTCAATGGGTACTAGGAGTTGCCGCGACGTCCCCAGAGGGCAGCACCGATCAACAATCAGTATTGAAGGATAAAAGTGTTGTTTACAGCTTGTTTGCAAATGAAAATGCTTCCAAGTCTCGATTTTCGTTTTATCTTGCCTATATTTTGATTTCTAATAGTAGTCTCGGTAGCAATGAAACATTTATTTATTCTCATATCGTAAAGTTCCATTTATAAAATCAAATGTAACCTTATTGTCCGATTTTATTCACACTATTATTTACGTTTTTTTTTAAACATTCTTGCGAAATCTTCAAATGTGCACCCTTTTCACAACATGGAGTGAAACTTAATTCTAGGCAACTATCACATCATCGCTTACCATCAGGTGAGATGGTGGTCAAACGCGAGTCTATCAATAATAAAAAAAACTATCTATCCTTCATTCGAACTAAGTTCAGGCATTTATACAAACTTTTTTTACTGTCCGTTCAACCAATTTTGACTCCTATTCCGGAGGCATAAGGATGGCATTAAAGCAAAAAAAAAAAGTGGTTATAATTCCAGCTAATTACTGCGGCCGCCATTTATCATGCCGCCAACGCAATAAAAGTCAAAATTGGTTGAACGAACAGTAAAAAAAGTTTTTGTGTGTTTAATATTAACGCGAATGTAGTGTACAGGGTGTAAGGGTCAGCCCACCACAAACTTAAAGGCCTTGCTCAGTAGACGAAACTGATAAACCTTCCACAAGACTTTTTTTCAGCAAACGAAAAAAGAAAAAATCAGCCTCACCATACAAAATTAAAAACTTGATTGGAGAGTTTGTAGGAAGAGACCGATTTTTTTTCGTTTCCTAAAAAAAATCTTGTGGAAGGTGGTTCAGTTTTGTCTACTGAGCATGTCCTTAAAATTTGTGGAGGCCTGTCCTTTACACCCTGTATGGTCAGATTGATACTTCTGTTAACCCGTTCCTAATCTATGTATGTATGCCACACCACTAAAGCCTACCAACCCACCACTTACCCGTATTGTTTCCCGAACTTAATATAAAACGAAAATCTGGCATTCATGTGTAAACGTAGAGTGTCCGGGAGTGTCAGGGGTGTCCGGGGCGTCCGGACATTACTTGCGTCTTATAAATATACAGGAGGCAATGCTTTTAACACCGGACAAATGGTCGGGCCGAGTGGGTGGCTAGTTAAAATGTATGAAACAGATCCAATGTGGCTCGGTGGCTACAGTTCGTTGGATTGACTGGTGATTGAGTGGCTGATGGTAGTTTATCAGTTTAGGAGTGTTTGAAAAATGTTTAACGAGATACATTGCCAATGGAACAAATCCCTTTGAAACTTTTAGAACCTTTGGAAAATTAAAAAAAATATCTTCTGTATTATATTATTATACGAGTACAAAAGAATTAAAATACTAGCTTTTACCTACGGTTTTGCCCCCATACATAAAACATAGCTTGTCACTCAAGAATAATACAGCTTTCTACCGGTGAAAAATTTTTTGCAATCGAACCAGTACTTTGTGTAGATTACCTCATACAAACAAAAAAAAAACACAAAAACAAAAAAAAAACTTTACTTCTTTAGATTAGTGTAGAAATAAACTAATTGTTTGTTTAAAAAGTTTCTAAAGTGCAAAACTGGCTGTTAAAAGCTACAGTCTTTTAAAAGTCAGTTTTGCACTTTTGAACCTTTAAAAATTCAACTAAGTCTAGTGTAATTTATGGTTTAGTGATCATCATCTTCATCATCACCAGCCTTTGTAATGATACGGTATGATAGGCTGTTGTAATTGCTCGTTGTTGTTATTCTATTAAAAAAAGCAAAATATAAAAGGTGTATATAAAAAAGATATTCGAGTGCATAAAGCTTACTATGTATTTATTTTAATTTAAAATAACACTTACTTACGTTTTTGTTACTATGTTACTATTGTGGTATACAATAATGTTTATTTTATTCTATAACTAGCTTTTACCCACGGCTTCACCTGCGTGAAAAAATTAGCCTATATCCGTCTCCAGGGTCCCAACTATCTCTATACCAAAATTCATCAAAATCGGATTTGCCATTTAGGCGTGAAGACGTAACAAACAATCAAACTCACTTTCGCTTTTTTAATATTATTATGGATATAAACTTATGCTCGATTTTGATTCCACCTGATGGCAGGCAGTGATGCAATCGTTGATCTTGAAGTGGACTATTTTATTAAGACCCCATCCATTCTAGCTTTGAAAACATCTAAATTATAATTGGACCGAAAGACCGTAGCAGGCAAATTGTTCCAGTACTTCAATGTACGCGGTTTAAAATAGAATTGTTAACAATGTAAGGGTGGACACTCGCTATATGCGTCGGGTGGTCCGATGGTAGAAAGGAGATGGTGGAATCAAGTCATGTAATTCTCCGTACTCTCTCCAAAACACATCCTGTAAAATACCGAAAAGCTAAAAGCTAAATAACTTCCTTCAAAAATATTACAAAATGTAACATCGCACTACATAGTTTTAAAGTCTTAAAAGTAACTTTATCGATGTTGATAACACATCGGTGCATACAGGTCAGTAATTTCCCGCTGACATTGATATAAGTTGGAACGAGTCGATGAAGAGCAGCGCAAATGTTTGCCGAGCGGATCACGCAGCGCTCAGATCTGCGTCTAGGCGGCCTAGGTAGCTGACTAGGTACTGATAGACTGTACTGTCGGTCGAAAATATAGGCTACATTTTAAACGAACGCCAAGGGCTACTGACGAATATAAAAATCTTGACATTTGTTTCGTTACAACGCGACAAAATTTTGTATATCTTTGTTTTTAATTATTTTTTTAAATTCATTGGTATGGCGACCATATACTGGAAGACGTAGCGTTCGAAGGCCTCCTACAAGGTGGACCGATGACCTGGTAAAGGTTGCGGGAATCCGATGGATGCAAGACGCACAGGACCGATCATTGTGGCGACATTTGGAGGAAGCCTATGTCCAGCAGTGGTTGTTTTTTGCCTGAAATTATGATGATGATGATTTTAATTTTATTTAGTTTACTGTCGGCAGCGAAATGATGGACTAGTTTTTAAACAAATGAAGAGGACTACTGAATTGCTGAAAATAAAAAAAAACACAGGATCAGCTGAATTGAGTTTCTCCTCAAAAGACTGCCCACAACAGAAAAATCATGTACGAAATTAAGTTCTTTAAGAAAACGTCAGCTGAGCGAGTCCGATGACTTGTAGGTATTAGTCGGCGTTGCGTACAAACTACTTACAGGTCATCGGACTCGCTCAGCTGACGTTTTCTTAAGGAAATTAATTTCGGACATGCTTAAATTAATAGAAGTTTTGATAAAAGGGTACTTTATTTTTTAATTTTATCTTTACAAATCGATAGTGTTTCATGTACCGGATCGTCCCTCCACGGGATTAAAACGATCAAAATTTAAGGATGTATAGGTACTACAATGAACAATATTTTATTTGAAATGTTTATGACTATGACAAAACTGATGAATTATTCAATATGTCTCCGTTGTGGCTACGAATTTTGCTACGCGTCGTTTTGCTACGAGCGTAGCACGGTGCTACGAAAACATGAAGTAAAAAAATATTGTTTTATCATCAACAAAATGTTTATTTTATTTTGAAAATCTCTGCAATCGTAGACTCTGGGTTTTCGAAACATTATGAACTAGGGTCTACGAAAATCTTGCTACACGCGTAGCACCGTGCTACAGAACAATGGAAGCTGTAACCTCTACGTAGGGATTAGCAAGATAGCTTCTCGTAGGCTTTCCTCCAAGTACATACAATGACAGCCAATCTAGATTGTGATCTTAATACCTGGGTCCTTACTGTGGTAGCCCTTTGACCATGTATCAAAAACCCTAAGATAACAAACAGTGTGTGTCGTTGCGACTTTAAGACCTGTTATTATATGTAAAATTCAACTTTATTATAAAATCTATAGAAACCGTCTACTGATCTACACCAAAAAAAAAGGTATTAACCATATGATTTCCTGCTTTTAATTTTGCTATTGTTAGTTGAATTTAAAAGTAGTATGACATTAAAAAATAAAACATTTTAAATGTATAAGTAATTTCAATGTAAAAGTAGTATTTTATTTAGAAAGCACATTGTTGATCTTTAAATTGGTAAGCAAATGACGCTTAAATCATCGGATACATGAGATATTTTGCTTGAACTTCAAAATGTTAAAAATGGTGTATATGTTCTATGACCAATATGCCTTGCCCTATGCCATGGTTCAACATACCATGAAGGCCTATTTATAAAGTGTTTTAAATTGAATTAAACTTTTAAATCGAACACGTTCTACGGTCCGGACTAAGCGTTTCGCTTCGTCGTATTTACCGCTTACATCAAAAGACAGGAACTATTTGCAACTAGCGTTTTCCCGTCCATTTATAATTTTGGTGTCTTCAAGGCTAGAGAGAATAGGCTCTTACTAAACTAGTATGCCTCACCATCAACGATTGCATCTCTGCTCTGCTTACCATCAGGTCGGTTCGCAATCAAGCACTACTTTATACAATTAAAAAAAATATCAACGGTTTTTATCTACACTTATAATATTATTAAAGAGGTAAAGTTCGTTTTTTTTTTGTTTGTAGGAGGTAATCTCTGAAAGTACAGCCCCCCTAGACAAGTTACAACCGTTTCGCTTGCGCCGAACCCTTCGAGTTGACCTCGCCGCCAATTTCATTCGACGAGACGTCATTCCGGCCCCCCTAGCCAAGTTACAACCGTATCGTGTCGAATTCCGTTCTCCAATCCTTAACGCTTCGGTATCAGCAATTGTAGAAAACGATAAGTGGCTAGCCATGTTGACGCACCTGCGTCGGCCGCTTGTTCTACAATGTAGTGTTTGTTTATCGAAGGATGTAGCGTTAAACGTTGTAGAAATTCATTCTATCATTTTGAACGATGTGACCTCGCGACTTTACGTTGAGATGACATCATTCCCATACATTTCATCACTATTCGACAGCGGTAACGATTGCAGAATAACAACTTGGCTAAGCGTGCTGTACATTTGAAGCTTTCTACAAGCGTTAACTATTGCAGATTAGCAACTTGGCTAGAGGTACTGGTCCGATTTATATTATTGAGTGACATAGGCTATATTTTATGTGAGCAGGCGAAGCCGCGGGCAAAAGCTAGTACTATATAAATTCAACTTGCTTAACGAAAGTTTCTTTAAATTAAAATGGATTTCCATTTTTTAAGACTAAACTTATATTTCATCAAATTCCCAACTAAGTTTCATAGCTTTAAAGAATGCTCCGAAGTGTTTTTCGTCCGTGTCATATTGGCCGCATCAAGTTCGAGTCCCGGGGGATGCTCAGTAGTGATAATTTGACCAATAACGACACTGAACAAGTGAACAGTTCTTCGCACTTTTTTGCAAATCCTCTGTCTTCAAAATAAGTTTTGTAACTCAAGTAAAATCTTTTGAGGCCGTTTGAAAGTTTTAATTTTTGGTTCTGAAATGATTATTACGATTAACAAGTCCTTTTAAAACTTACGTATTCGGTATACGATTTGATTTGAAAGTAATTAAACTGATGACCGAATGAAGGTTTGGTTTCAACAAAGAATCTTGAAAATAGGGTCCAATAGGCCCGCCGAAACTAACGGCTTTGAGCTGTTGACTACGCTAAAAACTGGTTAACTCGTTCGTTTATGTATGTTATAATTTTTAGGTAATCGTCTAAAGTTTGACTATTAGATATTGAAATATAACTAGTTAGAAATAACTGTAAATATTGATTTTTTTTTCTCTTTGTCTAATGATAACCCCCGCTCTTGGGCGGAGCGGGAGATAGTGTCAGCTTCTTACTGACTAAAAATCCACCCCGTTTCTTCGAGCCTTCATACCGGGGCTCGAGCTATCTTTCGAAACTAAACCTGGCCCCGGTAGGCTTCGACCCAGCCTGGCCCCTGCTGTTGCTGACTACTCCTTGAGGCACGCGGAAACAGTGCGCGCCGTCGAAGACTTAGGCTCGGTCCGGACAGTTACCGGACGGTCGGACAGCGAGCTCTACCCATTGCTCGTCGTCCGCAAACCCGCGTCTACGGTGGCCGAAAATCGGGATCGGAATCCCGGCGGCGCGGCAGCGGCGGGAGCGCCGTTTCTGTTACCATATCAGTTTCAGTTTCATTTTCGTGTTTCGGTCAGTCACTAAATAAGCAAATAAATCGATGAACATACTATCTTCATATTGAGAGACATTTCCGTTGTTTACTTGTTCAAATTCTGTGACCAACTCCCACTAATTAATAAAACGATCCAATTAAGGCTTACACTATACAATAATTAAAATGACTTTGATATCGATACTTTCATGTGAGAGACACGGGCCTGGGCGTGACGTAAATGGGAACTTTTACATGGCGTCTATAAAGTCATGTAGAACCACTAGGTTAGGTTCGAGTCCGCATGCCGCGCCGCGCCCCTCTAAGACTGACCAGGCTATAAGATTTCTTAAGTATATTGGCTTAATAAATTGACACATATCTTATTTTTTTTTAAACTCGTTACTTCACACAATGAATTACTCTTATATCGTGGTGTGTGTGTTCACATACACAAGACACTCAGATTGGAGCAACTATCTGTATGCTATACAATTATCTGTTCCGTGCAGAAATCGCACCTGCGACACGCAGTGCAGTAGCCAATCAACTCTGCGCAAACCATGCTATACAATGTTCGGTGATCTCCTCTTCGGTCCATAATGTCTGTATGTCGCCAGGTTGAGTCTTTAATTTTAAATGGGATAACAGGATCTCTTCCGGAGATTCTTATCACCTCTAGCCTCGCCGTGACCTTAACCGCTACCGGAGTCAAGGGTAGACGGGCACTAGGGGGCAATTTTTGGCTGTGCTTTTCATTTTGTGGGGGGTTCAGGGGTCAGAACAACCTTTAACTTTTTTTTTAGAACTAACCAGTCTAACTAACATAAAAATCAAAACCCATATTCTATCAACGGCCTTTCATTGAAGTTTCAACAAAAGTTACCTAATGTTTAAAAGATTCACACATCATGTCAGTTTACGACTTAGTTTTATCACAAGCGGCCGTAGATCACCTTTATCAGCGAGGGCCGTCCCTCCAAGGTGCCGATATCAGAGGGACGCCCTCCAACCCTCCCGACGACGGCGTTTATGGCAATATTCGTGGATTGATTGCGTGTCAAAATATGTTGCTACATGGTTTGTGAGTTCGGGAATGGGAATTGTTATTTTTGTAGGAAGTTGTTTTAATGAGAAATGGTTATGTGTGTGACTTGTGTGGGGTTTTTGCGGTGGTGTTTAAGTTTTCAATAATAGCGAATAATTATGTGTGCAATTTTTTTTCAACATATTTTTTTTTAACTACCTAAACAAATGGAGTTCAAATTATATAAATGTGAAAATTTTGATGTTTGTTAGTTTGGAGTAAGTAAGCTTGCACCCCACTAAGCTAGGCTACTTTTAATCTAACTTCGACCACCACATCATCACATCCGGAATAACCGACATTCAGACGGACCTTGTCACGGGCAAAAGTTAGTTAGATTAGAGGTTAGTTAGATAGGTACCTATGGCAGAAACAGTTTCTACTAGCCACCCTAGAAATCTTGTTAAAGTTGAGGATACTCTCTGTCCCTATATCACAACAAGAGACATGAACGAAAACTCAATAATCAAAATTAGATACATCTCGCTAACAATATTGTCCCATTTTAGCGGCAATAACAAACCGATTCAACAGTTGCAGTAGATCTACGATTGAGAATAACGCCATCTCGTATCGAGTAAACCAATTAGCGGAGGCGATGCGATATCATTTGATTATCCCGGCCGACAGATGGCACTGATTTGATTTCTACAACTTGAACTAACTTTACGTCGCGAAAATTGACGCTCGCTGCACTGATTAATTTGATTTCGAATGTTTGAAGATTTATTATAAGATGATGAATGGATGAATGCTGTTTTATTGCCAGTTTGCGAAGATGCGGGGGAAATTGGTTTTGGAGCTATTAAACTTAATTAAGTAGATGAGGGGTGTAACTTGTTTGAAAACAAATAGGAGGATTTTGTTGAATGTTTTGTACTATCTATGTTTTTTATGGGAAAGGTTTACAGGATAAGTCATGCTGGTAAACATGTAAAGCCGCGTACAGACATCGCGAGGCGTGCGTCGTGAATGGTTCGTCACGCATGCCTCAACCTGAGGCATACGACGGTACATTTATGCATGCGTCCCGAACGACACATGCTCAAGCTGAGCACGCAAACCACCACGCACGGTGTTCGTCAGAAGAAAACGCAAACTACACCTGTCCATCCATACGGAGCGCAAGGCTCGTACTAAGGCGGCGTTCGCAATGATCGTATGACGCGAATGCTCATTGTGAGCACACACGTCCACACAGCCCGAGGCATGCCAGACGAACCATGTATTTGTTAATTATAATCAAGAAGACTATCCACGAGAGCACTGCCGACACTGTAGGTGCATAAAAAAATAAAACGAAAATTTCATGATGAAACTATACATCCAAAACCATAAAAAAAATTGATGTTTATTTTTTTATTTATAAAGTCAATAATATCCAAAATGAGCCTCTAGTTTCTGAAGCTTCCTTTAAGTCCATAATATCATAACTCTCTTCAATTTACACTAATATTATAAAGAGATAGTTGGTTTTTATGTTTGTAGGAGATAATCTCTGAAAGTACTGGTCCGATTGCGAATATTTTGCGATAGAAAGCTGCTTTATTCCTGAGTGACATGGGCTATATTTTATGTTTGTGGGTGAAGCTGCGGGCAAAAGCTAATCTCAAACTGTCCATGCTACTGAGCTACTCAATATTTAGAACAACAAACTCTAGATCCATTCTCCCCCAGGCGTGGGCTACGCGATCTGCATGATCGACATCTACATGGGCATGTACTACAACACCATCATCGGGTGGGCGGTGTACTACCTGATCGCCAGCCTCTCCTCCATCAACTCGGTGCTGCCCTGGACCAGCTGCAACAACGAGTGGAACACGCCGCTGTGCTCGCCCGTCACCTCGCCGCAGATCAATCCTAATGCTTCCACGCCGGCTAAGGAATTCTTTGAGTAAGTGAATTTTGTTATACGAATTTCTATATGGACAAAATTGACATTTTGACCGTTCACAACGTTTTCTTCATTTAATCCTATATTGGAGCTGACGCTATCTCAGACTTCTTTTTAGGGTTCCGTAGTCAACTAGGAACCCTTATAGTTTCGCCATGTCTGTCTGTCCGTCTGTCCATCCTCGCTTAATCTCTGTGACCGTTAGCACTAAAAAGCTGAAATTTGGTACCAATATGTATATCAATCACGCCGACAAAGTAGTAAAATAAAAATTGGAAAAAAATGTTTTATTAGGGTAGCCCCCGTATATGTAAAGTGGGAAGTGATTTTTTTTTAATTTCAACCCTAACGTGTGATATATTGTTGGATAGGTATTTAAAAATGAATAGGGGTTTACTAAAATCATTTTTTGATAATATCAATAATTTCGGAAATAATCGCTCCAAAAGTAAAAAACAATGTGTGTGTCCCTCTAACTTTTGAACCATAAGTTTAGAAAATATGAAAAAAATCTGAAAAGTAGAACTTTATAAGGACTTTATAGGAAAATCATTTTGAACTTGATGGAAAGAACAGTTTTTGTACAAAAAAGGAAAAAAGGTTCTACAAAATAATTTCTGGAGTAAGTTTGTAGTATAATCGTGCAAGCCTTTTATTAAACTCATAAGTGGGTACACTTATTGTGACGGACGGGAAACAACGGAACCCTACACTGAGCGTGGCCCGACACGCTCTTGGCTGGTTTTTTTTTATTATGGTGATGGTGAAGCGCACAAATTTATTAAAAGCTTCGATAGACAATTTGTTGGTGAATACTGAATAAGGAGTACGTTCTATTAGAATAATTCCACGACTTTAACACAGAAAAATCCACTGGCAGAAGCTAGTCATTTTGATTAGGCATGGATATGCCATCAATTTTTGCCACTAGCTAAATAATCTAAGCCACACCAATGTATCAGTGGCATAATCGGTACGCTGGACTATTAAGAATTGAGATAACCGCAAATAGATGTAAGAAAAAAACAGGATGCTCCTATCCCAATCATACTTAAGATAGAATAGGATAGGATAGAATTGCATTTATTCAGCGCAGGCAATACAATATACAACAACATAAAATAATTCAAGCAGTTCAAGGTTGGTTTCAAAGATTGACTGGACGTCTCTTCCCCAGGTTTTATTCGATAACACAATTATACCCTTCTCCGAGAAAGTTAAAAACTTGGGGTTAGTCATTGATAAGAACTTCACTTGGTCTGCCCAGCTACAGGAAGTTAGCCGTAAATTATTTGCGTCTGCTGGTTCTTTAAGGAGACTGCGTAATTTTCTTCCGACTACCACCAAGATTGCACTTGCACAATCACTTCTTCTTCCCATCCTTGATTATGCTGCTGCTAGCTATCTTGACCTTACACAAGAACAACTCGATAAACTTGAGCGGCTTCAAAACTTTTGCATAAGGTTCATATTTGGTTTGCGAAAATATGACCATGTTTCTGAATTTCGTGTGAAGCTCAAGTGGTTGCCAATTCGCCTTCGCCGGAATGCTCATATTCTTTCTCTTTTATATAATATACTCTTTTCTCCTTTTACCCCTCTTTACCTCAAGAATCGTTTTCAGTTTCTTTGCGACTCCCATTCTAAATCTCTTAGGTCATCAGATAACTTACGACTCAAGATGCCGGTGCATTCCACAACTTTCTTAGATAAATCATTTACTGTCCAGGCTACCCGTCTGTGGAATGCATTACCGGATGATATAAAACGCGCTCAATCGTTGCCTGCCTTCAAGAGACTTGTTAAGGATCACTACTTGTCGCTGTGATTTTTCGAAAGTCGTCCTTTCTTATGATTGCTCATATATTATTATTTGGTATGTATGTATTTATGTATGTATTATATTGCATATTTATGTATCTGTGTATCTATCAATTATAATTATTTTACATGTAATTAATTTTAAATAGTACTAATTTTATTGTTGAACTTATGACAGCCAATATCATGTTCTGACAATTACTGTCTATTCTAGGTTGCCTGGAAGAGATCGCGGAATGCGATAAGGCCGCCCATTGTACGTGTTTTAGATATAAGTTTTCTTTGTTATGTTTTGTATGTACAATAAAGTATATAATAAATAAATAAATAAATAATAATAATAAAAAAAGAGTATATAAATACAATACAATACAGATAGGTGCAGATGATAATGATGATTGAGAAGACTGTAGCAGACAGAGGAGCATAACGTATCTATAGCCACACATCAAGCAACGCTCTCATCTCCATTTTGCCTCACAGACGCAACGTGCTGGAGCAGCAGAGGTCCAATGGGTTGGATTACATGGGTCCCATCAAGCCGTCGTTAGCACTCTGCGTGTTCGGAGTCTTCGTGCTAGTCTACTTCTCCCTCTGGAAGGGAGTGAGGAGCGCGGGGAAGGTGAGTGGGTACATAAAGATGTAGCATAACAGATCATCATTTATAAATCATACAAATTTTATGTTGATCGCCATCAAATTTTTTGTACATAACTTGACCATAATGAGGACTTTGATTTCCAAATAGGTACACTTCGACAGTACCGACTACAACTCAACAAGAAGTCCACTGTTGAATATAGGCTTTCTAACCTTTTTTTCTGTGGAGCGAGAGGAAATATCTAACAGTCATCGACTAAAACCCACCTGTGTTCCTTCAGTTACCCATTGAAATCCAGGACCTGAACGCTATGACCCGTATATAATGTCTTCTTCATTTGTCTTTTTTTTCTTTTGTTTATGGTGTAGGTAGATACCTACATCATTCGATTCTAGTTCAATCAACACTGCTTTTAAAATTACTTATTTTTAAAAGATTCTAAACTAAAAGTTTCAACAACCAAAAGTGTTGATGTCGAACTAGATAAAAAGTGATGAAGCCGGGAAAGTTTTTTCTAAATGAACACTAACACTTTCCCAAGTGTTTCTTATCTCATTTATCATGAGCGCAATCTTTTCTTTCAAAAAGTCGAATCTCGACAAGAAAGTTGGCATAAACAAAATGCTTGAATATTAGGTTCTTTGAACCCTACCGTATTTTAATCCTTTTTATATTTTTTTTTTATTCCTAAAATTTTGTATGACCATGCAATGCAACTATAAAAAACAAGGAGGTTTTTCTTATTTATTATATTATTAGTATGTTCACCGATATCTCGGTTAATTCTGGACCTATTTTGATTTTTTTTTTTTTTTGAAAGATTTATACTTCAAAGCTGATCCCATCGAAATAATGTTATGATCGAATCATGAACTTTGAAGATATGGAAAGAACTCTTCATAACAACTCGTCGTATCAAGTAAAATTACTTTGTTTATACGTGTTTTTGAAGTCGGTTAAAAAGTAAACTGTTTTGTAAGGTGTACCTATGTATGGTCTTTGTTTTATTTAGGTGGTGTGGGTAACAGCGTTGGCTCCATATGCCGTGCTGCTGATCTTACTGGCTCGAGGAGTGACGTTGCCGGGAGCCACAGAAGGCATCAGATACTATCTCACGCCTGAATGGCATAAACTGCAAAATTCTAAGGTAAATTATTGGAACTGCAACTTTGTAAAGATTCATTATTATCAGGTTGAAATTATCGGAAACTAACGATTATTACTTACAGACGCTTATGTGGAACCAGAATTTTAAAAACTCTCTTTTAACTACATTTTACCTATACTCCATCTGTTTAAGTAGTTAGCTAAATGTAAACAATCTTCATCACGATCACAACATGGCATGTAAACATTTACAATTTGGTATTTACTTAAACCGATATTAACTAAATTTAAATAATCTCTGTACGTCTTGTATACGACTTATTTTTAATAAAAAAAAAATATCAAGATTGTGTACCTTTAGATAACTACCTAAACATATGGAGTATAGTTTGAGAAGCAGCTGGTACTGCGACACAAAACTTTATTGGTTCATTCGATTTTAAGAATAGACCATACGGCTCGAATTTTTCAACTACCAGTCCATCAATGTCCTTTGATCTGTCCCCCACCTCACTCCTTACCTCCTCCCTCAGGTGTGGATCGACGCAGCCTCTCAGATCTTCTTCTCGCTGGGTCCTGGGTTCGGCACGCTGCTGGCGCTGTCCAGTTACAACAAATTCAACAACAACTGCTACAGGGACGCGCTCATCACCTCCTCCATCAACTGCCTCACCAGCTTCCTCGCTGGCTTTGTTATATTCTCTGTTTTGGGGTAAGATAATGATAATGTGAGGTAATGATATCAATGAGTACTTAGATCAGCGGAAGCAGGTGGTGGTGGTCTACATTGATTTCAAAAAAGCATTTGAGACCCTGGAGCACCACCAGCTGCTTCAGGCTATGGAAGAGTGTGGGGTCGCGGGGCCACTTAATACCTGGCTTCATGCGTACCTCGCAGGACGGACGCTGAGAACTGTGGTCGATGGAGTGGTCGGGGAAGCTAGACCTATCACCTGTGGTGTGCCCACCGGGTCGGTCTATGGTCCGGTCGGCTTTATTATGCATGTTAACAGCATGTGCAATGTGGTGCAGAACTGTCATATATATATGTATGCAGACGATACATGTCTGGTGTACGCTGACAATGATCTAAATGTTATAGAAAACAAAATTCAAGCCGATTTCACGAATATTATAAGGTGGGCACATGATAACGGAATACTTATTAACATAAAGAAAACCAAATGTATGCACATACGCTCACCTTATTATAAAAATATAGAACGCCCGCCGCGCATTGTGGGACACAGCTATGAATGTCTGCATAGCGAGTGCGACGGCAGTGTCCCACAGTGTGAGTGTGCGGCTATCGAGGTGGTGGAGGATTATAAGTACTTAGGCCTAATAATAGACACCAATTTCTCGTGGAAAACGCATATTATAAAACTTTGTGATAAATTACGATCGGTTCTTGTAAAATTCCACCACCTCAGTGTAGTGCTGGACAGGGCTACTTTGTTTGTTGTGTACTATGCGCTGGTGGATTCGCTGCTTTCTTATGGACTGGCATGTTATGGACGTACGTTTAAAACATACTTGGATAAAATTAAAACCTTACAAATTAGATTTATGAAAAAATTGGCAGACAATAAAACCAAACTACGATGTAAAAAAACAAACTATGAGAGATTGTTTGTTGAATGTAAAATCCTGCCGGTACATGAGAGGGTAGCGCTATTAGTTGCATTAGATCATTACTGTCACCAAGAGTACAAAATCAGGACGGTACAATTAAGGCCTCGAAGTGCAAAACAATGTAAAACGTTCGAAGTGCCCACTTGCAATAATTATTATGGACAAAGATGTGATAAAAGTTTAGTTCCTACAATATTTAACAGTCTACCTGCGGACATTGAAAATGTGTCAACTTCCAAACGGGTGTTTAAATATAAAACGACGAAATATTTCCTAAGTGTACTCAGTGAAAACATGTTAGATTCCTAAAAAAATATATAAAAATAATAGCAACATATTTTATAACAAAAATTGAATTACATTAAATTGGATTAAATTGAATGATTATGAATGACATTGAATGAAATATAATTATATTGAATTGAATTGAACTGAATTGATTAAGATATTTGTGTGTAATGACAATGTTTGCAATGTGAATAATGTAATAACGCGGGAGCTACGTCTGCCAACAAACTGCTATGCAGTTTGGCAGGAGTATAAGCATTGTAAAAAATTGTTAAAATACAAATAAAGCATTTTTATTATTATTATTATTATTATTATTTAAGTTCACAATGTCGATATCAGGGATTTCACTAACGTATTTTGTTACATACATTAATTGTTAAGTTCTGTGTCAGTGCTGTGCACTTCTGTAAGTGACGAATTCACTAATTAACACTAATACACTTATTCTCAAAATTGTATATGGTTTTTGTTAGTGTACATATGTTTTAGTGAGTGAGTCGTTGAGATGAAATAAATAAAAAATAACTAAATAAATGTCCTGAGGCACTGCACTCACGCTTACATTAGTGAGTGCAGTGCTTCAGTCCAGAAACATAACCCACATGCTGGAGTGGCTTAACTGTCCTCACAAAGTGCTAGCAATTTTGATAATCGAATGAACAACACTACTGAGTAGAAATTATATATAAATGACACCAAAACGACAGGACCACAAGACTTCTAGAACAACTTATTCAAACTCAATCAGTCTGTTCATCAAACTACATTCCTTCTTCCACCTCTAGCTACATGGCGCACGTCCAGAACAAGAGCATCGAGGAAGTGGGTCTGGAAGGTCCGGGGCTTGTATTCATCGTGTACCCCGAGGCCATCGCCACCATGACTGGCTCTGTCTTCTGGGCCATTATCTTCTTCCTCATGCTCATCACGCTGGGACTTGATAGCACCTTCGGAGGTAGGGTGTTGGTACTTTATTTAAAAATTTTAATATCGATAGGCTCACGTTTGACTACTATCTCACCGATGCGATGATTTGGCCAATGCGGCGGATGGAGTTTTATAGGTATTGTTTTGTCGAAATTATAAGAATGCTAAAGTGATCAACCGCACGTGGGTGCGGTGTCGCGACGAGTGAAGCGAAGCGGACGCGGTCAGTTAGTTTGTTATTTTCGCGAGAATTCTAGCAAAGCTGAAGCGTTTATCGTGCGCCCGTTGGACTATGAAGCCAAATCGCATTGGATTCGCGTGAACCGGATCGCATTGCGATCGTTTCGTAATCGCATAGCACTAGTCTTTTTACAGATCAAATACTGTCTCGAAAAAACATCCCAACATCCTTAACAAATTATAGGTCTAGATACAAAACCAAATGCTAAAAACCACTTATAATTGGAATAAAAACCACTTTCTTGTGTTAATCGACTTTTTTTTCATTAGGTATAATATGCGGGAAATTCCAAAGTGGCAATGAATTATGACTTATGAGAACGGTGCATAAATTAACGGCTTTTGCACGAACTGTTGGCGAAAATCGTTAACTTCTAGTTACAATATCACTCAAACCCGAAGTATTTACTTCACTTTGCTTACATATACTAGCTCCGTAGTGGTAATATGTGGTCAAACGCGAGCCTATCCATTATAAAAAAAAAAACCGTCGGCTTATATCCTAGTGCCAAAGATTTCATGGTACTTACGCATTTCGGTCAACATAGTGTAATGTTCAAGTTGTACAGTCTACATTATACCTTAGTCGACTGAAGTGAGTTTTCAGTTAATAGTTTCATAAAAACTTAAATTTTATACTGTGTTTCGAAAGTAGTGTTGAAAAAAAAACGAATAATGATAGTTTTTATATATATGCTCACCTACATCATAAAAGGAATCCATATGCAAAATTTCATATTCATGGTCCCAGTAGTGTCGGATAAGGGTTGATAATATGTCAGTCAGTCAGTTTTTATTTTTATACAACACTGTTTTTAGTTTATGTGGAACCTGTACCCCTAGCCAAGTTACAACCGTTTCGCTTGCGCCAAACGCTTCGAGTTAACCTTGCCGCCAATTCTTTTGTTCTGACCACGTGACTGAGCGATAAGACGACGTTATTCCCGTACATTTGAAGCTTTCTACAAGCGTTAACTATTGCAGATTAGCAACTTGGCTAGGGGTACTGAATATAGTTGGTACAGAATCAGTGGAAATAAACTGAATGGATTCCAATAGTTTTTACACCATGTTATATTATTTCACATAAATATTTAAAAAGGTTACAAGTTGGAAAACACAGATACTAAGAAAAAAACAGGTTACGGCAGGCCTTTTAGTCAGTAAGTCTGACACTATCTCCCGCTCCGCCCAAGAGCGGGGGTTGTCATTGGATGATTTTTTACCACCATAAAATAAAAGGTTACGGCAGGTCATAGCGAGTATTAGGCGTCAGCAAACAGCTGGGTGCAAGTATAAAATAAAACCCTCAACTGCCTTTATGGTCCGGTGACTATTTATTTTTGCTGACATAACAATCTTATAACTTTGTGATTTTTCATGATACATAAAATCTACATTAATGTAATAAAGAGGTAAAGTTTGTTTTTTTGTTTGTAGGAGATAATTTCTGAAAGTACTGGTCCGATTGGGATAATTTCTTCACCGACAGAAAGCTGCTTTATTCCTTAGTGACATAGGCTATATTTTATGTAAGCGGGCGTAGCCGCTGGCAAAAGCTAGTTTTGTATAAGTATAGGTTCTTTACATTAAAATACTAGACAAGTGTTTCGTGTTTCGCATATATAATAATAATAATGTTGTGTATAGATAGACAAACCATTAACAGCCAACATTTGAATAACCCTGGAGTTCAGCAGTCAGTTATAAAGTTGTCGTTATTTTTACCAATTTTAAACCAAACTAAAGTGCACCCGATAACCCTGGCCCCAGTAGGCTTCGACCCGGCTGGGTCCCTGCTGTTGCTGACAACTCCTTGAGGCGCGCGCCGTCGACGACTTGGGCTTGGTCCGGACAGTTACCGGACGGCCGGACAGCGAGCTACCCATTGCTCACTGTCCACAAGCCCGCGCCTACGGTGGCTAGAAATCGGGATCGGAATCCCGGCAGCGGCGAGAGCGCCGTTGCCTAAGTGCACCACATTTCATAAATCTTACTCAATTCCCCGGTTTGTAGAACCCAGTATAACTTGTGGAATATTTCCTAGGTCTAGAAGCAGTGACCACAGCTCTATGCGACGAGTACCCGAGGGTGTTGGGGAGACATCGAGAGATCTTCGTTGCATTTCTGCTGCTTTTCATCTACATTTGCGCCCTGCCGACCACTACATATGTAAGTACTTCGTGTTTGTACTAAATAAGTCTTCTTCTTCCTGCCCTTATCTTATATTACTTGGGGTTGCCTCTACACATTTTTTTATTCCATTCTGTCCTGTCTGTGTATGTACTAAATAAGTAAGTATTTTTTTATTTTCATTTCATTAAAAAAAAACAATATTAAGGTATATTTTGTTAGTAAAATACCTTATAGCAGGTCATTGCCCCTCCTAAATTTAATGACATTCTTAATTTCCAAAACGGAATTAAAGACATAAAGATGTCTTAGATCGACATTTATCGTGATCCTTTACCATTTCTGAAAAACAGTTCATTGGTGGTTTTTCAGGTACCTTCGATAATTGGAGATATTAGGAAAAGGTCAATGTACTTTATTTTAAGTTTATCTGGCGCCTTGTGTAGTGTTAGTACAAAAACATTATCATCTCTCCTCCATAACTCGTTTTATTTACGGTCGGCGCAATACGTTTTTTGCATCTATTCTGCCCTTTCTCCCGTCACAACATTATCACTAACTCCCTTTTCTTTTATATTACTTCTCACACAATTCAATCTTTGGCTCCCCTCTCCCTCTCCATCCGTTCACATGTATGTATATTGATGGAACCTGCGTTTCATCCCTCCTCTTCACATGAGCATATCAAGACAAACGATCAGGTACCCTTCAACTTTTCAGTAAACCTTACCTACACGTGTTCCTTCAGTTGCTCTTTGCGATCCAGGACCACAGTAGTTCTTACGAATCATCCTACAGCCAGATCCATGACCTGATTTTTTCTTTTATCCCTTTATTACAAACTCCTGCGCACGACCAGGGAAGCAATGTCACGGGAAGGAACTTGTTCTAAACGTTTCTATTTGACCGACTTCAAAGTACGTATCTAACGTTTCATTGAGCAAAACAATGAGCCTCTGAAGCTTTTTGCTCCATTGCTTCCTATTATTTCAAGTGTGTATCTGAGAAATTCTCTAACACCAGTGTACTGGATTCAATACATTTGCTTGAAATTGCCAATCAAAAAGCACCTAGCGTCGAATGTTTCTTTACTTGGGCACTTTCTCAAGTAAGTAAACTGTGTTACGAGAATGACATTTTGTTATTAAGAATTCTAACCTAAATATTAGGTATTTCTTTATAAATACGGGTGTAAGTTTCTAAGTTTCCAGTCCAGTCAATTAAAGGTTTCACCTCGGCATGAAGGATAATAAGGTGAAAATTCGTATACAATTTCCAGCTTCCTTTTGGTGTCCTAGAAACTGTGTCAAAAGTTTCGAATCTGCGTCTTATATTATTACAAGTCACAGGTCACAAAAATAAGTAAATTGTCAGTAAAAAAAAATCGAGCAAATATATTTGTATTTTATCTTTATTTAGCTGCTGTTTCTTACAATTTAAATGGAAGTTAATACGAATATTATAAATGTAAAAGTAACTCAGTCTCTGTCTTACGCCCTACAATTTCGACAGTAAGTGTTAACATCATTCGGGCTATAGAAACATGGAAATACGCGCCGTCGGCATCATTGTTCTTTCTATCTTTCAATTTCGTTAAGCTACTTTACTAATCCAGCGCCTAACTTAGCCCCATAGGCCTATCTCCTAACAGTAGAAACGGTCTAGCTAGACTGATAACGTTACACAGTGCGATCACGATGACCTATCTAGGAACTTAGTTGTTCAATAACCATAAAATAGGGTTAAATAATTGGTCAGTTAGGTAACCACGGTTAGCGAGGGAAGTGAAAGATTGCGGGCGGACGGGCGAGTCAGCGGAAAAAGTTATTGCTTTATCATACGCTGCCCGGACAGGCCCGGACCTCACGACGGATAATGTGGGGCCGGTCTCGTGACCCAGGGTCTTGAGCCTGCTAAAGTAAATTGTTGTATTTAGGAAATATTGAGACAAATGTTTTGGAGAAATATCTTTTAAGAATTGGGTTATCATGACGCAACGTTTTTACATTTACGTATTTGGGGCATGAGGTAAGTTTTATTAGGTTTTTTTAACCATTTTTGTACACACGTCCCGAGGAGAAGGAAACAGAAGAACATACTAAGATGATGCTTTTTTCTTCAGAAATCTCTTCTAGGATACCCGCGAAAAGAGATATGGAAAAAAGAGAAGTAAACATCGTGTGTGAAATATTTTTGAGCTATCATAATTACACACTATAGTAAAATAAATATAACAATTATATATAAATACGAAATAATATCTCGAAATAAATTTTCCATTATCGGAATCAAGGCAAAGACTTTAGTTTTAACGCGTTTCTGAAGAAACCTCAAAGGATAGAGATCGTTCGTGGGTTTTTGGGATTTTGCTCACATATCAAAGTCAAAATTATTTATTTCAAATAGACCATTTGCAGGCACTTTTGAATAGTCAAATGTCGGTCAGTCCAAGAAAAGTGAAGCTAAATTGCACGTTCCAATACGTAGGTCTCTATGGAGAAGAAAGTGCAAGAAACTCCATGGACACTCTTTTTAAAACATATTATGAGTTACATAGATCTTGGTTACATATTTCCCCCACTGCGTCTGTCTGTCTGTGCGATAAACTCAAAAACTAGTGGACGTATTTTCGTGCGGTTTACACAGACAGAATTTCAAAGATTTGTTACACCTGTGCAAAGTTGGGGCTAGTAAATCACAAACTTACGACGAGATCCTCAATTCCTTTTCAAAACATTCGGAAGCTTTTATTCCTAATCTCATCATCATTTTCCTGCCCTTGCCCTATATTACTTGGTGTTGGCGCAATACGTATCTTTTTTCCACTGTCTCCTCTCAGCAGTCACGATCATTGACTTCCTTTTCTTTCAAATCACTCTTCACACAATCCATCCACCTTATCTTTGGCCTCCTCATCCTTGTCCATCCATCCACGTGTATATTCATAACTCTTTTAGTAACATGCGTTTCATCCCTCCTTTTCACATGATCGTACCAAGATTCCCTTTCATTTTTTTCAGTCACTGGCGCCACTTTAAAATTTCCTTTAATGGACTCATTTCTCACTTTATCCATTCTCGTCAGTCCACACATCCATCGCAACATTAAAATAAAATTGTTTACCACTCTTCTATTTCACAGCCAAAGATTCTGATCCATACAGCATCGTAGGACTTTATTCTAACCTAAGGATCATAAAATGTAATACGTAACTCTTTATCAACTTCACCACTATTACTTTTAACGGAAACCCTAGCAACAACACAGGTATCTCTAATAAATCACGGTTCTGTTATCTTGCGAATGTATTCCGATGCATAATTCATGGTCATCACTCAGTAGGATGACCCGGCACTACATACGTTCACTGCGGTGGAAAGAAGCTTTGTTTTGCTTTTATTTCGCCCCTGATTTCATTACTGAGGTGTAGACTGAGAGAAATTGCTTTTAGTACTGCGGCTATAAAACTGAAGTTGTCCCGAACTATATAACATCGTGCTAAACTATACAAGTGTTCGTGAACTTTGCTGTCAACCAAAGTAATTTTTTTGGTGATGATGGAGGCTAGCGCTATATTACCTGATGGAAAGCGACGGTGAGGTCGATGATAGAGCACGCTTGCCTAAAAGTAACTTAATTACTCTAGTTTTTTTAGTTTTTCTATTCTCGTCTAGTTGACACTTCGCGTGACGCAAGAGCTTGCTTTTACCTCGGACAGAGGATAAGCATTGCCATACAGCGTGGCAATGCCGCCAGTCTTTTGGGCAAAGTCGACAGCGATGTGGAAGAGTTTTTTGACACCATATTCTAGTTTGATTTTAGATTTTAGGTATTTGTAATTAGCGTAGCGGTTATTATTGTTATTATTTTATTTTACTGTAATTATAGTTAAGTATTTTTTTAGAAAAAGATTTACTTTTGACCCCAGGTTGTAGCTGTCAGGAAAGATAGACTCCAGCGTACAATTTCATACTTTAGCTGTATGTTTAGTTGTTCAAAAATGTCATTAACCTTTCGTCACTTATGTTTTGAACTTCCTTGTTATATGTTAAAGCGAGTTTGTTGCCATTTAAAAGGGCACCAAACTCGATATCCCGCTGTTGCTATTTCTTATGACAAACATTTACCCAGAGATCGAGGTCTCTGTAACAGCTTTTGCGTTTTGGTCACAACGCCTTACACTTACAGCCATATTTATAAAACCACGCTAACTATTTACTTAGATGAAAATCAGATTCTGAGATTCAGATAGGTATACGAGTATATAAATATTTATTTGCCATCAATATAGGGATAGCAGACTTAGGGCACTTTCAATTTAGACGTTTGATGTCGGACCGCTACCGCATGTTACCGTACCGCAGCTGGCCGGTTGCAGTACGTTAGCAGTCCGTCAACAAGCGTCGAAATTTAAAACGTATCTGGCTGTCGTGGGTTTATATGTCAGTGATGCGCTTTCGCGATTCAACACCGCACTATTCAACACCAAATAGAACACATGTTGCTTGTGACGTTGCCAACCTGTCGTCGACCTTTCGCTTCGCGGTTGCCGCACCGTACGCTTTGTACGAAAAATACGGTCGTCCGTAAGCAGTACTACTACGCTTAAGCGCAGGCCACACCGGCAGCTAGCGGGCGGGCGGGCTAGGCGGGCGAACATCGTTTCACCTCTTTACATACTTCGGTTCACACCGCGAGCTACCGACGAACCTAGCGAGCTAAGCTAACGAAATATCCGACGATTCCAGCGAAGCTACTCGTTCACCTCGTTGGCGCGCCCGCGCTTCGCTAGCTTAGCTCGCCCGCCAGCCCGCTCGCCCGGTTCGTTCGCCCGTCCTCCCCGTTTCGAGTAGACTAGTCGACGCTCGTCTTTCGAATAGCAGTGTAGTGTGTTTATCAATGACGCATAAATTGAAAGCGCCCTTAGACAAATGCCTTTCACGAGACATCAGACAGATAATGTCATCGCCATACATTTTAAATTTTATACGGAATTGTATGGCGGGAGCTTGCAGATATAAGATGGTACGTAGCTGAGGGCTTCCTTTACATTGTCCTTTACAGCAGGCAGATTCATATTTATTATTTTCATGGTCAACGACGTCTGAACCCAACTGTTTATAGGACAAAACGTTCGTCAATTAATTAGTACTTTATCTCCCTTTTTTTTTTGAGGTGGGAATCATACAATGTCTCTTACCGCTCCATGATAGAACAAGAGGTAATTTTAGATTGTAACTAACTAAAACCCAACTGTTTCCTTCAATTGCCCTTTGCGTTCTAGGACTATGACTACGATATCTCTTTTGGAATTCCAATGGCCCCTGGAAAATTAAGGACTATTTTCTGATTGTGATTAAACCACCCTTTCAAAGCGCAATTAGGATCAAGGAAAAGCTTATTTTTATTACGATTGATAGGCTCGCGTTTGACCATCATCTCACCTGATGGTAAGTGATGATGTAGTCGACGACGGAGCACGCTTACCTAGAAGTAACCTATTCACTCTTGACTTAAATCCCTCTAATTTGTAGCCATTTTATAGTACGTGATGTAGATGGTGCATAGGTACCTCTAAAGTGGTTCATTTATCGAGCTGACTGACTGTCATACATCCATAGGGTGGTGTATACCTGGTGGATCTCCTCAACGTGTACGGGCCGGGTCTGGCCATCCTGTTCGTGGTGTTCGCGGAGGCTGCCGGTGTCTGCTGGGTATACGGCGTGGACCGGTTCTCGGAGGATGTCAGGACCATGCTGGGACATAAGCCTGGCTGGTTCTGGAGGGCTTGCTGGTCTTATATCAGGTGAGATAGTTTAACTGTGCGGACTATAACGATGCAGAGTTGGTGGAACATGAAAAAGGATCACAGTTTCCATCATCGTTTATCTTTTGCTTCTTATACTTTGTTTGTTGTTCCTAATAAAAGATTATATTATTATTATGAAAAAGGACATTTGTGGTAAAGCCTACTGATTCTTATCCAGATGGAATAACTTGACCAAACTGCAAAACTGCTTCGTCTTTTATTTGTGACTGGAGTGAGAAGTCCTCATGAATGCCCAAACTGCCCCATAAGGAAGGCAGTCTGGGCAGTACCGGACTCCTACCAGCTAAAACCACACCCCTGCCATGCGAACCTTGCGTAACTTGTATGACAGGGGGTCATACAAGTTACGCAAGGTTCAGTAATTGTATCCTTTGTATATTAACTTCTTCATCTTTTTGACCTTATTTTATGTCTGGTCAAACCTAACAAAGTACCACCAAAGACACTTCCGCCTGACCATCGCTAAGTTCATTATTGCTCGTACTCGAAACGAAAACTTCAAAAAATTGGGCGCCACGCCGCAGGATTCACGCAAAATTTTTTTTAAGTGTACAGGCAGAAATTACCGTGATGGTACTTTGAAGCAATCAGCTAGTCTAAATTACTTCTAAAACGTGTGGTTAATCTCTTCTCCCCCACCCACAGTCCAGTATTCCTGCTGGTCCTCTTCATCGTGTCAGTGCTGGCGCACCAAGAGATGCTGGGCGGCGAGTACATCTACCCGCCATGGTCTATCACGGTAGGCTGGGTCATGACCGGCACCACTGTGTCTTGCATCCCTCTCTACATCGTCTACAAGTTCTTGATTACACCGGGCAGCTTTATGCATGTGAGTACAAATCAAAATATATAATATGTATAAAAACGAAATACCACAAACTGATTAACCACGAAATCTCAGAAACTATAACACCTACAAACTTAAAATTTGGCAGGTAGGTTTCTTATAAAGTGTGCACAGCCGCTAATAACGGATTTTACGAAACTCCATCCCTAAGGGGGTATAACGGGGGTTGAAAGTTTGTATGGTTAAATAGACTTTTACGCGGGCGAAGCCGCTGGCAGAAGCTAGTGTTATATATTTTAAGGTCTTATAATATTTGACCATGTAACACCACATCTACATTCATTTGAAGAGCGGCACCTTTGATAATTGCAGCTATATCTTGCTAAAAACGTTGGGACATATGAACGTCCATATTACAAACTTTAATAGTTTCTTGATAAACTTTTCCAAAATCATTACATCTGTTCAATTATGTAATTTACTAGATACACGGCTGTATCAAGTGTATTTACATGTCTTATTGGAAAAATTTAAGTTAACGCAACTCAGGCCTCCAAGATACAGGCACTGCCTAGTTTGGAGACCACTGTCTAATTTGATTTTGTTAAATTTCCTGTTACAATAAAATATTATAAGCTAACCTTAAGGAACATTTTGTAACAAAGGACCAAAAAATTTATTATTATTTATTTTTAAAGTAGTAATCTATTGAGACAATACTGGTCAATGGATTTTTATTTATTTATTTTCTTAGATAACTTTAAGTCTACAGGTTAGTCACAAAGAAACTTCAAAACGATGCTTTATCAATGTTTCTTTTCGCAGCGCATCAAAACGATAAAGCGACCTGAAGTGATCTCAATACCGCCGACGGACCCCGCACTGTGCAGCCTGTGACCTGACCAGACCTACAGCTCAGCAACCCTGCAGACGAAGCCAGTCATCGAGTGGCTCGTGTAACTCTCAAAGCTGGCCAAAGTCTGCAATATTAATTATATATATGACATATTATAAAAATATATTCCATAGAATAGTGACTTTGCTAACAATAAGTGTATGAAAGCTATATGTATTATTAGGATTGAAAAAAAACTCCGGTATGATAAGGTATATATGCATATTATATATATATGTTAAATTAATGTCATGTTGTAGATTTTAAGGATGTCTTTTTGGTAACTTGTAAGAATTTTGGAGTATTCATAGACAGATAATTTAGTAACGTGTATAAAGGTTTTCAAAGATTTCTGAAGAGACAGAGTTTGTCGAATACTTACCAACAGCATTTTCATCTGCTTGAAGCAGTTACTTGAAATAATAAGAATCATGTAAACTTACATTTAAAACTATGCATATAGCGTTTGTTCAAATAACGTTTTCGTATCTAGCGTTTTTATCATCGTGTTTACAATATGTACAACGAATACTAATAAGTGCATAATCGACCTAAACATAAATATTATATGTTAATGTAATAAGTATTTTGTATATTACCTAGAAGTGTTGCTGGACAGACTATAAAACATTTGCGGGAAAGTAGGAAACATTTGTACCTTTCCCAAAGTATTCTCGTATTTGAAAAATACGTGCTTACTTATTTTAATTACAGGATTTAATTTAACTGTGAATAAATGCTTGAATAAATTTTTAAATACATTTTTAATTAGTATTAAGCAAACCCCATTGTAAATATGCTTCTATTTAGATTTGTATAAAAATATATATATTTCTGTATTCTTGGGCAATGAGTGCAGAAATTATTATATTTACTGTTAGATATAATAAAATATTAACGAGTGTATATAATATTAGAAAGTGAAGTTAATGGGATCATATACATAGGTTTTCAATCTAGTCAAAGTTTTCGAAACATTAAATATCTTTACCTCATAAATATATTCCATTAGAAATGTAGATATGTTTAGACGTCTTTATAAAGTTATTGTAGTGAGGACATTTTTAACGATTCCATTTGGGTATCCTAATAATACATTCAAATCGGCGAAAATTGTTGCTTGAGAAGTAGGTTTGTATTTCATATAGATATTATTATTAGTATTTATAGAAATTAAAGTTAGATCATAAATCTATACATCAAAGTAATTTTCGAGCTTGTGTCCCAGCAGTTATTACCTTTTGTCCTAAGCTTAACAAATTAAAACGTAGGAAAATATATATTAAAATAGTCATGAAGACATAAAATTAAAATATCTGTAACTAGGGGTGTATTCTATTCATCCGCAATAGCGTTGTTGTAACATTTGACTTCAATATACAAATAATATATTATCGCCAAAAAATATTAAATTAGTAGGAAGTTGAACTAGTAAAACGTAGGAAAAAAAACATTATAATCATATAAAATAATCTCTTTCTTGTTTATACTAGCGTATATTATACCAATAAAATGATAAGTGTTTTTATAAAAAAAAATATATTAAAAAAATAGTTCATATACCCACAGAGCTATATTTATGTGATTTTACAATATTTGTTGATTTATTTTTATACGTTTGCTCTTTGTTAGTTGAAGATGTACTCAAGTTGATGTGTAGTGAATGTTGTATGTACCCGTAGCTATGTAATCGTTGGTTGTATGTGTTAGAATAAATGACAGATGTATAGACTGGGCCTGTACCAGCCATTACAGGTCCTTCTAGCCATTTGTTTTACCAATACAATGTTGTTTCTTTTTCCCTTACTCCCTTCTTTTATTTGTTTGTTGATCAATGTTCTCTGATGCTGTGAAAGGTGGCCAAGGAATGTTACAATCCACAACAGTCAAGCTACTCTTCCTGGCTAGACTTACCCACAGCCTAGACTTATCATGACTGTATCAGCAGGTATAGCCGTGTCAAAACCCTTTGACAGAATTCCAGTCACGTTTTGAAACGCATAATCTTTTCAGCTGAAAGACGTCCACTGCTGACATAAGCCTCCCTCAACTGTCGCCACGATGAAAGCTCTATCGGATTCACGCGACTCTCACCAGATCACCGGTCCACTTTGAAGGCTTACCAACGCTGTGACTTCTGATGGGCGGTCGCCACTCCAGTACCTCGGCCCTATCGACCATCTGTTCTGTCAACAATGTGCCCTGCTTACTGCCACTGATTCTATGCCGCATTACACATCAACATCATCATCATTTCAGCCGATACACGTCAACTGTTGGACATAGGCCTCCCCCAAGCGTCGCCACATCGAACGTTCCTGTGTATTACACATTCTTCTTCTTCCTGCCCTTGTCCCATTTTATTTGAGGTCGGCGCAACACGTTTTTTTCTTTCATTCTGTCCTATGTATTACACATAGCGAGATACAAACCTATAAACACCATTTTCGGTAGATACAGAAGTTTGAGTATGCGACAATATGCCTTGACCCTAAGAACACACCCCTATTAAAAAAAGGTTTGATTAAACATCTCTGGACCGACATAAAACCTTTTTGAACAAAAGCATGCGCTCTGGTTCGTGCCAACTAGATTTTGACATATTTTGAATCAGTCATACTCTGAATAATCCAAGAATAATCTCACCAAAAAAATAATAGAAGTAAATTAAAAGTGTGATAAAATATATTAATGAAATCGCTTAGTGAAGATGTTAAATAAAGGGGGGCTTGTGGCACAAACATCCCTACATTTGTATGGCGACCAAAAGTGTGAACTTTGATACACAAAGCGTAAGTACCAGTACCGTCTACCCATCTTACTCAGCGTCGAACTAACCTTATAAAGGCTCGGTGCGAGTTTCTTTACCTGCCCCCCTTAAAAAAAAAGATTTAATCTTACCCGGTTAAAATCATTAAATAATAACTAGATATAATCGACAATCCAGGTAAGACTTTAAGCATTTACAGTCAAAAAGTAAATTAAGAAACAAACAATAACGAGAAACACCGACTTCCGAAATTAAAGTTATTTTGATCGTTTTTGTGTTTTTTATTGAAGTCGGTTTTTTTTTTTGTAAAAAGTTTTTCGTCGTAAAAGGATCACACCTGTGTTGTTCGAAAATGAAAGTCACAAACTGATCTACCAAACACTTGTGCAGAATCCCATCGACACTCCCTTGGAAACCTTCGCAAAGTGGCTGAGCTGTAACGGGGAAGTATGGGGCGTCGGACCCACGCTGGTATTCGCCAGCGCAGCAGCGCTCTTCCTCTACAACGAGCTGAAGAACACTGTCTTCATCGGCGGGGACCAGGCCCGTGTCTACATGCTGGAGAAAACTTTGATTGTAAGTTACGTATCAACTCCTTCTGCGAAGATCCTTGGATCCAGCAGAAGGCCACGCTCATTGTGGCATTAGACAGTCAAGGATGAAGCTGGGCGGATATTTGGGGCACTCTAGTATATGTATGACCTGTATGATCATCAACCTACCGTCATCATCATCATTACAGCCGAAAGACAGCTCGACATAGTCCTCCCCCAAGCATCATCACCGGTCTTGTGCGTCTCACATTCATAAGATTTCCGCGACCCCCACTAGGTCTTCGTTTCACCTTGTGGGAAGTTCCCACGCTGTCTTCAGGTACGCGATCGCCCCTCCAGAACGTTTTCGGCCTTGTCGATCATCTGTTCAGTGAAAAATGTGCCCTGCCTATTGCATTTCAAGTTTGGCTATCCTTCGAACTATGTATTCTCCTTTTTAACCTGCCAAGATAGGCAAAACTTAATCAGCAGCAGCCGATAATTCCGTCTAATATTACCCTTTTAATCGTGGAAATCACAGACACAATAGAAAGACAATAGGTGCGCGAACACCGGCGTTCGCTTGGGGTTTAATGAAATAAAAATTCAGACCGCTTTTGATTTGAGCAGATGCATAGTTAGCAAGAACGGCCGGCATGCATAGTTAGTACCTACTATTTTATTAATGCGTTGAAAATTTAAGAAGACAGAAGATCCCTTTGTTTAATCTAATCAGTCTATTATTATTCTTTACATCAATTTAGAGGTTATAAGAAATAACTCGAGAAGTCTACTTGATCTTGCCGCTTCTTCAATACTTATATTACATATTTTCTAAAACACAAAATACTCACACTTCCCTGTTTATACATCTTAGAATTATGTAAATTTGTCAGAAAATACCCAGACTTTTATACAAATTGCGAGGAAACGCAAATAGGATACATTTCTCGGCACAATAGAAACAAAATAAACATACCCCGATCCCGACTCAAAATGCACTCAACTGGCCCTTTAGTAATGTCCGCAAAAATCTACAACAAACTGCCAAACGATATTAGAGAAGTAAAGAAAACAAACATATTTATTAACAAAGTGAAACAACTTCTGGAATCCAAATCATACTACACGGTAAAGGAATTTTTAGAGGATAAATCGATTGCAAAATAAATTATCCTCCGTCTTACTTACCAAAGATTATGTTAAGACATTTATTAAATTATTTAATATAATATAGTATGAAAAATAGAATAAAATATAAATTCCTACATAAATAATAACCTAACTAAATATCAATGACTCTAAAATTACCTAATATAATTTACAAAAGTATTTATACATAGACATAATAATAATGTTCACACATAATTAATTTAAATAATGACATAATAATAACGACGACAAAAAATAAAAATAAAAAATAGGACATAATTTAATAATAATTACGACAAAATATAAATAAAAAATCTGACATAATTTAATAATAATGACGACAAAATATAAATAAAAAATCTGACATAATTTAATAATAATGATGACAAAATATAAATAAAAAATCTGACATAATTTAATAATAATGACGACAAAATATAACTAAAAAATCTGACATAATTTACCTTTACTGATAAACATACAAAGTAATAATATGTATTGATAATTAATATAAATAAATACATATTTTAATAATTATGACGATAAAAATAAGTATAAATACCTGACATTTAATATACTTATACAATGACTAAACAATAATAGATATTAAAAAAAAAAAATCTAAATAATGACAATTTAATAATAAGTATGACAAAATATAAATAAAATATCTGACAATTTAAAAATAATCATGACAAAAAACAAACTAAAATATCTAACATAATTTACCAATCTGATACACAGACATAGTAATACCATATATATACATGATTAATTTAAATAAATGATGATAAAAATAAATAATAACACCGGACATAAATTAGTTAAATTTAGACATTATAATAATATACATACATACATTAATTACAACAATATCAAAATTTAATAATAATGACGACAATAAATAAATAAATCAACTATACCAATAATTAGACATAACAATAAAAATAAGTGAAATATCTTTATTTAATTAGCCTTCATCCTCTCTCCTAGATTTGCTGTGCCCGACAGGGTCCATATTGATCTTGACTATATTTTTATACCATCTAAACATGTACATATGGAATGCAATAAAATATTGAGTATTGAGTATTGTGTAATACTAACAAAATATGGATCGCTGTTGTCCGAAATAAACGAATTTTATTTTTTTTAATACTTAACTACTTCGAGACTATAGTGAGAAAATATCTATCAATGCACTTGCTTTTGAACGATATTTTCTTCACTCAATTCTCTACTTCCACACAGGACTATTGGAAAGGAATAACTATATCTACGACAGTGAAAACAATTATGTTCAGCATTAACTAAAAACCATTATTGTCCGCAGTCTACAATGATTCTCGGCATGCTAGCCCTGATGATCCACCTGTGGGTGTGCTCCATGCGATTCTTCCAATACTACCTCGATACAATTATTAAAGATGTAAGTACTAAAATAGAACCTTGTCCAATATAAATAGCTTAGATGTTTTACTGAAATGTCTTCCTATATAGTTATCTATAGGTACGATTCTTCCAATACTAGGTATCTTGATAAAGTTCGCGTCTCGATGTTTCTCAGTTAGAGCCAACCCTAACTTACAAATACTTATAACAGATTTGTGTTTTGAGATAGATCCTACATTTTTCAAATGGACTGGTATAACTGGCTTCTATTCCTAGGGCCAGAACATTATTAGATTTTTTCAACACACAATTAATTACTAAGTGGCTTGCTGTCTTTTATTTTATTGAGGTGGGACATCATCCAACGACTGTTTCCGCCCTGGTTTGGGAGAGGGCCTGTACATACTTTTACTGACTAAAGCCAACTTGTGTCCTTCAGTTGCTCTTTGCTTTCCAAGACCACGCAGAGCAGCCTGGAATTTTGACTTGTTTGGTCGATAGCTTTTCTGCCTATCTCCAGCGCAATTCTCTGGTTTAACAAATCGTCATGTTATATCCTTCAGAGTCCAGGTATGCTGTTAGAGATGACGACAGCCGGCCTGCTGGGAGGCAAGACCGAGCTGCTCGCGCTAGGCCCTCTGATGCGGTTCCTCCGCACACAGCAGCCGCAGATCCACATCACAGTGTGCTGGTTCCTGTCGCTGTGCTACGCCGACTATGTCCGGAAGAACTACTGCCAGCGGTTCAATATGCCGTATTTGGAACAGTGGTTGGTATGGTTGATAACTGTACCTATCTCTTTAAATATATTACTTAAGCCTATGATTATGTTGAATATCGTCATCTGCGAATAAGGGCGGGTTTCTGAATTAAGTATTTTGAGTAAAGTACGTCTCAAACCCAAATTTTGACAAATTTTCACGCTAGAGTTTGTGAAATACTCAACTTTAAATGCTTAAATCAGAAATCGGGGTTTAGAGATATATATTTAGTTAGATCTCAGATACTACCTCTAATTATTTTGCTGGAGTAATGGACTCTCTTTTTCTTTCTTATTCAATGACCTATTCAATGACCTTAGTAAAGGTTTTCGTGCAAGACTGCTTCAGTGGTTCGAATGTGTCATTTTCGTCTGTTAGTTTTCAGTGTGTGTTGCAGTTCGATTAGTAAACCACTTCTTCGTGCTGTAAACTTGATAAAGGATATAAAAAATTACCGTAGTATCCGTTATTTATACTTGTTTAGAGGTGGTTTCTGGATAGGTGACGAACAGCGAGTATCCAGTTCATACCTAAACGTCTAAATTGTACCATGACATTCACGAAATGGATACAAAAAGAGATGGATGGTAAAGTAGGCCAGCGTTTGTCGCTAAAACCTAATTATAGAGCCGGCGCCCATTATCATTACTTTGCCAATTCATAGTTTCCAACAGTGTGCGCTTGCATGTAGGGGTACCGAAGAATCCTTCTGTTTGCTGATGCCGATAATGGGCACCGGGCCTTATTTTCATAGTTTCTATACCTACGCAACAAGAGATATTAATTATTTGCTGTGGTCATCAATGTCTTCCTGCCCTTGTCGTTAGTCTGATGACTACTAATTTTATCATACTCCGATGACACTTTATACTGAAGTTGAAAAGAGAAAGAAAGAAAAAAAACTATTTTTTATAAGTAATATATTATATTAAGTTGATATGTAATTACTGTCTATTTGTGTGTCCCTGTGAGAGCAGGCAAACCGAATTGCACGACCGCGCCGTGCGGTCTGTGAACTCCACTGTGGCGAAGGTGAACAGCTTTGTGGGGTGTGTGCAGCAGCGCCTGAGGAGGTTCACGCCGGCCGAGGAGCCGCGTGTGCAGGAGTGCCGCCAGGAGTGCCACCCGAGCTGCCGCCTGGACTGCCGCCTGGAGTGCCAAGAGGTCAAACAGGATACGCATCATATTACGTAATGATTTCAGTTAGATAAAATCAAGTTCGTTCCATCATCCGACCACTAGACGTACGGCACTGCGCCATTGGTAGATACATGGTCGACATCCCACCCATACATTATGCGTAGGCAGCTAAGGAGCGGAATCCCCTTTTTTATGGTGGAAAAAAATCATCCAATGACAACCCCCACTCTTGGGCGGAGCGGGAGATAGTGTCAGACTCTTACTGACTAAAAGACCCACCCCGTTCCTTCTAGCCTTCATACCGGGGCTCGAGCTCCCTTTCGGATAACCCTGGCCCCAGTTGGCTTCGACCTGGCTGGGTCCCTGCTTTTGCTGACCTTGAGGCGCGCGGGAACAGTGCGCGCCGTCGACGACTTGGGCTTGGTCCGGACAGTTATCGAACGGCCGGACAGTGAGCTACCCATTGCTCACTGTCCGCAAGCCCGCGCCTACGGTGGCCGGAAATTGGGATCAGAATCCCTGCGGGAGCGGAATTCCCTGCCGGGTCTGTTTCCTGATATCTACAACGTAGGGGTCTTTAAGTCAAGATTGAATAGATTACTCCTAGGCAAGCGTGCTCCATCGTCGGCCAAATTATCGCTTACCATCAGTGGAAATAGTGGCGTAAACGCGTGCCTATCAATAATAATAAAAAAAAACATAAGAGTACGAGATTGCCGTGTTTTTTTAATTAACTGAAGGCACCATCTATTCAATACCTACATATAAATAAAACTGTCTGTCTGTTTATTCCGGCTGTCACCAAAACGGCTGGAACGCTTTTGACGACTCTTTCACTGAGAAATAACTGATGTTACAAGGAGTAATTAAGGCTACGTTTTATTTTGCCGCGGGAACTGAGACGGGAGCAGGGAATCTCCAAAATGGATAATATTTTAGTAGTAGTAATAGTACCGTTGTTAAACTCCACACGAACGAAGTCGCGGGCAACAGCTAGTACCTAACTAATAAAATTCGACCCGCTAAAGTATCTATGCGCCAGACAAAAGTTTCAGCCATAGTCGAAATTGAGTTTATGTGAGTTTATTTTTTTTATTGCGATATAATTAAATAAGTACCAATAACAAAATATATTATTGTGATATTTTGCGGCTGATAATTATCAGAAATGAAGATATCCGCAGGAGAACTAAGGTTGCCGACATACCACGAAGAATTGCCAAACTTGTGTGCAATGGGGCACATTGCTCGCAGAACAGATGGCCGTTGGGGTTAAAATGTTCTGGAGTAGCAACCTCGTACCGGAAGACGCAGCGTTGGAAGGCCTCCTACAAGGTGGATCGATTACCTGGTGAAGGTTGCGGGAATCCGATGGACGCGAGACTAGAGATGTGCCGTTCCTGGCATTATTGCCCAAAGTATGAATATTGGCGGCAACATTACCCCAAGTATGAATATTGGTGGCAATATTACCCCAAGCATTAATATTGGTAGCAATATTAAGTATGAATATTGGTGGCAATTTTACCCCAAGTATGAATATTGGTGGCAATATTACCCCAAGTTTGAATTTTGGTGGCAATATTGCCAGCAATATTCCCACTTCGGACAATATTGCCGACAACGGCCCATCTCTACGCGAGACGCACAGGATTGTTCGTTTGGTTGACACTTTGGAAGGCCTATGTCCAACAGTGGACGTCTATGGGCTGAAATGATGTTGATTATAAGGTATATCGTATATTTAGACATACTGTTGTTAACTAGAGTGAGAGCTCGGCCTCGAAGAAATCGTCAGTCGTGGTGTGCACCACCCCCAGCGCCATCATCTGCGGCGGCGGGCCGGGCTCCAGCCTGCTGGACGTCGACGACCTGCCGGTCGTCTGCAAATCGGCGAAGGAGCTCAACGTACTGCGGCTTACCAACAAAACGAGCGACACAACTGAGCAAGCCATCGAGAAACTCAGAAATTTCGTTCAAGTAAGTGAGATAAGATAGTTATGAAGTCATCGTTAATACGGCGTACATCGGAGGTCTAGAACAATTTGCCTGTTGCGGTCGTCCCATCTGATTTATAATTTAGGCACGGATATCGAATTTACAATTGCCGAAACGGATCTCAAGCGCTCGTCGTCAGAGTGGGGATCGCTTTGCGCATTCCATACATTAGCGAGCCAATCGTCTTCGTTGTTAGGTACATGCAACAACTGAACGAATCAGGAGTTACGTCTATGACACGATGGCGCGGCGAGCCAATCGCTGACACTCCCCGTCCCCGCGTCTCACTTCGCAACACTAAAGAGACCGAATATTTGACTTCTGCGCAACTTGAAGCCAGCGCTCAAGATCCGTGGCGGTAATTGTAGGTGTCTTCAAGGCTAGGGTAGATAAATAGGCTTTTTATAAACGTACCTTCGTCTCACCATCAACGTTTGCATTACTGCTTACCATTAGGTGGGGAAGCAGTCAAGCGCTAGTTAATCTACCTCTACACTAATATAATAAAGAGGCAAAGTTTATTTTTTTGTTCGTAGGAGGTAATCTCTGAAAGTACTGGTCCGATTGCGATAATTTTTTCACCGATAGAAAGCTGCTTTATTCCTGAGTGGCCGCAGGCAAAAGCTAGTATTATAAAATAAAAAATAGATCGTAAGTGAGATTAGTTATGTCACTCAACAGCTAGCTTTCTTGTCGAAGTAAGGTAATAACACCCCCCCCCCCCCCCGATCTTGAGTGAAAGAAAAAGAATGAAAAAGATCTTTTGACCAACAATGAGATATAGATGATAGAGACATTAGACTCCAGGAAATTATTGTTGATCGATCGAACGAATCTATGTATGATATAGTTAGGTACTATCTAGCTGCCAATCTGTGAAAAATATTCACGTTTTTAAATGAATATGAAGGCTCCTCATATGTTCACCCTACTCATATAAAAAATCACAATGTCCTTCCTCCCTATTCAAAGCGCTACTTTATGAGATCCTTAAAATATCATTATGCTGTGGGCATCTCGTATTAAGACGTAAAGCGGGGTCTGGGCCTACTGGGCAGATAACAAAGATTCTCTTCTCTTATTTTTTAGAACATTCAATGCCTTATGCCTTGATCACACGTACCGAGTAAACGGGCGAGACAGTGCTCTCGGCCGAGTACTCGGTACGTGTAAACACAGCTCCGAGTGCTCGCCCGAGCGCTTAGCTCTACAATTCGCATACATCACGGTCTCGGCCGAGTAACAGTCACGCCCTTTCACTCGGTACGTGTGATCAAGGCATAAGAGAGCAGTGGCGACCGAGTAGTAACAAGTAACGACCCCGATTAACGAATTGTAGGTCGCGGGTTCAAACCCAGCCAGGCGCATTACTTTGTGTAATTCATTTCATCATCACTGCTCTCAAAGCGGTGAAGGAAAACATCGTGAGGAAACCGGCATGTCCTAGAAACAAAAATTCGAAGACATGTGACATCCACCAACCCGCACTGCGCCCGCGTGGTGGATTAAGGCCCATATATATATTATATTCATGCATATTCCCTCTCTCAGAGAGGCCTGAGTCCCAACAGTGGGAACATTATAAGGTCGAATATGCTATGCTATGAAATGCCTAAGATGAAAGACTTTTGCCAAGGTCCAGATGGTCCACTTGGTCGTATAGCGACATCTATGGTGCCACATAAGAACAAACGATATCCTGCATCGCGCAATTAGAGTTCTCCGCGCAATTTGAACATATAATGTACAACAACCCGAAATCATCTATCGGGCAGTTGCCCGGATCAGTCACAACACTCGTCTGGTCGGAGGATCGTCCTATTTCGACAGAGGTTTGCAGGACTTAACTGTTTACCATTTATATTTATACAAGAGCTTTGACTTTTTGTTCTTTAGAGGTACCTACCTCTAAAGTCACCATTTTGGACTCTTATGGGGGGAAGAAACAGGGCAGCTCGCGAAATTGAAGTTATCAAAGCTTTTTTTGCTTTTTTTTCAGGACAGTATGAAGTAGTACGTTGATAAAAATATGATTTGCGAACGTAATACGTATTTATTTACGGTATTATAATCATTAGGACCATCAAAACAACCCTCTCAGTTCAGTTAAACCTACTAAATGACTTTTCCATGAAATATCCTTGACACTGACCTGTAAAAAAATTAAGAAAAAAAATAATTTCGCTAGCTTTCGTGGCCCTTTCTCATTATGACGGCTAACCTATCATTTCATAACTAGCTGACCCCAGCGAACTTTGTACCGCCTAACTGCTGTGCGCTGGCGCCTAATGCCGCGCTATGACCTGCCGTGACCCGTTTTGTACTTAGTTTCGATGGTTTCCAACTTGTGACCTTTTTTAATATTTTTAGGAAAAATTATAACATGGGTGTAAAAATGATCGGAATCGATTCTGACCGCCACATTTTAATCGTTTTAATACCTTGGAGGGTCGATGACCTGTAGGTAGTATGTACACAACGCCGACTATTAACAGCTACAGGTCATTGAACTCGCTCAGCTGATGTTTTCTTAAAGAAATTAATTTCGTACATGCGTAAATTAATACGAGTTTTGAAAAAAAGGTACTTTATTTTTTAATTTTATCTTTACAAAGCGATAGTGTTTCATGTACCGGATCGACCCTCCACGGGATTAAAACGATCAAAATTTAACGGTGTATTCAGGTTTCACATACCTACCTAAACTATACTAAAAATGATGTTGTATACTAAAGTGTATTGGTTTTTGTTCAGGCGACCAGATGTTCCTGCCAGAGTGCACCCGTCACCAGCGTCGTTAGTTCTGAGCCTGACGAAGCCAAGCCTTGAAGACTGCCCCTGGAGGAACATCGCTAAGCTTCCATACGACTCGCTTTTGAAATGATCTAACTTGGCTCTTATATTTACAATACATTTGTCATATGCGCAGTGTTTCATTATTTTTATTTTAAAACTAGCTGCTGCCAGCGGCTTTACCCGCGTGAAATTAAGTTTTCCCATACAAACTGAACCCCTAATTCACCCCTAGTGAGTTTTGGAAAATCCTCCCTTAGTGCTCGCTATGTCATAAAAGTGCTTGAGCAAAATTTCACACTCCTAATCCCAGTTCCAGGTATACGTTAACCTTTTGAATGTCTTATGTTACACAGTTCGACATAAGCAATTGTCTTTCTATTGTGTCTCTAATTACGGCATTCAAAGAGTTAATATATCAGTCAGTCAGTTTCAACTTTTATATTTATATAAATTGGGAAAATCTAGAATAGCACATAATAGCAAAATCAACCTTTTAATGTTTCCCACTCCTGAGACTCAGGCCTCCTCTCTAAGAGAGGGAATGGGCCGTAATCCTCCACGCAGGCCCAGTGCGGGTTGGTGAATGTCACATGTCTTCGAATTTTTGGTTCTAGGACATGCCGATTTCCTCACGATGCACCGATGCTCCGTTTTTGAGAGCAGTGGTGACGAAATTACACAAAGTAATCAGCCTGGCTGGGCTTGAACCTCTACAACTCGTAAGTCGGGGCCATTGCCACTCTGCCACCACTGCTCCCTACGTAATCTCGATGTCTGCGTAACCTTAGGAAATAAGCCAGCAACGTATAACGGTAATAATTTGCGATGGCGTTGATCGCAAATTATTATTAGCAAGACGAGCTGGACTCTTTGGCTAATAGCCCTGAATAGAGAGAAGTAGAAGGAAGACAGTACGAAGGTCTGGATGCTGAAGCGAGAAAATCGAAGCCTATTGCAAAAATAGATGAAAAACTCGTAATTCAGGAACCAATCGCTCAACCACGGGAGCTAACGTGATCGTCTCTCCAGTCGTCTAAGTCCTGTTGTCGTCAAAGTTCCTGACGATAGTCAGTAGATCTCTACCTACATCAGGAACTTTAAGGAAGTATTTTTATTAGGTGCTGGTTGGGGTAGTCAATGAGTTTGTGGTCATCTAAGGCGTCACAAGAAATCCGGCATCGTGCAAATAATAAGTTCTCCGTGCGATTTGAACATATAGGTAGAACAGTCCAATATTATCTGCCGGGCAGTTGCCCACCAGTCATAACACCTGTCTGGTCGCAAGATCCTCCATTTTCAACGGAGGTTTTTTTTTATATCTGATATAAATTAGTGCTTGACTGCGATTGCAGGACTTTACACTCTGTTCCGCATACCCCCCGCAGGTCTACAGGTGTTCAGAGAGAAGTATATAAACAAAATAAAATTATAGCTTTTATAAGTTTAAAAGATAAAACAACGGCATCGTAATGAGAAAGCGGTCGAGATACACGCGTTCGCGGTCTCGCGTCTACTGGAAATTGACGATAGTCGCTGCCAGTAGTGTGCATACACTCCTGGTACATTTTCCACTATGTCCTGGTATTTTACCGTCATCGGCGTCACCGCGTAATATGGCTCAGTCATAGGTATTGATAGAAAATCTATGGGTGCAGGGTACAATCTGACACGGACTTGCTAACGCCATGGTAGATACCTACTATTCACTGCGATTGTGACGTAGAAAGGGGAATGAGAGGAATAATTCTAAAAGAAATCCTTCCAATGCTCAATCGTTGAGTTAGAAAAAAAAAATGTAATAAAAAAATATAATTGTCAAGTCCTGTCAAAACATTATGTTTGACAAATTATGTCGAAACCAAAACGATCATGGTGACATAGAATTTATATTTTTGTGTAATAAATCAAAAAGAAACTAATAAATCGTAAGCCCAATGTTAAATTTAATTGTTAACTATTTGGATTTAAAAAAATTGTGATGTGGGAAACCTCTTTATGGAGTTACATGCAGAATGAGGGAAGTGAGGTAGGCAGAAAATTGCGGATAAGGTTATCACTAAGGCCTAAATTGTCTACGGACGCGAAGCTTCGTAGACATATATTCGTCATTATTATGCTTTATGTACTGCCTGCTCACATTTTACAAACAAAACTACGAAAATCTGTAAGCTGTAAGTCGTGAGCAGGCGTACCTACTCCAAACGTATAATGTCGAATACGCGTCTATAAAGCAACGCGTCCGTGGACAGTAGGCCTATCTGGCCTAAAAGTGTTTTTTTTTTTTAATATTCAACATCTATCACACAGCGCCGTCTAGTCCCAAGCTAAGCAGAGCTTGTGTTATGGGTACTAGACCACTGATAAACATACTTATATATTTCCAAATACATACATATTATAGATAAATTACACCCAGACACAGAACAAATGATCGTGCTCGTCACACAAACATTTGTCCTGGGTGGGAATCGAACCCACGAGCACCGGCATAGCAGTCAGGGTCACTAACCACTAGACCAACAGGCCTGTCAAAGTGATTAAGTGGGTGAAATCTTAATTGAAGGGGTAAGTGGACACAGGTGTTAAAGACTATTACGATTCTCTGGTACCTACCTAATATTTCTGCTGTTAGTACCTACATTTAAAATCTGAAATATATACTTGATTGACAGTTAAAACCTTTGCTAGCATCTGTAACTATGTCATCATTTCAGCCGAAAGACGTCCACTGTTGGGCATAGGCCTCCCCCAAGCGTCGCCACAATGAACGGTCCTGTGCGTCACTATGTAACGAATAAGAATTGGGGTGTTTTAAATCCATGGATCGATTTACCATCAGTTAAAACCTATGTTCATGCAAAAAAGTCGGATTTTTTATTTTATCTTATAACACCTTTGTCCACTTAGCCCTTCAATTCTTATCAAATTGTTTGTCTGGTAGATGTCGTATTTAGGGTGCCAAACTATAGCAGAACAATGGCAGAAGACATTGTATGAGAACTTTCAGATCGGTAATATTTGACTATGATCAGCTTCCCAAAAACGAATCAAGATAACTGTAGGTAGAAATAGCCTGCCAATAACTAATGGTGGTCTATTAAAAAAATCAACAATCGGGCAGTTGCCCGGGCCAGATACTATACTCCTCTGGTCAGAGATTACTCCATTTCCAGTGGAGTTTTGCAGGACTTTGCACCCTGTTCTACATCATCACCAACATCATCAATTCAGCCGAAAGACGTCCACTGTTGAACATAGGCCACCCCGAGCATCGCCACAATGAGCGGCCTTGTGCGTGTCGCATCCATCGGATTCTCGCAACCCTTACCAGGTCATCGGTCCACCTTGTAGGAAGCCTGCCAACGCTACGTCTTCCAGTACGTGGCCGCCATTCCAGAACGCCACATCATCGCTTACCATCAGGTGAAAATGTGGTCAAACGCGAGCCTATCCACTATAAAAAAAAGAACGTTTCGGCCCCAACGGCCATCTGTTCTGCAAGCAATGTGTCCTGCCCATTGCCACTTAAGTTTGGCGATTCTTCGTGCTACGTCAGTAACTGTTCGACATAACTCTAAATGTCTATTGAAGCCATTACAGCAGTCATTGTTCACATTACAGCTATACGCATGGGCGAAATGCGGGGAGGGCGCGATATCGGTGGTGCCGACAGTGCTGTGGGCGGTGGGCGCGGGTGCGCTTGCGCAGCGGCTGCTCTCCGCGCTCTTCGGACGGTTCGTGTTCCGAAGGGTGCCGCTATGGGAACTCATACTACAGGTAATGTCATTTTTGAGAAAAATGAAAGATCAGGGCACTTTTTTTTCGGTGGGTAAAAATCATGCAGATGACATCCCCCGCCCTTGGGCGGAGCGAGAGATACTGTCAGACTCTTACTGATTAAAAAACTCATCCGTTCCTTCATGCCTTTCATACCGGGACGAGCCTCCCTTTCGGAAACAGACCCCAGCCCCAGAAGGCTAGGCGGCGTTGATAATCTGCAATCGTTAACGCTAGTAAAAAACTTCAAATGTACGGGAATGATATCATCTCATCGCTCAGTCACGTGGTCAGAATTAAAGAACTAGGGGCGTTCGAGGCAAGAGAAACAGTTGTAACTTGGCTAGGGAGGCTGGTGTCCGTTTAGTTGCGTAACCAATTTGGTGACGCGATCAGCTTGGACGTGTGGCGACCCTTGGTGTCTGTATGGTGTCCCGGTGAAATACAGCTTGATGCTCTGCTGAAGATAACATCCAGATTCTAAAATAAATCTTAATTTGTTCCTTACAGCATCTACTGTTCATATGGATGGTGATTTACAGTCTACATTTCTGGATTATGGTGGTCCAGGTTATCAAAACCGTCGTAGAATATTGTTTTGATGTAAGTTGCACTCTTTGATATCTACTTAACATTTTTAGTTAGGCGATTGTCACACTGTCACGCACCACACAGCGTAGCGTGTGAATGCGTGTTTTAACGTTGCTTGTAAGTATCTCCGTTTGTAACTTTGTATAGAAAACGCACAGTCCAACACACAGGAAATGCATTACGCACCTACAAGCTGAGAAACATGCGCCCACGCGCGTGGGTGCGGGGCGAGACGCAAGGCTCACCGCAGACGCGACGCTCTGCACTTCACTATCGAACGAACGGCTTTGAATGAAATCAGTCAGAGCCTGCGTCAATCTACAAAACTCAACTACCCACGTGAGTGCGTAAAAACCCGCAAGATGATGCAGAACTACACTACCGTAAGTACGCGCGTAGGTGCATTGACACACAACATGCAGCGTGATGCGTGGTGTTGAAAATCGCAAGATTAATTTAAGTGGCAATAGGCACTGTGGGCAGGGCACATTGCTCGCAGAACACATGGTCGTTAGGGCCGAAATGTTCTGGAGTGGCAACCGCGTAGGTACCGCAGACGCTGCGTTGGGAGGCCTGGTGGTCCGATAACCTGGTGTGGATCGCGGCAATCTGATGAATGCGAGAAGCACAGGACCGTTCGCTGTGGCGACACTTGGGGAGGCCTATGTCCAACATTGGACGTACAGAAAAGATGAAAGAGGTTATGAAGGAAATACTTTCCGATTCGATCTACGTGTATCACCGCTTGTATCCCGCCCTTTAACTCCACTACAGGCAATAAACCAATACGAACACGCTTTACAAAACTAACAGACCACGCACACGTAGATCGCAAGTTTGCTATTGGTAGTTGAACTATGAGCATTGCCCTACTTTGTGGCACGCCTGCCCCGCCCACAAGGCCATTTTAAGCTCTTTCATCTGTACTGTAATTGGACCTCTTTCGGCTGAAATAATGATGGTGATTAAAGTTTATTCTATTCTCTGTATCCCAGTACAAATGATCTCCTTGGTAAGGGATGCCAAACTTATACATATGTACTCACTACCGCCACTGCTGAAACCCGACGGGTCGCTGGCACATACCGCTGAGGAGAAAGCAAATTTGTTTGCTTCACTCTTTGCGGAATCTTTGCGTCTAGACCCAGGAAACGCGCGGCCCCCTGCTCATCCTGATGGTTGCGATGCGAGTATGTCAGATATCCGCATCCATCAGAAGGACGTCCGTAGGGTGCTGCGTAACCTTGACGTGAACAAGGCTAGCGGTCCGGACGGGATACCAGCAATTGTTCTGAGAACGTGTGCGCCTGAACTGTCTCCGATCCTGACACGCCTATTTAGGCTTTCATTTGAGGCTGGAAAAGTGCCGATGGCATGGAAGCAAGCTAATGTCCAGCCCGTGCCCAAGAAAGGGAGTCGTGCTGACCCAGCTAACTACCGACCAATCTCAGTAACGTCCATTCTCTGTAAGACTATGGAACGTGTACTCAACACTAAGCTCCTGGCATACCTAGAAGCTAATGATATTCTCAGTGACCGTCAATACGGCTTTCGCCGAAATCGGTCAACTGGAGATCTTCTAGCGTATGCCATCCACATCTGGAGTGAGGCCATCGAGAAGCACGGGGAAGCGCTTGCCGTTTCCCTCGATATTTCGAAGGCTTTCGATAGGGTTTGGCACGAAGGCCTTATTAGTAAGCTTCCTTCTTTCGGTTTACCCGCTGGATTGTGTGCTTGGATCGCAGACTTCCTGAATAACCGGTCCATCCGAGTGGTTATCGATGGCTGCTCGTCTGATCAAATGGCTATTAATGCCGGGGTCCCTCAGGGGTCAGTACTCTCGGCAACATTATTCTTGCTGCACATAAACGATCTGCTTAAGCCCGGTACCTTTGGGTATGCAGACGACAGCACTGTTGCTGAGAGTTACATATCCAGCGCGCGAGCTAGTGGGTCACAGATCCAGTCTCTTCGAGAGGCTATGGTTGAGCGCTTGAGCTTGTCCTTGGAGGCAGTCTCCGAATGGGGCGATGCCAATTTGGTCAGGTTCAACGCTGCAAAAACCCAGGCGTGTCTATTTTCCGCTAAAAGGAGCCAATTCAGTCCTGCTCCAACTTTCCGGGGTGTAACCGTGCCGATAACCGACCATCTTGACCTTCTTGGTGTTACGCTGACATCAACACTCAACTTTGGGCCATACATCGAAGCAAAGGCTCAACTGGCTGCAAAAAAGCTGGGAGTTCTCGCAAAGGTCAGACAGTACTTCACGCCGGAACAGCTGCTCAAACTTTATCAAGCGCAAGTTCGATCGTGTATGGAGTATTGCTCTCATCTTTGGGACGGATCTGCCTGATACCAGCTTGATGCACTTGAGGCAAATGAGAGGCGAGCCAGAAGGATAATTGGCGATGATACACTCGTCGAGTCGAGGCTTCAAAGTCTTGAGCATCGACGCAGAGTCGCTAGCCTGTCGGTTTTCTACTGGTTGCATTTCGGGGAGTGTGCGTCGGAATTGCATAACCTAATTCCGCCTAGCCCGTTTCATCATCGGACTACCAGACGTACGGCTATGCGCCACCGGTATATGGTGGATATCCCACCAACACGCACAAAACGTTTTGGGAACACATTCATTGTGCGTGCGGCTAGGGAGTGGAATTCCTTGCCGGAGTCTGTGTTTCCTGATAGCTACAACCCGGGAATCTTTAAGTCGAGAGTGAATAGGTTTCTTTTAGGTAAGCGCGTTCCATCGTCGACCGCATCGTCGCTTTCCATCAGGTGAGATAGCGGTCAAGTGCGAACCTATCAACAATAAATAAAAAAAAAAAAAAAAAAAAAATATGTCCAGCAGTTACAGTAATTCGCAAGGTTAATTAATTTTGGAAGTCATAGGAAATCTGTGACAGAATAACTCCCCATAAAAGGTGATACTATTCCAGGACGACATCATGGTGATGACGGAGGACGACGTGGAGAGCCGCAAGATGATGCAGCAGTGGATGATCTGGATGTGCGGGATGGCGCCGCTGGTCATGTACATCCAGACGAGGCCGAGGCCTGAGATGCCGCCGCTCATGATATGGTACGGATGGAATTAAACTCCCAACATTTATTTCATTTTTAAATTAATAAGCATGAGGCTTTTTTTGGAATGAAATTACTAAATGACTCCTCTGCTTCTGGGTGGTGCGAGAGGAAGTATTTATTTATTCATTTATGTACACACACAAACAGAAAGGTAAAAGCGCAAACTAAAAGCCGCCTATTTTCATCCAATGACTTCTCTCTGTCTGTTTGGAGCGGGAGGCCGTGTCAGACTTTCACTGACTATAACCCAAACTTATGTTCCTTCTTTCATAAGATATGAGGTTGACAAATCCGGTCTGGGATCATGCTACTTGCCTTACATACGCAAATAAGGTTATAGAGTGTAAAACATTAAATACGTGAGAAATTGATAGAAATTAGTTTTTAAATAACAATAAATTGGTCCGGGCTCATGATCAATCTTAAAACGAATGATAAATTGTTCAATTAGGTCAATACATGTCCACCAAGATTGTCAGAAGGTCTAAGGCAAAAATCTAAATGTGTTATCACACGTTTTATATCTCACTTCAGTCTTTTTAGCATAGCTTATTCAGACTTATATAATATTCCCACTGCTGGGACTCAGGCCTCTTCTCTAGTAAAGGGTATGGGTCGTAATCCACCACGCGGGCCTAGTGCAGGTTGGTGGATGTCACATATCTTCGAATTTTTGGGTCTAGGACATACTGGATTCCTCACGATGTTTTCCTTCATCGTTTTGAGAGCAATAGTGATTGATAAATTACACAAAGCCTAGGCGGGTTGAACTTGTAAATCGTTACCAGTGGACCACCACTACTCACAAAATCATTTTAAATTGATAACATCTTAATCCAAGGTCTTCTTTTCCATTTCACAGGATCACAACCAGCCCCTGGCAGCGTCGCGAAATGGGTCCCTACGGATACTACCTCAACAGACCGCTGTCCTCCTCCCTACAATCCTCCACAAACCTATCCAGGAGACACCAGGCCCTCATCCTCCGGAGAGCCTTCAGTGACTCCAGAATACCCGTCAAAGAACCGCCTAAGAAAAAGAGATACTCCAAATCTGTATAACGTATCTTCAATTTTTACTAGTCTAGTCCGAAAATAAGTAACTGGTAGTCAAAATGTCTAATACAAGTAATAAAATGTTAAAGTTTATGTGATCGTTTTCTTTTCCGATATGAATACATTACATGCGAAGAGCTGTTATATTGTATGAATTTTATGTTTAAGGCCGAAAGAAGAGATGGCCATCATTTAAAATCCAGGGGAATAAGAAAAGTAAGCTAGCAAACTATACTATCAGATATCGAAATTCTATTCTTATTGTACTTAATATTACAAGTTTTACAACAAAAAAACACGTGACAGGATCATTCTAAATTCCCGCGATACATGCAACATTGATTGTTATAATGCTAGATGGTGCTATGAATAAAAATGTGTGTGTGTGCGGAATTAACAATTAATTTATTTGAGTCTTAATAAATTTCAAATATCCTATACAAAAAAAAACGACGCTGACCTAATCGATTTACTTTTGGCAAAAACTGAAATTACGAAAAAAAATGAACTATTTTCATAAAAGGTAACCCGAAAATGATTTAAAAAATTGATAATAGATGTCACTATTCTAAATTATAATTAAAAGTCGGTGTCAAGATTCTCCGGCGCGGGTATAAAAGCGGGTGGGCAGCTGTCAACGGCATACTAACCTTGCGTAGGGTGTACCGTGATCACGAAGGCGGTTGCCCCGGGCGGACTCCGGCCATTGCACTGCGGCCGGGAGTAGTCCGTCTGTGACTATCTCAAATAGGGGTACGTCGTACGTGTAATTTTTGGTAGTTGGACTAGCGTTCTGCGCGGTCCTTAATTTACAAGTAGTCTAACAAAACTGTTAGCAAGGTTATGTATGAAATGACATTAATCAGATGTTAATTGCAACATGTCGAATGCACCTGCTATTGTTTTTTAATTAAACATGAACGGATACAATCTGAATGAATAAATGGTGATAATGAAGTGATAACATGACCTAAATTACCAACTATCAACTGGTTAAGAACAAAAAGTTAGGCAACCAAATAAAATCACAACAAAATTTAACATTTTCGGCGCCAAGAACATACGATAATTCTATTATTGACGTCCCGACTAGCGAGTCCAAAAGATATTTGAATTTTAAAATTATTGTTAGCCACTTATTGGTATATGGACCACTGGGTCCTAACTAAGCACCGAAAATATTGAGTAGTGCACACACTTAGGTACCTTCGTATCTAGCACATGCTTTTGCAAGTCTATTTGCTATGAGATAACACTAAAAAACCAACTAACCTAACTACAATAAAAGTAAAAATTCCACCATGACTGAGTAATGGGTGTAAATATTGGACAAAGTTGGACTGGACCACATGTCCCATTAGTTCTAGCGAAACTTAGGATAGTTGAACATGCATCTAGACTACTCATGCAAACAAAAAGTAAAATTGTACCAATAGCAATTTCAATTCTACAATACCATCTTATTGATGTCCGGTAACTAGGTATATAGTCAAATAAACTGTTTACAAGATTAATTCGGTATTACAGCCCTCTCTTAGTACCAATTCCTACTTTTTGTGAGAGTAGGTATTTACCTTTCAATCGTGGAAATCACAAACACAATAGAAAGACAATAGGTGCGCGAACGCCGGCGTTCGCTTAGGGTTTAATGAATTAAATAACTGTTCATGAGTGACCAACTTTTACTAGCTTTTTTTTTGTTTTTTTTTTTATGGTGGGTAAAATCACCCAATGACAACCCCCGCTCTTGGGCGGAGCGGGAGATACTGTCAGATTCTTACTGACTAAAAGCCCACCCCGTTCCTTCTAGCCTTCATACCTGGGCTCGAGTTTCCTTTCGGATAACCCTGGCCCCAGTAGGCTTCGACCCGACTGGTCCCCTGCTGTTGCCAACAACTCCTTGAGGCGCGCAGGTATAGTGCGCGCCGTAACATTTACTGGCTAAAACCCGCTTATAATCATTCAGATGCCATTTGCGTTCCGAGGCGACAAAGAGCTTCTGACGCCACAGGTCATACTCTACGAGGAAACCAAATATAACTATATTCTCTTATCAGACATTATGGCACTGGTAGTAGGTATGATGATAGAAACTTGGGAAAAGGGTTTGCAGAAATGGCTATTTGGCTGGTTGATCTGGCCTTTAAATTAATAGGGGCATTGCTTGTTGCACACCTGAAACGCAAATCTGTGGGGCCGTGCGGGGTAAACGGTCATGTATTTTTTACTGATATTCAGTCCAGTAGCTTGTCAAGTGGTCCCGTGTCTGCGGAGGGATTACTCTTTCAAAAGGGTTGCAGAAATAGCTATTTGGCTAGTTGATCTGGCCTTTAAATGAATACGTACATTGCTTTGATGCGCACACCTGAAAAGCAGATTCTGTGGGGCCGTGCGGGGTAAACGGTCATGTACTTTTTACTGATATTCAGTCCAGTAGCTTGTCAAGTGGTCCCGTGTCTGCGGAGGGATTACTCTTTTAAAAGGGATCTTAACTTTAACTTAAGAGATAGGCTCTTTTTTTAAAAGTGTAAAACATCCAATGATATCGCCCTGACGTGGCGTGTCAGACTTTCACTGACTAAAACCACACTTATGTATGTTCTTTTTTTCTCTAGCTTTCCAAGACTTCGGGTTTCCCTTTTGGAAGTCAACCCATGGCCCAAGTAAGCTTCGGCCGTGCTGCCGACACGGTATGGTTTTGCCGACATCTCTTTACGGTGCTGTCGACGACTCGGACTCAGTACGGACGGCGAGCTACCCACTCCACGTCGTCCGCAAGCCCACACCTACTGGGGACTTAACCCCCTAGCCTTGTATTCACGACCATAACGAGCTCATAATAGCGAGGTCTTCCGAATTGCGATAGTTTCGAAAAATGCTTTCCCAAAAACATCTCGTATCTCAGTAGTCTTGCTTACTAGTTTTATATATTTCTATGGGATAGTCGTAGTTGAATTCAGCACATCTGAACACAGATTATTCGAATCGTTTCCCATGTTCTTTGAGGGACAAAGGCTTGATCATGTCCCTAAACTTTTCCCAACTAGCCTAGGTTTCTAACCTAACCGAATGCGGAGCTATCAGACCTCCACAGCCCAGCGACTGGCCAACACGATACTCCTCACTTTCTGGCGCTTTCCGACTACCTATAACAACTGCCAAAGATCCACAAATAACTACCGGTATCAACGGTTTTACGTGCTTTCCGAGACATGGAGTTTTAGCAATGTAGACATCTTAGAAAAGTACATATGGATTGAAAAATTCACATTGGTACTTGCCATGTTTTGAACCCGCAACCATTTGAGGACCGCATTTGAGGTGGGTACCTTAACCATTGGGCTATCCCGACACTTACAAAGACAAACCAATATAACTGAGGGCGATGGATGAAAGTCAGACCAATATATTCGAGTTAATTGTATACCATACCCCTCCACTCTGTCATTTCCCAATTCCTAAATTCGCTTAGGTCTAAAGATCTTTAGACCTAAGCGAATTCAGTTAGCTCTATTACTCTACACCAAATAATGCTCATTTGTGTTCTAATTATTATTCCTAGCTCAGGTTAGTGCTACAAGTTTTGTGAAGACTAAAGCCATATTTTCACTGGGGGACACCGAACATGTGGCGAAGACGTATCGCCTCACATTCACGTGGGAGGACTTTGCGACTACTTATAAAGAAGGAAGAAAATAAATTTATTTGCCTCAACAGAAGGCACTCAGACAGATATTTAGGTAAACATAAAACAACAAAAACCTCACGGCTGCATAAAAATAGGTCCAGTTTAGTATAAATGCTAGAGAACTAGCGCCTGATGCTGGTTTTTTAACTGAACCTGGGACGATGTCGCCCTACATTTGCTTTATTCAGAATACTCAATGGTGAACAGTAGGTAGCCCGAAGAGGTAGGTACCACTACTACAATTTTCGGAACACAAAGCAACGCAAGCCTTCACCATTTTAAGCTTGATGGGCGATTGAGGACACGGAGATCTTACGGCAAGTCTCGGGACCCGTAAATGTGGCAAGTTACGTCAGGCGACATCGCGTGGAACACGCAAATGTCATGTTAAGCCTCAGATACAAAGACAAATTGTACCCCAAAATGACGCGCAACGCTCAATCTACGTGAATCTACAACGTGACGCGGGTCATGTTGGACAAATTGACAGCATTGCGCAACATGTGTTGGGGGATGTTGTTCCCTAATGTATCTAAGGCTTTAAAAAAGTTCCCTAATGAAAACGCGGCTTAAGGTAGACTATACTGCTCACACGTGTGCCACACACGACGATCTGGGCGCGTCGGTCTCCATACATTTTATATGGGAACTAGACTTGTAGAGCTACACTTGATACACGCCACGCGACGTCGTTCGACAAATCAGGCGTGTCGTGCGTCGGTCTAATGTAATTCTAGCTTTAATGTCATGGAATACGAACAGTAACGGAACGTAATAGATGAGTGCCGATCCTTATTCTTAATGTTACCACATGACGACAAACAATATCAACACACATTACTTTGCAGCAACATAAAGCCCGTTTTCAATAACACTGGGAGACACCTAAACGAATGCCTAATTAATGTTGCAGTCGAATTTTTAGCCCCTCGCGGCCTCGATCCAAACGTCGAGAATCTAAAGAAATATGTCTTATATCTAGAATATTATGGCTCTTAATAAACCAGTGCGAATCATCAACGATTGCATCACTGCTTACCATCAGGAGGGATCGCAGTCAAGCACTAGTTTATATCAATACTAGCTGTGCCCGCGAACTTCGTACCGCCTAATTTTTTTTTTTTTTTTTTAGAAAAATAGATGTTGGCCGATTCTCAGACCTACTCAAGATGCTCACAAAATTTCATGAGAATCGGTCAAGCCGTTTCAGAGGAGTATGGCAACGAAAACTGTGACACGAGAATTTTATATATAAGAAAAAAAAAATTGCGAGATCTGTTTCACGCGCCCGCGCCTGTTTACACAGGTACTGTTTTTTATACAGACATGTACATACGACCGAACACGAATTTTAGCATACACTGTATTAGAGCGTATTTTATCCACGTAATCATCAAATAAATCTCGCTCTGGCTGGAGCGAGAGAAGATCACAAACGTTTACTGACTAAACTTCTAGGCGTCGTCCACTTCATTACTTACCATCAGCTGAGATAGTGGTCGAGCTACCAAATATAAAAATAAAACCTGTTACCCTTTGCATTCCAGGGCTGCGGTTAATTCTTTCAAACAGTCTACAACCTTGGAAAGATTCAGGCATTAAAGGGTTTATTCCAGAAATCCCAGCGACCAATCCCCACCAGTGGGAATTGTTACTTTTTTCCAGAAATCCCCCCTAGCTAAATAGTCATCTGTGGGGATTTTTGAGAAATAATTAACAATCCCCACTGGTGAGGATTTGCCGGTGGGGATTTCTGGAATATACCCATTAAAGTGAAGCCTAGTGTTATTGAAAACAAATAGAAGATGCCTGCGTTATGTATAAGCACACATATACCAAACCAGGTGAACTAATTCCGTTCATCTATTTCTTCGAGCCCATAAAAAAATAAAGAAAATAACCACATTTGAACGTAAATCATAATTTATTATCGTCAATGCTACGTTGTAACACTGACAGTATGTACTAACCGAACCGATGGTTAACTACACAACTCGTGAAGACACCGACGCGAACTGTGTGAAAGAAAAATACAACATCAGACACGCTTTATTTGTACATGTTAGATACAGCTGTTACAGTAGGTTGGAACTACGCCAAGCTTCCGAAAACATTGCCTAACATTGTTACCATTCGTCTGAAAACGTCTTTTTATAACTTTAAAGCGATGAATAGCAATTTTGATGAATAGCGTGATAATGTAACTTTTAGCGGTATATTTAACTTGAGCGGTATTATGCGAGGTCGGTCCTGGAATAACCACCCCCTAATTCTCTTACATTCCATCTTAGGGCATCTTCAAATTAGCCTCAACGCGCGACTGCTGCGCTATACCCGCACTGCAGTCGCGTTTGACGCTACTTTGTTATTTACATGGAATAACAAAGCAGCGATGCCGTCGCGCGGCACTTTGCGGCTTATTTAAAGGCACCCGGTACTCTAAAAAAAAACTTTATAACAGCGGTCGGAAACGCGCGGCCTATATAGAAAATTTAATGGGAAAGGTTTGCTCAGCAGTTAATTATAATTTTTGCTAGCACTTATTTAGGCAAACAAACTTTTTCAATTGTTTATTATAGAAAAAATAAATGTGCTTCTCGTCTCACAGATGAGCATTTGAGAGGCAAATATGACGGCTAATATACAAGAAATAGCCCCCCAAATACAACCTTAGACGTCATATTAATTTTTTATAAAACCAACTACTTGTTAGTAGTTATTTTGTAGTTTTTATTTCTATTTTTCAATTAAAAGTGTGTTGTAACAATTTTAAAAGTATTTTATATTTTTCTAGCAATGATCAATTGTACGCAGGTATCAGGTTGAATCATCATACCTAATCAAACCCAAACCTAAAATCAGGTGGAATCTAGGGTTAATATTACAAGCACGGCACACCTTCAGTTTATTTTACCACCTTGTGGCCCTCCTTGCCTGACAAAAGGTTGCCGACCGCTTAAACAAACACTTGAAAATGAAATAGCTTATAAAAAATGCTTAATTTTATTGAATCAACGTTTAAACACTGCATAGTTCCAACCTTAACACGTTATGTATAAAATCACTGTATGTATAAAAACATGTTTTGTATGTATATTGTCATTGTATAAAGGGTGCTATCCGTTCGGATACTAACAAGGTGTCTGGTGCTACGTGTCGCCCGTCGCCGCCCTGGTCTTCACGTCCAAACTCTTCAGGGGGTCGCTTTGGCGGGCCTGGAACACACACAACCAACTCTATTAGATTTTGTCCTACAAAATTAGACTATCACAGGCACTGTTATTGTAGCTTCATGGAAAAGGCTTATATCGTGTCTTTCCATTACAAAGGACATTTTTCTTTTAAGATTGGAAATCTTCCCATGACTTCTACCGCTTTAGAGTGGAGCGAGAGTTTGTGTCAAACTTTTACTGACTAAAACCCAATGTTCCTTCAGTTGCCCTTTGTTGATTTAGGCCCTTTTTAGATCCATGGACAGGGCTTATTGAGCACTAATGTTATTACAGACTAGAAATAATGTGCGGGAGAAACACAACATAGTTGCGAAAAATGCTAGAAAAAAAAAACTACACAAATAAATATGTAACATTGATATAAAGTATATTTTTTTGTGCGTGGGTGCGTTCCCAAACATGTAAACTTATCTGTCATATGAATATTTGTTTCACGCGGGAATCTAACGGGAACAACCACGGTACCAACCCGTCAAAATAAGGTAAGAATAGTGTAAAAACAATGTTGTAATAACATCTTTAAAAACACTATCACTGCCTTAATTTCTAAAAGAATAGGGCTTTATAAACAGTTATCAGAAAAATATACGTGCGACAACCAATCTCACCTGATATTTATGTCTTTTCGCACTGCCATACTGTCCGTGCTGTTTCCTCTTCTTCTGCGGCGCGGGCGCCGGTGCCGCCGCGCTGTCCTGCTCATCTTCCACCGACTCTTCACTCCTCAGCGCAGCCGGGAGCAGGTACTCCGGCACGTGAGCCAGGTGGTGCTGCACTTTAACGGTGTGCAGAGCTTTGTCTCTTCGAAGGGCCGCTAAGTCTGTTGGGTTTTCTTCGAAGTAGCCCTATGGAGAAGACTGAGTGAGTTTCTGAAGACTTTTGTGGGGAGCATTATGTTGTGTTGGGTATTGTCAGAGAGAAGATTAGTCGTTCATCAAAGTGATATGTCAGAGTTGTTCATCATGTGTAGGTTATAATAATAATAATAAAATAGCCATTTATTTCCAAACTTTGGGATACAATATATATTATTCTTTGTGTGATTGTTATAGAATGTCCCTCCGTTCGGTGTGCCTTTTGGCATAGGCCTCCTCCAACTGTCTCCACTGGACTCTGTCCATTGCCACCCTTGTCCAATATACCCAAGGTCAGGCAGATGTCGTCTTCCCATCATCTCGTTGGGCGACCCTGTTTTCTGACGCCATCTTTTGGTTACCATAGGGTCACTTGCTTGCTCCATTTGTAGGTTATAAATGTTGCATTAAAAACACAATTATTTGTTTGCACTTACGCCAGGCACAGTTAATTTTTCTAAAGACAGAAAACTGGCATAATACAGATTACATAAGCTTAATATTACCTAATGGTCTACGTAATCGCAACCTAAGAATGACAATGACATAACTTTATATATTTATCTACATATTCACCACCTACAAAATTCACTTCTTTAAAACTTTTCTCTCAAAACCATCTGAGCGTCCGAATGTCACCACAAGGATCCAGCATAATATCAGCGTCAGGTATTTTTGCCTGACACATGCTGAGATGAACTCCCATTGGTGCAGCGCGACATGCACACCGCACTATGGGTCTATTTTGGTATTTCTCTTTTTTTTTGTCTTAGTACCTACATATGTTGTTATTTATTTATTTTTCCTTTGTTGTTGTCTATGTGCTTAGTTTTTATAATTTGTGTGCATTGTGTGTTTTGGTCATTGTTTTGTGCTGTAGCCAATAAATGATTTATCTATCTATCTATCGATCTAACTCGAAAACCGCAATTCAAAGTTATTAAGTACAAAAGTCATTTTGAAGACTTTCATGGGTAGTTTTACCCTTTTCAACTGCTTTCACAATTAACAAAAAAATTCTTAACATTGTGAGGGATGAAACATCTAGTTCAATGATGAAATGCAGAGGCCTTCTCTAAAGTGAGCCAATGGTGCTCACTTGAGTCGAAGGCATACAAGTAAATTCGGGCTCTTTTTCACTATAGTGTTTGTGTGAGTGTCAGAAGTATGCTTTTTAAGGTCAAAGGTTAAGAAAGAATTTCAAAAGTGCAATAGGGTCTTGTCTATGCTTCTGTGGTATAATGTGTGGTTAATACAAAACACATTACAAACATACATTTAGCTACCCACTCTAATACTCAGTGGAGTAGCTTATATGCCATATCTGCTTATGACAGAAATAAACATACCTATAGAACTTTCAAAAAGTCTATACTACTCAATACCCAGTACTCATAAAGCTAACAAACCGAATGTGATCCTCCATACCTGCAACTTCTTACAGTTTAGCAGTTCCTGCTTGATCTCCTTGAGGCGCGCCTCCCGGACAGCTATCCTGGTGACGGCGCGCCACGCGTCTCGCGACCGGTAGCGGAAACCTTCCACCTCCTCCAACGCGAACTCGTACTTTCTAAAGAGTACACACACTTTTAATACATTGAATTGCATAAGGGCCATGTTTTAATGCATAAAAAATCCCGTAAGATACCGAGGGGATAAGGTGTAAAGTCCCACAAACCTCCTTTGAAAAGGATATATCCTCCGACTTGAAGAGCGTTGTCTCCTACGCGCAACTGCCCCATACAATTACCGTCACGAATCTTGAGCGCTCGGCGTCAAAATGGGGATCGCTTTGCGCATTCCATACATTGGCGAGCCAATCGTCGTCGTTGTTACATACATGCAGCAGCGCAGAGAACTAATCACGAGTGACGTCTATGACACGATGGCGTGGCGAGCCAATCACTGACGTTCCCTACCCCCGCGTCTCACTTTGCACCACTAAAGAGACCGAATATTTGACTTCTGCCAGCGCTCAAGATCCGTTCCGGTGATTGTATTTAATTTTGGACTGCTATTTATGTCTTAATTGCGCTGAGTGCTCTCGATATTCGCGATGCAGGATTTCGAATCTTAGTTTCTATGCATAGAAGTAGCTACAAATCAAAGCACTGGAGGTAATCCAAAGACTAGATAAGAATAGGTCTTAATCGTTTCTAATCAAATTGATGTTCACACCGAAGCAAGCTGTTTTTTTTTTGGAGGTTCAAAGACCTTAAATATATTTTATTGGAAATTAACACTAGACAAGTAGAAACTTACTGAATAACCTTCTGTGTCTTGAAACCTTTTGATAAATGTGCTTCCACTGCATCCATCAATGGCTTCTCTCTTATTGACACAAATGATAGCACTGATCCCTGTAAGCAAAGTAATCATTAAGTGGCTTCGAGGAAAAAGTGCCTAGAATACCATTTACATTTGTCAAAGCAACAATAAACTCAAAGAAATGCTAGTCAAAGTTCAAAATACATTGCAAACCAGATTTTATTTTTCTAGAGCCTTTCATTCCAACCATCAATCAAAAATCAACCTAAATTACATATAAGTCCTTACTTTACTTATGTGAATATTCAATTATTATTATATCTAGCCCATACTGTCCCTCTGCTAGGCAAAGGCCTCCCTCCATTCCTTCCAATGATCCCGGCCTTGAGCCACTTCTTTCCAATTCCCAAGAAGACATCTAAGTAGTCCCGCCATCTTCTTGGTCTGCCGCGACCCCATCGTGCGATTTTAGGGCACAAACTTTGCGTTTTACTGGTGCACCACTCGATTGGCATGCGGCAGACATGTCCAGCACAGTCCCACTTAAACTGGCCTGCCAGCCTTTCTGAACCAAGTCAATGATTTGCGTTTTGGAGCACAGTGTACTGTTTCGATAGCGATCCGTTAGTTTAACTCTTTGAATGCCGTAATTAGAGACACAATAGAAAGACAATTGCTTATGTCGAACTGTGTAACATAAGACATTCAAAAGGTTAACACCTAGAATACTGCGCTCCATAGACTATGAATATTCACGTGCTATGGACCATAGCACTTGAATATTCAAGGATAGGAAAATGGAATCACGCAGATAAATGAACAAAATAATACTTCTCTTATTCAACTTGATCATAGGTTTGAGAATGAGAAATAATTAGCTATTACAGTGAAACCTGAATAACTTGGATCTCAAGGGACTTAACATTTTTTTAATACTTATGCATGGTCTGCAATTCTCCATAAAAGAACTATTTCAACACAAAAGTATCGGAAGTTCAAAGTAGTAAAGTTATCAGCAGTAAAGTTTCTCATACTTCCAGGGAAGCTGGCCCTGACCCAGGTTTCACTGAACATAATTAAATGTAAAGTTATCATCATCATTTGAGCCACAAGACGTCCACTGTTGGACACAGGCCTCCCCCAAGCGTCGCCACAACGACCGGTCCTGTGCGTTTCGCATCCATCGGTTTCCAGCGACCCTGACCAGAACATTGGTCAACTTTGTGGGAAACCTATGCTGCGTCTTCTGGTACGCGGTTGCAACAACCATCTGTTCTGCGAGCAATGCCCATTGCCACTTAAGTTTGGGGATTCTTCGTGCTATGTCGGCAACCTTGGTTCTCCTGCGTATATCTTCATTTCTGATTCAATCACGCAAGAGAAACTCCGAGCATAGCCCTTTCCATTGCCTTCTGGTAACTTCATTTTCCTTTGGGTAACTTTAAGGCTTGCAAGAAGCTACTAAGGAACACACCAGAGAATGGGCAGCAGCATTCTCTGTGGAATTTAACTACCACACCGCAATTGCTAACCTGCCAAGCGTGGCGATTATGACAAACCCCCACCAAAATATGTAAAGTTATAGTAACCTGATTTTTCCCTCTAGCCGTCCTCCCAGCTCTATGCACATACGAGTTCACATCCAACGGAAAATCAAAGTTGATCACATTAGAGACATGCTGAAAATCAATCCCTCGGGACACTCCCGACTCCTTATCCTTTTTCCGTTTAGAATTTTGTTTCTTCTTCTTTCTTTCTTCAATAGGCACCAAGCCACCGTCTGGCTGCTCTAGAGCCATCTCATCTGATGCTATGATGATCTGGTAACTTCCTCGGTTGAACTGGTCTACAGATAGACACCTGACTGCCGCGGGAAGCTCAGAGTTTAGAACACAGGAGCGTATTTTAAACTGTTCTAGGTATAGTTTTAGTCTGTAACAAGCATATAAAAAATTGAGTTGTCTGTCAGCCTGTACAGAGGTTAAAGCTAAATGTGAAACAAACTGGAGAGATAATGTTCAGTCCAACCGAAACTGGAATTTCAACCGAAACCGCATTTCAGTAACAGTCTCCATTTCGGCCAAAACCGAAACTTCCTTACAAGGATCATGGTCTGAGGGAAAAATAAAGAAAACTTTATTATAATCAGTCAGTCCTTATTTTTTTTTTAATGCATTTTAAAGTATTAGAGCGCGTTCACACAAGCGTTTGTACAGTGTAGGCGTTCTATAAACGTGTGCGCAGATCAGACGCCGCGACACCGATTCCTGAACGCCTACGCTGCGCTGCGCTTACGTTTATCGAACGCCAGTGTGAAGGCGGTGTTATATTCCTTGACTGATAATTTCACTGCACTCGATTTTAGTTAGAGTAGGTAAAACACAAGCCAGTCATGACATGATTAGGCACGTGGCCTCGGCAAAATGTCTTCGTTGCTTACTCGCTTGCAAGGAATTTAACGCGCTGAACATAATCGATCACAGCGGGAGAACTCCCGAGCGCAGTTTCGGTTTAGATCGTGTAGTTTCGGCAGGTTTGACACCGAAACCGAGACTCATTTTTCTGCCGAAACTCGACCGAAAACGAAACTCATTTTTCTGACGAAACTCGACCGAAAACGAAACTCATTTTTCTGCCGAAACTCGACCGAAAACGAAACTCATTTTTCTGCCGAAACTCGACCGAAAACGAAACTCATTTTTCTGCCGAAACTCGACCGAAAACGAAACTCATTTTTCTGCCGAAACTCGACCGAAAACGAAACTCATTTTTCTGCCGAAACTCGGCCGAAAACGAAAATCATTTTTCTGCCGAAACTCGACCGAAAACGAAACTCATTTTTCTGCCGAAACTCGACCGAAAACGAAACTCATTTTTCTGCCGAAACTCAACCGAAACCGAACATTCGGTCGGATACTACAGGTTTTTTAAAAACTTTCAAAGTCAATAATTGTCTAATAATCAATAATTTGTTCGTGTCCTCATAACCCTAAAGTCCCAGTACGATTTTTTAACACTGCCTCATACTAGTCACTACTCCTGTATCATGGGTGTTCAAACTTGCAAACTCTGTATTTGTTTCGTATAGAAATCAATCCCACGACACAACGCAACAGCCAATCGCTAAACCACTACACCACCCATGCTAACAAAATTGTTTACTAAGATTTTACAATTATGTTGTGTTGGTCTTGTCAATAAACAGTAGCAATTCAGCATACTACTTTTTGTTGAGACACCAAGGTCAAGGAAGAAAACGTTAAGAAGTAATTTCTTAATTCTTAAAAATACTGAGTAAGTTAAGAACTAGGAATATTGTTTCTTCTATGAAAACTAAGTTTGTAATGAGAAAAATTTCTTATGGGATCATCATCATTTTAGCCAAAAGATATACACTGTTGGAGATAGGCCTCCCCCAAGTGTCGCAATAATGACCAGTCCTCACCAGGTCATTCACCACCTTGTGAGAGGCCTTCCAACGCTGTGTCTTCCGGTATGTGGTCGCCATTCCAGAAACCTTCTTCCCCATCGACTATCTGTTCTGCAAGCAATGTGCAAAGCGTGTAGTTTTGGGATGCTGACAAAAAAATACTGTTAGTAACTCACTTGTAGCATCTATCCACAGTCCTCACAAATATGATACTCTTTCCTCTGATAAGGTTCAGCTTCAGCAGCGCATACAAGATGGCTGCCTTATCATCCTCTTCGGCAAACAGATGGTAATGCTGCAACTGTGTTGAAGGGGCCAGTTCAGGTTCCTCCAGCTTTAGTGTGACTGGGTTGCGGAGGACAATCTTCTTGAGGCTCAGGACATCTTCTGAGAGCGTGGCTGATGCTAACACTGCTTGGTAGATTTTAGGTAAATGTCTGTAAAAGATAAAATGTTTATTTTAATAATACTTTTATAGACCAGCTATGTATACAGTGTTGGCAGAAACTTCACAATCAGAAACTAATACAATCTTATTTACAAATGAATATAACAAGGTTTTCAAAAGTAACTGAAATGAGATCTACTTATGCAATCTACACTAATAACAGAAAGAGCTAGTTTGTTTGAAGGTAATGTTTGAAAGTACTGGTCCGATTTTGACATTTTTCTTACCGATAGAAGGGTGACAAATGAGCTAGTATTCTATATTTTAGAAACTATGCTAGTCAGGGTCGCGGGAACCCGATGGATGCGTGACGCACAGGACCGGTTGTTGTGGCGACGCTTGGGGGAGGCCTATGTCCAACAGTGGACGTCTTTCGGCTGATATGATGATGATGATGATGATGCTAGTTATTTATTAAACAAGAAAATTATTTATTTAGTGTACTTTCAGATAAAACATTTCCATTATAAACTTACCCCAACAACTCTTTGATTTCATCTTCATAACCAAACGAAAACACCAAATCAGCTTCATCAACCACCAGTACTGCAAGATCTTCCTTCAACCTCATATTATTGGCCTTCAAATGTGCCAGTGCTCTTGACGGTGTTGCCACAACTATATCTGGTTTATCTGACAGTAGAGCCTTCTGTGTTGGTGTGTCTCCGCTTGACGATATGTCTATGCATTTCACTTCTCTTGCACATTTTGTGGTTAGGTCACCTATTACAGAGGTAATCTGAAATGTGTGACTAGAAAATAATATTGTACTGATAAGTATTATTACATTTCTGTCAGAAAGAATATGATTGAATAGTAAAATTAATCATGAAAGAAGAATAATATATGACTTTAGTTCTTGACATTAAATGGGGTTTTGTCAGGTTATTTAACAAAAAGAGAAATAGATTGTAAAATTACATGTAATCATATGCGCAACTCACCTGTCCACACAGCTCCTTACTTGGAGACAGTATTAGAGCCCTAATACACTGATGTGTACTTGTGTTCTTCAGGTTCAATATCTTCTGAATTACAGGTATTGCGAAAGCAGCAGTTTTGCCAGACCCAGTTCTAGCCCTCATCAACACGTCTTTTCCTTCTAATAACAGTGGTATTGCGGTTTCTTGTATCAATGTGGGTTCTGGCCATGCAAGCTGTGATATCGCCTGCGGAAATAATGCTGTTAGAGTGGACAAAAAACTGCGCACTTGCAAAAAAAAAAACACCATGCGCGATTTTAATCTCTCATTCATTTTCTGGCTTCTGTTGCTTTTTTGTGTTTGATAATTGATAGATTTGATAGTTTAAGTATTTAATCATGTAGTTCCATATAAAAAATTGCTCATTATGGTATTTTACCTTCAATATCCGATCGTCAAGTTCCATTTCATGGAACATAACCTTTGTTTCTTCTTCACCCATGTTTTGATTCGATCCAGACGTAAATGTATAGCAAAACTTCTCTTTCTAACACAGCAGCAAGGTGAACTTTTTAATTTATCATGCAACTACTCATAAAGCTGACATTTGTGGTAAAGAAAACAACACTAGAAATAATTCACGTGTGTGTGAAGTAATGGTAAACAACGTGTGGTGCCGTGTGTATCAATGACCGCCATTTGCAAATGTTTTTTAGGGTTGCCAGAGTGCTAACTAACTTTATATTTTTGTAGAACATGTCTAATTTTGTATAATACACTTCTGGACACATCTATTGGCCCACCTTTGAGTTTAGGTTTCGATGGCCCCTACCGAAATATGATTGCTAGATTGAACAAAAACTGTTGATGCAGTTTTAAACCTGATACATTTTACCATCTTTTTCGATCGTATTGTTTTAAATTTGAATTCAGAATACCATACGACATGGAGCTACGCCTAACAAGGCGGATATGCGCCTTGTTAAAGGCAATTGATTTTTGAATAAAAAACATGTTTTATCAAATAAAGGTTTAATTTAATAACGCGTGTTGCCTCCATGGGCATCTACCACAGCTCTCATACGATTAGGCATAGAGTTTATCAACCGCTCTATGAAATTTTGAGGGATCATCTCCCATTCCTCTTCTATGGCATTTTCAACTCCTGCATCGTCTAGGCAACTGGCTGACGAGCCCTAACACGTCTTTTTAGCTCGTCCCACATGTGCTCAATGGGGTTCATGTGTGGGCTTCTGGCTGGCCAGTCCATAACTGTGATGTTCACATCCCGAAGATATTCCCTGACGATGCCGGCCGCATGGGCTCTTGCATTATCATGCATAAAAAGGAAATTTGGGCCCACATAGTCCGCGTATGGTATCACGTGAGGTTCTACGTACTCACGAATGTACCTTTCAGCATTTAATGTTGGCAGCCGTGGTCCTGTAACAACCTCAAGTTGAGTTTTGCCACTCGCGGATATACCGCCCCAGACAGTCCATGAGCCACCGCCATAAGCAACCCTCTCTTCAAAGCAGCATTGTGCGAAACGCTCTCCCTTACGTCGGTAGAACTTCTTCCTTTCATCATTGCCATGTAACACAATTTTAGACTCATCAGAAAAGAGTATACGGCTCCAATCTTGCCGTGTCCAATTTAAATGACTGCGTGCGAAATGAAGGCGCGCTGTCCGGTGGGCTCGCGTTAGTTTGGTCCCATTAGCTGCTCGACCTAATATAAAATTTTAGCTAGGACCAAACGAAACTGAAATACAAGGTGGGCCAATAGATGTGTCCAGAAGTGTATAAGGGCCTTATCATACTAGCGGAATTCGAGCGTCCCCAAAGCGGAGCGGACGTGCGCAACGAATACTTTACGGGCGCACAACGATCAAGCCGAATGCGAAGCGAAGATCCGGCAACGGAGTGCGAGTGTGACCTGCGGATCTCTCGTCGGAATCCATTTTATTACTGAATGTAAATGTATTGTACGTCGTTAACTTCCTACAAACGCACATTGAAAATGTTGCGAATTTACCAGACTTCCGTGACGTCTTCACTGTGCAGCCGCAGCGCATTCGTGAGCGTAACGCATTCGCTGCGTCTCGCCCCGTAGCCGCTCGCAAACTGCAAGCGTGATATATACCTATATGAATGATGATGATGATATTCTTGGGCAATATATTTTATAACGATTTATCGATATCAAATGTCCAAGATCGAAATTGTATCAAAAACGATATTTTTTTGGTTTGTTTTGTCGACTCAATTTGCTGCCTAACTTCTTTTTAATTTGGTACGTTGGTTTTTAAGTTGCTGCAACGGCTGCAGGCTGCCTTGCAGTACCCAATGACAGAACTCGGCTTACAGCCGAGCAAATAAATCAAAGAGTTTTTCCTAGGACTGTATCAGATAAATATTGGTACAGTTAATAAATAATTAATATTTTAAGCTATTAGATAGCTTCTATCGCGGGCCTTGAGCGGGGAGAATCCAGAAATTCCGTAACGAAAATAACCTAAAAGCCCCCTCTTATTTGTTTTTTGAGCGTGGTGACCGATAAGAAAACAAATGAGTGAAAGCAGCTGTTGGCATTTTGGATGGGTGGGGTTAAGCAGCTGTTAGCGAGGTCTGGTTTTTGATGGAAGAGGTTAAGCAGCTGTTGGCGAGGTCTGATTTTGGATGGAAGAGGTTAAGCAGCTGTTGGCGAGGTCTGGTATTGGATGGGTGGGGTTAAGCAGCTGTTGGAGAGGTTTGGTTTTAGATGGGTGGGGTTAAGCAGCTGTTGGTGAGGTCTGTGTTTGGATGGGTGGTGTTAAGCAGCTGTCGGCGTTTTGGATGGGTGGGGTTAAGCAGCTGTTAGCGAGGTCTGGTTTTTGATCGAAGAGGTTAAGCAGCTGTTGGCGAGGTCTGGTTTTGGATGGAAGAGGTTAAGCAGTTGTTGGCGAGGTCTGGTATTGGATGGTTGAGGATAAGCAGCTGTTGGCAAGGTCTCATTTTGGATGGGTGGGGTTAAGCAGCTGTTAGCGAGGTCTGGTTTTGGATGGGTGGGGTTAAGCAGCTGTTGGCGAGGTCTAGTTTTGGATGGGTGGGGTTGAGCAGCTGTTGGCGAGGTCTATATTGCATAAGTTGATAAAACATGCTATGCAATAGCTTTACCGCGGCAGTCCCGAGTGCCACACGTCTTTTTTTATCGTTTTTCTTGATTTATTAATGGTTTCGTTTATGTTATCCAATGACACAATACAATTTGCTTAATATATTAAACCATGAGTCAAGACATGCTGTTTAGCTTCGAGCAATTAATTATCGTCTATCGAGGTTTCCTGCAGTAGCAAATTATGGAAAAAAGCAGTTGCATGTCACTTTTTACCAGGCAGGTTATAGAGCGAGAGCAAGATAACTTGGCGCATAGCTGGGGGTGTGCTTAATGTTGCAAGCCTAACAAATCTATTTTCTTTAATTTAGTTAAAAACGCACTTTCATAACAAAGTGTAATTTTAAGAATTTATATATGTAATTTTTATCTTTATTATTTAAAAAAATCGTGAGCACTTTGTAAATCTTTTATTGAATGTCTTTATAAATTAATTAGCACTTTTAGCACCAAAATTCCACGCTAGTCTCTAAGTCCATTGTCAATTTGTCCATTTTGAGATCCATTAACCTATCAGATTTAAAAAATATTTTCTTTTAGAGATACAATGTCATTTTCCTGGCATTACAGGAACGCTTGCGTTTTTGTATTGTCTCTTGTAGGTAGAGGCTTTGTTTATTTATGTGCGGTGGTATGATGCAGTATCCATTACTAGAATACAATTCGGTATTAGATTTAGCACTATTTATAATTTCATGGATGAAGTTTGCAGAATTCGTTCGTTTCGTTTGTTTTTTTTTTTTTGTTTTGTTTCTGCACCACCCTAAGGTCGACTGGCAGATAATGCCTAAGGCATTAAGTCCGCCTTTGTACAGTTTTTTGTGCATAAAGCTTTAAATAAATAATTCATAACATCATAATAGTCATTTGATTTTGATTTAAGCACATAGTAGCTGGCCATTTTTAACAAACTTTGTTGACTAGGTTCCTTGCTAGGTATCGCTCGGGTACGCATATTTAGGGAAATCTTATTGTGATGGTCACCCGAAAAATTATTTGACAAATGGGTCTAATTTTGAAAAATGGTACCGTAAGCCTATTATTTTCCCAGTTCTCACAAACACGTTTGACTTTCAAGATAATATCCCTGCTAGCACTTTTAATCACTTGGTATAATAATGACGACTATTAACTTTAGAAACAATAAAAAACACAGAACACAACACTTTCCTGACACATGACATAAACGTCAAACGATTAGTTTCCAATTTCGGCCACGCGCCAACTTATCTTGCGCTAGCTCTAGACTGTTTGGCCTGCGAACAGTATAACTGAGTTTAACCAACTGTAAATTAAAGTAAAGTACTGAAAAAAAAATTGAATAATATTAAAAACGAAAAGTTTTATAGTCTGTCTAAAAAGCCAAACTAGGGAGTTTTTTTTCTTAAAAAATATGTTTTTTTTTTGTTCTGGCAAACAAGCTACGAGCATGACATAGAAATAAAAGAATATTTTTGTGTTGAGAACACTAAACGAATGGCCGAGTTGTTTCTGCATTGCATATTTTCAATAAAACGGTGTTATTTTTATCATTTTTCATTATTTGGTGATTGTTTCAACCTAAACGTTTTCGTGTTAGTGTAATCTTTGCCAAAATTGTTTTCGTGGCTAACAAAGATGTTACACCAAAACGTCGTTACGGACCGCAGTTCATTGCCTTATGTAAAACTTGAAATAGTGTTTCTTCCGTGAGTGACCGAAATATATGGTGACTTATGTGTTTAGTGTAATTGTTTAGATTTTGTGGTGATCGAAGTGTCAAAATGTCGAATTCTACCGCTCAAGTGCTTATGAAGAAGGGTAAAAGAGGTGCAGCCGCATACATACACGCGGACTGTGAGAATGGTTCCCCACAGCATTTGGGTCCTTTGCTGGACGTGCTGCTGAACCCCAGCAAGGCCATCGATGAGTGGGAGACAATAGATTGGTGCCGGTGGCTGTTGGCCGGCGGGAGAACGCCGGACGAGTTCGCTACGATAGGTGGGTTCTAGCATCTAACTGTACTCTTCAAAATACGTCTATGATAGTTTGTAGGTTATGAACAAAGTTATAACAGTTTTATTGCACCAATTGCGTGGTATTTATGAGTAATTGAAGCTGTAACGCTGCATGACCTTCCATTGTTTGTTGTATCAACTCTTGGCTAGTTGTTGATGGATGCTGCCAATTTAATAAATAAAGGCCTTTCTTGCCCTTATTTTAATAATTATGTACAGTTACAGAATGAAAACAATGACATTAGCAGCTTATGGATATGGAACATTCATTTTGGTAAAAATATGATTGAATAAGTGTAAATAAAGTCTGACATTGACATGATTACATTATGCATGTATGTTGGACAACTGCTACCTAATTAGGGCTTGAAGCGTTGTAAACAATTGAACAAAGTGCTGACTGAATTACTTACTGCTCTGAGAAGAATTTGGTAACTGGTATAGTATCTGACCAGAAAAATATGAATTGAAACTTTTCCTTGACTAAGTTAATTAGCCTTATAAGCATATTTTAAATTGTTTATTTATTGTGTGCCCAGTACATGGTTTGTTATGCTGACGGGCTGACGGTAAACAGGGTATAGTTTTGAATGCTATCTAAATTAATTAACAGGAATATTTGATGAATTTATTCAGTGTCTAAAGTGTCCATTTTGAAATACAAATAGGTCAGATCACACTTCATTGTTAGACGGCAATAGTTATACCATTTTAAAATTAAATGACTTGGAGCCTGCGATCTATCAAAAGTAAATAGTTATCAGGTAAGCACATTAAATTAGTACTCGGCGTAACTCAAATCTGCTAGGCCTATTGTCACGGTATTCCATACAAACATGTGAGTCTATGCAAGGAAGTGACAATATATTTATTAACCTTTCAATCGTGTCAATTACAGAAACAATAGTATAACAATATGAGAGCGAAAGCAACTATAATTATTTAATTATAGTTGCTAATTATATAATTATAGTTTCTATGCTTAGATAGAATGGAAGAAAAAAATGTGTTACGCCAACCCCAAATAAGATGGAACAAGGACAGGAAGAAGAAGAATAGTTTCTATGCTTAGGCCAGTTACCATGCACAATCTAAATAGTTACAAAAATTAATTGAAGAGTGAATTACTAGTATTGATAGACTACATAATGTCAAATTAATTAATTAAACCCCAAGCAAATGCCGGCTTTAGCTCTCATATTGTCTTTCTTATGTCTCTAATTATGGTATTCAAAAGGTTAATAAATGTGTTTTTTTTTTGTACTTGCTAAGAAAACATCATCCATTGTCGTCATCTACCCTCATACATACTACAAATTCACAACTACGTTTCATTTTCAATGCTGGCTACCTTTATGAGAAATCCCTCAGTCATGGTACAAATAATTTCCATACAAAGCAAGATCAATCGGATATAAATAGTCATACAAAGTGACATAAAAGGAGGAGAATATGATGTCGATATGTAACCTCAGTGAACACTTATGTACGTTTACCTGCATCAATTGCCATCTTTGACCATTTTTGCGTTTCCAATGTCACACAGATGTTGTAAAGCCTTGTCGGAATATGATTCATAATTTACCTACCTATGTATGTGTAGGTATATCAATTAAAATTGTAAACAATCTTGAGATCATAGTTATTATTAAATGGAATACCTACATAATTTGGTATTTCCTTTTTTGAGATGGAAAATCATCACTCCGTCCCCTCTAAGTTGGAGCGAGAGCATGTGTTAAACTTTTTGATTAAAACATCTGTGTCCATCAGTTGCCCTTTGCGTTCCAAAGCCACGGCAACTCTTTCAACATACCCTTACCATACATTATACTGAATATTTCTAAATGGCTTTAGTGTGAGATAATGAATCTGTTAGATTCAATAGTTCAGACTGAATTTAACATAGTTTTAAAACTATAATTGATGTTTTGTAGTTGGATACATCCTAAAAGATGGTATTTCTTCAAAAATTTGTGTCCATAGAACCTACACTAATGAAATAACGACAGGGACAGCTTTTGCTGTCATAAAACAACTAGTTGGTCAGTGCGATCGAATTCCGTGTGTGTGGACGCAACGTTCTCGATCCTATTAGGTAAATGGGATCCTACGACAAACTTTACCAAGGTATCTAACATTATATCAGTAATTCCAACTGGTTCCGTAGTGTAGGTCAGGCAACAGTCGCGCGCATATCAAATTCATATATTCCGACGCACCTGAGGGCGCCTGGAGGCCAACCTTCACGAAGGCAGTACAATACGTTCGTTCAAAGGTCTCGAAGTGCATGAAGTATTCGCGAATAACTCGTACCATAGTAAAAAATCGTATCTATGTAGTCCAGAGCAGAGTGGATGAGTGCCCAGCGTACGTTCGACGCAGATATTAAGCTAGAACTACTTTAACCCTTTTTTTATGGTGGGAAAAATCATGCATTGACATCCACCGCCCTTGGGCGGAGCGGGAGATAGTGACTCTTACTGACTAAAAGACCCACCCCGTTCCTTCTAGCCTTCATACCGGGGCTCGAGCGCCCTTTCGGATAACCCTGGCCCCAGTAGGCTTCGACCCGACTGCGTCCCTGCTGTTGCTGACAACTACTTGAGGCGCGCGGGAACAGTGCGCGGGAACAGTGCCGTCGACGACTTGGTCTTGGTCCGGACAGTTACTGGACGGCCGGACAGTGAGAAGCACACGTGTAGCACGCTTGATTTGTACGTAGAACGACGTCGTGTAGCGTGGATCAAGTGTAGCTCTACAAGTCTAGTTGCCATAGGAAGACCGACGCGCCTAGATCGGCGTGTGTCTCACACGTGTGCACATTGTAGTTCTAGTTTTATTCTAAACATTCTTGGAAGCTATTTTAATCCTTACATCAAAAGCGGAATTGCTTTTTGTTGGCTTGGAGATTCGTCTTGAGGTCGCGTGTACAAAAAGGATGTTTTCTACTCAACTATACCGCGCACGTTAGCCTCAAGGCATTTTAGAGGTACCTAATTCTGTTCTGACGAAAAAAATCTAATGTGGTGTAACGTTTCATTACTATACTCTGAATTATTCCTATGCGGATGCTAAGATTTTATCGCAGACGTTTCAAGCATAATTTTTGTCTTTATTTCGTCTAATTTCGGGGAGTGTGCACTGGAATTGCACATTCTAATTCCGTCATCGAACCACTAGACATACGGCTTTGCGGCACCGGTACATGGTAGACATCCGACCCATACGCACACAAAGCGTTTTGGGAACTCATTGATTGTGCGTACAACTAAGGAATTCCCTGCCGGAGTCTGTAGGAATTTCCTGACAGCTACAACTTAAGTCTTCAACTCAAGAGTAAATAGGTTACTTCTAGGCAACCGTGCTTCATCGTCGACCTCATGATCGCTTACCATCAGGTGAGATGGTGGTCAAACGCGAGCCTATCTATATTATTAGTATGTGTTTTTATAAACATGATATTAATCCTTATCCAAATAAATACGTTATTCATCACAAGTATTTAATTTAAAATTGCCTTTTACGTCATTAGATTTAAATGAATATCTTAGGAGATATTGCAGTTTTAAAATAACATCACAGCAAAATAATGATCGAGTACAGCGCGCAATCCTGCTTTGTTCTTTAAAATTTTCAAGAATCAGTTGAGTGCACAAGCAAGCGCTTAATTACGTCATGGATTCATGTAATGCTAAGTCGCTGGTATTACGCAGAACATGCTGCTTAGTATGTTTTCCAGCCGATGCAAGGTGACATGACTAGGTTTTTACAGTGACATTGCTGGAGATGAAATTGTTCGCACAATGATTGTCAAAATGAATAGCAGGAAGGAATCCCTGAGGATTTTTCTCCCATCTCACGCCTTTTGGGGCGGATATCTTCTAATATTGATGGAAATCATAACTAGCTTTTGGCTACGAAATTGCAACATCAGTAAAATATCGACTACTTTTTAGCGGCTCGTCGTGCACGATAATGCATCTCATTTCATCTTTCAGAGAAGACCCAATGACTTATCCAACTTTCGGTGGTGCGAGACGAGAGCGTATCCGTATTTTACTACTAGTTCAGTTTTCAGTGTTTAGTTTCACCACCACGGTCATCATCATCGGCCTTTTTAATGTTCCCATTGCTGGGACTCCGGCCTCCTCTCCAGGAGAGGGAATGGGCCGTAATCCGCCACGCGGGCCCAGTGCGGGTCGGTGAGTGTCATGACATGTCTCCGAATTTTTGGTTCTAGGACATGTCAGTTTTCTCACGACGTTTTCCTTCACCGTTTTGAGAGTAGTGGTTATGAAATAAATTACACAAAGTAAACCACGGTATATCTTTAAAAAAATCCCGCCGTCATCTCATCTAACACAGCGTCAAATGAATCGCCTTAGCATACCTACCATTTCTCCAAATTAAAGTAAGCTATTTTGTATTCTGTTTCTCGAATAAATAAACAGCTGATGCAAGCGTTTAATTTGGTTTTTATACGCGCATCGTAATGTCAACGTTCAAGTTCCTTTGTCCGTAAATACACCCGATGAATTCGCATAAAAATGAGGAGAAATAGACTTGAAGGCATTGGACTTACCGACTTACGATACGGAAGTTTAAGATCTGTCGGCTCACAATTTACTTACGAATAGCAAAGGCAGATGCAGCTTCTAGATCCTTGAATATAAATTTCAATTTCGTTTTTTTTAACTAGGTTGGTTTTGAGAAACTTTTGCCATCTGTCTTGTTATATACGAAACCGTATGAGTAGCTATCTACCTAAATATTTAATTTAGTTTTTGGAATGATAAGTATAAAGGTAGCCATACACGCTAGGTATACTTGACAAGTTTGCCTGCACAGGTATACCTGTCAGGTAAGCTTGTGTGGAAACCTGCACAGTTGTGCAACATACACGCTCCGGTTTACCGGTACCTGTAGCCGTCAGGTATACTCTAACGTGTATGGCGGGCATAATGGTAAGCTAAGATGTGGTTGATGATGGAGAACGCTTGCCTAGAAGTAACTTATTCACTCTTGACTTAAAGATCCTCAAGCTGTAGCTATCTGGAAGCAGACACCGGCTGGGAATTCCATTCCTTAGCTGTACACAGAAAGATGATTTTTATCTCAAACTTCCACATGATGCAGTTCTTTCGCAATAAATAATGTTTATTATACATATAATGCGTATCTTTTTACGTAAACATAAAAGTGTATCAGCAGGTTTTTTGGAAGACGTCCATGAAACGGTGAGATTGAAAACATTTCCCTTAAAAACGCTCTGCGGTGGAAGTCGGTTGGCAATGTTCCCGATTGTGATCAGCTGTCAAATAGGTACCTATCTATAAAGAGTAGACTCTAACTGGTACTGCTCCGTACTAAACGACCGCTGGTTGTGTAACCAGCTTCCGACGTTTCATTTATTACGTGTACCTGTACTACCTGTACCTATGTAGGTTTATATATGGTTTAGCTTCTGCCGGCAGCTTCGCCTGCGTGAAAATAGTACTGTTGCCGCGCGCCTCTAAGAGTTGTCAGCAACTGTCGGGGCCAAGGGTCTGTTCCTGAAAGGGAGGCTCGGCCCCGATATGAAAGGCAACGAAGGAACGGGGTGGGTTTTTTAGTTAAGAGTGACACTATCTTCCGTTCCGCCCAAGGGCGAGGGTGTCATATGGATGATTTTTACCCACCAAAAGAAAAACCCTTAGGGGTGGAGTTTCGTAAAATCCGTTCTTAACGGATGTCTACACCCTATAAGAAATGTACCTGCCTAATTTTAAGTTTGTTGGTGTTATAGTTTCTGAGATTTTGTGATTAACCTTTTGAATGTCTTATGTTACACAGTTCGACATAAGCAATTGTCTTTCTATTGTGTCTCTAATTACGGCATTCAAAGAGTTAATCAGTGAGTGGTATTTCGCTTTTATATATTAGATTAAATAATAGAATTTGGTCAATAATACTGTCCTTCAAAAACCAGTATCTAGTAGTAGTAGGAATCTGGTGAGCCCAGATTCCTTTACATCAAGGAACCCACACAACAAAACACAGAACCGACATTCTAAGCCAATCCAAACGGAAATAACAAAAATCAAACATGCATAGCAAAAAATCGTTTTCGGGAACTAGTTAGCATAATGTTGGACGCGCTGGCCTTGACCTTGGTTCAGACCTCGGCCGGGTCAAGACACAAGTCCGTGAAGGTCGGTCCTCACAGCAATTATTGTAAGACGGACTAAAATATTACCTCTTGTAATAATACTGCAAATTAATATTTTAATGTATCCGCACTTTGCAGCTTTATTGAATAGTAACGATTGTGAAGCTTTCCTGATCCGGCAACAATGTTTTTCGGTACCAATTGTTTCGGCACCAAATAGCTTTGATGCCGAAATAATTGGTACCGAAAACATTTTTGCCGGATCAGGAATACTTTACGATTTTGTCATGGTTTACTGACTGATCATGAGTGTCAGAAATGTGGTTTTAGTAATAAAGTTAATGATACACTTAATAAAATAATGATTTCACAAAATGTTACTTACTAGCTTCTGCCAGCGGCTTCGCCCGCGTATAGGTTTCTCATACAAATTTTGGAACCCTATTTCGTCCCCATAGGGGGTGAATTGTGGAAAAGCTTCTCTTAGTGCTCGCCTACGTCATAAAAAGAAGTTTTGTGCAAAATTTCACGCTCCCAGTCTTAGTTTCGGTTGTGTGTTAATATGTCAGTCAGTCAGTTTCTTTTTTAATATCGAAGTGAATCATAAAATGCTGATAGTACAGCTATGACCGACTTCAGAGTCTCCTCTTTCTTCTACCATACTTTCCCGGGTTCTCTCATCCAGGTTTTTTTTTTTCGCTACTTTGACGATATCGTCAACGCAACGCGCTTTTGAACGACTCTAATTTCTTTGGGCCAATTTTGGCCTCGATTCTGTCAACGGTAACGTCTTATTTCAGAGGATGTATCCGATTCTATTCGCTTGTCCAGCTCCACTGGAATCTACTAACTCTCTAAACTTAACTTTTTGTCGACTTTCATAAAATAAAAATCGACTAACATTTTGCTGACCACTGTTTTGTCTTACCTTCAGGTGCCACTGCGGTTAAACGCAAGTTTAAACATAAAACAAAAAAAATAATATATGTAAAATCTAACCACTCGTTAGTTGAACGAGGTCAAAATTATTAAACGTAATAACTTATTTTAAATATTTAATCAAAAAAGCCGATATATCATCATAGCTAGTTTATTATTAGATAAAATGAGGGCGCCGTTAAACTGTGTTTTTTGCCACCTGTCTGACGGTGTCATCGTACCTGACTTGCTTGACCTAAATGCCAGTTTAACATAAACGATAATCATTGTAAGGCGCTCTCTTCGCTCACTGGCGAATGAACAACGTATATAGCCTTAACGTTATTATGCTGTGACACAGAAAAACAAAGGCGGACAAAATGTCTGTTTTTAAATTGCGTCTATTTTAATTTTAATTTAGTTTATTTTTGTATCGTATTTTGTTGGCCTATGTCAAAACAATACCAGCCCTGCGTTCAAAAATAACCAGAGTCAAGTAGAGTTGCAAACCAGGGTCGTTTTTAGGGTTCCGTAGTTTTGTAACTCGAGTAGCTACCAGAAATCAGAAACGTTTATTTCAAATAGACCAGTTACAGGCACCTTTTGAATTGTCAAAATGTTGGTCAGTCAAACAAGTGAAGCTAAATTGCACGTTCCAAAGAGTAGGTCTCTATGGAGAAGAGCGTGCAAGAAACTCCATGGACCCTAGAGTTAACTCACTCCAAATTTGAGCTGGGTAGGTTGGAGTAAGCGGCAATATGCTTGATATTGGCTGTTGAGCTCCGTTCGCGTTCAAAAATGGCAGGGTAGAGTCATTACCCAATGACGTCATTAGAGTTAACTCTAAACTCAAATTTGAACGCAGGGGCCTACCATCACGTGTTGAAATGTCAGGTATGCGGACAAGAGAAGAGGGATGGAGCTATACACTCTATATATATACTTAGCTCCATCCCTTTAACAGTTCTGTTTAAGTCGTAAAATGGATCGCGTTAAGAGCTCGTGGCAGTTTGAATATTCTTTAGGGTTCCGTAACCAAAGAACGAGACCCTATTACTAAGACTTCGCTGTCTGTCCTTCTACTGTCAACAGGCTGTATTTCAACAACCGCGATAGCTAAACAGTTGAAATTTTCACAAATTGTGTATTTCTGTTGCCGCTAAAAAACAAAATAAAATAAATATTCAAGGGGGGAGGGGGTTTCTTCCATACAACAAACGCGATTTTTTTTGCCGAATTTACGGTACGGAACCCGTACCGTTCTTACAAAAGTTCGTGCACGAGTCCAACTCGCACTTGGCCAGTTTTTTTACTTTGATACTTTTTTTAGTAGTTAGACCAGTCATATTAAAGTTTGAACAACTTACTATACACCATTGAAGTTTATTAGGTCTTTAAATGTTTATATGATACGATAGCAACATTAACAACGAATATTAATAAGATGACGTCAAGCGTGACTGGCAAAAAAACATAAAGTAGCGTCATCTTTATCTCACGTCAGAGATGATCAAGCTAAAAATAAAATAGGATTACGACCTGATAGGATAGTCTATTTTGAGTTTACCATGGCCCAACTTCCCAAGATCAGATTAAACATAAAACTGTACTTTAAAAAGTTACCTTGGTTCTATTCTATTGATCTAATGTGACGTCAAGTATCTTAACTGTTACCTGACGTAGGGACCTAATGACAGCATCAGCGGACGGCATTGCCGTGGACGAATTCTGGGCCAAGCAAGGAATTTAACTAGTTTTGCCATCGATACGCTAAGCAGAAGTATCTTTACATAGTACCTCTTTGAAATTCTCTATTACTTCAACGTTCCTAATGTCATGAACACCGACAGTCAGTCTATTTGTGAAAACTGCATGAAAATTCGTCCAGTTGTTTTGAGTATATCGCGTTCATATAGACAGACAAGATGGAGGATTTTGTTTTATAATTATCTAAGGATAAAACAAAATAGATATATTTCCGCGTCTGTCAGAAGCTAGTAATCTATATAATTTGTACCCGTACGAAGTCAGCCCGGTCACTATTTGAACGTAACTTGCTTAGTCATTAAAAAAAAAACTTAGTGACTTCTGGTGAGTTAACAATCCTTGAAGAATTAATTTCAACTTTTCAGTCACTGGCGCCACTTTCAAACTTTCTCTAATACACTAATTTCTCACTTTATCCTTTCTCGTCACACCGCACAGCCATCTCAACATTCTCATCTCCGCTGCATGGAATCTTTTTTATCCATCTTTTTCACAGCCCAACATTCTGAACCATACAGTACGACAGGTCTTATCACAAATTTGAAAATTTTGCCCTTCAACTTGAGGGGCATCCGAGGGTCACAAGTTGTTTCAGTGACTTGTCGCCATTTCATCCATCCTGAATTGATTTGATGTGTTACGTGATCCATACGGTATAAAGAAGAACATAGATTGTTTTACAAAATTACAATAGACATAAATTACTTTCGACAACGCGTAGGCAATAAAGACTTTTTTCTTTATAAGCGTAGAGGTAGAAGCTGTTCACATCGCGTTCGGCGCAATAAATTCAATCATCGACTCCCACGCATGTGATTAAGTGATCAGATCACTGATCGGACGATCCCTAAATAACTAATACCTCGGAAATATTGTATCAAACCGTGAGTAATCGTTTAGCTTCTTATTTTTCCTCAGTTCCGTGATTCAACGTCTTTATGACAAAGATCTTTAGGCAATTTGATAAGGTTCCGTGCCTCAAAATGAAAAACGGAACCGTTTTAGGATCACTTTGTTGTCCGTCCGTCTGTCTGTCTTTCAAGACCCTTTATCACGGGAACGCGTGGAGGTATCGCGTTGGAATTGAAACCAGGTTTAACACAGGTTTGCGGAGAATATGGTGTTCTTGAAGCTGTGAAAGAATCAAACTTGTAAGTTTGTTGTTACGTCACATTTTTTTTTTGCGACTCGTTAAAATCTTCCGTGCCTCCATTTCGGAATTGAACTATTAACATAGATAAGTTTGTACGGAACCTTCAGGACGTGAGTCCGACTCGCACTTGCCAAGTTGTTTTTCTTTTAATAAACCGGAGGTTTTATGAACGCATACGTGCGTCTGACTACACATTGTCCTCAAGTCATAAAATTATAAAGTCACAAACACAATACTTTATAATCGTATCGCCTATACGTAAGAATTGAAAGCACAGAAATGGAAAATTTTGCTTTTATCTCTCATCACGTGTCTATCACTAACAATTTTTATTTCTTTCACGACAATATACCAATATTCATACTATAATAATGCAAATGATACTAAAAACAAAACAGTATTCATTAAACCCCAAGCAAACGCCTTTGCTTGGAGTTCATTCGCGCATTTATTGTCTTACTATGACTATAAATTTATTATGAATATTAAAATTTTGCTAGCAAAATAATATTGTGATGATGAATTTATATTTTTATTTAGTAGCATTATTTTTTCTTTTCTCCTTAATAATTTGTATGTCAATTTACAAAACATAACGCACTACAATAATCTTTAGGATCTTGTATTTAATTATCACCTATGTTTACGAATAAATGATTCTGATTCTACTATTTTGTCTCAAATTGACGGTATCTGAAAGGTTAATACTAAATTAACGAAAACGTAAAAAAACTGGCCAAGTGCGAGTTGAACTCGCGCACGAAGATTTTCGTACCGTCCGCGTCCTTAGGAAAGTTCGGCAAAATAATCGCGTTTGTTGGATGGAAGCCCCCTTAAATATTTTTTTTTTTAGTATTTGTTGTTATAGCGGTAACGGAAATGCATAATTTGTGAAAATTTCAACTGTCTAGCTATCGCGTATATGATAGACTCACACGCTGATTCATTTTTTGTATCTATGGGTGCCTATAGTGGACCCACCCGTACGTACAAAGCGTTTTGGGAACACATTCATTATGCAAACAGCTAAGGAGTGGAATTCCCTACCGGAATCTGTGTTTCCTGGAGATCTTTTTCAAGAATGAATAGGTTGCTTCTAGGCAAGCGTGCTCCATCAACGGCCACATTATAGCTTACCATCAGGTGAGATAGTGGTCAAACGTGAGTCTATCCACAATAATGAAAACCTGTAACTGTACTACTTATTGTGATTATTAGAGGGAGTGTAGGAACTTTACCGGCTAAATCACACCCGTTAGAGAGCTACTGTTACAGTTGCCATCACGGATCTTGAGCGGTTGCGCAGAAGTCAAATATACGGTCTCTTTAGTGGTGCGAAGTGAGACGCGGGGTCGGGGAGTGTCAGTGATTGGCTCGCCGCGCCATTGTGTCATTAACGTTACTCCTAATTTGTTCCCTGCGTTGCTGGATGTATCTAGACGATTGGCTCGCCAATGTATGGAATGCGCAAAGCGATTACACACTAACGCCGAGCGCTCAAGATTCGTGATGGCAACTGTACTCCTTTGAACCTCAGACATATTGTAAAGATCCTGTTGTTACTTACCTAGGCTAGACAATAATGATGACGATTTATCTCATAGCATAACACTGACATTGCTTTGACGATATCTATTCAAGATCTAGGACATCATCCGGCGTAACACATCTTGCAATAGAATCTTATGTAATGTTTTTGTTCTGGTTTACTGTCCATGTTTTCCGGCCCCGTCTTCAATTTATTTCGAGTGCATGAGGAAAATTGTCAAGTTCTTACTTCATTTTATTGCACCTCGCCATTTTATCTCAGTCACGAATGTTCATGATTACGTGGCCAGAGATCTCATATCTGCTCGTACGCATGTTCTTTTTTTATTCGCAAATGGTCCTCTGGTTCACACGACGGAGGAAGGAGATAAATTCCTTTATAAAAAGTACGAGTGACAGACATTTTTGTTCTAACTTAAGCCTATAAGAACAAGTTTGTAAGTGTGGTTGTTGTCAAGCCTTATTCCTTGTTATGCACTCTGAAATTGTCTTGTGGGATTGCGGCGACGATGAAGACGATGAAGTATCTAATTCTACAAGCGAATTGAGGTTTCCGCTTGATAAATACCTTTTAAACCTTATTTGATCATGAAATTATGTACACAATATAATTTTATATTAACCTGGCAGACATATTTGCCAAGTAAACTCATAAGATCCGCAAGTCAAACATGAATATCCGAAAATGACGAAGGTTTTACGCTGGAAACTTCACATTTGTTCGTAAATTGTCAGGCGGACGCGATGCCAAAGGCAAATATTGGCGAAATTATTCTGCCTTTATGCCCGAAAGGTGCAAACGCCGCTCGTAAACTTTATAGCCACATCTGAAACAATTACTCGACCGCAGTATCTTGAAGTTTAATACGCAAAAAGAAACTACGCAGGTACTGCATCGATATGCGTTCATGCACGCCATCGAGTGACTCACGAAGCAATTTGACAACCATTTTGGTACTCGATCTCGTATGCAAGTTTGATTTACCCGCACATTTTGAGGCGACCCCAGTTTCCTTAGCCAGTGCATTGACTCCATTGCGTTTTGTATCGGTCGGTGTTATTCACCGGCCGTGGCGGGCGTCGACCCTGTCTAACAGCTGATCGCGGCCAACAGCCACGTGCCGTGTTCCTCCCTGCTCGGAGATAAGCACCCGTTTTGTTTCTCTTGTATACGACACATAGGAAACAAGGCCTGGATCATGTATTTTATATCTCGATTAAACTTTGAAGAATATAACTGCCATTTTAAATTCCGCTTTGTTACTTTTAGCCACCTTTATGCGCTGTTGCGCTATTTTTTAAGTTTACTTTTAATAGCATAAAGAAAATAAAGATCTTTTCCGTAAATGTCACAAATTCAGCTTGAAAGCATTGAATCGGAGATAAGAGACAATGGATTTAAAATTCCGCATGAACAATAGATTCGTTGCTAATAGTAGATAATTGGATTGCCATTACTACGATGCCTATTTTATTTATTTTATAAATACTTAGTAGTGGTTGTTACGTGACGTACAATTATGTTGTTAGATCGAGTTCCTACCGTAATGGGATTTCCCTAATAACAATCTTAGTAATTCTGTTTGATTTTCCACACAAAACATTTTAGCTATGAATTTGCCACGCCAATTTTTTCCACAAAAACCTGTTATTTAAAATTAAAAATTCCATCTTTATAAATGTCCTTTCAAAGATAACTTCGGTTAACTTGGATATTTGTAGATAATTGATGGAATGATGTCAACCCATCGCTGTTTGCCCAAAGCGCCGGCAGCGTCACGGTCAGGGCAATAACCACGTCTACGAGCGTTGATACGCGAAGCCGCCCGGTCGGCGCGCGCGCATGCTCGTAATTATCGACGCGACGCCTTGCTGCAAGGCTAATGTTGCGTAATGTTTCATATTGGTGCACTAATTGCTAATATGTGTTGTTTACTATGTTTGTTCGTTTTTTTTTTTCTTTTCTATAATGGCTATTTTACGGTCGGTAACCAGTCCGGCTTTAAAGTCTCGTTATCGACGCTTAAATGCTATCGACGTTCGTTATATCAAGTGCTAAATGTTAATTCATTTGAAGAGCTCTGCATTGTACTTCGAAATGTTGTTTACATCGTAAACTGCGAAAAACAGGATAAAATTGGATTGTTTATGATTGTTTTATTGCGAGAAAGTGTTTTTCTCGTGTCGAAAACATCATTTATTGTTTATACCAGACAACGCCTCTTTCGCGAAGGAGACGTTACGTACGACGTTTCGTAGGTACTAAATATGTTTACACATTCCTTAAAAGCTGGCATTTTTGTTACCGAAAAGTAGGTATCATTCGAATTTGTATAGCGCCCCAAAACTAAATTCTACCAAGCGATAAAGCACATTAAAAACAATGTTACCTAACAACTGAACTAATAGCTATCCTTGACATTCATTTTTATGAAGCAAGCAGCTAGACATGGAAATTGACAGGAATTGAAACTAGATCGGAAGATTAGGGTTACCCAAATGTTAGAAAATAAAATGTCCTAACCTAGATAGATAGATAGATGTAGATATTTATTTGCGTAGAATGTAGGTAATTAAAACAATTTGGTGTTACAATCATTTGGAATCCTTGTATATTCAGCCTTATGGCGTGCAAAATTTACAAACTTATAACTAGGTAATACAATTATTCTATTTACTTAAAGCTATTTCATTAATCAATGCTACATAAACATAGTACATTAAACAGATTTATCATTTAGGAAATCCGATACTGAGTAATAAAATAATAACATTAATAAACATTTTTTTCCTAGTAATTCTTAAAGGTGTTTTTTTAAATCTTATTAATGGTTTAATAATAATTTTTGGTACATGGTTATAAATAACATGAACACTGAGAGTCATAAAGTAGCTAGGAGTAATCAAAGTAAACCTGACAACTGACTTAGCCATCTGAATTATATTAAGTAATTTAGAATCGTGTTGGAAACCCACGCCGTTCCTCGAACGTAGACTTCTTCAGAACTGCGTGTTCTAAGAAAAAACCGACATAGATGAGTTATATAGCAGCAGATACGTAATAGATAGTAATGATGATGAGTGTGTTTATTGTACTCGAGCGACTCTTTAAATAGAAAAGGTTTATACCCATCAAACCGAGTAATTCAGTCATTTCTTTTTGATCTTTTGCCAAACGTTCAGGACTTCAGAATAGTCATCCGCTTCTGCATTTGTCAATTGAATGATAAGTTGGAGATTATTTCTGGTAGCGTGGCCGCCGATGCTAACGCACTGTGTTGACCTTCAGACATTAGGGCCATTAGCTGGAGATCAAAGATACATGCAGTCAGGAAGTTGACCCTGACGGCGACCGAAACCAATCATCTATCATTTGAAAGCATGGAGACCCATCCGAAACTTTAGAACCTAACAAATTGTATCGTTGTTTTGCGTTTAAGTTTTTAAAAATGTCTCGATGTCTCGTAGTTTATTGGTATAGTTTTTTTCGTTATTGAGGGGAGAAATCATCAATTTACCTTGAGAAGAGGGTTAGGGAAGGTAATGTGACGGAACTGGAGGCTGGTTTTAAGGGTTTGTGGAAAGATAATAGAAGCTAGTTTAGATTTTTCTAAAAAATGGATCGATAGCATGCACGATGCTGTCTATTAAAAAGTGATAGAATGTTAATTAACTTTTTTTTGGAGTAGTAAATCATCAAACTACTTTCCTCCTCTGGATGGAGCGAGAACTTTCAGACTTTTACTGACTAAAATTCACCCATGTTCCTTGAGTTGTCATTTGCGTCCAGGGCGTCCATAAATCTTTCGAGCAATCCCAGAGTTTGCTAAATGCATTAAGAACTTGACCATGACGTGTTAATATGTCAGTCGTGCGAGCGAGTAAGAGGAATGGAGCTATACACCCTATCCATCCCTTTTAACAGTTCAGTTTAGGTCGTCAAATGGATCGTTAAGACCTCTTGGTTGGGCCTAAGATCGTGTTATTTTAATAATGGCTTCACTGTACCGGAAATTTGGTTCTATTGTTATCGATGAATGGATAAACGTTCAGGAGTAATCGTGACATATTCGATTCACCGTGAAAATGGAATCCGTTAGATGTTCTTACCAAATCGAGGATGGTACCCAGATCCATGGTCTTTTAAAAGTAAATACGTAATCTGTCTTTTTTTAGATGGGAAATCATCCTATGACTTCTCTCGCTCTAGAACGGAGCGGGAGGGCTTGTCAGACTTTTACTGACTAAGACCTATTCCCATGTTCCTTATTTACCTTGCGTTCCTGGACCCCGGGTTTCTTTTAGAAGCGAACCAATGGCCCCAGTAGGCTTCGACCCGGCTGGTCCCCTACGGTTTTGCTGACATCTCTTTGACGACTCTAGCTCGGTCCGGACGGTTACCGGACGGCCGGACGGTGAGCTAGCCATTGCTCACGCCTACGATGACTGGAAATCAGGGTTGGGATCCCGGCAGCTGGGGCGTGAGGAAGACCATTACCTCAAGCGTAAGGCCGCCTCATTCCAAATCTGTCTATTCATAAAAATATCTCAGGATTCCATTAGATATGGTCTCAAAAACATTAATGACTCCATTGTAATTACATGAGATGACTTGCCGGTTTCTATGCCAGGGTGGGACCAACCATTGTTGGATCATATTTTTTTGGCAGACGTTAATAAAATAATTTTATGAGATCGTTTTCGAAATAGGATCTTAGAATTTGAATAATGTTGTAAATGTTCAGTAATTTTGACCAACGAAATAAAATTACACTAGAGTGTGGTATTTTTCATGGGCATGAGAGTTCAAAAGTGTAGAATTTTGTAAGCTGTAACCATCGTCTTATATTCTAATGATAGACAAGCACATTCATGGAAATTATTTGTCAATATACTGGTAAGTTAAAGCGAAAGATCGCTGCAGCGCTACATTGGCATTATGTCATCTAACAGAACTATTAAAACATACAGCGCTAAGATAGCCTTTAGAATATACTTTTTTCGCAGCCAAAATGTCTTAAAAGCCATTTTCGTGGCACTTGACAAGTTTCGTTCAACATAGTGTAATGTCCAAGGTGTACGGACAACATTACATCAGAGTCGACTGAAGTGAGTGTTTGGAACGCCTAATCTAGTGTGTAGTACTTTATATGTCCTTTGCTGGAACCATCTGCATCGTACTGAAATCGCACTGCAGTATTCCTATGTTTATTGCCTAAACTAGACTACTGCGGATTTCGAATACAGCATTAGAAAAGTTATTTCATGACCTAAAAAGTGTTTTGGACAACTTCGAGGCCTGAGGCGATTGAAGACTTGGTCAATTTTATAGCTATTGAAACTGAACCTTATCAGGACATCTAGTAAACCGCGTTCAAGAAATGTTCAATGGAGTTTTCTTTTATGTTTTTGGGTTGGATACTGAGTCCTATAAGCCCCTTTAAGTCTTCGCTTGAACAGTTAATTGGTTTACCATTAGAATATGGTTGCAAATATTCTAATGTTTTGTAGTATTTATCAACCTTCCCGGCAAACTTCGTTGAGATAGTCAACACTAGAATAAAATTCTCAGCTCCATTTTACCAAGATAGCACCAATCTCAATGATTCCACATATTGTCCAGCTTGCTTAAACAATTGAAATACAAAACCACACCAATTTTACATCACAATATCCACCAGTAATCGATTTGCGAATAAATAAAATTGCCACTGAACTTCACACGTAGAAATCCCGCCAAAACTTCTCATTGGAGGTTAGATAATCGCTTTCTTGTTAGGTAGAAACTCGTGGTCCAATTTGCTGCAACTAGATGGTTGCAAACCAACATCCCAACCAAGGTGACCTTGCTAGTTTCAATCCGTATAAACAGCAGTTGTAATCCTCGACCTCCAACGCCCTTGGTTGGGAGGCGCGTTTTTCCAACCACCTAACGTGTTGGCGCATAGTCCACATCCATCTGGCCGCCCCTTTAATAAACTACATGGTCGGCAGATGTGTTCCTCGTACCGAGTTTTCTGGGAAGTTGTATTAGCCCTAGCTAATTACTTGCCCATACATAAGTAAGCAATCCAAAAGTCGACTTGGTTTGTCTGTTAACTACTGTGTAAACTTACTATCTTGTAAGGCACCGACCTTCCGAAACTCTTCAAAATCGTGGATATTTAATATTTGAAGCTTGTGGGTGTACATTTCGGATTTAAAATTATTCTCCTTATACTGAGCAACCAGAAAAGTGTAGTATTACAAATATCACCTTTGTCTTGCTGCGGGGACGTTTGAAAAAGTTGTAGTGGCTTTGGGACGAAAAGGGCATCTGGACACCTTCAGTTACTTGTGGTGGCCGTGGTGTACCTGTACTCAACTAGAAAAAAGCGGAGAACACAATACATAGGGATCATAGCAGCCAGTGCTGTGGGAACGTTCAAAAGAGTCACCGCAGCCCTGGAACTCAAAGGGTAACTTAGGAACACGGCCAATTTTATTCAATAAAAAGGTCTGAAAGCCCTTTCGCCCCAGCCTAGAGTGGGAAAATCATTTGATTTCGACGATCCTTACTTAAATCCTTAGATAAAGACATGTCCAAAATGTAATTTTTTTTTTTTCATTCTTTATGTACGTCGGGACCGTCGATTTATTTTTTAATATATGCTGTAATTTCTAAGTAGGTATAGGTGTTAAAAGTTATCAGATAAAATTAGGAAATATTGATTTCGATATAAATTAGGCCCAGAAGGTGTGACTTTTATCTAAAGGACTAACCAGAAGTAGCGAAGGACAGAGAAGAGTGGAAGGATGAAAGGAAACGCCTCCCTGCAGTGGGACACAAAAAGCTCATAATATATTATTTATATAATATGTAGAAGCGAAATACCACTCACTGATTAACCACGAAATCTCAGAAACTATAACACCTACAAACGTAAAATTTGGCAGGTAGGTTTCATAAAGGGTGTAGACATCAACTAAGAACGGATTTTTCGAAAGTCACCCAGTAAGGGGACGAAACGGGGTTCCAAAGTTTGTATAACCGACTTCCACGCGGGCGAAGCCGCTGGCAGAAGCTAGTTAATAATATAATTTGGCTACAGATTTGTCAACAGGATATTGAACGAACCTCCATTAAATCTGCCTTACCAATTTAGTTCGTAAAATAGACGGATTTTCCTTATCATTTAATATAATCATTACTTATTACTTAATTAGTATGAAGTTCATTACAGAAACCCGTTTTAAATAATATTTGCATAATGTTCCATATTCAGAAGGTCACACGCTACTATAATATGATTTAAGTAGGTACACCCACACGTTTTCTTATTTAAAGCTTCTGTATGTGCATTGTAATCATAGTCATTTTCATCATCATAACCTTTTTCACTCAGGAATAAAGCAGCTTTCTCTCAGTGAAATAATTTTGGCAATCGGACCAGTCCTATTCCAGACCATTTTGCTTTTTTTTGAGTCCCCACTCTCGGGTAAGGCGGAAGGGCATGTCAAAAGTTTACCGAATAAAATTCACTCCTAAGTTCTGTCTTTGCCTTGCGTCCCAAGATTCCGGGGTTCCCTTTCGCACAAATGTACAGAGGCGAACTTAATGTCTTAGGCATTTTCTTCCAGTCAACCTTTGGCGATAGGCTTCGTCCGCAAGCCTACGCCTATGGTGGCTTAAACCGGAAATCGGGGTCCGAATCCCGGCTACCTACTGGGGCGTGAATAAGTCCGTTCCCTCACGCGTGCGGCTACCACCTTCGCTAGCATTACTTCTTCGCAGGAGGCAGCCGCCTGCCATTCATCCTTGCTGCGGAGAAGTCATTGGATGATTTCCAAATAAACAAAAAAAAACAAAAACAAAAAACTATTATAAGTGATGACACAGTTGACGATCAGGCACGCTTACCTAGAAACAACCTGTTCCTTCTTGACTTAAAATACCACTACATTTTGTTTATTTATTTAGACTATGTGCAATGATTGTAGATCTTTAACAGTCGGTACTGAGAGCCAGTAGCTAGGAAATCTACCGCCAGTCTGGTCAAGGGGTATTGTGTTACCTAATGATTGGGTTGTCGAGGTCAGATAGTCGAGGGTAGTCGCTCCATGTAAAATACTGAAATCCAACATCTGGTTTCTCTGGAAGCCGGCTTAAGAAAAAGCTTTCTCTACCAGTCAACCAATGGTGATGAAGGGATATCTTGGGTCATCCCTTTGGAAGCCAAAAAATAATGGATAGGCTAGCGTTTGACCACTATCTCACCTGATGGTAAGCAATGATGTGGTCGACAATGGAGCATATTTAAAGACTCCTCGGTTGTAGCTTTCAAGAAACAAAAACTCAGGAATGGAATTTCACTTCTTAGCGTTCGCACAATGAATGTAAGTATTCACAAAATGTTTTGCACGTATGGGTGTCCACCACGTACCGGTGGCGCAACGCCGTACGTCTAGTGGTTTGATCATGGAAGGAACTATCTAGCGGGCGCGGAGTCTGGTATCATCACAATTTTAAATAAATGCTAACAATTGTTCTCCCTTGTCCACAGTCCGGAGCTACGACAAACACGACAAATGCGGCCTAGTCTGGATACCGCGCGTTGTCGCGTACCGATGTCGCACGTGCGGCATATCGCCGTGCATGTCGATCTGTCGCGAGTGCTTCCACCGCGGCGACCACTCCACGCACGACTTCAATATGTTCCTGTCGCAAGCGGGCGGCGCTTGCGACTGTGGCGACAAATCTGTCATGAAGGAGGATGGGTAAGGAAATATAGACTTTATATATACTTAAAAATAAATTCCTGTTTCCTTTGGTCACGTCATCGCGCATATACGACTGGACCAATTTCGCTAATAGCTGATAATTTTGCTTTCTGGCTCCCGAATTGAATGAGACACATGTGACTAAATGAGTAATAAATATGAATTGTTGCCGGCTGAAGTGAGAGAGGAAGGAAGACCAAAGAATGGATGAGTTGTGTAACTTGTGAAGGAAAAATGTTATGCCAGCCTCAAGAAATGTGGGACAAAGTCAGGAAGATGATGACACCTAAAAGACTGCTTACGGATACACAAGCATACTTTTTTGCTTGAAAAAGGAATAATTCACTGCGATTGGTTTAGTAGATTAAAGCTATTACAAATTCGTAATCCTGATTCTCGACTTAATCAAGTCTTTATTCTTCTTCTTTCTACCCTTATCACACATCTTTTCTTCCATTCTGTCCTGTCACCTGTCACTAACTTCATTCTCTTTCCTATCACTCCTTACAAACTCCATCCGTCTTTTCTTTGGCCTCCCTCTCCATCCATCTGCATGTATACTCAGAACTTTTTTAGTAACATGCGTTTCATCCCTCCTCATAATCTAGTCTATATTGATAGGACATTTAACAATTTTTGAAACATGTTATATACGAAGGCCCTTTCTTTACTGACGCAATAATCACATGAAGTGAGCTATAACATTTTGTACAGGTTTTAAGGCGACTGCAATTTGGGATGTGAACCGAGAGCCCATCAGGGTCAAGGCTATCTTGTCTCAAGTGGGTTGTAAATGGCGTTTTGGCGTCCTCCTGGCGCCAGATATTACGAGCTATAAAACATTTCATGTCGCTCTGATGCTAGTTCCAAGTTATTCAGAGATAGAGATAGATATAGACACTATTTGCTAGTCACATGACAGTTTACAATCATAACTGCGAATATAGATAAATAGCTTCTGCCAGCAGCTTCGCCCGCGTGTACTTAGAAAATGTATAGCCTCATTCAGTGATAAAGTAGTATTCTACTGGTGAAAGAATTTTTAAAATCGATCCCATAGTTTTTGAACCCATAATAGATAAGATGTCAGAGAGACGTATGCGCTGGTTCGGACATGCAATGAGAAGGGACGAAGAGTACCCAGTGAAGAAGGCTTTAGCAATCCCGGAAAAAAAAGGCAGAGGGCGCCCTCTAGCTTCGTGATGGACAACCGTATCCAAAAATCTGGAAAGAACTCAGCTGGACGCACAGACAACCCAGGATAGACTATCCTGGCACCTAAAGACGAGGGGACTGAGGGGAGCCGAACCCGAATGAAGGGATAAGGCAGGATAGAATAGGTCCCGTAGTTTTTGAGCTCACAAAACACAAAAATTCAAATCTCTTTAAAATATTAGTTGAGATTGGCGTAATTATGATGATGCGAAGTTTTCTTTTCCATCCCCATTTTATTGATCGACAATTCGCGAAACCAATGTCGGTGTATTTCGCAATCGCTTTTTTTTAAACACATAAATATTTTAAATGAATATGTTCATATTAGGGTAAGACGCCCCATTATCATAGCCGTATAGATTGAAATCCAATAAGCAATTAGAATAAAGTGGTCCTTGTCAATGTTAAAATATTCTTGTCAAAGACAGGGCCGACTTTCTGAATGACGTCAACAATGCCTTTGACAATCCGTACTGTACAGACCTATGCCATGTCTCAGCGCTTATCTGGGAGTAAATGGAACAAAATAATGACGTTCACCATCCCACGTAAGTCGGATAAGTTGGCAGAGAAATGGATATAGAGATAACGTTACGCCATGGATTGTAACGTGCAATTTGTTATCAATTTTATTGGTGTATCTTATACAATAGCTTGCATTATTAAAGTTATAACTACACTGCGCTGACGTGTGCTACACACGCCGATCGGGGTGCGTCGGTCTCCATACATTTTATATGGAAACTAGACTTGTAGAGCTACACTTCATCCACGCCACGCGACTTCGTTCTACGGTCAAATCAGACGTGTTACACGTGTGCGTGTGTGTGTCCTTCCAGGTTCTTTTGTTATAGGTGTTATCCCAAAACGAAATTTATAAAAATCTCGTGGCACATTATTAATTATCGAACTCCTTCGAAACTGTTTGACAGATTTTTATGACATATTTTGTGTACATTTTTTAAGTCTGAGAATAGGGTTTGTCATTTTTTACCCTTCTACGAGTCCTACACCCACCCCGCATGTTTACTTTGATAATAATTTATAAGTCAGAACCAGACAGAATAAAACTTTCCGGGTCGGCTAGTAATAAGGCAATACGTGACTTGCTTCCTACTTGCTCTCTAGGTTCTTTTATTTTTTGTGTTACCCCAAAAACATCTTACTTATACAAGCATTGCTACATTGTGGATATCTTAAAACCAACACAATGTTTGTCACCTAAACAACATACATAAAACGAGTTTCGATGGCACACTCAAAATGTAGATACGATCCAAATTAAAATCAACGAGCAGTCGTCGTGGCAACATGATACATACATAAGTAATAGTGGATGGGGGTCATGGATAACGAAGAAAATGGAGTGCTCACACACTTTATGAGAGCTGTGGAGTATACCCGACCCTCTGAATACAGCAGATGTTTAAATTATGCTTTGCGTTTTATTATTTACCGATGCAGTAGCGTGTTCGCATCGATACAGTCGCGACGCTTGCGAAACGCGCGACAGTATCGTTACAAAAAGTCGCCGTGGGTGAGGTCCCTAAGGCGACCAATACACGGTCATGCATGCGTCAATCAATTCCATCAATCATGAATCAAATCATGAAATCGCATTTTAGTCAATCAAAACTTTGACTGTGGCAAAACTGAAAGCAAAACCTACCGTGTAATGTTCGCCTAAGTTGAGTTGCAATTTCGGGTTTAAAAAAAATCGTTTAGTCGTGTTTTGCTCCAAGTTATCACTCAGTTAAGTTATTCCTCCTTGTTAGCGAGTATTACTAAACAGGTTATTTTCTATGCATGTTATTAGTGAAATTATCCGCTGCCATGTCCCATGCTTGCTCGCAAGTCGTGAGCGCGAATCTGCTAAGTGGTGATTTTATTTACGCCGTAAACCGTCCAGTTTGTTTATGCTCATGATTATTTTTATTTTATTTTACTCGTTTTCCGTAAATTACGGCGGTGTAAACGTGGCTTATAGTTCTTTTATTGATTGTAGCTCGTTTTTACTTCTTTCTGTATTTCCTATCTTTGTTGTGTTCATTCAGAACCAATTAGTGTTATGGAATGACACACTGTTTTATATTAGTATGCGGATCATACCTACTAATATAAAACAGTCAACAATCTTCTAAATAATAATAATGCGGAATCAAGGTCACAGTCCTCAAAACTTGGGGCCATGGTTAATGCGAAAGGGCACCCCGGGGCCTTGGAACGAAGGCAAAGAAGGAACAGGAGTAGTTTTTAGTCAGTAAAAGTCTGACACGAGAGCGGGAGATGGCTTGGACCTAAAAAAAAATATCCCAAAGCTATTTCGGTGTCAAAATATTGTTGCTTTGTCTTTACTGGGAGTACTACTGCAGAAGCAGTTTCAATGCAGTAGCTTTGCAGTAAATGCGCCACATACACGCTAGTAGCAAAGCTTAGTCTGCCGCATTGTCGATTTTTGGATGCAGCACTGCAACTGGGGACATGCCATTTCATTGCGGCCACTTATCTTGCAATAGTGCGCCATATCCATACTTGTTTGTAAGTTTTATTACGTCTGTCTCTTTTGATAACGTCTTATTATATTTGGGTCAAAATCAAAAACATTTATTTTAATTAATCTATTCACTGGCACTTTTGAATTATCAAGAAGGCAGTCAGCTAAAATATTAGTAATTGCACATTTCAAAGCCTAGATTTTTTTTTTTTAATTCAGATAAACTAGTGCTTGACTGCGATCCCACCTGATGGTAAGTAGCGATGCAACCTAGATTTATATGGAGAAGAATGTGCAAGAATTTCCATGGACAGTCTTTTAAATTACAAGTACATATCTCGGTTACTTATTTCTTTCACAGTGTTATTATGTGAGAACATAACAATAAAGTAAAAAAAAAAAACGAAAGACAAGAAGCCACTGGCAGCTAAGATATGAACGGTCTCAACTGATAGTGCCCATTCACGAGTGAAAAGTACCCCATAAAGTCATTAAGGTAATGAGCTGATCTAAAATTCTGCTTTACATAATTAAAGCGATCTAGTTCAACCTTGATTATGTCATAGACTGTTTGTATTATTTAAATGACTAAAGTTTCCATTAGGTGATTAATGGCTTTTAATCAAGTTAATGCTATTGTGAGAAGGTGTGTTGGTTTCAAAGTGATTTTTTTCTGTGTATAGTCAAATCGTGGTTATATTTTTTTTTTTTCATTGATGTAGTGCTTGACTGCAATCCCACCTGATGGTAAGCAGTGAAACAATCTTGATGATGAAGCGCACTAGTTTATTAAGATCCTATTTACTGTATGTAGCCTTGAAGACACCTACATTATAATAGGACGACAAAACCGCAACAGGCAAATTGTTCCAGTCCTTCGATGTACACGGTATAAATGATGAGGCGAAACGCTTAGTCTGGACCGTAGAGGTGTTAACAACGTAGGGATGGACACTCGCCGTCCTAAAAAGGCCGCCTTCGCAGGAGGTGACCGCCTCCCATTCTTTTTCATCCTGTACCATGATCTGAATCAGGCCCGGACGCGAGAGATCCTCTCCCCGATCTCCACAAGGACACGGCGTTACTTCGTCCAAGCGGGACAGATTTCCACCGTTTGCTCCACTGTATCCTCCGGTGGTATTTGATAATCAAGTTTGCGTTTTCTTAGGCCACAGGACCTAAGCCACGGGAAAATCCTAGCTTGTAATACATTTCCGTCACGTTCTGAAATGACCTCACACGCTCAGGATACAACCGTTCTAAATAGCTGGGGTAAAATCTAGGGCAGTCGATCAAAATGAGAATTAAATCAGCAATAACGAGGCTATAGAACCATGATGAGTGTCTAGCGTATTGAACGATTGAACGTGTACAGTCATTCAATTTGATTGTTATCGCTAACACGTGCTTCTTACGATGGTTTCCTAGCGCTGCGGAGCTGGCATCTATTATTATAAATTGTGTTGTGGAGTTATGACAAACACGAGACTTGATATACGTGCCGGCTGATAGTGAAACATCAAGGCTATTGATTTAATTGAATTGATAAGTGTAATAGGCAACCGAAATTTGAAGTACATGTGCACGAACTACACTCACCGGCACGGAATCTTGGCCAAGCGCGTATTTCGCGATAACAAGAGCTTTAAGTGTTTCCTATGATTATTTACTATGAAGGTTGGTCTAAAAAATGTTTACCTTTAGTTCAAGAGGGTAATTTATCATGTTTGAGTGCAATATGACGTTATTTTTAAGTTTTAGTTGAACCCGGTCATCTGAGCGACTAAGTTGCTGTTTTAAATTTGTGTTTTATGAAAGTTTATTGTTAGGTTATTCAATTATTGTGATATCGTACTGTTACTTCAATAACTAAAGGTGATTTAATTCCAATAAAAATGCCATTAACACCATCACAGGTTGCACAAGCTGTAGCATTGATCGAACAAGGGCTGACACAGCGAGAAGTTGCTGTTATACTGAATGTACCACGTTCATCGATGCAGTATGCGCTGAAACGATACCAGGAGACAGGCCGCTACTCCCGCAGACCAGGCAGCGGAGGCGTCAGATGCACATCAGCCCGGGATGACCGCTTTATTGTCCTGAAAATTTTGAGAAACCGCTACCTCACCGCTGTTGAGATACGCCAGCGACTCCAGTTCTTAAGAGGTGTCAATGTTAGTAAACGTACAGTGAGAAGACGAATGGAGGAAGTGAATTTACAAGCTCGTAGACCAGCACGCGGCCCAGAACTTCTCAGAAGTCACCGAGTAGCTCGACTTCGATTCGCACGAGAACACGTCAACTGGACCCATGAGCAGTGGGCTCGAGTACTGTTCACAGATGAGTGTCGAATCGCTTTACGAGCTCCAGATGGTCAGGAGCGAGTGTGGAGAAGAAGAGGAGAGCGGTTTTTACCCATTACCACCACACAAACTGTTAGTTTTCATGGAGGCTCTATAACGGTTTGGGGAGGAATAAGTTCCGATGCACGTACGGAGTTAGTTATCGTCGATAACCGATTAACGGCAACACGATACATCGAGGAGATTCTTCAGGAACACGTGTTACCATATTCAGGGTTTATTGGATTTGACGAATTCCTCCTAATGCACGATAACGCGCGCCCACACGTTGCACATTGCGTGGAGGAATACCTTACAGAGGTTGGTATTCAAAAATTGCAGTGGCCAGCTCGTAGTCCAGACTTAAATCCAATAGAGCATATCTGGGACAAGCTTAAAAGAAAAATAAAGTCCTCCTCCAACCCGCCTGAAACTCTGAATCAGCATCGAAATGCAGCACTGACCGCTTGGGAAAGCATACCATAAGTTGAGATCAGAAACATCATCCAAAGTATGCCAGAACGAATGCAAGCTGTTATCGGGGCTAGGGGAGGAAACACCCGATATTAAAATGCAAACACAACGAAGACTTTTTGGTTATTTTTCATTTTGTGTTCTTTTTAAATTGACAGTGTTAAAACCAATATTTTTGTGAAACTGCTTATTTTTTTTAAAGATTACTGCTGTGCATCATTTTTTCAATAACTGAGTTACAAAACCATAAAAAAACGCGATTTAGTGCATAAACCCATAATATAGTGAAAATTAAATATTTAAATAGAAATTATCGGCAAGTTATTGGTGGCCAAGTTTCCGTGCCGGTGAGTGTAGAATATTCTTAGGAGGATTGTTGATAGAAAAACTGATGTAAAGACTCTTCTTCGTCAAGTGTTGGAATATAACAAAAACAAATCCATCCTGCTTCAACACTATGGTCTTTCTCTTTTTAAGCAATAAATATTATATTTAATGGATAGAGTCCCCGTGACCACTTGACTGAAATCCCTAGTATGGTTACAGTTACTGTATTCCACTAGCCTTGCTTAGGAGCACACGTCTCACATGATGTTGCTGAAACGCACCTTCCCAATATAAAGATAAGGATAATAAACAGTTATTATTGAAATCCTTAAAATGAAGTGTCTCTTTGTTAACCTAATAACCTTAACATCAAGCCCTTATACCATATTACTTGGGGTCGGTGCAACACGTTTTTTTTTTCATTCCGTCCTGTCACCCGTCACACTATCACTAACTCTATCACTCCTCACACAATCCATCCATCTTTTCTTTGGCCTCTCTCTTCATCTCCACCCATCCACATGTATACTCAAAACTTTTTTAGTAACATGCGTTTCATCCCTCCTCTTTACATGGCCATACCAACACAAACGATTCCCCTTCAACTTTTTAGTAACTACCGCCACTTTCATACTTCCTGTAATCATTTTTCACTTTATCCATTCTCGTCACACCGCACATCCATCTCAACATCAAATTATGAGGAAATTAACTATTTAGTTCAATTAAATTTATTCTTTTTCTAAAGTGAACCACTGGTGATCACTCAAAAGTCGAAATTAAATTGTGCTTGTTAATATACTTCTGTGTATATTTTCCCATCTTCAAAAGGCAAACAAAATATTGATCACACTGATACCCCAAGCCTGTTTATCAAGCTGATAAGTAATCCGTCTAAATACACGTGCGTCGGATAAGTACGGCCACATGAAATCATTTGCTGGCAGCGTTGAACTTGACCGGCTCTAGACCTTCGGCGCAAGGTGACCAGGCCATTCTAATGTAAATAGAAGATCTGAGACGTTGATAATGGACTCTAGAGTTTGTTTAGAACTTGGGATTTGTAAATGGATTGAAGCTTGCGTGGTTTTCAAGGGATCTTAGTGCCTGTATTTTTTATCTGACAGTTCTCTGTCGTGTAAATTCTGAACAAAACGTTCCTAAAAAATGTCCTTAGTAACAGTATATTCTTTATTATGACCCCGACGTAAATCATTTCCGATACCGGTTTTTGTATGGAAATAAATTACCATGTATTCAGGAATTCAAATAACAGATTTAAGAAAAAAAGGATTCAGTCAATCTTTTTTTTTATGAAAATTTAATAGGTCAAATTCTACTATCGATCATTGCTTTGCTTAATCATTATTTGATTTCTTACATGAATTAATTAACTAGCCTATTCTACTTTGGCTGTGCACATAATAAATTTGAAGGAGAAGCGTTTAGTGTCTCTTTGCTATTTTTATTGAAAATATATCCAACGTAAATAGATATTCTGTATACATGTATTTTAACTGTTGAGACAGCTCTTTTCATGGTTAATTGCACACTCATTGTATTTTATCTTAGCGATACAATAGATAATTATTTCAGTTTTGTTTGAGATGATTGGGGATTAGTAAAAAACAATAAAATACAGCCATAGAAAAAAAAAAACTGTTGTGAGGTAAATAAATTATCGGCAAAAACATGATCGTGTGGTGATGGTGTACCAACTCGGCACAATGAACTCCTATAGGTACTTGGAGTGGTTTTTTTTGTGTGCAGAAAAAGTTGTATGGTATAATTTTTATAAGAAAGCCCAGGGAAGCATAGCAGAACTGACAGGCCTGTACTGAGCAGTGGGTGGAACAAGACCTACAACGATGATCTTAATGATAGCATTTTTTTGGGACTTCGTCAGTACTGATCTTCTCTCGTGTACGAGCAAACCCGTACATAGCAATTGTTTAATTTTTATGCACATTTTTAACGCACTGCAAAGGAATAAAAAACTAAATTTGGGAGTAAGCATTCAGCTCATTCGCGCCACTGTTTTCGGGAGCGTTCCATTCAATAAATTAATATAACCTCCAGTACATTTTTGGTCCTTCGAGCCGGATACGCGCCATAATTTTGCATCATACTTCTATTCCACAAATGGTTAGGTAAAAGACAAAAAGTTGAAAATAGTGAGTCATTTAGTGAGGTGAGTGGATGGATGAACAGTGCAGGGTACGTCGGACCTGCGAACGAGCTGCGTTTGAAATAGTTACCGTCGCCTTAGAACCTTATGTAACTTAAGGGCATAGGTGGGTTTTAGTCAGTAAAAGTCTGACGCTCTCTTCTGCGCTACACAGGACGGAAGGAATTATTTCCCACATAACAAAAAAAAAGTTCCGTCAAAAACACCCAGTAAATTGCAACTACCGAAATAAACATTACGAAACATATTTTGTTATTTTATAATGTTCAAGTGACTTTCAACCTTAAGGTTCAATTCAGTTCTTAAACTAAACATTACACCGCGTATATTACCAGTACAGTTGATAAAGTATGAAATCTATTAACAGACGTCTTACCGGGTTATCACATGCTATCGGACCGCGATCACAAAACACATTTCTACTCGATTGTTATTCCAAGCCATCGATAAGCAGATGGTACATTGTTTTGTTGACATTTCGAATAGATAGAATTAGAATACATTGCATGCTTTTCATACGTGGAATGTTTTGAGAATGGGGTAGTTAGTAGTTTGTAACACCTGTCTTTGCTTACTGTTTGTGGTGACTGGTGAGTGTGTAAAACAAAGTAGCGTAATAACATATCATTACGTCTGCACTCTTGAAGGGCAAGGAGAGATGTGTGTTTATTACAGTTAGGGTTGGCAACCTTACTCTTAACATGAGTATTGTAGGTACTCTATTTTGCGGTACTTCTACATATAAAGAGGTAAAGTTTTTTTTGTTTGTAGGAAGTAATCTCTGAAAGTACAGGTCCGATTGCAAAAAAATTTGCACCTATAGAAAGCTGCTTTATTCCTGAGTGACATAGGCTATATTATATGTAAGTACATGCGCGAATCCGCATGCACAAGCTAGTTATTTGTAATCTACGAATGCAATAGATTCTATTTGACTCTAATTTCTAACTAAACGGAACGAAATCATACCATTTCGATAGTTTTTCACTACAGAGTCTTCTTGTAAAGTTGCGGTAAATGAGAACTAGTAACCATGGTTTCATTAAAACTGTTCACTAATCTTACAATTATTTTAAATCAACGGCTTGTTTCTTTTGCAAAAGTAAAACAATTCAGGTTACTCTTTTTCTAACAATGTAATCTTGTTTTCATCCTTATCAGATCAGATAATAATATACTCCATTTCTTCTTAAAAATAGTTAAAGATTCTATTGTGATGTTTCTCATAAGACTGACCAACTTAAATGGGACTGAGTAGGATATGTCTGCCGCAAACTCTAAAAACAGCTAAAGTAGCATAAAATTGCTGCTCTGAGACAGTGAGACGGGGTCAGACCACGAAGGATATGGTTCGACGAACTAGACAGATTTCGCCAGAACTGGAAAGAGGAAGCGCAGGCCTGCGAAGGATGGAAAGAGTGGACGGAAGCCTTTGGCCAGGAGTGGAACAGAATAGGCTAATAATAAAAATAATAATAATATAATATTCCACAACTATCACACAACGCCATCTAGTCCCAAGCTAAGCAGAGTTTGTGTTATGGGTACTAGACAACTGATAAACATATTTATATATTTTTAAATACATACATATAATAGATTAATTTACACCCAGACAAAGAACAAATGATCATGCTCATCACACAAACATTTGTCCTGGGTGGGAATCGAACCCACGACCTCCGGCATAGCGTATCCGGTATAGTATCGGATTCAGAAAAGGATGGACTTGCAACAGAGTGCTCTTGACATAAATAGTATCTAATAATCTCTACGTCGTAAAAACTGGTGTTTCAATAATTCTATGCAACTTGATTTAGCCAATTCCAAGAATATGATTCTTGATATTTAAAGATTTTTCCTTATTTTGGTGTTACAACTGTAGGCGTAGTTTGTTATGGAGTTGTCGTAAAATCATCATAACAACATTCATTGTTTTTATTGAATTGGATAACAAGTCTCAATTCTATGCGTGGCTGGCACTAGCCAAGGCACTTATTAAACATTAGAAGCTAGTGCACTATATCAACTTCTTATTTTTTTGTCTCATATTTTGGTTACATTGATATAAAATGAACGAGATCTCAGACGCTTCAATTTATAGGCCGTCACTCCGATTTTTTTATTGTTGATAGATTCGCGTTTGACCACTATCTCAGCAGATGGAAAGCAAAGATGGAGTTTGCTTTTCTAGAACTTGACTTAAATACTCCAGGTAGCTATCACGAAACACAGGCTTGCAGGGACTTCCATTCAAGTTCTTTACCCAATGAATGTGTGCCCAACTTCCCAATACAGGTTTTGTGCGTATGGGTGGGATGGCCCATCGCCGTATGTCTAAGAAAGAAATAAAATCTTTTTATTTCGCGGAAAAGACGCAAAAGCACGCGACTGGAAGCTTGATGATGTAACGGACTTGAGGGGAAAAAATAAGTAACAAAATAAAACAACCAACTAGTCAAAATGTAAAGATGTAAAGATAACTAATCTACTTAACAGGTCTTATCACAATAATTGCTTTTTCTCGATAAGCTATGATTTAACAAAGATAACGGTGTAGATACCAAACTGATTGCCACTTCAAATACAAATATACTACTCTTATCACCTATATGATAATGTTGCCATTAATATTAACAAAGATCTTATCAGAAAAATGGGTTTCTGTCTGTAGGACAATGGAAATGCAATTTATCACAATTTGTATGACATTCAAAATGGTTATTAATAGTACTGAAAGTCGTTTCTGTTTGATGAACAAAACAAAGTTTCATTGATAGTATTTTTTGCATAAAGATGTAATTTTTGTTACTTAAACGCTAAAGACAATTTTTTAAATGCAGATGATTAAAAAAGTCAACAATTGAGGACTACCAAATTTTTATTAGAAGCGACAAGAAATACCTATGTAATAATTATGTCCATGGAGTTTCTTGCACGTCGTTCTTCCCCATAGAAATTACGATGGAACTTGCAATTTAGCTTCACTTTTTTTTTACCGACTGGCATTCTGATAATTTAAAAGTGCCTATAAGCGCTTCTGATTTCTTAAAACATAATTGTCAATGCTTGTATTTTGAGCCTGCTTACAACTTATGTTCTTCCAACTTCACCTCCATTCTTTATTTTTTGTTACTTTATGGAACAATACTCAAACCAGAAATCCTTTGCAGCCGTCCAAACAAACAAACAAATAAATATTACATCCAGTTCCAGACTGTTAACAAAACTACAATAGAAACTAGCAGAAACATTGAAAAATCGTCCATCCTTTGCTCTCAAACTCAGCATTATAGAACTTCCTACACGATAGAAAGAGATGGCACGTCTTAGTGACCTTTCCGTGACTCATACGTCCGTTTGAACTTGCCCCTAGACCTTCGCTGTGACCTTGGAGTGAGATGATGACGTCATTTTGCGTGTGACGTCACTCACCTGTGACGTCATTCATCTGTGACGTAGCTTCTTATATAGTTTAGCAGATGTTAGCTTGACGTTTTGATTGTGGAATGTAAACGGAGATTTTTTTAACCGACTTCGAAAAGGAGAAGGTTCTATTTTCGGCTGAATGTATGTATTTGTTTTTAAACAATGAACGTGAATTTTGCATGTGTAATTTTTTAATCATGCATCTGCATCCATACAACTTTGTCATGAATTTTAATATGATATTAGGATGAATAAAACTTAAACAAGAATTAAGTACTTACTAAACGTTTACAACCGGATGAAGTAAGTGCTTTGTGGTCGGACATCAATGCGCCATCCGCATTTCCGCAGTTCCGCATTGCAGTATCATAGTGTTTATAAATATGTAGTGGAGCTTCCATTCATTTGATCTGACACGATGCACGATTTAACACCACATACAAATAATTTTGTTAAAACGGTTAAATTTGATACTAAACTAAAATGAGTCGTCACTATCTTTTTTTTTTTTTTCATTTTATTGAAAAGAGCAGGATAGGATAGTTATCATGCCGTTTTTGGGGTAGGAAATCATTAAAAAAACATCCCTAGCTGTAAGTAGAGAGAGAGTGTCAGATTTTTACCGGCTAAAACCCTTCAGTTGCCCTTTGTGTTCCAGGGTTATGTCAACTCTTCCAAACAAGCCCACTACTCTGGCAAGATCATCATCTTCCTGCCTTTATCCCATGTTATTTGGGCTCGACACGTTTTTGTCTTTCATTTACTTCATTACGTCATCATCATCATCATTTCAGCCGACAGACGTCCACTGTTAGCCATAGGCCTCCCCTAACTGTCGCTATTCTCACTATGATGGACGGTCCTGTGCGTCTCGCATCCATCGATTCTTCGTTATGTATGCCTTCTTTATCCTAGCAGCTACATGCGGTTGCATTGTAACCAGAAGTCGTGAGAGGAAGCCTTTGATCAGAACTGAAACAGGATGACAGCAGCTATTCTACTAAGCGGGCTTCAGTCAATCTGCTTAACCGTTTCCCTATTATCTTGGCTCGACTTTTAGCCTCTCGGACACCGATTGCTACCAGACTAACTTGATACAGCTGAATACCAGTATTTTATACAACACTAGCTTGTGCCCGCGCAGCTTCGCTCCCGCTCTTCCCTGCTCCACCCTACTGTACCTTACTCTACCCTACTATACCCTACTCTACCCTTCTCGACCCTACTATACCCTACACTATCCTAATTTTCATTTTTTTTTCTATAAGAACCTCCTTACATTAACGAACACAACAAAAAAAGAATTTGCGAAATCGGTCCAGCCGTTCACGCGTGATGGCGTGACCAAGGAAATAGGGATTCATTTTTATTTATATAGATATAAATAAATTATTTTTAGTATATCCGAAACTTGAATATAGTTGGTTCAGAATCAGTAACTGAATGGATACCAATAGATTTTACACCATGTTATATTTTTTCCCAAAAATATTTAAAAAGGTCACAAGTTGGACACAATCGACACTAAGTACAACACAGGTCATAACGGGTGTTAGGCGCCAGCAAACAGCTGGTTGCAAGTGCAAAACAAACCCTCAGTCGCCTGGATGGCTCGGTGACTATGTATTTTTACTGACATAACAAGCTAATAACTTTGTGATTTTTCATAACATAGTTTTGAAATTTTCTAGAAAGATTCTTTACAAAAAAATACTAGACAGGTGTTTCAGGTTTCACATGCTAAAAATAATGGCTGCCTATATCCGATCCTTATTTAGCTTAGATAGCATAAGCACATAGCATAATCAGCATTATAATGTTCCTACTGCTGCTCAAGCCTCCTGTCTAGGAGAGGGAGTGGACTGTATCACCGCGCAGGCCCAGTGCGGGTTGATGGAGGTCTCATGTTTTCGAATGTTTAGTTGTAGGACACGTCGGTTTCCTGACGATGCTTTCCTTCACCGTTTGGAGAGCAGTGGTGATGAAATAAATTACATATAGTAATGCGCCTGGATGTTTGAATAAGATTTCTCCTAATTGATCCTTCAATCCTAATTGCCTTCTTGCATAGTACTTATCCATTATGTTTCTCGTTGCAGATTTTGCAGTAACCACGGCAACAAATGTCCCCGGCCAGGAGACGTGCCTGCCGCGCTGATGTGCGTCGCCGAAGCTATGATGCCAAGACTTATACTGCGTCTGCTGCAACACTTCAGAGAGAACAGGTAAATAATATATCATTAACTAGTCACCCCGTCCAACAGGATATTTTAATGAAAACGACAGAAAACCGCCTCTGATGGTCTGGTCATGTCAGGAGGACAGGCGAGAACCATGTCGCAAAACTTGCACTAAACCCGCCAGTATAAAAGAAAGGCAGATTTCGCTCGCTATTGACATTGGTCACGAATCGCGAGAGTCCTCAAATTAGCCTATTTGCCAGAGCCGGCAATCCAGGATAGAATATCCTGGCACCGATTAGTAAGACTTAACGACCCCAAACAATGGGAACAGGAGTGGACAAAGAAGAAGAAGAAGAGACCCGTCTAGGAGGACCACTAAGGCAAACGGATTCAGATAGTGGCATCTTATTTAAACTGTCGGCGTTTGTCTTTTAAACTTGCTATAAAGGACTTTATACTCTTAAGTTTTAAGACAATACAAATACTGACTGGTAGGAGTCCCGCCCCTATATACCTTTGAAATCATAACACTGGTTTAAAAGAGTATGAATTGGGATTCTTATAATCCTAGCCTGTAGTTAGCAAACTTAAAGGCTATTTCCCCAAATCTTGGCTAAAGAAGATGGCGGCTGTTGTAGATATTGGCCCTATAGAATGCTAAATAAAATTACGGAATAGTTAATTAGTTGGCCCGTTTAAGTCCCACTGCTAGGCGAAGGCCTCCCTCTCCCTTTTCCACACACGTCTGTCCTCGGCCATCGCGGGCCAGTCTCTTCAGTAGTTTTCCAGCTTATCTCTCTGCCTTCGCCTTGGTCTGCCGCGATGTCGCCTTGCGTTTAATGGGACCCTATAAGTGGCTCTTTTAGCCCACAGTTCATCCGACATGCGGCAGACATGTCCGGTGGTAAGTCCCCTCTTTGAGGCGTGGCTGGAAAGACCTCAGGGCGTCCTTACTTTCCGCATGACGCAGATCATCCCACTTTAGAGTGACAGCTTTTTGGGTAACGGAATAATAAACTGATTTTAAAGTTTATTTAATCTAATAGAAGCAATTCCAATAATCGGCTCAACTGCCACGAATTTAACCGATCTAGTGATTTACGAAGCCACACTTTTGTTTCTAAGGTTTCCCGCGGCAACCGTGTCAAGTATTTTTAGTTCGTTACGTTCAACATTCAGACGTAACCTAGAACTGGATTTATGACGGTAAATAGGTCACGCCTTAAGCAGTTAGGTCGAGACAATTACTTCACGTGAGTGAGCATACGTTGAGCATTAATGTTCATGATAAGAAAATGGACAACTATCCTTGGATAAAAATGGATCACTATATTTGAATAGCCCGAAATCATCTATCGGGCAGATTTCCTCCAGACATAACACTTGTCTGGTCGGGAGATCCTCTTTTTTCAACGGAGGTTTGCGGGACTTTACTCTCTTTTCCGCTAAACATATTATAAAAAACAAGTTGCCGCCATGCCGCCAGCAGCTTTGCCCCCGTGATAGTAGGAAATTATCCCAAGGAAATTCCCGGGATAAAAAATAATCTATGTTTTCCAAGGCATGGTCTACTCGTGTACTAAGTTTCATCTAAATCCGTTCAAGCGTTCGAGGGTGAAGTAATAACAAACAATATAATAATATCAGTGTAATTGCCTCCACCGTGTATGTCTACTCGCAAAAATCTCGAAAACTACTGAACGAATTATATACAGTTTTCACCAATACACAAAGTGATACATGAGGAAGGTTTAGTTATAAAATACATGCATATTATAGTGGAGAAAATGCGAGAATATTTAACACCCGTGCACAACTGGTGCGGGTCGATGACACGGTGTTGCTTAGCATAATCTTAAAGCCCATTTCCTCTTTGAGAAAACTGAATAAATAATGTTTCGTTCTTATATGAGGTAGGTAGTAAACCTTGTTTCTATCAACCTTGAATCACATTTGTTTAATACATATGTCAAAAGGACGTTAGCTGCTCTACTTTCAGCTTCCCTATCCATTTCACCGAACAGTTCTGAACCAGCATTTCCCCTTGACCTTCACACGCTATCTATTTCCCGGCGATCGTTGTATACTTCACATACTATCTTACAATAGCTACTCAGCTAATCTTAACGGCTTTCTCTCAACAAGCGAGGCGGGTTTTGATGATACTTGAGTGTTATACAGTCCTCTTGACTTGTTGGAACGTTGGATGCTTATCACCTAAGGGTTCACGGAATTAGAGCACATGTTTTTAGAATAAAGAAGATCTACGGAAGTTAAGGTTTTGATACACTAAGGCCTAAGTCTCCTCATGTCTACTACCGTATCGTAATACAGCCTTTACAGTCTTTGTTTATCGTGTGAAAATACTCGTCTTCCTCTAGCGTCTAATAACAATATCCGGGACAAATACTGATTAAAACAACGGAGTTGGTCCTGTCCTGTCCGTACATACAAAAGGATATTGCAATATCAAAGGGAAATGATGAGAAGAAGTAGAAGACAAACATTTATTTGTGACTCGTACAGGACAAACGACAATAAAATAAAAAGTGACTAATCTATGAATAACTTAATATAAAAAAAATAACATTAAAAAGATAGAAATAAGACCTGTGTGAGGTCAAAAACGCTCTTATCTTAAAATTCAGCACTACACTGCGATATTTTAATTTACAATAACGTACCATTTTAAAATTTTCAAAATTGTCTCAGAGTCGAATCGATTTTTAACCAAACATTATTGTTACTTCCCAGTTGCGGCACACAAACCACGTCAGATAGCTACAGGATCACGGTGCAGGAGTGCGAGGGCTACGTCAAGATGCTGATGGAGTTCAACAACATGGGGGACCTCATGCGCTCCGCGATGACCAAGGCTCTCATTAACCCACAGGTAAGGACTAAAAGCTTTAAGAACTTCTCTGTCTTTAGAGCCTTAGGGTGCAAACATAAAGATACAGGTTTATCGGTCCCAATATGTCGGTACAGATAGGTACCGGTCAAACCATATATTATAGAAACAGGTAAATGTGTAAAACACTACACTAGCCGACGCTTATTTCCGTAAGACTTGGGAGAATTATACCAGCACCGATCGGTACCGACCCGCACAGACTCCCCTACACCAATAACCTGTTTCTTTACGTTTGCACCCTTACGGTCGACGCACACGGGCCACACGCGACAGCCACAAACGCCACCACGAAAAGTTAGATGCGGCCAGAAAGGTGGCTGAAGCGTGCGACAGCCACTGGTGGCCTGTGGCTGCTGCTTTTTTAACCCATGTTGGCGGCGTTTAGCGTCGGTGCTGGCCGTAAGAAGCGACAAGCGGCGATTTGTAGCGTGTAGCGACCTCCGGCTACAACCGTATGTGTCGAGTCAAAAATTAGAAAAAAAAACCAGATTACTCAACAGTGGGAATGTATATGTGTCTGTATAGGCTGACTATGTAACTTCTGAAAGGTCTTGATCAAAAATATGGTCCAAAAATAAAAATTGCGCCAGGTTCCTAGAGCCTAGCATAGTCGGCCTTATAATTTATCTCACTGTTTTGACTCAGGCCTCTTCTCTAGGAATGGGAATGGTCCATAATCTACCACGCGGGCCCATTGCGGGTTGGTGAATATCATGTCTTCGAATTTTTGATTCTAGGACGTGCCGGTTTCCTCATAATCTTTTCCTGCAGGAAAAAAAAGCGCCATGGTTTAACCATTTTAACTAACTTTTTTCTCTGTTTCTCCGATCCAGATGTACCGCAACCTGGTGGAGCCTCCATTCCCAGACACGGAGTACGGCTGCTACATGGCCGAGTCCAACAAGATGTACGAGAAAGCGCTCGAGATGTTTCCTGCGCCTGAACCGCCCGACGAGTAAGTTACACTACAATTGCTTTAGGATGGTACCGATCAGGTGACAGATGACGGAGTCATACGTATTTACGTCCTGCTGTCATCATGCTATGTTAAAATGACCTTAATTGCTGCAGATTAGTTCTTGTAAAGATAGTTTTTGTGACGAGAATGGATAATAATATTAGAGAAAGTTTGAAAGTGCATTTGACGCCTCAGCTGTATTATTAACTTTTAATCATTCAATAAACTCCTCTCGCCCTGGGTAAAGCGAGAGGGAGTGTTAGACTTACTGACTAAAACCCACCGGTGTTCCTCCAGTTGCCTTTACGTTCCAGGACTATAACTCTTGAACAATCCCGCAGCGCTGGCAGGCATCTGCTCTTTTTTTTTTTATCTGTTATAAACTAGTACTTGACTGCGATCCCGCCTGATGGTAAGCAGTGATGCAATCGTTGATGGTGAGGCGCACTAGTTTATTAAGAGGCTATTCACTCTAGCCTTGAAGACACCCAAATTATAATCGGACGGGAAGACCGCAGCAGGCAGACTGTTCCAGTCCTTCGAAGTACGCGGTATAAATGACGAGGCGAAACGCTTAGTCCGGACCGTAGATGTTTCAACAACGTATGGGTGGATACTCGCCGTGCGTCGGTTTGTCCGATGATAGAAATGATGATTCTAACAGATATCTTTTTGAGGTGTGCGTGAAATACAAAACGCCGTCGATCCAGGCTTGGCCCTATCGGACGGCGAGCTACTGATTATTGGCCGTCCACAAACCCGCTAATGTAGTAGCCCTTCTCCATATTTTTGTCACATATTAACCTATAGATATGTGCTTGGTCCAGATACCGGCACCTGCCAGCACTGGCGCCCCGCCTGCAGCACAACACGCTACTAGACGAGTTCATCTTCTGGACGTTCAAGTACGAGTTCCCGCAGAACGTGGTCTGCTTTCTGCTCAATATGCTGCCGGACCAGGACTATAAGGTAACCAAATACTTTAAGAAAGCCTAGCTGTAATAAATAGTAGTTTATGTGACTAGGGGATAAAGCAGTGTCTTTAAGTCGCGGGCGGCATGTTGAATTCCGAACGGAACGAAGGTTGCTTAATATTAATCCCGAACGATAGTGAGGGATTTATAAAATTAACTCCCGAGCATCGCGAGGGAGTTAATAAAGAAACCTGAGTGAAGTGAGGAATTCAACCGCCCAAGACAAAGACAGCTTTATCCCCGTGTTGCATACTCTACTTTTTAAACCATCTGTGAGATAACTATAAGACAATTTGGTCGACCAAATCATATACTAGAGAAATATAAGTATTACAGTCTGTCTAATAAGTTAAACGACTTGGGTAATTATCAGGATTTAATTAAATCTGATGTTGTCAACACGGGTTCAATAATCAAGGTTAATTAAGAGATAGAGATCATTGTTTACTAACAAAAGAACCTTATGAAAAGTATCGAATATAAGTATTTTTTAAATGATTAAATATTATACAAAATTCCCAAGTCGGTTGACTCATTAGACAGACTTTATACGAGTATTTACCAATGGTATTTACAAGTTCATCAAACAAACAAAATTCACTACTCCAAGATTCTATAGTTTAAATTTTTTATAACGCTCGCTCCCGTCAGTACGCACATTTATTCTATTTTCTTTTTTTTGTTAGTGGCCAGTTTGAATCATAGTGATTACATACTCTTTGGTTTGAAGTTCAAGTCAACTTGTTCGATGCTCCTACATTTTAATTCACAATGTTGACAATTTTTAATGTTCCAAATTCAAATCTCATTATTCCCTAGGGATCGGCTATACTGCATTATCTCCCTAGGGATAGAATGACTTGCTTTAAGTGAGGTTTGTATGACGTATAAAACGACATTATCGAGCAGGTGGTGTAAAAAAAAAATTACACCACCTGCTCGATAATGCCCTTTTATATGTCATACAAACAAGACTTAAAGCAAGTTATTCTATCCCTAGGGAGATAATGCAGTATGGGTGATCCCTAGGGAATAATGAAATTTGAATTTGAAACTGCAAAAATCGTCAACATAAGTGAATATTGTTACGTACGTGGGTAATCAAATGCCGATTTACTGACGAGAGAACTTTATTTACCACAAACAATAACAAATTAGTCCAGTCAACAATAATCCGAATCGCAATTAACACTAGAGTACCGTTACACTATCGCTTTAGTCGTTGATAAAAATCACTTCGAGTACTAGGGTAGTTCGCTCTTGATCGCAGTCGAAATCACAACTGACTCGCTTCCGGCCGGGGGCCCGTATTTATATGCGGAGCCAAGAAAATTCTAGATACCGACGTCCCCGGATCTATCCAGAATTCCAGAACAATTGAATCGCTTCTCGAAGTCATAAATCATTTTTATTTCTCGTAATAATAAAAGTCACGTTCATGCGAATTTCGACTCTATTGTTAACGTCGGAGAATATAAATTCCCTTACGGTTAGATGATACCTATTACTACATGTACCTTGGTAGGTAGGTACCTTGTGGATGTTTCGAGATTTTTCCAAGTCTGTCTAAGCAAAACTACTCTAGACCTTTCGAACAGTAATGCGTTTTAATTATTACGTGCCACTCGTTATTTTCTCGGAGATATGGCGTGTTCACGTTTAGTGGCGTAACAGTGCCCCCCTCTTAGTCATGCTCGTCCCGAGCATTATTAGATCCGTGATACGGCGCCAATCTATCCACATGAACAACCTTGGGTTTCCCTCTTAGCCCTTTCTTGATGCGGTAGGTCACGTCATTAATCCTTTTTAACACGGTGTACGGTCCTTCCCATCGAGCTTGGAGTTTCGGCGACTTCCCTTTCCGTCGAAGCGGGTTGTGGAGCCAGACCAGTGTACCTTCCTCAAATCCCTTGGCATTGGCATTACGGTCGTATCTAGTTTTCATTTTTACGCTGGTGTTCATGCTATTCTCACGAACTCGTTTATGCACTTCGTCCAATTGATCTTGAAGGTCACTTACGTAATCTGTAACTGGCTTAGTCTTGTCAAGTGGCACGCCAGTTATGGCATCGACCGGAAGTCTCATCTCTCTGCCGAAATTCACTCTTGCTGGGGTATGTCCCGTGCTATCATGCACTGCCGATCGGTAAGACATCAGAAATAGTGGAATATACCGGTCCCAGTCCTTCTGATGGTCATCGACAACCTTAGCCAGATGATTCTCCAGGGTTTGGTTAAATCTTTCCACCATTCCGTCCGACTGAGGATGCGCAGGTGTTGTGCGTGTCTTATAAATTCCCAGAAGAGTACACATTTCCTGGAACAGCGCAGATTCGAAGTTACGGCCTTGATCGGAATGGATTTCCAAAGGTGCGCCATACCGACATACTACTTCTTCGACCACCTTCTTCGCCACTGTCGTCGCTTCCTGATTGGGTATGGCGAAGACTTCAGGCCACTTTGTGAAATAGTCCTGGATCACCACTATGTACTTGTTTCCGTCATTTGTAACTGGAAAAGGTCCAGCGACGTCGATAGCGATGCGTTCCCATGGGGCTCCCACATTGTACAGCTGAAGCCTGCCCCTGCTCCTAGTCTGTGGTCCTTTCACAGATGCGCACGCTGTACATTTCCGACACCATTGCTCTATGTCATCTCTACAATTGAGCCAGTAATACCGCTGTCTCACTTTCAGTAGAGTTTTCTTGATGCCCAGGTGTCCTCCAGAAGCACCATCGTGTATTTCCTGTAGCAGGGGGACTACTTCACACCGTGGCACTATCACTTGTGTGGTCACCTCCTTGCCATCGTTCGATTCCCATTTCCTACAAAGCACATCATTTTCTAGGACTAAACTGTCCCACTGTGCCCAGTAGCTCTTAGTTACGGGACTGTGTGACGATACTTCACTCCACTGGGGCCTAGTTCCACTGCGCTTCCAGTCCAGTACAGGTCGAATATCGTCATCTTCTTCCTGGGACTTCTTGAAGTTGCCTTCAGCCCTAATTAAATTGACGCGTTCTCGGGCTTCATTCTGCTGGCAGTGTCTGCAGTCATCATTACATGGACGTCGCGACAGGGCGTCAGCATTGTTATGCCCTTTTCCACTGCGATGTTCTGTCACAAAGTTAAATTCCTGCAGCTGCTCGAGCCATCTTGCAACTTGGCCCTCAGGGTTTTTAAATTGTAGAAGCCATTTCAATGCAGCGTGATCCGTCCTCAACGTAAATTGTCTTCCTATGAGGTACTTGTGGAAATGCTGCAAGGTTTTAACCACAGCCAGCAGTTCTCGTCGAGTCACGCAGTAGTTCCTTTCCGACTTTGAAAGTGCCTTACTGAAGTAAGCGATTACGACCTGTCTGTCGCCCTGCACCTGTGACAACACTCCACCAATTCCCGTGTTGCTGGCATCGGTATCAACGACAAATCTTCCGTCTCTGCTCGGGTACCCCAGTATAGGCGCTTCACACAGCCGTTGCTTTAGCGCGTCGAATGCTGACTCACAGTCCTCGTCCCAGATAAAATCTCGTTTATCCTCAGTCAGCTGATGTAAAGGTTTTGCAATGTCCGAAAAATTTTTGACAAACCGCCTGTAGTATGTGCACAACCCTAGAAATGCACGTACTTCAGTTTTGTTCTTTGGAACCGGCCACTGTTGGACTGCTTTTATCTTCTCAGGGTCGGTTCTCACCCCGTCAGCGGAAATAACATGTCCTAGGTAGCTGACCTCCTTCTTGAACAGGGCACACTTCTTTGGGCTTAGTTTTAAGTTAGCCCCTCGTATCCTGGTGAACACTTTCTCCATATTCCTCAGGTTTTCCTTAAATGTGCGACCCATTATAATGACGTCATCCAAATATACCAGACAGACGTCACCAAGAAGGCCCACCATGACTCTCTCCATGAGGCGTTCAAACGTCGCTGGAGCGTTGCATAACCCAAAAGGCATGACGTTAAATTGCCACAGGCCGCTGCCAATACCCGTACTGAACGCTGTCTTTTCTTTATCTTTCTCGCTGATTTCCACTTGCCAGTAGCCACTTTTCAAATCAATGGTCGAAAACCACTTCATGCCACTGAGCATATCCAGCGTATCGTCTATCCTTGGTAAGGGATAACTGTCCTTCTTCGTCACATTATTCAGCATTCTGTAGTCCACGCAGAATCTGGTGCTGCCGTCCTTCTTCTTCACCAGAACGACTGGAGAAGACCATGGACTCGTAGAAGGCTCAATTATTCCATTATCAGCCATGTCCTTTACCATTTCTGCTACCTCAGATTCCTTAGCCCAGGGTATGCGGCGCGGTCTCTGTTTAATTGGTCTCGCATCACCTGTATCTATCTCATGCTTGACGAGACCTGTTCTCCCGCAGTCTTTTCCCGTGGCAAAGATATCTCGAAACCGTAGCAGAAATTCCTTGGCTTGCTGTAGTTCCGAAGTCGATAAGTTGCTCTTAGAATTTTCCAGAAGTTGCTGGATGTGATCAGTTTCGACTTTGGTCGTGTCTTGCTTTGCTGGAGATTTATTGATTTGACGGAGATACTGAACTTCTTCACATCTCCCAACAACACTGTTTTTCTTCAGTTGGACCTCTTCTTTCCCAAGGTTCACAATCCTTACTTTGGATTTCCCTTTTGTCATAACTAATGTCCTCGCGGTGATGATCTCCGGGTGCCGGCCAGTATCCTCTACCAAAACACATCTTGTTTGCCTGATTTTCTTGGGAAACTTTACTTCGACTAAGGTTTCTGTTCTCGGAGCCAGTGTGGTATTCTTTAAACAATAGAGGTTGCATGACTTAATTCCTCGCAGGAAGACTTCTTGATCTGGGAATTTTAATACTCCCCTGTCGATATCTAAAATACATCGGTTATTCCGCAAGAAGTCGAGACCCAGTATGCAATCGTCGGTAATATTCGCAATTAACGCAGGATGGATATACACTTGATCACCGATTTTGAACTGAATTTCTGTTTCACCGAGGACGGAGACTGGCTGGCCGGTCGCTGTCTGAAGTCGGCAGGATGGAGACTCTCTTTGCCACAAGATGGTGCGTTTCAGCAACTCAGGTCTTATAACAGTCCGTGACGCCCCCGTGTCAACGGTAAAATTGCAAGCGCGATGATTCAGCGTCCCTTCGATGATCAAACTATTTCCGTTGTGAACTTGATTGATGGTGATGGTTGGGGCCTTCAGTTGACCAGCCAGCACCCGCCCCGCGGTCCTGGCGACATTTAGTTTAACGACTCCTCGTTAACTTGAGTTCCGGAGTCCACACTTCCCCTCTTCCTCTTGGGGCAATCGGTACGAATGTGCCCTTTTTCTCCGCACCCGTAACACGTCGGAATATAGCGGGACTTTGCCGAAGAAGCAGCTATCACTTCTCGTTGACGTGGTTGCACTGACGGCGAGACCACCACTTCCCGAACTTTGTGCGTGCGTGAATCTTGTCGTACAGCTTCCACTTCCAAAGCGTGAGCCATCGCACTCTTTAGAGTTTGGTGGTGTCCGAGTCGCACCGTAGCCCTGACTTCAGGATCCCGTAGACCGTCGATGAAAGCTTGCACCAGATTTACTTCCACCATCTCTGGTGTCATCGACATGTACGCACGCCGGACCAGCCGTTCAACCTCGACTCCCCATTGCTGGAGGCTCTCGTTCGACCTCTGCGTTCTCTCGCGTAACTGCGCGCGGAAAACGTGCTCGAGGTGCTTGTCTCCATAACGAGTATCCAGTCCCTCCATGAGACGCTCCAATGTTCTGCCGTCCGCAGGGAGGTTCTCTAGGACCAGCAGAGCGTCCCCTCGTAGAGCCAAAGTTAATGCCGCGAAAGACTGTTCATCATCCCAGCGGTTCGTCTTAACCAATGTCTCGAATTGGTATTTGAATGCCGTCCAGGAAGACGTGCCATCAAAACGCGGCACATCAAATTTTGCGGCTGATGCACAGTGGGTGTGCGATGGTGAGCCAACAGCAAGAGGTTCGCGTGCTTCGAGCTTGACGATTTTTTTGTTGATGTCCAGCAGGCGATTTTCGTGGCCATCAATCCTTGTTTCGAGGCTATCAGCTCGGGCGGAAACTTCCTTGACCTCCAAGGTGAGATTCTTTACCTTCTCACCCAACGTGACGAGGCCGTGGTCGATTTTATCGAGGATCAGGTTCTGCTTAGCCTCCTGATCGCGGCGAGCGGCTTCCTGTTCGCGGCGAGCTTCTTCCTGGTTCGCTGCGATTAGGTCCTGAAGCTTACGCTGGTTGGCCTCCTGATCGCGGCGAGCGGCTTCCTGTTCGCGGCGAGCGGCTTCCTGTTCGCGGCGAGCTTCTTCCTGGTTCGCTGCGATTAGGTCCTGAAGCTTACGCTGGTTGGCCTCTTGTTCGCGGCGAGCGGCTTCCTGGTCGCGGCGAGCGGCTTCCTGGTCGCGGCGGACAGCTTCCATACTAGCTTGCATGGCGGCCAACACCGCAGCGAGGTTCAATTCCGAGGATGGTCCTGTTGGCGCCTCAGCAGCTTCTGTTGCTACCATACCAGCCTGATCTTCCTCCTCCATACGATGACGCGCAGCATCCATCTCCATTTGCCTTCTTGTTCGTGGTCGCTGTTCGTCGTCTCTCGGTGTTAATGGCATTTCACTTCTGACACCAGTTGTTACGTACGTGGGTAATCAAATGCCGATTTACTGACGAGAGAACTTTATTTACCACAAACAATAACAAATTAGTCCAGTCAACAATAATCCGAATCGCAATTAACACTAGAGTACCGTTACACTATCGCTTTAGTCGTTGATAAAAATCACTTCGAGTACTAGGGTAGTTCGCTCTTGATCGCAGTCGAAATCACAACTGACTCGCTTCCGGCCGGGGGCCCGTATTTATATGCGGAGCCAAGAAAATTCTAGATACCGACGTCCCCGGATCTATCCAGAATTCCAGAACAATTGAATCGCTTCTCGAAGTCATAAATCATTTTTATTTCTCGTAATAATAAAAGTCACGTTCATGCGAATTTCGACTCTATTGTTAACGTCGGAGAATATAAATTCCCTTACGGTTAGATGATACCTATTACTACATGTACCTTGGTAGGTAGGTACCTTGTGGATGTTTCGAGATTTTTCCAAGTCTGTCTAAGCAAAACTACTCTAGACCTTTCGAACAGTAATGCGTTTTAATTATTACGTGCCACTCGTTATTTTCTCGGAGATATGGCGTGTTCACGTTTAGTGGCGTAACAATATGTACGTGAATCAAAAAAGTTTATTCAAAATTCAAACTAACAAAAAAAACAATAAAACGTGCTTACTGACGGGAGCGCGATATAGAAAATAGGTTCACTAGAATCTTGGAGTAGCAAATTTTGTTTGTTTGATTAATTTGTAAATATAACACTTATATTTCTCTAATATATGATTTGGTTGACTAAATTGGCTTTTAATTATCTCAAGATGGTGTAAAAAGTATAGTATCTAACACGGGGATAAAGCAGTCTTTGTCTTGGGCGGCTTGAATTCCTCACTTCACTCAGGTTTCTTTATTAACTCCCTCGCAATGCTCGGAAGTTAATTATTTAATTATATAAATCCCTCACTTACGTTCGGGATTAAATTAGCAACCTTCGTTTCGTTCGAAATTCAACATGCCGCCTGCGACTTAAAGACACTGCTTTATCTCCTAGTCACATAATCTAATAAAAACTCGGTTCTGACGTATCTCTCTGGCCCGACCACAGACTATAACAAACTGTCATGAAAGGCCTACAGCTGTCCAAAGACCTTTTTATAATATCTCTGCGTAGGTACCCGAAAACCAAACCATGTAAAGGATCACGAATTATTCACGATACATGTCGATGCAAAACAGCTTTGTGTCTTTATTTCCGTTTTTTAAATTAAGAATGTCAAAAAATTTAGGAGGGTCAATGACCGCTATTCCACGGTTATCTGGCACCTACCTTAAACTGGTTGCATGTTGTTCCAGGAGCACCTGACCCGCACGTTCGTGATGCACTACGCGCGCATCCCGCTCGTGCTGGAGGACGCGGCCGACCCCGACACGCTCTCCAACCGCGTCGTCCACATGTCCGTGCAACTGTTCTCCAACGAGGCCCTCGCACTGCGCTGCGTGCAGCAGCTCCACCTACTACACGTCATGGTCCTATCCTTGCGACTCATGATGGGCAAGATTCTCGTACAGAACACTCTACACGACCCCGACCAGAATTTTCACTACGTCATCGATTGTACAAGACGTGTGATGAAGGAGCACTGTTACTGGCCCCTAGTGTCGGACTTCAATAACGTGCTCTCACACAAGAGTGTGGCGTTGCTGTTTCTACAAGACGATGCGCTTGTGGACATGTGGTTCGAGTTTCTGTCCATGTTGCAAGGTTGGTAGAACTTTTTTTTAAACGTTTTCTAGTTTAGAATTTTCTTGTATCGTTAGTGACTTCACAAACATGCAAAGTACGAGTAACGTACATAAGTCACTCAGATCCGGAACTATCTGTAGGCAATTCAAATATTTGTTCCGAGCACATATATTTGATTACTTATAGAAGGCTAGTAGTGGTAGCGTTAGCAGCAGCTAGTGTAGCTAGCATACATTTTATTTCAAAATTATTCATTGTTCTTGCAAAATATAATACTTCTAAATGTACTTCTTTCTTCCGGTTCTAAGCAAATTTGTCAATTTCGTCCCATAATTCTCCTTCGTGTTTCCCGCGATTTCGTCTTATTGTGTCACTACTTATGGCATTTTATGTTACTAAGAAACATTTTATACCTTACCTGTGAGCGGTAGCTAAGCATGGGGCGGTGAGCGGTAAAATCAAAAGAGACGACGCTCATAGCACCACTCGCCCGCTTACCGATACCACCCCGCTCGCCACTAAAACCGAAGAGGTGACCGGGCCGTTAGGTTGGTTTTATATTGCTTGAACAGCGGTGCACTGTGAAACAAGATTAGTACCGCGCGTTCCGCTGCTGTTAGACAGCCTTGTACAATATGAACGTTAATGTGGTTAGAATACTGGCTGAACATCTTACGGCGCGTCTCAACGGCCTCACACTAAAACGAATACAACAGTAAGCGCGCACGAGCGGCGCCAGCGAACAAGCCGCGTTTACTGCACGCCGGCGGCGCTGGCGCTGCTGGCGCGCGACGCTGAAACGCAACTACTGCCCCATACACCTCTGAACGCGCGCACTCCAACGGCGATGTCGAAACGCGTGTAAAACCAGCCTTGCGGCTCAATTTTATGTGCCCAAAATGGGCTCATAAAATGGATCCCCTTCAGTTAATTGTCAACCAATTAGACCAAACAACAAATAGACTTATTATGTAAGAATAATGTCTAATAATACAATATTTCCAGGCATGAACGTAAACATTCGTGAGGTCGGTGGCCATATAGAGTTCGAGCCGTCCTCGTACTACGCGGCGTTCTCGTGCGAGCTGGAGGCGGCCGCCTACCCCATGTGGTCGGTGCTGTCGCACCTCACGGACGCGTCGCACGCGCCGCTCGCGCGACGCATCATCGCGGCCGCGCTCACCTACCTGCAGGAGTGGCTCGACGCGGTGCACTTCACCACGCCGCACATGGAGAGGGTGAGTCTTGTTCATATAGAGTTCGAGCCGTCCTCGTACTACGCGGCGTTCTCGTGCGAGCTGGAGGCGGCCGCCTACCCCATGTGGTCGGTGCTGTCGCACCTCACGGACGCGTCGCACGCGCCGCTCGCGCGACGCATCATCGCGGCCGCGCTCACCTACCTGCAGGAGTGGCTCGACGCGGTGCACTTCACCACGCCGCACATGGAGAGGGTGAGTCTTGTTCATATAGAGTTCGAGCCGTCCTCGTACTACGCGGCGTTCTCGTGCGAGCTGGAGGCGGCCGCCTACCCCATGTGGTCGGTGCTGTCGCACCTCACGGACGCGTCGCACGCGCCGCTCGCGCGACGCATCATCGCGGCCGCGCTCACCTACCTGCAGGAGTGGCTCGACGCGGTGCACTTCACCACGCCGCACATGGAGAGGGTGAGTCTTGTTCATATAGAGTTCGAGCCGTCCTCGTACTACGCGGCGTTCTCGTGCGAGCTGGAGGCGGCCGCCTACCCCATGTGGTCGGTGCTGTCGCACCTCACGGACGCGTCGCACGCGCCGCTCGCGCGACGCATCATCGCGGCCGCGCTCACCTACCTGCAGGAGTGGCTCGACGCGGTGCACTTCACCACGCCGCACATGGAGAGGGTGAGTCTTGTTCATATAGAGTTCGAGCCGTCCTCGTACTACGCGGCGTTCTCGTGCGAGCTGGAGGCGGCCGCCTACCTATGGAAAAATGGTTTATGATGGACTTTTAAATGAAAAAACAAGGAAGTTCACTAGCTCAAATACCCCTGTTAAAATTGATTTCTGGCCAGAGGCTTTTAAAAAGCGATAGTGAAGTGGCTAAGTGTAATATGCGCGAACTTACCCCCCCACTTGTGAGGTTTGCTAGTTATGTTTTAGGGCGCCCCCGAGGTTGGGAGCCAAGGTATTGCCCCGCCTTGCCCTTAGGTAGTACACCAGTACTCGTATTCACGATACCGACGATGCATCATGTGAGAAAACAGTATTCAAAAAGCTTACTTACCTTAACGTTACGTGTTAAAGATCAAATTGACTTTGACGTAACTGTGTTCCATAATATTTGGCTACCTTATCTTTTTCGATTAAATTATTTATTTCGTTTAAATTATTTACCCACTGGTAATTGCAGAAGCTTCAAATTCGTCTAACTTTTAGGATGCCTGTCTTAGATTACTTAATGTTTTCTAATGAGTCAGGTACCAGATTCCGCTGTGTTTACGTAGTGTGTTGTGTGCGCAGACGGAGGTGATGCACGCGTCGTTCCACTTCCCGCTGCACCGCTACCTGGGCGCGTTCCTGTGCGCCGGCGTGCGCTCCATGGGGCTGCGCGCCGCCGACGTGCTGCCGCCGCCCGACCTGCTGGCCCTGCTCGCCGTCCATCCGCTCAGGGTGCAGGTATGTACCGTGAACACTCTTTTTGAATTCACACTCACAAATGGTTTACGTTTGTATAAAAAAAAAACTCGTGTAAATAACAGTTTTACGTCTTCTCTATTTGTTTGCTTAGTAGATATTTAAAAACAAATCCATTTATCTTGGTTGTAACCAAGAAAAATGGATTTGTTATGTATGGATTTGTTGAACCCAACTGCAACAGCGGGCCACACAAGTTGTGCCCCGCGTTCCGAGTCACGATAACATCGCTATTAGTACGTCAACATATGGCTGTTTGACGCGCTTATGATCACTCCGAGTTGGCGAACATTGATAAGTCCAAGTTACGACTTATCAATGTTCGCCTACCGATTTCGATTTTTTTTTTGTTCTAATAATTTGTGAAAGGTTTTTACGAAAAAGAAAAACTTATATATATGCGCGTTTGAAAGTTTCACTAATAGAAAGAGCAATTTTTTAATTGAGGAAGGGTAAACCTTCATCATACAATTTCAACCTGCGCCGGGGCGAGTAAAAAAATTTTTAAGTGTGAGAAAATGGCGAACTTGATAAAGTTCAAAATCAATTGCAATGATCAATTTCTACGTTCTGTTGATGACTCTAAATGTTATGAATAAGTAAAAACTGTTGTATAAAAGTGTTCTAAAATAGTAATCTAGGATTCTGAATTCTAGTTAATTTGGCTAAGGTTCGATTCCCAGGTCAAGCCATGTTTACTGCTTAGTCAGTAAAACAATTTAGCTACCCCAATAAGCACCCTAGGCCTAAACTAGCAGTAACTCAAATCATTGTCCTTGCTGACACGCGTGACGTTATCTAAGGCCGCTGCAATGCACTGAGAACAAGTCCCTAACTTCTATACCTATAATCTCACGTTTTAAATTTACTTTGATTTTTAAACTAACGAAATATAAGTGCTCTTATTTATTACAACGGAAGGTAAGTTTATATGGGTATTTTTAATAATAATCTTGTTATTGTACACTCTAACAACAAGAACACTATTTGCTTACTCTATGTTGGCTGAATACGGCATGTTTTAGATATTTTTGACATCTCCTGTACGGACAGCGTTATCAACTGGTTACCCCCCTTTTCTGAGGTGTATTAACGTCAGAGGGGGTACCGAATTGCTGCCGTGGTACAGACAGCAAAAATACTAGAAAACTTACTCTCATCCATACAGGGTTATTTGTAAAACACTGGCACCTCTGAGGACTATGTTCCAAACATCATATTTAAAAAACTACTTTTGTTCTATGACTTTAAATAAAAATTGACATATTTTAGTACATCAGATATTTCATACAAAAATAAAAATATTTAAATTGAACGTTTTAAATATTACCAAGTCTAAACAAAAGAAGCGATAGTACAATAGCGGAGGGGAGCGGAGGTCGGACGGCGGGGGTGCTTGATGCGCTTGTGTCGTGTCATAAAGACGTAAGTAGGTATAGCAAAATACAGAGTTCAAATGTGTTGGATAGAACAACGAAATCTTGAAGGTTTGTTTTTGTTAAATCAATTATGTTTTGTAAAAAGTCATAGAACAAAAGTTGTTTTTTATGATGTTAGTTATAATGTCCTGCAAGGACACTAACAATAGTGTTTTACAAATAATCCTGTATAGTTAGGCGCACCGTTGTCCATTTACTTACTACTTAATTTGTCCATTTACGGTGGTAATTATTTTAATTCTGACACCCTTCAAGAAAATATAATCATCGTAATGTTCTGGGTAATCCTGGGTAATCAAATAAAGCCCGCACGGGCGCCCGCTTTACGCAGTTTCGGGCCAAACGGCTCTCGATGAATCTTAGTACACAGGTAGATCATGTCCTGGAAAAGTATCGTATGTGCTACATACGATACTTCACATCTTGGGAATATGTTCCCCTGGGATAATTTTCTACCATCACGCGGGCGACGCCGCTAGTAGCAGGTAGTGTTATAATAAAACGAACCCGTACCATAATTAATCTTTATTGTTTATATTTGGAGTTGTACGTAGACTAGAAAACTGGAGTAACCTATTTCCTATAGGGATGATACATGAAGCAAGATAACATCTTTTTTTGGATAGCATATAATAAAGTCGCTTACTGCGTCTAATGCCAGCCATATACGTTCAAACTGGTCGTCCAATCCGTATGATGCTACATGTTTGATCAAACAGATTTGACCGTGTATGGTATAATATAACAGATTAAATTTTGCTGTGGTTTTTACTAATAGAAACAGCGTCGTGTTGAGTGATTGCCTACTATGCTGGGTGTCGTGGGTTCGATTCCCGCACGGAACTATTACTTGTATAAAGTAGTCGTTCAGGTTCAGTTTTTTATGGCACCCACGGTAAAGGAGTTACTCCTACTGTGGGACAAAGTTTAAAAAAAAAAGAAGATTTATCTGGAATCTGGGGCTGCCTGGGTACTAATTTGTAAATAAATTACGATGAGGATTTAGTTTTATTCAATCATTTTTGCCATTTATGTACAGGTAAAAATACTATATTTATGACAGGACAAAAATTCTCTTCAAAATCAAAATACTAAATTAAGAAAGTACCAGAATTTGTCTAGTAAATGTTATTATTTTGGCTGTCTAGACTTCTAACAATGAATCAGTAGTGTACAATACAATGGTCCATTCACTGGAATGTTCCATGTTTGTTTTCATCTACCACATGTTTGCAAACAGACAACACAAACACTAATGCAATGTTATCTTGTTTAATATTAACATCCCATTTTGTACATACCATATCCCGAAATAAAACTCAGTACGAGACTTAAAAAATACGTATTATCAAAAGTCACAATTACGCTACATTACAAAATAAAATGAGTACTTATATGAAATTGAACTCTATTCTAATTGACGATGGGTACGAATTCGGTTGTTTCCGACTCGTCGGCGAACTCTGTCGGGGGTGGTTCGGCTTTGACGTGTTTTGAGTAGTCGTAGGTGATTACTTTGGCGCCTATGAAGCCTCCTGAACCCTTGGCTCCTCTGTGGTAAAGACCTGCTCCGCTTAGCAAAGTCGCTCCTTTGGTGTTGAGGGCTGTGAACGAAAGAGTAATTTTAGTTATTTCTTTTACCAATCTCTTAAAAAAAAAACGAACTAAATATGCGACTGTACAGTAAAATGAAAGCCAAGTAACGTCACCAAATTCTAGGCTAGATGTACAATGTATTTATTCTAATCTATAATCACATTTAAACCAAAAAATAGTGTCGTGATGACCCAGTATTAGGACACCCGCCTCTCATACACGAGGTTTTACGGGTGCGAAACCGACCAAATACCAATGTGAATTTTTCAAGTTATCTAAACCCCGCGACGCCAGAAAGCCTGACCATCAGAATATCCAAAGAGTATCGTTTTGCCCAGTAACTGGGTTATGAAGGTCTGATAGGCAGTCGCTCCAAGTCAAACACGGGTATTCAGCCGCATTCGGTTAGAATGGAAGCCGACCCCAAGAAAAAAGGCTAGCGTGATGATGACGTGAAAACTGAATGATAATAATCAATTTTTTAAGCCTGTCCATTGTCCTTCGACAGGACAAAGGCCTTCCTATTCCTTTTTCCAAAACATCAGTTCTTCCTGTAGGAGTCAACCTTTATTATTATATGTTTATATCTAGCCCATACTGTCCCACTGCTGGGTAAAGGTCTGCCTACATTCCTTCCAGTGTTCCCGGTTTTGAGCCACTTCTTTCCAATTCCTTTGGAGTCAACCTTATCTTTAATAAAAATAAAACATCATAAGTCACCTTTAGATGGTACAACAGGTTGTATGTCAACAAACGGCACGGTGCTCTGCGCTGCGTCCGCGTCGAAGTCCGAATGCGTGAACTCTATGTACTGGTCGTGTTGTGAGTCTATGCGCAGTGTCGTGTGCGCGCGGGTTGGTATGTCCGGCTTGTACAGCTCGAGGCGTGATCTGGAATGATAAGAAAACATCGAGGTCATGAGTTGACCTGAAAGGCCGAGAACTGTGATTTTCCGACTGAGAATGGTTTTGTGATTAATACCTTCTTCAGACCAACTACTTTGAAGTGGGCAATAAATACGGAGTAAACATGTAAAAAAAATTGTTATCTAACTAGTTTAGCAATAAATGAGAACAATATCAAAATAAGTAGAAATGCAAACGAAATATTACAATTACAAATAAATATATCTGTCTCTCTCGCCGGGGCACTATTTTTTATGGCTCTGACTTTTCTTTCTTATTTAATTTCGTTGTGGATGGAAATATTCTAAAAATTCTTTCATATATTTCTACTAGAGCTACAAATGCTAAATTAAATAAATCAGCAAATAAAAGTATTATCTGCATATTCGCTTAATCCCAAGGATTGTCTCATACAGCCTTCCAAAAGGCCCTTCCGCCTAAAAGTTGTTTCCCACAGACTTTTCTTATACAAAATGCATTTGTAAAACAAATGTAACTTATTTACCTAGGTGAATGCGATCCTTCAGTGTTGTCGTTACTGATCCATTGACTCTTCTCTGGCGAAAGTTTTCCTGTCGTGTAGTTGAACGGTGTTGAACGAATCTCGAAGTGTAGATGGGCGCCGATCATACGGAATCTGTGTAAGAAATCGATTATTGTAAACGTGATGAACGAAATAGATAACGTTAATAACGTTACTGTAATATCTTATTTCACCTGGCTCCAGTCAAAACATGTCCCGAAGGTGAATCCAGCTCGTCCAAATCAATCGCTCGACTCTCGTACGACAGCGTGTGGTAGTCCCTGCCCTCCGCGACTCCTGCTTGCGACGGGTCGAAAGCCTGCGCCAACACCTCCTCCGAAGACTCCACGAAACCTCGCTCCACCAGCTTACCCTGGTATATCTGAATGTGGAACACTTTACCGTGCTTCACTAGACGCATACCTGTCACTACCCTGGAAAATTGCGAAAAGCTGATGTTAGCATCGAACTAAAATGGCAAAATAAAAGACAACCCGCACACCCATGCTGTTACCACAAGACAGATGACAGAAGATGGGATTAGATCCGAAACACTACGGCGGAGGTTGATACCAGTCTTAGTAGATCTACTAGTCCTGTAAGCGGTATGTACAACGAAAGCCAATTATGTCGAAAAGACACGTAGGTTAGTTTCTGCTCCCCCTGGTACTGACTTGTTGCTCTCTATGTCAGCTACCGCTTCTCGTAAGCTGAAGAAACGTTCAGCCACGCTGACTTCGTCTTCGCACAGACAAAAGCAATACGAGCAGTGAGTTAGCGTCCATCTCCACCAGGAGTCGACCTTTGAAGGAAAAACTTTCATTATAATTTTGGTAATCGTTCGGATTTTCGGGGCAAGTTTTGGAGTGTCCCTAAAAGTGTGCGGGTGACCCGGACATTTAAGGGACTAACTTGTTATTGTTGATGTCGGCCACTGCTTCGCGGAGGCTGAAGTAGCGGTCGGAGCGGGTCGCGTCGTCGCAGAGGCACATGCAGTACGAGCAGTGCCAAAATAGCCAGCGCCACCAAGAATCCACCTGGACATAGCCACTGAATTGGAGCACTGGACTCGGGAAGATAATGGTTATACAGATAAAGTGCTAGGTTTTCTTGAGGTCAGGTAGCGGTCGCTACGTTTAATATATCTACTTTAAATATCTGTTTTGCGTCTATAAATTTGATGATGGATGTTTACATGACACACATGCTGCAAAAAAACTATGATCAAGTTTTAAATTTAACATTAGATATGTTTAAAAATATGTACAGTATTTACAGATCCCCAAGAAAGTCAATCAAAATAAAACAGAATCACGTTGAACGTCTTGTTATCGTATTTGCGTTTTGATTTGTTTCCTTAATCATCTGACCTCATTAACTACTCTCCAAGTCTGGCAGATAAGCCACGCAAACGATTGCTTTGCAAACGATACATGTGTCACCAATGTGTGAATGTGAGATGTTGCGGGCCAATGTTGGTAGTGTCAAATTGGTCTAACCTTGGTTGTTCCCAGTCGGCAGCTGCCGACCCTTCCCAGCGTGCGCCCGTTCTCGTACTCGATCCATTCATATCGCCTCTGAGAGTTGTAGCTCTGTAAAGTTCAACATAAACAATTATTGGAATATCTTTGTCTGTTTTTGATGATTTTATCGTGATTTGTTTGTTTACTAACGAGGTCACGGCTGCTACTTTAGTTCAAATCTGTTTTTACAAACAAAACTCCGTTATTTTTCTTTTGTTGATCATGTCCCAATTCGAATTCAAACTAGCTATGCATTCGCTGGCGTTACAATTTTCTCTTTGTCTTTGTTGAGCTCATGTGGCATGTTTAACTTTAATTACAACAACAGTATAATCAGGCTGGACAATTAAGATATGACTCCACAATTCCACATCAATTAAAGCAATTTAGCTTTGTATGAAACCGTTACATTTATCGTCTCGAGTTCTTTGTTTGTTAACTTTTAATATGTTAGTTATTCGTGTATTATTTGTCCCTCGTTTTTCAAAGGCCTATTTAATTCTATAAAATTGTATAGTACTAGAAGCCGGCCAATGCTCACATTTTTCCTTATTCTATTTCACTCAGTGATAAAGTAGCATTTCACTGATGAAAGAATGTTTAGAATCGGTTCAGTTGTTTGAAATATTATCTCCTACATACACACTTACAAATTTTACCTCTAAAATATTACTATCGACTAACGATAATTCTATAACTTGGTTTAAAAAATTGATGAATCGTTTGAATTTGCTCCATGTTGATGGCAATAGCCTTACTTTATATTACTTGAACAATGAGTTACTTAAAGTACCAGTTTTGAGAACACATTCATTGTGCCTACAGCTGGGGAGTCAAATTCCCATCGAAAGTCTGCTTCCTGCTAGTTACAACCTTTTAAGCCTTTGAATAAGTTACTCGTAGGCAAGCGTGCTCTACCGTCGACCGTGAGCCTATCAGTAATTAAAAAAAAGTTTGCTGGACCCTACTGGGCTTTACAAACTTTTTTTTGCAAAGCCCAGTTTAGCTTGATTTTGTGATAAGGATTTAAACTTGACTTACCGAAGGGCAGACCCACATGTCGGAATCAACATACTGGCAGTCAAGAATCCTGCCGTTACACGTGCTCTGTTTAGCACAGAACTGTTCCTTGAAGCAGCCTTGGTTCTGAGCCAGTGTGTAGAAGGCGCAGTTCTCCTTGCACGTGCCATCGCTGTTCATGTCTACCTCGTTCTCGACGTAGCCTTGCAGCAGGCGCGTCACTTCCGCATACGTGGCTGGAAAATCGACGTTATTGACTGTAGTTGATATCTTTTTAGGGTCATAAGCTTAGTTTGGTTCGGGGTTTGAGAATAATGTAGTGTCCTCACACTAAGAATTGCTCCTGTATCGTGGGTGCGTACATTTAAACTCACATACACACGTAACCAAGATCCACACCAATTTTTGATTCATGCAATTGCTCAACCACTGTGCCAACTGTGCCGTAGTTATGTTTATATTTAAGTTATTTTATCACTGTCGACTAAAGTACCGATGTCTAAAATAATAAGTTATTATTGTCATTATTAATGACAATATATTTTATGCTTTGTTTTTTTTTCTCAGAAAGACTTTGTTTTCTGAGTAACATATACTAATTACTTATCTACATTGGTAATCTATATATGCCAGTCAAAATCAAAAACATTTATTTCATATAGACCGTTTGCAGGCACTTTTGAATACTTAAATGTCGGTCAGTCCAAAAAAAGTGAAGCGATGTTGCACGTTCCAAAGCGTAGATCAGAAAATCAGTTGTCTGCCATTATTTTGGGTAATGTTTTTCCAGTCATCAGCTTCTTCATCTTAGAAAATTGTCAAATAGACCGACAAACAAACCTTTTCAGTAATGAAACTGGAATGCTTACCACTGGTATGTACAGGGGGGTCACAGCGGTACAAGTCTCTCTTGGCGGAGGCCAGGGCAGCCCTCGCAGCAGTGGCCGTCTGCCCTGTCCTCTCAGCGTATCTCTGTCGCGTGAGACTCGCTTCTTGTGTGAAGTTGCCTGAAACAAAGCGTTTGAGACCATTGTTATTTTGAACCAGCTTCTGCTAGCGAGCATTTCAAAGATTTAAGTATATAACTCCTGTGTGAAGCTGGCTGGGATGGGTCGCGCAGTATAAATCTAAGTCTTTACATATATTAATAAATAGATATTTGTATGAATAAACAGCTATCAATTATGTTAACCAAGAATAAACGGGTATATAGCTATTGTCTACATTATTGTTGTTTAATTACTAATAGTAGTGTCATTACTAGTGCATTTGCAGATAAAAATAATTGCAAACAATAATATTTATTGTGGTTAGAATACGACGTAAAGCAAGTAATGTATTAACCTTGTGCAGATGGTAGTTATTCAAAGATCACTAGAATTATCCATATAAGAAATAAAAACTAATAATAAAAATATAGATCTAAAAGTTGTTAACTTACATATATAATGTATTTTCGTTCGTATAATGACTCCAAAAAAACTGAGTTCTAAAGCATTTTGACAAGTCAAGATATTCCACAAATTCAAATCTGGCATTTGCTCAATGCTACCACCTTGTTTAAAATATATTGTTTTCGGATCACGTGGCCAAATTCCTTATAGTAATGAGAATCAACTGATCCATATTCAGTGTTTACTTCCTACGACGCTTTTTGTTTTCATTGATGATTATAAAATTATAATTTATCGGTCGATTAAAACCAAAGTTGAAATGGTTTAATTCAATTCTTTATCGCTATATCATATGCGTTACATATGATCTTAAAAATAGTTAAACGAGTGCATGGACCCTGTCGGGTAGAAGTACAATTTTAAAAGAACAAAGTTATAATTAAAAAAAAACAAAGAAAGTCGGACAAACAACTCAAACTCAAAACTAATTAAATTTAAATATTGGAACAGCTCAATTTTTATTTCGTACAACCCGATTATTCTTGATCTTATTTTGTTTTATTCAAAGTAAAATCATTTAAAGTAATGATACTTTTTGATTACAAAAAAAAAAAACGCGTGGAAGTCAGATTCTAAGTAGTTAAAGTGAAAAAATTTGTATCATAAAATCCTTCAGTACATTGATGAACTATATGAGGAATTTACAGTTATTCAGAATGGCGATAGCATATTTAAGTAAACATTTTGCATATCACTTGTTGATAGTGCCCATGTACATAATATATACGTACACATGTTGACGCATGAGCTTGCCAATGTTCTGACAATATGATTCACTTGTTATACTTTTAGTCATTAGGAAAAGAAAAAGCTTGTGCTAATTTCAGTTTTGAGATCAGAGGTGTTTTGGTTTTATTAATAAACGCTGTTGTCTTATAAATTATAAGTTTGTAAGCCTTGAGATCTAAAAGCATACATACCATAGTTTTTACCCAAAGAAGGTTTGATTTTAGTGTAACTTATGACTTATTTCATCATAAAATTAAACTACTTACTGAATTCGACAAACTTTCTGTCATAAACATTATCAAAGAAAAAAGAAGAAGGAGTAATAGGGTAAAAAATAGCCAACGACCTATTCTCAGAGCTAACAAAAATATACATAAAAAAATCATAAAAATCGGTCAAGCTGTTTCGGAGATTTTCTATAACACACAGTGTGACTCGAGATTTATATGTATACTAGCTTTTGCCCGCGACTTCGCTCGCGTAAGTGGGGGGTTAGAAAGAGACAAAAGTAGCCTATGTCACTCTCCATCCCTTCAACTATCTCCACTTAAAAAATCACGCCAATCCGTTGCCCTATTTTGCCGTGAAAGACGGACAAACAGACACATACATACACTTTCCCATTTATAATATTAGTACGGATTCGATTTTAAAAGGAATGTTGATTCACTGCACTTACTATGCTGCTGTCTGTAAAACTAACCAATAATTATATGTAATTAGATTGTAGATAATACTTTAATTATGACTTTAATTCCATGATGGTGGTCTCACCATCTGCAGGCTATAATGTTCCTATTTCTATTATAGGGGTTCACATAAAATTGTTATTATTCCCTTTAATAGCTTCCACGGCTCCTATATTTTTATATTCCTACTACAATAAAGAAGTGTTCTGAATAAGATAGCTATGTTCATAGATACTTAACATCCACTTATTTACCTATTCAGATCACATAACCTAAGAGTCATCGTCTTCATTGTCTAGGAACAAAGACACTGAACTATTTCATTTACCTGAATCTTATCTCATTTACACGGAATTTGAAACAAGCATAATCAGCCTTATCATGTTCCCACTGCTGGGAACATAATAAGGCTTAACGTACTGGGCTTATAGCTCAGTACGTGATATCAAGCTTACCTCTTCCATATATCCTGAGCAGCATCCAAGAGAACTGCATCATGGCGTACCCCTTGATCTCAGTCAGGGCTATGGTGTTGTACATGTCGTAAATGAGCTGATGAGGGGACATCTGTAGGTCGCAGACGTCCGAATCCTCCTCCTGAAATTGGGAGACGGTCGTTTAACATCTTATTCTTTATAGTACACACAACTTGTAAAATAATAAAAAATAAAACAGCTGATGTACAAAGGCGAGCTTGGAGAAATAGTGCGTATTGAAGAAAGAGACATAAATAGATCCCTAATTTTGAAGATCATTATTATTTAAACCAAAAGACTTGTACTGACATAAAAATGAGGCAGGCTTCCCCCAGCCTTCCTTTAAGATTATTGGGAAAATCTTCATTCAATTCAAAATAGCTGACAGATTACTTTTGACGCAAAGATAATTCTTATCTGACCCAAAATATTTTGAGATAAAAGTAACAGCTATTATATTATTTATAATTTACAATAAACATCTATTATGCTAAACGAGCTGATTGTAATGTTATGTTAAACCAGGTATTCTTCATAATGTTACTGTCGACTAAAAAGACTTAGGAAATAAATAAATTCCTCTCTATGATACTCATTACTTTACTCAAAATTGTCTATGATCTCATCTTTGCGAATAAGCATATTGTTATGCATTTAAGGCTTATCAAATACCTATGGGAATAGTCAACTTATGATTGATAACAGAATAAATAAGAAATATTTATAAAATGATACCGTTCTTTTCTTGAACGGGCAGTTTCTGGAAAAACCAGGAATATAAATGATTTGACATGTTGATAACTTAGGTATTTTTAATGTTATCGATCTTTGTTTGATGAAGAAACGCCTTTATTTTTAATATTTGTTATCTATTTGTTTGGTCTAAAAGAAACAAGAAATGACACTAGCTTCTGCCCGCGGCTTCGCCCGCGCACATAAAATATAGCCTATATCACTCAGGTATAAAGTTGCTTTCTATCGGTGAGAAACTTTTAGCAAACATAAAAACAGACTACCTCTTTTTAATATTAGTGTAGATTATGTCTGGTGAAATCGCTTACAAAAATGCTTGATGCTTGCTACATGTCTAATTAGGTTATATACATTACGTTATAATTACCGTTAAATAACGACCTATTTATCTAAGTAATTACGAAGTTTAAGTAGTAAAAATAATTCGTGAAAACTTATTTTCTCTTCATACTTTATTCGAAGTAACACATGCGGGTTAAGCATAGATAATGTTATGATTAAATAACCGTACAGTACTGGACATAAGTCGTTTAGTGTAACACTCGATGTTGACATGTCATACGACACTTTAGCATGTACAATGCATATGTAACATGTAATTGCTCGACAAATACGGGATAATTAGCGGATTGCATAGCTTTCCTCATCAAGACCTTCCGGTGTGCAATTACGATGCTTTTGCTAACAATATAGTTACAAAAGATTACCTAGATATCTTTTGCTTACAGTATAGTTACAAAAAAAACTAGCTAGACATCTTCCAACCGAAAAAAAACCGTAAAAATATATTTGAGGCTACAAAGGCTTTTTTAAAGGTTAATTCTCCCGCATGTCAGAATTTTACTGACTAAAATCTCACCTATGGTCCTTCAATTGTCCTTGCGTTCTAGGACCCCGGGTTTCCTTTTCAAAAGTCAACCCATGGCACCAGTAGGCTTCGGCCCTGCTGGGCGCCTACAGAAGGCTATTAGGGCTTAAAATTGTTTCTATGGAAAAATTAAAATGTCTACCTAATTTTCATGGTTTTATCATAAAGTGCGTCTTTATACAATTTATATTATTCATGACTGATACTTCTGTTGCTTGGGTCTAGTAGTACGACAGTTTTTCTTCTACCAAACTAACGTTACTGTATTTATTTACAAAATAAAGTTGTGATTATCTCAATCGCAATTTGAGCAATGAAACCTCGGCTACTTAGTGGCGGCTATGCAATATTATTATACAGTTTTAACTTTCACGTTTCGTCCTTATAACTACTATCGTTGGCATTCTGAAGTGCCTTAGCGAATATTTAAGTAGGTAGGTAGTGAAAATGTGAAAATTTTTATTTGTAAGTACTATTTACTTCCATTCTGACATTTCGACCTCTTGATAATAATTTAGTACTCAAATTAATAACGGTATTATAAATATAGTCTAGGTGATAAAACGAACACGCGCCATATTAAAATAACCTGCTTTTTGATATCCAAATATTCGGCGTCGTCACAGTAAGCAATCACCTGAGTAACGAGGGCATTGCTTCAACGAACGCGAACAAAATACGATTACTCAATACACTTGTCTTATAATACAAACAAGACACCTAAATGCGACGTTTTCCAAAAATAATCATGTTATTATAATGAAATTGTAAACATTTCGATTGTTTCACGTTAAACATTAGCTGTCTGACATGTTGCCAAACATCTCTAGTTACTTGATGCTTGTTGTCGTTCTACCCTAAACTCGGCTATCATTACTCACTAACTTTACCTGGAGGGCTGATCGGAAAATATCTCCGTGCTCCAAGAAACCATGAATCTTCCTCACAGCTTGGGCCACAGACGTCTTCGGATCCATAAGAACAGACTCGGCCATATCCAACCACTCTTTGACGGGCGCTGGCACTGAACCAGGTGTCGCCTGGTGCCTCACGAACTCGATGAAGTTCTTGTAGAACCCGTCCACGACCTGCAGTTTTTCCGATACTTTGCCCCACAGCCACGAGTTCAGCGTCAGCCTCTTAGGCCTTGGAATTAACTCGATCTGCTCGTTCAGCGCGTAGAACGCCTTTGTCAGTTCGACGTCCCCGCCAAGGCCGGAGTCCCTCCACATAGGGTCTGTTACGTTCCTCCATAGCTCCTCTTCGATGTCGTAAAACTTCTGTCTAACTAAATCCGTCGGAGTCAGCTCGGTGGCTAACCCGATCGCGAACAGCGCAAAAAGCGCTGCGATTTTCATAGTGGCACAGTGTGGAGGTGAAACGTTTTGTGACGCGGCACGAGTTACACTGACTGGCGCGAAGTGAGGGGACCGCCGGAACGCGGTGAGTGGGGTCGCTCTAGTGACGGACCGCGCAATGCGTAAGCTCGATAATAGCTATCGATATTTTATTTCAAACAAACTTTTAACACGTTTTATTCAAACGGTGTATCAATCGAAAATGAAATGCCAAACGTTCGTCAGACTTTTTGTTGTTCTTCTTGAGTTCTCGCGTTTGTCCTTTGAAGCGTGTAATATAATTTGCATTGTTTCTTATCAGTTACCATGAGTTCAAGAAAACCTTTAATTGTTTATCGTATTATTGTTTTGTTGTACTTGAATTGGAGACATTGATAGAAAGTTCTTTGTTAATTATTTTCAATACTGGCCTTCCTAAACATCTCTAAAGACAAGGTTATAAGTTATAATTTATAATTATATCAAAAGAGTATTTAATGATATGCTATGAACTATCAATTTGTAATAGATCGTATCATCATTTGATCTTCACATCGAGCCATATCGATATCGATTAGATACACTTTCGCTGACCGCATCCTTACGCACCCGCATGTTAATACTGTTAGCTGTGCTATAACAAATCTGCTCCTGTTTTGATTCTTATCACCACGGAATAGAATAGAAAATTGTTAATCTGGGCTGGTATAGTTATGTTGGTAACAGTAGCATTGTTATTATTATTTGCTCATTACATGTGCGGTGTCAGCTGGCAACTCCCGCGCAATATGTCGCTAACACTGCTATATTTTTTACACACGCATGGCAAATGAGACTTATGTTTTCTTTGTCGCGTTCTCAGAATTCGATCAACATAAAAACAGGTTATCTTGGAAATCCGTACGTGAAGAAATACGTGTTTCCGGAATGAATCATTCTGACCAAAGCTCTTGGTAATCACGATCATTTGAATTTTTATGACTAAGTCCAGGAGTGGCTTGTTGTCAATCACACTCGGAAATAAAACCAATAGGTACATAATAAATAAATTACTGTTAGCCGTTTACGTCACAAAGGATGTGCCTAAACAAGGCGCCAGATGAATTTTAAATAAAGTAGGTAAGTTAGGTACATTGACTTTTTTCTAATATTTCCAATATAACGAAGGTACCTGAAAAAACATCAATGAACTATTTTTCAGAATAGATAGAGGATCACGATAGATGTCGATTCAAGACAACTAAATGTTTTTAATTCCGTTTTTGAAATTAAGAATGTCAATCAATATAAAAAATATGTCCGTTGGTGGGTCAATGACCGTTATTCCGCGTTTATTTGGCACCTACCTCAGTAACTACATGAGAGCCGATCATCAAATACCAAGCTGTATGATTTAATGCCGTAAAAGAAAACGTCAAATGTCTTTCATGAGTAATTTATGTGCGATAAAATCTCAGATATAAACAACCATATTGAACATAAAATGCCGATTAATAATGACTTCTTTAAACAATCGAAAGTTAATTATTTTATTTAAAAGCGAAACGTAATCAAATAACTTCACAAATGTTATTGATAACTTTAACGGAGTATTTATTCATTATTGTAATGTAAATAATCTGTGCAAAAACTTTTATCGATAACATTTTAAATGTCATCTCCTCATTACGAGGTTATTGTGACTTATATTATTTTGTAACGGAGTGAATGGAACTCTGCGCAGAACAAATGAATCAGCATGAAGTGAAGCAAAGTATTCATAACTGCATTTAATTAGGTAATCCTCTGTTATTAACATCATAACATGGCATTTATATTCATTCTAAGCACTTCCGAGTGATGACAGCAAAATATAATAAAGTTTATTTACTGTTATATATTGCGTTGTCATGTCATCAACAAAATAGATAGAGTGCTGAAATGCCTCAAAATGATTTTTCTAGCATTACCAATATACTTCGTTGTTCAATTTCACGAAAGTAGGTTGATCTTGGATGTGTGTGTAAATTCACATTGTTTCTTTGTACGTAAATTATTGACAGTGACCTAAAGCGCTTCGATGTTATACCTACCTAGTCGTACAAAAATGAGTGTACGTGAATACTCACATCTCTAAAGAGCGTACTGTCTTCAGGAAATAGAACAACAATTTTATTAATCATGCTGAAAAAATGAGTTCTGAGGCAGCATTACGGTTAATCCAATTTTAAATACAGTAATCCTAAAAATATGAATACTAAACAAGAAAGAATGCGTAGAGAAAAATTAAACTATCATCAATTGGCCTGCACCTCCTTAAAATTAAATCATATAAAAATCGATACAAAAAAAATGTACCCAATAAATCTCGAGTCCCATCCCTACGACCCGTGCCACATAAAACAATATTTTCATTGATACGACACCGGCGTAGTGTTGTGCGTTATGAGGAAGCGCCAATTACCGTGTGTTACCGGTCGACGCGGGCGCAGCTCGCAGGGAGTGGTGTCTGCGACTCTGCGTTACTGTGGGCCGTTGCATCTGGTGACGTCACAATAGACTGCATGTCATCTTTGTACAGCTGTTTTTTTTGTTGTATAATTTTTTTATGGTGAAGCGAAGTGAATAACTAACAGGATTATAAAATAAATCGATGGCTTAACCTCCCAGTTCATGACCGAAATGTTGGTTCACTCATATGGAAGGTAATACGCATCTGCATTACCCGTCTGCTTCTTTTTTTTTTGTGATGCAAAATCAATTCCAACTTCGAGTGGAACGTCTTTTACTAACAAAACACGTCCTAAGCAGCCCTTTGCGTTCGAGACTTCCAGGGGCGCGTTGTCTCTCTGGCAGGCATCAGCCCTAGCGGGCTCCGTATACTGATCTCTTTGAGGCATCTAACATATATGAAAATTCATGTGTTATGTTTTGTCGAATCTCCAAAAAGATTTGAAGCTCAATGGCTTGTGGCTCAAACTTTTAGGCCTTGAAACTGAAAATTATTCAGTTAAGCTAAAATTAGCCCAGATTCGCTTGCGATTAGTCGGTAATTAAAATCGTAGCCTAATCGTCAATCTGGGAGTCATAAGTCAAGAGGTTATTTCTAGGCAAACGAGCTCCTGGTTCGACCACATGGTCGCTATCCATCAATTCGAAATAGTCTAGCGCGAGTCTGTCTCCCTTTATTTTGTAATTAGCGTTTAATTAGTTACGAAAGATTCGATAGTTTAAATCCAGATAATCCTCATTTTAAGCCTTAATCAAGAATGCATTAACACTTTTTGCTCCGTTTTATAATTGAAGGCATAAACAAAGCAATTGTACCACTTGATTTCTGCTAAGCGGTACCTGCTTATTGCACGAACGTGTCTAACAGCCAATGTAGTATCATCTTATCTATGCACTATGACGTATTCTAGCTCTTTGTTCATCTCATGACGAATTTACTTTTTACTGTATGTAGATCTTAATTATGAAAATTAAACCAAAGCCCTGCGGGGTTACCATGACGTTCAAAGTAAGATTGTTTTAATCTTGTTTCAGTGTGGGTAAGAGATGGCGCTAGACAACCTGTATAACTCTGTCTCTTACTCACACCAAAACAAGATTAAAACAATCTTACTTTAAACGTCATGGTCTAGGTCCTGGTTTTGGATGCTTGTGTGATAGAAGGGCTAAATTATGAACTATGTAGGTTCTTTTAATTAGAACAGGCTTAGATGAAGAATGGCTTGACCAATTTTTTTTTTTGTGTATATTTTGTTAGATCTGATAATAGGTTATTTTAGGTGTGAAATCATCTATGACATCTCCCACCCGTAAACTATTTTTTACCTTACTACCCTCACTTCCCCTTTTTTCTTTGTTTTAGTGTGGCATAATAACGTTTACTGGATCAGCTAGTAATTAAAAAAACATCTGTTTCACACATTTTTCGGCTTGTCCATCCACATATTTGTAAGAATATTTAACAACATTTAAAAGGCTTGGATATCTCAATATTATTGTAATGATTCATCAAGATTGAGACACTACCTTTAAAAGCAAATGATGAGTCAAGTTGGGATCCCTATAAGGTGTGATCGGTACAAAACAGGTTTATAAACAGAACAAGAAGAAATTGTTGTTTATGTTTAAAAATGCAAAATCTTCTTGATGCTTCAAACCTGCTTCATAAAAGGTGAACTACTTATGTGTAATTTTTATATTCAGAAATCAGAAACGTTTATTTCAAATAGACCAATTACAGGCACTTTTGAATTGTCAAAATGTCGGTCAGTCAAAAAAATTAAAAATTGAAGTTTAATTGCACAATTGAACAACTCCTATTACAGCCATTGAACTTTGATAAATATACTATCTTCTGCCCGCGGCTTCGCCCGCATGAAAGTCGGTTTCTCAACACAAACTTTGGACCCGCGTTTCATCCTCTTAGGGGGTGAATTTCGGAAAATCTGTTCTTGTAGGTGGAATTTTACCATTAGCTTCCGAATATCAGCTGTAAACCGTCCATTACCGGAAACATGGCCTTCTTCACAGCCTTCCACTTCAAACGTACAATATCATTGTATGTCATGATACTATGTTTTGTCATTGTCTGACATACGCCAGGTCAATGCCAGTCCCGCTGGAGGAAGTATCGCCAGGATACGATACGACCTTTATCACATCCTGCACCACACCACATCGTGTACTGATTAACTGCATTGTTTATTTGTAAACTAGTATTTTCTCCACGGCTTCGTTCGCGTGAATTAAATACTCACTTCTTTCACCCAGTTAAAAGTTGAATTTCTAATAATCCCTTCTTAATGATAGCATAGTCGACTTATAATGTTCCTACTGTTGGGACTCAGGCCACCTCTCTAGGGGAGTGAATGGGCCGTAGTCCACCACGCGGCCCCAGTGCGGATTGGTGGATGTCACATGTCTTCGAATTTTTTGGTTTAGGACATGCCGGTTTCCTCACGATGTTTTCCTTCACCGTTTTGATCGTGGCCGTTACCACTCGACCACCCACCACTGCTCCATAACGCTCCGTAACGTTTAATGATATGTCAAACCACGTTTGGCTATATCATTAAGGTTCTTTCTACGTCTCCACTAACTCCATCTAAACCTAAACGGATTTTGATTTGATTTTGACTTTGACAAAGAGAAATAAATAAGGAACCTTCACGCATGAAGCTATAGTTAAGGAAACTAAATTCTGAAAATAAACTTATAATTATTATTATAAATAATTTTCCCACATCAATAACACACATACAGGATGAACTGACAGACATATTTTTTTATTCGTCTGATGATAGTATTCTCACAGTTATATAACTTATATTGTTCAATACATTTCTCACGGTAAAATGGAGTTATAATTTGTAACACAGAAAAGCCATTATTAAGCCACGACTCTACGTTTTTCTCGTCAGTGACATATTCTCAGAAGCTGTTAATATTCCTGCTAAGCAGTGTACCTACCTACTGATTACTGACCAACTATTTTAACCTTCCGAATTCCGTAATTAGAGACAAAATAGAAAGATAGAATAATGAGAGAGCGAACTCGTTCGCTTGATTTCTTTCTCAGAGATGTTATCTGTTATCAAAAATTTTAATTTCCCAACAAATCTACACTAATACAATAAAGAGGTAAAGTTTTTTTGTTTGTAAGAGGTAATCTCTGGAAGTACTGATCCGATTGCTAGAAAATTTCACCGATAGAAAGCTACTTTATTCCTGAGTGACATAGGCTATATTTAATGTACGCCGACGAAGTCGCGGACAAAAGCTAGTATTAAATAAACTATCTTAAACAGGATCTTGTTTTGGTCTCCTGTGTTTACCAGTTTTCATATGACTCATTGACACTTTATACCATACAGAAATAGCGTCTACTTGTGCGCGATTCGAACGTGCATTGGTTTTTATTAAATCAATTCTAAAAAACAGACCTAAACAGCCTAGCAGCAGTAGCAGCTAATATACGAACCTGCACTTGCGCAAATGAAAAACAAACACAAAAAAATGGTTGCCTGTAAAGTCGGTTTTACGGGCGAAGATTTTACGTGACAACGTCTTTTTCTCGGTAGAATATTTATTGATATGAATATAATTAAATTGTACATATTGGCGGCAGACCGATCATAGTTGAGTGGGAGAGAGACGCAAGGCATTCGGCGGGCCTCTCTCTCGTTCGGTGACTCATCGTAACGTTACCGAGCGTTACACTTTTTCATAAGTGACTCCCAGCCGCAACCTAATTTAAGACGTTGTCACGTCAAAAAAAATATTTTAAATAATGCTATTATCAAAATGAAAATAAATAACACTTCAGTCAGCATTATATATTGTTAATATACAACATAATCCATATCTTTATCAGATTTGATTCCCACATCCTTTAAAGGGGAGTAAAGTTCAAATAAATGTGACCGCGGAGACCAAATGATACTGGTTATGACTGGTGACAAATAAAACATGCGTCAATTGTTTATCAAGGATACAGTTATTGGGACCAGTGGCAATGGAGCTCTGCGGCCCAGACAGAGTCGCTTGACCCTTATATGATTCATCCTTTACTGTTAGCAAATCATATCTTGTGAGGCTGAATGTTTGTTTGTCTTCAAAACGGTGATAAATATTGGAAGAGTTAGCGATGTTATTAGCAGGTAAATCTTAAAAATCTACACTAATATTATAAAGAGCGAAAAATTTGTATTTTTTTATGTGTGTGTTTGTAATGAATAAACTCAAAAACTAATGTACCGAGTTTAAAACTTATTTCAGCATTGGATAGCTACATTCACTCTAAGTAACATAAGCTATATTTATTGCCCGTGCGAAGCAGGGACGGGTCGCTAGTCTTAAAAATAATCTGGCTAAAAACTGCATCAAATTAAGAACTCCGTCGTTTTAATTACAGCCCGATTTCGCCCATTACTGGACATGTGTCTCTCTTCTGATAGATGCGAGACGCACAGGACCGGTCGTTGTGGCGACACTTGAGGGAGGTCTATGTCCGACAGTGGACGACTTTCAACTGAAATGATGTAGATTTGTGTCAATACTAACAGTCTTAAGCCACACTCAACTTGTTTTTTTTTTTATTGATAGGCTCGCGTTTGACCACCATCTCGCCTGATGGTAATGTTTTGGTAATGTTTCTTGCCGAACCTAGAGCTTACTCTTAATATTTTTAGGATCGGTCACTGAACACTACTATTTTATCATGTTGTGTTAGGATTTTTTCTACATTATCGTACACTTAAGTGACGATTTGAATCTCATCGTACAAGTCTTGTTATAACTTTATGAGTAGACAAGGTAATACAAATAACTACGACCGGTTTCTTGTGCGTCTTGCGAAAGACATTACATTACACCAATTGAACAATGACTATTTTGTGCAATTCTAAGATTTTGTGTTATTGATATGCGAACATTTTAAAACTAACTTATTAAGAAACTGTTATCCGTTTGAACTGAATACTAAGAATATAAGAATCAATTGTACACAATTGATTTAACAGTACACCATTATGAATCATTGGCTGCTTGTCATAATTTATTAAGTGAAAGTATTTTAAGACCTTGCCGGACAATACAACAGTCATTCCAACCACTACATAGTTCTAATGCTCTGTTTAATAACTAACACTGATTTCATAAAGATTATTCTGGTAAATAAACGTTCAGTTACTTAGTAAAGTATGCTGCGTATGAGTCACGCAACAGCTGACATTGGAAACGAAGCCTCTCATCAATTTGTGTTACATCTATTATGTGTACCCGCATTACGAGAACTAATAATGATACGAATCGACGATTCATGCCTGTTTAGAGCCGGATACGACAATACAAATGTTCTATAAAAATGCCGAATGAAAGAACGTCTAAATTTGTTTGTAACAAACCTGTAAGTCATCCATTAGTAGATGTAATAACCCTCGTCCCAGTAAATTCTTATGCGGAGGCACGACCAGCGCGTGCATACGCTCCAGCAAGCCTGGCAGCGCGCCAGGGTCGTGAGACACGCACCAATCCGCGAAATCTTGTAACGTACTCCTCTCCAGCTCCTCCTGCAGCCCCACATACTCGCGCATCTGCCTGTTCGACCACGCGACCCTATTCAACAGGTCCGACATCTCATGCAGCCGCAGCTCCAACCTAGTCGGCTTATTACCCTTCTTAGCTAAAATCTGCGCGACCGCACCAACTTTCTGCACACTAAGTTCGAGTCTTTCGATCGACCGCGAAACCACCGCGAGACGCGCCAAGATCTCTCGCTCCCGTCTCCGGACCACGGGCAGGTCCACACCGCCTGTTGCATTGAACTGCTTCCCGAATACATCCCAGGAATTAAGCACCTCTTCGCCTACTTCCTTGCCTAATTTGAGAACGTCGATAACCTCGTCGACGAGAGCGCGCGAAGTGTTCGCGAATACGAGTAGAACGAGAAGCGCACGAAAGGTGCGCGAGCGTCGAACGGACATGGCGGCTGACGCGCACCCACTGATGTAGCGCGCTCGAGGTCGTGGGGTTGCCAGGACACTACACGAAATTACCCGAAACACTATAAAACTATATTCATTATTTTATAGAAAAAAGAAATTAATCCGGATTTCCGTGAGCGTTAATTCAATAACTTTACGCCCTTGAGCACTGGTTCAGACGTATGATACCTTAGAACTGACCGAGCAAGTTTCGTTTATCTATACCGTTACATTTACTTCGCGCGCTGTCATTGGTGGAATCTTGTTTCGCCAAGTGTTAGTGAAAGTTATTTTTAGCTTAACGATACATCAGATGACTAATTCTTATCATGACTGGCCTGTTGGTCTAGTGGTTAGTGGCACTGACTGCTATGCCGGAGGTCGTGGTTTCGATTCCCACCCAGAATAAATGTTGTGTGATGAGCACGATCATGTGTTCTATGTCTGCGTGTAATTTATCTATTATATGTATGTATTTAAAAATATATAAGTATGATTATCAGTTGTCTAGTACTCATAATACAAGCTCTGCTTAGCTTAAGACTAGACAGTGTTGTGATAGTTGTCGAATATTATTATTATCTTGGTTTTTTTTTTGTTCGTTTAATAATTTAATTTATTATGTTTGTTTAAAAATTGTTAATTATCTGTAAATGGGGGTGGGGTGATTATAATTATTAGTACCTATTTTGCCCATTTGTATTGTTTACGAAATAAGAAATAAAATTGTTAATTATCTTTAAATGTAAATGCTGCCCATTTGTATTGTTTACGAAATAAGACTTATTTCGTAAACAATACTACTAATTATTATAATCACCCCCATTTACAGATAATTAACAATTTTATAGTTAATTTAATCATTTCCAGTAGTTTGAATAACACCGCGGTCAGATATATTTTCTTGAAATTAAGAAATTATATTTTTTGTTTTATCGTATTCATTGGTCGATAGCCTTCCGAAGTTTTATTAACTAATTTTATTAAAACCTGTATTTAAAAAAGTCCCCTTTACAGGTAAACATTTCCTAACGCTAGCAACACTGCGATTGTCAAGAAAGCGTTTGCCGCCTCCCCCTTAAGTCAACAATCACATTTTGGACCACTTTCCATCTCCATGTTAGATTGACCCATTTTTTTAAACGTTTTAAATGATAAAAGACTGACGATTTTTTGGAATTTTTATTATCACCTACCCCCACATATTTTGAAAGGATATGTTAATGAGACTTTTTGTAGGATACATTTAAGCAGGTAAAGAATACAATTTTAGGGTGCGGGTTTTTTTTTTCAAATATCTCACCTGGAATGAAAATGCGCGGGGTGTGATATCCAGAAACCAATTTTAAAAGTTAGTTAGCTTCGTGCTACAAGAAGGCATAAAATGTTTTGGGAACACATTTATTATATGTAGGTACAGCTCCCTGTGGGAGTCTGTGTTTCCAAATAGCTACAACCTAGGATTTTTTAGGTCAAGAGTGAATAGGTTACTTCTACGCAAGCGTGCACTTAACTCCTCCTAAATGGCTTGACCGATTTGGATGTCATTTTTGGAGTAGATTACCCGATGGTTAGAAAATACAATTGGGCCCGGTAGGTGGCGCTATAATCGTGTTTTTTTATTTTCTTCTTTCTGATAAAATACTGGCTTTCGGGCAGGTTACTGCTAGTAATACTAATAATATAAAAAAAGGTATCATACAGTATGATTTGTAACATATGTATATCATCATAACGAATTAATTAAGTGTAGGTATATGCATTGATGCACGCGATATGCTGCCTTATTAAATACATCGCGCTCATCACAAGAAGCAATGTAATATAATGTCCATGTTATAAAACACATGGTTTCATATTTTACTGCTAATCAGAACTTAAGTTTTGGCGGATCATGAGAAAATGAAATTGGAATCTAATGGCATGTTTCACGGTATCCCGACTGCTGATAGGCATTCATTTATATAGTTGTAAAGGTGCTATTAAAAACATAATTGCCCTTCTACTCAACATACTTTTCTTTCTACCATTAATGTGCCCCTTTGCTGGACATTGTTTCCAAAAAGGACCCAGGCAGAAAGTTATTTTTAAACGTCCCCGTAGCCTGGGTCCCTTCCAGGCCTATGGTAACCAATATTCCAGGAACGCAAAGGACAAAAATAAAAATACTAAGCTTCTACTAGGCTTCGCTTGAAACTAGGAATATAGCTTATGTCACTCAGTGATAAAGTAGGATTCTACCAGTGAAAGAATTAAAAAAAAACGGTTCATAATTCAAATATTTTTATTCCACATAGGACTTTAAAACGCCAGAAGCTAGCTCACGGTTCCAAATTGCTCGTTTCTTATGAAGAAAAACCGGCAAGAAACTCCATGGTTACTCTTTTGAAAAAACTACAAACAATTTGTTTTCTCTTTATAATATTATTATAGAATTTATGTTAGTAAAGATCTGTCTAAAGTCTCCGAGGCATTTTGATGAAAGGCAAACAAAAAGTGTGCTGCAGCATACTTGCTCGGTGTTTACATCCTGGCCAGGTAAAGAATGTCATGTTTTGTTTACTCCCTCGTGCCGTAATTTACGACAATTTCACTTCAATTTTGTACTTCTATTATGCGGTACATCGTAAAACTCTTAACGTTCACGCTCAAATGTTTTATTATTGAATAAATTCATTAAACCCCAAGCACAAAATGATAGTTACAGAAGTCAATCTCATGCTTCTTAGATTGTCTTCTGTACTTAAAACGACGCTAATCAATCTGTTTACTCTTGTGTTAAAAGATACCACATAATAAACTCGTCATTATCAAATCACTACTGTTTAGAAATCCGTCAACATGATCCCAGAAAGATTCCAGTTTCCATTACCAGATAAGAGATTTTTGTTTACTACAAAAGCTGATTTCTTTTACAGCATTAAAATGTTACCACTGCTGGGACTCTCATCTGTAGGAGAAGGAATACCCCGTAACGTGACGTGGTCCAGTGAGAGTTGGTGATGTTGTTTTCGATTTCTTTTTTGTTCTATGACATGCCGATTTCCGATTTTTCTCTTAACCGTTTTGATAGCAGTGGTAATAAAATAAGTTACACATGGTACCTGCCTTAGTTTGAACCCATGATCTACAAACTCGAAATGAACATGTGCCCAAATAAACGATTTGTAAGTTGTGGCCAGCAGACACTAGAACTATTCAGTTTATCATACATTTTAGGCGAAATGAAAAGAAACAATATCTACTCTGAACAGTTACACCTACATCTTTAACGCTGTCAGTCTAAAGTGATGAACTATGACTAAGTACGTAACGTCCTGTAAAATAGCTGGCGCGTGTGCTATCATTAGCGTCTAAGTGCTACCTACCCACACGTTGGCTCTGAAAACTGACCTCGAGAACGGACACTCTTAACTGTGTTCATAAAACTTTTTTGTAGTTGTATCTATATCTTATAAAACAGTTTGCAAATATGGAACTTACGAAGAAATCAAGACTCGCAAATTTTCATCCTGCCCTGTGTACCCCAAAACACACAACTAATGTGTCCTCAACGCAGTCTCCGGCGACGCCGTGGAACTGTCGAAGTTTTAGGCAAAATCTAAACAAATGTCGTGCCAGTGTCATGAAGAATGAAAAGTAGGAAAAGTCATTCCCATGATAACGTGAACCCACCAGCCCACGACGCGACGTTTAAAAATAAATATAATAGAATAATCAGATTTATAATGTTCCACTTTCTAGAAGAGGGTATGGGCCATGTCCTACACAATTCAGGCCCAGTGCCGATGGATGGATGTCACATGTCTTTGAATTTTTAGTTCTAGAACATACTGGTTTCCTCACGATGTTTTCCTTTACCATTTTAAGAGCAGTGATGATGAAATAAATTACACAAAGTAATGTGCCTGGCTAATTGGTTTTAACCCCTATAACTCGTAAGTTGGAGTCGTTTCCACTAGGCTAGATTGAATTAAAAATGACATACCATAAACTTGGCAGCTAGTTTCAGCAGACCCTGGCTGTTAAACAACGGCATAATGAGTTTCCTCATCTCCTCCAGCAGGCCAGTCACAGCGGTGTGGTCATACGACACTATCCACAAGGCGTAGTCCAGCAGCAGCTCCGATTCTGACTCAGGATCCCTCTCAGCCTTTCTCACGTACAGGGATAGTTGCCGGTCGATCAGAGCCATCTGCCCGATGACGTCCGCCCATTGGAGCAGGCGTATTTGTAGCAGGCCTTTAGCTGGAAGAAATGAGAACTCTTTACTTATGACCAGCCATCATAGAAGGTGCTAGATAACCGTGGAATAAAGTACATTGACCTTTTACTAATATCTCTGCGTAGGTACCCGAAAACAAGCTATGAATTGCTTCTCATTACTAGCGGGGCTACCATAACGTTCAAAGTAAGATTGTTTTAATATTGTTTCCGTGTGGTTAATAGATGGCGCTACACAACCTATATAGCTCAGTCTCTTACCCACACTAAAACAAGATTAAAACAATCTTACTTTAAACGTCATGGTCTAGATCTAGATCATGTAAAGGGTCACGATACATGTCGCTTCGAGAAAACTTTGTCTTTATTTCTGTTTTTAAAATTATGAATTTCAACAAATGTAGGAGGGTCAATGACCATTATTCCACGTTTATCTGGCACCTATGGATTGTTTATCTATTTATGTACACACAAAAACAGAAAAAGACAATACATTATAGACAATAGTATAAAGGTACTGCTTACTTCCATCTTCCAGCAGACCTGCTTTATATTAAAATTAATTCCATATGTAATAAAACAAGTATTTATGAAAACATGGTAATAGGTTATTGATATGTTAATTAGTTGTTTATTGTTATTTGAATAATATATAATATAGAAATGAATCGCCAAACGTGTTGCTGAGCGCAAATCTCGAGAATAGCTGAACCGATTTCGTATATTTTTTTTTGTTGCGTTTGTTATAGTGAGGAGAAGGATCTTATGGAAAAAAATAAATAAAATTAGTGTATAGTAGGGTAGAAATAAGGTATAGTAGGGTGGATTAGGGTAGAGCGGGAGCGAAGCCAGGCAAAAGCTAGTAAATTATTTTTTTTTTTGCATGAAAGGTTTGCTGACAGAAAACTCATTGTTGAATTATGCTCGCTCATAGTGAATGATTTGTTAAGTCACTTTTAAGTTTTCTCTATGCTAATATCATAAAGAGCTATATAGTCTTTATAATATTTGTATTTTTGTTTGTAACCAATAAACTCAAAAATTTCTGGATGGATTTTTTTTATGACGCTGGCGATGAGAAGCCAGTGTAAAATAAAGAATTAAGAATGAATGATATTTTTATAAATGCTTTTAATTGTGGAAGAACCGAATTCCTGCAAAAAACCTACATTCAAAAAAAAGATAAAGGATGTCTGTAAGAAATTGCCCTGTGAACCAAGATCGTTCATTTGATTGTACACTTTTAATGTTTGTCCTGTATTTTTTGCTTATGTGGTATACAATAAAGAATATAACAAATAAATAACTCACCTTTCTGCATTAATTTCTCCAAAGCAGGATTACTTTTGACCAAACTCTCCATATTCTTCACCGTATGCTCCATGTACTTCTCGTAGTATTTCGTGATTACCTTGGGGTTCTCTGTTGTGCCATATGACATTAGATCTATGACCTGTTTCTCTATTAACCCATCAACACCATATTTTGTTGCCAGGGCGGCAACAAAAATTAATAATATTATCGTACGTCGTGTCATTTGAACGGTTGCAAGGAATCTGATGGAAATAATATTCATTTAAAGAGAAGGCACGCTATCGTAGCCTCAAGTGACCTGAGAGTAACCTTTTCTATCTTGTTGGTTAGTAGATTTATTATGCACTTGCGATTTTTCCAATAAGATTATTTTTAAAACGAAGCATAGCTTTCTGAAGATTTTTTTGATTTTACGGGAGTTTTCTATCAAGAATTTTTTAATAGCTCATACAGGTCAAATTAAAACAGTGGGCGCAATTCTATGACGATAAATGAAAATAATTGTTTCGTTATAGATTACTTCAAGTTATCATACTACCGCTCGTTCTTTGACCCGTTTTTAGGTTTTTGCTCAACCGTGGAGCAAAAACCTAAAAACGGGTCAAAAATGGAACCCTTTTACTTGTAGGATCATTTGTTGTCAGTCTATCTGTCTAGATCCTTTATCTCAGGAACGTATGTAGGTATTGAGCGGAAATTAATATCAAATACCCCTTGAAGCAGTGAAAATATTAAACTTCTAAATCAGCGCAACCTAAACATAAGGCCGCAAAATAGATGTCGTTGCCTGCCACAGAATTATTTATGTACATTCCAGCGACCCGGCCTGAATCCAAACGGGTGAGATTTATAAATACAAACTTTTTTCGTTTATCGCTCTTTCTATTACTGAAAATCCTATAAAAAAAACGTTGTGTTCTCTAGAAGAAATATCCTGAAAAACAGATTCAGTCGGACAGCTACTTCGATAGATTATTTTATATACATGTATAAAAAAAAAACTATAATCATCTTTTTCTTCCACAGAGTCTATTCTACGAGATCCTAGCAGGCGTATGGGTGCGCAACGGGCTGCAAATCAAAGGTCAGGCCATGACCTACATCCAGGCCAACTTCTGCAACTCCATGGTCGACATGGACATCTACTGGCTGCAAGTGTGCGCGGCGCATCTGCCTGCCGACCAGTTCCTTGACATGTGTATTGATATGTAAGTACAGTTCAGTTGTACAAGACAACTTATGAGGTGGTACTGGTCGTCGACGGCGCGCACTGTTCCCGTGCGCCTCAAGGAGTTGTCAGCAACAGCAGGGACCCAGCCGGGTCGAAGCCTACTGGGGCCAGGGTTATCCGAAAGGGCGCTCGAGCCCCGGTATGAAGGCTAGAAGGAACGGGGTGGGTGTTAGATTTATCCCACCATAAAAAAAAAAGGTGGTACTGGGGAAATCATAAAGACTCCTGCAGATAATGAGATGTCACAATATCAGGTCAGGGTATGGCAAAGTTGGCGCGTGGTTAAGCAACTGGCTGCTGCATTGCGAGTTGCAGGCTCGATTTTCGCACGGAACAATATTCGTATAGGTTACAATCAGTTTTTCTAAAAAAATATCGAACTATTTGTGTGAGTTTACATGCTTATGAACGCATCACGATACAGGAGCAATTCTTCGTGTTGGACATGGGACAACGCTTTAAAAAAATCCGTAGAGCAGTTTTTCTGTCTGCAGAAATCTTAAGCTGCCTTAAAAACTCAGGGGTAGCCTCAAATTTTCGATGATTAAACAATATTATTAAAGAATTTTCTTTAATGCCACTGATAAAAATTAAGATCATGAATACATGATCTTGATGCCTTGGTTCCCATCAGTAGCTTTTTTTTTCTGCATACAATAATATTAGAGGACATTGCCAAGGCAAATAAAGCTGCATACTAATAAACCATAATCATTGGGCTAAGTCAATTCTTTGAAGACAACCCGTTCGAGCAGGAGTCGTTGACGGCGTAGCGTTCCACGCGATCCTCAATGACTAAATCGTATGGCCCCAGCAGAACCGAAGCCTACTGGGCCATGGGTCGAATTCTAAAAGTGTTACTCGTGGCCCTGGACCGCAAGGGGCAACTGAAGGAACACAGGTATAGTTTTAGTCAGTATAAGTCGGACACGCAGAGAGCGTGTCAGACTTTTAGACGGCTCTAGAGTTGGAGAAGTCATTACATTATTTCTAGTGTCCGACCGAAGGTGCAATTCTGGCCGAAGCCGAAGCCGAAGCCGATTAATCGGTATTCACCAAAACCTTCGGCCGAAGCCGAAGCCGAAGCCGAAGGTGTCATTGACCTTGAGAAATACGATAGTTACTTTGATCTCAGAATATACTAGATACATATTGTGAGAGCTTTAGAGATTTAGCCCAATAACGAGCCGAGTGACTAACATATACAAGCAGGTAATAAAATATTGTCTAAAATAAAAGTTTCAAATATACAATGTTAATTAAGTATTTATTTACTTAAAGTAATTTTAACAAAAATAATCAAATAATCAGTCACATTTTTTTAATTATCAGACGAACACAAAATATTTCTATAAAATAATTGAGCAAAGTTTAACGCTTTTTCAATAAGTATCTATTTTTTACATATAATTTTTTGGAATTTTTGAGAAAATTAAATACTTATAAGTAAGTTAAACATTTTTGGTAACAATTGGAGAAAATAAAAACTTAACAAGTTTTGGTAACAATTTGACCCAAATTGTTACACCTATTATAGTACAATTAAGTCTGCGAAATGCTTCTCCTTCAACAACGTTGTAAGGCAGCATGTCAACGATGATGAGATCCATTATACCTTTATCGATTCTCATAGATATTGGTTCACTATCTGGCCACAATGGAGCTGCTTTTTTTTCTATTATTTGAGGTAAAGTACTCTGCTTGACATTAAATTGCGAAGATGTAGTTGCCTCTGTTTTATTTTTCATTAAACTCTTACTCTTCTGTTTTTCATTTGTTGCATTACAATAAGCCTCCCACTCTATTTTATGCATTTTCATCAAATGATTTTTAATATTAGTGGTACTCTGCTTTTTTGGTAAAGCACTACCAAGAGACAATGATTTATTGCACTGTTTACATAAAGCTTTATCAGTAGCCTTTATAAAATATTGCCAGATAGGATTCAGCTCTAAAGATGTCATTGTGTACCTGAAAGAAAATATTCTATATAAATGCACAAGTACCTACTGAGCCGAGCCGACCGCCCCGTACTCGCAGTAGGACTCTGCAACGCGGATGCGCCTATATCCTATCGGCGTAGGTAGTTAACTAAAAGTAAACAATCTTCACATGTCTTTTTCTAAAAATTGCATAAAAAAACATACCAACATTGTTTCCATTTAGTTTCCTACCTAACGTTAGATAACATAAAATATTTTAAACCAGACAATACTTACGGTTTTTTGGTTCTTAGAGTGCCTCACAATAATGAACGTATCACCACAGGTACTACTCACAGTAATAAATAAAATAATTTGTAATAACAAATATGAAATATTTAAAAACAAAACACTTATTATAATTTTAAGACGCGCTCTCAAACTTGTTTTGACTCGTTTAGTTTACTAACTGCGATTCGTTTGGTCCGGTGCGGCAGCGCGGCGAAACTCTGCTGCTCTGCACACTCTCCGTCTCGCTCTAGCATCGTTCAGTAAATTTCAAATTTTGACAACTAGCAAACCTTCGGCTTCGGCCAAACCTTCGGCAAATTTTTGGCCGAAGCCGAAGATTTGGCCGAAGGTGCTTTTTTGGCCGAAGGTGGCCGAAGCCGAAGCCGAAGCCGAAGCTTCGGTCGGACACTAATTATTTCCCGCCTTAAAAAAAACCCTATAAACCTTAAAAAAAAATGTTAGTGTGCCGCCCCTTAAGTCTGAGGCAAGCAAAATTGCAAGGCGTAGATAACAAAACAAACACAGAAAGATATCATGTTTCTCAGACAAATCGCAGCGTCGCAGCGGTCAGCATCTATGTACTATGTACCTATTGCAGTGTTGCCTTATTTATATTTAAATTATTGTAATTTATTATTTATTTAATCGGGATTTTTTTTAGATGGAAATAAGTTCGTCCTCTATTAGATACAACTTTATTATAATAGGTGAAAATCGTATGTATTTAACTTACTAGGTACTTCTACTGCCAACCTATGGGAAAAGGGCCCAAGTGAGTAAGTCTGGCAAATTTAACAGCGCCTCTAGCGGTCACTTACGGAATCAAAATTTGTCATACAAAATATTTACGTAGTCGGTATCGAGTATCGACAAATACTATTGCTTTAAACAAATGGTAGAGGTAAATTATCAGAAAAATTGAACATTGTTCAGCAAAATTAGACTATTAAAATTTAAAAATGAGAGCCTGTACAAAAATATAAAGCTAGCTGCCGCTTGCGGCTTCGCTCTAATCAAATTAGTAATAAACATAAAAAAAAAAAAATTATTTTGCTCAATTTTCGTTTGCTTTATTTTATGGGTGCCCTATTTTTTTTAGCCGTTAATAGTAGACTGAACAAAAAACAATAATAATAATAATTTTAATATTAACATACTTACAATAAATTTTAGCGGGGCTAACGAACAGTAATTGATTTTTATACTATTTGATATTTATAAAAACCAATTACTGTTACTGTACGTTACTAGATGGGCATTGTTTTCCTGTAAAAAGACAGATATAACCTTTTTCTAATGAAAAAATGTAGTGATAAAGTAATGCTTTTCAACGTTGATCTATGCTATAGGTATAATAAGTTTACATTGTAATACAGTTTTAACTTACTTGATAATTTAATCAATCCAAATGAAAGAACACTGTTAATTTAGACATGTTAATTCTTTGCGGTCAAGTACACAACTACACGGAAATGATACAAAGAGTTTGTTTAGATAAAAATATAAAACAGGAGTATTGTACAAGAGTGCTTTGTTCCTCACTCCGATTGTTTCTTTCAAATATAAATGTCCAAGTAGTGACTCATCGTTTTGGAGACCCTTCGCTTTCACAATTTGTTTTATTAACCGTTTACCAAAGCAGGATGCACTCGTTACTTTGATGTCGTCCCGCATTAGCATAGCATAGTCGGCCTTATAATTTTCCCACTGTTGGGACTCAGGCCTCATCTCGAGGAGCCGTAATCCACAACGCGAGACCAGTGCGGGTTGGTGGATGTCACATGTCTTCAAATTCTTGGTTCTAAGACACGCCGGTGCCCACACGATGCTTTCCTTCACCGTTTTGAAAGCAGTGGTTATGAAATAAATTACACAAAATAATGCGCTGCTGGGTTTGAACCCGCGACATACAAACTCGTACAACGGGGTCGTTACCACTCGGCCACCACTGCTCACTGCCGTCCCGCATTATTCCAGCGTATTGTAATTGTATTATTCTGCAAGGATTTCCGGTTCGTCGTCTTTTATTATTATGCATAGACTCATGTTTGTCCACTATCTCACCTGATTAAGGTAAGCGATTATGTGGCCAACGATGGAGCACGTTTGCTTAGAAGTAACCTATTCACTCTTGACTTGAAGACCCCTAGGTTATTGCTATCAGGAAACACAGACCCCGGCAGGGAATTCCACTCTTTATCTGTACGCATAATGAACGTAGTCTTAATTTAACAGAAAGTATGACACAAGCGGTGGGATTGTTCGAAAGAGTCACCGCGGCTCTGAAAAGCAAAGAGCATCTGAAGGAGCACTGTGGGTTTTGTCAGTAAAAGTCGTGACACTTCTCACCGCTTCACCGTGACTAAAAGAAATAACTTAAAGACTTATGCCTTGATGACACGTACCGAGTAAACGGGCGAGACAGCGCTCTCGGCCGAGTACTCGGTACGTGTAAACACAGCGCCGAGTGCTCGCCCAAGCGCTTATCTTTACAAATCCGTTACATCACTGTCTCGGCCGAGCAACATTTTACTGTCTCGCCCGTTTACTCGGTACGTGTGATCAAGGCATTACTGCCGCCAGTGGAGTAACTGAAAGCAGAAAATAGTCACAAAGGAGCATACTCGCGAATTAAATAAAGAATTCTTTGTGCTATTCCAAAACATGGTCTATCCGTGTTTCATCGAAATCCGTTTCGCCGTTCTAGTTTGTAGAAGTAATTCTTAAAAAAAGACGTTTAAAAATATAAAATACATAAATTTTATTAAGTAACCGTCATAATATGGCAATACTGCGAGTGCTTAAAAGGGGCACACCCGGTGTGATAATATTAGCTTACAAAGATATAACGTAAGCAATTAGTATTACACGGTCTTATAATGACAATGTGTTGACATAAAGATTCATAAACAATTGGATCAATAATTAAAATCTGTGTGGAAAAATCTCATCATAATAATAATTTGATGTGTAATTAATATGTATGTTTTGTTTTTGAAAACCTAGGTAGCGCCAGTTCTGTAGCAAACGGGTAATAGTCCCAAAAATCAAGTTAATTACGGTATAGCAATAACAAAAAAACAAAAAAATAGCAACCAGCTATTTAAAAGTTCTAGACACTCCCTCGCGGTGCACCAAGAAAGGGAGACGTTATTCATAGTCATAGTCATAGTAGTTTATTGATAAGGGATTCTTACAAGTCATAAACAAATATTTCAAATTACACAATACAAATGATACAAATAATTACATTACAATTTCAAATAATATAAAATGTCAAACAAATAAAATAAAATACAAGAAAACAAGTCAATAGATGTCAAATCACAGATTAAAATAAATTATAAAATTACCCATGATTGGTGATTATTCGATGATTTCGCACCTCAAAAAAGACTATTTAATTTGACGTGAAATTAATATGTATCATAGCAGAAACACCTTTATACTTATATTATAATCTAACTAGCCAATTTGGTCTCACCACTGGGCAAACGCCTCACTCACCCTTTTCTACACGAAGAAATAAATATAATATATTTATTCATTCACAAGACTACAACAGGAAACAATTAAAAGATAACACAAGTTAGTTTTCGTTCAGACTATAACCTAAAGCCGACATAAATAATAAAATCCTTGTTCTCCGAAACGTTCCAGCACCCATCCGTCTATAGTACCTATAACCAGTTGCTGTTATTAGGTTAATAAGATAATTTATGATTACATAATAATGTTATAAAGGTGAAAGTTAGTCCTTCACGCTCTACGGATGTACGGATTTGATGAATTGGCACGCATGCGCATGTCCGGAAATATGACCTAGGATAGGACTTGTCCCGACAGTATATTGTCTTGGAATAATTTTCTACTTCGCAACGTTTATTTCGTGGGTAAAAATCATCCAAATGCCATCCCCCGCCCTTGGGCGGAGCGGGAGATAGTGGCAAACTCTTACTGACTAAAAAACCCACCCCGTTCCTTAATGCCTTTCATATCGGGGCCGAGCTTCCCTTTCGGAGCTAAACCCTGGCCCCAGTAGGCTTCGACCCAGCTGGGCCCTTGCTGTTGCTGACAACTACTTGAGGCGCGCGGGAACAGTGCGCGCCGTCGACGACTTGGGCTCAGTTTGGACAGTTACCGGACGGTCGGACAGCGAGCTACCCATTGCTCGCTGTACGTACTTGGCATCGCTGGCAGAGTAATCTAATAAAATAAAATTACAATCAGTTTACAATAGTATAATCGTGTGGGAGATATTGAGTGGATGCGTCCACAAAATGACTAGATGTTAATTTGGAAGGTAGTAAGCTAAAAGTCAGAACTGTCAGAAGGTACCAAACATCATTATTTGCCCTCAGGTTTGGCTGTCGAGAATGGCTGAGCATGATGCCGATGTCCCCTGCACAGGCCGCAGAACAAGACACCATGGTTGAAGGCTTGCTCACCTTCCTCGCCATACTGGTATCTTCGAGAACTAACCTAGGTAAGACCTTCAACTTCACTACCTATTGGTGACCAGGGTCCGTACCAGGATGCTGTCGTTATTCTAGTGTGAGAGAGGCGCCACATTCAATTTTTTTTATTATTATTGATTGGCTTGCTTTTGACCACCATCTCACCTGATGGTAAGTGATGATGTGGTCGACATTTCATGTTTGACTCATCATAAATCGGGATTTTATTCTATTCTACTCTGGCAATACATTTATTCCATTCAACATACAGGAAACGACGAACTAACCCAATCGCGCCTGGAAGTGAGCACACTGCTGGCTGCCGGCGACAAGACGCACTCGCAACTGCTTGAGCTGATGCCCGAGAGATCCGGTAACGCGCATACTAGGAACTTCGAGACTGTACTGAAAGAGGTAACACTAAAATGTTATTCACACTTTTGTCTAAGTGTACATCGATTCGTTAGCGGTGTGCCAACTTCAAGTAATTTAAAAAAGTACTTGATGTTATTTTTAAGCATCAAATACGTAATGTTTCCCAGCATGGCGCGCAATGCTGTCAATTTGTCCAATATGTCCCGCGTCACGAAAATGCATCGTAAAATGTTAGGGGCAAGATATATATATAGGTACTACTTAGTTCTTTATTTTTACTTGGTACTCCAAGTTCTTTATTATTACTTGGCACTACCAAGTTCTTGGTACTAGGTACCAAGTATAAATAAAGTTTTCACGGCTACGAAGATTTTCATAGTCAGCTTCTATGTATAAAACCTCGATCGTCGCAACGCTCAATTTACGTGACACTGCAATACTGCCCGGTTCGTAGGTATATCTGTTTATCCGTTAACTCCTAAACCATGTAATAGATTTTTGTGTGGTTTTTATTAACAGAAAGACCAATAAACAAAGACAATCTACGTATACAATTTACAGCCATGCGAACTCTAGCTATGGTCTCTAGTCTCTTATAAACAAACTTACATGACTATTCATCCCAAAAGATCATACTTAGGCTGTGACTGCTATATGGTATTTGATATTTTGTTGTAGCTATTCCTATCACTGCCGCACAACTGGATGGCACATGATTTTTCATAGTCGAAAAACGTGCTACGTTTTGAGTAACCTCGACTTAACTCAAGATCTGTATTCTGTAAATAATATTTTATTGTTTTTCTATAGCTATCAACCTACCGACCTCCACCTAAAGGCTCCGAAAACCTAGAACAGGGTTTGTTCGTGCCGAAACCCATCGTGTGGGAGCAGTATTACGACCCTCTGCACGTTCTGCGACGCGCCGTGCACCGGAGAGACTTCCACGCGTCCATGGAGCGGTTCACTACATAGTGAGTACTTAGTTGGGCAGCTATCAACCAGGGTCAGAGGACCTAAAATAGGACATCTCAAGGCTTAAGTGCTCAATAAGTGCCATAAAACAGTAACTTTTCGAAGTTCATCTCTTGGTGAAGGCCAGGTTAATAGGTTTGACAAAATATATGCTTATTATAGATTCATGAACAACATTATCAACAATTGATTTTTTCGTGCGTTTTATAGATAATTTTGTCTAAAAATAATATTTGGTAATTTTACAACTTGCTTTCGAAACGACTTGGATCTTTAGAAACATTTTACACATTAAAATTGGTGGTTCAATATTCTTCAAAGTGAACATAGCATTCACCTATGTAAATCACAGAATATGAATTTAAAAGTCAGCGGGGCTCTAATCGGGTACAGATGGCCGCAATTAAATGCATAGATACTCGTATTGCTACCTAGGCGGGTATGAGTGTCGTGTCCATTTAATTTCGGCCAGATGTTCAAGGACTATAAGCATTAAGTTGTGATTATTCGTACAGTGTACGCGAAAAACAAAAGGCTGCTGGCACCGCAGACGGCCCATCTCGAACAGCTGGCGGAGTCCTGTGGCCCCCGCTCCGCGCCGCGACCCCGCCCCCCGCCGGCGCCGGCGACCCCCGCGCGCTGTGCGCGTCGGGCGTGCTGCACGGCGCGCTGCTGGGCGTGCTGCACCGCGGCGTGCACCGCCGCACGCCCGACTCGCCCGCGCCGCACGCGCCGCCCGACCACGTGCTAGCGCTCGCTACTTACCTGCTGCATGTGGCCGCTGATCTACATGCTGAGCGACAGCAGCAGCATCACGTATGTATTTAAGTAACATAGGCTACAATATTTGAGATAAGGTGTGTTTTGTTCGTCGAATTGTCTCGATGTGGACACGCGTTCATAGAGTTGCTATAGAATTAAGTCTCAGGTCGAAAATATACAGAAGAGATAGTCGAGGTGGACGAAAGGTTCTGGAATGGCGATAACGTAGTGGAAAATGCAGCGTTGAAAAGATCTCCCAAGACTGGCTAGGGAATTCGATGTTATAGTTTATAGTTACGTTGTGGAGAGACTTGGATAGGATTATGTTCAAAAGTGGATGAAATGATGACGATAAAGATGGCGATAACATTGTCATGAGCCACGCGTTCTTGGAAGTGGCCGTGGTGTGGAAATCTCTAAATATAATTGATTTAAATACACTGCTTAATTTTGATCGTTTTAATCCCGTGGAGGGTCGAACCGATACATGGAGCACTATCGATTTGTAAAGGTAAAATTAAAAAATAAAGTACCTTTATTTTTAAACTCGAATTAAATTACGCATGTACGAAATTGATTTCTTTATGAAAACATTAGCTGAGCGAGTCCAATGACTTGTAGGTAGTAATCGTACCGACTACTTTATTTTTTTATTTTATCTTTGCAAATCGATAGTGCTCCATGTACCGGATCGACCTTCCACGAGATTAAAACGATCAAAATTTAACGGTGTATATTTGTGTCTTTTTCACTCAAGTTATTGTTTTGTTTGAATAAATAACTAGTTGTACATTAATGGTGGTATGTGGTAAAGTGATGTAATGTCCCCCAGCGCGACGCGATGGTGGCGGCGGGCGGCGTGGGGCGCGGCGTGGTGGCGGGCGTGCCGCTGCTGGGCGCCTTCGCGGGCGCCGCCGTGTGCGACAACGCGCGCACCGTCGTGGCCAGCGTGCCGCGCCGCAAGCCGCCCAGCGCCAACACCTCCTTCCCCGCGCACTACACCAGCCACCAACACTCCGATAGTAAGACTTCTACTGAATAAATATCTTTAATACGTACAGGCACACAGCTTAAACCGTTAGCTAGATCCTAACGGTTTAAGCTATGTGCACTTAAAATCTTGCGCAAGAGTTCTTTATAAACAAAGAAACAAATATATTTTTGGTACTATCTACTCGATAATACCTTATGTCATACAACACTCACATAAGTAAGTCATTCTCTAAATAGTATGATTTGAATTTGGAAGGTCGAAATCATTAGAAAAAAAAACTTATTAAAAAGTACAAATTTATTCAAAAATCAAAATAATAAAATGTGATCACTGTTGTGTCTCAATAATATACATTTTGTGTCTATAAATTATCTTTTAATTATTGTAGAGTATCCAATTCGAGGATAAAACTGTCTCTATCTTGGGCGTTTTTTCTTCACTTCACTCAGGTTTCTGTATTATTTATATTTGTGTCTAAGTTTGTCTAGCAGACATCGCTTTCAGCGATAAGACCGCCACTGTGCACATAGGTTTAAATTTCTGTGAAATTGTTACTATTTTGGTGTATAATAAAGTTTATTCTATTATATTCTACATGTTGTTACTGCATTGTGTGTAGAGTCTGTCTAAAAGGTCAGACGACTTGGATAGTTATTAGAATTTAACGAAATCTGATGTAGTCAACACTGGTTTAACAATCAAAGTTGATTAAGATATATTGATCATTGTTTACTAACAGAAAAACCATATAAAAAGTATCAAATTAAATATTATACAAAATTCCGAGATTAACTTCTATATCTACGAGTGTTTATGCCAAATAAAATAGTTTTCTTTCTTTCTTTCTTTCTATATTATCCCCCTCGCTATTCTCCGGAGTTAATTGTAAAAAAACTTGATATTCGAGTGGCTGATGCCGAAAATGAAACCTTAACAGACGAACCATTAAAAAGATCAGTTTCTTAAAAATGATATTTCTATCCTAGGCGACACGGAATGGGAGCCTTCAGAGAACGAGACGACGCGAATACCCCTACTGACGACATCCACTTCACTGCCTGCCACCAGCACAGCGCTAGCTGTACCAACATCTTTACAGGTTAACTATGGCTTTATTCTACTGTACTTATTCACTATCATAATGCCATCATTTTGTTGCCTTCATATCAATTTATTTAAGTCGGCCGCAATACATCTTTCATCCATCGTCACGTCATGTGGTTATGGCACGCTTCAGAATTAAAAATTAAAAAATTAAAATTTCTTTGTTTCAGACCCAATAGTCCATAAATTGTTAGTGTATTAGTAACAGAAAGTGCTTATATACTATATTAGCATTGTTAGTAACCTATAGCTAATTCCACAGAATAGGGACAAGTGAATTTAGTAGAGAGGGATTGTGAAAAGAATTAGATACCGACCGATGGTTCGGTTTCAATCAGTTTCGGTCGAAAATAGGTTTCGAATCGAGTTTCAGTTTCGGTCAAAAAGTGAAGCCACAACCGAACCTAATTAAAAAAGTCCAGTGACGGTAACAGTAACATCTATGTCTCCTTATAAGAACTAAATTTTAAAATTGTTCATTGCGGTATTAAAGTTTTCCGCACAATTAAAACATATTATACGACAGTCCGAAATCGAGTATCGGGCAGTTGCCCGGACCAGACACAAAATCGACACAACCGTCCGGTCAAACAATCCTTCCTTTTCAACGGAGTTATTTTGCACCCTGAGGGACTTTACACCCTGTTCCGCATTTAAAGTTTTAACCAAAATCTGGCTCGAGCCTCCGTCAAATGTTTTTCAGAATGCGTTATAGCTATGGACTTGGCTGTCCATCCTTAATTAATTGCTCTTTATACTCATATCATCGGATGCGTTTGGTGGTTCAACGTTCTTTCGACCAAAATAAACAAATTGTTTTAATTGATTTTTTTTTCTAATTTAAATTAGTTGAACGTAATGCACCAGGTGGCGCGCGGTGACTCTATGACCGACGACCAATCCGACGGCGGCGGCGATGCGCCACTCATACGAGCTTTAGAGGTGCGTAAACTGAGAACTGTTATAATAATAATAATATTCCACAACTATCACACAACGCCGTCTAGTCTCAAGCTAAGCAGAGCTTGTGTTATAAGTAATATTTCTAAATACACATATATTATAGATGTTATCTAGTATCAGCCTAAATATAACTCCGATATCGAGCAACTTGCTCCGATTTCTTGTTAGTACGTCTTCTTTGGCAACAAATGCCTGCATCTGCAACTGCAATACTTTTCATTAACCAATGATAAAATTGGTAGCTTTTCGAGTGACCAAGTTCCATTCACAACCTTGCTGCTGTGAGCAGAAGCAAAGCGCGGGGCGGCGAGCGGCCGCCCGCCATTCTAAAATCAATAGTATGAATATGATTGAAGCACGCTACGAGACGCCGCTCATAGCGCTCCGCACCCGATCACCGTTGCCGCACCGCTCGCTGCGCCGCTCACTGTAAAGACTAAAGTTGTTACCAGTCCGCAAATGAAGCCCTGTGACTTCCGAGTGTCGGGTGGGACGTGAGGATGTCCGTTCTCTCTCCTTTGCCATCTCCTTCTCTAGCATTACTGCTTAGCACGCGGCAGCGACCGCTTGCTATTCTGTCTCACCCCGAACCATGGCTTGAACTTGGGCGAGACACGAAAGGCCTCCACGACACTGGCAAAAGCTACGCACTATGCGGTTAGCGGCAATGCGGCTGACCGCAGGACATGGTTGCGATTTCGGCCAGCGGATCGCGGGCAGCCGCATTCGCAACCGTAACGTGCGGTTCAAAAACCGTTGCGATTTGCGGTTACATCGAGCCTATATCAATCAATGGCGGACAGTCACTCGGGCCTCAGCCTTCCAAGTGAGCGGAGCGGTCTGCGGGTAGCCGCATCGCAGTGCGCATATAAATGAATATTACATACATAATTGTGCTTGCGGTCAGCCGCATGGCTACCCGCATAGTGCGTATGAACCCTAAGTGCTGGTATTTTTGTCCATTATATAATTTTATCAACGTTTGTTATGCAGGATGTAACGGATGACAGTCAAGCGCTAGCACTGCAAACCTTCGACGATGAGATGAGCCTCGCCATCGCTACCTCATCAGACTTGGACACTCCTCCGGTGCCTATTGAATATGGTAACACCAAATTTTATTTAAAGTAGTAGGTTAAGTGGTAATGTTAGCAAATCTTCGTTCAATCAAACCATTGACAATCACTTTTAAAATGTCATAGTCGGTCTGTCAAAAAGAGCAATTTGCGAAGTTAACACATGTCGGAGAAGAACGTGCAAGAATCTCCACAGACACTAGTTTTAAATCAATAAATTTCTCTTCATTCAATCCCTCCTAAGGGCAAACGCGAGCACCCATCGTGTGTCGTGTGCTCGGGTCCCCATAGCGAAAACCGGATTATTACTTGCGCTATGTCGCTAGTTCAACTTTAACGGTGTGCATGTAGTCGTGTGCATGGAGAACTTTAATGAGTTATTACGTAGCAAAAAAGGCGCGGGGCGCGTGCCCGCGAAGGGCGCCCGGACGGAGCACTATTGTATGGGACCGCGCGGACGTCCGCGTAACGCAGCGTTCAGCCTAAGGTTGTCGGTAAGAGATTGCCCTGTGGGAGAACACCGCCCATTGTACACTTAGTTTTTGCACATGTTTATCCTGTCCACATTATGAAGTGTACATTTGTGCTTTACTACCTTCGTTTCGTTCCATATAAGCTAGTGTTATATCCTGATTACGTGTACAGACATGGACGGCGAAGAGTGGAGCATCAGCGTGCGAGGCACCACGCCTGCACTACCCGCGCCGCACGCGCCGCCCGCCATACAAGACGCGCCGCGACCCGCTGAGCCCAACGCTACGCCTTCTACTAGCAACCAGGTCAGTACATCGCTTATATGCATAGTATAACGGACATATAATAAAATAGTCATGAGTATACCTGTGGATGAATGGGGAGGGAGGCCATAGATGAGATGGATGGATTGTGTGAAGAGTGACATGAAAGAAATGGGAGTTCGTGATAGCAGGCCGGGTGATAGGATAAAAAAATGCATGCGCCCAGAAAATACGAGATAAGGGCAGAAAGATAATGATAACGGAAATAAACTCAGCCACTACCTACGCCTAATGCATAAAAATTATTCGATACACAAAAATATGTATCAGCGTTACCATTACATTTGTCGAATCATGTAGATTTTGAGGCAGTTTTTGCCATCACATATTTTAAGGTCTTGACAACGACAATTTTTTTTTATAGTGTCGTAACTTTTGCTAAGAGTAGCAATTTTAAATTAAATCAAAATAGCGTGAAACATAATGTTCGACTATGTTTAATTTGAGGTAAAGCATCTATACGATTCGTAATTTATCTCCATACAGGTTCAACTACACACACAGTCAGACGACTCGATCCCAGTGAACGAGTCCATAATATCCCTACTATTAAAACTGCACTCGCAGCTATCTGGAAGATTAGACTCGTTCTCATTGGACGAGCCCGCTCCCGACACTCAAGAACCGATCGGTAAGTAGTTGAGAAAATACAGATTTTGTAGAAAACATATTTGAGTATATTATAGTCTATTTGTGTTATGAAAATAGTGATTCATTAGTACCAGTGGCGTGCCCACCATATAAGCCAAAAAGCCTGGCTTGCCCTACCAAAACCTCACCTAATTCATAGAACACGACCAATCAATTAATTATCACAAAAATCTAAACTTTAAACTTCGCGCGCTTACGCGGTTACGCTAAGTTGCCACTGTGTTGTGTGAAATTCAAAAATCATTCATAAGACGATACCAGGGCGAAGCGAGGATGCCATTCTGAGCGAAATCTCTCCGACTCACTCTAACACTTAATAAAAGAAAGAGATGAACACTAATGTGTTGTTGTCTTTTTCTGCCTCAAAGGCTTTTATGAGGCTTTATCTTCTATCTCAACTTTTGATATAAATACGTCAAATTTTGAGTGTGTGTGGGTGTAATTTGTTATTGTGTGCAAATCCTCGTCGAACATTTTGTTCTAAAAAAAAGCAGGGCTTTGGTAAACTTATGAATGACAGAAATTTTTACGCATATTATAATACGAGGCGCCCTCTATGACGCGTAAAGTTGTACGAACTAAAAAGTACTCAGTTCAAATTTGCTTTGATCGGTTATCGTGTTGTACGTAATTATTGTTTTGTTTTTTTTTGTTTTCCGTCATTTAACAGTTTATGAATTCGGAAACTATACTTGTGGTTGTGTGTGGATATTATTATGTGTGGAATTGATATCAATGGCCAGGTAGGGTTTGAGTTTTAAAGATAAATATAATCTTGTAACTTTACTATTTTGAATATTTCTCAGAAAAGTTAATAACAATGCTTGGAATACATCAGGTATGACTCAAATAACTTTGCTAGTGCCATGAAAATTCTCAAAAGTACTTGAACGCTGTTATTTCCTTCTTTATACATGGCTTTGACTTTGACTTTGGTAAACCGCCAATAGAAAGTTGGTTCTCTTTCTCGACAGTTAAGTGTGTTTTAAAAAAGCGAACAACGAAAAGCTACCGCTGTTTCAATTGTATTTGCCAATAATATTACATATTATTATAACGAACAAGTGTTTGAAACACCAAGATTTAAAAAAATATGTATTAGTTACACATTCATAACTAGATGGCGTTGGCGTCAAAACAGTAACATTAGATCAGTACCTAGTACTCGGTTGTTTTATTTCACACTCAACTCAACCTTACATTAAATATTCATTATGTTCAAATTAATCGTTGTAATAGTATTGGCTGACCATCCCGGCCGGCCGGTACTCGACAGCAAGAGCGGCTTTCCGAATTATCTTTGATTGCAATTGAAAATCAGCTGTTGGTAGAATAACTTTCACAAACTTTTTACGTTGGTGTAAGTAAAACAAACATTTTTAAATAAAGATAGACAATTTGAATTAGAATACGATTTTTTTTTTTCTATTCATGTACCTATTCAAACTTTACGATTATTGGTATGATGATAAAGTTGTTGTGGTGAAGCTTTTGTTATCATTATTTATTACTTACTATTAACATTATAATTGTTAATAGTAGTGGAGCAATTCAGAAAAATCAGCATTACTGCACTGATGACACGTGGTAGCACGATTTTTTTTTTGATAGGTAAGTAGTAGTTAGGTCAAGATTCCTTGGCTTGCCCCATGTTAAGGCATCAGGCACGCCACTGATTAGTACAACTGCAAAGTAAAGGCGTATTCATACTGGGTTAAAAAATAGACCATTAGTATTTTAGGAAACTTTTCACAACAAGAATTTTTATAAAATAATGTTATGAAACTATTTTAAACTTTATCATTTAGAATTGTCAGAATTTTCGCATTTATTTTTAGGAATAGGTAAGACATTCTTTTTTAAAATTGATAAAAGACTATCTGTACTGTCTGAAGAGCTTACTCCATCTAGCCGGTGTGAACAAGATATTTATTTTACTATGATATTGGTCAAGGGGCGTAGCTAAGCTGAGTGACAACGACGAGTTAGTATTTTCTTAACGCGAATACACTAGGCAACTCGTGGTCTAATCGGTGTTTCCCCCCAGGCGACGGTCCGTACTTCATCGGGCGCGTTCTGCGCAAGCTGGCGGCGCTGGACGCGCGCTGCGCCGCCGCCATCGCGCACGTGCGACACACGCTGTGGCCGCACCAGCGGGAGCGCCAGGCTGAGCAGAGGGCCAGGTACATATATTACACACCCTACTTACTAAATATTTTGGGAAAATTCATCTTGTGTACTGCCAACGATTGGAATTCCCTGCTCGAGTCAGTTTCCTGATAGCTACAAGTTTTTAAGTCAAATGTGATTAGATTACTTCTAGGCAAGCGTGCTCCATTGTTGACCGCATCATCACTTACCGTTAGGTAAGATGGGTCTATTAATAAAAAATTGTGTCTCCCAAACTACCAAGCCGCATACCACATCATTTATTTCATTTATTACTTTTTATTGATAATTGTGGTACATACCCTGCAAAATGAACTACCTCGTAGAGACATCAAGTGCATTGAGGGAAAGTTCGTTCCGTATCGAGCGAATGTTTAAACACTTGACTTCTGGTTAAAGCACAACATTTTATTCAATTAACACACCAACGTGAAACATAAAATGCGTTTCGACATGTATCACCGTATCATATTTAATTTACCTCACTATGAAATTGAATACGTAAACTTGAACATTGTGAATACAATTTCCCTTCTCCCTAAAACCCCCCCTCTCCCTGTCCAACCTCCCTGCGCGATGTAACGTGTCTTTATACTTGTCGGGTCTGAGCATGAGCCTATAAACCCTTACTCCATCGGCCTACTTCCAACTAGTAACTCACATTTTAGTTCTGATTTGCCCTTTTATTCTTTCTAACAGAGAACGTCGCGAGAAAGAAGAACGTTCCCGCCGCGCGCGCGAGCGACAGCAGCAGCTCATGCGCGAGTTCGCTCGGCGACAACAACAGTTCATGTCGGCCATGCAGACCCTCGACGGCACTGAGGCCGGCGCCATGGAGTGGGAGGAGGAGGAGGCGGTCGAGAGGGACTACGACTGCGTCATCTGCAATACTACCACACCCACCACACCCGCTGACCCTATGGGGCTAGTGGTCTTACTACAGGTATGTATTATATACAGCAACAGCCTTGTAAAACAATGAATAACATGATGTGCTGCCTATTTGCCTAAGATGGTTTAATATTTTTTCACTCAGTCTAAAGTTTCGTTTTTCTATGAATTAATTGAGTAAAATTAATCCTTTGTAAAAGACACTACCATTGTAGCGAAATAAAAAAAAGCACTCACACTAATAAATCAAAAACAAACGTAATGTACAAAAATATACTATACACATTGGGAAAATAGTGACTCATTAGTGCAACTGCAAAGTAAAGGCGTATTGATACTGGGGTAAAAATTAAACCATTAATATTAAAGCAAACTTCTAGCGTATTTTTAATTATAATTTATTAGGCAGTTGTTTTAAAATTTAATTATAATCGTCAAAATTTTCATTTTTATTATATTATTTACGAATAGATTAGGTACCTATTCCATTTTTAAAATTGATGTCAAAAGTGTCTTTACTTTCTAAAGGGTTAATTTACTATGATCTAAACGGTTAAAGGGCATGGCTAAGCCGGGTGACAACGATGACGTGACTATTTACTTAACGCGAACATGTGTGTTCCGCAGTCCACGTCAGTGCTGGGGCACCGGCGGCGCGCGGGGGGAGGCGGAGCGCGGCTGGCACTGTCGGAGGCGGACCGCGCGGGGCAGCAGCAGCAGCACGACACCACGGCCGCCGCGCACCACTACAGGCTACACGACGAATTGCATCAGCACTTTGATCAGGTAGACCAACGTCAAATCAAAAATTCTGAAAAGATATTTGTTGTTATTTGCTTGGAACGTGAATCAGATTTTCGAATATAAATATTTTGCCCTGTTTTAGTTTTTATATCAAGTACAATGATTTAAAATAGTTTTTAGTAGTTACATTTCAACAGCAATAGAACTTCTTTCAAATACGTCGTTAGAACTAGAGGCCGCCGAATACACAAATATTGTATCCAAACTGCAATTGTGTGGTTTAGGTTATGTCAAAATGCTGCCCGTCTTTAATCTAAGACCAAAGACGCTTAGCTTCATAAACGCATATTCGTCATTATACGCTTGGTGTACTCTTGCGTGAAACTTACGTAAAAACTATGACATTGTATCGACAAAACAGCATTCGCAACAGTATAATGTGTTCATCAGTAATGCTTACAATGTCTATGTGTACCTACCCAGGAGTCATGGCTAGTCAGCGTGTCAGTGGGCTGGGAAGGCGGCGTGCACGTGCAGTCGTGCGGGCACCACCTGCACCTGCGCTGCCTGCACGCCTACCTGCGCGCGCTGCAGGCGCCGCAGCGGCCGCACAACCTGCACGTGGAGCGCGGAGAGTTCCTGTGCCCTGTGTGCCGGCAGCTCGCCAACTGCGTGCTGCCCCTAGCGCCGCACCCCGCTGTGCCGCGGACACCTCACCGAGCTCACCACGTCAGCGCGCAGATCATACACGACATGCTGGAGAAGGAACATCCGCCGCCCGTGAGTATACAGCGAACATAGATACTTTATAACCTACAGGGAACGTAACAGACACGAATATTTCTCGTCCCTAAAAACGTCTAGCAGGTTAAAAATTTCTGTGCAGCCTCCACAAAGGGTTGTCTTTATGGGTCATGGACTGGCGTAATGGAATATTGTTTTTGATATTGAACCGTCAATGATCAATTATGACACTATTATTTATTTATTTATTTATTATATACACTACTGTCAGGCTTGTGAATAAAATAGCTCAACTCGAACAATGCGTTTTGTATATTGCTAAGTACTCTGTGAATATCACCTAACGACTGATAAATAACCATTCTATAGAATGCATCATGACCATTCACCAGAGATATAAGTCGCAGTCGATCATTCACCGCGTTTTCGACCTCAGGATGCGAGTCACAACTCAATTTTTATCCGCAATAAGTATAATCATTCATAACGTTTCCATTATTGAGAAACAAAACTTCGTTCCGTGAGAAGCAGAGTACGAGTATGTACAGTACGGTCGAAATATGACGGCGCTTTGAAGATAGCTGAAGAAAATACGCAATACACATTTGACGTAATGATTCTTAATCCTTTAACTGCTTACGTCGTTTATATTCAATAAACGCGCTATATGTAATAAATAAATAAATGTAGAAAAACACTCGCGTTTATTTTTTCCTATGAGGATCGATCTACACTAAACGAGATGGAGTCATCATCATCAGTCGAAAGACGTCCACTGTTGGACATAGGCCTCTCCCAAGCGTCGCCACAACGACCGGTCCTGTGCATCACGCAGCCATCGGATTCCCGCGACCCTGACCAGGTCATCGGTCCACCTTGTTGGAGGCCGTCCAACGCTACGTCTTCCGGAACGTGGTCGCCACTCCCCATCGACCACCCGTTCTGCGTGCAATGTGTCCTGCCCATTGCCACTTAAGTTTGGCGACGTAGCTCGAAGAGATGTAGTACCCAGTCTCAAACACATCACCCTGGTGAATAGGACTAGATAACACGCAAGGGGCTAAACACTAAACCATATGTTTCCATCGCACAGGCACCAAGTCGACTCTCAGAAGCGATGGGCAAAGCAATGGAGGACATGACGGCGACAGCCGGCGGCAAGCTCAAGCAGCGCTACGGCTCGTCGCCGGCCGCCATCTTCACGTTCGTGGCGTCGCTGGTGCGGAACAACCTGGAGTGCGAGCTGGTGCAGCGCGGCGGCACGCTGCAGACCTGCGTCGCGCCGCGGTACAAGCTCAGGAATGAGTGTATAGGTAAGAAGATTCGATTCAAGCCTTTTCGCGTGAGTCGTCTGTAGTGTCTATGCGCGTCTCATAGAGATATCAGCAAAACAGAGTCGATGCCTGTTAGGGTTACGAGGTATTTCTGAAAGGGATACTATGGTCTTAGAACGCAAAAGGCAACTGAAGGACACGAGTGTTTTAGTCAGTAAAAGTCTGACAGACACGCTGGCTTGTAACATTTTGGGTGAGAGTCTTAAAACATTTATAAAAACACTTTGTTGTAAATTCAGTTTTATTATTTTTGATATTGAGGTTTCAGATTTGTTTGTGTAATTTTAGCATATTTTTAATAGATTATATTATTATTGTTTTAATTAAATGAGGGTGATTGCCTAATATGTTAGTTATGTTTTTTAATGAAGGCTGGTATGTTGTTTTTATTGATTAGGTAGTTGTCATTTGTGTATTTTGCTTGTTTTGACTTTAAGTGTTAAGATCTGGTTGCTTCACTGGGAGTTTGTCAAAGATTAATGAGTTTGGAAATTAGTGTAGTGCAAATCAATTTTGGAATGGGTAATAACGATATTGATGTTATTGTGGAGAATCGTTTTTGTAAGTTATTGAATAGTACATAGCGAAAAGATATAAATAAGATCGTTCGTTCCCCGTGTAGTCCCGCTGCTGGTGGTGGCGGGCGCGCACTCGCGCGTGCTGAGCGGCGCGGGCGCGGGGTTCGGCGCGCGCGACGCCTGGCGCGCGCTCGTGCCCGCGCCGCCCGCCCCGCCCGCCAGCGCCGCGCACGCGCCGCCCGTGCCGTCCGCGCAAGTGCCGTCCCGCCCCGTGCCGCTGCTGCTGAAGGACCCGCTGGCCTTGCTCATGCAATTCCTATTGCTGGCGCCGCCTACGCCGCCCTACTTAGATATGCGTGAGTATGACACATTCATTGTTTATTTCATTCAATTATCATAATAACTTCATAAAAAAAATATTTCATTTCATACATCGTAAATTACTACTGTACATACTTCAAACCTTACACAAACATTATGCTTAATGACAGTATTAAATCTAATCAACTTAAACATTTATAAAATTTAATCACATCACAAACCAAATTCATCAAAATAACATACCTTCCACACAATTCTTCAATTTACACGACAACATCTAACATTATTATTTATTATTATTACTGATAAACTTACATTTAAGTAATATCTCACCTAATAATAAACAACAATATAAAAAATTACCTAAGTATTAAACATCTCAAATATTTTTTAAAAATATAGCAATTAAATTACAAAGAACACCACAAAAAAAAAGTGAAAGAGGTTAGAAAGAAACTACTTTTCAACTTATACTACAACAAATGTCGCCGCTTTTCTCACACCCTTTAACTCCACTAAAAATACAAACGCCCATCACACAACTAACAGATCACGTACACTCAAGTTAGCTATTGATAGTTGAACTCTGAGCATTGCCCTACTTTGTAACATACCCCACCCGCAAGACCATTCTAACCTCTTTCACCTGTTCTATGGTGCTAACCACCAATCCATGCCATCATTCAATAGTTTATTATTGTATAAATTAATGATCCCCAATCTCCAACTTATGCAATAACCTAATTATCCCCATTGATTATTGTCTACAGAGGAATTCACATGCATAGTCCGCGCCCTGTACGCCCTCAGCTACTACCAAGTGGTGTGCCAGTTCATCGCCAACGCCAGCGCAGAGGGCCGCGCCGCACTGGCGGGAGCGGGCCGCCCCGGCGAGCCTGCAGGCCTAAGGGCAGCCGCCAAGCTGATGCTGGGGGCTCTAGCGGGCTCGGACCTGTTCACGGAAGATGGCCCTCCCGCGCCGGGAGAGCATAAAGTGCCGGATCTTGCTAATATGGAGAAAGAGGTAAACTGGCGTTGTTCAGAAGCAACACACTGTTACTAATCCCTCAAACTTTTAAGTTTTAACTATTAAAACTATATTTCTATATGTAACTAATTGGTCTCTCTAGAATAAAGCATGATATATGTCCTTATTCATATCCTACTACACGGCTATCTTCTTATCTTGATATTATAAATGTTTGTGAATATAGATATTTTAATACTTTTTCACACATAGACATATGCTTTTAAGAAAGTTTTCATAATAAGCGGGCTTGACTGCTAACAGAAGCGATTATATTTTAAAGCAATCAAAATCAACTAGTTGACCTCGATCAGCTGTATGGCTTTACACACTATTCTAAACATAATTCTTTTTTTTTTCTTTATCTTACACAAGATTCAGACTATAAGCATCACCATTTAATTACATGAATTATAAATTATAACTTATCCTGAGAACTAACTATTGATGCCATTGCTCTTTACTAAATAATTTGAATTCGTCAACAGCTACAAGAACTCCTCCTGCCGTTCCTGCGCATAGCAGCCCTCCTGCGACACCACCTGTACGGCGCCGAGCTGCCCGAGGTGGCCACGCCCCGGCAGGAGTTCGTGCGGCTCGCCTACTACCTGGAGCTGGTGACGGACGGCATGGAGTGGAGCGAGTGGTCCGCGGGCAGGGCGCTGCCGCCGGACTCGGGAGTCGCGGCGCGGGCGTGGGCGCGGCAGCTGGGTGGAGCGGCCGCGCGGGGGCAGCTGGCCGTGCGGCGGCTGCTGCGCTCGATGGCCGTGGAGTGGTGCCAGCCGGCGCTTCTAGCGCTGCCGCGCGACTACGACCGCCTGTTCACGTACTACCACGAGCGCGTGTGCCTGCAGTGCGGCGCCGTGCCCAAGGAGGCCAGCGTGTGCCTGCTGTGCGGCACGCTCGTCTGCCTCAAGCAGCCCTGCTGCCGCCAGCACCAGGTGGCTGAGGCGGTGCAGGTAATCACAATACCCCACAGATGGCTTACAGCCCTTCAGCAAACGATGATCGATGCATTCCATATAGCTCAGAAAACAAATAAAAGACTAACTGAAACCTTGAAATTTTATACTTCATGCCATAAGGACAATAACAGCAACTCCAAATCATTACGAATTGTGTCGCATGACTGTAAGACAAATCCCAGAAAAAGACTAAATGAAACTTATAATCTCTCTCTCTCTCTCTCTCTCATAATATGTACTTTGAAACTTTTACTTTGTGATTTAAAATTTTATATTTCATGTCATAAGCACACTAACAGCAACTCCATCATTACAAGTCGTGTCGCACGACTGTAAAGACAAACCCGAGTAAAAGCCAACTTCATATTTCCTACTCCAAAACCATTTCATCTTTCCAATCCTGTTCCATGTTACTTGAAGTCGACGCACAGTGATCAAGTTCCAAAAGTTATGGGGACAAAATGATTAAATAATAATGAAATTGTGAATGGAAGGTATATTTAAAATATAAAGAAACCGTTTTCAAATAATATAACTCAGTTATTTAAATACATATGTATTATATGAACCTTGTTACATCACTTCTCATCTTACGCAACTACTGGATATTGTAAAAGACTTCCAAGGCTAGTCTAGAACTATATACTCGTATCGCGGGTTAATAAATCACTATTATTACAAACTTGTAATAATAATGCTCTCGTGACTTCATTCGAATTTCGACCTTATGACATAAGCTGGAAGGAACAAATTCCCATATCAAGTACGTACTAACCTTATTTAATAATGATAATAATAGAAATAAGATGATAGGCCTTGGTACGTACTTCCATTCTGGAAGTTTCGTTTAACAATGCGATTTATTTATTCGATGCTTATTTTCTCTTTATTTCGGCGGAGATATGACTCAATAAAGTTTCACGGCGTAACAATATTTTATTATTGAGCACTTAAGCGCAGGCCACACCGCCAGCTAGAGGGCGGGCGGGCTAGGCGGGTGGGCGAAGCGAACGAAGGAAACTATATAAACTACGCGAAATATTGGCGAACTAAACTATGGGGTTCACACCGAAAACTACGGAAAGTCGAGCGACGAGCGAAGCGGGGGTAGTATTTGTAGTTAAGTCATCATCAGAACTTTCGTCGATATATGACATATTCATCGTTCCCAAACTAAACACTACACTGCTATTCGAAAGACGAGCGTCGACTAGTCTTCTCGAAACGGGGAGGACGGGCGAACGAACCGGGCGAGCGGGCTGGCGGGCGAGCTAAGCTAGCGAAGCGCGGGCGCGCCAACGAGGTGAACGAGTAGCTTCGCTGGAATCGTCGGATATTTCGTTAGCTAGTTAGGTTCGTCGGTAGCTCGCGGTGTGAACCGAAGTATGTAAAGAGGTGAAACGATGTTCGCCCGCCTAGCCCGCCCGCCCGCTAGCTGCCGGTGTGGCCTGCGCTTTATGTACTTCAAAATTTTGATAAATTGATTTTTCGAAACTCAAGTGACCGAAAATTATGGGACGCTACCGTTAAATAATTGATCACTGTGCGACGCAACGTATTTTCTTCTTCCATTTCGGCCTGTCAACCGTCGCACGCGCCACGCTATCAGTGATGCAACGTGTCGACAAATTCATCTATTTCTCCTAAAACCATCTCTCTTCATCCATCAAAAATTTCATGTTAATAACAGCAAAAGTTTGGGCAGCACGCGATCGAGTGTGGCGGCGGCACGGGCATCTTCCTGGTGGTGACGTCGACGTACATCATCGTGATCCGCGGCCGCCGCGCCTGCCTGTGGGGCTCGCTCTACCTCGACGACTATGATGAGGAGGACCGCGACCTCAAGTGAGTACACGACATGATCATCTTCCTGGTGGTGACGTCGACGTACATCATCGTGATCCGCGGCCGCCGCGCCTGCCTGTGGGGCTCGCTCTACCTCGACGACTATGATGAGGAGGACCGCGACCTCAAGTGAGTACACGACATGATCATCTTCCTGGTGGTGACGTCGACGTACATCATCGTGATCCGCGGCCGCCGCGCCTGCCTGTGGGGCTCGCTCTACCTCGACGACTATGATGAGGAGGACCGCGACCTCAAGTGAGTACACGACATGATCATCTTCCTGGTGGTGACGTCGACGTACATCATCGTGATCCGCGGCCGCCGCGCCTGCCTGTGGGGCTCGCTCTACCTCGACGACTATGATGAGGAGGACCGCGACCTCAAGTGAGTACACGACATGATCATCTTCCTGGTGGTGACGTCGACGTACATCATCGTGATCCGCGGCCGCCGCGCCTGCCTGTGGGGCTCGCTCTACCTCGACGACTATGATGAGGAGGACCGCGACCTCAAGTGAGTACACGACATGATCATCTTCCTGGTGGTGACGTCGACGTACATCATCGTGATCCGCGGCCGCCGCGCCTGCCTGTGGGGCTCGCTCTACCTCGACGACTATGATGAGGAGGACCGCGACCTCAAGTGAGTACACGACATGATCATCTTCCTGGTGGTGACGTCGACGTACATCATCGTGATCCGCGGCCGCCGCGCCTGCCTGTGGGGCTCGCTCTACCTCGACGACTATGATGAGGAGGACCGCGACCTCAAGTGAGTACACGACATGATCATCTTCCTGGTGGTGACGTCGACGTACATCATCGTGATCCGCGGCCGCCGCGCCTGCCTGTGGGGCTCGCTCTACCTCGACGACTATGATGAGGAGGACCGCGACCTCAAGTGAGTACACGACATGATCATCTTCCTGGTGGTGACGTCGACGTACATCATCGTGATCCGCGGCCGCCGCGCCTGCCTGTGGGGCTCGCTCTACCTCGACGACTATGATGAGGAGGACCGCGACCTCAAGTGAGTACACGACATGATCATCTTCCTGGTGGTGACGTCGACGTACATCATCGTGATCCGCGGCCGCCGCGCCTGCCTGTGGGGCTCGCTCTACCTCGACGACTATGATGAGGAGGACCGCGACCTCAAGTGAGTACACGACATGATCATCTTCCTGGTGGTGACGTCGACGTACATCATCGTGATCCGCGGCCGCCGCGCCTGCCTGTGGGGCTCGCTCTACCTCGACGACTATGATGAGGAGGACCGCGACCTCAAGTGAGTACACGACATGATCATCTTCCTGGTGGTGACGTCGACGTACATCATCGTGATCCGCGGCCGCCGCGCCTGCCTGTGGGGCTCGCTCTACCTCGACGACTATGATGAGGAGGACCGCGACCTCAAGTGAGTACACGACATGATCATCTTCCTGGTGGTGACGTCGACGTACATCATCGTGATCCGCGGCCGCCGCGCCTGCCTGTGGGGCTCGCTCTACCTCGACGACTGTGATGAGGAGGACCGCGACCTCAAGTGAGTACACGACATGATCATCTTCCTGGTGGTGACGTCGACGTACATCATCGTGATCAATTTGTAAGCGCCCTAAACGCATCGTATTGAGTGCGCGCCTCGGACGCTTGTTATAACTAGACCTAAAGACATTTCTATTTTGACGACATAGCAACGTGGTCTAAAGGTAAAGCCTAAATGATAATTATAAATGATATTTGTTTTGCAAATACGTTTCCACAGTCCCCACATTCACGAAATAAAATTTACAAAAATGTAACACTTTACTGAGTAAATGTTATAAATTGTAAGATGTCTAGTTTAATTTTCTAGTGAATCTGAAGATCAGATGGTAGCAGTATCTCTGATCGACATATATTTTAAAACGTATAAATATTAACGATATAGCTTCACCATTTTTTCAGAATTAAGACTTTCTTTGTTCTTTATGTTCGAGTAGCTTGTTTGATTACTTATTAGGTATTAAGATTTTTTTAAACAGAAACATTTAAGTACCTACTATAATGGCCGTGTATTGTAAACTACACCACTGTGGCACAAAATAGATAGGTAAAGAAATCAATCTCATGTAAATGTGAATTTCATACCAATGCTCGGTGGTCGCGCTAGGGTTGGCGCCGCTCTGTCACTTAAATAATATCTACAGTAATCCAACTTCATACAAACGGACGAAACGCGAGCTATACCTACGCGCCTCGATCTCGCGGTGCGCTCGTGGCGCAGACAATCGCGACTGTGCCGCAGTGACGATCGGACGGTGTGTTGTTTTTTCGAAAATATGGCCGAGTTACAATACTGATGATATTATTACCGTGGCTCTGTCCGAGCGCGCCGGGGTCGGCGGTGGCGGCGACTGCACCTCAAGTTCCTATCTTAACTGTTTATAATTAGGAGCCGGAGGCCGGGGCGCTTCTACCTACCTGTTCTGTGTAACATTAAAACGAACCATCGGACCTTTGTTGCTAGATTATTGCACAAAAAATTTCACAGACGCGCATCTCAAGCGTATGGCACTGGTCCCAATCGAGCCAAGATATCGTGTCCGCGAGAAGTATCTATGTGTGCGTTGCTCGAGCGCGCTTTGTATGTAGATAGACACGTACTCTTTTGTGACTGAGGTGTCGTTTACAATTCTTTGTTGGCAACAACACACGTAATGAAGTTCTAGTACAAAATGTACGCATCGATGTCATCTATATTAATCACTAGCTTTTGCCCGCGGCTTCGCCCGCGTGGCATTAGTTTACACCCCATAAATTTTGGACCTCCGTTTTAGACGCGTGAGCAGTGTAGTTCTTACTACCTTAATTCACATATACTACCATTGTTGGTGTTGTGTTAGTTAAGAAAACAAACACAAAACAAAAATGCAATTATAACTTTTTAGCAACACCCGAAAGAAAACACGTTCTTCAATCGTGCGTTATTGTCGTTCGACTTATTAGCTAAAGAAACAGTAGGCAAGACGGTGCGGGGGGAGGGTCGGCGACCGCGTCATGCGAAGCGACTGAAGAGCGGAGCTATCGCGCAGATAGAATTTTGAGAATTATTAAACTTATGATAGCTTCCTCGATATCACGCTATTCAGCGGTGAAAACCGCTTGAAATATCGGTGCAGTCGATTTTGAGTTTATCGCGAACAGACAGACAGATAGACGCGGCGGGGGAATTTGTTTTATAATATGTGCTGATTGGTAAAATCACGACCATGATTGGTTTCGTAGGTCTTAGGAAAACGATTATTATCCATTGTTATTTCTATAAAATAAATAGTTGTTGTACGAGGATATACATATTTCATTTATTGTTATTAGAATATTATAAGATCTGGGTTATTTAGCAGAGTAGGCAGATTAACAAACAGCACAGCTTGTATCACAGGCGTATATTTTACTGACATTAACACAATCAACAAGAACCTTAGCAACGCTTATCTCATCGACATGATGTTGCATTGCTATAAGGAGGTCTTATCTCCATCACGCACCCTCAATGCATCATCATGTATAAATACATAATGTACCTTTAACATTCTTACATGTGTACGCACCCTTAACACTGTAATTTATTGCTGCACCTTTAAATGTGCATATAAAATACATTGAGTCTATCAAAAACAAAATTAGCCATTATAAACAAAAACAATATCAACAGGACTAAGAACAAAACATTTTTAACAACAACTAACCTAGGTCCAGATTACCCGCCCCCTTAATGGATAATTTCTCTAATAATGACTTTAGTTTCGGGCCTGACAAAGCTTTTGTCAACATATCTGCTATCATGTCCTGCGACGACATGTAACGCACCTCAACCGCCCCATTAGAGATAGCTTCGCGGATAAAATGATACCTTATGTCAATGTGTTTTGTCCTATTATGGTTCATTTTATTCTGAGAGATTCTGTGTGCAGACTGATTGTCATTGTAAATAATAACAGGTTTTTCACCTTTAACATCTGTTAAGCTTTTTAACAGAGTCTGCAAATAAATGGCTTCTTTCGATGCTTGACTAAGGCCTACATACTCTGCCTCCGTAGATGACAGTGCCACGCATCTTTGTTTTCGACTTTCCCACGCAATTAAATTTTCGCCTAACTTAAACATTAGACCCGAAAAAGATTTCCTATCATACGACCCACCCCAATCCGCATCTACGTAGCCGCATAACTCCAGTTTCCCTGACTTTTGAAAAACTAGTGCAAAATCTGATGTTCCTTTTAAATATTTCAACACCCGTTTAGCACACTTGAAGTGTATATCATCATAGCATGAATTAAACTGTGCTAAAAAGCTAACTGCGTGCGCAATGTCTGGCCTAGTGTTTTGAGCTAAGTAATTAAGACATTCTATCAGATTTTGATATGGCAATCTACATACAGATTCAGGAGTTTTCTCTAATTTGAGACCTACTTCCATTGGGGTATTGACTGGTTTACAGTCTGTCATATCGAATTCTTTCAATACATTTTGAACATATTGCTCCTGATCAAGATAAATACAATTTTTATCTCTTCTAAGCCTCATGCCTAGAACATGTCTAGCAGGACCTAAATCCTTGAGTTTAAACCTTTTTACTAAACCGTTTTTTAAGCTCTGTTTTTCGATTTCGCAGTTACGAGTGTAAAACACAAATATGTCATCAACATAAATTACTACAACAAGTTTGCCCTTGTCTGCTATCGTTTTTTGATACAAACATGGCTCTATTTTCGATTGTGTGAAACCTAAATTGAGCATCTCCTTATCTAACTCATAATACCAAGCGTTCGACGCTTGCTTTAGTTCATATAAAGACTTTTGCAACTTACATACTTTGGTCTCTTGGCCTTTAGCAATTGCTCCTTTAGGTTGAAGCATATAAATGTCCTCTTTCAGTTTACCATAAAGAAAAGCAGTGGTAACATCCCACTGGTCAATCAGCCAATCATATTCTGCAGCTAATGAAAATAACAACCGTAATGTCGAACTTCTTATGACAGGAGAATAGGTTTCGTTATAATCGATTCCACGTACCTGCGTAAATCCTTTCGCTACCAGCCTAGCCTTATATTTGATCACTTTACCGTCGCTGTTGCGCTTGATTTTGTACACCCATTTGCATTGAATCGGCTTCTTGTCACTTGGCAAGTCAACTAGTGACCACGTTTTGTTTTCCTTTAACGACTTAAGTTCCTCGTCCATGGCCTTCTGCCAAAGTTCTTTATCAGGTCTTATAAGAGCCTCTTCAACCGATGTTGGATCACCATCAATGTTAGCTAGAGCATTCACGCATGTACCTGTATAGTCTACACGCTCTCTTGCACGTAAGTTGTATCTCGGCTCAGCATTTGCTTCAGTACTCAACTCGTTACTTGCAACAGGGTTTGGTGCTACAAACGTGTCAGTACTCGTTTCACCACTCGATTGCTGAAAGGTAGTGGATTCGGTACTCACAATTTCCGCATCTTGAAAATTTTCTCCATCTGAGTCAGAGTAACCATCAGGGGTACGCACTGGTTCCATCCGTTCCTCCTCTATGTTTACAGGAACGACTGTGCTTTTCGTCACCTTTGTACCATCACCAGGAAATACGTTTTCAATAAACTTTACATCTCTTGCAATTGTTACTTTTCCAGTTTTTGGATGCATCTATTAGAATATTATAAGATCTGGGTTATTTAGCAGAGTAGGCAGATTAAACAAACATAGCACAGCTTGTATCACAGGCGTATATTTTACTGACATTAACACAATCAACAAGAACCTTAGCAACGCTTATCTCATCGACATGATGTTGCATTGCTATAAGGAGGTCTTATCTCCATCAATTGTAATCCACTAATACTATTATTATGTTTTACGAATCTCCGAACTTGACCAATATCAGCATTATCTTTGAAACATAACGAATTGTTTTATTACAATAGTCGGCAGTAGTAGTGTCTCTGCAAAAAAAAATGTAAACGACATCACAATGACGTCACAGTACACGTAATGGATGGTAGCAGTATCTATGTTTGTAACATAAACCGTTCGGTCCACAGACGCGGCAAGCCCCTCTACCTGAGCCAAGATCGGCTGGAGCTGCTGCAGGCGCAGTGGCTGGCGCACCGGTTCGACCACACCAAGCGCACGTGGGTGTGGCACCGCGACTCGCTCTGAGCCGCACGCGCCCCACGCGCCCCACGCGCCCCACGCGCCCCACGCGCCGCACGCAGCCGCACTACTGTGGAACATCATGTAGCCAGGGACCGAGATTGAACTTAATGGCGGCGAGGGACACGAAGCGACTCAAGCTCGAACTACTTTAGACCGACGCACACGTGTAACACACCTGATTTGTACGCAGAACGACGTCGCGTGCTGTAGATCAAGTGTAACTCTACAGATCTGGTTTCCATATAAATCTATGGAGACCGACGCGCCCAGATCGGCATGTGTGCCACACGTATGCGCAGTGTAGTTCTACCTTCACTATGACAGCGAGGCGAAACGCGCACTTCGCAGCCGTCATTAAGTTTAAATTAATATGTAGATAGTATCGCAGATAAAGTGTGAAGTTAGAGTTTGCTATCTACTCCATACAGTGGTTCAATGGTTTTGAAAATGCTTGGACTGTAAACCGATCTCAAAATATGAAGCGACTCCGAATTATATCAGTCTTTGAGATAAAAAGACAACGCATTGAACTGCTGTATAGAATGTAGATATTTTTGGAATGTATTTGTATGTAGCCTAGAAATGCTTGAAAAAGTTATCCTAGCTGGATATTACTTCACCGTATCGCACTAAAATCGTAAGTAAACTTTAAAACTTTAGGATTTTTTCCACCCTGGCTACGAATTTGGAAACTAATAAAATCTAAATCGTTAATTTCGAATTTAGTTGATTTTTATTCTATGATAAATCGAATTTATTTGAAGTGTCAAATGGAATCGATTTTAGAATACATAGTTCGGTTAGGTCGCAGTATTCGAGCCACTATCGAGATCTCGATTGTAAGCAATCAATTAAATTGACAAATTACGACTATGCGAATAGGATCTGTCGTTCTACTCGACCGAGTGAGTCGTCTTGCCTTAAGTCATCGCCAATAGACATTCACTAAATTGTCTGTTAGCCCGAATAGGTCAATATTAGTTTATTTGCTATCCATAAATTACATTACAAGTTTGAGGAGTCATACATTTAGTGACGTCACATTTCATTTCAAAGTCTCTCAATATTAAAACATACTCTGTATAAATTGTTTTGTTATTGAGCTCAAAAATTTGTTTTGGAACTACTTAATTATGTGACGTCACATTAGGGAGGGAAGGGGGTCAAAAACTATAAAATGTGCGTGACGTAATTTATGGATCGCCTTTTACTGAACTAGATAATAACAATTAACTTATCCGATTGTCAAGCAATAAGAACATATAGTTCGGTTAATATAATAACTTATAAAAATTGTATTGTTGTGTCAATTGAGCCTTACTTTAACACCAGTAGCTGTCGTATTAACAGATTTAATAGTTATTTACAAATTGTATTAAATATTTATACAACTGTTTATTATACGCGTTCCGTGCCAGTGATATTATGAATTGCCGATTCGTCGTTAGGACGCGTATCTTAAATAGTACCTAAAATGACGAAGTATGAAATTTAGCCTCGTACAATCAATTTAGTGTCTTAACAATGTATCCAAATAAATATTTATGAGTAAATAGTACAGTAGGTAGGAAGATGTTTCCAGCCACATATATATTTTCATATTAGAGATTATTAGCTTTCCGCTGAACCGTGTTAGGCGCTAGAGATGTCCCATAGGAGTATTTACCTCGACATAAATAACGAATAGATCGTGGATTAGGCTTGCAGACTTTCATAGTGAAAAGTTTAGTCAATTCATTTAGAAGTATTTTTTTGTTTAGTGTTTTTTTTATTGTTATTTATAACTACTACTAAAGTTCTTATGATTTATCGTGTAATAACGAAATTAGAATTGTACATTCATCTGATTGCGGCTCATTAAAGTTTCTGTAACAACGAGAGACAAACATGTTATTTACTTAGAATATTTTGTGCAACTACGACTTTTTTTCACATGACTTTTTATCATCAACAAACACGCAAGATTAAATCACTCAAACAAACTTTCATGTTTTTCAAATTAACTGAATTTACGCCATATTGCCTAAAATATTGTATCCTTATCAGACTAGGCTTCATTCAGCCATTTAAAAACAATTATACTACAAAATTATATATTCACGTTAAAATAAGCAATAACTAGTTGATAAATAATATAAAGTTCTACAGAGAGAGTTATACGAGTATTATTTGCAACACTATGTAATTGTTGGATATGTAAAAATATATAATTATATATTTATAGATGAGTTTCGAGTACTCGCAAACACAGTGTATCGAAGTATGCCTTAACAGAATTTTACCAGTTATTTACATGATGTACAACAGGAACATGATGCAGTACATATTATTGTATTAAAATTATCACTTGTTTGACTATTGTAATGTGTTATAGAAGTAAATTTTATCTAGTGTTGCATTAATGTTGAGCGTGGCCAGAGAATGTCAGGTCATTTGATTGCAAACGAAATAATATCCTAAACTTGTGTATAACATCCGGGCCAACGAAGAATTACTTTAAAAACAACAACCAGACAATGCCACCATTCCCTGGTCACCCTCTAAGTAAGAAAATTTGTTGGAATATAAGGTCTTTAAAAAATAATACTGAGTCCAATGTTTGATCAAACCCAACCCAATGATATAGCAAAAAACGCCTTCATTCTAATAAACTTCACCCGCCACCGTTGAACTTGCGAATTCTCATATTTTACAGCCCCAAGTGTTTGGTCAAACATTTGAAATATGTTGCCAAGAACGTCATGAAATTATTTGTCTTGTTTACGATTTCAAATGATCTTTTAAAGCGAAAGATATCGGAAATCTATGCCTATTTAATGTCTGGTATATCTTGAGAGGACAGTAAAAATTAAATTGTGTGAAATAGTGAGCCGCGTAAACAAGACAAAATGTAGAACATTGTAAATATATCTTCGACTTCATTAGAGATGTCCAATGGGTGTTGTTAGGGCTGTGAATACGTATATTTTAAATTTTACTCGCTCCTCTGTTGATACGGTTGACGAATCACTTTAGATTTTAAAGACGATTAAATTATTATTTTATTTTTTTCATATTTTTTATATAGGATTATACCTACTGAGTACTATATTAGTGAGTAACCGCTTGCGGACTTTCCATACCTAATAACGATTTTAATCTATACTGCTCCAGTTTTCTTCCAGAAATATGAAAGTAATTCTTGTTAGATAATTATAGATGTATCCTGATTTCTGAAACATTGGGAAGCATGCACTGCAAGGCTTGCGAGTTCGGACAGTTGACAAAAAGCTTTCTTTGCTTCAACCTTACGACAATAATACACGGTATACTACAATCGATAAAAGTATCATTATTGAGGTATGGTGCTTAAATCTATCGTTTCTACTTCTCGTGTGTAATTTGGATGCTTTTCTTTTTTTCTTTCCTTGTATATTATTTTCTAAGTCCTCAAAAGTACATTATTCTGTTTTGTAAAATTAGTGTTTGTATCTAGTTTTAGTGTTAACTAAATTGTAGTTTTTTTTTTTATCGATAAGCTATTATCATTTAAAATTTTGTAATCACAACGAATTGATTCAGTAATGAAAGTTACGAAGTGTTGAAAATTAGTAGATGTTTGAGATGTCGATATTTACAATAATTTTTACTGTTTATTATGTTAATACTTTTGTCACGTGAATGCGACGGCTAGCGAAACCGAAAAGTAGTTTGTCGAGAACTGTGACGTCTGAAAATATACATTATTATAATTATATATTTTTGTGTTATTGTAATCCCTTTGCTACCACATTTACATGCTCATATATTAGTCCATAACGACAATAGCTGTGACGACGTACTAGACAGTACAGGTTGATTCCGCGACAGAGCCCGCACTGCTCCAGATAATATTGTTAAACTTGTGTATGTATATTGTTCTTGTATATATTCAATCATTAAAGTTGTTGATATTTCTATTGTTGTTTCCTTTAAAACTGATTAAAAAAAACTGAAAAGCATATTAATAAAAAAACCAAAATTGCTTTTATCTACGAATAAAAAACTTTTTACAAAAAAAAAATACAACCGATCTTTAATGTTAAAAAAAAACACTGCACAGTATAATAGTTTTGTGTCTTCGTTATTTAACACCGAGTTCCGTAATTCAAGTTATTTTGTTTATTATTTAGTGTTTTTCATTGAAGTCTGTTGTATTTTTTTGTCAAAAGGTACCTACCACTAAAAAGTACCCCTCAGCCAAACTTAAATACCATATAGCCAGAGCGCATCTCATAACGATTCTAATAATCCCAAACACGGTTAGATTACATTAATTTACCTTCTGGCTTCATCATCAGATCAGTCCGATACATCCTCCCCCTTTTTCTTCAGCCGGTCATCGACTACACGTATAAACAAAGCAATTTTACTTGTTACGACAGTTCTGCTGTGATTCTATGAGGAGTTCTGTTCCATATCTTCAAAGTTCATGAACAGATCATAGCAATATTTCTATGGAAAAAAAACACATTCAGGCAAACAGAACCCCCTCCTTTTCGAGGTCGGTTAAAAATTAATTATGAGGGCTGAAAATGCGTCGAGTGTGGCCACCCAGGCGGTTCCATACAAAAATGCCCGCAAAGGAGCAATTTTGTATGGAACTTCACGCAAGTTTAGCCCTGAGCATCTATTACTCTTAAAGTGGGTAGGCAAATTACCTACTTACCACTTTGTTAGTCCGTAAAGTGGCACAAACAACTGAAAAAAATAATATTGCGACAACCTGTGAGAGATTGTATTGTTCATGGGAACCAATTTTAACGGATTTCAGTGTAACGATAGACAAGGACCTTGAAGAAGGACATAAAATAGGTATTACTTTTTCTGTAGGTCTGGGGAGAAATTCCAACTTTCGCGTAGGCAAAGCCGCTCTCTAAAGCTATTTAAGCCTTGGTTAAACTTACTCTTTATATCTTACTAAGAATAAACTTGAATAAGACTTTTAGCGTAATAATCGAATTATGTACAATCGGCAATGGATCACTTTTCTATGGCAACGCACGGGCGTCCGTTTTACGCAGTTTGGGCCCTAAGGCCATAGGTTGCTAGTTTTGAACGCTCACCTTCCTACCACTAACTGTTCTAGACCAATCAGAGTCCTAACTCGGTGTCTGTAATTTGTAGACTAAATTCTTGTGACGATTTTCTCTTGCTTCATTATCAAACGTAATAATAGTAATTTTCACCATGTCATGTTTCACCGGTCAACTATTCGACCAATTAAAATAGCTCCAACACTATTAAATCGGTTTACAAACGGCGAGCAATGGGTAGCACTACACACTACGTTTTAGGTAACCGTCCGGACCGAACCCTAGTCGTGACGGCGCGTAGTGTTCCAGGCGCGAGATGTCAGCAAATCGTAGGGGTCGAAGTCTACGGGCCGTGGCATAAGTGAAAGTGAACCCCGGGGCTCTGGCACGCAACGCAAAGAAGGAACATTGGAGTGGATTTTAGTCGGTAAAGTCTGACACGCCCTCACGCTTCACCCAAGAGTCAATGGATGATTTCCCACCAAAAAATATAAGTAACACATCTGCCATAAGTTCTGATCATGTGTGGAGTACTGCAGCCACATATGGGCTGGTGCTGCAAAGTGCCACCTGGCAGCTTTGGACTCGGTGGAAAGGCGTGCGAATAGGCTTTGTTATTGGTGATCCACCACAGGCGTAGAGTAGCCAGCCTTTCGGTGTTTTACAAGTGCATTTTGGAGTGTGCGTAGGAATTGCACGACTTGATTCCGCCATCTCATTTCTACCATTGGACAAACCAACGTACGGCGTGTACCCACCCTTACGTTGTTGAAACCTCTACGGTCCGGACTAAGCGTTTCGCCTCGTCATTTATACCGCGTACATCGAAGGACTGGAAAAATTTACCTGCTGCGGTCTTCCCGTCCAATCATAATTTAGGTGTCTTCAAAGCTAGAGTGAATAGGCTCTTAATAAACTAGTACGCCTCACCATCAACGATTGCATCACTGCTTACCATCAAGTGGGATCGCAGTCAAGTACTAGTTTAAAACAGATTAAAAAAAAGTTATCTAGTTGTTTAGCCTGAAAATTTTGGCTGTAGAATCAATTCAAGGTTTTCACGCATTCAAGTGACACCGTCCTGCTCGTTCGGCCCACCGATTCGTCGAAATATTTGCGGTGCGCAGCAACACATCGTGTGCATCGCTCTTATGCTTACCAGAAGTACACGAGGTTTCAGGGTAGCGAAGATTTTTTTTATGTTAATGTTAATAGGTATATAAATAAAAGAAACAGATTCTGTTAAAAGTTTATAATATTGTACATCAACTATGATTTGTTTAGAGGTAGAACATCCTACTCTTAAATTAACGGCTAACGTGATTACAATAAAATAGTTAATTTTCAATATGCCGCATTAATATCATTTATAGGCGGAGTGAGTAACCAAAATAACGTAAAATACTTCATTATGAGCGGGTGCAGTCTCTCCACGGATCATATTGTACTTGATTGCCATTAATATGTTATCAAAACTATTGAACTGTTCGCAACTTGTAGAAAGTTGAATTCGTTTCTTATCGTGCTACGTATTTATCGGAAACAAACTTGCGCTTTTGTTTATCGTGAGCTAGCGATCCGCACGCCCCAGCTTTTAGAAATCTTCGTAATTCTTCGTTAAAAAATCTGTTCAGTAATTTTTGAGTTTATCGCGCACAGACAGATGCGATAGGGGGGACTTTGTTTCTTAGTATGTAAGGAAGTATGTGTGTTGTAGACAACACAAACATGTTGCTGTAACAAGTGTTGCACAACAATTTTTTCCAACAAATACGAAGCTGTTCATACATATGTATGCATGTGTTCAACATCACTCGTTACTCTAACATATTGTAAACAACGATACTTAAACTTGCACCAGCTCCAAGTTATTATAAAATTAATGTTGTTAATCAATATAAAAAAGTTTAATTACAATAGTTGCTTCAAATGTATCGCTTAACTTACACTTACGTAGATACAACATTGCAAATCAACTCTATCTGTATTTTATCCTTTATACATATACTTACTATTTGCGCCGACACATTTGAAGGATCTATATCAAATAAAAATAATAATACAAAGTACGTCGTTTTGTCATCTTCGAAAAAATAAAAGGTTTTTCTTTTTTTTATCACAGAAAACAATAAATACTATCAAACAATATAAGATGGCAACTAATGGCAAATAAATCTATGCACCTCTTTATAAACGTTATAATTATTATGTCGGTATTACAAATTATGCATTTAAAAAAATAAAACCTTTAAAAACTCTGTACAAATGTTATAGTGAAAGTGTCCTCTCTACGGAACAATATATTGATCAAAATGTACTTCCTCTGGTTGATATAGTAAGGCCTCTACCGAACTAGATAGCTCTTATTGCAAGACTGATATGGGATTAACATAATACTTTGATCACACGTACCGAGTTAACGGGCGAGACAGTGCTCTCGGCCGAATACTCGGTACGTATAAACAAAGCGCCGAGTGCTCGGCCGAGCAACATTTTACTGTGTGGCCCTTTTACTCGGTACGTGTGATCAAGGCATTACATATTTATTGTAAAGCAATATATCCTATTGAAGTAACAAAATACTAAAAGGACACTTTCTAAATAACATACGCTCTTCTACTACTCCGGGACACATTACATACGCTTTATTGGCGCACAGTATTTTTACAAGTATTTAGAGATGTGATTCGGTAATTATTGACATTCTAACCGCCTATATACGACAATGACTCGCGTATATTCCGCCAGCCTCGCACATCCACGGTCAAATATTCCATCTCGTCAGCTCTTGTCACCTATGAAGATTGAAGATCTAAACGAGAGTCTTGTCGTGTTGCGACTGGGTACCCAGTCGCAACACGACAAGACTCTGACGAATAGGAAACGACAATATTCGTTGGAACGATTCAACGCGAAGGTTAAAGGAGATAATATCGTATTATGAGGATTGTCAATTTGCATCAAATATAGAAAGTTGCCGACAAGTATTTTTTTAGTTATGAACTGTGTCCTAGAGTAGCGCTATTTGTTGGTAGTCGCCTCGACCCTGTCAATGAAATCTAAATACTAAAGTATAATGCTCTTTTATGTTAAAAAAAAATCATAAAGTACGTAAAAAAAAAGATTCCGTTGACAGTCTGAAATACTGCCGGCCTCGCTACTCGCTCCTAAGCTTTAAAAATAAAAAAAACTAATACTCATATATCTAAATAAATATACTGCAAGTAGCGACACCATTGGTAGCCACTGTACTCCTATAATATTGTTTAGCAAAAATACACAAAAAATATAAAAATCTATTTGTTACATGGTGATGGCAAAGGAATGTTGAACCAATTACACAACGTTTCTGTAAAGGAATCTAACTGAATTTTTATCAACTACATGTTTAACTTTAACCACACTGATAATGAATCATACTCGGCCGGACCGAAATCATGGTTTATTGCAAAAAAAAAAAAAAAAAACAACAAGAATTGAATTGCATAAAAATCTGTTGTAATATTAATGATTATGTTACCTATTTTCAAAATAAATATCATTTATCATTCACTTCAAATGCAAACTAAGGCTAAGGCCTACTTGTAGTCCGCAGACGCGTAGGTTCATAGACGCGTTTTCTTCATTACACGCTTGGTGTACGTACGCCTGTGTGCAGCTTACAAAACACACGGCACGATGTTGCCGCTTCGTCGACAGAGCTTCAGATTTGTGTGTAAACTGTGAGCAGGCGTACACTAAGTGTATAATGATGAATAATACGAATCTATGAAGCTACGCGTCCGTGTACACTAGGCCTAAGCGTCAAAGTGTACTAAAGTTTGTTGCATCGAGCACTATGACCGCGGCCCGCCACTACATTGACTCACACATAATATACATAATGCTCACATATTTACCACATACCAAAGCTTCAATATAAATGAACAACTCACTAAAATTCTACAAATATGTGAGCACGTACATATAAAAAATTCGTGGCTCTCGCACTATCAATATAAACGGGTAAAAATGTTATAATACATAACATCCCAAGTGTTTCAGTTAATATTAAAATAATTACTACTATATACACATACTAATGTTACTCGTGTATGTAGGTACAACTTCTAAAAAACTTTTTTTGAACACATTTTTCAATAAGATATGGGACAGTTATTTTCTTTTTTTTATAATTCTAAGTGTTCAATGCCATCCTTCGACCCACGCTATTATGGCACAAAAATACGTATTTGCACCTTAAAAAATAAACTAGAAATTATCGTTAAAATTTAGGCAAGCGGAACCTAACAGTGCGTGCGTCTGCGCACTCTTTGTTATGAAGCTATTTATAACATTTCTTAACAATTCATAACGTTTTTCTTAATATAATTATTAAGTAACCCCCCTTTACTAAATATATATTAATAATTTTATATTAAATTATGTAATTTAATGTCAACTTTCATAAGACAAAATATGACAACTGGCGACCGTTTACACAAAAGTAGCCAGAAGTGATATTGATCTCTCAAATAGATTCACAACAAAGAGCGCCCGGCGCGCACTACGTAACATAAGTATTATCAATAGGCCGATATACGATTCCCTAAAAAGCAATGTTTACGTATATAAGTGTGACTTCATATTAAATACATTAATAGTTACATACTTTATATTTAAATTATAAATTCGTACAGACTAACTCATATTTATTTTTATGTTATAACTAAACGTAACTAATATTACATTATGCACAGTTAAAATTATAAAATATTAGCACACTATAATAATATTATATATTTTTAATTATAATAATATATTATACTGGTCATTCTGAGATCTGTTCGTCACCGCTCTGGCTCCAATACTGTCATATTTTTATTACATCGTTCGTTTATATTAAATATGCTACCTTCGGGAAGATAGTCACCAGGGTTTTAATCCAATTTTGAACTAATCATTTGAAGTATTATACATGGCGACCTAGCTAGTAACTAATGTAGCAATAAATATTTATAGTTTTAAATTTTTCATCAAGGAGGTGTTCAAAGAGTAGGGTATCGATAGAAGTTAGCCTCAAGATTTTTATTTATTTTTTAATTTCGTAAAAAAAAAATGTTGGCGGGACCAGGTTTACTCTAGAGTCAACATTAAAATGAAATTATGTGTATTTGACACCAGAACGTATCTTAAGGGCGTTTTTAATATGGAGCTGTATTGATCACGCATGCGGGATTGCCCTGCACACTTAACCTACGCAAATGTCCATTTCATACAAGTATTTATTGTAATGCGTGGAATACGCACGCTGGACGCGTGTTTTTGCATTTTGAAATTATCTGCATGTGGAGCAAACCCCCATGCGTGATGGAAGTTGCATATAAAAACACCCTAAGGCGATCATTACACGGTCATGCAAGCGTCAATCAATTCCATCAATCATGAATTACGGTGAATGATGGTTTTCGTCAATCAGTACTAAAAAACGTCAATCACCGCATTAGTCGGTATTATTTTCGTCAATCAAAACCAACAAACCTACCGTGCAATATTCGCCTAAGCGGTCAGTAAAGTAGAAATAGTGGGTTATAGAAAGTAGCATATTCAATGTCCGTGCTGTATATCTGGCCCAGCATGCCGCAAGCGCCGTGCTGCATGGAACCCGTCACATAACGCTGTACAACGCTTAACCAATACAACAAGACCCACGCCTAAGGTAACTACACCTACTCTATAGTCGTAATTCGACAGATATGTTGGTGATCTGATAATTTTCTCTGAAATCAGTTTGTGGTATAAAACTTTCAATATACGTACGTATATTATTTACGCGTTTATTTAGGGTATATTAAATTATTCGACGTGGCAACGGCGGAGATAAAGGGGCTGTTTATTTTTTTAATATTTTTTTTTTTCATTAATGTTGCCAGTTTCGAGATTTAAGTCGCTTTTGTCTGTTCAAGCATTAAATGTAGTTTGTAAAATCTTTTTCTAAAAGTGTAAAACTTTTCGTACGATTCCTACGCCACTAACAAAAAGTTGGCTTGGCATGACTCACCATCGTATTCTCAAGTTTCAATCCTCTTCAATAGTCTACCCTCTTCTCTCCTCCGTCCATTACCACAGTCAAGTATATAAAGTTCAAAACGTGTCAAAAATGGCAAGCTTCATTCGAACACATGTCCTATTCCTAGCTATTTACTTCAAGCTTACTTTTCAATCCAAACAAGCAAAATGTACTGACCAAGTTTCACAGTCATTTTATATAAGGATTATAATAATTAATTAAGACATTAGTGTTTAATACATCTTCCAAACTTGATCAAAACTTTTGCGTACAATCCATAACTTCTAACCTTGCTTACTTTAAATATTTGCTCTTATACTACGTCAAGTTTCATTAAGTATAGTCGAACGCAACGTCAAGACTGGACGTTTTAGAGTGAGGCAAACAATTGACACGGAAATAAACAGTGATATGAAGGGTTGGCCCAACCAAACGTGAGGAGTGGACTGAGGCTGAGTCGAGCGAGCTCGCCTTAGCTAAGTCAAGCATAGTAGCGTCTTGTACGAAAATAAACCTTATTTGTATGACATTTATGTACATATTACAATAAGCAGCTGAGATCGATTGAATCAAACGAAAATGTATCTTTTCCGTGAAACGCTTGATCACAGTCGTTTATATAAATTTGAACATTGAGTTCATCAAATGAAGTAATTTTTTTTAACGCTACTTTGCTCAGCTCAAGTAAAGTGAAAATTCGCTTGATATATCTCAGTGTGTGTGTGTTCGACGGTCAATGAGTGTGTGTGCATAAGCTCGGATGTTATAAAATCTCGGAGTGCCAGTAGGGCAGCGCGTAGCCGGGCGTGGTGGGAGTGGGCGGCGCGGGCGGCAGCGGCTCGGGGTCGGCGGGGCAGTCGCAGTCGTACGAGCGCACCACGAAGTTGCCGTAGTCGTCCGTCAGCGAGCTGTGCCGCAGCGCGCCGCACACGTGGCGCCGCCCGCCGTCGCACCAAGAGCGCTCTGGGGGCACAACGTACTACACTGTCACAACCTGCCCACCCACACAACGATACTGACAAAACATGTAGCTGCAATTTTACAGCGTTTATACATCTTCAAGTTGATAAAGCGTCATTGCCCTCTAAAAGTAGATTTAGTCGTTGCATCACTGAAGCTAAGCTCTGGGAACACTCTACAAGCCTTCTAAGTCGAAAAATCTAAAAGTCGCCACATTGTGGAGCAGTGACAGTTATTTGGCATCAACAATGTCGTAAGGACTTTGTTGATGCCAAATACCTGAAAAAGGATTTTCTCAAAAAGAAATAAAAACATTGTACACTCACCGCTGCTAATATCGACGTCCGTCATTAATTCTTCGTTCATAAGTGCTGATAAAGCATCGTCGGTGTGCTTTGAATCTGAAAAAGAAACAAGTGACAGTGGACACATCAGTATCATGTAAATGAAGCAAGTGTTTCTGTTTTTTTGCAAGCACCCCATTGAAAATTCGGTTTTACCTGGTTCCTCCTTTATAACGATCTCTTCTTTGATAGCCCCGGGCACAGTGGGCGAGGTGGGCGTGGTGGGCGTGGCGGGCGGCGTGGGCGCGGCGTCTCCGCCCGGGGCCGCCGCGCCGCCCGCCTCGCCGCTGCTGTTCGAGCTGCACTCGGGGCTGTATGGGGCCATCTGGAGGACCAAACAACACATCATCATCTGCCTATTCGTCTACTATGTTTGGGGTTACAGTACAGTGCAATTAGTGTCCTTTGTGAGTTAAAAGATTATAAAGCCCTAAGGCTTCTAGGTCTTCTCGGTGCGACCTTTGTAATATTTTAGCTGGTGTCCATTGTGGTCCATACTGGCTCGTGTTAAGGTTCAACATAACTATAGCACAACAACACCTACCCTCAGACTCCTGCGTCTCCTGGGCGCCACCTCCGCCATCTTGTAGCTGGTGTCCATCGCCCAGTACGAGCCCTTGCCGGGGTCATCTTTACTGCGCGCCACCTTCATGAAGCACTTGTTCAGCGATAAGTTATGCCTTATTGAGTTCTGGAAGTATAAAAAATTCGACTTAAAATAGACGCGATAGAAAACTGTTTCGCCATTGAGTAACAAAAACTTCTTGTTATGACTAAGGCTCGACCATTAGGTTAGGTCTTTATATGGGGGTATAAAATGAAGTAATAACCCTTTGGTTGTAAGCATACGAGTCATTTTGATATTTATTACGTGGTCTGCTTCGTAGGTGATTCGACGAGAGCGTGATCGCAAAGTGATTAGAACAAACTATCGAATCAATAGATTATTGTCATTGAATGACCACGCACGTGGATGCGATGCGGCGACGAGCGAAGCGAAGCGGACGAGTTCAGTCGGTTTGATATTTGGTGCGCGTTTGTTTGTTTTAAATAAATTAAGGTTGAAAAGGCGACTTCGCACGCATAAAGTAAATTATTTCACAACTTTATCAATAGGTGACATATGCATATAGCTAGCTAAAAATGAGTTGATATACTCACCATCCATCCCTTCCCAGCCTCTTTATAGTAGGGGAAAGCGTTGCATATGTACGTGTATATCTCGTTGAGCGTCATCTTGCCGTTCGGGGAGCTGCTGATCGCCAGTCTGATCATGCTGGCATAACTGGAAGAGGAGAAAGGAGGATTTCAATATGTTTGTCTCACTTCAGGGTGCTCGGGAATAAACATAGTATAACAAATGAGGGGGAGCGCATTAAACTACCAATTTGTACTTTATTTTTAGGTGGAAAATCATCTAATAACTCTAAGGCGGAGCAGGAGGGTGTCAGACTTTTACTGACATCTCCGTCCGCAACCCCACGCCTACAGTGGCCGGAAGTCTGGGTCGGGATCCCGGCGACTGGGGCATGAGGCCCGTTCCCGCACGCGTGTGGCTACCTCCTTCGGTAGCATTACAGCTTCGCAGAAGGAGGCGATTGCCTGCCATTCCTCCTCGCTCTGGATCATGGCCATTAGCAGTGCCTGGCACGAGAGATCGCTGCTACCGATCACCCCCACGAGGATACGGCCGCGGCGATGTTCTGCCCAGGCGGAGCACATCTTCACCGTATCCTCCGCGCGGTTGACACAATAGTGCCACCCAGGCGTTTCCTCCGCACGAATCCGGTGCAGGAACCTCCCAAACTTACTATTCGGTGAAGAGCTGCGTCATGAGGAAGGTGAGGACGCCGTAACGCCTTTCCAACCACTCCTCAAACTAACCAGTGAGTGCAAGCTCGAAATAACATGATAAAGAAAAACCACCTATTCATACATATGTATAAATAAATAAATATAAATTCCACTGATTGGACAATCACATTGACATCAGGTTTATGTCTTAGCAATAAGGGCGATAGTTATAATAAAACTTTTTATTATTTTGAATGCAATATTGAGATTTTTTGCAGTCTTCTGTGTGCAAAAAATGCCAATGAATTTCCTGAAAAAAAAAAAAATATGCAAAGGAAACTAAGAGTACGTGTTTTAACTAGGCAAATATTACTCTTTTGATGTACTTCCTGATTAAACTATACCAGCTAAAGTTTTCTTGTTAAAAAGCTGTTGTTATGCCCCTCGCTCACAGCGACTTTTTGTAGCGATGCTGTAGCGCGTTGGCATTGATACAGTCGTGATGCTGTAGCGCGTTGCGTTAGCAGTGCGTTGGTATTTTGTCTATGCACATAGCGAAAACGCCGAAAAGCCGTCTCGGCGAGCGGCCTTATAGTCCTTTCAGTTTGCAATAATATGTTTCTTTAACGATAATAAAATTATAGTATGAGCTTAGTCTCGACCAACATCTGTAGAGGCTCTTGTTGGGCAGTTGGATCAAGGCCTTGATCCAGGAGGCGGTACTCCCAGACACGGCTCGTATTGTTCGGAGATTCCTCTCTCTGAAGCCCTGACCAGCAGTAGCTGGACATTTTTAGGCTACTATTTTTTACATGGTTTTATAAAAAAAAATAAAAATGTAACTTTTATTTAAACAAAGTTAATAAAGGGTATTAATATTTTTGATAAGTAAAATTCAGCATTAATACATTATCCAATAATGGCAATTATAAGTATAAAAATTTATTTGCCAGAACATTCCTAACCCATTTACAGTACAATAAACCCACCCTATCAGATAGATTGTCTTTTAATCTTTCGGATAACACAGCTATGTCATCAATGTATAATCTAACGCATGATATAAATACTTATCTGTCAGTAAGCTTTGCGAATATTGATAAAAAATTATGTCAAGACACTGCATCGCTGACTTCTATAGTTTCATAAGTTTGGCCAAAGCCCTATAATAGCAAGGTTCTTTTCGAAGGCATTTTTTGGATTACCCAAATGTCTTAGAATTAATGAATGTCTGTCTCTTTTTTAGATTTTAACCTCTCAGGCACCAGTATAACGAATATAGTAAACCTGATACTATCTAATGTAATGTTAGCTGGTACCGAGGTGTACCGTACACTTGTGCCTGAGAAGTTAACGCAGATTACACAAAGAGAAAAAGTAATAATTGAAGAAAGTTTTTGTGTATAATTTGGGCCTGTGCGAAATCAGGAAAGGTTACTAATGTTATCACAATCCTAACTAATATTATAAATGTGAAAGTGTGGATGTTTGGATGTTTGTTACTTAATCACGCAAAAACGACTGAACGGATTTGGATGAAATTTGGCATGTGCCTTTGACATGGAAAAGAACATAGGCTACCTTTTATCACGATTCCTTAAGTACCTAATGCCATGCGGGCGAAGCCGCGGGCAATAGCTAGTACTATTATAAAGACTAAAATTGGTGCAATTGTTACTTCTTCATGCTCAAACAAATCAACAGATTTCATGAAACTTGGTATAAGAGAAGACTATGTCCTATTTTCATCATCATCATCATCACTTCAGCTGAAAGACATCCACTGTCGGACATAGGCCTCCTTCCTTTATGTCCTATGTCCAACACAAAAACTAACTGTATTTTTTTATTAACTATTATATTTGTATACCAACAGAGTTTCATATAAGCACTAGTGAAAAACTCTTTAAATAAGGATTAAAAATAAAAAAACTATTGGACATAGGACTTTTTATCCCGATAATATATACCCTTGGGATAATTTTCTACTTGACACGGGTAAAATCATTAGTATAACAAAAAGGTCATAATAAACATTGTGGTTTCTCCCTACCATACTAGGTATGTTAATTAATGTGTAAGATTCATCCTTCCATTTATGACAAAACTGAGTAATGGCAGTTTAGTACCTTTGTGGGGATAAATAAATTATAACCCTTTTGTGAGCCCCTATATCTACCTACAGTACTTACTAAGTGGATGGACTATTATTTTCCTTAGTTCAACTAGTAAAATATTGAGCAAGATGACAGCAATTATGAATCATAATTCAAGAAATATTGTCATAAAAAGAAATATTCATAATAATAAGTCTATTAAACTAATATCATAAAAGCGAAAGTTTGTATGAATGTTTGTTTGTTACTCTTTTATGCTTGAATGAATTTGGATAAAATTTGGTATATGAGTAGACTATTATTTTTTCTATTTTTATATGGTTGTAATCACAGGCGGAAGTTAATTTAACTTAATTAAAAATTACAAATTTCTTTTAAACGTCATGACATCTCAACAAGATACTGAAATTATAATTAAATGCCAATTAAAACCAAACAGAACCTTGTTTAACCTCTCAAGTACACACGTACCTGTAATTTGGTACACCTCGGTACCAGCAAATTTAAACTTTATTTTTACATGATAAGGTTTAAGTTACCTGGTATGAGGTGTACTGTATTCGGTACACTGGTGCCTGAGAGGTTAATGAATAAAATCAAAGGGAAAATTAAATTGCACAGTGCAGTTACTGCAGGTGATTTAATGCAACTTCAAAGGCCATTGACCTCTTACTTCTAGTAAATATTCATGTATTTTTTCCTCATGCAAGACAAACAGTAACAGAATAAATGTTTAATAATTATCTAAAAATACAATGGTGGCCCAGTGGTAATGGCCTGGACTTAGGAGTTTTAGACTGCATGTTCAAATCCAGCCATGCATTACTTTGAACAAATAATATAATATTATTTGCACCACTCTCAAACCTGTGAAGGAAAACATTGTGAGGAAATGCCTCCATGCACCAATCTGCGATGGGCCTCTGTGGTGGATTGCAACCCATCTTCGCGGACTCAAGCCTCCACTCCCAGTAGTGGGCACATGATAAAGCTATTATACATAATTATCATATTATTATAAGTCCTAGATAATGGGTAAAAAAAATGTCATGTGTGTCCACTTAGCCACTTATGGAAGAGATAAGCTTAATTTATAAGAGGGTTAATTTAGAATAATCACATATATCTTTATTATGCTTATCTAAATGGATACTGTTGCTTGTTAGAAGAATTGGAACAAATAACTTGACCATTTCATAATTGATGTTTATTAATTCTGAATTTTTAATTTTGAAATTTAAACCCGAAGCGAACGCCGGCGTTCACTCTCTCATTGCTTTTCTATTGTGTCCCTAATAACGGTATTCGAAAAGTTAAGGAATTAGGTCATTTCTTGGTCAGTCAGTCTTGCTGATGGAAAGCACTGAATGAGATCTTAGAACAAGCTAGCCCAGAATAAATTGGCTGATGAGACTAGCATATTTAATTAGATGTGTCATTATCCTCATCAATTCAACCAAAAGACATCCACTATTGTACGTAGGCCATATTTAGATTGCATTATTATTATTAACACAATGTGGGATTTTTTTATTACTGATAGGGTCACGTTTGACCACCTGATGTTAAGCAATGATGTGGTTGACGACAGAGCATGATTGCCTAGAACTACTTTGTTCAATCTTGACTTAGAGACCCCTAAGTTGTAGCTATCAGGAAATACAGACTCCGGCAGGGAATTCCATTTCTTGGCGTATGGGTGGGATGTCTACGATATTTATATTTATTTAGGTAACTGCATATTTATATTTTGTATATCATAAACTGGCAAGAAGAAGCCCGGGCGCGCGAAAAATGGAAGGAGTGGAGGGAGGCCTTTGCCCAGGAGTGGGACAGAACAGGCTAACAAATAAAATAAATATCATAAAAGGAGAATATAATAGCTGTTGTGTTTAAATTAGGTTTTTTTTAATCTGAAGGCAACTCAGATCAGTGCTATCATTTCTGCTGTTAAATGTTGACCAGAGACCAAATCTAATTACACTTTTATAAACCAAGCAATAATGTGGAGATAGGTGAAGCCATTTCTAGCATAAACATGGATTATAATTTCTTGTTTACCAAAATTGTTCCTCAGGACTTTGCCCTTTTTCTAGCATGATTGAATAGTTGTACATTTAAATTAGTACTTAGCAGTCTTGAACTTAATTTGATACTACCAAAATAAAAAGGTGAAGCAGTAATTTTAAGCTATCAAACTGCCATACAACACCGGCAACATTGATTTTGTTTATTATTCATTTATTTTTCTCTATATATAAAAATTGTTTCTGAGCTTTTATTTGGATATAAAACAAGCAATAGTTTGGACTCTGTACACTTGTTTGATAAAAAGCCTACTTTAAATTGTATTTGATTGGATCATAAGTAATACTTTGATATCAAATCTAGCACTAGGTAACAAAGTTGATAAGGTTATTCTGGGAATTACATGATTACTGAAATATTTGCCTTTACACAACTGCAAAACCTAGTTTTGTAATCCCTGTGTCAGCATTTCCAATTATACTGCCTACCTCATGAAATCCTCCATTATTTGCACACATTTCATTACTCATCATTATAAGGGTCACTTACAAATGACTCATTCACACGTATTAGGTCGTCTTTGAGCTTTTAAAATTGTAAAATCCTTTACCTGTATGCAGGCTTCGCGTGTTTGATTTTATTCGTGTTTTCTTTCTGGTCGGCCTCTTTGTTATTGTTCTCCTGCTGCAGGCCGAGTGGCTGCACATCTTCGTACAGAAACCGTGGGATGGGGCCTAGCGGACTGTGGCGTGGCGGGCCAGGGCTGAACGCAGGGAGCCACTCCACGCCTGGGGAATCGCTCATTGTCCCATCAATATTCGCGCACTTTCACCACTCTTCGCGTTCTCATCACCATATGAACACAAAAACATAGGTTTTATCTTCACACTGTGGGCGTAACGCTCTTGCTACCTTTTATGAAGATGATCCTCATTGTAGGACATTGAGAATCCTTGAAATGACGACTAACTTGAACTACTGTCACGAGACTAATGGATACGAACGAACCTAGTATGAAAACTTATAATTACATTGATACGTTGCAAAACACTTAAATTAAACTATCGAATAACTTAAAAAATGAAAGAAAATCCTATTTTACATGAAAATTGAAATTATTATGACATTTGAGGCACCTACAACAAGGAAAATGGCGGCGTTTTGGGTGTGCTCAGTTCAGAAATACATTGTTTAGGAAAAAAACATGCAAAAATTGTTGTTTGAATTTAAGTATGAATTTTATGTTACTTAATTTTCTATTTAAATTTTATTGTATTACTGAAGATAATACACAACAATCAAAATATCTACTTTTAAATAAAATCATTTCAATTTCCAAAAAATATATTTACTCTTGGCAACATCAAGCCAGGGTGACAGTATGAATAAATTTAAAAAAACTGACAGTTTGAACAAAGTGGTTGAGAGGAGGACTTGTGTCTTATGTTCTCTTACTTTTAACGGTTTGTTGACAATAATTTATGAACGTATTAATTATCTCAGTTAATTTGTGTGTGAACTTTTATTCTATTATTGTGGTGGATTGCTAAGTGACATCGTCAACTATGGCGATGCAGCAAGAAGTCGGTGTGCCCGACTTCGTCCTACTGGACAATTTGACCACCGATACCTTTATAGAAAATTTGCATTTGAGGTGAGTTACTTCCAATGATATCGTCATCAGACGCACTACTATTTACTGTTTCTTTATTATAGACTTAAAGCCTTGAACATAACTCTAGTATTTATTTATTTTTCGACCAACTTTTTATGTAAATATTATGTGTCTTTAAAAATAGGATGTTGCTAAATTCTGTAGCCCTGTGTTATGTGTACCATATGACTGAATGGTAAGGACTATAAATAAAACACTCAAAAGTTTAATTTAGAGCGTCGTGGGAGGTAAATAGTGGAAATAAACATTTTTTTCTACAAACTAACTCACTGATGAGGTATGCAGTATTATCATACTGGTTGACCTTGCATTTTTACACCTGTTTCAATAGTTATGTACCAATACTGTCTTCATAAAACAAAACTGCTATTTTAACTAAATGAAAATATGTAAGTACTGGTCTTACCACACTTCTAAACAGTGATAAAGTTTTTGGGTACTTATCTACTTATTTAAAAGTTTTTTTTTATATGGTCCATGGTGCACAATAATAACAAACAAAACTCGATAAACAACTAGCAATTTTACTAGCTAGCTAAAATTTTTTTAATAAAATTCAAAATTAATTCAAAATATTTGAATACATTTAAATTAATGTTTTAAATGATCTTACTAAAAATAACAATTAACCAACTAAACATAATGTTATTGACTCTGAGAGAAGCTATATGACATCATTGATTACTCATTGTTATTTGTTACATCATTAGCATAGGAAATATTTATTTATGCCCATGCCTCATGTTTCTTTAAATTTGGCAAGTGGTCTAAAATAACGTTCCTATTTACTTTGTTACTAATGTTCATTGCTAATAAAGTCTGAAGTAGACTTCAACTTACTGAACTTTACTTACTTTTCTTTTTTTACTTCTTTTTTTATTTATTTTTTTCTGGTTGTTCTTTAGAAAGTTCATAGAAAATAAACTATTATAGCTTGCTTTCAAAAAATATGCAGAAAAGATATGATTACCTACTTCCTTAATTTTTTTACTGCCAGACAAAGGCATCCCTATTATCCCGCTGCTTTTCTCTACATATACTACAATTGCTAAAGGATGGTGCAGGTGACAGCTGTCAGATTCATACAATACCTATCCTTTTCTCTCATATTAAAGATGCATATTTTCGTCCTGCTGTCATCCTACCCAAGCTATGTAAAAAGGTTTTACAGCTATTTGAGACCAGCCCAAAAATAGTATACATTAGAATTAACCAGGAAGTTTACCACCAAATATTCTGTACTTTGAGAATGTAGTAGTTTGACTATGATATACATCACTCAGGTATCAGTATCATAGACAATTTAAAAAAAAAGCAAGTATATCAAATGAAGAAATTTTTCAAAATTTACCTGATCATACCATTACTACCAATGGGTGCAAAATAAAGAAAGTTTTCTGCAATTTTTCGATTTTCCAAAATTCTTAATTCAATTAAAGTAATGGTATTTTTTTAGGGTTCCGTAGCCAAATGGCAAAAAACGGAACCCTTATAGATTCGTCATGTCTGTCTGTCTGTCTGTCTGTCTGTCTGTCTGTCTGTCTGTCTGTCTGTCCGTCCGTCCGTATGTCACAGCCACTTTTTTCCGAAACTATAAGAGCTATACTGTTGAAACTTTGTAAGTAGATGTATTCTGTAAACCGCATTAAGATTTTCACATAAAAATAGAAAAAAAGCAATAAGTTTTGGGGGTCCCCATACATAGAACTGAAACTCAAAAAATTTTTTTTCATCAAACCCATGCGTGTGGGATATCTATGGATAGGTCTTCAAAAATGATACTGAGGTTTCTAAAATCATTTTATTCTAAACTGAATAGTTTGCGCGAGAGACACTTCCAAAGTGGTAAAATGTGTGTCCCCCCCCCTCTAACTTCTAAGATAAGAGAATGATAAAACTAAAAAAAATATATGATGTACATTACTATAAAAACTACCAACGAAAATTGGTTTGAACGAAATCTAGAAGGTGGTTTTTTTTTAATGCGTCATAAATCGAAAAAAATACACTATTATTAAAACATCGATCAAAGTTACAACACATTACAAGAGCTTTTATATTATGTTACTTGCTGCTACGGAACCCTTCATGGGCGAGTCCGACTCGCACTTGGCCGGTTTTTTTTTGTAAATATAGCATATTAAAAAAAAAAAATACCATTACTTTAAAGAGGTAAATTGCACTTTTTTTTTAAATATTCTGTTTAGATAAATTGCACTTTTTTTTTTAAATTTTTAAAAAAGGAAACTATAATTTCTTCATTTTTAACCCATTGTGTGCCTAAACATGGATCCACGCAAGACACAATGTCTTTTTAATTGTGTCTCTAACTATGGCACTTGAGAGGTTAACACTTGAAAGAAGGTTTGCCATGTCTTAGAATATGTATACATTTTTAGCAAGTTAAAAAAACACTAAATTACAGATAACTTTTTTTACTTTGCACCTGTTGAATTACATTAAAATATTAATTAAAATAAATAATTTCAAAACTAAAGATACCGTTGAGGCACCAGAAACAACTCGATATGCCTGTCTGCCTAATTACTACCTGACACCAAATAGATGTAAAGTATGCAACTAATTACCCTAAGCAGACAATGATAAAGAATTTTTTGTTTGTATCTCAATCGTTAGTTCCCATAGAATATATTAAGACTTAGAATGCAAATGTTGTATCATCGTTATTTTTATTACTGACTGCACTGACTTTTTTACATAAATCTTTGTGCTACATGCTTGTGTTTAGCACAATTGGTTTGTGTCTTGTTCTAGATTGATAGTTGTCATATCATATTACTTAGATCAATTGGTCCAGTAATGACTAGGGTTGTCTTCTGGTGAACAGATAGGTCTTTTTAGGGTTCTATACCCAAAGGCATAAAAGGGACCTTATTACTAAGACTTCACTGTCTGTCTGTCTGTCTGTCACCAGGCTTTATATCAAGAACCGCGATAGCTAAACAGTTGAAATTTTCACAAACTATGTATTTCTGTTGCCACTGTAACAACAAATACTAAAAAAAAAAAAAATATTGAAGGGGACTCCCATAAAACAAACGCGATTTTTTTTCCGAATTTTCCTAAGGACGCCAAAAAATCTAGCCAGTTTTTTTCTAACTTTATTGGCACTGACTATGAAATATTCTATAGAGTCAAACACTCCTACTTAGGATTTATTTGTTAAAGTTTTGCTGTTAGCTTTGAGTTGAAAATGTTCAGAATAACTTAGTTTTTCTGCCTTTTTTGAATGGCATGCCATCCATAACTGAGTAGTATTATTAAGGAACCTATATATTTAGTATATTAGGAGAAAATGATTGATTGACATATCAATGCACAGTCGAAAATACTGGGATTAGAAGTGTGAAATTTTATTTTGTACAAAATTTCCTTTTACATAACTTAAGCTAGCACTAAGGGAAGGTTTCTAAAATGAGAGTCCAAAGCTTATATAGAGAATCCTACTTTCACGTGGGCATAGTCGCTGGCAGAATTTAGTACAATATGTTGTCAAAGCCAGCCATAAGCATTATAGGGTTTAGTACACTTTCGGGTTTTGGTAGCATCTATACCACCACATACAAACCACGCAAGACATTATTTTTAACCGACTTAAAAAAGGAGGAGGTTCTCAATTCGGATGTTTGTATTTTTGACGTCACAAATCGTCATCACGCAAGCTAAGTTTACCACGAAATCTACATCCACGAAGTCTACATCCACGCAGTGTAATAACAGTTCAGACATTCTTTTGGTCAGATGATCCCTTTTCATTGAAGGTGGAACTTTTTACCTCATCATAAACCCCAAATACACAGAAACCTACCAGCTTTCAGACTGAGAAGTTTCATTTTTCGTCGGGAAAATCATCCGATGACGTTCCCCGCTCTTCGGCGGAACGGGAGATAGTGTCAGACTTTTACTGACTAAAAACCCACTCCTGTTCCATCAAGCAAATTAATTACATCTTAGCTCAACAAATAACAAAAAAACGTGTAAACAAATAAATCACCACATCAGTCCATATGATCTAATGTCTACAAAAATAAACGCATCATGGACCAGGTAATATTTATTTTAAAATAAACAGTGTTTGTTTAGTAACACTAGTCATCTTCCTTGAAAAGGAGGTGCGATTCGGATGCACACAGCGAAAATAAACAATGAAATAATAAGTACGTAAAGCAATCTATGTCACAGCTATTTCTGGTACAGCTTCATGTCAGAAAACCTCCTTGGGGTGCTTATTTTTGGCGCACAGATTCTACTCAAGTCCGTTGGCTTGATATTGCATCTGCGGTCGATAGGGACAAATGTCCATCACATCGTCGCTTACCATCAGGTGAGATATGAATAGAGGTCAAGCGCGAGCCTTTAAAATAACATTGATTTTTGCTGCTACAATAAGAAACAATTTGCGCTTAAAAATAGGGATCACTGACGTAGGAAAAAAAATGGTTTGAGCGGGTTACATCAGCCACATGCAGACTGACCGCTGGGCAAGAGTCTCCACAAAATGGGTGCCTCAGGATAGACGCCGCCTAAGTCGACCTGGGAAGAGGTGGCGAGATGACCTAGACGCCTACCGCGTGTGTGACTGGCCTTAGTGGAAAAGTATAGGCTAAATAAAAATATTGCGGCCGTCTTGCATACGGCAATTACCTGTTGTTAATTTCCGTCAAACTGGTTCTGTATTTTGGCGATCAACGCTCGATGCGTCGGGAATTGCGAAGGTGTGAGTTTGCGACATGTCAGCAAGGAAATTACACTTTGATTCAAATCTTCATCGTAAGGATGTCCTTGTTCCGTCTTGATTGTAATCTTATAACATCGACTATGTCCGTATAAGATGGCTTGATAGTGCATTGTAGTTTTTGGACCACGTTTGGCAACATGGTTTAATAGATAAGGTATACCATGAGTTGAGCTACATCTGGCAACACTGAATCGCACTTTTCTTAGCTTGTATCCATTTCTGTCACTTAAGACCTTGTCGAAACCGCCATTATCAATCACCTCTTCGACCCCACCGCTGGCGATCGTATTCCCGCTCTCTTAAATGACGATTCTAAGTGACAAGAACAGGATAGATGCATAGGAAAGTGCTATTTGGTACTGACAGAAGTATAGCTCTTAGCTCTCTCTCCAGTACTTATTGTTTTAAATTAAGTTCGAGATTATAAAGCCTAGAACTAGGAGTTCTTTGTGTAAACATCTTGGCCAGAGTGACCATTTCGACATCACCTTTTCGGACTCATAAATATTCTAATCGCTTTGCACTCAAACGCCTTAACACCTTTATTTACACTCATTACGATAGAAGCCCATGTCCTAAGATGACACATAACTGATGTCATCGCTCAAGGTGCCGTCTGAGTGGCCTTTCATCAAGTTTTCCTTGTATTATTGTTTGTTTAATGTATTATGGTATAAAAGAACTGAGTACGCGTCTTGTTCTATTGAAAAAATGTCGTACTGATGTATAATGAGGCCTGTATAATGGATTGATAAAGCCATTATCTTAGCCACCTTCCTCGTTGGTTCCTTGTGTAGGTACTCTAAGTGCATCTCCATATTTCTGGAATACTTATAAACATTCAGAACAGACCGAATATCTCAGACACTACGTATAACATGTATGCCATTACGTTAGAACAGGAGGTACCGCAAATGTGCATACCAGACATTTCTCGCAAAAGTACAAACTTGTCATAAATCTACAGTGCCTTCTATTCACAATACAAACCAAGGTATTCTAGTTCAGTTTACTAACGTCCCAATCAGTCTTGAGGCAGACCACAAAATGCCTTTACCTTGCGTGAAAGGAGGAGCGTTCGAAATTCAAATTTCAAACTAAATATATTTTGAAATTATTATAGAATAGAATAATACAATATATTATAGAGGTACCGTTTGTTTTTTTGTTTGTAGGAGGTAATCTCTGGAAGTACTGGTCCGATTGTTAAAATTTCACCGATAGAAAGCTGCTTTATTCCTGAGTGACATAGGCTGTATTTATGTACGCGGACGAAGCTACGGGCAAAAGCTAGTTATTACTTATAGAATAAATTCGAATTGAATTTTACGACTCTTGGCTCCCTTTGAAATTTTATGGCGACACATAATTAATTAAAATGCACTAAAAGATTTTATGGTTTCCGCCATTTTAACAATCTCGGAATAAGTACTGCCTGGTAAAAAGTGGTTAGGTTCCCTATAACAGAATCTGTTAAAGTTTTCTATGTTTATGTTCTAGTACCGTTATATGGTTTTACGATGCAGTAATCTCTGCAACAGAATTAGTCTAAAGAATAATTTTACCATTAGTGATTAGATACATATAGAAATATATATTTCCTACGTATATTACCTATCCTAAAGATTTCTTACTCATAATGGGTCTCTACCTCTCTCTAGTCTATAGTGTGGAAATAGGTAACTTACCCACACGTCGGAAAGAAGTGAAGAAGTTTGGTGTCGTATCTACTTGAACAAATTCAAAATAAACTTGCCTTTCCTAATGTCAGAAACATTCAGAATGACATAAGGAAATGAACAATGCATTGTCCTGCCCCGCAACTATGCTTTGCTTAAGAATGTTGGCTTAATGTTTCTGTGCACTTACCGCTGCAGGGCCGGTATATACGGCTGTCTCGATTTTTTTAACGAAACTGACGTTAGCTCCTATTTCCTAGAAAATTTTGAGAACGTCACTTGAAAATATGATTGGTTTTGTTGAAATATCATTCTTCTGTTCTGTGGCACATCATTATAGGAGACGAGGAATCGACGCGGCGACGTAAATATCTTGTAAACACATTCTTTTAAAGAAGTGTACCCACTGACCAAATCTAGCAACAGATAACCGAATCGGACAGTTGCTTTGCGTAGGTACGACGTGAAGTCCTGTCGTCCATCGTACCAAGACTGCCTTAAGGCCCAACCACGCTTTTAATGCGATCCATATAACGTCCTAAAAACTAAACAAGCTATTTATGGTGTATAACTATTACATCATTTATATTTTTTTTTTAGGGTTTGATCAATTTGCTAGCAGTACACCACAGACTACCCCCGTATATTTTTCTTATCGATCCTTAGGTGGTCTGGAAGACTGTCAGTGATAAGACCGCCATTGTACCCATAAAATAAGCTGTGTTACTTTTTGGTGTACAATAAAGTTTATTCTATTCTATTCTATTAAGTTATTGCATAGCTTCTATCGCGGGCCTTGAGCGTGGAGACCGAATCCAGAAATTCCGTAACGAAAATAACCTAACACTCCCACTCATTTGTTTTTTGAGCGTGGTGACCGATAAGAAAACAAATGAGTGAACAATCGATCAAAATTTATTTCAATGTGTGAAAGTGTAACTTCAATTAATATCAAAGAAAAAATCAACAAAGGAAAAAAAATACTGCATAAATGAAATAAATAATTTTTTTTTTCTTGTCAATTTTTTTATTTATTTTATTTTATTTACACTTATAAACAACTTAATAACTATAATTACAGTTAATTACAAAATAAATAAATAATAAAACCCTACGCTATGCTTTACCGCGGCAGTTCCCGAGTGCCACACGTCTTTTTTATTTATTCTGTGTCTACATCTCTCTTTCTCGCTCTCACTCCTGAGACTGTAAAACGACATGGTAAAGCCTCTAGTCTTATTTTAAGTGCCATCAGCGAAAACATCATTCATTTCAAATAATAACGATCACTTCTTATCACAAATGATATATTTTAACCGCCTTCCTAATTATAAAGTGGCCAGCTAACAAAGATGGATGACTCAAAATGGATCTATTTACTAATCAATATGCAGAATATGGAACCGGTCGAACTTGATGCCTTCCGAAGTGTTCCGGTTCAAGTCCCAGACAGAATAGACTCGTTTGCCAAAAAACAGTTTACTTTTCTATATAATTGACCAGGGGTGCTATTCTCTAAGAAAGCGCAGCGCTGGCACAGCGACGAGTCGTGAGCGCAATACATTGAATTAACAATCCAATGTAAAGGGGCATTGGATTATTAATTCAATGTACTGCGCTGACAACTCGTCGCTGTGCCAGCGCTGCACTTTCTTAGAGAATAGCACCCCTGGAAATCTTTTCTTTATGACTGTATGTAAAACAATGTTCTGCGTGCCTGTATATTTTTTGTTAATTCACTTTTCTGGCCATCCAAAGACGTAATGTGCAACTCCGCACATTTTGTGTGCGTTATTTCAGAGAAAGAGACTAAATTACAACACAATGCGGTTTGAAATAAGCTGATCTCTCTCGATTTAGAAGAACTATCTCGACCCTGGATGCTATATGGCAACTGAATGAACACGGGTGGGTCTTAGTCAGTAAAAGTCTGACGTGAGAGGGATCTCATCACAACTAGAGAGTCGGAAGTTGATAAATGATAAATGATCTTTATTTTGCAAGTAGGTTTTATAAAAACACTTACACGTAAATTTTTTTTTTCGTCAATTAATGCTAGATGAGGCCGGTGTTACCTAACTGACTACCCTGAGAAGAAACACCGAAACAAATTCAGGGGGATGATTTTCCACACTCAAAAACAAATTTATGGCACGTAGTGTTCCACGGTGCCTCAAAGTGATGCCAGCAAAACCGGAAGCGCCCACCTACTAACGAAGCCTACTGGGGCCATGGGTAGTTCGAAAAGGAACCCTGGGGTCCTGGAAGGCAAGGTAAAGGAACATAGGTGTGGTTTTAGTCACTAAAAATCTGGACACACCCTTTCACGCCGCTCTAGAGTGGTAAAAGTCATTGTATGATATGCCACAATTAAAAAAAAAAGGCTCAAAAACAGAAAGCCGGTCTAGCTCTGGCGGTATTTACTTATTATTTTTCTGTGTTAACATGTTTCCTAGGTTTAATTCTGCCCATTGATGTTACCTTCCCGTGGGAGCGTCAAAATTTCCCAGACTATTTTGCACAAAAACAGCACCTTCGCAGCGTGTCTAGCTATATTTTGTAACTGTTTGTGTAATCTCAGCTACGATTGTTTGCTAATCTTGTTTTGTTTTTATTTGAGCTTGTGAATTGCAATCTCCCTTAAATTATTAATAAGGCTAGACGAAGACACCTTATTTTTTAAAATTATTGATTAGTTTCTGCCGACGACTTCGCCGACATACATAAAAATAGTCTTTGTCAGTCAGGGATAAAGCAGCTTTCTATCGGTGAAAAAAATTTTGCAATCGGAGTTTCAGAGATTATCTTACAAAAAAAAAGACAAACTTTACCTCTTATAATATTTGTGTAGATAGACTCGTGTTTGACCCTTGTTTCATCTGATGGTAAGTGATGATGTAGTCGACGATAGAGCTCGCTTGTTTATAAGTAACCTATTAGATTCACTCTTGACTTAAATACTCCTAGGTTGTAGCTATCAGGAAACACAGACTCCGGAAACTGAGATATTTTGCACAGTTACTCGAAGTGTGCTTGCTTAGCCAGATTACTATGCAATCGCATTTTTAGAGATGTCCTACTCCAGTAATGGCTAGCAAGAGACGATTAAAAACAATTCATCAATCAATGTGCATGTCAAAAGTAAGTTTTCGGCGAAATACAACTACATCGAAGGACTGTAGCAATTTGCCTGCTGTGGTCTTCTCATCCAATAATAATTTAGGTGTTTTCAAGGCTAGAGTGAATAGGCTCTTAATAAAATAACGCATCAATTGCATCACTGCTTACCATCAGGTGGGATCGCAGTCAAGCACTAGTTTATATCAAATAAAACAAAAAAAAAGTATAAGCTACACTGAATAAGTGCATATTTATATTGAAAAAAGGTTTTTCAAAGGTGTGTGTTGTCGATGTATGTTTGGTCGGACTAATGCTCGTCGAATATAATGTTCTGTCAAAGTGAAGAGAGGAACTATTGTTTATCGAAATTAGGACCATGTCGAAAGAATTAACTGTCGAAATTAAGTATGACACTCGGGCAAAACCCTCCGCTCAACATATTTCAAATTAGGGACACTTTAAATACATTTCAAACCCATTGTGAATCTAGGGCATCATCACAATAACTCATAAGAAGCCATCACATTAACGGAACAGTACTTGTCAAATATGCACGTACTTTCACGGCGTGCGCATACGCACATTAACGAAATAGGTCGCATCAGTTTAATGGTTTATTAATAACGTAACGCATCTATGTATTTGTGTATGAGAGAATGCAGGCAGCTTGCCGGAATGAGTGGACCGTTCGTTTACTGACATGTCGTAAACCCAGAGGTTATTAAATAGGTTGTTTAGAATTCCTTTCTGAGCTGTGGTGTTAGGGTTTAACTTCACTGCGTACACATGTGCTACACACGCCGGTCTAGGTACGTCGGCCTCCATAAACTAGACTTGTAGAGCTACACTTGATACGAGTATACGCCACGCGACGTCGTTCTACGTACAAATTAGACATTTCTGACGGTTCTAACTTTTGCTCATGCTACAAGCATAGATACTGGTATTTGGCTATTAGCAATTTTGCAGCACAGTATGTATGTCCTTACTCTGCTCCTAAACTCCTGGACCTTAAAAGAGTGTCCATGGAGTTTCTTGCACGTTCTTCTCCGTAGAGATCTACGCTTTGGAATGTGCAATTTAGCTTCACTTTTTGATTGATCGACATTATGACAATTTAAAAGTGCCTGTAATTGATCTATTTGAAATAAACGTTTCTGATTAGATAGACTGGCTGTAAGGAAAAAGGCTGCAGAAAAGCGGTGAATGCGTAGTCCTTTCATCTGAAATAATTGTAAAGATGACAATGTGCCGAGTAGAGAAAATAAACATATCAATACTTAGCTGACCAAATCAATAACAATATCCACAAAGTGCGCAGATCTTCATACGCTAACTGGGCGCTAATGGACTGGCTACTAATTAAGGACAATGGGCCCAGTTAGCCGACTGGCATGTGCTGCATATCTGCATCTAACTGCACATATTATATCCGCTTTACGATCTTGGGCTGTTCAGGCATGTGGGTAGGGCTAATATTACACTAGTGTACTGGGTATATAGAGGTTGCATTGTAGCTCGCTGGATGGCTGTAGCTATGTAGACTATACAACTTGTACTTATCAAATCGGCTTTACTAAACCGTTCCTTGTGGGAGATCATCAAAAAAATTCCCGCTTTACTGACTGTTCTTGTTCCCGTAGCCCTTTCCAGTAACCCTTGTCTTCAAGACTTGACTCAAGTCTCTTTAGCGGCCAAACACACCTTAACATCTCTTCTTCTTCTTGTTTTTGTCCCATGTTACTTGGGGTCGGCGCAACACGATTTTTACTTCCGCAACATTTTTTTTATTGATTGGTTCGCATTGGACCGCCAGCTCACCTGATGACAAGCGATGATCTGTGGTCGAAATAACTTATGCACCCTTGACTTATAGACCTCGAGGTTGTATCTATCAAAGGAAACATACTCCGAAAGAGATTTCCACTCCTTAGTCATACGTACAATGAATGCGTTTCTAAAACGCTTTATACGTATAGTTGAAAGACCACCATATACCGGTGGCGCAACGCCGTACGTCTGTTTGTTTTAAGTGGGGAATCATCCAGTGTCTCTTCCCGCTCCAGATGAATGGGATGGGGATGGCATGTCAGACTTTTGCTGACTAAAGCCCATTCCTATATTCTTCTAGGACCCCGGGTTTTTCTTTCAGAAGCGAACCCATGACCCCAGTAGGCCTCAACCTTGTTGGCCTCTACGGTTTTTGGAAAACGACGTACGTCTGGTGGTCTGATGATGGAATGAGTGGAAATATAACGTATTCAGTCTTATAATGTTCCCACTGTTGTGTCTCAGGCTTCCTCTCTAAGAGAGATATTGGGCCACAACCCACCACGTGGCCCAGTGTGGATTGGTGGATGTAACACGTCTTCGATAGGACTTAACAACATTACCTATACAACTAAGTATAGACAACATTAGAAACATATTTACCTCTGTCAATCCTACAATGCCTTCATCGCAGTCACGACCGCACCTACACTCGTTAAACTAAAAGTATTTAGATAAAACAAACGCAGTCGCGTTTCTGACACCACTAGGCTAGCCAACTAATTATCTCCATGCTATGAAGTAAGCACGTGTCTCAGCTCATGATGTCATTAATATATTGCTACTATAGCTTGTGATTTAGAAGTTAATACATCTATGCACTTCTTGTTCTTCCAAGGAAACCGTATTTAAACGGAGATGACAATTATATCATCATGCACAACCTGTAGCTTTTTTAATTTAAAAACCAACAATGTACAAGAAAATCCGCATCCATCCAGTCTAGATCAGTGGGAGGTAGTGGGGAAGGAGGGATAATGTTTTCTGGAGGTGGAGACGGGTGTATGGTGTTGGGTTTCTTTTTTTTGTGGATAAATTCGTCCAATGACAACCCCCGCTCTTGGGCGGAGCGGGAGATAGTGACAGACTCTTACTGACTAAAAAACTCACCCCGTCCCTTCAAGCCTTCATACCGGAGCTCAAGTTCCCTTTTGGATAACCCTGGCCCCAGTAGGCTTCAACCCGGCTTGGCCTCTACTGTTGCTGACAACTCCTTGAGGCACGCGGGAACAGTGTGCGCCTTCGACGGCTTGGGCTTGGTCCGGATAGTTACCGGACGGCCGGACAGCAAGCTACCCATTGCTCACTGTCCGATCGGAACCTCGGTAGCGGCGGCGAGAGCGCCGTTGCCTGATGCGGCCCAACCCGCACTGGGCCCGCGTGGTGGATTATGGCCCATTCCCTCTCCTAGAGAGGAGGCCTGAGGCCGAGCATTGGGAACATTGAAGGCTGATTATGCTATGTTATTAATATTATGTAACTACTCGTAACTAAAATCTATGTTAAATCTTAAGGAATCTTGAATTGTCAGCTTCAAAGAGATACAAGGTTAATTGTTCGTGGTTCTTGTAATTGAGAGGTGTAGATCTTTTTGCTGGCAAACTTTTTCTATATTCGTGACTAATCCCAACAGCCATTATATTGATTTAAGTTCTTTGACGAGATATTTTATTTATTACTTGTGGCATCACGATTATTTTGTTGGCGTCTTGAGAAAAAAAAAATTATGCTGTTGGTCTTCTGTGTCATAAATCACTTTCCTCTATAACACCTATTGTCGAATATGAAAAAGATGAAATCTATAATACTAGCTGACTCGTCCAATGTTGTTCTGCTAATGGTAATGTTCGTTGAGAGTTAAAAAATAGCCGACGACCTGTTGCCCATTCAGGCCTACCAAATACAACAACTTTAGTTCCATGACTTTTTACAAAACATAATTAATTTACCAAAAACAAACCTTCAAGATTTCGTTGTTCTATCTAACATATTTCAACTCTGTATTTTGCTATACGTACCTACGTCTGTATGACGCGACGCAAGCGCATCAAGCACCCCCGCCGCTATTGTACTATCGCTGAATAATCAAAATAAATGCATTATTTCTTTTCTTAGCGTCACGTCAGGTTTCCATTCGCTGGTTTAATAAGCCTTTTTATCTTGACCTTTCTACTTGAGTTTCTAACGGTACAATGAACTATACCCGTGACATTTACACCACACTACAATATAGTACAGTCGCCAACACAAGTGTTCACTGATCTTTTTCGTACACAACAGTGTTTTTATGCTCTGATTCACTGCGAAAGGTCATAATGTCTTGTTGTGTGGGCGACGATCGTTATTCGTGATGGACCTTTTCACAAGTGATCGTCTAAATATACAGTATATCATTATTATCCTTCATTATGTATGTCTTTAAGAAATACGTTTTTAAGGTTCCGTGGCCAGCCAACAGGACCCTATTACTGAGGCCTACTGTTCAAAGACGCGTAGCTTCAGTCGCGTAATCGTCATTATACGCCTGGTGTACGCTTGCGTGAAGCTTACTTATAAAACTGTTTTGTCGACGAAAGGGCATGCCGTCGTATCATTGCAGCTTCGTGGTTATAAACCATAAGAGGTAGAAAGTTGTAATTTTAATAGAACGTTTACTTCTATTGCTACTACAATAATAAATAATAAAATTATAGTAAAGTTAAAAAATAAACAGGGTTCCCTAGACATGCTATTTAGCTCAGCGTTTTTTTTTTGTTCGATTTTAACATTATTATTGTAATAAGTACGGAACCTTTCGTTTGCGAGTCCGTGTCGCTCTCGACCCGTTTTTATTTTAGTCTACATAAAAATAGCATATTGTTGTGAAAAATGCATGAGTAATTTCTTTTCAAACGTCTTTTTCAACTGTCATAAGTCTGATTTACTGACTGTTGATCTTGGCCCTCTTCTTTCTTCATGCTATTATTAAATCTCTTTTCTTACATATTATAAAACAAAGTTTTCACACCGCGTCTGTCTGTCTGTATGGACACAATAAACTTAAGAACTACTGAACGAATCTTTTTGCTAGGACATGGCTACCCGTGCACCTACCAAGTTTATCGAAATCCGTTCAGCCGTTTGAGCGTGGAGAAATAACAAACATACAGAAACTTTGGACATTATTATATTAGTTTGAATGTGATGAAAAAGTAACTTAAGTTTCCGTTAGGGCCACATTCACTTCTTCTTCTTCTTCCTGCCCTTGTCCCGTTTTATTTGGGGTCGGCGCAACACGTTTTTTTCTTCGATTCTGTCCTGTCACTCGTCACGCTATCACTAACTCCCTTTTCTTTCATATCACTTTCACTCAATCCATACATCTTTTCTTTGGCCTCCCTCTCCCTCTCCATCCATCCAAATTCACGTGGACGTTAAAATACCGTACTCATAATATTATGTGCCAATTGTCATGTCTATGCCATTCAAAGTTACGTGCGTATTTAGTTATTAGTGCGTGTAAAGAAAAATAGGTTTCAAGTAAAAATACCTTCCTTACAATAATATTATTCTACATTATACTCCTTGGATCGACATAGTTCGTCATAATAATAAAAACTGTGTAGGTCTATCAACTGACAATGTATTATGGTTCTCCTATTACCTAGTTCATATCAAAACATAACTATGTATTGTATTTGTCACCTGGATGACTAATTAGACAATTACATTTAATTGAACTAGGATGAATAATTAGTGCTGAGTAACTAGTATGCATATACCTACAAAAGGTACAGCAATCTTTGGCATCTGCATGTCTTTTAAAGACTCATCTCTGTGATGCATTCTGTGCCGTTTGATTTTTTAGACAGACTATATTTAATCATTTATCTCTCCACTAAACAATGGTTTAGTCGAAAGATTCATGAATGAAACGCTCCTTCAATTCATAATCATCATCAAACACGTCCACTGTTGGACGTAGTCCTCCCTCAAGAGTCGCCACAATGACCAGTCCTGTGCGCCTCGCTTAGATCCATCGGACTCTCGCCACTCTCATCAGATTATCGATTCCTCAAGGACGCCTTCCAATGCTGCGTCTTCCCGAACGCGGTCACCACTTTAGATGCTTTCGGACCTATCTATCATTTGTTTTGTGAGCAATATGATAGATATAGCAGAAATTACAAAATTCCACTGTGCTTGTAATTTCTGGTCTGTAGAGAGAGAAACTACGAGTTCAGTGAATTTTTAATGACAAGAACCAACAGTATTATTGATTATTGCCATTTCATAACCTAGTGCGCCTCACCATCAACGATTGCATCACTGCTTATCATCAGGCGGGATCGCAGTCAAGTACTAGTTTACAACAGATTAAAAAAAAAATAACAGCAAGAAATCAAGATACGATTAATAAAATGCATCTTGTAGATTAAATTAATGGATTATGGGCTGATTTTTCAATCGCCAGATAACTTTTATCTGAAGAATATGTTTGACGTTTTGACAGGTTTTGTATAGAAAATATGTCAAACCGCCATATTTATTCCTCAGATAGAAGTTAACTGATGATTGAAAAATCGGCCCTAAGTAAGTGAGGTATTATAAGAAAGAAGAGAGAGTCAGAGATAGCGTGACAGTTGACAGACCAGGACCTAGACCATGACGTTTAAAGTAAGATTGTTTTAATCTTGTTTTAGTGTGGGTAAGAGATAGAGCTATACAAGTTGTCTAGCGCCATCTCTCTCTCTCTCTTACCCACACTGAAACAAGATTAAAACAATGTTACTTTGAACGTCATGGTAACCCCGCAGAATAGAAAAACAAAAAAAAATGGTATGCCCATCCAAAGTAACAAGTGCATACTGCAGGCAAAACTAACTTGAAGCTTGTGCGTGTATAAATAAAATATAAAAGACGAAGACATAATCAAAACATAATATATTATGTGTTTCAATGTCAGCGTGCTTATTGCCGTGTTATCGTTATCAACAGATACCGATCGATTAGGTACGGATAGGTTTCGAAACATACTATGTTATCACTGGCATCTGATACGAATGCCACTTAAAACAGGAAAATTTTGGAGGTTATTTGTTGTGACTGATATTGTTAACTAGCTTCTGCAAAATTACAGGATATAAGGTCCTATTTGCTATGTCAGAAAATGATCTACCCCTTTTCTAAATTTCATTCGAATCTGTTCAGCCGTTTGATTGTAAAGGAGTGACAAAGCTATACATACAAACTTATACTGTGATTGCCTTGATTCTAACCTGCCATCATGAACATTTTTTATTTGATTTCCCACCTAAAAAATTGGTCATCTAATGACATCTCTCGCCCTTGGGCGGTGCGGGGTGTCAGACTTTTACTGACTATAACCCACTCCTGTTCCTTCTTTGCCTCTATAGGAATTCAGTTAGTAACACATGTTGAAAAACTAAAGCGATTTGAGAAGTTAAATGCTTCTATTAGTCAGATGAATGGAAATATAATAAATAAACTATTGAGAAAAAAAAGTATTGCTTCATAGGAACCCTTTGATACCATCTGTTGGTTTTATTTATTACATAAACGCTAAAATCAAAGAAAATGGATCAAAGGCTCACCTGGACCGTCCATGTTGATCCACATGTTATCGCACACTCGGAAGTTATATAAACAGTAAAAGGGTTAAAAATAATGATGCAAACATCATTTCTATAAGTAAAGAGTAACGTTACAAAAGAGCCATAAATTAAAAATTAAAGAAAGAGCCAGAATATGGAAGTCATAGGGTTTGACTTGTTCTTAACTCCAAATTCTCAATTCAGAAATCAAGCACAAGAGCCTCCGTTCCTATTATTCTATATTCTGGCTCTTTTGTAACGTTACTCTGCTTCAAGATACGAGTTTGAAAAATATTATTAATTTTTTTTTATTTAGAAGAGTTTTTTTAGATGTAAAATCTCTCCCACTCTAAGATAGAGGGTATGTCCGTGAACCGTTTTAATGTGGTTAAACAGGGTTTTAGTTCATAAAACCATAATAATAATAATATATTCTAAAACTATCACACAGCGCCGTCTAGTCCCAAGCTAAGCAGAGCTTGTGTTATGGGTGCTAGACAACTGATAAACATACTTATATATTTCTAAATACATACATATTATAGATAAATTACACCCAGACACAGAACAAATGATGGTGCTCATCACACAAACATTTGTCCTGGGTGGGAATCGAACCCACGACCTCCGGCATAGCAGTCAGGTTCACTAACCACTAGACTAACAAGCCTGTCAAACCATCTCCTATGTCTCTATGATATTCTTAACACCCGACCTCCTTATGCCAAACCTCCCGTCAAACAATAAGGACATCCGCAGACGATCGTTTCGTGCTCACAAATCTCTTGCTTGACGCGAATTGTCTCCCGTCTCCGCTCCGCTTACGTGGTCGTGTAATGAACAATAAGTGCTTCAGACATTAGCGAGGTCGCTGACCGGGTCATAAGGTGAGGTGGGAGTGCTGGCGGAGCGGGGCGGTCAGAGAGAACTGGTATGCGGAGATCGAAAGTCGTTGATTCAATAGCTTTAACCTCAAGACTGAACAGTCATAGGCAAAAAATTTGTTAAGATCTGTGATTGAAGGAAACGAATCATGAGACATAAATTGTTTGCAAGTTTTCCGAACTGATAGGTAGAGATCATTGTTTAGGGTTTGGGTGTCTTGTGTATGTGCGAACGTATCCATGATACAGGATTAATTCCTAGAGTGGGACAACGTATGATTAAAATAAAATAAAACATATACCGGTTTATTTTTTTTAGCTCATTTACCTACCTATATACCTATCCAAAAATCGAACGCAAACTAAGTTAATTAAATACAAGCATGAAGCACCTTTGGCTTTGTTTTGATTAGAAAGAAATCTCTTTATCGAAATCTCTGTATGTGTGTGACGTATCTGTACGACGCTCTACAATAGTACATTTTGATACAACCTGCGCCTCGTGGAAATCGACGCGCGCTCAGCCTAATACAATCCCAAGTCGTCGACGGCGCGCACTGTTCCCGCGCGCCTCAAGGAGTTGTCAGCACTCAGTAAGAGTTTGTCACTATCTCCCGCTCCGCCCAAGGGCGGGGGATGTCAATGCATGATTTTTCCCACCATAAAAAAAGCCTAATACAATAAAAAAAAATATAATAAAATTGTGGCGGGGGCGAGATCGCGCACTTTTCTGCATTAGTGCGGAAAACTGTCCATTGCGTGTCTGTAAGCGGTGGGATGAGAGCGGGTTTCCGAGTAAGTGTATTGAAAATTATTTTTCTTTTTTTCAAATCGCTAACAGTTCAGTAGTCCGCTCAGCTTATGGTAAGACCTCGCCTATAAACAGTCTTGCTATGATTGCGCGAATGCTCATGCCGATTACGCTGACAGTATTATCCAGGGTACTTGCAGAAATCAAGTACAGACTTTTTGTTAAACACGGAAGCTTTGAAAGAACTTACTTACGGTCTTATGATAGTTGTATATGTTATTTCTGAGGAACATAGGTCGAAGTTAGATACTTGTTTTGTCGATTGTTCAGGGTAAACTTTAAAAATATGATAAGTACCTCAACTTAATAATAATAATATTCCACAACTATCACACAACGTCAATTAGTCTCATCATTTAAGGGCCAAGCGCCCGAAAAGTGCCATAAAACAGTGATTTTCTGAGGCCTACTCCTCCGTAACGGCTAGGTCAATTGGTTTGAAAAAAATAAATGTTTATTATAGATTCATGAACAATAATATCAACATTTGATTTTTTCGTGCAATTAATACTTTTGTCAAAAAAAAAAATTTGCAATTTCGCAACTTTTCGCTTCGTTGTCGGAGCTAAGGTCGTGGCTAATGCCAGCCACACACGGTCAAACAAGACGTCCAATCAGTATGACGCTACATGTTTGATCAAACCTGTAGTTCGTCTCTATACACCATACACGGTCAAACATGTCGTCCAATCGGTATGAAGCTACATGTTTGATCAAACAGATTTGACCGTGTATGGGAGTGACAATATGTTGACAACATGTTTGACGGCACAGTCGAATTTCAATTATTTTGCTTTGATCATACCGATTGGACAGCCCTATACACGGTCCAATCTGTATGATCCAATTGGTTTGATCAAACCAAAAGAATTCAAATTCGATTGGGCCGCCAAACATGTTGTCACTCCCATACACGGTCAAATCTGTTTGATCAAACATGTAGCGTCATACCGATTGGACTACAGGTTTGACCGTGTATAGCTGGCATAATATGTTGTGTCGATTGTTATTTATTTATTTTAAAATTTATGTACACACAATATACAGAATAAGATGTGTTATTGATAAGTGAGTGACGTAATTATTCTTAACTATTAATTTTTGTAGTCTAGAGCTTAGTGTATTATAATACTAGCTTCTGCCCACGATTTCGCCCGCGCACATATAATTTCAGCCTTTGTCACTCAGGAATAAAGCAGCTTTCTATTGATGAAAAAAATTTAGCAGTCGGACCAGTACTTTCAGAGATTACTTCCTACAAACAAAAAAACAAACTTTACCTCTTTTTAATATTAGTGTAGATTTATGTATCAGAAGTTTCGTCATCACTAAGTGATAATACTCCTTAAAATAAGTAAATAAATTAAAAAAAAAGTACCTAATAAGTGTACTTATTTAGGTAATACATTTTTTTTTAATAAGTAATCATTCAGATAGTAACGAATGCTTTATCTGTAAATAAATTAGTGGTGATGATTATGTACTTCGGCAGATAATAATTATAAAAAGGTAGATAACAAGCACCTAATTGGTTTAGTGCTGCTGATTTTAATTTATATGTATAAATTCTTTTACAGTAATAACACTTTTTTTATCAGCCGACGCCTATTTATACTATGATAGTTTAAAAGTAAAAGAAATCGAACCTTATGCTTCAGACTATAACTAACCATTATTGTACCACTGTAGGCCTTAAAGCTCCCTCTTCCGCACAATTGAAAACTAGCGCTAGGCAAGTTTGAAATTTTAGCTGAACTGGACCTATTTGGCACAACCATGAAACCCAGAACCAAACCCAGCCAGTTGGTAATTTCATCACCACTGCTCTCAAAACGTTGAAGGAAAACATCGCGAGGAAACCGGCTTGTCCTAGAACCAAAAATTTGAAGACATGTGACATCCACCAATCCGCACTGGGCCTGTGCGGTGGATTACGGCTTAATCCCTCTGCTAGAGAGGAGGCCTGAGTCCCAGCAGTGGGAAGTGTGGGAACATTATAAGGCCGAATAAGAGCTGTAAACTAAAATGTCTACCACGAGCACAATAATTACTGGACAGGTATTTTAAGGAAAATGTATTGTTTATAATATTGTTGACCTTTTATAGGCACTATATAGATTTATGAATAGTTAACCTTACCACAAATCTAAGTTAATTTAAAGTTTTCCGTAAACTTGAAAATGATACATATTTAGGTACCTACATACAAAGGTAGATTGTCAAGAAAATTGGCATAATAATATAAATAAATTAGTTGACTTATTTTTATTTTTTTCTGTACCCGTTTGTTCTAAAAATAGTATGTCCATGATAATAAAACGCGGGCGCTCAGAGCGGAGACTCTGCTCGACCATCGAGTGTTTCCAGGGAAGATGGTGGCACAGTGATCACGTGCTGCCGCGCACAGTGAGGCTCAGGGGAGATCGGCTTGGCTTTGCACTGAGGGGGTTCCGGCATGGTCTTTTGAGAGACAGCGGGGCCCCTTCTACGTGCTGAATGCTGATGGTGATCACCGAGGTGGGTTTAGTGTGGTAAAAATCCCACACTCCCGCAGAGTTCGGGCGCCTTTTGAAGATTACCCCGCGAAACAAAAAAAAAGTTTAATGGTTTTTTGGTTACCATATAACGTTTCAGTTTTCGTAATCATTTGATGCTCAAATACAAAAGCACAAGGAAAAGTACGGAGTATTTTCGATTGCGATCAGCAACAGTAGCCAATTTGCAGATATGAACGACTAAAATGTACGATAAAAAACCACTAATTCACTAATTAGTTGGAATTACCATTTATTAACAATGCCTATACCAAGAAAGTATTATGGCCAAAAAAATTCCTCTACAGATTATACATAAACCCCAAGACTACAATATCATAAAGATACTTCATATTATAATATAACTCTAAAAACTAGTCGGTGAGAGCAAATAAATTAGGTATGTATAGTAATTTAATTACTGATACACACGGTAGGCGACGTAGGCGTGAGTTTGCAGACGACGACCAATGGATAGTTCTCCGTCCGGTAATCGTCCGGATCGTCGACAGTCGTACTAGTTTTCTATAGCCGGGACCAATAGCTTAACGTAGCGGAATACTAAAGAAGCGATAAATTTAGGGGGGACGTGACACCTCTTCATTACAGCATAACCGTAGGGCCCTAGCAGGGCCAAAGCCTGCTAGGGCCATGGGTCGACTTTTAAAAAGGTTACCCATGGGTAATCACGGGTAGGACCACTGTCCTAGAACTCAACAGCGACTAAAGGAACAATTGGTATGGTTTCAGCCAGTAAAGGTATAGCACACACTCCACTCTTAAAAAAATACTAATATAAGCAGATACGTATAATGTATTCACAAAATACTACACACACAAGTACTTGCTTTCTGCGGGCCTGTTGTGGCCTGTGGCAAGCTATAGAGGTCACAGCTCTGACCGCAAGATGACGAAGCTCCAACAGGGCTACGGAATGTTATGTCAATGTGTGTCTTCACCTGTGTATCACTATAGGAAGTAGGTGCGAGGTACTTGAAGTACGTAAGAATTCCGTTATACAATGTCATGGTTGAACTCTTTGTGGTAATCTTTGTTGCCATCAAGACATCGATGACTGGGAGGTTTATCGCTTTTAATTTTGACCTATCCATGGCTTTTTATTTTATTTTCAAACTAGCTTTTGCCCGCGGCTTCGCCCGCGTGCATAAAATATAGCCTATGTCACTCAGGAATAAAGCAGATTTCTGTCGAAATAAAATTTTAGCAATCTCTGAAAGTACTGGTACTTTCTGAGATTACCTCCTACAAACAAAAAAACAAACCACCTCTTTACCATATTTAGTGTAGATAACTTTTCCACCTCTTGGTGGAGCTAAAGAGAATATCAGACTTTTACTGATTAAAACCCATATGTGTTCTTTCATTTGCCCTTAGCGACCCATGTCTGTGGAGACGGTTTTGGATGATCCCACACAGCCCTCCTTTCATTAGATAGAACTTGATTGGTGTGCGCTGCAATTATCATGTAAATAAATGTTTAGTAATTTGTTAAAAAAAAAGAAGACCTTGTTTCGACCTTTTTTGTCGGTTATTGCGGTCGGTTTATTGACACGGTCAATCTTTTTATTTCTTACATTTTAGTAAGAAATACAATTAAAATTATCTCCTCAAGCCTTTTATTTTGACACCCTACATGACTGCCACAATAAAAAAAAGTTCAAAACATAATTTGGCTCCAACAATTCACCATTTTTTTTTTAAATAAATTTGATGTTTCCAGTGTCACTCTCAGAACTAAGATAAATCTAAATACGCTTCTCAAGCTAAAGCGTTTAGGCTTTAGGACGTGCCAAAGAAATTTTATAACATACATACACAAGAAAAACATGACCTCCCTTTTGCTGCAGACGTTTAAAAATACATTACTATCTTGCAATTAACACTTAACATTAATCCTCATTGCCTTGAGAGGGAGCTATAAGAGTAAAGAGGACGAATATTGTATTAATAAACATTATGACAACACATACCGATGGGTTCCACTGGCATAGCGCTTGGAGTAGTGGGATGAGACGACAATTCAGAAATAGACGCAAAGGGCTTCTGACATAACGTTGGATCATTGAATTGGATTTTTTTTAAGTTGAGATGATTTCGGAGTAACATGTGATTGTTGGAATGGATGGAACACATTCATTATGCGTACGTGGAGTCTGTATTTCCTGATAGCTACAACTTGGGGACCTTTAAGTCAATAGTGAATAGGTTTCTACTAGGCACGCGTGTTCCATTGTCAGGCAAAGCGTCGCTTTTCATCGGTGAGATAGTAGACATAGACAACCACAAGCCTATCAACAGTAAAAAAAAAGTACACCATTTCTTTACTTTTGGGGAAATCATCAAATAACTTCACCTGTTCTGGAGGGAGTAAGAGTGTGAGACTTGCCGTCCAAAATACTAACATGGCTGAAAATATGAAATACAGCACAGGCCAAACGAGGCGAAACGATCAGACTTAAGATAATAAATTAACAAACATGGCGTTTGCATAGGCAAAGCAAAAGCAAGCCGCGTTAACTCAATCACCACCACATAATAACTGACCTGACCATTCGAATACAAAGGATGATGAAACGCATGACTCACGCTAGGAAAACAAACTATCGACGAGTACGAAAGACGCCATGTTTGAGCGAGAATATCGCGACCCTACTTCCTTACATTTTCCACGACAAGGACGCTTCAAGCGCAGCGGAAGCGCTTTTTACATCCACACTAGGGATGTCACAGGTCATGGAGACCATTTTAGCTGAGGGCAATTTTTTTTTATGGATGGGCTCGCGTTTGACCACAAACTCACCAGATGGAAAGCGACGATATGGTCGACCACGGAACACCCTTCCCTGGAAGTAAGTTGCAGCTATCCGGAAACAGGATCCGGCAGGGAATTCCACTCCTTAACTGTACTTACAATGAATGTATTCCCAAAACGTTTTGTGCGTATACGTGGGATGTTCACCATGTAAGTGGCGCATCGCCATATGCCTGGTGGAGTGGTGGCCCGATAATGGAACCGAAATTATGGAAGAAGCAATCTATATTTTACAAAGAACTTACGTCACCTTTTAAGCGATTTCTTGGTTGACTAGACAAGCAATATAGCTATAGTTCACATAGCACTGAACGTGCAGCGTCAGTCAAGTCCTAGCAAAAAGTTGAAGCTAGAGAGATAGAGCCAAAGGGTCTTCGCTTATTTGAAGCAGATTTCAGACCTTCAAAACCTCTTTAAAGTCTTGAACGAAGTTCCATATTTGCGGTGACGGAGCATTCAGCTCTGGAACGCAAAGGGAAACGGTTGGAGCACGGGCAGGTTTTAGTCCGTATAAGTCCTAACACTCTCCACCCATAGCGAGAGAAATTATTTGCTAGTTTCCTACCCTCCAAAATAAAAAGGCGGCGGAGTTACGTTACAACCCTAACCCACACACACTGACGACGCATTCTATACCTGCCTCAAGGAAAGTGATCTCTTAATTGCATTAGTGTGAGTCTCTTCGAACGTGACTTGCATCTGTGCCGGTGACCTGCTAAATTTGATTCGTGCTAATTCTGTTCACGTTACCGTCATAATGTTTATGTTTCCATTGCTAGTTGTCAATGACATGTTGAATGGCTGTACGAGGAATGCTAGCAATGTGTGCTCCCTTTTCTTCTGTTTATTGAAAGAATTCATTGATGTCAATACAATGTACAAAGGTGTACTTTATCAGTCAACCAAAAGTGGTGGAGAGACAATATGGGTACAAAAGTATATATCTATAATTAAAATATACATACATACATATGTAATTAATATATTATACATATATTTTTTGAAGGCAATCTATACTGTAGCTCGTGGTTTAAATGATTACCTAAATAAATTGTTGACCAAATTTTAATTCAAAGTTAGCATCGAAGTTGGCAATAACAGGAAGTATTACTTTCCTGTACCGCACGTAACCTAATAAGGTAATTGACGTAAATAAATAACCATATTTGACGATCACCATGTTTTTACGTTTCATTGATTTACAATTTCCCATTATTTTGATTACGTGCGCCTCACCATCAACGATTGCATCACTGCTTACCATCAGGAGGGATCGCAGTCAAGCACTAGTTTATATTGGATAAAAAAAGTTTAGAAAACACTCTTACGTCCATCTTCAAAGTTTGCATCTGCTATGATGAGCGTAATCTTTCAATTTTCCCACTGCTGGGAATCTGGTTTCCTTTCAAGGACAGGGAATGGGAATTGATGATAAATGTCTTCGGTTTTTGATTGCACATGCTAGTTTCCTCACGATGTTATTTCCTTCACCGTTTTGAGAGCAGTGGTGATGAAATGAATTACACAAAGTAATGCATTTGGCTGGGGTGGACCTCCGAACTCGTAAGTTAGGGCCATTACTACAGCGCCACTACTATGGAAGTTTTTGCCATACTATGAAGCCAAACATCCTCAATCAAGCCTGAAAAATTTCGAAGCCATATTACTGCTTCATTTATCAAGTTCGTCTCCTCCTTAATGTATATGATCGTGTCTCAATTTGTGTTTTATCGATCGATGTCTGCTGTTTAGTTAGATTGATGAGCCAATTTCGTTGGAGCGTCGCTGATGTAATATTTATGTTATGAAGTTTTAGCGTTTACTTTACTTTTGTGATGTTCTTCTGTGTCTGATATTTTAGTTACAACTGGAGCTGCTTTAGGAATATTACTTTAAGTAATATGGTTTTCAGTATTGACAAAGTTTGGATTTGTCCAAATGTTCATTGTCAAGCTTATAACTATTATGAGTATTATTTTGTTATAATATCTAGCCTGTACTGTGTCATGCTGATCAAAGGGCTCCCTCCATTCCTTCCATTGTTGACAGCTTTCTTGCCAATTCATAAGGAAGGGATCTAAGTCGTCCCGCTATTTCCTTCTTGGTTTGACGCGACCCCGTTTTGCGATTTCAGAGCACCAATTTTGCATTTTACCCGGTATACAACTTTACGTTTATAGTTAGTCTTTAAAAGGTTACAAATTATTTTTAAAAACCTCGTTTCTCAAACACTAAATGCATGTCTTTCAAAGAACGATTGTTTCATTCAGCTTTAAATGGAAATCCAGATGTTTTAACTCATTCATCTCATGAAACAAGACATTTAGTCGTAATAAGTAAAATCAACAACATACAGACATTATTATTGTAATATGCAAATACCCGAGTGAATCATCAAGTGAGTGACGTCATTCTGCATAATATATGATAACACTCTTCCTAGATGACCAATTATTTATCATATTTATGAGGTTCCGAATTTGCTATTATAATTGCTGCTCTATGACTAATATGGCCTACTAACGTGAAAATGGTTATTTATAAACTTTGTTTATCGTGATTTTTCCTGCATGTGGATAAAAATATATAAGGTAAATACAAATACAATCGACAGAACTTGGGTACAATCACCTGTAGAGGGATGAATCACGTAATGAAATTGAAAACGATAAAATTAACTTTAAGAGCGGTTAAGTTGACTTACTGTTCGTGCTCAGCAGAACAAAGCAGATAGACTGAAGAGCACAATGAACAATGAACTAACTGTCCTATACGTTGTTCTCATCTCCAGCCATCAATTGATGGTCGTATTCAATCTAACTAAACAGTTCTGCCGATTACTTGCACATATCCATGCCCTGTATCCATTTCTTTTTGATAACATCCTCTAAATTCTCTTTCGTTCCTTACCTTCAGTGTTTCATTCCACCAGTGAGTAACGCGACACCCCGTGTGGTCGCAGGACCATGCGCTGACACGCTTTCTCCCTTCGTCATAAGTGCACATTTGTATGCGTGTCTCGTGCGTTGCTCAAGCATCGTCTAGCAAGACTGGTTGTCGCCGCAATCTATTTGCTGTGGTTACTGGTTGCTGATGGTATAATGCAGTTGGCAGACGAGGATTATGAGCTCTTATTACTGCCGCATTGATACGCAAACATTGAGATCGTGCTTGGAATTGGAAGTCTTGGTGACGAATTTTTTCTTTGCTGTATCAAGGTGGCTCTGCTCTGTCTTTAAGAGCTCGCCGTTCGAGTAGATCTTATAATAAAACCTTGCCATGGCGATAAGTTATCGCGATGTCCAGAAAATGATTTCTTCTGATTACGATCGTGTTCCCTTTTACTCCGTAACGCATCAAAGTTAATGACTACGCAGATCTACGATGTTATTTCAACAGGCGGATGCATCAGTACATCCTCGATCCAAACGATATCACGCTAAGTTCCGTCTTACAAGTTACGACATCCATAGGATGTGGGGTGAACTATTCTTGGATCAGATCTCACACAAAGACAATAATACGTTTTGGTTAATCCTAAGAATAATCCCTCTTCGTCGTGTGTAGGACGTACAAATGTCCGACTTGGATTACACTTCCATTTATTATTAGGCCAACTACGTGCCGGCCTTATCTATATAATTATTATATCACTATTTAAATTAATTTGATTATCGATATCAGTCTGCGGTTTCGATATCGCGTTTATCAAATCGACACCTTATGCCTAAAGGTGGCAAAAATTTCGCGATGCCAGCTCGAGAATTTACTTGACTTTCATTCTGCAGTGTCAGTTAGGTATAAAACAATGTTACTTGGCAAATATACCTGGCATTACCGGCTTCATCTGAAGCGTTTTATTTATCGTCTGATAGTGTTAACTCAACAGCTGATAAACAGCGATAATTCGCGATAGCAAACACGATGGTAAACGAGATATGAGTCACTATAGGCAATAATACAAGTCGAATATGAATTACGTAAGCATTTAAGCAAATATTGATTAGTTTTATAGACCTTACATTCCAGGTGGACATAGTTTGACAGTTGGTCAAAATTGTTTCTATCATAAATATTAGCAATATCATTGAAATCCTGAGAAATTTGAAGAAGGCCTTTTTACAAGGTTTTGAGAAAATTGGGCAGCTTTACGTTAACTCAACGTTAATTTGACGTTACTAGGTCATTACGCACGTACCTTGTTATTTATACCTTCGGGATTTCGTTCATAACAGTAGGCTTGTTATAATTTCTGTGTGTAGTTCAAAACTAATTATTTACAGCTCTGTTATTACTAGCTTCTTTTTTACTGTGGTAATAAATTATTAAATAACTTCTCCTGCTCAGGGTGGAGTGAAAGGGAGTATCAGACTTTATCTGACTAAAACCCACCAGTGTTCATTCGGCTGTCTCAGGCTCAGAAACTACTAGACTTAGCAACATAAAAAAGTACTGAGCGTGCGGTACATTACCAAAGCATTGGCGATTTTCCTATTGGATTTATGGATACTAAATTGTATTCAAAGAGCATAATATTAGAATTGAATTGGAAACATTTACAAAAGCCCAATCAAGTGTTGACAAAGTAATTTCCAATGGAACGCTCCACATCTGGCAATCCAAGGAAGTACTTAGAGCTGATTACCAACAACTCTAAGAACTGAAGGTTGAGTGCCTCTTCACAGCTAAGGCCCAGGAAAGTCCTTGATGTTATTATCAAGTCTTTAATGGAAGTAATTATTAAGTACTTAAAGTATTAGCAGCTTATGATGCGGAAGGTGATTCTCTAGATGTTTTTAATGCAACCATAAACATGAAATAAACACACTTAACACTCCCTGTTGCACTGATGTCCTTGAAGATAAATCAATTACAGATTTTGAATACGTCTGAAGACATCATATGGATAGACCACAGACGCTACAAAATAATGAATCAAGATGGTTCTTGAGAATAAACCAGCTTTATGATACATCAAATTAGAATAAATGAACATAAGGGGCTCGGTATCCAGCGTATGTATGAGTCATCGGAGGGAAATCCTGCCCTTATACTTAGTAGAACAAGTAATCCCGCATTACTAGTATGGATGAAGTCATCTAACCTCAACTACTGATTCAGTTTCTATTATTTTATATGTTCTATTTATTGTTAGAGTCATGGGTTTTGTTGGTAACCAATAAAATATAAAACGTAAAAAGTCACTAGGATTTCCATCCTAATATCTGTCGAATTAGTCTAAGGTCCTGGATTGGGAAAACATCTCGTCTGGATAGCTAGCTAATTTTGGTTTTAAAATTGTCTTTTAATATCCAAAAACGTTTGTAGATTCTCTTCTGTTCGAGTCATACAAACCCATAGAAGACCCAACGTGAGTACGTTACCCCTGTTGAGAACCACGTGTTGGAGTGCCCCAAGAGCCCCTACTTGGCTCATATGATTTGAGAAGTTTAGAAAAGAGATAGCAGAATCTCTTCTGTTAGCCTATAACTGTAGCACATCTTTAGTAATTAAATTAAAAATGTTGACATTATCATAATTATTTTAAAACTCGCCCTTCTGCGTGCACAGAATGCAAATAACTACTAATTATGGGAACCATTTTGAATGCCTTAAGATTGCTTTTAAGAAAACCGTGCTGACATAATTACGGTGCTATTACAGTGTTTAAACCAAAGCCCACCGTACTTAGTCATAGTTTTATATCGCCTAATGATGCATGGAAGTCTAGCCACAGCGATGAGTCAACTAATATAGTCAGTAAAAATCTTCATAGCTTCAAAAGACGTGATTTATTTGCTTGATCACGTACAGATGATCTTTGTTCTGTCTCCAAATCCTTTTTGTCTACGTTCTCAGCAGCATTAGCATACAATGCAGGGCCTAAATGCGATGAGTGTGTACGGTCGGCCTTTTGGGGAAGTTCAAGGTATCTGCAGGTGTCATGTTCAGCTTAACTGCAAGTAATTAATTTTAATGTGGTAACGAATTGAAGCCAAGGTTGCAGACTGCTTCCTTATAAATGGTTTTCTCATGGTAAGTCTAATAATACATTAGGAGGTCTATGCATAGCCTTCTACTTTCTTAAGGCTACTTTTTTTATTGAAATAAACTAGTGCTTGATTGACTGCGATTTCACCTAATGGTAAGTAGTGATGCAATCTTTGATGGTTAGGCGCACTAGTTTATTAAAAGCCTATTCACTCTAGCCTTGAAACGAAGCCAACTATAGAAGTTATTGTGATGGTTAGACGTTGGTTTCGTTGGCTTTTCCCTGAAGATTTCAAGTGTCAGAAATGTTGACGAAGAGACCTTGAAGCTATTAAATTAAAACTGCAGTGACTTTATAATTTTGAGAGTGTTTAAGCTTCTTGAGCATTGTAAGTATTACATATCAACTGACCGATACAAACTCGACCAAGCATTACCTGCAAGCTAACTTAGATCTTTAAATCCGGGGTTTAATTGTATCATTGGTTTGCACGATTGCCGGGAATGTAGTGTATGTGCTAAGATCATGGCACAGCTGACCTCGGTCTCTGATCTTGAACTAAAAAACCGGCCTGCGAGGCACTCGGGCGGCGCGCGCGCCTCGTGACGTCACCGGCTCGCGCGCCGAGCTTTGCACGCTTCGATTTGTTTTGGTCGTGTGCTGTGCTTTCGTAAGTTAGCGGATTTCTGCATTATTCGCGTGTTGCAGTTGTGGAGGATGAATTATTAAAGAAATTGTATGTGTGGTCTTCCACCTAGGATCTGTAAGTCTAGAGTGAATAGGTTACTTCTAGTCAAGCGCGCTATCTTCGACCACATCGTCCCTTTGCATCAGGTGAGATCGTGGTCAAGCGCGAGCCTATCAACAATAATAAAAAGAAAAATAATAAAGTAAATTTTGTAAGATCGTTACAGTTGTAGGTGACCCCCAAAATTAAATAAATGAGGTATCTTAAAAATTCAATAAGGCCAGAACATTACCGCATGGCAAAATCTAAGTCATAGACCGCAATTAATTGATGCCCATGAGTTCACGACCACTTGTTTATGATGAATCAGTTAATCGCATGAATCTTGCCTCCTCTTGACCATCCAAAGACGATCTTCTCAGACATATCTTTATTACTTCAGGAAGCTTTCGTTGGATTATATTAACTTGTTTGAAGGCCAAATACATATTTATTGTAAATGGATGTGCAAATGATCTTGCTCGTGGATTTATAAACCCTCTTACTCATAAGATCTATATTTATGTATATCGTTAAGATCGATATCTTGTTCTGTATGACTCATCAATGATTATTCCACCAGTTTTTATAACCATTTTTGTTTATTTATTTAGGAGTTATATTTTTCATGTCTTGAATATCGTATCGTATAGTGTGAAATGTGATCCTAGGTGGAAGAACACACATACAATTTCTTTAATAATATCGTGTGGTGTGACGAGAATTGATAAAGTGAGAAATGAGTATATTAGGGGAAGTTTGAAAGTGGCGCCAGTGACTGAAAGGTTGAAAGGAAATCGTTTGTCTTGGTATGGTCATGTAAAGAGGAGAGATGAAAAGCATGTTGCTAAAAGAGTTATGAATTTACATGTGGATGGATGAAGAGGGAGAGGGAGGCCAAAGAAAAGATGGATGGATTGTGTGAGAAGTGATATGAAAGAAAAGGGAGTTAGTGATAGCGTGACGAGTGACAGGACAAAATGGAAGAAAAAAACGTGTTGCGCCGACCCCAAATAAAATGGGACAAGGGCAGGAAGAAGAAGAAGAAGAAGAAGAGAATATCGTATCGTATAGTTTTTGAAAGTTTAAATAGATGTGCGATATGGTAAATTTCCAGCCGGAATCTGTATTCTTAATAGCTGGGGGTCACTTCTAGGCCAGCGACTTACGTTTGACCACTATCTCTCCTTATGGTAATCGATGATATGGTCGATGTTAGAGCACGCATGCCTAGGACTAACCTATTCAGTCTTGTCTTAAATACCACCAGGTTGTAGCTATCAGGAAACAGACACTACTTTGATGATTAATGATTAATTTTTAATAGTCATATAACAAAAGTTGTTGTTAATAATTTTAGTAGCCTGTATAATATGCTTTTCGTGGTAATACAACTGCTGTATTATTAATCGATTGGGTCTTCCAGTTTTGGGAGCGGGCCAGCTTCGACTGTTTTCGTTAACTGCAGTGCAGTCGAACTAGTGTTAACCCAAATAGGTTGTCAATAACTCAAATACATACAACAGTTTATTTTGGACGATATAGTCAATTTTCGATCTTCTATTATTAATTTCAACTTTATTAATCTACTAGCTTTTGCCCGCAGCTTCGCCCGCGTACTTAAATACTTCTTAATTAAATTAGTGTAGATATTATATAAAAGGAGAAAACTGACTGACTGACATATCAAACTCATGGGACTAGGGATGTGAAATTTTGCACAAGATTTTCTTTTATGATGTAGGCGAGTAATAAGCAGGCATTTTTTTTTGGGGGCGATCGGCGGCGGAGACCTCTCGCGCCGGGCCTTGGTTGAGGCCATGGTCCGGAGCGAGGAGGAGTGACAGGCGGTCGCCGACTTCTGCGAAATGCTCGCAAAGGAGGAGGCCGAACGCATCAGGCAACGGCGTTATCGGCGCCGCCGTCGTCGGGATTCTGATCCCGATTTCCGGCCAACGTAGACGCGGGCTTGCGGACAGTGAGCAATGGGTAGCTCGCTGTCCGGCCGTCCGGTAACTGTCCGGACCAAGCCCAAGTCGTCGACGGCGCGCACTGTTCCCGCGCGCCTCAAGGAGTTGTCAGCAACAGCAGGGACCCAGCCGGGTCGAAGCCTACCTAGCCTTTTGGATATTCAACTTTTAAGGGCGTAAAACAGAATAAACTTTTGGAATATATAAACTTTGGATGTTTATATGTATAGGGAAACCTACTTTCATGCAAGCAAAGCTGCTGACAAAAGCTTGTCTTTATATACAAAATTGAATCCCTATTTCCGTTGGTCACGTCATCCCGTATAAAGAGCTGGACCAATTTCGCTAATTCTCTTTTTTATTAAGTATGTTTATTATTGTCAGGTAAAGTTTTTAGTAATGATCGGAATAGATAGGGCTATTTAGGTTCATTGACCGCAAATACTGATGTTAATATGGATATTCTACGGGATTCCGGCTGATACTACGGGATTTAATTGATTTTCTTTCTTTTTGTCAATATGTATAAAACAAATGTATGTTAGACAATAAGCGCATGATATGCGACGTTGTAAATTTTACGTCAACAGCACGTTAAAAAACTTTTTTGCTTTGTTGTGACGCGTACACGGATCTTGAGCGCTCGGCTAATCTTTCATTAGTCTCGAAGGCAAGGTAGTTTTTTAACCGACTTCTAAAAAAGGAGGAGGTTCTCAATTCGGATGTTTGTATTTTTTTTTTCTGTATGTTCGGGCATAACTTCGTCGCTTGCCAACCGATTTGAAAAATTATTTTTTTGTTGGAAAGGGTATACTTCTCAAATGGTCCCATAGTCACCAAGTCGGGATCTGATGATGGAATCTTGGCTAAATCGAGGAAACTCCTCAAATATTATAGTCTAACTATACATATAGTCATTTTGATATTTTCATCAAGGAATAAAGCATTTACAGTCAAAAAGTGACATTTGATGAGGTGGAACTGATTAAGAAGACCAGAAATTGCCAACGGAAATTCATACTAAAACAAATATCACAATGAACATAGATAAGCGACTATGACAATACAAATAAATGAATAGTTCTGAATAGTTATGTTGGAAATGGTATCATCGAAGTAACCTGATGATAGTGATGGAGCTGGAAGATAGGCACCGGAACTCCGTAATTAATCAATGTATCCTACCCGTGTTTGGGCTTATTAGAAATGTCATGAGATGCACTTTGGCTATAAGGTGCTATCGAAGTGATCTGATGGTGGAGCCGGAAGGGAAGGTAGACACGGGAACTTCATATGAAAATGATGTATTCTAGCAGGGTTTGAGTTAATTGGAATTGACTTGAGAAAAAAATACTCTAGTTGTAAGTGTGTTGCAACTAAAAAGTATGAAATAAAAAACTTTTTATAAAAAAAATATAACCGACTTCACTAAAAAATACACTAAAACGATCAAAATAATTTTAATTTCGGAAGTCGGTGTTAAATAAAGAACAAACAATAACGAAAAACACCGACTTCCGAAATTAAAATTATTTTGATCGTTTTGATTGTGATTGGCTCGCCGCGCCATCGCGTCATAGACATCACTCCTCATTCGTTCCCTGCGTTGCTGCATGTATCTAATAACGAAGACGATTGGCTCGCCAATGTATGAAATGCGCAAAGCGATCCCCACTCTGACGCCAAGCGCTCAAGATCCGTTTTGGCAACTGTAAACTGTATAATAATATTTCTAGCTTTATATTAGACAGTTCATTGCTTCGTTTGTCAACGTCGAGTCAACGCGTCGGTCGAGTCAACTATTTTAATATACATTCCTGAGCTATTATGTAGTTTTACAGTTCTATATTCTCAGTGAATACCGTTCTGCCTGTGAGCTTTGTAATCTCAGATGTATTCTCCAGATGTAACACAGTTATATCACCCGTTTATTAGATTGCTCCTATAAAGTTACGTATAGTCGAGTTAACCTAAATGTGTTTTGATTAACTCAAGTACCACAGTTTATTATGGATTAACTATATTTTGGATTTTCCACTCCATCACTCAGACTTGCAGATGACGAGCAATGAGTAGCTCACCGTCCGGCAAGAGACCGAGCCCAATCGTCGATGACGCTTAGTGTTCCACGCGTGCTTTATAGAGATGTTAGGCCAGCAAAACCGTAGGAGCCCAGCAAAAACAAAAAAGGTAGTAAAATCATCCAATGACATCCCTCTCTCTTGGGCAGAGTGGGAGATAGTGTCAAACTTTGACTGACTAAAAACCCACTTCTGTGCCTTCGTTACATTTCGTACCGGAGCCGAATCTTCCTTTCAGAAACAAATCCTTGGCCCCAGTAGGTTGCGACGCTGCTAGACCCCCTGCGGTTTACTGACAACTCCTTGAGGCGCGCGTGAAACAGTACCCGTCGTCGACTTCTTGGGCTCGGTCCGGCCGGTTACCTGGCGGTCGGACAGCGATCTACCTATTGCTCGAGGTGTGCACTAGTGTAGGAAAGTTTTAAAAAAAATACTATACACTGTATAGTTCTCTGACTGTATAGCCTCGTTTTAGTTTTATTCTGCCTCTGTAATCTCAGATCTATTTTCCAGATGGTAACACAGTTATATCACATTGTTATTGCACTATAAAGTTACATATTTAGTGGCATACCGTCGTTATTATGGTTCGCATCTGGCTGCGTCCGCCATTGTCGCGTGCATCAGGTCGATGACCTAATAACCTCGGAGGTTATGAATTTCGGCACGGCAGCCTTTTCGTATTGAAATCGCTGAAAGCTATATTGACGATGGTTTTTGGGTGGATATTATGTTTTCATTATCTAAATTGGTTTTGTTTTTCTTGTAGCATTAGTAAATAGTTATGGTGATAGTTACTTTAGTTTATGGGTCTTTAAGTGAATAGGTTACTTCTAGGCAAGCGTGCTCCATCGTCGGCCACATCATCGCTTCGCTTACCATCAGGCGAGATAGTGGTAAGACGTGAGCCTATTCATAGATAAAAATACTTGTTGAAGCTACTGTGCTGCTGTTAGTAGAGAGACGTAATTTATTTTTCAATACATTTACTCGAATACCCGCTCTTATCGCACTGCTTTAAGGCACGCAATAGACGGTTTTCCGCACTAGTGCAGAAAATTGCGCGTGCTGTACCCCGCCACAATTTTATTACATTTTTAGTATCAAGCCGGGCGCGCGTCGACCCCCACGACTCGCCTGTCAACCCCCGTTTATTAATTTCTTCGTACTTAAGTGTATCGAAAATCGTCGTTTTATACCAACACATGCAAATTTGTCACTGCTCTCGGCTCCATAACACACTCGCTTGTCTACGGCTCGTGCGAATTCCGCCTCGGTTGCAATGACAAACTTTTTCGCACTTGTATCAAAATGTACTATTTTGAATTTCGAAATTCGAATATTTGTTTGCTCTAATCTCATTTCAAGACGAAATATGATCAATATAAGCTTACTTCGATCATTGTAAACAAAATGACTCGGTACAGTTATTTGTAGATCGATCTCATGGTATGAAAACTGGTTTTGGCTCCCGGGTTGAACGACAAAAGTATTGGACGAACTTTGCGTTTGGCAAATACTGCAAAAGCATTCATGCATTCTTTGTTTTTTATTACAATCAAGTTTTATAACACCACAATTGGGTTTTCTTACAGCAATCTTTATATAAATGAGAGATAAAGGTGCTTGAGGATAATTATAAATGAATATTACATTACATGTACCACGACTGTACCTGAAGTTAAAATAAATAAACGAACATTAAAACTAAAATTCGCTTCACAGACAATGGCGGACTCGGCCAGAGGCGAACTCTAAATGATACTTAATACTCAAAATATACTGAACAAATATGTGAATAGCTCATAATATACACCACTAAATTTTAATCGCAACGCCGACTATTACCTACAGGTTATTGAACTCGCTCAGCTGACGTTTTCTTAAAGAAATTAATTTCGTACATGCGTAAATTAATACGAGTTTTGAAAAAAAGGTGCTTTATTTTTTAAATTTTATCTTTACAAATCGATAGTGTTTCATGTACCGGATCGACCCTCCACGGGATTAAAACGATTAAAATTTAATGGTGTATAAATATAAAATATACCATAAATAAAATCTGTTCATGCATACATATTTATGTGTCATGTTGAAAACCTCCCGAAGGGCTAGCCCTCAAATTCGTGGATGTTGTTATTGATAACATGGTGTAGCGACATCTATGGCACCACATAAGAACTACAAGATATACGAAATCCTGCATCACGCAATTAAAGTTCTCCGCGCGATTTGGTCATAATATACGACAGCTCGAAAATCATCAAGCCAGAACTACATTAGACCGAAGCACACGTGTTACACACCTTTTGTTTATATTAAGTGTAGCTCTACAAGTCTAGTTTCCATATAAAATATATGGAGACAGACGCGCGAGCAGTTTAGTTCTACCTTCTGGCAGTTACCCACACCAAACATAACAGCCGTCTGGTCGGAGGATCCTCCTTTTTAGGGTTCCGTAGTCAACTAGGAACCCTTATAGTTTCGCCATGTCTGTCTGTCTGTCTGTCCGTCCGTCCTCGCTTAATCTCTGTGACCGTTAGCACTAGAAAGCTGAAATTTGGTACCAATATGTATATCAATCACGCCGACAAAGTGGTAAAATAAAAATTTGAAAAAAATGTTTTATTAGGGTAGCCCCCCATATGTAAAGTGGCAAGTGATTTTTTTTTGTAATTTCAACCCTAACGTGTGATATATCGTTGGATAGGTATTTAAAAATGAATAGGGGTTTACTAAAATCATTTTTTGATAATGTCAATAATTTCGGAAATAATCGCTCCAAAAGTAAAAAAAATTGCATCCCCCCCCTCTAACTTTAGAACCATAAGTTTAGAAAATGTGAAAAAAATCTGAAAAGTAGAACTTTATAAGGACTTTCTAGGAAAATTATTTTGAACTTGATGGAAAGAACAGTTTTTGTACAAAAAGACAAAAAGGTTCTACAAAATAATTTCTGGACTAAGTTTGTTGTATAGTCGTATAGGCAAGCATTTTTTTTAAACTCATAAGTGGGTACACTTATTGTGACGGATGGAAAACTACGGAACCCTACACTGAGCGTGGCCCGACACGCTCTTGGCCGGTTTTTTTAAAGGAGGTTTGCGGGACTTTACATTCTTACTTATTCTGTGACTCTGTTTCGCTTACCTTCAAAGTGGTTATAGTGACGACATCCTCCTTATCCCGTCAAAGCCTACTGGGGCCAAAGGTCTGTTTACGTAAGGGAAGCTCGGCCCTGGTACAAAAGGCAAGAAGGAACGGGGTGGGTTTTTTAGTCAGTAAGAGTCTGACACTATCTTCCGCTCCGCCTATGGGGGATGTCATTTGGATTTTTACCCTTTCTTTTTTCACTGAACTACAAGTGCTACTTACCCTTCAGCTACAGACAATCTAATGTAATATGGAAAATCACCTTATGCAGTTTTCCCTGGCACAAAAAGCCTCCTAGCAATGTTCCGATTCATTCATCACACTCGTCTCACTCAGAACAGAAATGGCAAAAGAAATAGATTACGAGCGCAGAACAATTCGTTCAACGAGCCATGTTAAAATCTTAATGGAGGCAATGAGCCGGGACTAATGTGCTATTGAGAGATTTTACACTTCGTCAATCGTTACTATTAATTGATTTATAAGTGCTTTGCATGCTATCTGCTGTTTGTGGGGCTTTTTGGACATTATGACGTCATTATTTGACTGTATGACGATTGGATTTGTCATCAGCGCATCTTGGGTCAACTTACCGCTCTGTTTGTTTACGCCATTTGCTGTATTTGGAATTTTATTAATTCATTCATTAGCGACCGGTTCCAGCTTTGCGCTGGTTTTAGAAATCTTTGAAATTATTATTTTTTATTATGTCCTAGCTTTCGCATAAATAAAGCAGCTTTCTATCGGGTGAAAAAATGTAGCAATCCGATCAGTACTTTCACAGATTACCTCCTAAAAACTAAAAAATAAACTTTATCTAATATTATTTTAAGGGCTATATTGTACCGGGACATGGTGTCTCGATGAAATATAGCCCTAAGAATAAATAGACTCGCATTAAACTATTATTTCACCTGATGGTAAGCGATGATGTGGTGGACGCTTGCCTATAAGTAACCTTTCACTCTTGTCTTAAGACTGTTAAGACCCCCAGGTTATAGATATTAGGAAACGCAGACTATAGGCATGTATGACACCGAAACGTTCTTCGTATCGGCAAACATCGTATGGAAATCTGTTCTATAGTTTTTGAGTTTATCGCGAACAGACAGTATACGTATAAGGTTATTAAATCTAAATATATAAAAATCAATGCCACTTTTCGTTGTAAATTTTATAACTCAAGAACGGGCTCACCTATCCAAACCATATGTTTAGGCTTTGTTCGGACTATTTAGTAGATGGTTTATATGAAGTTTAGTAGGGTAGAGTAGTGTAGAGTCGATTAGGGTATAGTGGGGTGGAGTAGGGAAGAGCGGGAGTGAAGCCGCGCGGGAAAAAGCTAATTATATACGAGTATATTAGTAAATTGTCATTACCTTAGGTAATAGGATTTTCAATCTAACACGCACAACACAAGAATTATAAATACGGTAATACCAGCTATTCACTCAAACAATAGAACCTAGTAATATTATTTCTAAAATATAACCAATAACATTCCATGAATATTGCATGTCATGTTTGGTTTTCTAGGTATTTCACCTTTGTTGAACCAGTTTCAAATATTTATGAATAATGTGATCATTATTGGAGGGATGAAGCGCATATTACTAAAAGAGTTCCATGTAGATGAGAGAGTTACATGTAGATGGATGGAGAGGGAGAGCAAGACCGAAGAAAAGATGGATGGATTGTGTGAGAAGAAGTGGTATGAATGAAAAGGGAGTTAGTGATAGTTTGACGGGTGACAGGACAGAATGGAAGAAGAAAAAGTGTTGCGCCGTCCCCAAGTAATATGGGATAAGTGCAGGAAGAAGAAGAATGTGCTCATTAGCCGCTTATTCCCAACTATACTGGGTTATTTGTAAAACACTAACAATCTTGCCAGGACTGTATTACCATAGTATTACTTACATCATAAACAACAACTTTTGTCCTATGAGTTTTCACAAAACATAATTCATTTACCAAAAACAAACCTTCAAGATTTCGTTGTTCCATCTAACACATTTTAGCTCTGTATTTTAATATACCTACCTACGCTTATATGACACGAAGCAACGCAAGCGCATCAAGCCCCCCCCCCCCGCTTCCCGATCCTCTTGTGTGATGTCATTGTATGATTTCCCACCTAAAAATAAGGGGGGCTGCAAACCTCGACATGGACTCAGGTCCCAGTGCGTGTTTGTAAGTGCACCAAGTTTCTCATCATCCTGTAATCTGATTATCTGACCACTCATTCTCTTGTCCACAGGTTTCAACACAATAAAATCTACACATACATCGGCGAGGTGCTGGTGTCAGTCAACCCATACAAGAACCTGGACATCTACAGCATGCAGCACATGGCACAGTACAGAGGGAGAGAGATGTTCGAAGTCAGTCCACACGTTTATGCTGTAGCTGATGCCTGTCAGAGGGTGCTGAGACAACAGGTGAGGATACCAAGAGTGATTTTGTGATCTTATGGACGATAAGCAATAGGTAGATCAGCGTTCGCAAGACCAGGCCTTTATTTTTCGCAAAAAATCATGTAATGACATCCCCCGCTCTTGGGCGGAGTGGGAGATAGTATCAGACTCTTACTGACAAAAAAACTCACCCCGTTCCTTCAAGCTCTTTCGGAAAACCCTGGCCCCAGAAGGCTTCGACCCGGCTGGGCCCCTGCTGTTGCTAACAACTCCTTGAGGCGCGCGGGAACAGTGCGCGCCGTCAACGACTTGAGCTTGGTCCCGACAGTTACCGGACGGCCGGACAGCGAGCTACCCATTGCTCACTGACCGCAAGCCCGCGCCTACGGGGGGCCGGAAATTGGTATCGGAATCCCGGCGGCGGCGGCGAGAGCGCCGTTGTCTGATGCGGCCTGAGTCGATGACGCGTAGTCTTCCATCCGCACCTCAAAGAGATGTCAGCAAAACTGGATGGGCCCAGTTGGGTCGATGCCGGCTAGGGCTGAGGGAACGTATCAAAGAGTGATCGTGGAACTAGAACGCAAAGGGCAACTGAAGCACATAGGTGGGTTTAGTCAGTAACAGTCTGACGGGACCTTTCACTCCACCCAGAGCGGGAGAACTTATTAGATGATATACCACCTCAAAAAAAAGGTCAAATTATTCTATCTCACCATATTGGGTTTTTTTTTTATGGTGGGAAAAATCATCCAATGACAACCGCAGGGGTTGTATAGGAACCGCTTGGGCGGAGAGGGAGATAGTGTCAGACTCTTACTGACTAAAAGAGCCACCCCGTTCCTTCTAGCCATCATATCGGGGGTCGAGCTCCCTTTCGGATTACCCTAGCTAGCCCTAGTAGGTTAACCCTGGCCCCAGTAGGCAACCATATTGGGTTGGTCTTGGGAGAATGTATAGGTTCACGTACATTTTTTTTAGTGTGCGTAAGCTTGTAGCTCTCGTTGCATTACAAAATAGCTTACGCACACAGATACAAAACATCACCATGGTATGGTGAGACGGTATAATCTATATCAGAAATGGCTAGCTCTATTGCCTTCCTGCAGTAATTTTCATATTATTTTTCCAGGTTGGTTTTGTAACCAAATAATTGTACGCCATTGAATTTCAAATCTGATAGATGTCTTTGAAAAAACATTCCTTATAACATTGTATACATACATTTTGACCTGCCCTAACGTAGTGTAGATTTGAGTATTACTTATTCGACAAATTGATACAGAGATAAGCCGAAATGAAGTTTCTGATTGATTTAAAAACGTCTTGTTTTGTTGACGATACCTAATTCGATTTGATGGCTATGATGACATAGCACTCACAACATGGCGCAAAATCCATCATGTTCTTATTTGAATCACATAGTACCTGACCTTAACCAGCTGTAAACTCGCAAATAACATTCAGTACAATTTGAAGGATACCATAAACTAGTAAAATGGTCTCTAAACACCTTCGGAATGTGGATATTACTTTACCATAGGTAGGTACTTAAGCTCTGATGGAATAACCATATTAGGCAGTCTTGAATCTTCCTTCGAGATCGTAAAAAGGTTTTACTAGTGTTGCCAGACCACCCATGTCCTAAAGGTGTGTCCAGACCTGGCGAATGTGCCGGTTACGAGCTGATTGCGAACTGCGCGCGTAGATTCTTTCACGTTTGAACTGTGAGCATCGCACACGCGCACCTCCTGCGCACCGCTTGAGTAGGGACTGTGCAGCTTGCGCGGGCAGTTCGAACGAACATGAAATGCACGCGCGCAATTCGCAAGCGGCTCGCGAGCGGCGTATTCACCAAGTCTGGACACACCATAAGGCTAGCTAGTTATTTTGTTACGCCTTTTAACACAGATGTTAATACCCAGAAGCGCTGAGGCCAGTTAAACTATCGTAATACACCAAGACAGCTGTTTTGTCTTTTCAATATTCAGAAATGTCTAAACATAAATCCGTTTTTCTCACGGTCCCTCTTTTCTGATGTTTTGCGTTATTACAATGAAAGCTATTGTAATGATGTCGAAGGTCTTCAGCCATGTACCATAGCAACTGAACGTTGTATTTCTCTGGTCTCAGAGTATGACTTGGTGCACAAAATAGATAGGTACAGAAGACAATCTCATGTATGTACTTCACTTTTTATACCTACGCTCAGTGGACGCACACTAATGAGCGTTTGAGCCGGAATTGTTCGACGAGTGATCCGAGACGCGACCGAGACATCCTGTCTGTGAGCGGTGTCTTTGTGTGCGTTGCTCGAGCGCGCTTTGTATGTAGATTGACTTCTGTACCTATATATTTTGTGCGTAGGGCCTGACCATGACGTGTTAAAATGTCAGTTGTGCGAGCGATACACCCTATACAAGGTGTAAGGGACAGCCCTCCACAAACTTTAAGGGCTTGCTCAGTAGACGAAACTGCCTTGACGAAACCTTCCAAAAATTTTTTTTTCAGGAAACGAAAAAAAATTCGGCCTCTCCATACAAACTGTCCAATCAAGTTGATAATTTTCTATGGTGAGGCAGAAAAAATTTTTTTACATTTCCTGAAAAAAAATTTTGTGGAAGGTTGTTCAGTTTCGTCTACTGGGCAAGCCCTTAAAGTTTGTGGAGGGCTGTCCTTTACACCTTGTATAGCTCTAAATGGATCGCATTAAGAGGTCGTGTCTGTTTAGCTGTGTTTACGAAACGCCAAAAGATTACGTAAGTAAGAGTACGACTTCACAATCGAGCTGGTCATGGAGTGTAGATGATGTTTACCGTCCTCATGACATAATGTCTTCGTTACATCATACTAGCTGGGGTAGTAAGCTACTATCATTTGTCGAAATGAAAACTATTGCGTCATTCATGACATAGGATGGAGCAACAGTTGATGATGGTTCCGGGCGTCGGGAATCGCAGACGACCCTCCACCACCGTAGGTGCGGACCGTACTCAGGCTTGGTCCGGACTAGTGATGTGCCTTTGGAATATTGGTGGGAATATTGCCCGAAGTATTAATATTGGTGACAATATTGCCAGCAATATTCCCATATTGCCAGCAACGGTACATCTCTAGTCCAGACGGTTACCCGTTTGGACTGAGCTTGAGTCGTCGATGGCATCTAGTGTTCTATGTGCACCTCAGAGAGATGTCAGTAAAACCGTGAGGGCCTAACAGGGCCGATGCCTGCTAGGGCAACAGGAATTTCTGAAAGGAAACCCATGGTCCTAAAACGTAAAGAGCAACTGAATGACACAGTGCGGTTTTTATTAGTAAAAGTCTGCACGCCCTGTCGCTCCATCCTGGAGCGGGAGACTTCTCCCGGTCTAGGCTGGAGCGGGAGAAGAGACTTTGGATGATTTCTCGTCTCGAAAAAAAAGGTGACGATGATTGTGATCAACACGGGTTGGAATGACAGGCTTAATCAATACCTATTCCCAGCTTCGGTCTGATGCTGGTTGATGATAATAAATTTTAATAATCAAAGCGTTCGTTTGTTTTCAGGGCAAAGACACGTGTGTACTAATATCAGGAGAGTCGGGTTCAGGCAAGACTGAGGCGTCCAAGTTCATAATGAAGTACATTGCAGCAAACACAACACAAGTCCACAGGGATTACATTGATAGGTAAGTTGTTTTAAGAAAATTTCCTGCTCCGAGATTTGTAAACCTGTATCATCATAAGCACTAAGCTGTATTAAAAACCATTTTGGGTATATCGTACAGCTGAGGAGTGGAATTCCCTGCCGGAGTCTGTATTTCCTGAGGCCTGCTGTTCACGGACGCGTAGTTTCATAGAAGGGAGACGATGCCGCCGGCGCCGGGATACCGCGGCCGGCGCCGGGATACTGATCCCGATTTCCGGCCACCATAGGCGCGGGCTTGCGGACAGTGAGCAATGGGTAGCTCGCTGTCCGGCCGTCCGGTAACTGTCCAGACCAAGCCCAAGTCGTCGACGGCGCGCACTGTTCCCACGCGCCTCAAGGAGTTGTCAACAACAGCAGGGGCCCAGCCGGGTCGAAGCCTACTGGGGCCAGGGTTATCCGAAAGGGTGCTCGAGCCCCGGTATGAAGGCTTGAAGGAACGGGATGGGTTTTTTAGTCAGTAAGAGTCTGACACTATCTTCCGCTCCGCCCAAGAGCGGGGGTTGTCATAGGATGATTTTTCCCATCGGAAAAAAATGACGGGAGACGACAACACCACTATCGTACCTGATGGTAATCGACGATGTGGTTGACTTTTATTCTTGTTTACTTTGTGTATATAACCGTTGTGTATCTGTACCGAATCAAATTATTTCTATTCTAAGATGGAACACGCTTGCCTATAAGTAACTTATTCACTCATGACTTAAATACCTCTATGCCGTAGCTATCAAGAAACACAGACACTTGCAGGAAATGCCACTCCTTAGTTTTACCTACCCCTAAAACGTTTTGTGGTGGTGGAAACCCTTATGACTAGTGGTCGGATGATAACACTGCCGAAGTGCAACCGATAGGAAACCGATAGGTTAGCAATTCGGTGCCGATGCTCAAGACTTTGAAGTTTTGACTAGACAAATATATTATTGTCGATGATCTTAGCATATTTTTCAATTGACTGTAGCGCGACAAGTTAGTATTTGGCAGATCCATCTTGAAGATGAGACAGCACTCCATTCATTATAAAATTGGCGCTTTGCTCTCAAACGGTTGAAAGGATTTGAATAAAATTTGGCACACGCGTACATCACGTCCTGGAATATCACATAGGATAGTTTTTTAATCCCGAGCGTAGGAAAGGGAACACCTTTTGATATTTTTTTTACTTTAAAGCGGGTAAAGCCGCTGGCAGACATAAGTGATCCATTATTAATTTAAATCATTACTTTCAGGGTAAAAAACGTGCTGATCCAGTCAAATTCTATACTAGAAACGTTCGGCAACGCTAAGACCAATCGTAACGGCAACTCGTCACGATTCGGGAAGTACATGGACATACACTTCGACTACAAAGGCGACCCTGTGGGGGGTCATATCAGCAACTATCTGTTGGAGAAGAGCAGGGTGGTCTCCCTCCAGCCTGGCGAGAGGAACTTCCACGCGTTCTATCAGGTAACGAAGCTCGCTACTATTGATATGCATTTAGTTTGTATGGACGGGCTGCTGGATTTTTCGAAAGAGTTATTGTGACTCTGGAACGTTAAAGGCAACTGAAGGAACATTAAGGTAGGTTTTAGTCATTGAAAAAAAAATTACATTCCCTCTCGCTCACTTAGAGCGGAGGAGGCTAGTCTAGACTATAAATAGAAGTCAAATGTTGTTATTTGTAGTTTAATATAACGTTTTTAAAATTCTAACATACTCGTACGTAGCCCAGACTATCCGAAACTAGCGGATAATCCGAAATAATTTCATATCCCAAACCTGTATAATATTAGTATTCCTATATCGGTATTGTAACCAGATCCGAAATTGCACATCCGAAATGGCTAAATAAGACAGGGGTCCCTTTTTTACATGAGCAATTATCAATAAACTCTCCTGCTCTGGTTGGAGCAGGAGGGAGTATCAGACTTTTACAGACTAAAACGAGTTGCCATGATTAGTGTTGCAACCTATTTTATTTAGATTTCGAAGATGAAGGAATTTAGATGTCTTCTTATCGAAGACGCTTCTAATGCGTGAAGGTTGTCCTTTGTGTTCCACAATAGAGGAGTACTCGCAAACATGTAGTATTTGTAAATAAGAAGCATTATATCATAGGTTTTCCAGTGACGGTTCGATGAAGTCACCATTTCGACTATTGTCAAACGTTTGATGGTATTATTATGAATAGCATCATAATTTACTAATAATACTTTTCCATGAGCAGCCTAGTTTCTAACTTTATACCTTGTTCCATTTAAAGAATCCTTTTTTACTGTCTGTTCAACTGATTTTAACTTCTATCTCATAGGCATAAGGATGGCATTAAAAGCAAAAAAGTGGTTAAAATACTAACTATTTACTGCAGCCGCCATTTGTCATGCCACCAACGTAATAAAAGTCAAAATCGGTTGAACGGACAGTAATAAAAGGTTATCATAAATGTCTAATGTTATTTTAAACAGATAATACATTCATCCATATGTAAACTCATAACTCTTTTAGCAACATGCGTTTTATCCCTCCTCTTTACATGACCATACCAAGACGAACGATTAAATTTCTTCTGACTATAAACAACCCATCTTCCTCCAGTTGCCTTTGGCGTTCCAGGGCTGCGGTCACTCTTTTGAACAATCCCGCAGTCCAAGTTGCGATAAAGTTGAGTTACAGCGGGCGGGCACTCTCTCTTTTTCTCAAAGAAAAGTGTTCAATCCCGTGCTGACAGATACTGTCAGGCCTTTTGGTCTAGTGGTCAGTGGCCCTGACTGCTATGCCGGTAGTCTTGGGTTCGATTCCCATTCAGGACAAATGTTTGAACCTCGAGCACGATCATTTGTTCCCCTGTCTGGTTGTAGTATATAAGTATTTAGGAATATATAAGTATGTTTATCAGTTTTCTAGTACTCATAACACAAGCTCTGCTTAATTTGGGACTAGAAGGCGTTGTGTGAAAGTGGTGGAAAAAAAAGCTCAACTCAGAAGCTTGTAATCCTATAACTAAATATATGTACTGAAAGTGCGTTACACAACCAATCACGTTTTAGTAGCCTTAACAGTTACACAATAGTCAATATAATATATAATAATAACATTGCCGCTTTGTTGTTTAATAAACAAGTGTTAGTACACGGGTCTATTGTCAAACAGTCAATATTATATAGTGATGGATGATCGTAGCTTGTTTAGTTTACGTTACTCTGACATAATCGTTGTTTATTATGTCCTTACCTAACATGCCTGTTGAAAACTGCTACTGTAGCAGAGTAGATAGTACCTTTTTAGCTTTCTTTAGGGTTAGCACAGCATAGCATAGTCTGCCTTATAATGTTCCCACTGTTGGGACTCAGGCCTCTTCTGTAGGAGAGGGAATGGGCCGTAATCCACGCAGGCCCACTGCGGGTTGATGAATCTTCTTAGGGTTCCGTACCTTAAAAGGAGAAAATGGAACCCTTATAGGATCACTTTGTTGCATATCTGTCTGTCTGTCTGTCGAGACCCTTTATCTCGGGAACGCGTGGAAGTATCGAGTTGAAATTAAAAGCATATACTTAGACACAACAATCCAACTTTTTCTTTCCTAAATCCAGGTGCTAAGTACAAACAACGCGACGACGAAGAAGTTCGGTCTCGCCTCGAGCGCGGTGTACAAGATCCTCGGCAGCGAGCGCGCCACCGCCTCCGACTCCAAGCTGTTCGCGCAGACCAACAGCGCCTTCGACGCGCTGGGCTTCTCGAAGCAGGTCGTCGATGATATCTGGAGCATCGTCGCTGGAGTTATTTTGTTGGTGAGTCATAGAAACTTATTCCACATTCACAAAAAAAACAAGTTCACATCTACAGAGTTATTAGTAAAACACTAATAACCTCGCAGGACTGTATTACTAACATCGTAAACAACGACTTTTGTTCTATGGCTTTTTACAAAACATAAATAAAAAAATAAAAAATCTTCATGATTTCGATCGTTGTTCTATCTAACTCATTTCAACTCTATATTTTGCTATACCTACCTACGTTTGATGATGCGACGCAAGCGCATCAGGCCATTTCGCCGCCCGATGCCCTCCGCTATTGTACTATTGCTTGCTTCGCATAGACTTACGCAGGTCCTCACCGGGCATGGTCAGTTCGGGAGGTTCCTGCAACGGATTCGTGCGGAAAAAACGACCGCGTGTCACCATTGTTTGGACCGCCCGGAGGACACGGAGGGGTGCACTAGCATCAGACGTTTTATAAGTCCCCATGTAGGTCTTTTTGTTATAAAAAGATTTTGAATTTTGGAAGCTGTATTTGGAAGTTATACCTTTATCATCTTCCTGCCCTGTCCCGTGTTATTTGGGGTCGCCCAAACTTGTTTCTTTCTTCCATTCTATCCACCACCAGTCATGCTATCACTAACTTCCTTTTCTTGCATATCACTTCACACAATCAATCCATCTTCTCTTTGGCCTCCCTCTCCCTCTCCACTCATCCACATGTACACCTACCTACCTTAAGGTCTAAATAATACCTACGGCTTTACGTTACATATTTTCCCTTAGATATTATCAGTAACTTGATAATACCTATGTTTAAGTTTTCAACTCCATCCTCTCTTTCAGGGTGAGCTAACCTTCGTAGAATCCCAAGACGGCCAGCTGTCTATCGGAGGTCCCCTCAAACAGTGCACGTCCGCTCTCGGAGTTTCGGAGCAAGCCCTCCACGGCGCTATGGCAGGAAGGGTGCTGTCCGCGGGAGGAGACCTGGTCAACAAGGAGCACTCCTTGACTGACGCCAACTACACCAGGCTGGCGTTGGCGAAGGCGGCCTATGATAGGCTGTTTACGTGGATAGTTCAGCAGGTAAGATTATTATATTACGCTAGATTTTGTAATGAATGTGTTATTGTAATGTATTTGGCTAGGCCGCGCTTTATTACCACTCCGTACTCTCGGCTGACATGTTTTTTCTGTTATTGTTTGGCTTGGATACTAAGTCCTTTAAGCCCCCTTTGACCCCCTGAGTTTGTTTCGGTGTTTCTTCTCAGGGTAGTCAGCTAGGAAACACCGGCCTCATCTAGAATTAATTGACGAAAAAAAAAATTGACGTGTAAAAGTGTTTTTATAAAACCTACTTGCAAAATAAAGATCATTTATCATTTAGCCACGTCTTTGTTTGAATAGTTAATTTGTTTACCATTTGTACATATTCTAATGTTTTTGTAATATTTGACAGCAAATGTATCAAGTTAACTTTTTCGGCAAACTTCGTTGAGGTAGTTCAACACTGCAATAAAATTCTCAGCTCCATTTTACCGAGATCCTATACTTCTATACCTACACATACACTAAACTTTCCATAGAAGTGTTACAGGAGTTTGCTGGTAATAGTGGAAGCCTATGGGAGAAATCCTCAGAATTGGGACCGGAATTTATAGACAAAACCTACACGTCATTTAAAATGAGACCGTATCCTCCAGATAATACAGTTCCTTTACCCGTTTCAGATCAACAAAGCGATAGACGTGCCCAGTGGAACGTACAAAAGCACTCTAATAGGAGTGCTGGACATCTACGGGTTCGAGATCTTCGAGACGAACAGCTTCGAACAGTTCTGTATTAATTACTGCAATGAGAAGCTACAGCAACTGTTTATTGGTAAGTTAATTTGTGGAAACTTTGATGTCATTGACACAGAATAGTTGAAAGAGGTTAGAAAGGAAATATTTTCCGATTTATACTATTACGAGTGTCGCCGCTTGTCTCCCACCCTTTAACTGCATTACAGTCAATAAACCAATACGAACTCGCATTACGTAACAGACCACGCACTCTTAGGTCGTAAGTTTGCTATTGGTTGTGTCAATTATGAGCATGACCATATTTTGAGGAACGCCTGCCACGCCCACAAGGCCATTCTAACCTGTTTCATTTGTTCTGACTTCAGCACTCTGTTTACGTTCTTTATCTGTGGCATTACAGGCCATATCAGAATACCAACATTGTTTTTTTTTACCTTTCAATTGTGATAATTACAGACACAATTGAAAGACAATAGTTGCGCGAACGCCGGCGTTCGCTTGGGGTTTAATGAATTAATATTACGATATTTCCCACCACAAGGTTAAGGTTAGGTTAGGGGAACCTTTTTGGCCTCACACAGGCTTTTTATTGTTTTTTTTTTTTTATGTGATCTGTTACCATTTTTATTTTATTCTGTTAATTGTCCTGTACGAATTTCATTTTTTTTTTTATTCTAGCTTTTCTGAATATAAAGGTTGTCCCAAAATTAATGGAACATTTGAATTTGCAGTCATTTGTGCAGTAAAGTGATAGCAATAACAAAAAAAACCGTGTTTTCAATTTAATTCAAATCTTGCGTTAATTTTGGGACCCCCAATTTTCAAGTGATTGAATATCATAATTCATCACCACGATCTATTCCAGAACTGGTGCTAAAGCAAGAACAAGAAGAGTACGCTCGCGAGGGTATCCAATGGACGCCCATCAAGTACTTCAACAACCGCGTCATCTGCGAGCTGGTGGACGCGCCGCATCAGGGCCTCATAGCCATCATGGACGAAGCTTGTCTCAATCCTACCAAGGTAAACTATCTCGTAATATTGACACTAAGAGAGAAACCACCTTATTTCGACGTAGCTAGGCGTAATTGTGGTATTTTTAATACGTATTAGTTTATTTTGTTTATAAGCTTGTAATATAATGTATTTTATCTATGGGCTTTAGTTGCCTGACAATAAAGAAATAGCAGAAGTGTTTTTTTTGTTATAAACAGGTAGTATCACGCGACAAAGCGTTATTATGTGTTCTACTACAAAGTATACCTTTGGTCCATCAAAAAATACAAATTGTGCGCTTAAATATGCACTTCTGGGTGGTTTAAAAAAAGAAACAACCACGAAGGGGATGGCGAGGTCAGTGTTCGCTCGCTTCGCTTGTTCCCTAGACCCCGTCATCCTCTTCTAAACTAACATGTCCGTGTCGAGGCACCCCAAGTTAATTATCGCTGTATTTGGTGTATTAGTATTTTTAGTAAAGAATAATATTTTTGATGCATAGTTAAAATTATCCCATTAATTATGCTTTTTTTTTCTTATAGATATCAGATAAGCAACTGCTAGAGGCAATGGATAGGAGACTGAAAGGACACAAACACTACACGTCGCGACAACTGGCGCCCACGGACAAGAAGCTGAAACATGGCGTCGACTTTAGAATTACGTGAGTGTTTTGTTCAAATATTCGTAATCTTCTTAATATATATAAATCTCGTGTCACAATGTTTGTCCTCAATGGACTCCTAAACCACTTAACCGATTATAATAAAATTCGCACACCATGTGCAGTTCGATCCAACTTGAGAGATAGGATAGTTTAAATCTCAAATTATAGTCACAATTTTAATTTATTGCTAATTATTTGTCTGTTATTATTTGACAGTCACAATTATCTGTTAACTCCAAATGATTCTAACAGATGTCGATACCTTTCGACTGGGTTGAGTAAGTAATCAATAGATGGCGCTGCTATGTTTAGCCACAGCAACGCGTGGCCGGGTCAGCTAGTTTGTTTATTAAATAGCTAAATCAGCCTTGTAATGATCCTACTGCTGGGACTCGAGCCAACTCTCTGGGAATGGGGGAGAAAAAAAAAAGAAAAAAAACAATTATAAGAAAAAAAGCAAATCATCCATGTTTAAATAGATTGAAGAAATACAAAATTCAATAAATTAATATTAATACAAAATAAATTTAATTCATTATAAGAATAAAAAAAAAAAAATACCTATTTGGATTATTTTTTATAAAAAAAAAAAACAAAAATCAAAACCAAAAAAGTTTTATTCATTAGAAAAATATGGCATTTCAAAGCAGGCGGCCAGTCCACACTTGTGTGTACCCCCCGCAGTACGCTGCACGTATGGTCGAGTTATTCCCGAAAACCGGGACTGAGATCGGGACTTATACATAGGGATGTCTGGCAACACTGGGTGAATGTCACATGTCTAATCAACTGCCTGCCGCTATTTCTAGTGCCCTGACTATATGCAGCTTCAAAGCTCGCTTGAAGAAATGGCTTATCGAGCAAGCTTTTTATTCTTTTGACGAATTTATGACTTAATGTAACTTAACTTTGACGTAAATATTAATTTGGACTGAAATTTGTTGTGACTTTTAATTTTGTGATTTATTGTTAATTTTTATTTGTGATTTGATTTCTACTTATTGTATTTGTATTGTTTATTTTATTTGCTTGACATTTTATATTATTTGACATTGTAATCTAATCATTTGTAAACATGTAATTTAAAAATTCTGTATTGACTTGTAAGAACCCCTTACCAATAAACTACTATGACTATGACTATGTCTTCGTTAGTAGTTACCATCATTTTATCCGTATCACACTAATAATACTTCTCTTCCACAGTCACTACGCTGGTGATGTAACATACGCAATAACCGGCTTCATGGACAAGAACAAGGACTCACTGTGGCAGGACCTGAAGAGGTTGCTACATTCCTCCACCAACCAGTCGCTGGCGGAGATGTGGCCTGAAGGCGGCGATAACATACAAAAGGTATCACAAATCAGAACCGGTTCTTTTAAATAGAATAATTACAGGCACTTCTAGTAGGCAAGCGTGCTCCATCGTCGACCACATCATCGTTTACCATCAGGTGAGATGGTGGTCAAACGCAAGCATCTCATATCAATAGTAATAAAAAAACCTTATAATTTGGGTGTCTTCAAGGCTAGAGTAAATAGGCTCTTAATAAACTAGTGCACCTCACCATCAACAATTGCATCACTGCTTACCATCAGTGGGTGGGATACAAAGTGTCGGGCAGTCAAAAAAGTGAAGTTAAATTGCATGTTTCAAAGCGTAGATCTCCATAGAGAAGAACGTGCAAGAAACTCTTCTAAATCATATTATGAGTTACATAAATATTGGTTACTTATTTCTTGTCGCTTCTATTATGTGAGCACAATGTAAATAAAAAAAAAAATGAAATTGACATAAAGCACTGGCAGCTAAGAGATGACCAGTCTCAGCTGATGGCGCCCGTTCACGAGCATGACGCGTGCATCAGCCCCACTCAGTTCGACCATTTTGAAATTCAAAATTCAAAAAAGTTCAAATTTGAATTTTTTTGAATTTTGAGCCCCTCTCAGTTCGACCATTTTGAAGGGAACTGAATGATCCAATAATATAACACTGGCAGAGTTGATCGCCCTCGTTCTATTGCTCGAAGCCGAAGCTCGTCTTTGGCCAATTCATTAGCTGCGACTAAAGTAGACCAAAGTTATGACATGACTGAGAACTGAAGATCTATCTAACCCTCTTATTTTCTCCTTAGACATCAAAACGTCCACCATCAGCGGCGACACTGTTCCGCAACTCTATGGCGTCGCTGGTGACTGGTCTGCAGAGCAAGGAGCCCTTCTACGTGCGCTGCGTCAAGCCCAACCCTTACCAGGCCCCCACCAACTGGGACGACCAACTGGTAAGCATTACTCTTTGATCCATCAACTCTTCTTCCATGTAACTAGACAATGACATACATACGCATTTGAATTAAGAGATTTCACTGTATCTTTCAAAATACTAGCGCGCTTCAACATCAACAATTGCATCACTGCTTACCATCAGGTGGAATGGAATGGCGGTCAAGCACTAGTTTATATCAATCTAAAAAAAAACCGTAATATAGTTGGGTGCGCTAGCAGTCCCAGTACTCACCACTTGTACATCATCGAGTTGTCGTGCGGTGTTCCACAGGGATCGGTACTAGGACCGTCGCAGCGACCTCTGTGATGATTCAGCGTTGTCCGCTACGCAGACGACACGCTGGTTCTAGCGCAGGGAAGGTCGTACCGGGCGGCAGTAGCTCTAGCGACACGCGGGGTTGCGATAGTCGTTGGTAGGAACCAAGAGTTGGGATGACAAGTCCGAGGCTGTTTCCATGGCCCTCGGATCCCGCAACCACCATTAATGGTAGAAAGAGTTTATTTATATCGGCGTCAGGTTCACGATAAAGTACCTGGGACTCGACCTCAACAGCCGCTGAAATTTATGTGGGAGTAGTAGGAGAACTTCCAAAACGACACAGCCAAAGTTTATATATTATTTGAACTGGCAGGTCCGGCATCAAGTGGCGTACCTTGGACTGGTGGAGAACGTGCGTGTGCGTCGTGCAGGCTTCGCGTCCCGGCAGCGCTACGACCGCTTCCTCAAGCGCTACAAGATGCTGTCGCAGTACACGTGGCCCAACTTCCGCGGCAACGCCGACAAGGACGCCGTCATGGTGCTGCTGCGCGACCTGCACATCGCCGACGTGCAGTTCGGACACACCAAGCTGTTCATCAGGTAATGTTCGCGTCCCGTCAGCGCTGCGACCCCTTCCTCAAGCGCTACAAGAAAGTAAACGTGGCCAGTGACATTTTATTACATATTAAATAAGCCGGGCTTTTATATAAAAATAGATGACATCTAATATCTAAATCATAGAACATTCGAAAATAAAATAGGAAGCTACAATTTAAACTTTGCGCGTTTTACATCCAATTCTGCCAAACTGTGTTCAAACAGTAGATCTATTCATTCATAACATAATGCAACGTTGCCGCCCTGCCACGTTCGCGCAAACTGCACGGCAAATTTTAGCTAACGTGAATCGCCCATTGTGCACTTATTCTTTTAAATGTTTGTCCTGTATTTTTTTTATTTGGTGTACAATAAAGTTTATAATAATAATAATTACCGGAGATTTATTGTGAAGGACGGCACGGTTGACATATGTCGGGCATGTCACCGACCGGGTGAATCAATCCGCCACATTATCTCTGGTTGTTCTCGTCTAGCTAACGGAGAATACTTGCATAGAGACAACCTTGTAGCCAGGATTATCCATCAGCAACTTGCTCTGAAGTACTCTCTTGTGGAATCGGAGGTGCCATACTACAGGTATGTGCCCGACCCAGTTCTCGATAGTGGCGATATCACGTTGTACTGGGATCGGTCCATCATCACTGACAGGACTATTGTAGCCAATAAGCCTGATATAGTGGTGGTGGACCGAAGCGAGAGGCGTGCAATGATTGTTGACATATCCGTTCCGCATGACGAGAACCTCGCGAAAGCCGAGAAAGATAAACAAATCAAGTATATTGACTTGGCTCGCGAGGTTGTCGACATGTGGGAAGTGGATTCAGCGATTATTGTACCGATAGTCGTTTCAGCCAATGGCTTAATTGCCAAGAGCCTCGACCAACACCTTAGGAGGCTCTCGTTAGGCGGCTGGATCAAGGGCTTGATTCAGAAAGCGGTACTTCTGGACACGGCTCGTATAGTCAGGAGGTTCCTTTCTCTGGAGCCCTGACCGCCGGTAGCTTGGACCCTATTCCCGATACCGGTGGGACACTATTCTTTATATTTTTAAATGTTTTTTTTAAATATTTTTTTTTGTTTAAGGAATATTTAAAAATGTAATTAATATGCTAAAATAGATAATAAAGGAATAATAATAAGGCAGAAGGCAGTACTCCTAGACACGGCGCGTATTGTCCGGAGGTTCCTCTCTCAGGAGCCCTGACCGCCGGCAGCTTGGACCCTGTTCCCGATGCCGGTGGGCTACTATTTTTTATATTTTTAAATGTTTTTTTTTTTAATATAATTTTTTGAAGAAATATTTAAAAATATGATAAATATTTAAATATAATAAATGAATGGAATAATAATAATAAAGCTTCGACGACCATCTGTCGAAGCTGGCGTTGCGCGGATGGATCAAGGGCCTGATACAGAAGGCAGTACTCCTCGATACGGCTCGTATTGTGAGGAGGTTCCTGTCTCTGGAGCCCTAACCACCGGTAGCTTGGACCCTGCTCCCGACACCGGCGGACAACTATTTTTTATATTTTTAAATGTTTTTTTTTAAATTATTTTTTTTAAGAAATATTTAAAAATGTAAAATATGTTAAAATGAAAAGTAAAGGAAATAATAATAAGCGCCTCAGCCTTACACGCTAGGTTGCACCTGACAAGTTTGCCTGCACACTTACACGTGTCAGGTAAGTATGTGTGGAAATCTGTACAGTTGTGCAACATACACGCTCCGGTGTACCTGTAAAATTCAACTGTTCAAAAAACAAAACAACGGAGGTATAAGAAAAACGAAGTTGAAAAATTTTTAATTAAGCATAACCTCGGGCGGCAACTAGTTATACTAAACTTAATTGATTTTTTTTTCTCTTCTCCCAGGAGTGCTAAAACCCTGCACGGCTTGGAAGCGGCGCGCGCCGAGCTGATACCGTCCATCGTGATCCTGCTGCAGAAGCTGTGGAGAGGCACCCTCGCACGCATGCGCTACAAGAGGCTCAAGGCCGCCATGACCATCTATAATGCTTGGAAGTAAGTATACTGGAGACATGACGATTGTAGTACATGATAAGGTGTAAATGTATATAATGTATGAGTCAACAGATCTAAAAAGGTTTGGTTAACCATGGTGTTTCTTTCTAGTTCTTCTCCATAGGAAATGATCAATTAGAATTGTGCACTAACTTTTAAGCAGTGGAGGCCGAGTGGTAATGGCCCCGACTTACGAGTTGTAGGTCGCGGGTTCGAACCCAGCCAGGCGTTGAAGGAAAACATCGTGAGGAAACTGTCCTAGAACTAAAAATTCGAAGACATGTGACATTCACCAACCACATTGGGCCCGCGTGATGGATTACGGCTTATTCCCTCTACTGGAGAGAGCAGGCCTGAGTCAGGGAACATTAAAAAGGCTGATGATTGTGACTAACTTCTAACGTTTTATAAGTGAAACAAAAATGTTTTGATTTTTAAATGAGTTTCCAAGGACTACCTTCAGAAGATTCTAATTTTTTTTTTTGTTAATTTTTGTTTGGCGTTAATTCATAGTTTCACTGAAACGTTCGTGATGAGGTTCCTATAGGTATTTTCAAATAGTACATAACCACTTACTCTTGTCCCCAGACGCTACCGTCTCCGCCGTTACATCCGCGAACTCCAAACAGAACTGCAACGGAACCGCGGCGTCATCCGCACATGGCCGCCGTCTCCCCGCAGAGTGCACGTGCCTCTCCTCCAGGCCGCGTACCGGCGCTGGCGCGCCTACCTGACCCTGAAGCCCATCCCGCGGGAACAGTGGCCGCAGCTCAAGATGAAGATCTGCGCCGCCAGCGCGCTCAAGGGCCGCCGCAAGGAGTGGGGGCAGGGGCGCCAGTGGCTGGGAGACTACCTCGCTGTCAACCAGTACAATCCTAAGGCTGGTGAGTGTGGCTTGTGTATTTATTACTAGCTCTTGCCCGCAGCTTCGCACGCGTACATAAAATATAGCCTATGTCACTCATGGATAAAGCATCTTTCCATTGATGAAAAAATTTTAGCAGTCGGACCAGTACTTTTAGAAATTACCTCTTTATTATATTAGTGCAGATTGCATAATAAAAAAGATTTTCTACATCTTTAAGTTTTAAATGTTGAGTTGAGGTATTAATTTTTATTTCAACTGATCAATGTGAACAGATTTCTAACTCCAATTTGATTGGTTAATGACGTAAGACGTGATAGGTCACGCTGAGTAACAACGATGATGTCACTAATTTCCTAATGGGAATAGGCTGTGAAACAAAGCTTACTTTGTACTTTTATTCTTGTTTACTTTATGGTATAACCGTTGTGATGTGTCTGTACCGAGTAGAAGTATTTCTACTCTGTTCTAATTAATTCTTAGAATCAAAAATGACAATGTGCCGAAAGTACCAACAACATCACTAACAAGATGATTTCCTCCCAGCTGTCTACCAATCCCAAGTGGCGTCCCTGCAGAAGGCCCAGCAGGTCGGGCGGCCGCTGTTCTCGTGCCGCATCCACAAGTTCAACCGCTACAACAAGCTGGCCGAGCGCTGCCTGCTCATCACCGACTCAGCGATATACAAGCTCGACGCCAACTCCTTCAAGCCGCTCAAGAAACCCACTGCTATCACTGAGGTGAGTGTTAGCTTAGTATGTTCGGCCACTACTTTGACTACGACCGTCTGACTATGCCTTTTTATTGGTTTAGTACCTATTCCAAACCTTACGATTTATTTTTAATTTCGCTTATTTAGGATAGTGTGGTGACCTAGTAATCGTATATCGTGGGTTCATACCGAGGCGCTTTATTTTATGTAATTTATTTCGTGGGGAAACCGACATATCCTAAAACCAACAAATTCCAAGATGTGATATCCTTTGCACATACACTGGGCCCTAGTGGTGGACTTTCCCTCTCTTTGAGAGGAGGCCAGGGTCCCAGCAGGAAAATATTATAAGGCCGATTATGTTAAACTTCATATTTAATCCTAGTGTTTTAAACTAATAAGGTTTTTATAGTAATTTTTGGGTCTTGACTTGGACTTGAATAAAAGACAGTGACAAATATATATCCAGAGGAATTGTACAGAAATAGAAAATACAGGGCACGCGTGTGTTCTTGCTAATAAAGTGTGGTGGGTTCGCGGTCCCGCTTGTACTGCACACCTTCGCCTGCGCAGTATGCCGACGAGTCACGAAGGTAGCCGACGGCTCCCGAACAGTAAAATTGATAAAAATCATGATAATTTTGTCACAGGTGGGCGCCATCCGCATAATGAGCACCGACGTGCAGCTGGTCGTGATCAGCATCCCCTCAGCCAAGAACGACCTGGTCATCGGGCTCGTCGCGCCCGTCACGCAGACCGGCGCGCCCGGGGACTTGGTCGGGGAGCTCCTGGGGGTTCTGGCTAACAGATATCACATGTGAGTATAAATAAATATCCCACAGATTTAGTTGATAACGTCCTTATTCTGTCATTTGACAATTTCCCCTTACATCAGATTTGAAAAGTTTCTAAGTTGCTAATGTTGAACAAAAAAAAAGCATCTTTGTAAGTGATTTTTTAATACAAAAAAAAAATTGATATTAAAAAATTGTTAGTCTCCGTTTTTCTCAGGCGGAAAGTAAACTTAAAAATTTTATATAGTAGGGCACCGTTTCTAAAATATCAGAATTTTCAAAAGAAGTGTATACTATGAGTTCTTTTTTTTTTTTAATTCCCCGTCAGGTTGACGGGCCAGGAGCTGATAGTGGAGGTGGAGTCCGGCGCGACGACGCGCTGCATCCTGGGCGGCAAGACGCGCGCGCTGCAGCTGCCCGCCTCGCCCGCGCACGCCGCCGCGCCGCCCTTCACGCACGCGCACAACGTCATCACATACCATCCCGCCTCCGCCCGAGCGTAGGGGGAGGGCACTTCGTCTGACATAGAGGAAACTTGAATTACAGGTTCTAAGCCCGGTGAGACACTCTCATTTTGTACTACAGTTTACTGAGTTTGGTGATTGCCCAAAACTGTCATCAGATATTGATGAATCGATAATTTGAAGGGCGCTATTGGATTTTCAACTAACGGCTCGGAACTAAGAATAAAAAAATCGCCAGTCTAATATTATTAGGTCACTTGATGTTAATGAAAATGGACATTAGTCCCTCTTAAGCCATGTTTGCACCTGCTAAAAAATTGGAAGCATGTTACAATACATTGCAGACTGCCGAGGTGTTCAAGCATCAATTGATGGTTCGTATCTCATGATGCAATTTATCTAAGCATGCAATTAGCTTGCAGATGTAAACATAGCCTTACATTAACAACTCCTAAATACATTTTACAAAAAATATTTTAACAGTTTAGCGTTAAATGTTTTTAGTCATTTATGGTACAAATGGACCCTACAAACGAGAAAAACTTATCTGTATTATAAAATGAGAGTACCTTATCTTTAGAACTCTAATTTCGATATCACTAGCTAGACTTCACTACAGTCTATCACACAATAGAATTGAAGTCTATGCTAGAAAGACATCCAAATTCTATTGCTCTATTGAGGACGAAGTTTTTTAGACAAAAAAGCGTATGGGAAGCGAAGAAGATAACTTAATAAAATATAGGAAAGAGTTGTTTAATATTGTGAACTTTCCTAATAAAATAATAAAAAAATGCTTGACAAAATCAAGGTAAAGAAGTATGGAGAAAGTGTTTTAAATATATTCGTTTTCGTAAATGATTTTATGAGATGGCGAAGTAATGAACAGCATTTCGGGTTAATATTAATAAAATTCAACCCTTTATTAATTCTATTATTATAAAAAGATGTTGTGGAAAATGGTAGTGACTTATTAAGAGTGAGAAAGGCATATTTTGTAGTTATTATTCTATTTAATAGTCAAGTAGTAAACAAATAATATTTGCAGTATCTGTGTTATACCTTATAATTTAAAAATAAATAATAAAATGTTACGTAAAACAGTTTAAAATGTGGACAAGTAATGGAGAGGTTATCCGTATGAAATAAGTGTTACTCGTTTTTTTTTTTAAATAAAATTAGGGTTTTGAACCCGCGTTCTTTGAGATTGCCAGTCAACGCCTTAAATTACGAGGCCTTACAAAATATTTGTATCTTTCAACTAAATTCTATTTCTGTAATACAATGTTCAATGCTTTTATAATATACAGAACATTTAAAAAACATGAATTTGACTGATATATGGCATTTGAGTAGCGAACTAGCGGCCTTGTGTATTCTAGACTTAAGTTAAAGTACCTTATTAACTTATTCGAGAAATTTAACGATTAGTGTTTATTTAAGTTAGTAAAATAGTCTGTTATATTTTTTTTCTTTTTTGTATGATAATGGCAACACTATTAGCTTTTGAGGCGTTAGTTTATTTATTTACAATTAAAATTTTTGATGAAACTATTTTAATAAAATACTTATTTCCCCGAAGGGAATGTATGAATGTGATTCCTAACACCTATGACTTTTTTAATGTGATGGAGAATAATTTGCCTAAATTCAATGTTAAATTACTATGAATTATTTCCAGTTTATTATGGACAGCTTAAGACAAGAATATCGTTCTTAATTAATCTGTATATAAAAATACTGGAGATAAAATTTTGGTTGTAAGTAATATTTGTTACATACATATAGCTCGCATTGTTGTCGTTATTAAATAAAGTATATAATACGTGCCTTAAATATTATGTTAATTATTATTTTTTGATGTTTTTTTTATTAGTGTAAAGACATCACATTACGGTATACAAATTGTAAATAGATTTTTAATAATTATAATAATTCAACGCACTTTTACATAATTATGAAATAATAAAATATGTACAGTCAATAATAAAATGTTGAACAATTAAAATGTGGTACTAAAATAATAAAATTGTTACTTATAGTTCATTGCTAGTTTTGCTCACCCTGTATATAAGCGAGGGTGATGTTAAAAGTTTTGTAAAAAGTAACTTATTTTAAAGCGCACAAAACAAACTAATTTCAATGATTTTTTTTAATGTAATGTAATAAATTCCTGACGTTTATATTACAGAACAGGTGAAAGAGGTTAGAATGTTCTTGTGGGCGGGGCAGGCGTGCCACAAAGTAGGGCAATGCTCATAGTTCAACTACCAATGGCAAACATGCGATCTAAGTGTGCGTGGTCTGTTAGTTGCGTAATGCGCGTTCGCATTGGTTTATTGCCTGTAGTGGAGTTAAAGGGTGTGAGACAAGCGGCGACACTCGTTGTAGTACAAATCGGAAAGTATTTCCTTTCTAACGTCTTTCATCTTTTCTGTGGTTTCTATATTGAAAAAACGGAGGAAGGTTTAAAAAAATGCGATTTATTGGCATTGAGTGTCAAGTTAGTCAGTTTATTGAAGTGTTATGCTCTTAGTACCTGCAACACTATCTACGTAATGTTACGAGTCATTTGCTTAGACCTAACTGAGCGAGGAACATTTATATCAGTCAAGAGTGAATAGTTTACGTCTAGGCAAGCGTGCTCCATCGTTGACCACATCATCGCTTACCATCAGGTGATATAGTGTTCAAGCATAAGCCTATCAATCAATAATATTAAAAAAACCTCACATAAGGGTCAACGCTACGTTAAGCGGAAGCACGCGCGGGCACTCGTCGCGCGTGTTTCGTGTGCTCGGCTCTCCGTAGTGGAAACCGAATTATTACCTGTGTAACTATTTGACCGTTAACGGAGTGCATGTGGTCGCGTCGGTGTGGGCGATTTAAAGGGCTATGTTCGGAGTTTCCTTGCGTGATCACATCAGAAATGAAGATATCCACAGGAAAACCAAGGTTACCGACATAGCTCGAACCTTCGCCAAACTTAAGTGGCGATGGGCAGGGCACATTGCACGCAGAACAGATGGTCGATGGGGACGAAAGGTTCTGGAGTGGCGACCACGTACCGAAAGACGAACAGTTGGAAGGCCTCCAACAAGATGGACCGATGACCTGGTCAGGGTCGCGGGAATCCGATAGATGCGTGACACACAGGACCGGCCGTTGTGGCGACGCTTGGGGGAGGCCTAAGTCCAAAAGTGGACGTCTTTCGGTTGATATGATGATGATGATGGGGTTGTATAGAACCTTTACTGCGTCGGCCCTTAGACACAATTTATCTTAAGTCAGTCTCTTGTTCACCTTTTATGGAAGACCCTGTTACGAATGCTTGAACTGATGTATTACTACACACACTAACTAATGTATCACTAATAACACTAATGTATAACTGGCCTGTTGGTCTAGTGGTTAGTGACCCTGACTGCTATGCCGGAGGTCGTAGGTTTGATTCCCACCCAGGACAAATGTTTGTGTGATGAGCATAATCATTTGTTTTGTGTCTGGGTGTAATTTATCTATATGTATGTATTTAAAAATATATAAGTATGTTTATCAGTTGTCTAGTACCCATAACACAAGCTCTGCTTAGCTTGGGACTAGACGGCATTTGTGTGATAGTTGTGGAATATTATATTATATTAATGTATGCCTGTTCTAGCTCAGTTAGCTCTTGGCTCTTTAGATGTTGCTAGTCGATCTCTTTCTTAGTACGCGTTTGTGTAACGCGTAGTTGCAGAGCTGGTCGGATTACGCACTAGAGTTCAATTCATTGCGTCTTGCTTTAGACGACTTTGGCATAAGGTGCTTAATACTTCAGGTGTCATGTAATATTAGAAATATTAATCCATTCAACGCCACAGTCTCATATGTGACAAATTAATTTTGTGTTCACGCCGCCACAGTCTCATATATGTGACAAATTAATTTTGTGTTCACGCCGCCACAGTCTGATATATGTGACAAATGAGTTGAAATAAATTTCAATTTTTACGTCAACATACGCAGTTAACGATATAAGTGTTGGGTTTTCGGTCGTGACGTTTTTTTATAAAAATCCGTGGCTTTGTAAGTGTTATAGTAATTGGTAGTATAGTATAGTCCTTTGTAAGAAAGAGATGGGGCTATACAATACGAGTAGCGCCGTCTCGTTTTCGCAAATGGCTCTGTAATGTATTGTCAAAATCGTCTACAGCTAGATACGATGACAATGTGATGAAAGTAACGCACATGTATTTTATTTATTAATTTAGTTCAGTATTACATTTAGTGTAGAAATTAATTATGGTCATTGTTGATTGAGACAGAATTTGACGATGAATTTGAAGAAACTTTTATTATAAAGAATTCCACTGGTGGCCTAAAACATTCTCTGGTAGAAATAAAAAGTATAGCAACATAGCATAGTCGGCCTTATAATGTTCCCACTGCTGGGATTCGGGCCTCCTCTCTTTAAGAGAGGGAATGGGCCGTAATCCACCTCACGGCCCAGTACGGGTTGGTAGATGTCACATGTCTTCGAGTTTTTGGTTCTTATACATGCCGGCTTCCTCACGATGTTTTCTTTCAACGCCTTGAGAGCAGTGGAGATGAAAGATAAATGGGTTTGAACCTGCGACCTACAACTCGTAAGTCGAGGCCGTTACCACTCGGCCGGAAGTATAGAAAACTAACCAACAGTTGAATAGTTAAATTCTGTCAAAATTAACTTAACAAAGGCCTCAAAATGTTAACAGCGAGTTATTCTAGTTATATGTATATAGATGTTATTATTTGTGACGAGTGATCGTATGTGCCTTGATGTGGTGCCATGAGATTCGCAATGTGTTGATTAAAATAATTTTACACTTTATACGTGACTTTTATTTCTCGGTACTGCTATTTAATGATTCACCTGATAGTAACCTGAAAAAAACCGGCCAAGAGCGTGTCGGGCCACGCTCAGTGTTGGGTTCCGTAGTTTCTCGTCCGTCACAATAAGTGTACCCACTTATGAGTTTAAAAAATGCTTGCTATACCTACGATTATACTACAAACTTAGTCCAAAAATTATTTTGTAGAACGCTGCTGTCTTTTTTGTACAAAAACTGTTCTTTCCATCAAGTTCAAAATAATTTTCCTAGAAAGTCCTTATAAAGTTCTACTTTTCAGATTTTTTTCATATTTTCTAAACTTATGGTTCAAAAGTTAGAGGGGGGGGGGGACATAGTTTTTTACTTTTGGAGCGATTATTTCCGAAATTATTGACATTATCAAAAAATGATTTTAGTAAACCCCTATTCATTTTTAAATACCTATCCAACAATATATCACACGTTAGGGTTGAAATTAAAAAAAAAAAATCACTTCCCACTTTACATATAGGGGGGCTACCCTAATAAAACATTTTTTTCCAATTTTTATTTTACCACTTTGTCGGCGTGATTGATACATATTGGTACCAAATTTCAGCTTTCTAGTGCTAACGGTCACAGAGATTAATTAAGCGAGGACGGACAGATAGACATGGCGAAACTATAAGGGTTCCTAGTTACCTAAAAAGATAAACTCTTTTGAAAATGAAAACTGCTCTCTGCTCTGTCTACAGATTCAGACTTAGGGCCGATGTACAAATTGAACGAAACCAAAATAAAAAGTGCGTATAATGATACCGCATGCACGTGTTGTGGACGCATCTACTGCCTACCGAATATCTGGACTAATGAGCGTGCAGTGGATTAACGTTAGTGCAAGCGCGCGTGATGTGGGCAGCAGGGATAAGCACATTACGCATATAACATGTTTTTTCAATACAACTCAAAAACCCGACCTTATCTCACCGCTTTTAAGCACGCAATTAACTTTTTTCCGATTAGTGCAGAAAAGTATGCATGCTGTCCCCCGCCACAACTTTATAATATTTATCGTGTCTGGCTGGGCGCGGGTCAACCCCCATGAGGCGCGCGTCAACTCCCACGAGTCGTAAGTGTATTGAAAAAGGTCGTTTGATACATGTGCAGAATAGAATAGAATCAACTTTATTCTTCACTAAAATAGTAACAATTTTACAGAAACTTAAATCTAGGCGGTCTTATCGCTGACAGCGATATCTACCAGACAACCTTGGGATGGACTACATTGCAGCCCTCAGCTCCATAACGCCCTCACTTACGGCTCGTGCAAATTCCGTCACGGTCACAATTAAGTACAAGCTTTATAAATGTACTATTAACTAACTTCAAAAAGGAGGAGTTTCTCAATTCGTCGGACTCTTTTTTATGTAGGTAAGTATGTCTGCCGCATGCCGATCGCACGGTGGACCTGTAAAGCACAAAATTTGTGTTCTGAAATCGCAGGTGTCGCGGTAGACTATGAAGGAGATGGCGGGACGACTTAGATGTCTTCCTTAGGAATTGGCAAGACGTGACACAGCCGGGAACTATGGAAGTAATGACGGGAAGCCTTTGCCCGGTAGTTTAGCTAAACAAGGTGCAATTTTGAATCTGCACGAAATTTTTGAACGTTGTTATAAAACTCCTAAATAATCTAAAAATACGATACCAGGTATTATGAGCTTGTCGTGTCCCACTGCAGGGCAAAATTCTCACTTCCAATATTCTTCCACTTTTCTCGGATCTGCCCTTAACTACTTCTGGCCAACCCTTTAGGTTGGAGACCAACTCGTTATGTCATCTACTGCGTCGCCGGCTTATATGTAATAGCAAAATCAGCCTTTTAATGTCCACTCTGCTGGGGCTCAGGCCTCCTCTCTAGGATAGGGAACGGGCCGTAAACCACTACGCAGGCCCAGTGCGGGTTGGTGAATTTCACATTTTTTTGAACTTTTGGGTCCAGGTCATGCCGGTTTCCTAACGATGTTTTCCTTCACTGTTTTGAGAGCAGTGGTGATGAAATAAATTACACAAAGTAATTAGCCTGGCTGGGTTTGAACCCGCGACCTACAACTCGTAAGTCGGGGCCATGACCACTCAGCCACCGCTGCTCGCCGGCTTATGGGCTTACCTATTATTTACTAGTATTTTCAGCTTATCCCAGAATTCTGTTATCCACGCAGATGAAAACACGGCAATAATAATAATAATAAAAGTGGTCTGACTGTCAACCGGACGTGTCAAAAAATTTTTCCTTAAATTTTTTCAAAATACAAATATTGAAATATTTTATTACAATGGAATTATCCCAAGAAAAAACAGGTTTAGAAATACAATAAAACCTACAATAATTACTGTGAAATACGTGTAACTCTCGAAAATGAGTTCACGTAAAATATACTACATGTCATACTTATGACAACGAAAAATCTGGACGAGGAAAAGTGAATGTTGACCAGAGCCGCAGCTCGATGTGCACGCCCACCACCTCCGGCCTCGTCGCTCAGCTCCGCCTCGCCGCCGCCGGAACCCAGCCCCATCATGAGTGCTGTGAGACCGGCCGTAGCAGTTGCGTCGAGCTCGAGCGACGAGTACTACTCGCCGCCGACGACACCACCACCTACGCGTCGTCGGGGAGGACGCCGGCCGCCGGATTGTTTAGGACCTCGAGGCCCACCGGCCTCTGATAGGGTCCCAGCTCCCGGCGGAAGTGTGCAGCGCATGCGATGGACGCAATCCATCAACGAGAACGTCATGCGCTCATACTATGGGGCTACAGAGGGAGGAAATAACCTGACCGCGTACCGTGTTCGGATGCTCTCTTTGTTTCAGGTGCTTGAGCCAGCCGTCAACGTTTCGGCCCAACGACTGGCTTGATTCAGAAAGCAGCATTGCTGGACACGGCTCGTATAGTCAGGAGGTTCCTTTCTTTGGAGCCCTGACCGCCGGTAGCTTGGACCCTGTTCCCGATACCGGTGGGCAACTATTTTTTATATTTTTAAATGTTTTTTTTTATTTTGAAATATTTAAAAATATAATTTATATGTAATATTAATGAATAAATGATTATAATAATAATAAATCATTTATTTTCAGGCATCTTGGCCCATAGACACATACCTTACAGACTAACATAAATATAAAGTAAATACAGTGTATTACCTAAAACAACCAATACCAATACCTAGTATACAATAAACATTTATGGATTGGGATCACAAAACGATAGGTAAGTAAATTCTTTTGTCTCCCGCCTTAGTACCTACTGGTGTTACCTACTAACAGATGAAATAATATTTTTCTCGAATATATTGAACTTCAGAGTTTTTTGACGAAGTTATTAATTTTTTAATGAAGCCCTAGTAGTGTTGTACGCAAATTGATAGCATTCAGTTCAAATAATTCAAGGTGACTTGATTGATTTGAGATTTTTTATTAAATAAGTCTGTAAATTATAACGGTATCGTGGTTAAAGTAATAAAAACCACACGGGTTAAACTCCAAGGTCAAGCAATACTTGCCGAGGTCAGTCTGACGATGGGTGACCATCTCAAGTTTCCGAAAATCTTCGGAAATCACGTTAAGCCATCTTTGACAGCTGTTACGATGGTCAGAAGCCAGAATTCTGTCATCAGTCTTGCCAAAGGGTAGGTACATAGGTGGTACTCAATTACTAGATCAGATAGACAGTTGCTTCGTGTAAAATACTGGCCAGGCTGCATCCGGTTAAACTTGATGCCATAGATATAGTTAAGCTGGAAGCCGACCCCTACACAATTGTAAAATGGATGGGCAGATGGCTATAAATCATCTAAATTATATAATACATATTTGACAACTTTAACATAATCCCAAACGGATCAATCGTACCAGCCAGAGGTAGTTCAAATCAAACATTGTAGTATTTAAATTTATTTATACAAATTATTTAATACATATGTATACGTAAAAAACTTAAATACTAAATAAACTATTTATACTAAAACCTAACTATGTACATAAATATAATACAAAATGACAAAGTACTCTCAGGCGTCAAAGTACTCCTCATCGCTGTCATCCGAAAATCTGCCCAGAAGACTGGCAGCATTGCCACGTTGAATGACAATGCTAATTCTTTGAGCGAAGAACGAGCCAGCCCTCTGGTCACGTGAAGTGTCGATCAGTCGCCGGGAAATTTCCTTGAAAAGGAGACGCGCACTCGGACCCCATGAACCAAGTGTTTCGACCCCAAACGACTCCCCGCGACGTGTGGCTGGGGTCTCTGAACGCGGACCCGTGGGGGCGCCCGTACAAATTGGTACGGGAGAAACTGCGCCCCTGGGCTCCCCCGCTGACTCAGAGTCTCCGGCCCCAACTCGTGGAGGGTGTGGTAAGCGCTCTGTTCCCTGCGCGAGGGGAACACTCCCCCCCGCCCATGGCTCCGCCTCCGCCAGCGGTGTCTGACACGGACCGCAATAGCGACGACGACGATAATGCTCCAGAGGTGACCGAGGTAGAGATGAGAGTGGCGGTGCAAAGGCTGAGTGCCAAGAACGCCGCCCCAGGACCCGATGGCTTGCCTGGGAAAGCCTGGGTCCTGGCCATGGAGGCTCTCGGGCCTCGACTGAGAGGGCTCTTCAGCGCATGCTTGGAGAGGGGCCAGTTCCCACTTCGCTGGAAGACGGGGAAACTGGTCCTCATCGCAAAGCCAGGGCGCCCTGCGGACTCTCCGTCCGCGTACCGGCCCATTGTGCTGCTCGACGAGGTGGGCAAGCTCTTTGAAAGAGTGATTGCGAGCCGCCTCGTCGCGCGCCTTTCACGGGTGGGGCCGGACCTTTCGGACGGACAGTTCGGCTTTCGCAGGATGCGCTCGACGGTGGACGCCATCATGCGCGTGCGAGCCCTCACGACGGGGGATGCGGTGTCCCAGGGTAGGTGCGTCGTGGCAGTGTCTTTGGACATTGCCAACGCTTTCAATTCCCTGCCTTGGAGTACGATCCGGAGGGCACTCCGGTACCACCGGGTGCCCGAATACCTCTGTCGAGTAGTCGAGGCCTACCTGTCGGACAGGTACATTGTCTACCCCGGTCACCAGGGAGACTGGAAACGTCGGGAGATGTCGTGCGGTGTTCCGCAGGGGTCGGTACTAGGGCCACCCTTGTGGAACATCGGGTACGATTACGTGCTGCGGGGCGACCTCCCTGACGGGGTCAGCGTGGTTTGCTACGCAGACGACACGCTGGTTCTAGCGCAGGGAGAGTCGTACCAGGCGGCGGTCGCTCTAGCAACACGCGGGGTTGCGATAGTCGTTGATAGGATCCAGGAGTTGGGACTCGAGGTGGCGCTGCACAAGTCCGAAGCGATGTGCTTTCACGGTCGCCGCTCTCGGAACGCGCCGCCAATGAGTTCCCAACTAACGGTAGGAGGAGTTCACATCGGTGTCGGGTCGACGATGAAGTACCTGGGACTCGTCCTCGACAGCCGGTGGAATTTCGTGGAGCATTTCCGACGTCTGGCTCCCAAACTGAACCGGACTGGGGCTGCGCTCAAGCGGCTCCTGCCCAACCTTGGGGGTCCAGATGCCTCCTGCCGGAGGCTCTACGCGGGGATCGTTCGGTCCATGGCCCTCTACGGGGCGCCGGTGTGGGCGCCGTTGCTGAAAAAGCAACCGGCGGCCATACTAAACGCCTGCCAGAGGGTCATGGCAATTCGGATGGTGCGGGGATACCGCACGATTTCCCGCGAAGCGGCGAGCCTTCTGGCTGGCCTACCACCGTGGGATCTGGAGGCAACAGTCCTTGCACACATGCACGACATGCGCGTGGAGATGCAACGCCGGGGTGAAAGTCCTCTGCCGCGACAGGTCGCGGCATGGCGGACAGAGCTCCGGCGGGATCTCATGGTGGAATGGCGTCAGCGACTATCGCAACCCAGTGCTGGGCACGCCACAATTATGGCGATAAGTCCCCTCTTTGAGGCGTGGCTGGAAAGACCTCACGGCGTCCTTACCTTCCGCATGACACAGGTCCTCACCGGAAATGGCAAGTTCGGGAGGTTCCTGTTCCGAATTAAAGCGGAAGTGACGCCCGGGTGTCGCCACTGTGCGGAACACCCGGAGGACACGGTGGAGCACACAATCGCGGTGTGCCCTGCTTGGGTGGAGCATCGCCGTGCCCTCGTGGGGGTGATCGGCGGCGGAGACCTCTCGCGCCGGGCCTTGGTCGAGGCCATGGTCCGGAGCGAGGAGGAGTGGCAGGCGGTCGCCGACTTCTGCGAAGCAGTAATGCTCGCTAAGGAGGAGGCCGACCGCATCAGGCAACGGCGCTCTCGCCGCCGCCGGGATTCCGATCCCGATTTCCAGCCACCGTAGGCGCGGGCTTGCGGACAGTGTGCAATGGGTAGCTCGCTGTCCGGCCGTCCGGTAACTGTCCGGACCAAGCCCAAGTCGTCGACGGCGCGCGCTGTTCCCGCGCGCCTCAAGGAGTTGTCAGCAACAGCAGGCCAGCCGGGTCGAAGCCTACTGGGGCCAGGGTTATCCGAAAGGGCGCTCGAGCCCCGGTATGAAGGCTTGAAGGAACGGGATGGGTTTTTTAGTCAGTAAGAGTCTGACACTATCTTTCCCATCGAAAAAAAAAAAAAAAAAAAAAACCCCAAACGACTCAAAACTGTAATTACTAATAAGGTTACAGTATTTGCGCCGTTTAAGGGTCTCAGCAGCAGTAGCGGCAGCGCCAGCACGGCCTGCCGTAACTTTATAGCAGATCTTCAACCGGCTGAACTGATTTTCTTGAATCATTACTAAGAACGATCTCGATCTGTTCAGTTTAAAAAAAAAAAGTTATTAAAATCGATTAAAATCCTTTAACGGATTACCGTTAAAGGGCTACGATGCCAAAGACAGACAGACACCCATAGATCCAAAGATAAACAATACACATAAAATCTATAACAGTTTAAAAATGTAGACATACTTACCAATCATTCTAAGGTAGGTAAGCAGTTTTCGGGCTTTTTCCTGGTGAAGTAGGTACAGTAACTGCTTTGCCTGGTGAAGTACAGTAACTGCTGCTGCTGCTGCTAAATTGGTGTAGTTATTGATCTCAGGTTTTTGAGTCTCAGAATTATTGAAACGCGATTTTTAATATCCTAAAAGTTATTTCAAAACTAAGATGACTGGAATAGAGTTTGTTTAAAAAGTCAAACGGCTTGGGTAATCAAATTCAAATTCAAATTCAAAGCATTTATTTCAAATAGACCATTTACAGGCACTTTTGAATAGTCAAATGTCGGTCAGTCCAAGAAAAGTGAAGCTAAATTGCACGTTCCAAAGAGTAGGTCTCTATGGAGAAGAACGTGCAAGAAACTCCATGGACACTCTTTTAAATCATATATGTGTTACATATAATGCTTGGTTACATATTACTTGTTGCTTCTATCATGTGAGCACAATGTCGATAGTGAAATAAAAATGTAAAATAATTAAAAGATAGAAACTGAATTAAGCCACTGGCAGCTAAGAGATGACCAGTCCCATCTGACGGCACCCCACTCTAATGAAATAATCTAATTCTTGGAATCTGATATAGTCAACACTGGTTGAATAATAAAGGTTGCAAAGAGATGATCATTGTTTACTAATAGAACTTCATAAAAAGTATTGTAGAGTCTGTCTAATAATTTAAACGACTTGGGTAATTATAAGGATTTAATGAAATCTGATGTAGTCAACACGGGTCCAATAATCAAGGTTGATTAAGAGATAGAGATCATTGTTTACTATCAGAAGAACCTTGTGAAAAGTATCGAATATAAGTATTTTTTAAATGATTAAATATTATACAAATTTTCCAAGTCGGTTGACTTATTAGACAGACTTTCTAAGCTTGACACTGGCTGAAAGCACAAACATTGTGAATCTCGAAGCCAAAACAAAAAAAAAAAGATATTCTTAATTTAAAAATATCATTGGACCAAAGTTAATTTTCCGTAGCTGCACAAAAATGCAATAATGAACAATTTCATCAAGCCCTCCAAACGCCTACGCCGTAGCGTCGTAGCCTCGTAGCTTCGTAGCAATAAAAGGGGGCGCGTGCGGGCGCCCCCGTCAGTCGCTACGAACACAGGGCGTACTCGACGTCACACTGGTAGCTGTCTGCCCAACCCAGATTGTTACAGGTATGAAGATATCTTTGTTAGATTTGATTTTAATGATGTTGATTGCAATTTTGTATCCATTTTATGAGACCTTTTGCTGATTTATTCTAAACGTTATTGTCGTCAATTTCTTGAACGGATTGAACGTATCAACAGTGATTTTTGTAACGACATAGGTAATTTGTTTATTTATTAATTTTAATTTCAGTTTTGTGTGGTTTAATAGAAAACCAATAAGGTAATTAACTAACGAAGATTTCATGGTTTGAGGTATCCATGTTAATTTAAAAGTTTTGAAACATAATATAAAACCTGGGCAAGTGCGAGTCGGACTCGCGCACTGTGGGTTCCGTACAAACTTACCTATATAAATAATTCAATTCCCGAATTGAGTTACGTAGATTTTTCCGAATCGATTTTTTTTGTGACATAACTATAAATTTACAGTTTTTGGTTTTTTTCCTATACTTGTGCTATTTCACCTGGTTTCATGCCAAGTTTCGGGATTCTAGGGATTTAAATACACGTTTTTATTTGCGACATAAACGGCCGTATCTTTTTTTCTCGTTACCTCAGAAGTTTGTTTTTTTCACAGCTTCAAGGGATCGCAAACCTGAGTAAATGGTTTCTATTTCAACTCGAAATCTTCATGCGTTTCCAAGATTACACACATTGACAGACAGACAGACTTACGGACAACAAAGTGATCCTATAAGTATTCCGTTTTTTCCTTTTGAGTTACGGATCCCTAAAAATCAAATTGATTCAAATCGTTATTTAGTACAATATATAGTTTCCGAGGACCAGTGACTAAAATGGTATTTGAGATCATGCAATATGAAAGCACAAGCGTTTGTTTTACAGGCTGTGTTTTAACGATTAGGGTAATTATCAAAGCAAGGATACTTCTAAACAAACAAGACTATATAATAAACTATCGGTTGCCTGCGACCCCGTACCTACGCGTCAATCTCGTAAAACAAAATGAATGGCATGCTGTTTGGACACAATTTCAAAAAGATTTTTTACGTAGAACTGATTCTTTTTCTAAAATACTCCTGCCTAAGTTATTAAGTTAGCAGTGAAAAACGTCAAAATCAGTCTAGCTGTTTCGGAGATTAGCTGAGATAAACAGACAAACAGTCGTCTAAGTACCGAAAATACTTTGCAACGCATGTTACTAAAAGAGTTGATATGAGTAGTGACCAAAGAAAAGATAGGTGGAAGTGGATTGTGTGAGGAGTGATATGAAAGAAAAGGGAGTTAGTAATAGTGTGACGGTCACAAGGATTGAATGGAAGAAAAAAAACGTTTCAAAACGGCTCAAAACGTTTTAAGGGACAAGAGCAGAAAGATGATTATTTTGTTCTAACTTTAACTCGCGGCTTCACCCGCGTACTACAGTATAGCCTAAGACACTTAGAAATAAAGGAGCTTTCTCTCGGTAAAAAAAATTAGCAATCGGACAAGTACTTTCAGAGACTACCTCCTACAAACAAAAAAAGCTTTACCTCTTTATAAGAAAAGATGGATGGATTGCGTGAAGAATGATATGAAAGAAAAGGAAGTTAGTGATAGCATGACGAGTGACAGGGTAGAATGGAAGAAAAGAAACGTATTGCGCCGACCCCAAATAAGATGGGTTAAGGGCAGGAAGAAGAAGAATATTAGTGTAGATGTTGGTACCTATCCTAGATATTCCTGACTGACGACATATCAATGCACAGCCTAAACAACTAGGACGATGTAGAGTGAAATTTTGCATAAGGTTTCCTTTTATGACGTAGGCGAGCACTGAGAGAGAATTTTTTTAAATATTGAAACGGGGTTCCATAATTTGTATGGAAAAACCTACAGTCACGAGGACAAAGTCGCTGGCAGAACCTAGTTTTATAAATGTAGATAATATCTAGGATATCTTCCACATAGTTTAGTTATCGTTACACAGAAATATCTACTTGGGTACCTAGGTATTTCATTCACAATAGAACTCGATAACAAGAAGGCAACTGGCACAATAGGCGATCTAAATCGGTAGCCACCCTCGACAGGCGACACCCACTCTTCTTATGTTCAGGTTTCTGTTCGAACCTTGAAGTTACGGAAAAGTGGGTGTCGTATTATGGGATGTAAAGAAATGTGTTTTAAAAATAGCCTGATACCAGATGGTAATGTTTTTAGACTTGGGGATTTAGTTTGATACCTCCATGTCTTCCTAAGAAAAAGGGTCTTGACCAGCGTTGCCAAGTCGGGATTTAGGAACTTTTGTTGAAACCTCTACGGTCCGGACTAAGCGTTTCGCATCGTTTATACTGCGTAAGTCGAAGGACTGGAACAGTTTGCCTGCTGCGGTCTTCTCGTCCGATTATAATTTGGGTGTTTTCAAGGCTAGAGTGAATAGATTCTTAATAAACTAGTGCGCCTCACCATCAAAGATTGCATCGCTACTTACCATCAGGTGGGATCGCAGTCAAGCACTAAATTTATATCAATCAAAAAAAAAAAACTTTTTGAGTGAAAAAAAGCGGGATTTTTTCGTCGAAAGCGGGACATAGTAAAAATAAAACGTATAGGTATAATCAAAAGTTTTGACTATTTGTCTTTTTATTTGAATTCAAATTACGTTAACGTAACAATAGATCGTAAAAATATGTACAGAAAATGTATTTTGATAATAATATGATATTTTAAATCAGATTTACCCTATCGTTAAATAGTTGAGTATTATTCGTTTTGTTAACTCAAAATATACTGTGCTGATTTCAAAAATTCTTTCACCATTGTAAAGCTACATTCACCCTGAGTAACATAGGCTATATTTATTGCCCGTGCGAAGCCGGGTCGGGCCGTTAGTTAAAGATAAATAGAAGCACTTGACTTCATATTTATACTGTGACTTGACGTTGACAGTCGTTACCCTAACTTTCACTTTTTTTCAATATGTCATTAGCTGATACATCCTAAAGTTCTTTGTCAGCAGTAAAGACATCTCTCGATTTTTCTTTTTGCTATTCAAAGTTTTTTTATGCCGTTTGCGATTAAATCTACTTTGACAATTAGATATCAGATTGAACTAAATTCAATAATGGAGGATTCATTTGAATTACGTCTAGCAGACTTGGTTCCTTTTAGAATTCCTAAAGGAAACCTTTTAGTTTGTTCTATATTATTTACTAGCGACCCGCCCCGGCTTCGCACGGGTGCAATGCTGATACTAAATACACTACAGAAAAACTGTGAACGTTGTATATAAAAACATAGCGGCCCGCTCCGGCTTCGCACGGGTATAAAATATATAGCCTATGTGATTAAAATCGATTCAGTAGTTTTGATTTATTAATTACTGCCCGTGGCCCGCACGCGTTAAATTTGGAGTAAAACAATCCCCCTTTCCCTATACCATGAAGAGGCACGCTCTTGCCGCACCGGGCGGCCGGCCGGTACCGCCGCAAACGCTACGTCCCGCAATTTTTAAATCTGTAATATCTTCGAAAATATTCACTTAAATCATACGGTGTAAAAGGCCTTATAGATCTATATTAAATGAAAAATGTATTCAAGGTATTTAATTGGTTAAGGATTAATGCTGTATTGGTTAAAATCGCTTCGAAAATTAGCCATTATTTGTCGTAAAAAGTAAATGACAAAAAAAAGTTATTGTGGGTTATCCATAAGAGATAGACATATACCATCACGGACTTTTCTGTAGACCTTTTCAATGTGTACAATACATAGTACATTATTTTGATAAAACTCGTAGGATTCAGCCTGCGTTTGCAATGTAAGCGGAAAAAATGTAATTATTTACGACATCACATTAGAAACCTCAAAAATAACAGTACTTCTCCACTATTTAATGGATGGTATTATAGATATAAACCTCCCTCTTGAATCACTCTATCTATTAAAAAAAACCGCATCAAAATCCGTTGCGTAGTTTCAAAGATTTAAGCATACAAAGGGACATAGGGACAGAGAAAGCGACTTTGTTTTATACTATGTAGTGATTTATTGATAAGAATCGTCATCATTACAAAATACTATTCTCCATACTGGGATTTAGGAGCTATTGTGTCGTGTTTATAAAAGCGAAATACCACTCACGGATTAATCAGGAAATCTCAGAAACTATCATCATAGTCATCACCAGCCTTTTTTTAATGTTCCCACTATTGAACTCAAGCTCCCTCTATATGAGAGGGAATGGGCCGTAATCAACCACGCGGGCCCAGTGCGTCTTGGTGAATGTCACATGTCTTCGAATGATGATTTTTCCCATCGAAAAAAAAAAAAAAAAAAAAAAAAAAAAAAAAAAAAAAAAAAACATGTCTTCGAATTTTTGGTTCTAGGACATGCCGGTTTCCTCACGATGTTTTCCTTCGCCGTTTTAGGAGCAGTGGTAATGAAATAAATTACACAAAGTAATGCGCCTGGCTGGATTCGGACCCGCGACCTTCAACTCGTAAGTCGGGGCCGTTACCACTCGGCCACCACTGCTTTCAGAAACTATAACACCTACAAACTTAAAATTTGGCAGGTTGATTCCTTAGGGTGTAGACATTTGATAAGAATGGATTTTACGATACTACAGGGGTTAAAATAGGGGTTGGTAGTTTGTTTGGTGAAATCTACTTTCACGAGGACACGTTAGAGCATACGGTGAAGATGTTCCCGCTTGGGCGGAGCACCTCTGTATCCTCGTGGAGCGATTGGCGGCGGCAACCTCGCGGTCGCCTTCTTCTGCGAAACTGTAATGCGGGGGAAGTCATTGGATGATTTCCCAACTTAAAAATTAAAACCAAAGTTATTTACTTAAGCATTTAACAGGCCTATTACACTATTTCCTACCTATATATCTATGAACCCGTGTCTGAACACAGCACATCAGGCTTTTGGTAATGACCTCGAGGCTTCAATCAATACATGGCATACACACCGATACTACATAATATCTGTACTGATACACCAGTATGATTTCATTGGAGGCTGTACACAACACAGAATTGCATTTCCCGGGATTCTGGGTGAGGTAGGGTTGCCACCGTTATTTTGGAAGAAGTATTCGGTCTAGTATTTTTTTAAATAAAAGAAAATATTGTAGGTACTTTAAGAAACTTTTGGATACCTAACTAAAAGCACGCATTAATTTTAATATAAATTTTTGTTTTTCGATATTTATTTAGAGCATTTTCTGCTCTACTCACTGATTATGGACCTAAAAGATAATAATAAATCAGTAAGTATAACACTCCTATTTTTATGGCACAAAATCAATAAAACAAGTGACCAATAGCGGCCAAGTTTGTCGCTGGAGATAATTTTGAAAACCTGGTACTTAGAAAACCTTTAAAAAAATGTAGATGTTGGAGTAAGCGAAGCTAGATTAAGAATGCTAAAGGCCAAGTTCAAAAACGATGATCAGGCTGTTGATGAACATGATTATGATCGATTTTAAAGTGAATCTAAACTTGGCATTGGATTGGATTTCAACCCTATTTTAGGCGAACAATTAACCGATAGGAACTTGCCCCCTTTGTAACAGGTATGTTTTTAGTGGGATTTAAATACTTTTTTTCAAGAAATCGTACCAATTTTTTTCTTTTTGTGCCACGCCGGCGTCCATTGTTAACCTTAGATCGTATTCTCATTGTATAATTGGGTCATAAATATTTTATTAAAAATTTGATATTCGATTAAGCCAACTCACGCTTAATCGATTTCTTAAATTTCTTTTGACATATTTTATACCCCCTCCCCCTTTCCTCTTCGTATTCTCATATGACTGGTTCATAAACATTAGATTGAGCTAACTCACGCTTGACCGATTTCTTAAATTTCTTAATTTTTTGTTAATTTACATATAACACACGACCTGTGTGCCAAATTTCATAAAGCTAGGACAATTGGAAGTGGCCTAGAGGTTTTGATTACCGGTCAGTGAGTCAGTGCCAAAATTAGCTATATTCACAGGGTCATATTTCAGGATCTACTGAAGCTATATCTATGAAATTTGGCATACTGCTTGAGTACTAGTATATGACCGTATATAACGTAGGTACAATTATTATCTCTGTACTTGCAATAGGCACTGAGCTTCAAGGGGGTCAAAAGTGGGTCGAAACGGTTCGTGTAAATAGTGCACGGCATACGCGCGGCCTGTTGCTGGAACTTGGCCTTCGCACGGCCGTGCGCTTAGATATGAGATGAATTCGCTCTAACATCCTAGCTAAAACGTGCTCGAAAACTTTGGCTTCTCCAAACTTAGTTTTGCTTACGAAATAGTAACTAGTTTGAATTTAAAACTTTATTGAAAATAATTAAGTATTCGAGTATTAGTAAACTTTAATTAGCGATGAAAATAATAATGAAGTATTTTGCATTCTTTTTCTATAAATAATATGTAGTACAATTAATAACAATATAGTACGACAGGTGACAACCCTAGAGCGTGGCCACGTGAACGGGGGGGCGGCTGTTAAGGGGAGGCAGCTCGTGTTCTCTAGCACGTGCTATGATAAATCTGTAGCTATAAAATAAAGACACTTTCCGCGTCTGTTTTTCTGTTTATTTGCTTACTCTTCTTAAACTGGGGATTTTGATGAGGATTTCATTAATAAGAAGAGCGTTACGAGGTGCACTGGGTCAACAATGATGATGGTTAAGTGATTCGTTTTATTTTGTTCGACGTCCCACTTTTAAAGAAGACCTCTTGAGAATTTAGAAGTTAGTTCAGTAGCCTGATTCACGTAAAATCAAACAAGCTAAATATCGTTGAAGTTTTATAGTCGTGAGATCGAAGTCCTATCCAAAAGCGGTATTCACGTGTTCGTTAATTAGGATTGGATAGAACGATAACTCAACTGGTTCGAAACTAAACGATCTAACGACGACTTATTTCCATTTACATTAATAAGTATTTTACCAGGATAATGTAATACACATTTTTTTTTTAAATCAACTCTTCGACACAACGACTTTAAAATCGGTGTCGTTCAAAATCGATTGAAGGATGTGAATACGGAAATGGTCTAAACGACTCAATCGCTACGATATCATTACGGTTTTGATTACGTCAATCGGGCTACTGGGCGTTAAATTCAATAATAAGGTACTGAACTAAATCGTTGTAAAGACTGAAATAAAAAATGCATCCTTTGTAATTGGATTTTAAGTAGGTCGCTAATACTGTACTTTACCACGGTCCACGATGCTGAGCTAGGCGAGAAATTCAATTCTGTTTTATCTTATTACGCTGCTAGCCAGGATCATCTTGAGATACCTCATTTGATATTTTACAAGCTCATCTTAAGTTAAGCATTTATGTCAAGGACGGACTCTATTTCGACTTGGTGATGATATTGATATGGGTCATAAAGTAATTATGCTTTTTAAACTTTCAAATACTGTAATTAGAGACATAATAGAAAGACAATAAGAGAACGAACGCTTGTTCGCTTGGGGTTTAATCTTCTGCTTCTTTTCGTGTCGATGCTCTAAAACTACCTATACTTCCTCTGACCAATATTTGGCAACCTGTACGGCTCTATTGTTGGCCTCGTATAGATCCTGAAAACAATAGCAACAACAATAACAATATTCCACAACTATCACACAACGCCGTCTAGTCTATCAAGCTAAGCAGAGCTTGTGTTATGAGTACTAGACGCCTGATAAACATACTTATATTTCTAAATATATACATACTAGCTTTTGCCCGCGGCTTCGCCCGCGTGGCATTAGGTACTTAATGAATCGGGAAAAGGTAGTATGTCCTATGTTCTTTTCCATGTCAAAGGCTATATGCATGCCAAATTTCATCCAAATCCGTTCAGCCGTTTTTGTGTGATTAAGTAACAAACATCCAAACAACCACACTTTCTCATTTATAATATTAGTTAGGATTATGGATAAATTAACACCCAGACACAGAACAAATGATGTTGCTCATCACACGAACATTTGTCCTGGGTGGGAACCGAACCCACGACCTCTGGCATAAACTACAGGTGGTTACGCAGGACGGGCAGGATGGGCACACTGGCACTGTATTAGAGATGGGTCGAGGAAGCCCAAATTGACCAGATAGGGTTTAATGAATTAATATATATATATATAGATAAAAGTTATCTGAAGGTGAGTTGCACCATTTAACTATAATATAACGATAATCAAACCATAACCAGCCGTGAAACGGCCGCCTATTTAATGGTCAATTCGACGATTTGACAACTGTTAATGGCTCTGTTATCGTTATAGTTAAATAGTGCAACTTACTCTGAGTATTATCTTTTTTTTTTTATGGTGGGAAAAATCATGCATTGACATCCCCCGCCCTTGGGCGGAGCGGGAGATAGTGTCAGACTCTTACTGAATAAAAGACCCACCCCGTTCCTTCTAGCCTTCATACCGGGGCTCGAGCGCCCTTTCGGATAACCCTGGCCCCAGTAGGCTTCGACCCGGCTGGGTCCCTGCTGTCTGAGTATTTATCTTTAGTTTCCATGAAAACTTCCCCTTAACAGATTTCAATATATTGCGTTATAAATAGGCATACGTGGAATCCTACATAATAAAATACATATGTTGGGAATGAATTCTGTGAAATGAAAGTATGTTTTTTTTTAATGCTGGTTAACTTAAAACGACGATTGAGTGGTACAATATCTCGACATTATGGTGGCTGAACTGGTCACACCATCTTACACTTTCTTTGTCTTTACTGGGACCATGGGTGATGCGAAAGATATCCCCGGGGCTTTGGAACAATGGCAAAGAAAGAACAGGAGCGGGTTTTTAATTTGTAAAAGTCTGACACCCCCTCTCGCTCCGCTCAAGAGCGGGTATGTCATTGGATGATTTTTCCTCCTCAAAAACTACATATTTTCTTGATCTTAGGTATCTGTAAGCTGGAGTATGTACCCGGATTGCCATCTATGTTCTTGGCTGCCCATACTTCACCTAAAGTTAAGCACTTCGAATAGGACTGGATCAATTTCCCTGCAGCGCTATTACCGTCCGATTAAAATTTAGGTGTATTAAAGGCTGGAGTGAATTAGGCTTTTAATAGTACTATTTAGGCTTTTAATATTCACCATCAACGATTTCATCACTGCTTACCATCTATCATGTGGGATCGCAGTCAAGCATTAGTTTGTCCAATATCCAACGTTCTTTCGCATAAGTTCTTTCTGGATTCCTTCACCCTGGTTGATCCACTTATCTAGTAAGTATGGTACGTACTATTTCAGTATTCCAACCTAAATATACTAATGTTTATCATCATCATAATTTTAGCCGAAAGACGTCCACTGTTTGACATAGACCTCCCCCAAGTGTCGCCACAATTAACGGCAGGACCGTTGCGCGTCTCGCATCCATCAGATTTCTGCAACCTTTATCAGGTCATCGGTCCACCTTGTAGGCAGCCTGCCAACGCTGCGTCTTTCGGTACGCGGTCGCCACTCGAACCTTTTGGACCCAACTGGCATCTGTTCTGCGAGCGATGTGCCCTGCACATTGCCACTTAAGTTTGGCGATTCTTCGTGCTATGTTGACAACCTTGGTTCTCCTATTATCCAATTTTTTTTCTTATATTGTTCCAGAAACCTATTGACGACAAAATGATGAAGAAATTAGTATTCTGTATGCTGCTGGTCGCCTGCGCAGCGGCGTTTGAGATGTACGACGAGAACCGCGTCTTCCCGATGGACCCGAATGCAGACTCCAACTATAGTGTAAGTTATTTGCTGCGTGAATATCCGAAAGAGTTACCGTGGCCTGGAACAGAAAGGGCTACTGCAGGAACATAGATTTTAGTCAGTAAAAGTCTGACACTCCCCCTCGCTCTACCTAAACCAGAAGAAGTCCTAGAATCACTCGGTGGGTGAGTCCCCACCCAGAGCACTCTTGATTCCAAAATGCTGACTACATTAAATGAGCTACTGGTGAGGTTTCGGTGTGTTAAGCATCGAGGAGGTTACTTTTCTGATTCCTTTTTTTCATCATCGTTATCTTCGCACGATCACCCTCGGTAACATCATTCTGGACGATCAAGGACGCACAGAAGAAGGCACACTTCTCTTTAGCAGTGTATAACCGTGGCGCAAGCCCAGTAGGGGCGCAGAAATTATCAAAATAGGGCCGAGTTTTGGTTGTGGATCATTCTTGGTAGTTAGTAGCTTTCACACAATACCTATATTATTTATCATGTACATAATATGGTTGTAGACGCTAACTACCAGGGTTGCCGATTATGTAAATGATCTATAGCCTGATTCTGATCCTGTCGTAAAATCAAACAAGCCAAATTTCGTTGAAATTTTATAGTCGTTCGATCGAAGTCCTATCCAAAAGCGGTATTCACGTGTTCTATAATCGGGATTGGATAGAACGACAACTCAACAAGCTCGAAACTAAAAGATCTATCGACGACTTATTTCCAGTTACATTTATAAGTATTCTACGAGGATAATGAAACATTTTTTTTTTAAATCGACTCTTCGACTAAACGACTTTAAAATCGGTGTCGTTCAAACTCGATCGATGGACGTGAATACGGAAATGGTCTTAACGACTAAATCGTTACGATATCGTTACGGTTTTGATTACGTGAATCTGGCTACAGGGGCCTTACCATGACGCGTTAAAATGCCATGAGAGAGGAATGAAGCTCACCCTGTATAGCTTCATTCCTTAAACTGTTCAGTTTAGGTCGACCAAGTTAAGAGCTCGTGGCAGGTCCTTAGGGCTCTGAGCTAAACGAAATGGAGTACCCCGTTGCAAACACACGACCCTGGCAAAAAGCAACGCAAGCGGTTAAAGGGTTAAACAGATGACGTTTAACATCGGCTTAAAAACAGTTAAAAACTAATCACTCCACATTTTGGAACCACTAGGAAGCAAACTACGACTACGAAGACCTGGGCCCGTACCGGCCGGAGATCCGCGATGACCCGTACCAGAGCCTGCTGCTGTACCGGCTCTTCAACTCGCTGCAGAACAGAGATGATGCCCGTCTTCATTTGCGATACAGGTTTGATCAGTTGTACCACTTTATCATCATCATCATCATTTCAGCCGAAAGACGTCCACTGTTGGACATAGGCCTCCCCCAAGTGTCGCCACGATGAATGGTCATGTACGTCTCGCATCTATCAGATTTCCGCAACCCTTACCAGGTCATCGGTCCACATTATCAGTACCACTTTATGCCAGATTCTTTTGTTCTCTCTTTTCAGAGCTCCATTAGAAATATTTGGCCGTTCTGAAAAGAAAATAGATTAAAAATACTTAATTGCAACTGAAATCTTAATTAACTTCAGCTAAGGTTCAGTTAAGCTACTGACGCTAGGAAATCTTTGTGTGCAAGTCCGACTCGCGTTTAGGTTTCCGTACCCAAAGAGTTAAAACGACAGACAGCGAAGTCTTAGTAGTAGGGTCCCTATTACTAAGACTTCACTGTCTGTCCGTCTGTCTGTCACCAGGCTGTATCTCAAGAACCGCGATACCTAGACATTTGAAATTTTCACAAATTGTGTAGGTATTTCTGTTACCGCTATAACAACAAATACTAAAAACAAAATAAAATAAATATTGAAGGGGGCTCCCATACAACCAACGCGATTATTTTGCCGAATTTTCCTAAGGACAGTACGGAACGAAGTAATGTTTTTCTTCGTTTTTTTCAACCGAATTATAAATAACTTTGAATTAACCTAATCAAGACAATTTGATAATTTTGACTGGCCTGTTGGTCTAGTGGTTAGTGACCCTGACTGCTATGCCGAAGGTCGTGGGTTCGATTCCCACCCAGGACAAATGTGTGTGATGACCATAAACATTTGTTCTGTGTCTGGGTGTAATTTATCTGTAATATGTATGTATTTAGGAATATATAAGTATGTTTATTAGTTGTCTAGTACCCATAACACAAGCTCTGCTTAGCTTGGGACTAGACGGCGTTGTGTGATATTTGTGGAATATTATTATTATATAATTATACGTAGAATCGGATCGCAAATCCCTAAAAATCGCACAGTTTGTTGTCTTACTACGACTGGACACCAATAGACTAAGACTTAATATATAGCGCTCATTTCATTATTAATGTAAGTGCCATTTCATTAATGTAAACACCTATATTCTACTAATAGGTAACGTTAAACTTTGATCGTTTTAATCCCGTGGAGGGCCGATCCGGTACATCTTTAAGAAAGATCATTGAACTCGCTCAGCTGACGTTTTCTTAAAGAAATTAATTTCGTACTTGCGTAAATCAATACGAGTTTTGAAAAGAAGGTACTTTATTTTTTAATTTTATCTTAACAAATCGATAGTGTTTCATGTACCGGATCGACCCTCCACGGGATTAAAACGATCAAAATTTAGCGGTGTATAACTGGTGAAATGCATATAAACTAGCCAGACGTAGCTACACCAAACTTCTCTCTAAAACATCAAAAAAAAAACGTAATGCTTATAAAACTTTATTGTAAGGAAACCATTCTTCCAGACCCAAGTTCAGCATGATAGAGAACCCACTGGCGAGTTACGGTCATATGCCATACTCCGAACTGATGGATTTAAAGGGAGGTGTGGCGAAGAAGCACGCCGACCTTAACGTGAAGCCGGAAGAGTCAAAGGAAACCAAAGACGATGTCAAGAAAGTCCGCAAAGGTGAGCACATCACTACGTAACTAAACTACCTATCTATGATGGAATAAAATTAAAGGTACCTAGGAATATGAATATGAATACTTGAATTTATATGTCCTAAGTACTGATATTTTTTTGGGTCCCATACGCAAAGTGTGGGGGCGATCGGCGGCAGCGATCTCTCGCGCCAGGCCTAGGTACAGTACAGCAGGCCATAGTCCGAAGCGACGAGGGGTGGCAGGTGGTTGGGCAATCATGGCGGTAAGTCCCCTCTTTGAGGCGTGGCTGGAAAGACCTCACGGCGTCCTTACCTTCCGTATGACGCAGGTCCTTACTGGACATGGGTTCGTTCGGGAGGTTCCTGCACCGGATTAGTGCGGAAGTGACGCCCGGGTGTCGCCACTGTGCGGAATGCCCGGAGGACACGATGGAGCACACAGTCGAGGTGTGCCCTGCTTGGGTGGAGCCCGTGCCCTCGTGGGGGCGATCGGCGGCGGAGACCTCTCGCTCCGGGCCTTGGTTGAGGCCATGCTCCGGAGCGAGGAGGAGTGGCAGGCGGTTGCCGACTTCTGCGAAGCAGTAATACTCGCAAAGGAGGAGGCCGAACACATCAGGCAACGGCGTTCTCGCCGCCGCCACTGCCGCCGGGATTCTGATCCCGATTTCCGGCCACCGTAGGCGCGGGCTTGCGGACAGTGAGCAATGGGTAGCTCGCTGTCCGGCCATCCGGTAACTGTCCGAACCGGACAACAGGGGCCCAGCCGGGTCGAAGTCTACTGGGGCCAGGGTTATCCGAAAGGGATATGAATTATGAAGGCTATGAAGGCCCAGGGTTATGAAGGCTTGAAGGGATGGGTTTTTTAGTCAGTAAGAGTCTGACACTATCTCCCGCCCCACCCAAGAGCGGGGGTTGTCTTTTGTCTTCTGCGAAGCAGTAATGCTAGCAAAGGATAGAAGGATAGGCCGCACGCGTGAGGCAACGGCGTTCACGCCCCAGCCGCCTCCGGGATTCTAATCCCAAATTCCGGCCACCGTAGGCGCGGGCTTGCGGACGGCGAGCAACCGTCCGGTAACTGTTCGGACCGAGCTCAAGACGTCGACGGCGCGTATTGGTCTACGCGCGCATCAAGTACCTAATTGTCAACAAACCGTAAACCCAGCAGGGTCGAAGTCTACTGGGGCCAAGTGTCTGCTTCTGAAAGGAAGACTCGGCTCTGGTATGAAACGCAACGAAGGAACAGGAGTGGGTTTTTAGTCAGTTAAAGTTTGACATACCCTTTCGCTCTGCCTAAAAGCAGGAGATGTCATTAGATGAATTTCCCACCTAAAGAAAATACTCAGAGACCGACTTTTGCTAAGACTCTGCCGTCCATTTGTCTTTCATCAGGCTGTATCTCATGAACCGTGATAGTTATTATAGACTCATGTACCTACACAGTGGCAACATTATAAGTAGAATGTACTAATTTTCTCCATAAATTGTTTTGTTTTTTTTTTACAGGGTTTTCATATGTCTGTTACCTCAAGTTGTGCTCGATTCGCCTCCCAGTGCGGCCAACCTCAGCATAAGTGGAAAGTCTTCAGAACACGCGTAGTTTCTCAGAAGAATATTATTGTACCAAGATGATGAATCAATCTTGCTTAAGATGCTATCTTCTCGCAGGCTATGTCATATTGTGTATTAGTTTCAACTAGCATCTCAAAATATATACCTACCTACCTAACTACATTATAAGTACCTCTAGATGCAATTCTCATATCAGTATTACCTCTATGTGCTCTACGATAGTTTTTTTTCATATTAGTTTTATGAATGAGTACATTAAGTACCTATTTATGTAAAATGATGTCTTAGTGAATTTACTTTAGTATGTTCGTATTAGGTACCTAAACATTTGAAATACTTAACTAAAAAAACAAAAAAATAACAGAAATTATTTTATTTCTTGGTATGTTCATTGTTATATTTTAATATGGTCTTTATTTAATAGAAATAAAAAATAATATGTATTATAGAAAAGGAAGATATAATTAAGAAAATAACGATCATATTGCTGAAAAGTGTGTAAATGCTGTAACTCTTTCTGTGTGTATGATTAATTAAACAAATTAAATGCATTTTCACTATAAACAGAGTTTAATTCAATCATCATCCACGTCTTGTCCAATTATATTAATAATTAAATAATGGGATGTAAAATTATGATCGAAACCAATTCATTGAATTTTGTCTGAACCAAGTCTGAACGCTACCATAGATGATGCAATATTTTGACTTTCTGACATCGGTTTCGTTTTATAGTGACGTCCTAACATCACAGTCAACTAGTGTCGATATCGACTTTATTTGAGTAATGAGAATAAATAACGATAGTTTATTGAATTCAACGATGATTAAATAAAAAATAAATAACATCTGTAAATTGTAATTGCAATAAAACATTTTGAGTGAAGCGAAGAAAATTTAGAGAGATTCTTAATTGTGCACCAAAATAAAAAAAATAAAAAATACATAGGTAACTTAAAATTAATAGGGTGTCACAATGGGCGTTAGTTTAATATGAAACATCATCATCGTCCTGCCCTTATCCTGTGTCAGTGTAACCTGTGTATTGGGGTCATCGCAACACTTTTTTTCTTCCATTTGCATTCTGCCCTGCTGCCAGTCTAACCTATTACTAACTTTTCTTTTATATTATTCCTCACTTGCACAATTTATCTATCTTTTCTTTAGCCTTCTCCTCCCTCTCAAACTATCCACATGTATACACATTTTGAAACAGTGGAGAAGATTTTTTTTGCTTTTAATGTTGGTCGATTATGCTACTATCAAATAATGAAACAATCGCTTTATAAACCATTATTCTAAACTTCCTAACATTTTTTGGATGATACTAAATTTCATGAAATTGAGTTTTCATATCTTTCAATTGTAAGTATAAAAACTCTTGTTATAATTACACTGAGGTGAAACAGAAAGTTTAATTCCTTGTAAATGTTTTAATGTAATTTATAATATTTTGTTTGACATGCAGGTTGACTGTGTTACTTAAATAGATAATTATAATTAAAAATATATACATATATTAAATTCGATATGAATGCTTTTTATTTCATGTTTAAACGAACATATTAAGATATGGATGAAATTTTTTTAAATCCCTCCTGTAGTAATAGACAGGTTGTTCATCGATTAGCATGTTGCAAGAGCATAACATTAGTTTAATTAAACAGAAAGAAAATGATTTCTTGCAAGTTTATAAAATCTATCGTTTCAGTGTTCACATCTCTATTTCAAAATGTCATTAATTTGTACTGTCACTGTCAATGTCAGTTTCACGTTTCATCTGTGTTGTGTCGTTTTGGCGATAGCTTTAAATTAAATTTTAATTATAAAACCCTATTTACGAACTTATTTCAATGAATATTGCATACTAATGATATTACAGAATCAAAATAACTTAATTCGATGAAAAGTTTCACACATTTTCATGCTGTGGGAGCAAGTTATGTCCGAATAGGTTAGGTTTTTACATATTACTTTCCTGAAATGTCTTTTCCGGGTGATAATTTTATGGACAACTATGAACAAGTGCGTGGTCGTGATGACCAGAGCCTCACCGTGCGGCAGGCATATGATGAAGGTAAGTTTTTATATATTGTAAGTCGTAGTTCATTCAAAATAAAATCCTAAACTGCTACTCTTATTCTTGAGTTCAGTGGGTTGAATTGCCATGGATTTTTGACGTGGCTACAGATATTATGCCTATTTATTGTGTAGTTAATATAAAATCTAAAAAGTACCTACACATTAGAATAAATGATTCCCCATCTTAAAAAAAAAAAAACTTTTTACAATCTGAAATATTTTCCGAGACATTAATTAAACACAAGATTACCTCTTTGCATATTTTTCCATACCTAAATACTTACCAACGTTTTTTTTTTTATTATAAAATCAATATTGGGAATACTGATATTTTTCCTTATTATTTAGGTACTTAGTAGTATTTTTTCTTGCTTAACAGCTTTTTATTTTGTTCTGGTTTTTAAGTTGCTCTTCATAGAGATGTGCCATTGCGGGCAATATTCCCACTTCACGGCAATATGGCTGGTAATGGCATATCTCTAGCTCTTGATATAATATTTTAGTTCAATAATGATGCAACACATCTTATCCACATGAGAGGCATCATCATCATTAATTTCATCGTTTCATCGTTTAATTCATTAACCTTTCAGATACCATCAATTTGAGACATAATAGTAAGACAATAGATTTGCGAATGCCAGAATTTGCGCTTTCATTGTTTTACTATTGTGTTTCTAATTGACATGATTGAAAGATTAAAATAAAAAATAAAACTGCCTAAATTCTGCCTACAATCCATTTATCAAATCTCAAACTTTAAGATGTTTGTGTCCAGCAGTAGCAGTTTCGACTATGTCAGAGGCAAAGCTGAGATAATACTTACGTCTGCCTTTGTACCTTTTGTTGCATGAAGATTAATTATATCCTATGCTCCAAAAGACTCAAACGTTCAAGCACTAGTTTATACCAATTTAAAAAAAAAAACATTTAACTATGGAGCCTTTCCTATTTTGTTGATGTCAAACGCTCTGGAACCTTTTTTTTTTCGGGGGGTTTTTGTTTTCTTCAAAAGACTTCTGGACTTTTGGGGGGAAATACCAGGGAGTGTGGGACTCTTCGCCGATTTCTGCGAAGCAGTAATGCTCGCAAAGGAGGAGGCAGACCGCATCAGGCAACGGTGCTCTCGCCGCCGCCGCGATTCCCATCCCGATTTTCAGCCACCGTAGGCGCCGGCTTGCGTTTCCGCGCGCCTCAAAGAGTTGTCAGCAACAGCAGGGGCCCAGCCGGTTCAAAGCCTACTGGGGCCAGGGTTATCCGAAAGTCGAAAAAAAAGTCGAAAAAAAAAGGCACCAAAAGTGTGCAACATTATATTATTACTAGCATTTAATTTACAATATTATATGTACTGGTAAAATAATTTACATTAATTTTGCAGTATCAGTTATGTATATATACTTTTTCCCTGTTTTTGTCGCTAAATAAACCAAAAACTAACTTTATCCAAGTTTGCTTTTTACACTATTTATTAGGTATTTAAATGCAGTTAAAAATTATGTTCATACATACAAGGATTTTTTTTTATGGTGGGGAAACTCATCCGATGACAACCCCCGCTCTTGGGCAGAGCGGGAGATAGTGTCAGACTCTTACTGACTGAAAAACCCACCCCGTTCCTTATCGCAAATATACTTACTAGTAGAACTATCAAATGATTTCTCTACTGTGACTGGAGCGATAGTGTCACGCTTTTACTGATTTAACCTTTTTTTTAGGTAGAATGGTAGAAAATCATCCAATGATTTCTGCTCTAGGGCACAGCACGAGGACATATGAGACTCACTGACTAAAACCCACTCCTATGTTTCTCCTTTGCCTTGCATTCCAAGACTCCGGACTTACTGTTTCTGAAGCAAATCCATTTAATCCCACCTGTTTCCGTGCAGTTGCTTATTACATTTAAAGGTTGGTAACTCTTACAAACAATCATGCAAATATGTTACATGTGGCTAGCTATAAAAAAAGTTTCTTTGGGAAAGTTGTTTGTAATCATGAGTACAATCATGTGTATAATTATTATATTATATATAAGCCATTTATTTCCAAACTTTGGGATACAATATATATTATTCTTTGTGTGATTATTATAGAATGTCCCTCCGTTCGGTGTGCCTTTTGGCATAGGCCTCCTCCAACTGTCTCCACTGGACTCTGTCCATTGCCACCCTTGTCCAATATGGACCCAAGGTCAGGCGGATGTCGTCTTCCCATCGTCTCGTTGGGCGACCCTGTTTTCTGACGCCATCTCTTGGGTACCATAGGGTCACTTGCTTGCTCCATTTGTTGGCCGTGCAGCAAATCATGTGACCTGATCGATTCTGGTCAGGATGTCTGAAACTTTTGTTCTTTCCCTTATTTCCGCATTACTAATTCTATCCCTGAGTGTATAATTATCGGTCACTAATTACCAGTCAGCCTATATATGCAACAGTAAGCATGTTTACAATTCATACCCATAAAAGTTGAAAGAATTTATTGATATCCAATATCACAAAGTTGGCAGTTATCTCGCTTAGTGCATTCATAAATTAATACTTTGTTTTAACATATCATGTTGATTTAAAGTATTAATTTTGTTGCTTAATTTCTGATTTGAATGTAAAAGGAGTTTATTTTTTTAAGGTACAAGTTGTTTCATACAAATATAAGGCCGAGGCATCATTTTTGTTATATTTTTTAATATTTAGAAGTGTAGTTGATTTATACTATGTAAAAATCAATTTTGGATAATAATATGATTAATTTATTTCCTGACAAATTATTCAGAAAAAAAAAGTAATACATGTTGCACATTCTAGAGCATTTTTTTTTGTAAAAGACGAAATGTCAGGAATGATTTAAAAGATTTATTGAATTCATTAATATGGGTCTGTATGTGAGCAGTGGTGGCTGAGCGGTAATGGCTCCGACTTACCAGTTTTATGTCGCGGGCTCGAAACCAGCCAGGCGTATTACTTTGTGTAATTTATTTCATCACCACTGCTCTCAAAATGGTGAAGGAAAACATCGTGAGGGAACCGGCATGTCCTAGAACTAAAAATTCGAAGGCATGTGACATTCACCAACCCGCAACCCGTGTGGTGGATTAGGGCCCATTCCCTCTCATCGAGAGGATGCCTGAGTCCAGCAGTGGGAACATTTAAAAGGCTGATGATGAATATGATGATAGGTACAAACTCTAAATACTTTCATTGGACATATTTGTGGTACTTTCCTACTGTTGAATCAGTCAAGCGTGAAAATTTAAATAAAACAGAAAAAGTGCACTTTCACCTAGTTTTTTCTATGACAGAATGTTTTCACTTTTCGATTTAAAACTATTCTTAACACGAAAATACTTTTAAACTTCAAATAAATTATGAGTTATTAAAATAAAAATATAAATCACTAGCTTCTGCTTCGGATACGTCCGCATGAATGTAGTTTATTACGGACGCGTAATCGAAGTCGAAGCCAGATAATAAAAATAAGTAGCCTATGTCCTTTATTTTGGTTCAAACTTACTCCGTACCAAATTTTATTAAAATCTGTTTAGCAGTTTATCCGTAAAAGCGTAACAGACAGACAGAGTTACTTTCATATTTATTTATAATATTATTATGGATTTGTAGTTTCAAAGTAGTTTGTAAACTTTTACAATTCAACTGCCAAAAACTTATAACTCGTTACATTACCTACTGCATAATATGTTATGGTTATAGTCCATTGCTATAAGTGCTTGTTCACGTTGAAACGCGCGGACGCGGTGGCGGGCGCGGTCGCGAAAACATGGCAGATTCGTGTTCACATTGGCCGCCAGGCGTGTGCGCGTCACACCCGCCTGGTGACAAGTTTATACCATTTGAACTTACTGACGACGCGGGTGGATCGCGCGCTCCTCCGCTAGTTCGACGTGAACAGACACAAACATTTCAAGCGTTTGATACAGCCGCGAGCTCGCCGCGCGCGCCACTCGCTAGCATGCCCGCTACTTAGACCGCACGTGCGTTTCGTACGTGAACACTTCGATATTAAGCCATATGTTTGATATTTCGTGACCGCGCCCGCCACCGCGCCCGCGAGTCAACGTGAACGAGTACTTACCCATATTTCTATCTGATAAAATTTCTACTAGGTTGCCTCAGATGTATGCAAGTAAATCGCTAGAGGTCAGCTGACCATAGTCTGCAACACGCGTGGTACTATTGTCGCGCCTGCTGCTATGGTGTGCTGGCTTATTTCTTTGTCCCGGACAATTAACTGTCTCGGCAAAAAGCACAGGATGTTTGCTGTGCCTCAGTGTCGTACTGCTGCACGTACTCAGTCTCCTAGAACTCGGATTTTGGCGTCACTAAATGATATTTTGGATTATATCTATGCATAGATATGGTGATCTAATTCTATACCAACAAACGATCTGTTTGCGGATGAATGGAAGACGATGTCAAGGGCTGTTTAACCGTTCTAATGAATTAAAGTCTGCCTTCCGGACAAGGTGTTGTTTATACCGCGTACATCGAAGGACTGGAACAATTTGCCTACTGCGGCATTCCCGTCCGATTATAATTTAGTGTTAAGGCTAGTGTGAATAGGCTCTTAAACTAGTGTGCTTCACCATCTAGTGGGATCGCAGTCAAGCACTAGTTTATATCAAAAAAAGAAAATCTCACACACATAAAAAAGCCAGGCAAGTGCGAGTCGGCCTCGCGCACTAAGAGTTCCGTACAAACTTAACTAAGAAAACAGTTTTAATTCCCGAATTGAGTTACGAAGATTTTTCCGAATCGCAAATAAGTTTTTTTGTGGCGTAACTACTTTTTAGTTTTCAGATTTTTGTCCTATATTTGCGTTATGAGACCTTGCTTCATGCCAAATTTCAGAATTCTAGGTCAACGGAAAGTACGCTATGAATTTTGATTCTCTTGCTAGTGTCGAAATACAAATTTTTTGCGACATAAACTGCCGCACCTGATTTTTTCACATATTCAAGGGATCGCGGACTTGAGTATATGCGATATTTCAACTCGGTATCTCCATGCGTTTCGAGATCTTGATAGTCAGACAAACGGACACTAAAGTGATCCTATAAGGGTTCCGTTTTATCCTTTTAAGGTACGGAACCCTAATAATTGCTTACTGGTACATAAAATATGGTAAATAATAAAACAAACCAAAACAAGCCAAATCAAACTGGAGCATTGCTAATGAATACAGCCTGTACATCAGTGTGGCCAGAGGTCAACTGTTGAACAGTAAATAAGGCCCACATTCTGTAGCAATTGGTTTGGAGTATGAATTGACGATATCTTAATGTCTGAGCGATCAATTGAACGGTATTGGGCGTCCTGGCTGAATTACAGCAGTCTTGTTCAACAGTAGCTCGGTTCTAGTTGTCCAATATGTGGGTTTTGTTGATGTTGCTATGTAAGTTTGATTTATTTTATCTTTTGGTTGTACATTGATTATTCTCATAACCATCACACTCATCTTTAAATTCTGATGCACTGCTGTCCATGATAAAGAAAATAAAAATGCCTTTAAAAGCAAATAAAAAAAAAACAAAGTGAGTAAAACCTTAACTTAATCTTATTCGATGCAAAGTAATTTATATTTAATCGTAATCCTAGATTATTATTGGGCACCGCATTGCCCCCAAGGCGAGCAAAAAAGTGGCACGGCCACCACCATCCATCCAACCATCCACCCATCCACCACCCATCAAAGTCGAAGTCAAAAGTTTTTTATTTCACATAGGCCTACATGGGCACTTATAAAACGTCAGAAGCTAGTGCACCCAACCATCCATCCTTTTCTTGAAACATTTCAGGCCATTTTCGTTTCGAGCTCCTATAACTTCGTTGTGTATAAAACTAGACGACTGATACGAAACCGCGTCGTTCCTCGTTTATAACATCATGCTGTTTTTAGGGTTCCGTAACTCAAAAGGAAACGGAACTCTTATAGGATCACTTTGTTGTCCGTCCGTCTGTCTGTTAAGATCCTTTATCTCGAGAACGAGTGGAGGTATTGAGTTGAAATTAAAACCATATACTCAAGTCTGCGGTCCCTTCAAGCTGTGAAAAAAATCAAACTTAAAAGTTAACGAATAAAAACGATACGGCTGTTTATGTCGCAAAAAAACGTATATTTTGATATTCTTAAAGATCGAAATTCATAGGGTACTTCCCGTTGACCCAGAATCCTGAAATTTGGCATAAAGTGAGGTCTTATAAAACAGGTATAGAAAAAAATCTGAAAACAGTAAACTTTTTGTTACCTACGTCATAAAAAAAAATTTAATTCGGAAAAATTTTCGAGACTCCATTCGGGAATTGTAGTTTGCACGGAACCCTCAGTGTGCGAGTCCGACTCGTACCGTAAAACGGGGTGAATAGAGACTAAAGCCGGCCATTGACGATGAATCCAAACATAAAACTGCAGCATAAAACTAGGGCGTCACTCCAAAATTTGATCGTCAATGGCGAATCATCACTCCAGAGTTGACGCCAGTGAATAGGCAAATCTAAAACCATTTGGAGTGACGCCCTAGTTTTATGCCGCAGTTTTATGTTTGGACTGATCGTCAATGGCCGGCTTTAGGGGTGAATAGAGACAAAACTTTGGTTTGGTTTTTCACTTTGATACTATAATATCGGCCTCTAACAAAGCATCGATTTTTTAGAATAACGATTCATTAAACAATTGATGTAGTTAAATGCTGCAAAAAATATTTAAATATCGAGAAAATACCCTTTAAAGTTTTGTCTCTATTCACCCCTTTTTACTGTACTTTCACTTTTTTTTTGGTAACGACATTGCTCCGTGGTAAGCTCTTAGAACTAACGATAAACAGTCATACGTTCTATTTTTAAGGATCTAAGTTTGCTCTGGTCTTGATCAGCAAGCGGCCCTACTAACGTTAAATCAAATTCCAAATCTATCCGTTTGTATCGGATTGGCAAAAAACAGGATGCCGCAGTGTCGCTAAATAAATAGGTGACTGTACTGACTGACCTAGAGATGCACGAGTTGCGTCATTCCTGCCCGCTCCATGAAAACTAGCTTCAGCCAACTGAATTATCCAGAGGGAATATACAGGAATAAAAAGCACACGCTATTCCAGGACAATCGTCTAATTTTACTTCACTTGTGTGCCAAAGTTAAGATGCGATTATAATCACTGTTCTAACGCGGCAAAACCCAACCGACGACATAATTTATAACTGAAGTTGAATATGCGATTTTGACAACTGTTTTGACGCAGCAAAACCTAACCGACGACATAATTTATAACTGTAGGTTAGTATCTACACACTACGTGTATAAAATACAAAAATGAAAAATATTACATCCTAGCTTTTGCCCACAGTTTCGTCCGCGTACACAAAATATAGCCTATGCCACTAAGGAATAAAGCAGCTTTCTATTGGTGAAAAAATTTTAGCAATCGGATCAGTTTTACCAGAGATTATCTCCTACAAGCAAAAAAAAATAAAAACAAAAAAAAAAACTTTTCCTCTTTATTATATTAGTGTAGATAAGTAGTATTGCTTGGTTATTGATAAAACTAACGTATTAAATAAAGGTTAACTTTGCTCACTGCTTACCATCAGGTGGGATCGCAGTCAAGCACCAATTTATATTTGATAAAACAAAGAAGGGTTAAGATTTGGGACTTGGTGTCATGGTAACTTTTATTAAGCTCAAAATGCAATCCAACGATGTAACATAACTATTAAAAGTTGATCTTAGATTTCATAGAAACACTGGCATAATTCTTTCATGTGTAGGTAACTGTTCAGCTGTTTGACCGTGAGTAACAAACATACACACTACACACACATACAATGTTTCGCTTATATACAATTAGAGTGATCGATATTCTATTCCAGTAGAAAATAGACACGCAGAATTAAAAATGCTGATTGACGTTTTTTGAAAACTGCTACTTCAACTATGTTATTGATACAGTCGCTCACAAAAATGAACGGGCTTGTCGTACTACTCTCAATTATACTGACATGAATTATTTTGTGAAAGGTCCTATGTTATTATCCGACTAGGGACGGCAAAGTCAGGGTAGTTTTTAATTATTGCCATAGAGTAACAAATGGAAAAGACGACTCCTTTTTTAATACCAATGCCGCATAAAAAATCCCTGTTGTCTCTAAAAAAATTAAGCTTAAACTAACAAAAATCAATCTAAAAAATAGCATAAAAAACACCTTTGCATCACTGTCAACTTGTGTGCCTAAAACACTAGCGTAGGCGAGGCGGTATTGCCACTCTTTTCCTAAAATCCACGTGCTTGCTTAGACTATAAAAAACATTGATTTAAAACACCATCAATTTTTATAGGAATCATAGCAGTAAGTACTTGTTTTTTTCACATCGCACAGAAAACTTAACTATCCTAAATCAGTTATTCAGAAAATCATGAAACCTAGTTATCCTTACTAGGTATGTTATTCAAAAAATATCAATAGTTTAGTTTTTTATGACCATTGTAGTATTGCATTCATCACACCATCTACACTAAAAAAAAGAGAAAATAAAGAGACTTTATGATTGTGTTTTCTTTGTAGGAAGTAATCTCTGAAATTACTGGTTCAATTGCTAAAATTTTTTTACCAATAGAAAGCTGCTTTAATCCGGAGTGACATAAGCTATATTGTAAGTGCGCGGGCGTACCTGCGGGCAAAAGCTAGGTATGTTATTCAGAAAAACATCAATAATGAGTTTTCAATTATCATTGTAATATTACATTAATTTTCTATAAAACCGTTTTGTGAGCGATTGTATGCATGCAGGCTAACGCTGCCCTATTGTGCACTTTGTCCAACGCTTCCGCTAGACCAGCAGTTTTGCTGACCGTGCCCTGTCGTCAAGGCGTTCTCATGCAATATGTACAAGTGTGCGGATTAGGTAAAGCGAATACACGATTTGTTCTACATACCAACATAGTTTTTTAAATAAATAAAATAATAATAAGTGGGACAAGTCTGAAAAGTGTTACTTTTGAAAATCTACGGTTATACTTAGGCGTTGTGTTTGTGATCATCAATAACGATACAGTAAAGCGTAGTTTAGTGATCTTCTAGACTTGATTGGCGGCTACAATCCTTTGAAATAATGTCTCCAATGCGTGTGTTGAGCGGTCAGTACAATTGACCGTAGTTTTTTTAGCACTGTCATTCAGTTTTTCTAGACCAGAGCTAAATGAACGACCTCTGCAATGACTAGCATCGTTCTATCGGCCATCGGTACGTATCGTGTTAATATTATTATTCTTTAATTTATTTCATAGGTGTTTAATGTATCCTTGCTTGCATACCTATAATACAAAGTCTCCCTAGCGCTTTTGTCTATCTGTCTCGTCTGTTCACGATAAACTCAAAAACGAATGGACGGATTTTCATGCGGTTTTTAAAAGGACTGATTAATGAGGAAGGTTTAGGTGTTTAATATATGTTGTTATATTAGAGAAAAAACGAGAATTTCAAGAATTGCCAAGGGTGTGCGAGAATTATGGGTATTCTGAATGAAAATCAATGACTGGATGCTCAATGCAAATTAGTTTTTTAATAATTTTCGGTGTGAACAATATATTTTACAAGAAACAAATGAAGACAAATGACAAATAGAAGTGTCATATTTTCATATAATTTAGGAAGCTTGCAAGAAGGTTTTATCTCCAACATTTCCCCGGGCGTTGAAACCAATGGTTTCAACCAGATTCTGAAGACACAGGCAAAGGGCAGATTCGGTTGAATGCCCGTCGAACGACTCCAGTAGACGTCCGAATGTCAGCTACACGGGCGATACCATCCGTTCCTGGATGAACAGCCACGATCCGTCCAAGTCTCCACTTCAACGGAGGAAGATCGTCTTCCTTGATCACCACCAAGGAGTTCAGCATCAAGCCATCCTTGCAGGAACGCCATTTGGAGCGTTGTTGCAATTCTGCAACATACTCCTTGCTCCATCTGCTCCAGAAATGCTGGCGAAGCTGCTCGATCCTCTGGTAACGAGACAGATAATTGGCAGAGCTATCCTGGTAATCAGGTTGCGGCAAAGAAGTAAGTGGCCGTCCCACAAGAAAATGTCCTGGCGTGAGCGGAGTATAATCTGCAGGATCTGAAGACAACGGCGTCAATGGACGAGAGTTCAAGATGGCTTCAATCTTGGTTAGTGTGGTGTACAGCTCCTCAAAAGTCAAGTTACAATTTCCCAACACTCTCTGAAGGTGATACTTTGCTGACTTGACACCCGCCTCCCAGAGTCCACCGAAATGTGGGGTGTAGGCGGGAATAAAATGGAACCTTATTCCGTCGTTTGCTGCACTTTCACCCAAGGACAAACTATTTAATTTTAAAAATTTGGAAAGGTCGTTGTATGCACCGACAAATGAGGTACCGTTATCGGAAAAAATATCAGCAGGTTTACCTCTCCGAGAAATAAACCGATACAAAGCCAGTAAATAACTATTGCTAGTTAAATCACCAACGAGCTCCAAATGAATGGCCTTGGTTGTGAAACAAATAAAAATAGCGACATACACCTTTACTAACCTACATCCACGGCCCTGGCGACTAGCACACATAATAGGGCCAGCGTAATCAACGCCTGTGCTTTCAAAGGGATAACCTGGACGAAGGCGTTCTCGTGGTAAGTTACCCATTAAGGGAGCTACAACCTTACCCTTCATACGGTGACACAAAACACACTTATGATAACAGGCTTTCGCCAACTTGCGACCTCCTATTGGCCAATAAGTTTCCCTAATGGAAGCTAATAATAATTGTGGGCCAGCATGCATCAGCCTTTTATGCTCAAAATTAAATAATAGTTTAGTGAAATCATGAGTGGACTGTAATAAAATAGGGTGTTTCTTACTATAAGCAAAATTAGAGTTATCGAGACGTCCTCCTACTCGCATTACATTATTATCGTCTAAATAAACATTAAACTTTAGAAGGGCGCTCTTTTTAGGTAAACTCTTTTTGTTCAAAAATAATTGGTATTCAGAAAATGACTGAATCTGACTCTTAATAATGACAAGAGTTAGTGCATCTTGTACCTCATCATGTGACAAGTATTTGGTTTTAGGGTAATGCTTTCTACATGACTTAATAAATCGTAATACGTAGGCAACAGATCGTACGAGCCGTGTGTAATTGGAATAACGCCTAAAATCAATTAAAACTTCAGGTTTCGAATCGTTTACAACATGTAATATGATTTTAGGTCGAGTCTCCGGTAACGATTGTAGTCCTGGGCTCGTAATTTGAGAAGGCCATTCAGACGAATCTAGTTTTAAAAAATCTGGTCCTTTCCACCACAGATCTGACTCCTGCAGATCACTAATATCCATGCCACGAGATATTAGGTCTGCTGGATTTTGATCTGTTGGGACGTGCCTCCAAGTACAGTTACCCGACTTATCCAAAACCTCAGCAACGCGGTTGCGCACAAAGGGCTGAAGTCTGGTAGGCATCATCTGTAACCATCCCAAGACAATGGTTGAATCAGTCCAACAATAAACCCGACTGATCTTCACTCGAAGTGAGCTCATCACCTTCTCGTGAAGACGAGAACCGACTACCGCACCACATAACTCCAGTCGCGGAATTGTCGTAGGCTTGATGGGAGCAACTCGACTCTTTGCCATTAACAAGCGAGCCATGTACTCACCCTTAGCATTAACACTGCGAATGTAGACGCAAGCACCGTACGCGGACTCAGACGCGTCTGTGAAAATATGGAGTTCTAACTCCGTAAATGAATTGCAGACTACAAGTCGCGGAATGCGAACATGATTTAAAAGAGGTAAAGATTTAATAATAATCTCCCATTGTTTACAAATCTCATTAGGTAATGGTTGATCCCATGATAATTTATCTAACCACATTTTCTGTAGCAAGATCTTCATAGTAATAACAATAGGACCTAACAGACCTAAGGGATCAAAGATTCGCGCAATAACGGATAACAAGTCACGCTTTGTGTACCTAGTCGAAGATTTAGTCAGACCTATAGGAAACCCTATCTCATCAGTGCCGATATGCCAACAGAGACCAAGCAACTTTTCTGGCTCATTTTGTCCAATGTTCAAATCGTATGACGCAGGGACAGCATTCGACAATAATTGAGAATCATTTGACTTCCACTTTCTCAATGGCATACATGCCGACGCAAGCGCTTTGGTGACTTCAGTGCGAATGAACTTTACTTCATCTAAGTCATCCCCTCCGGTCAGCAAGTCGTCGACATAGAAGTCATGTTGGATGATTTCCGATATCTTAGGGTTCCTACAGTCGAGTCCTACTTGTTTAAGGCATCGTGTCGCAAGGAATGGCGCACTGGCCGTACCGTACGTGACGGTGTTTAATTGATAAACATTAATAGGATCACTAACATTATCACGCCAAACAATCTGTTGTAAATATCTGTCCGACGGGTGGACGACTATTTGTCTATACATCTTCTCCACATCCGCAGATAAAACATACTTGTGGACTCTAAAGCGAAGAAGTATAGACAATAGACCGTCCTGTACGGTTGGCCCAACCATCTGTAGGTCATTAGAGGACACTCCCGTCGAAGTAGAAGCACTAGCGTTGAAAACAACACGAAGTTTGGTCGTGGTACTCGACTCGCGTAAAACTCCCATATGTGGAATAAAATAACCCAAACATAAATTAGGTTTATTAATTTTTGTCATATGACCAAGTAACTCGTATTCTGACAAAAATTCATGATACATTCTACTAAAGTTCGTCTTAACCTTTAATTTACGCTCTAAAGAATGTAAACAATGTGTGGCTTTATTAAAAGAATTTCCTAAAATTGAAGGATCTTTCTTAAGGGGGATGCGAACACAAAAACGACCATCAGACAATCGTGTCGTATTTGTAACGAAATTGTCTTCACACAATTTCTCTTCAGGCATATAAGAATTGGAAGACTTCGCATTCACCTCCTCTAATTGCCAAAACTTTGTCAATTCTGACTTGAGGTTTTCCCAGTCACCATCGCTGTCGGCAACCATTTTAGACATATTGCACTTTACGTCATTCGTCAGCAGTGAGATAGTATTCTGAGTAATTGGACCGGAAACTATCCATCCTAGACGGGTTTCACATAATATTGGTTTCCCGGTACCTAACTTTAGTCTTTGAGATCCTAACAAATCCCAAAAAAGATCAGCGCCGATTAAAATATCAACATCGGCAGGGTTATAAAAAATAGGATCAGCTAAAGTAATATTCGAGGGTAAGTCGAAATCAGAAATATTTATCTGACGACACGGAACACTACTCGTAATGAACGGAAGAACAAAACAATTTAGTTCGAATACAAAGCTATCATCTAATGGCGTACCCTTAACCCGACATATTTTACCTACGTGCGAAGTGACGTTATTGATTCCAAGGATTGATCTATCTACCTGGCTAGTTTTTAAGTTAAGTTTATTGCACAACCTATCTGTTATGAGTGAAGACGTGCTACCACTATCGAGCACCGCGCGAGCGAGATGCACACACCCATTGTGGTCTCTTAATTTGATCAAAGCGGTTGATAACAACACATCTCGTTGCGTATGACCACACGGAGATGCAATGTTTGCGGATAAAGCTACGTTATTCGTTTCAGTCGTAGCAGACAAGTTATTCATCGAATTACCACTAGGTGTATTCGATACAGTGCCATTAGAATGTACGTGAACTAATGTGTTGTGCCTACGTTTGCATAGTTTGCAGCCTGGTTTTTTACATTTGTTAGCATAGTGTCCGGAACGAAAACAGTTAAAACATACCTTATAACTAGGTAATGATTTGAGACGGTCATCGTTACTCAATGCGAGAAACTGTGGACAATTATTTAATGTGTGATCGTTGTTATTACATTTAGGACAAGGTTTAGAAGCTGAGTCAGTGCTAGAATTGATAGGAGATTGTGCTACCATTGACTTGATCTTAGGACCTGATTTACCTGGTGATTGCGAATAATGATTGCGGGGAAGTTCCAGGGTCTCGATGAGGTCGGCTCGATTGCGTAAGAATTGCATAAATGCGTTAAACGTGATTAAGCCATCCTTGTCTATCCTACCTTTGCACTCCTCCCACTCACGATAGGTTTTTTGATCAAGTTTTCGTGTGACAATGTAGATTAAAAGTGTATCCCAGTGTTTCACAGGCTCCCCTAATGACTCTAAAGCTCGCAAGTCTTTATTTAACTGATCGATCAAATTCTTAATGGCAACAGAAGATTCTTTTGTAATTGATTCAATAGTAAATAATGAACTTATATGATTCTGAACCAGTAATCTTTTGTTGTCAAACCGATCACATAACAATGACCATGCCACAGAGTAATTACTTGAAGAAAACTCAATGGATTTGATAACTATAGCAGCTGGTCCCTCAAGTGATGCTCGCAAGTAGTGAAACTTATTGATTGCGTCTATGTCATCATTACAATGAATTAGGCTAGTAAAGGTGTCGCGGAATTCAAGCCAATTACAATATAATCCGCTAAACTTTGGTAACTGAATCGTTGGCAATTTAACCGGCTGCTTTATGCTAACACGAGTACTTTTACAACTTTCCATCGATTTATTATCTTTATTGTAGTCAGTCAGAATATTCTGGGCTCTAGATAAGGTTTTATAATAAATAGACTCAAACTCGGAACGCTGAGAATATTGTAAGTTGATGTCGTCAACAATGCATTCTAGACGTAACTGTACCTCATCATACTGCTCATACAACGCCTCTATCTTGCCCATGCGCAACTGCAACTCGGACACATCACAGCTAGATAGCTCCTTGTCCTTGAATGAGTCCAGAAAATTGAGGAAACTAGTCAAGCGACCTTTGAAGCTGCCTCGCTTCTTAATTAAATCCTTTTCCTCAGACATTCTGGGAGACGAGTGTTGTCAACCTGGCATTGATACAGGAATATAAAAATTAAAACAACAATATAATTTCAATAATTATACGCCTAGCTGTAGTCTATGCCCTTTCTGACTGCTAACTATAATTTATAACAATGACTTGTACTAATATCTAACACTCAAATATTTTTATTATGTCAAGATACTTGTTAAAAATTAATACCACTGTTAAGTAGTTATGTAATTAGTTACAGCTTAATATAATGTAAGTTTAATAATGTAGCAAAATAGCTAACTATACTGTTAAAAGTATGAGTTTAAACTTAACATTGCTGTTGAATAAAATACTAATCACAATGCAACAAAGTACCTAATGATTTTACTCAAACACAATATAATTGGTAATTTAATAAAATAGTACTGACCTTAGTATGACTACTTATATATACTACCTGAGTGTTGGGTGACGATATTAGCGTAATTATAACTGTACACCACTAACTAACTTGCTTGAAATCAATCCAGTTCTCCAGCAGTGAACTCATGAACCTCCATTCAGCGTGGAAGTCAGTCTCTATTCTTTTTCTTGAAAATAATCGCTGATCTTCTTAATTATATTTCATCCGGCTCGTTATGGACCATGTGCGAGAATTATGGGTATTCTGATGAAAATCAATGACTGGATGCTCAATGCAAATTAGTTTTTTAATAATTTTCGGTGTGAACAATATATTTTACAAGAAACAAATGAAGACAAATGACAAATAGAAGTGTCATATTTTCATATAATTTAGGAAGCTTGCAAGAAGGTTTTATCTCCAACAAAGGGTCTGCTTACCATCAGGTGGGACCGCAGTAAAGCATCAATTAAATAAGGTCGCTAGTTTCATGAGTAATCGTAAATTCGGTAGGAGTTCCTTATGACGTTATGACCCATCATTGAGCAAATACCTAGCATAATTAGTGTTTATAGTGTCAATATATTGGTTCAAGATTTATGTGACGACGACTCCTAAAGCAATATTTGTTCTATGCCAGATACTCGAAAGAATTTTTAAGACTACGAAACAAAATAAAATATTAAAGAACGAGTTTTATGAAAAATCGACCGTGTTTATTTTTGTATTTATAATATTTTATACTTGACAATAAATAACACTAAAAAGAAATCTTTTTTCTGAAAACAGCATCATTGGTTAGTATAGAAACAGCAATTAGCTTTTCAAATATTGTTTCGAGGAAGATTGCGGGCTGGGTGGGAACATCTAGCCATCTGTGTTTTTTACACACCATTATGTTATGATGAACATATTGAAATATGACGTCACTGCCTTCAGGCTGTTTCCCCTTCCACCAGATTTGAAAGGTTTCTAACAAATATAGTATCTCTTTAAATCTCTTTGGTTTCTAACTTACTGGAAGGATTTAAAAAATTCTTAGCGATTTTAGATAAAAAATTCTTTTTCATAATATAATTAATAAAAAAAAACTGAAACTACTTAATCGTAACGAGTTAGGTTATCATCCGTCAGCAGTCCTTTGCTGAAATAAAGTTTCTTCTATATGTATCTAAATCCTCCCTGCTTCATCACTTTCATTCGAACGATATTCCTCCGTCTGTTTCTGTCTCTGGCGGTGTGAAGGGCATTGTATACCGATAAGGCATTGTATATCGAACGTCAAAGTCACCAGTGACATTAACTCATTTCTAATAATATATCTTCTATCCACAGGTGGCCTCAAAGCCGGTGCTACTCGAGTAGCTCGACTCGCTTACGGCGTTCTTTCCCGACGGAAGGTCGCTGAAGAAGGAGCAGCCCGCCTAGCCCGAGTCCTCTCAGCCCTAGACCTGACCGCGCTAGGCGTCGGCAGCACCCTAGGAGTAGGAGTCTACGTGCTAGCTGGCGATGTCGCGAAGAACTACGCGGGCCCTGCGGTGATACTATCGTTTTTGTTAGCGGCAGTTGCTAGTGTATTTGCAGGTATGTTTTTGGTTTAAGAGCTTTTTTTCTATTAGATTTCAAGACTGGATGATGGAGAGGGAAGCCCAAAGAAAAGACGAATGGATTGCGTGTTTTTTTTACAATTGATATTCTCGTGCCTCATCTCGTGCTTGACCATTATCTCACCTGATGGTAAACGATGATGTGGTTGACGATGGAGCACGCTTGCCTAGAAATTATTAACTTAATCACTTAGTAAACTAAGACTCTGACAGGGAATCTCTAGCTGTAGCTGTACAATTAATGTGTTCCCAAAACGTTTTGGATTTACGCGTGGGATGCCTACCAAGTACTGCAGTGGCGCATCGCTGTAAGTCTGGTGGTCCAATGATGGAACGGGCGTAGCGGAATAAAATTAAGTAAAACCTAAAATACAACCGATAGAAATACAAGTCAATTTAATATAGCAGTATACGGGTGAGCATGGATGGAGAATCCGTGCTTTTTTTTTATATGGTGGGAAAAAATCATGCATTGACATTCCCCGCCCTTGGGCGGAGCGGGAGATAGTCAGACTCTTACTGACTAAAAGACCCACCCCGTTCCTTCTAGCCTTCATACCGGGGCTCGAGCGCCCTTTCGGAATGAATCCGTGCTGTCCCGACCCGAAGTGCCACGCTCGGAATTATGGGATATTTCAAAATATGGACTATGGCATGATCGCGAGAATCTGATGGATGCGAGAAACAGAGCACTGTCGATGTAGTGACGCTTGTCGCGTCTTGGTGGACGTCTTTCCAGATGGAAAGTGACGGACGAGGCACAGACGAGGTATATCTATCTATCTTTGCGCGCCGTTTGTACATATATGTGGATTAATTTAGTTCCTAATAAGATGTTTTCTTTTTTATTTGTTTTATCTGTCGTAAGAGTTAGTTTTTGTTACCTATGTTTACGAATTGAAGTGAGCTGTCATAAGAAAGGAACTGAAAGAGATTGATGTGTCTAAGAAGTTATGTAGTTTATTTATAAAAATAAAAGTATTGTATTCACTTCATGTTGTTTGAAGCCGATCCCACATATATTTGTACAACTTGAATGACCTTTGACCCCTCGTACTTCTTAGCGTGTCGATTGCAAAAACTTATACATACGCGTGTACGTTTGTTCAGCCGAAAATTTTGGTCTCTACATATATCTACGTTTATCCCCAAAAAAAAAAGGTTTTTTTTTTATCTGTTACAAACTAGTACTTGACTGCGATCCCGCCTGATGGTAAGCAGTGATGCAATCGTTGATGGTGAGGCGCACTAGTTTATTAAGAGCCTATTCACTCTAGCCTTGAAGACACCCAAATTATAATCAGACGGGAAGACCGCAGCAGGCAAACTGTTCCCAAAACGATTTTTTTCTATGGTGATTTTAGTAAAAAACGCGCAATAATAATAGCCCTAAACGCGCGTAAGGATATGAGAGATAAAACAAGCGGTCTAACTGCTATCAATTCTAACATTGACGGTTGACGAATTGTAGTGATTAAATACATGTTCCACAATATGACTGTGCACATAGTCGTGAAATGAGAGAAATCTCACGAAATTAATATTGTTAATCAAACGTGTGCAATTATCAACAGTTGTATCGATACAATGCAAGGGCAATCTGAAGAGGTTTCTAGTTGGTTGAGTATAATGTAACAGTTGATTAGGAGGATATCTGTGAAGTTTCGATCGATTTTAATGTGTTGTAATGAAATTAAACGTGTCATGTCGTGTCGTGACGTGTCGTGTTGTGTCGTGTCGTGTGTGTACGTATTGTGATATCCCAAAAACTGTGGAATTGAAAATTTAAACTACGAACAAAAGACATTTGTAGAAACTGAGATAACACGGCTACTTCAACTTTATGTTCAAACTCAATCGTTGCACCCAATTCTAAAAACGATGAAAACGATAAGACTGTTTCGCAGAGAATTCATAACGACCCATGGTATTAAAAGATTATAGGGGTCATTGAAGTTCCCATGGTCACTAAGATGATTATCAAATTAAAAAGGGGTCACGCGTTCGTCGCTGGTCTTCGCTTGGGGTCCAAGGCCTTTATCTCGGCTCTGTACCTGACCTGGTTGGGCGTCGGCAATTGTCTCGGTATCGGAGTGTATCTGCTGCCTGCTGACGTGTCCAAGAACCAAGCTGGACCCGCGGTTGTGGTGTCTTTCTTGTTGGCTGCTATTGCTAGTATATTTCCTGGTGAGCATTTATTGTGCTTTGTTCCGTTTGTTAGTCTATATTTTATAAGTCTATCTTGCTTAATCTTAAGTTGACTAAAAAGAATGAGAGTAGTCACGTGGTAAGTGACACCAGTGCTGAGTGGTTGTACTGGCTGTAGAGGATGTGCCCTTTTCTTTCTTAACCTTTCAAATATCGTAATTAGAGACGCAATAGAGAGACAATGAGAGATCGAAAGCCGTTCGCTTGGGATTTAAAATGAATTAAATTCAAAACCGGCCAAGAGCACGTCGGGCCACGCTCAGTGTAGGGTTCCGTAGTTTCCCGTCCGTCACAAATTCACAATAAGTGTACCCACTTATGAGGTTAGAAAAATGCCTGCATATACGATTATACTACAAACTTAGTCCAGAAATTATTTTGTAGAACCCTTTTGTCTTTTTTGTACAAAAACTGTTCTTTCCATCAAGTTCAAAATAATTTTCCTAGAAAGTCCTTATAAAGTTCTACTTTTCAGAATTTTTTCATATTTTCTAAACTCTTGGTTCAAAAGTTAGAGGGGACACACACACATTGTTTTTTGTTTTTTTTTGCGATTATTTCCGAAATTATTGACATTATCAAAAAATGATTTTAGTAAACCCCTATTCATTTTTAAATACCTATCCAACAATACCTATATCACACGTTAGGGTTGAAATAAAAAAAAAACCCAAATAAAACATTTTTTTCCAATTTTTATTTGACCACTTTGTCGGCGTGATTGATATACATATTGGTACCAAATTTCAGCTTTCTAGTGCTAATGGTCCCAGAGATTAAGCGAGGACGGACAGACAGACAGACAGACATGGCGAAACTATAAGGGTTCCTAGTTGACTACGGAACCCTAAAAATGAGACAGCACTGTCGCAACCAGTGTTCGACATCGTCGCTTAGGATCGTGAAATAATGGTCAAACGTGAACCTATGTATAGCTATACATATAAATAAAATTGGAGTGTCTGTGATATTGAAATAACGGTTTTTTCTACATGCATATGAATATACACCGTTAAATTTTAATCGTTTTAATCCCGTGGAGGGTCGATCCGGTACATGAAACACAATCGATTTGTAAAGATAAAATTAAAAAATAAAGTACCTTTTTTCAAAACTCGTATTAATTTACGTACTAAATTAATTTCTATAAGAAAACTTCAGCTGAGCGAGTTCAATAACCTAAAAAGAAATTAATTTCGTACATGCGTAAATTAATACGAGTTTAAAAAAAAAGGAACTTTATTTTTAATTTTATCTTTACAAATCGATAGTGTTTCATGTACCAGATCAACCCTCCAGCGGTGTATAAAAAAACCCTCGTTCGTAAAGAGACTTGGCTTGTGTGAGGCCCGTTTGGGTGCTAGAATAGAATAGAAGAATAAACTTTATTCTACACCAAAATAGTAACAATTTCACAGAAACTTAAACCTATGGGAACAATGGCGGTGTTATCGCTGACAGCGATATCTACCAGACTAGATACGCTACTGCCGACAAACCTTTATTGAAAAGGGTGTTTCAGACGGATGTTCTGTCTGGTCTGGAAAACTGCCCGATGGTTGATGCGATGCGTTGCAAGATTTTTGTGTTTTAGTTCGGCGATATTCATGTCGTACATACGGATACACAAGTTACTGCTTGGTAACTGTGAAAGTAAAATAAATATTGCCGTTTATAATCAGCATACGAATGTCCCATGTGCCGGTCCATTGACATGGGAATCAAACATTATTCTTAGAATTGATGTTGATTGGTTGTCAATCGAAAATTGGTTGGCTATAGCTGCTTTGAGATGAACATACAAATACTCGTAATATCAACTTAGTATGTAATGTAATCAGTTATAATAAATCTGCCTGCCTTTTGTCAAGTATGTTGGGATCGACTTCCAGTTTTACTTGACGCACCAGAATACCAGTTTGCGGCTGCCTGGTCTCCATAACCCAGTAATTTAACACGTTAAACCCTTTGGGACAAAAGGTTTTGGAGTGGCGACCACGTACGGGAAGATCCAGCGTTGGAAGGCCTCCCACAAGGTGGACCGATGACCGATGATAATGTTCGAGGGAATCCAATGGATGCGAGACGCACAGGACACTTGCGGGAGGTCTATGTCCAACAGTGGAAGTCTTTCAGCTGAAATGATAATGATGATTTTTTTTATTTATTTATTTATTTCTTAAAAACACACACTACCTTTACAGGTACCTTTACCCAATACAATAGTGGTTTTAAAAATGGCAACAAATCAATTATCTTATTACTAACACTTATCTAAAATCAACTATAATACAACTATGAAAATACAAAATAATAATAATAATAATAAAAATATAAACTTTACCTAGTAAATAACATCCTAATACCTAACATTTTTTTTTTACCTAATAATTAAATATAAGAAATTATCTTTAATAAAACTCTTGATGTCATGATCATGATGAACTCCTTTGTAAGATTAGTTTCAGATTCCGACTTCTGACAATTCGTAACGACTTTTAAAACTACATAACAGACTGGAACAACGGTTTAACGTGCTTTCCGAGGCACGGAGGGGTCTCGGTATGTTAAGATGGTCACCCATCCACAGACTGACCTCGTCTATGGTTGCTTAACCTTGGAAATCGAGCCATGCTGGTGTTATTATTTTAACTAAGACCTGTTCTATAGCTAGCTAAAATTGTGGTTTGTCTATCAGCGAGCAAGGACATTTTTGTTGGTAAAGATAAAATATGTAATAGAGGAATATGACATTGATACGCAATCGCTTATGGAAGTCTAATAAATAAACCTAGTATGATAAAAACAAGGTCATCCAGATACCCATGCTGTTATGAGTATTGATTGTATTTTTCTGGAAAATTAGTGTTTTTTTACTACTCTATATTGTATTCTACTGCTGGGCAATGGCCTCCCCTTTCTCCCTCCAAATCTCCCTGGATTTCGACGATCTTCGGCCAAGTTTGCCTGAGCTCTTATTGCGATGCACTTCTCGTCGAAAGGTGTCGTGTATCGACACTGTGCACACACACACAGTGCACTAGCTTCTGACGATTTATAAGTGCACATAGGCCTACCTATGTGAAATAAAATATTTTTGATTGATTGATTGATTGACGTTCTCGAGGACGGTTACGCGACAATACGCAGCGCAACATGAAGCCGACTACATTACGTTTACGTAGTAACTATTCAGTAATCTGTGATTACGTGTACAATAATTATAGTTAAATAAGATTTTTTTTTTTATAATATAATTGTATTAGTTTATTTATTTATTAAATCTTCATACACAAGAAACTGTACAAAGGCGGACTTAATGCCTTAGGCATTATCTGCCAGTCGACTTTAGGGTGGTGCAGAAACATAACATGGCAGGTGCAACTTAATAAATAGACAAACAGAAGAGAAACAAAGAGAAAAAAGGGGCTTGAAACAACGGGATGGGTTTTTTAGTCAGTAAGAGTCTGACACTATCTTCCGCTCCGCCTAAGAGCGGGGGTTGTCATTGGATGATTTTTCCCACCGGAAAAAAGGGGTTAAAGAAAAATCGGCTGGTTGCCATCCTGATATGTATTTAACTGTGTGTTTTATGTTTTTTATTTTTATGGGTCTCTGATACCTGAAATAAAATGTTAATTATTATTATTTGACAACTTAAACTGAACTGTTAAAGGGTTAGAGCTATATAGGATGTATAGCCCTATCCCTCTTTCTCGTTGGCACGCTTGACATTTTAACACGTAATGGTAAGGCCCCAGATCGTTATACCATTTTCAATGGCATTGGTTCGATAGGATGAAAACGCGAAAACTCTCATTTACATATTAATAACTAGCTTTTTCACGCGGCTTCGACCGCGTACATAAAATATAGCCTATGTCACTCAGAAATAAAGCAGCTTTCTATCGGTGAAAAATTTTTAGTACCGATTCATTATTATAATTCAATGTACCGATTACTATTTACTACTTTCAACTTTCAGAGATTACAGTACAATTCACGAATGATGGCGGCCGTGAAGTTTGCGCAGAAGGCTGCGCAGTGACGTGTTTTAGGAACCAAATGGCGGTGTGCGTGTGCGAGAAGAGTGTAGCGACATCTATGGCGCCACATAAAAACTACGAAGAATATACGAAATCCTGCATCGCGCAAAGTTCTCCGCGCGATTTGAACATAAACGACAGCCCGAAATTATCTATCGGGCAGTAGCCCTCCAGACCATAACACCTGTCTGGTCGGAGGATCCGCCCTTTTTAACGGAGGTATGTGGGACTTTACTCTCTGTTCCGCATACCTCCAAAAGAGTGTAGTATGCGCGAACGTTCGCAAAGGCTAACTTCACGGGCGCCATCATTCGTGAATTGTACTGTACCTCTTAAAATTGAAAAAAAAAAAAAAAACTTGAGCTCTTTATTATGTTAAGTGTAGATGATAATCTAATTGTAATGCCTTAGGTCTAGGTATTCGCTGAGCCGACGTCTGCTCTTGTTCCAGGCTTGTGTTACGCGGAGTTTGGCGCCCGAGTGCCGAAGGCGGGCTCGGCCTACGTGTACAGTTACGTGTGCGTCGGCGAGTTCATCGCGTTCATCATCGGGTGGAACCTTATACTCGAGTATATTATTGGTAAGTTTTACTAGTAACTAGCATTATGCACGCAGGCAACTTCGTTCGCGAGTGTTTTCATAAAAACTTCAAACACTCCTCAAATCGTATTTTGGCGGTAGTTTTGAAAACCAAAAAATTACATCCCTTGTTAACTTAGGCCTACTACTGTGGCCACCGTAGGCGCAGGCTTGCGGTCGCGTTCAAAGTGTAGCTCACCGTCCGACAGTTCGGTAACAGTCCGGACCGAGCCTAAGTCGTCGACGGCGTGTAGTGTTCCACGCGCCCCTCGGTGAGTTGTCAGCAAACCGTAGGGGCCAGCAGGGTCGAAAGCGCCAACTACTGGAACGCAACGCACTCCTGTTCCTTCGTTGCCTTTCATACTAATGAAAGGCAATGTAGGAACAGGAGTGCGTTTTTAGTCAGTAAACTCTGACACACCCTCCCGCTCCGCCCAAGAGCGGGAGATGTTATTGGATGATATTCCCACCGAAACAAAAAAAATAGGCTTACCACACGCACAAGCTTTATCCCAGTTTTGCCTGCGCGAGTCTGTTTTTATCTACACGAAACACATGTGATGAACACAAGGTGACGGGGTCAGTGTTCGCTCGCTTCGCTCGCTCACTACGACCCCGCCACCTTCTTCTAACCTAAATCTATCCGACCCGGGGTGCCCTAAAATTCCACTAAGATAGATTGTTGATTAGACAAAGTATCATCTTGCTCTACGGGGTTAAAAAGAGCGCATTAATTTGCTCGCTAAGATTTGGTTATCATTTACTACATTTGGTGTTCGAATACAATTTAAAGTACAGTCGTAACTAAAATACTATTGTAACTTTAGGATTTCATTTTTTTGGTGTCAAGTAATATATTTTTGACAAAAGAACTAAGGGTACCAAAGCGTTTTATGGTGGTCATTATATTTAATCCCTTTATATACCTGTTTAGATGGCATACAATCATTTTTAGTGGATGACGCGATAAGATAACATGTGACAAGTCTTGCGACTGTCTGGTTAATTTGGCTGGGCCAGATAACGATCTCCTGAATATGTTACAAAACAAATTCCCCAACGCGTCTGTCTGTCTATATGAACGTGATAAACTCAAAAACTACTGATCGGATCTTCATGCAGTTTTTACCAATAGACCGAGTGATTCATGAAGAAAGTTTAGGTTTATACATTATAGGTAGTATGAATATATAATTTAATATAATTTCTAACTAAAAAAAGGCCTTAGTTCCATCAAAAATATTAATTGTGCACTAAGATATGTTCTTCTGTGTGGTTTAAAAAAACAACAACACTTTACTGAAAAAACTTTAATTTCGGAAGTCGGTGTTTCTATAATAGTTTTGGCTTTTCCCAAGGGGTACCCCAAGTCCCTTTATTATTCTAAACAGTACATTAATATTTGTACAATTCGTATTTTAGTGAACAATAAGATTTTTGATGCCGTTAAAAGTGTCCCTTATTTTATCTTATTTTTATCTCATATTCAGTAGTCAAATAAACATTTTTATTACAGGCGCAGCTTCCGTAGTGAAAGCCTTGAGCGAGTACCTGGACTCGCTGCTGAATAAGGCCATATCCACGCACCTGGAGGCTGCCATGCCCATCGACACGCCGCACCTCGCCGCCTATCCTGATATCTTCGCCTTCTCCGTCATCATGGCATTCTCAGGTCAGTACTAATCGCAGGACTGGTGACTGCCCGGCACCGCAGGCGTGGGCTTGTGGACGTCAAGCAATATATAGCTCGTCCTCCGGCCGTCTGTTAAAAAAAATAATGCTACGGCGCCTAGTGTTCCAAGCGCGCCTCTAAGAAGTGTCAGTAAAACCGTTGGGGCCCAGCAGGGCCGATGCCCGCTAGGGCTAGCTCGCTGTCCGACCATCCGGTAACTGTCGCGACCGAGAAGTCGTCGACGACGCGTGCTGTTCCCGCGCGTCTCAAGGAGCAGTCAGTAACAGCAGGGGCCCAGCTGGGTTGAAGCCTACCGGGGCCAGGGTTAGTTTTGAAAGACAACTCGAGCCCCGGTATGAAGGCTTGAAGGAACGGGGTGGGTTTTTAGTCAGTAAGAGTCTGACACTATCTCCCGCTCCGCCCAAGAGCGGGGGTTGTCATTGATGATATTTCCACCATAAAAAAAAAATGGCCGCTAGGGCTACGAGGAATTTCTGAATAGGAAACCAGTGGTCCTAGAACGCGAAAGGCAACTAAGGATACATATGTGGTTTTAGTCAGTAAAAGTCTAACACGCCCTCTCGCTCTAACATAGAACGGAAGAAGTCATTGGATGATTTCCTATCATAAAAAAAAGTTAGTATTAATACTAACTGTCTTGTGGTATTTAAAGTACGTACAGCTATGGATCTACTCAATTCCTTGCAGCGTCTGTCTCCTGATAGCTAAAACCTGGGTTTTCTTAGTCTAGAATGAATAAGTTACTTGTAGGCAAGCGCGCTTCAACGTGGACCAGCCCCCCTAGCCAAGTTACAACTGTTTCGCTTGCGCCGAACGCTTCTAGTTGACCACGTCGCCAATTCTTTTGTTCTGACCACGTGACTGAGCGTTAAGATGACGTGATTCCCGTACATTTTTTTTTCTACAAGCGTTAACTATTGCAGATTAGCAACTTGGCTAGGGGTACAGATCATCGCTTACCAATAGATTAGACAATAATCGCACGCGAGCCTAGCAAAAGAAATGTTATTCAAGTTACCAGAAACCTCTTTTTGTAATGTTGGCGTGTCCAGACATTTACTGACTAAATCCCACTCCTGTTTCCTCTTCGCCTTCGTTCCAGTGCCCCGGGGTTCTCTTTCGCACAACCCATTTCCCCGGCTTAGGTAGGCTTCGACCCTGCTGTATCCTACGTTTTGCTAACATCTTGAGGCGTCCGTGGAACACTACGCGCCGTCGACGACTTGGGTTCGGTTTCGGTCTGGACGATTAACGGACTGTCAAACGGCAAGCTACTCATAGCTCGCTGTCCCCAAGCCCAATGTGTGTATGCTATAAAAATTTTAACATATTTCATGGAGTTTAATCCCTCGTTTTTTTCCTTTTCAGTTGCCCTTGCGTTCGGCGTGAAGGAGTCGACGAAGTTTAACAACTTCTGCACCGGGGTTAACCTGTGTGTCGTGCTGTTTGTCATCATATCCGGGTCCTTCAAAGGTATTGTTACGCCATTAAACGTGCCATATCTCCGAGAAAATAAAGAGTAGCACGTAATAATTAAAACGCATTGCTGTTCGAAAGGTCTAGAATGGTTGTGCGTAGGCAGGCTTAGAAAAATCTCGAAACATCCACAAGATACCTACAAGTAGTAATAGGTATTCATGTAACCGATAAGGGAAATTGTACTCTCCGACGTTAACAATAGAGTCGAAATTCGCATGAAAGTGACTCTTATTACCACGAGCAATAAAAATGTTTTATGACTTTTAAAAGCGATTCAATTGTTCTGGAATTCTGGATAGATCCGGGGACGTCAGTATCTAGAATTTTCTTGGCTCCGCATATAAATACGAGCCCCCGGCCGGAAGCGAGTCAGTTGTGATTTCGACTGCGATCAAGAGCGAACTACCCTAGTACTTGAAGTGATTTACTTAACGACTTAAGCGATAGTGTAACGGTACTCTAGTGTTTATTGCGATTCGGATTATTGTTGACTGGACTAATTTGTTATTGTTTGTGGTGAATAAAGTTCTCTCGTCGGTAAATCGGCATTTGATTACCCACGTACGTAACAGTATGATCTTTCAAGTTTCACAAAGCTTTATTGCAATCCATGTCTGTTGGTAAAAATATTAAAAAATGGAAACAATAATAAACCCTGTCGGGCACGCCAAATAGTAAAGGCGAGAGGTGTGAATAACGTACACATGTAAAATTGAAAACTCAATTTGTTTCGATATTGAGATAGATTCATGACAGCACAAGTTTAAAACCTTAGTGGTTTTTTCTAAATAATCCTGTAATCTTTATAAATATAAATGATAAATAAATAAAAAAAAAAAGTTAAATACTTAGTACATAGTACTAAAATAAGTGCGTATTTAATTTTTTCACATCTGTCTTTTTAGCAGCTCTTAATGCGATCCATTTATCGACCTAAACTGAACTGTAAAAATTGATGGACGTATACAGGGTGTATACTTGTTTCTCGCTCCCTCACTTGACGTTTTAACTCGTCATGGTAAGGCTGTTGGTCATAACATAATGAAATAATGACAAGATTTGTTTGTTTGTCTTGCAGCGGATACGAAGAACTGGCGCATCCCGGCGGAGGAAGTGCCGAAGACTCCCAACAAGGACTTCGGCACGGGCGGTTTCGCGCCCTACGGGCTGGCCGGCATCATCAAAGGAGCGGCCGTCTGCTTCTACGGATTTATTGGTGAGATGAAAATATTAATTAGCCTAAGGAGTTGTATCTGGTCCCGGCAATTGCCCCTTTATCAGTTTAGAGGTATCACAGAGATCGGAGAACTGTGAAACCGCTATGCAGGATAATTCCTTTGTGGCGATATAGCTGTCCCTACACACTCATTCAGACAAAATCACCAATATTTTTCACGCTGAGCCGACAAAATCAACATCACAAATATGCATTTTATATGTATGTTTAGTTTTAGCTTTATATAATTGTTTTAAAGAATATTGTCTTTATTTTTTATGCACCCGCCATTTGGTTTCTGCACTACCCTAGGTTGACTGGTAGAGAATGCCTAAGGCATTAAGTCCGCCTTTGTATCTTTTATTGCATAAAGGTTAAATAAATAAATAAATAAATCACACATCACAACATCGACATCTCATGACATGATCTGAACATCGACTGTTCATTATGTATGTATGTTGCATGCACAAATGGATATCTGATCAGTTTGTGGGGGGTATCTCTGAGTGCTAGGCTATTTTGCGACTACTTTTGTTACCTTGGGTAGGTATACCTATTAAAACAATTGGATGTGCTTATAAAAATAAATAAATAAATAAAATCACTTTGATTACCTACGTATGTAAACGCGTCACTGCATCTCTAGCAAGTATTTTACCTTAACATAACACTATCGTGCGCCAACTACACACGAAAGAAAGAAGTGTAGAAAAAACTAGACAAAACATGCTCTAATATTTTTACTAATTGTATTTTTTAGGCATTAAACAGATGTCAATCAAAAGAAACTTCAAATTAGACTATTTGCCAGAGCTGCCACCCCAGAATAGAATATCCTGGCGCTGATTAGTGTACAGATCCCACTCCAAATAATGAGAACAGTGCTTGACATGTCAACCCCGATGCATAACGCACAGATGAAAAAAAAAAATCAAATATATCCCGTTCAGCCAAGTTAATCAAGTGTGTATCTGTTATAACAAACTTAAAATACACATTTTTTTTATTTATTTATTTATCTTCCTTACAACTATCATTACAGGTAAATACCTAATGCGATAGTGCGGTCTTAAAATTAATTAATTATTTAATATAATATAAAACTTAAAAACAAAAAATAATGTAGAATCTACTTCTACATCGATGCTTAAAAACAAAACACTTAAAATATACAAATATATACGTATAGCCTACTCTAATCAACCCTATAACATAAAATAAACAATAGCATTTTTGCGAATTCACTCGAACTACATGTAAATATATCAATATTTACGTGAAGCTGGTTAATAATTCCAATTGCACGGGTCAATGGCGTTTTGGCAAGAAGATTGGTCCTAGCAACTGGAACGGCTAGCAGCGGCGGGCGGCGCCGCCTCCACACATAGCGGTCAGGTACACACAAATTGAGGTGTTGCAGCACTCCCGGGTTATACTCAATGCGACGAAGTAACCTAACCAAATAGGAAACAAGCGTGAATGCACGTCGTACCTTTAGTTGATTGTACCCGACCATACCGAGCACAAACATAGTGGGGTACATCAACGGGTAAAAGTTTCTTGTACAAGTAGCGCGTGACATGACACAACACACACATATTTAATGTTATCTTATTTAAGTATAGGTATTTCAAGGCTAAATTAACCTTTTGAATGTCTTATGTTACACAGTTCGACATAAGCAATTGTCTTTCTATTGTGTCTCTAATTACGGCATTCAAAGAGTTAATTGAAAATAAAATAAATATGGACTAATAATAAATAAATAAAAAACTAAACCCAATCGTCGTCCAGGTTTCGACTGCGTGGCCACAGCAGGCGAGGAAGCGCGGCGCCCTCAGAAGACCATCCCCTTCGCCGTGGTGGCGTCTCTCCTGGTCGTGTTCCTGGCTTATTGCGGAGTTTCCTCCGTGCTTACTCTCATGGTGCCTTATTACATGCAGGTAAATATTCATGGTCTTTTAATTATATTTATAAACAATAAAAATAATATGATACACAACTTTGTTTTTAGTTTATGCGAAACCTGAATATATTCAACCAGCAACTGAATTGATTTCTATAATTTTTACACCATGTTTTATTTTTCTCAAATATTTAAAAAGGTTACTAAGTTGGACACCACCGACACTAAGTACGATACAGGTTACAGCAAATCATAGCGGGTATTAGGCGCCATCAAACATCAGGGTGTAAGAGCAAAACAACCCCTCAGTCGCCTGGATGGCCCGGTGACTATGTATTTTTGTTGACATAACAAGTTTATAACTTTGTGATTTTTCATGATACATTTATGAAATGTACATAGATTCTGTATAGAAAATAGACACGTGTTTTGGGTTTCGCATATATTAAAACTAATATTGTATACTTTTTGCAATAAAGTTTGTAAATAAACTAACTAACGACTAATGTAATTTGTTGTTGTAGGACGAGAAGGCCCCGTTCCCGTTCGTGTACGACCAGCTCGGATGGCCCTGGGCCAAGTACGCCGTCAGCGTCGGGGCCATCTGTGCGCTCTGCTCCAGGTAACACAAGCTCTTCATACACTATTAGCGGCCGCCCGCGGCGTCCCAAGCGTATATAAAATATAACCTATGTCACTCTGGAATAAAGCAGCTTTCTATCGGTGAAAAAATTTTAGCAATCGGACCAGTACTTCCAGAGACTACCTCCTACAAACAAAAAACAAACTACCTCTCTAAAATATTCATGTACAAAATTCATGTCTTGAAATCGCTTCGGCGACCTCTGCTGGAGGTGGTACTATTCGGTGGAGCATGCAGCGGAGGTGTGCCTCGCGCGGTTGGGGCGAGCCGTGTCTTCGTGGTGGCGGGAGACGTTGGCGACCTCTCGCGCCCGGCTCTTGTATAGGCCATTGTCCGGAACTAGAGGGATTGGGAGGCGGGCACCTCTTTCAGCGAATTAGTAAAGCAAACATATGAAGCGCCCGAAACCGTGGATGGAGACAAGCCTCACGCTCGAGCCTCGCACAATACCGGCCCCGGCTCGTCGGCGCGTTGTGTTACACTTTCATTTCAAAGAGAAGCCAGCAAGATTATAAAGACCAGTCAAGGCCACCTTTCAGGGCTCTGGACTTTTCGAAGGAGTTACTGCAGTCTTCATAATAAAACGTAAGTGAAGGCACAAAGTGTATCTCAGTATCTCTGTACAGTTTGCTGGGCGCCGTGTTCCCGCTGCCGCGCATCATCTACGCGATGTCGTCGGACGGGCTGCTGTTCCGCTTCATGGGGCAGGTCAGCGAGAAGTACCAGACTCCCCTTATTGGCACCATGATCGCCGGCCTCTTCACAGGTAACACATTCTTCCTTTGAGTCGGTACACTCTTGCCATCGTCGTAGTCATCACTGTGAATCACGATGAGTTATCATCTTTGTAATGCGGTGCGCCATTCATCGCGGACTGCAGCTTTCCGGGTACAATTTGACTGGCCTGTCGGTTTAGTGGTTAGTAGCTCTGACTGCTATGCCGAAGGTCGTGGGTTCGATTCCCACCCAGGATAAATGTTTGTGTGATGAGTAGGATAATTTGTTCTGTGTCTGGGTGTAATTTATCTATAATATGTATGTATTTAGAAATATATAAGTATTTTTATCAGTTTTCTAGTCCACATAACACAAGCTCTGTTTAGCTTGAGACTAGAGGGCGTTGTGTGATAGATGTGGAAAAAAAATAAACCAAGCACCTAGTTGCGTCCTTGACCTGGTCTGTCCATCTCATTGGTGATCTACCACATGGCCTGGAGCCCTCAACTTTGCTCAACACATTCTATTATCCAATATATCTATTTTCAGACTAGTCCATACAGTGTTAGTGAAAAAAAAAGACACTTAGGAATAAGGTCTAGAGGTCATACGCCGAGAGGACTTATACGCCGAGGGTCTTGGGTTCGATTCGTACACAGAACAAATGTTTGTGTGATGAGCGTGATCATTTTATGTGTCTAGGTGTAATTTATCTATAATATGTATGTATTTAGAAATATTTAAATATGTTTATCAGTTGTCTAGTACTCATAACACAAGCTCTGCTTAGTTTTTGACTGGTTAGATGACGTTGTGTGAAAGTTGTGGAATATTATTATTATTATTGTATTAAAGACAGCAGGTTCGCAGGTCTGCTGGAAGAAATTTCTTTGGAAATAAGCAGTACTTTTGTACTAATGTTTCTTATGTATTATCTTTTTCTATTATTTTTGTGTGTACATAGTTAAATAATAAAGAACACACTGGATTGTCTTGTCGTTTCAACAATGTAATGTAATATTAATTTGCAGGTACACTAGCGATGATCTTCAGGCTGGAACAGCTCATCCACATGATGTCCATCGGCACCTTGCTGGCCTACTCTATGGTCGCGTCCTGCGTGCTTCTGCTTAGGTAAATACAATAGAGGCTATAATATGACGTATTAAAATGTTAGTCGTGCGAGCGATAAAGAGGGATGGAGTTATGTACTTTATATAGCAGGGGTGGCCAACTTGACTTGTTTACTATTGAAACCCTGTGCGACCTATTACATACTTTTTGAAATCTTAAATGAAGCAGCATAATTCAGTACACAATCATGTAGTATTTTTTTATTTTATTAAGAGAGAAAACATAATTAATGTGAAAATTATTTTTAGTGACTAGATACTTATGTACCTTTATATTATTTATTTATTCTTCTTGCAACTCAAAGTACATAGGCGGACTTAATGCCTTAGGCATTCTCTACCAGTCAACCTAGGGTGGTAAAGAGACAATATGGTAGGTGAACAAAAAGAAAATTTTGGTATTAAAATAAGAGTAAAAATTATACATAATTATAGATAAAATACACATACATATATATTTAATATAATATAAATACTACATATATAAATTTATATAAAGTACGGACAGAAGTTTTGAGACGATTCTGCTATTGGTGTAGAAATCATTTTCTAAAGCCGGTATACATTTAAGCGGAAGTTGCGGAATCATTTCCGCAACTTCCGCTTAAATGTATACCGGCTTTCGGCCGCCCTGATATCTATTAGTCTGAGTATTGCGCCTGAGCATCTTCCACTCGTTTAGCATAATATCTTTTGCCACGGTCTACTGAACTAACACCGTATCGACCGGCCGATCGCGATCGACTTGTTGGCCACCCCTGTTATGTAGCTACATCCCTTTAACGTTCTGGTCACGAATTCGATCTTAGAGGCGCTTGGCGCGGCGAGCGGGGCGGCATCGGTAAGCGCGTGCGTTTTCGCTATGCGTCCCGTGGCGTGCTTCAAACATTTTCATACTTTTGATGTTACCGCTCACCGCCCCGCGCTTAGCTACCGCTCACCGCGCCAAGGATGTGAATGGGCCGTTAATTTGGTTTAGGTCGTAAAATGGATCGCGTTATTGTTCTAATATTTATCTCATGTACAATTTATGCTAATAAATATTTACTTAGGTCGTGGACCTTTGATCATGATTTTTGAGACGGGGTACTAAGAGCAGTTACCTCAATCGTTATAATTACAGGAAAATATTCCTAACAGACCATCCACAACTTTTTCAGATATTCTGAACTGTATTTATAGATTAAGGGAAAAAGTACAGTAAAAAATCTCCGGTAGGAAATACCTCTTGTTAGATGTCGCTCCACTGATATGAAAGTGAAATGAAAGAAAAAGGATTTAGTGATAGTTTGACGGGTGACAGGACAGAATGGAAGAAGAAAACGTGTTGCGCCGACCCCAAGTAATATGGGATAAGGGCAGGAAGAAGAAGAAGATGTCGCTCCACTACAATTTTTATCATCATCATGATCATCAGCCTTTTTAATGTTCCTACTGCTAGGAGTCAGGCTTCCTCTCTAAGAGAGGGAATGGGCCGTAATCCACCACGCAGGCCCAGTGCGGGTTGGTGAATGTCACATGTCTTCGAATTTTTGGTTCTAGGATATGCCGGTTTCGTTACGATGTTTTCCTTTACCGTTTTCACGAAAATTTTGAATAAACCTGGTCTTCCACCGTAGGTACGAGTACAGCCAGCCGGCACACCGCACCCAGGAGCGCTTGAACTTCTCGTACCGCAGCGCGCTGCGGCAGCTCGTGAACGCGGACCGACACACGTTGCCCACCAAGCTCAGCTCCATGACTGTATCCGTGCTTGTCACCTTGTATGGTAAGTGACTGTTCAAAATAACATTAGGCATTTATGAAAACTTTATTACTGTTCGTTTAACCGATTCTGACTTTTATTACGTTGGTAGCATGACAAATGGCGACTGCAGTAAATAGTTGGTATTGTAACCTACGAAATAGAAGTAAAAATCGATTGAACAGACAGTAAAAAAGGTTTCTTTAAACGTGTAATCTTTACGCGAATAAGGTATAGTTTGAATAATCGTTTTTGATGTGTAAAAAAAAGATTAAAATTCAATTTAAACCTTATAATGTAGAAGATAAAGTTCAATTTTAATTGTTTCACATAGGAAAAGTCGTTAGCAGAAGCTTATAGTATATTTCTAGCCTTTTGACTATTATAGTCATGTATATGTCGTGGCTAGATCTTAGAATGGATCACTTTATGATATGGCCGACTAAAACTGGCCAGATCGTTTAAACGTCAACATTTGATGATATGTCAATCCTCGTCTGGCTCTTCTCTAGACTTTTTAGTATCATAAAAATCCTACACCAATGATATTGCCAAACGAGGATTGACTATATCATTAAGTACTTCAGTGAGGGCAAGATAACCAGCATCAGAATAACCAAGGATGGGAAGAAGAAGAGATTGAGCAAGCCCAATCTTAGTGGCAGTCGGTAGAAGATTACGCAGTCGTCGCAAAGATGGAGCTCTTCCTGTAGCTTGGCAGTCCGAAAAAAAATCGCATCGATAAATATCCCCAAGTCCGCCGGGTCAGCTAGTCTCTTATAACAGTTCAGATTAAGCGTGCAATATTTGTTCTGTTGTACAGGCGTGTGGTGCTTCATAATGATGTCAAGCATCAACCAGTACGGCGACTTGATCCTGTCCGGGCACGCGGGCGCCGTCGCCATGCTGGCCGTGGGCACGCTGCTCGTCATCGTCACGCTGATAGCCATCTCTCGGCAGCCTGTGTCCGACAAGAAGCTGGCCTTCTCTGTAAGTAATATTGATAGGGGATTGTTAAGTAGGGGAAAGAATTGCAACATCCGCTAGAGTGGCGTCAGCGTCAGGAACCACTGCAGTCAGCCTCACACGACAGTGGTCGACCCCGGTTCCTGCAAGGCGTCGGGAAGGCCACTGCTTTGACGCCTCACACGCTGTTTTCTCCCCCTTCCGGCCGCTTTATAATATAATTGACGCATTTAAAATACAAAATTTATTAGTATTTTTCATTGAAAAAGATCCCTTTATCGAGGTACGGTGACATACACTTCCTCCTCATCATCAATGCAAAAAGATTTTTTTTCTGCTATATAAAGTCATAAAAAAAAAATTTGCTCTTTTAAATTAATCTTGGGATTCGAGGCATATCCATTTTATTCTTTCACTGTATGAAATCGGTGTTAGTACATGTTTAACTCTACCAAATTCCGACTTCTGGTGATCCACACAACACCACTCAGGGGAGACCCCTTTACAGTCTCCAGGGAAGTGCCTTAATAGACGTTACACAGAGGGGTTTCTAGGGTGGTCTTAGAAGAGCTAGGTAATGGGGCCTTTTGAAGGGCTTTCTGTGTAGTAAGCTCACACTTCTTGTGTTTATCCCCCTAAAGTCTAGGCGCGTTTTGAAGTATTTAGCCGATAGAAAAAAGGGGGGGGGGTGGGAGAAAACATATCTAAATAAAGTTTTTTTATTCTGTGCTGGGTTCCTGTTAGTCGACGTTTCTTAATATAGATAGGCAAAATGACTAACTAGTGTAGTAATTAATTTCCTAAAAGTGCAGTGCAAGCTGTTACTGGGGGATGCAAAAAATATATAACTATTCCCCTTCGATTTTTTTGCCTTCACCGTTAATTGAGTTATCTCTAATAATAATTATACTTCATTCGCGTTGAGAAAATAGTGAGCCATCAGTGCTACTGCAAAGTAAAGGCGTAATCACACTGAGGTAAAAATTAACCCATTAATATTAAAACAAACTGTTTATTACACGGTATGTTGAAATATAATAATATAATATAATATTCCACAACTATCACACAGCGCCGTCTAGTCCCAAGCTAAGCAGAGCTTGTGTTATGGGTACTAGACAACTGATAAACATACTTATATATTTCTAAATACATACATATTATGGATAAATTACACCCAGACACAGAACAAATGATCGTGCTCATCACACAAACATTTGTCCTGGGTGGGAATCGAACCCACGACCTCCGGCATAGCAGTCAGGGTCACTAACCACTAGACCAACAGGGCTGTCAAAATATTAATATTAAGTAATTATATTGTAATTTTCATTTTTATTGTAACGTGTAGGTGAGGTATTAATTTTTTGAAATTGACAAAGAACGAATCTGTACAGTCTGTCAAAGTCAAAGTCAAAAGTTTTTTATTTCACATAGGCCTACATGGGCACTTATAAAACGTCAGAAGCTAGTGCACGGTTCCAAATTGGTCAATGTTAAACACGGGTTTGTAGAGACTGTCTAATAAGTCAACCGACTTGGGAATTTTGTATAATATTTAATCATTTAAAAATACTTATATTCGATACTTTTTATAAGGTTCTTCTGTTAGTAAACAATGATCTCTATCTCTTAATCAACCTTGATTATTGATCCCGTATTGACTACATCAGATTTCATTAAATCCCAATAATTACCCAAGTCGTTTAACTTATTAGACAGACTCTATTTTACTATGATCATATTTTTCCAAGGGCGTGGCTAAACTGAGAGACAACGATTAGTCACTATTTTCTTAATTAACGTGAATGGAATATAAGTAAATTTTTCTGAAACTTTCCTTTCCGTGAGAAATACAGCTGAAGTAAAACCAAGTTTCATGAAGAACATAGTAATATTTTATAATAATTTTCTTTTACAACAGGTTCCTCTAGTTCCCTGGCTTCCTGGCATCAGTATCCTGATCAACGTGTACCTCATGTTGAATCTCGACTACATGACGTGGCTCCGGTTCGCTGTGTGGATCGCTGCTGGTAAGTCAATGTCAACCTTATGTTTAGTCTTGTAAAGTACAATTACGCAGTGCTATTTCGATCGACATGCTGAATTTCGTCATTATCTGGCTACGTTTAGCCGTGTGGATTGCTGCTGATAAGCGATTATGGACTTTTATATTTAAGTTCATAAAGGAGAACTTGAACTAAACGACGTGGCTACGATTCACTGTTTAGGTCGCGGATGGTAAGTTAATGTGAACCTTATGTCTAGCTTGATAAAATAGACAATCATTTGTTCCAAATATAATTTAGACAAAGTAGCACTTGTTTAGTACATTATTTATACAAAAATAAATAAAATATGCTTTTTTTCGTGCCAATTATTCCTCAAATGTCTGTGCATGTATACTTTGTCTCGGCAAATTATGCCTTAGGGAGGGCGCTTAAGGTAATTATTTGCAGCGACGTTATAGTGAAAAGACTATAATACAGTCGCAATTCTATTACTGGTTCTCTCGCTCACTTAACCACATTTCTATGGCAATACTGCATCAATACAGACGCATTGCAGCATCAATACATTAGTGGTCTGTAATGATTACATAAGAGTTCCTATTGACACTGTTTATACAGTAGTTCATTTTTTATCGATACCGTTCATGTTTGCATCGATAAAATGCAATGGTTCGGTTGCTTCGATATAGTAGCACGTTTGTATCGATACAGTAGCGCGTTGACATTGATACAGTTTTAGTTTGCATCGATACAGTTGCAATTTTCAACGATACAGTTGCAGTTTTCATCGATACAGTTGACCGCCTGCATCGATACAGTTGCAGTTTGCGATGATACAGTTACAGTTGTAGTTCTTATCGATACAGTTGCCCGCCTGCATCGATACTGTTGCAATTTGCATCGATACAGCTGCCCGTTTCCAACAATACAGTTGCGCGTTTGGCACCGATATAGTTGCACGTTTTCAAAAGTAGCATTAGTGTTCTTTGAAGGCGGTACTAAATCGACGCCAAATGTCGTCACAGACCTCCACATTGTTTCCATTCATAAAACTACCATAAAAATCTTTAAAATATGCCTTATTTTTGAATGTCGATAACCGCCATTGACCCTTACATTCATAATGTAAGCGTTACGGCTACAGTCAACGATTATCAAATAAACTAATATGAACAGTGACCTCGCTTTATAATTCATTGCCAATGTATTGGTTTTGTAGCAGTGTTGTGTTCTTCCGGATTTTTTGTTGCTCTCACGTGGCAAGACTATGCTATAAAGTTAATTTCCGTTCGAGTAGTTCTTGCGAAGATAAACAGTCAATCATATCCTCAAAACATCCGCGCCTTATTATTTTTTTCCTTTTGTGGCAGTCGTCAAATTATCATAATTCAATTAATTAAAAGTTCCTTATTGCTGAATCTGTGATGCAGAATTATAATTAAACCGAGTAAAGGCGCCGACTTCATATTTCGAATTCTTCTTGTAGTCGATGAAAACAGTACATTTTGATACAAGTGGAGATTTGTCAGGCGTGTGTGTTATAGAGCCGAGTGCTGCAAATCTTCATATGTATCAAACAACGTTTATCAATACATTTGCGAAGAAATACATTCTCTGAAATTTACGACACATTTTGTTCATTTTTTACTGAAGAAAATTTTCTGAAATTGCCATACATTTTAATTTTGATCTAGGTGACAGTAAGCTATCGCAAGTAGGTTTTTACCTCAATCTCAATATCTGGCGGCGTAGCATTTAAAGAATTCTCTTCAAATCTTAAATTCGACATTTTTTTCTCAAATAACACAAATTAATAAGTTAGTTAAAATCATTTAATAAACTTTCTTCCAGCGTTTTTACTGTGCAGGTTGAAGAAGAAGCAAACATTATACATATTATAATGGTTTGATACCTTTGCATAGTATTAAAAATAGGAAATCAAATATTTTTTGCATTTAGAACACAGATAATTGTAAATCCTTTGTTAATAACAAATTCTTGAGTAAATAATCATATTTATTTGTTTTTTCATAAACAGAATTTAAATTTTCATTAAATATTAAAACCTTAAAAATAAAAAAGATATAGGAATGAAAAAAGCCCTTGTTATGATAAATAAAAAACAAACACGAGGGTGATAAACATGGCATGTTGAACCTAATTGTAGTGCGATAAGAGCCAGTTTTCGAGTAAGTGTGTGTGTGTAGGTATTGAAAATTAAATTAACGAACAAAAATCCACGCTAACAGTATTTGCTGACGCAGCTATAAGGTCTTACTGATTCATACATAATATACTATTTTTAAGTTACACTCTTGCCCGCGACTTCGTCCGCGTAGAAGTCGAAAGTGGTTCTAACAGGATTATTATTTATTAATTAGGTTTTGAAATTCAATAAAATATGTAACTCGACTTACAGTACAATTCACGAATGATGGCGGGCGTGAAGTTAGCCTTTGCGAACTTTTTCGCATACCACACTCTTCTAGCACACGCACGACGTCATTTGGTTCCTAAAACACGTTACTGCGCAGCCTTCTGCGCAAACTTCACGCTCGCCATCATTCGTGAATTGTACTATACATCAATTCTGTTAAAAAATGTTATTGCAAATGGACCAAGAAAACACGTTGTCACCCCTTTTCACCCTCTTTGGGATAGAATTTTGAAATATCCTTTCTTAACGTATGCCTACGTCATTCAAACAACATACCCTCCAAGTTTCAGGTCTTTACAATCAGCTGTTTATGCTGTGCGTTGATTCGTCAGTCTGTCATACGGGGCAAAGCATTTTATAAGAATACCGGGTTATTTGTAAAACACTGCTAGTGTTTTACAAATAACCTCTCAGGACTATGTTACCAACATCAAGATTTTCATAAAAAAATAAAAATAATAATTAAATTGAACGATCTAAATGTTACGAAGTGTATGCGATAGTACAATTGGGGAGCAGAGCAGGATCGGGCGGCGGGGCTGCTTGCTGCGCTTGCGTCGCGTCATACAGACGTATGTAGGTAGGTATAGCAAAATACAGAGTTGAACTGTGTAAGATAGAACAACGAAATCTTGAAGGTTTATTTTTGGCAAATGAATTATGTTTTGTTAAAAGTCATAGAACAAAAGTTGTTGTTTATAATGTTAGTAATATAGTCCTATAACCCTGTATAGCTCCATCCCTTAACAGTTCAGTCTAGGTCGTAAAATGGATCGCGTTATGAGTTCGTTATAGGGCAGGGCGTTATAGGGCATCTAATCACGTTTAAAAGTCAAGCTTGATGCAAGACAGAGGTGTAGAAGGAGAAAGGGTAGGCCTTTGCCCAGCTGTGTTACAGTCTATTAGAGTAAAATGAAATCTGATGTAGTCAACACTTTTTCAATAATCAAGGTTTATTAAGACATCTTCATAAGAAATCGAATTATATTTAAAAGTATCGAATATCCCAAGTCGTTTGACTTTTTAGATAGACTACATATATCAGTATTACAATCTGGAAATGTAAATCAGCTTGTAATTCAGCATCGCCTTTATAGCATATGCATATACTTTGAAGACGTATTATATTTTATTTCCCACGAGGATATTTTAACCATTTATCTTCTTGATTTATATTGATTTACACTGACATATTATCGCGTTCATTTTACAATATTTTGCAACTGTCATAAAAGAGATGACGTACAATATAAGTTGTTTCTAATATACATACTAAATAAACCGGTTATTGAAATGGAAGCTTGCAGATTAACTTAATTATTAAAATATTCTTTAATCTATCATAGAAGTGAATAATATTTGCTTTTAAATAGTCTGTCAAGACAAAGAATATTTTAATCTTCATGAGGAATTTAAATAATATTATGTTTTTATTTATTTTTGGCTGGTCCATCTAAAGTAACATACCGCCGCATAAAATCCGGGCGATTTTAGCCTGTTTGATAATATTTTCATTTCAATTAAAGGTACAAAATATTTTTGCTGACTGTACTTTAGCTCTTTGAATTAATTGTAGTATTATATTAGTTTAAACAGTGGTATCCGTTCGGAATAGAAAATAAACACGGGTTCAAATAAATACTAGTGATATTAGTTGAGTGGTAGTAAAGCGGAATAAATCTCTTTTAATCGTGTAAGATAGCTGTGAGCTGGGGTCTTATCATGACATGTATATTCAAATTCAAATTCATTTATTCACATTAAAAATGTAAGAAGTGCGAGCGAAAAATACCATGGAGCTATAAATTCTATATAGCTCGATTCCTTTAAGGCTTATAGTCCCATGAACATCTGGCCGGAATTAAATGGACACATAATTGTACCCGCCTAGGCGGCAGTACGAGTATCTGTGCATTTAATTGCGGTTAGTTGCGCCCGGACTGAGTTGCCCCACTGACCTTTAAGTCCATTTTCTTTGCGAAATATTGATTGATTTACATATCTTATGTACGTACACTGTGAAGAATATTTAACTACTAATTTTTCTGTGTATAAATGTTTCTAAAGATCCAATTCGTTTCGAAGGAGTAGGGAAAAGTTGCGAATTGCTAAATATTTTTTTTTAGACAAAGGCATTAATCGTACGAAAACTCAATAGTTACAATAATAATATATAAATTATTATTTAAACAATTATTTTTTTCAAACTTATTAACCTGGCTGTTACCGAGGCTTCAGAAAGTTACTATTTTATGGAACTGCTCGGGCGCTTGGGTCTTCACAGTTCATTTTGGGATTTCACAAAGTACTGAACGGATTTCCATGCGGTTCCCATCAATATACAGAGTGATTCTTGAGGAAGGATTTTTTTTTTTAGATTAACGTAACAATTGCTACACACTGTTTACATATTAAAACAAAAAATAAACACTTGGCTTAGTATAATTAATTAAATATATACATTAACAAAAATAATAAAAACTCTTAATTAATTAAAACTACAACATACTAATTAACTTTTTTGGTGTACTATAAAGTTTATTCTATTTTAACTAAAAATAAATTAAAATACGTCATCGAAAAACTTCTTTGCATCGCTGTCGACTTGTAATCTGTTTAGAAGTCTGGCAGCATTGCCACACTTTGTGGCAATACTTTTATCCCCAAGGTAAAAGTCAGCCCCTTGGATCGTGCGAGGTGTCAATAAGGCGTTTAGACAGATTTTAAAGTTTCAACCCCCAAATGGCACGAAAATATAAGTAGCAACAATTTGCCTATGTTCAACGAATAAAAAAAGTTATAAGGTTTTCTTGAACTACTTTGCAGAGCGGCTCATCCCACCGTCTTTGGGATGATAGATCGTCTGGTGAATTGGAACTCAGCCTAACGAGTCTTCAGGCGTCTATAACCTTGGTGATGCATGGCACATTAAAATCAATAAGACAGTCATATTTTTTTTTTTCATTAGATTTTTGTTTATAAATACAGCGATATTACAGAAAAACTACACTAATTTAATAAAGAGGTAAAGTTTGTTTTTTTATTTTTTTGTTTGTGGGTAGTAGGTCCGATTGCTAAAATGTTTTCACCGATAGTAAGCTACTTTATTCCTGAGTGACATAAGCTATATTTTATGTACGCGGGCAAAGTTGCGCGCAAAAGGTAGTAAAAATAAAACACAAAGAAACCAATAAATAACTAATTTCTGCAAAGAATAACGTACCTTTAAAATTTGAAGTTTATTTGAATTTATAATTACATAATTGTGTGTGTGCCTTGCGTTGTGACTAAATAAATTATTTTCTCTTTTTTGTTTCATTCTTTATAATATATTACTGTAATAAGATGAATTTAAGTTATCTGATTAAATAAATTATATTATTTATTATTATAATTCCAAGTCAAGATGAAGATATCACAATTAGAGTGATAAAAACCTGCAATTTTGTAGGTAAAGACTCAAGAATTTAATTGACGCTGGGTCGGTATTTTAAATGAAGATTGTTTGCTAGTCCGAGATTTGATTGCACATTGCACGTTACTCTAAAGGTCAAGAATAAACTATAAATATATATGTATTTAACGCGGAAGACACTACTGCAGACAAACACATGTTAATAACATTCAAAAGTTAATTGCAACATGTTAATTAAGATCAAAACAAAGATATCTTGAGTAAAGCTTTGTTGTATCAATAATTGTTTTAAAATTCTAAACACCAAACAGATGGAATGACCTTAAAAAATTGTGTTAACGGTAAAAATAATAATCATGTTTTTTACAGCAAGCGGAAATATTAAGATCACAGACTAGGAAGAAAGATAAATAATGTAATTTATCTGAAGATACACAAACTACTTAAAAACAAATATTAAATTAAAATATCACACTTGCTTTGCTTGATTAACAAGTCCAAACACAAGTCTTTCTGTACACGTAGATTTTCACATCATTTTTCGTCAAAATAATTTTTAGTTAATGACACATTGTTGACACTTTTTGTGATTTAAGTTCACACCTATTTTCATTCACTGAACTTTTGTCAAAGAAGGTACAGCTATTTCTTTCGATGCACCACCTCCTTGATTCCTTATTTGTGCATCTTACTTCTCGAAGTATATCAGTTCGATATTCTGTAACCCATTCATTTATTATACTTATTCAAAATTCTGAATATATGCGGGAACAATGTTTTGTGGGTTGTCTTTCCCCAAACGTAATCAACATGATTGAAAGCATCATTTTTCATCACTCTGTATTCGACTACGTTTGGCAGACGTTTCCTTAACTTTTCTACATCTTTGATGGTAGATATCTGATCATTCTTTGCGACAATCAACGCGATCTTCATCGTCACTTTGCTCAAGTCATACTCTGGAGGTGTCGGCCTTTTGTATTTGACCATGTTCTGCTTAAGTCCATAATCGTAGTTGCAAAATTTTTTATGTTGACTTATCTGCACCAAATGGTTCAAATTCTTCCTTGAAGTCCCGGCAGGAAAGTGTCCTATTATGACAGGAAAGAACTCTGGTTCTATTTCGCTGGGGTCCGAACCCGTCACAAGGAACAGGCCGTTTATTAGACATGTTTCATAGCCTGAGTATTTTTCGCTGCACACTTCCTCTATTAAAGATCTGGTTGTTGAGTTGTGGCCGGCAACTTCGTCACTGTTAATGGCTTTTAACCCAGTGTTTATTACTGGTGCCATTTGTAAGACAAGGGTCATAAATAGTCCAGTGTTTCGTATAAAACATATCGGTGCCAAAGATATTAGGACCTTGACTTTGTCGTTGTACTCCGGTCTCGTTGCTCCTAGGATGTACATAGCCATTGTCCCCTCCGAATATCCGATGACACTTAATCTTTTTTCACCAGTTTTCTTCAAAATAAAGTCTATATGCGCTTTCACGTCATAGAAACCTATTTCGTGGGCACTGAAGTTCCAGAATTCTTGATCTGAATCTGGGTTCATTGTGATGTGTCGTCGGGAATATCTGTTGCCTCTGTAGTTCATTGCCCAGACGTCATAGTTGTCTCTGGCTAGAGCGACACTCAGTGACGTGTTTCCTCTCATGATAAAGGTATCTGCGGAGTCTATGGCACCGTGTATGCACAGAATTGGTTTGGTTCTGTCTCCAGGAATGTGGAAGAGCTTCAGAATGTATCCACCTTCAGATATGACGTCGTATTCTTCAGTTTGCTGACCATATTTGTTGGCGATTTGGGTGTAGGTCATTCTGGCTTCCTCTGGCATTTTCATTTTTATTGAGATCTGGCTCAAAACTCCACTGGCTAAGATCACAAGTCCTAAATATATGCTGTTCATTTTGAAGTGTCTAGTTGATGTTGTTTACCGAGCGAGTTTCTACACGCTCGCTTAGTTCGAACAAAATAAAATCGAGTTTGTGCGCTCCTCGTCTTATATACTAAGCGACCTATTTTTGTAGCAATAAAAAGATTAATCATATGTTTTTTTGTCGTTTCGTCATTTTTGGTGATAAAGAATTTACGAAATCAAAATATTTTTGAAACTTTTGCTTACATTAAATAGGCCATTATCAGTTTTATTGAATGGATCAGGAACTTGCAATACAATTCCTGTTTGATAATAAATTAAAATTTTTTGAATAATGTTTATTTTGTTTAATATGCTGCATAAAATTTGACCTGTAAGTTAAAAATAGCGATGTGCTCGGGTTTGTAGAAAACTTACAGTAAATACATTCTTTAAATTTCGGTATTTAATTCAATCTAATCTATTCAACCGTTCTGTGTGCAATTTAAATAAATCACAATAAAATAAACAGACTATACAAATGATAAAATCACTAATTTTAATCATAATAAATAAATAAAAATAAAAATAATAAAAAATAAAATAAATAAATAATAATAATAATTATTATTATTAATTATTATTATTACTTATTTTAAATAATTTTTTTTTTTTTTAAGGATAATAGAGCTTAAAAATCATAATGAGCCTTATAATGTTTTCACTGCTGGGACTCGGACTTCTTCCTCCTCAGGTCCAGTGTGGATAGGTGGATCACATGGCTTAGAATTTAGTTGTTATTGAATTAGGAATACAGGTTTTCACGCCGTTTTGAGAGCATTGAAATAAATTACACAAAGTAATGTGCCTGGCTGGAACTTTAAACTCGCAACCTTACAAATCGTATACTTTACCACTCGGCCAACACCAATTACCGATAAGTATCAATAAAATTAAAATAAATAAATTAAATAAGTATCAATTAATATGATATAATGAATATAAATTATGCCAAATATCAGTTTAAAGTATGATATTTACTGAATCTTGAAAAGCTCACTCTAGAGCGGGACATTTGATGATTTCCAATCTCAAGAAGAAAAACTCCTTTGCTTTACGAGATAACTGTTACAACTATATTATCAACAGTACAACATGTAGGTCATTACTACGGTGACAGTAATTATTATAAACTGTACGACCTGTACGTCATTTACCTGCATATTCCTACCAGTTTAGGTACTCAAAGCAGCTTGGCGTTCTTGCTTATATAATTTAGAATCATATAACATAGAAACTATTGGGTTGTTATATTAATTATTGAACATCATATTGGAAATTTCCTTTTTATTGTGGTCCCAAGAAAAAGTCCTCGAGGTTTTGTAACCTCGAAGATTTGCGGAACTGTCAAATTTGTGGTTACGTCCGACAGCCCATAAATAGATGGAGATTTTTTTTAATGTTTTGTCATGTCCTTCCTTTTTTCCGTAAGTCAGCTTTATCTTTCTATCTGTTTTGAAAGAATTATGTACCTACATATAGAGTACTATAGACTGTCTAATAAGTCAACCGACTTGGGAATTTTGTATAAAATTTAATCATTTAAAAAATACTTATATTCGGTACTTTTTATAAGGTTCTTCTGTTAGTAAACAATGATCTCTATCTCTTAATCAACCTTGATTATTGGACCCCTGTTGACTACATCAGATTTTATTAAATCCTAATAATTACCCAAGTCGTTTAACTAAAATAACTAAAAAGTTAAACGACTTGGGTGACTTGACTTGACAGACTCTAACTAGAGTAGGTACGTGGTTTCGTTCGTAAGAACGTTTTTTCAAATAAGGGTTATGGCTTTATTATTTTTTTTATGTTTAAATAGCAACTAAAGACAATTTCATCCTGTTCTTATGCTATGTTTTTGAACGTATATACAGTATGACATAACCTCAGAACCGACATTTCAATGGTAACAAGTCACAAACGTCACAAACAAACATATTTTGATTAGAGGAAGTACAGTATATTTGGATTACTATTTTGTTTTTGCTAATAAGTTGAATATGACACAAGTAAGTCTATTAAAAATAAGTTTGAGTCAATGAAAATGTAATAATGCAAATAGTGAGGCTAATTGAAAAGTCCTATTTTCTTATAATGTCAATTAACCTTTTGAATACCGTAATTAGATACACAATAGAAAGAGCGAACACTTTCGTTCGCTTGGGGTTTAATGAATTAATCGAATAAAAGTCGAAATCATATGCTGGTTATTTGAAACACTGTATTCGAGCCGACTTTTCTCTCTCTCGTTTTTAGAATCTGTAAAATTTCATATCCTTGTAATGTAAGTCTTCGTAAAAAGAACTGAAGGGAATGAAACATTAAAGTGTTTGAACAGCAATGTGTAGTCCATTACTTACATCCATTACTTTTTCACGAGCAGTGGCTTATGACGTTTTATAAGTGCCCAGTGTGTATGCTTATCTACGCTAATCTACTTAAAAATCTAATCTAATAAAGAGGTAAAGTTTGTTTTTATGTTTTTACTTTTACTTTACTACTGGTCCGATTGTTACAAATTTTTCACCTTGAGAAAGCGGTTTTATTCTTGAGTGATATAGGCTACTTTCTGTGTACGCGGGCGAAGCCGCGGGCAAAAGCTAGTGTATAACAAAGATTTTTAAATGAATAGACTAGACGTACCGCGAGGACTAGTTAGAGATGACGCGGAAAAATAGTGTCAGGAAGGATTTGGTGGAGGCCTTTGCCCACCTGTGGGACAGTAAGGGATTGAAAAAAAAAGAATTGACCTGCAGTATCCCAAATATGCTGCTTTTCCTCTACTAGTTTGTCGATCGCTAATTATATCTTTATAGATTGTAATTTCCTCGTCATACAAATAGTACTCTGTAATCAGTTCAATGTTCCTAATCATAAAGTTCCGTTTATATTTTATTTTCAAGGTTGCCAATTAGAATATCCAAGTTAACATTAGTGTGAGGGTTTCCTGATGAACAGTGAAGTATTGCTTAGTTAGAAGAATCAACGAGAATACTAGTAAAGTGAAGGCACTTTACACACACACATCACAGTAAATATTGTAACTGAAATAATGGTTGGAGAAGACCCACCGTTTCCATAAGATTTATAACATATCTGATGAAATTTTGGGAATAGTAAATATAGCCATAGAAGAAATTTCTTTTCTCATCTGTTATTTAATTATGATAAATATTATATGCTAGATAATCTGTTTACTAAGTCATTCCGAATAGGTTGCCTAGCTAAATGTGGTGCAATGATGTTAAACAATAAAATTTGTTGTCACATTTTTGACATCAATTACTCCTCATTTGTTATTTCGGAAAGTCGTGCATTAGCTGAAAGAATGTGCCCCAAGGAACTGAAAAACTATAGGTTGCCTTCTTTTTTTGGTGCAAATAGGAGGGTTGCCTCGCACAAAGAGGTGAGTAAATGGCCATAATTTACCCTCATTTGTTATAAAATCAATTTTTGTTTTCATAGTAATTAGTGTTTTTTAGTCTAATAGAAGCTATTAGTAACGATAGAACTCAATTTGTAAGTACATATTTGAATAAAGTCGAAAATATAAAATATTTGCGATCACAGACAAATTTTACCATCATTGGCACCAGATTTAGCTAGGCGACCTATTAGGAATGTCTTAATAAACGCATTATTAAGCACGTACTATTTATCATAATCGAAAAAGAGACCGGCGGCTAGGCTGATGGTACGTGCGGGGAGACCGTACTGTTTCCCGCGAAGCGGCAAGCCTCCTTGCTGATCTATCACCATGGGATATGGGGGCAACAAAACTCCACGTTTCTGTTATGTTTTTTTTTTTTTAATTCATAGGTTGTCTGGTACATAATGCCTTGTTGCATACATGGTGCTACTGTACATGAAGTTTAAATAAATAAGTGTAAATGTAGGTACCTACATATTCTCCACTAAAACCTCGTCTTCATTCCCAGGTCTCCTGATCTACGCGACGTACGGAGCTTGGCACAGCTCGGAACGCAAGCGCAAGATGGACACAGTCCAACTGGCCGACCTCCACAACGACAGCCAGACCGCCCTGCTCAACAACGGCCTGACCCATGCTCTCGGCTGACAGTTACCTAAGGAGGAGCCCAGGCCTGGTGACTGCGAGGAGAGGGTCGTCAGTCCCACTAGTACTGTTGTATCGTTTATATCTAGTATTTAGTTGTTGGAAAGTGTTTTGATAGCCCAGTATTTTTTTGATGAGGTTGGTAGAGGAGGATGGGGGAAATTGATATGTTAATGCTCGGCAGAATTTTGCGTTCGTTTTGCTGGCAAAGCCGGAGGCTCGCGCGTTTTCCCGCCAGAAACTTTTATCTTTGTAAGATGTAGTGGAATAATGTACGCGAAATTCTACCGCGATTTTCCAATAAGATTTTTTCTAATATAATGTGTATTGTAGTGGATAAGATCTCATACACGTTGCCAATAGGAACGCCGTCGAGGAGTCGATCAGTGACGACGGGTGCAGGTACCATCAAAGACACTTCCGCCTGAATACCGCTAGGTTCATTATTGCTTGTACTCGAATCGAAAATTTCAAAGAGTTTAAAAAAACCCACCCCGTTCCTTCTTGCCTTTCATACCGGGACTGAGCTACCGGACTTGGGAAGAGATTTGCGACGCGCCGCAGGATTCAAGAGAATTTTTTTTAAGTGTTCAGGCAGAAATGACCGCGACGGTACCTTTTCCGTTGGCAACGCTCGCCGCTCGCGCGTATGAGTTCTAAATGAACCAAAATTTTCTAATGAAATGATGCCAGCGGAATTCTACTGCGTTTTTCCGATTAGATTTTTTTTCTAACCTGTGTGTATTGTAGTTTAAAAAGCTTATCAATATTGTATAGCCTAAAATCAACTTATTTATTCTCGTACTTAACTGAATAATTTTCTTTTAGGCAAGCTCTTTGCACGCAATGCACGTTAACGTTAAACAGTGAGTGTGAGTTGTTTTTACATTAACGCGATCGAAACGTTTACCGCGTCCGGCTCTACGATTGGTTAAGGGCTTGGAGCGGGCCAATTGGAGCGCAGAACTTCATAAACGCGTTGATCGCGTTAAAGTAAAAGAAACTCGCAATAGGCACTCAGATAGGCAACCGAGTCTATTATAATATAAAAGTATTTTTTGTACTCAGCATTTAAGCGAATAACTTAACAATATTTGAGTTAAGTATAACCATAAGCATAATTACTATAATTAGCCTTATAACGTTCCCACTGCTGGGACTCAGGCCCTCACTCTGGTAGAGGGAATGGGCCGTAATCCACCACGCGGGCCCGAGTTAGGGGTGTCACATGTCCTCGAATTTTTGGTTCTAAGATGTGCTGGTTTCCTCACGATGTTCTCTTTCACCATTTTAGGAGCAGTGGTGATGAAATAAATTACATAAAGTGATGCGCTTGGCTGGGTTTGAACTCGCGACCTACAACTCGTAAGTCGAGGCTGTTACCACTCGTTCCACTGTTCGCTTTTGAGCTAAGTATTCAGCCACTATAGTATGCGCGATACTATATCTGCTTTTAGTATGAGTCGACCCTAAAATTGTAAGTTTAAGGTCATCCAACGGAGATGTTCTGGTTTAACCTTTTTATTTTATTAATCATCTAGATTAAGGCTTAAATCGTTGACTACACAGAACACGGAGTCACCGTGCCGGCAGCGACGAGTGACGCCATTTAAGGGGCCGGTGACGGATGAATTTCCATACAAACGTAATATTACGTTTGTATGGAAATTCATCCGTCGCCGGCCTCTTAATAATAATATTTCATTTGCAAAAGTACACTATTACACCTGATACTTAGGGTACAATTGTCGAGGTACAAAATACGTGATGTCCACTCGTTGACTACGTGACATTTGCTGGTTATTAAAACGTCAAACGTGAACCACTTGACATTTACTGATTGACACGCGGCATCCGACCGTGGACACCTGTCGACGACTAGAGGTCACCGAATGATAGGTGGTGGTTGGGTAGGCCTGATGTGCTGGGCCCGCTGAGGTGTCATGTTGCTCTGTGGTAGAATTAATGCAGTAAACAAAAAGCTTATTTTAATATTAATATCTAAAATATGTAAACGAGTCTCTAAAATGTGTCTGTAGTAAACTTGCTTGTTCAAACTTGTTATAAACGTGATGTTTGGATAAAAAAAAAAACTCATTCACGTTACAATAAGGAAATTATACGCTCTTGTTAGTTTATTATCAAATTAAGACAGAACGAAAAAAGAAGTAAAATAAAGGTAAACGCAAACTTATTATTATAATGTGACTGAACACATTTCCATGTTAGGATATTTTTTATAATAAATGTGCTAATATAAAAAAATATCCTTTATTGGAAGTCTCTTTTTAATTATTAAAACATGAAGTAAAAGATAAAAACGTTTTATAAATATTTTTTTTTGTGAATGTCAAGGTCAAACTCCAAATTTTTCCACATGTATCACAAACGTCTTTTAGAAATACTTACATTGAATTAAGTGCAGCAAGGTTTTACATTGCTCGTAAAACAAGATACGCCTCTTGCGTGGACTGACGGAATAAAGCCTGCAATACACGTTGGCCGTGCGTTGTCGAGTGAAGACCAATACTAACATCTAGACAGTATATTTGCCTGGTCTTGTTATCGCTCGGTGTCGCTCGCCTAGTTGGTTGAGTAAAGACAAGCGCCAACGTGTATAGACCTCATTTGGCGTAGCTTGTCACATCTCGCAGCCGCTCGTGATCACTAGCCTCACTTCGGAGCGGTATCGGTTTTTCTGCACAAATCAAAGGCACACGTGCGCGCTCGCCCAACATGTGAGCGTCTCCTCAATACTCGTTTATGTTGGCCATTTGTTGGACAGTAGCGCTTGCCTTGTGTCAATTTGCCCGAATTTGCCAAGACTCGCATTGGTCTGAGCTCGACCAACGAAGGCACTTCAGCGAGGCCTTTTTATAATTTCGAAAACGAGACAGCGATTGTTGTAACCCAGTGTTCTGTTACATCGTCGCTTACAGTTGCCAAAACGGATCTTGAGCGGTCGGCGTCAGAGTAGGGATCGTGCGCATTCCATACATTGGCGAGCCAATCGTCTTCATTGTTAGATACATGCAGCAACGTAGGGAACGAATCAGGAGTGACGTCTATGACGCGAAGGCGCGGCGAGTCAATCACTGACACTCCCCGCCCCTGCGGCTCACTTCGCATCACTAAAGAGACCGAATATTTAACTTCTGCGCAACCGCTCAAGATCCGTGATGGCAACTGTACCATCAGGTTATTTAGTGGTCAAACGAGAGCCTTTTAATTATATTTAAAAAAAAGTCTTGTTCTTAAAGAGCCCTCAATTGTGCGAGGCTGTGGACGAGTGCTCACTTTGCCCAAGCCTAGAACAGATGGTCGTTGGGGACGAAAGGTTTTGGAGTGACAACCACGTACTGACAGACGCAACCTTGGACGGCTTCCCACAAAGTGGACCGTGGACCTAGTCAGGGTCGCGGGAATCCGATAGGTGGGAGATGGACGGGACCGGTCATAATGGCAACTCTTGGGGGAGGCCTATGTCCAACAGTGGACGTCTTTCGGCTGAGATGATGATAATGATACTTTAAAGTTTATATTTGATAGATTTGCAGCAAAAATTTAAGAAAAAATCTTTTGAAAATACTATTTGTTACTTAAGTTATATTGAATACTAAAGTTAAAAATGTGTGACTTAATTTTTTATCAATGTCGTAAATACATAAATTTGAATAATCAATTGATAATGTATGATTGGAATAAGTAGGAAACTGATAAAAAAAATATGTATTTATTGTTTATTTTAGAGTAGTGTAGTTGTAGTTTATTAAGTACGCTACTAAGTATTAATTTTTGATTTAGTGATAGTTTATTAAGCGGTCTAACATTTAATCATCCTTTATATCATCAAAATAAAGACAGTCAATAAAGATATACATCATTCAATTTTAACAAGAAAAGTGATTATGGCCCCAAACACAATTGCGATGCGCCGTCGCATCGTAAAAATTTGCGAGCTCGCACGACACATCGCAAAAATTTGCGAGTTCGTGCCACGCATCGCAAGAAATTGCGAGCTCACACGGAGCATCGCGAGAACTAGCGAACTCGCGAGACGCATCGTAAGATCTTGCGAGCTCGCACAACGCTTCGCAAGAACTTGCGAGCTCGTAGAACGCTTCGCAAAAACTAGCGAGATAGCATAACTCTTCGCATGAAATTGCGAACTCGCGCGACGCATCGCAAAAACTAGCGAGCTCGCGCGACGCATCGCAAGAACTAGCGAGCTCGCACGATGCAACGCGAGAACTTACAATTCCTCCGACGCAACGCATATTGTATGAGCACCTGAATGTCACATTGTAGTTTTGTGTGGGATCCCTATAACGATCTGCCAAGTCGAGTCTTTATGTATTTGACATGCAGGCCTATCCTGTGTATGATCTAAAAGATTGACTGCTTACGTCCTTGGTTGACTGCACTATGTTTGTAATTTCAGATTCTTAACAATACTCCTTCGTTTTTGCCAAGTTAAGAAAACATTCTAGATTTTAAATGTAAAGACGCCTTGTCTTCATAAGAGTCGATGCAAACGGGCCAGCGACCGTAGCCACCGGTGGTTGTTGCGCTCTACCGCCTCATTACAGTGTCAGAAGCCGCCATATTTTATAATCCGATCCCTGCTGCGCAGTCTTACGATGGGCATTAACATCCATTGATGCATCGTGCTCCATGGTGCGCGTTACGTGTAAAGTCTAAAGCCGAGCTCGCTACTCCGTGTTTGCTAACAGAATAACATTGTTTGCTAACCGAATAGGGGCGTGCTTAAAAGTTTTGGTTTGCCGAGACGAATGGGTAACATGTTTTAATAACATGTTTTGTTAGAAAATTGGCGCAGCGGTCCCACTTTAACGGTTACTTGCGCGGGGGGTGGAGCAGTGCGATAGTGGCGGGTGTCGGCGTTTTGTGTGTCCCGTAGCAACCACAAGTGGCGAGTCACGGACACTAGTGTAGCGAGAGATCGCGGAGATACACATGTATATGAAAAAGCGTGTTAAGTCGTTGTCTCTGTCCAGTGGCTGTGGTGGGTGGCCCGTTTACGCTGATCATAAGATTATGATCAGTAAATTGCTGTATAAAATGTCTGGAAAAACTGTAGATGTTGTGACTAAGTAGTTGTATGCGCATTTCGTACATGTTTTATATATTTAATTAATTATAGACGGTTCTCAGTTATTAATAACCTGTTTAAATTACTCTTTAATGCTTTTATTTGATTTGAATAACCCAAGATGTTACTTTGATATCATCTTTATTGCGCAGGTTCATTTTTTACACTTGTTCTAAACTAAAGTTTGCTTAAAGGTAATGTTAACAATGTAATTCCGCTGCGGACACTTCGTACATTTTATATTAATGTAGATATTTAAGTGTTTTTCTTTAATAGTAAGAATCTCGATGTGAAGGTTCCTATAACGTATTGCGCCAAAGTATTTTAAGTTATTTTTGTTTTTAGTATTTTTTTTTGGTACTTGGTACTTTAGATGTGCTTAAATTATATACTTGTAATATTATTGGCTTAGTATTTTTCTTTAGGTGAAAACTGAACTCGACTTTAGAAGAAACTTTATCTGTTCGAATTATATAAATTGCATTGAAAATTCCAGATTTTTTTTTGCTTAGATTTAGTATATTCATAGTTATCGCGACATGAATTAAATGAAATGATTTATGACTAGTGTGATGTCAGCCAAAAAACGCATAAGCCTCAGATTTTTAAAATAACATTTTCATTGTTTTCTTATATTTCTGTAATATACAAGGTGTAAGGGACAGCCCTCCACAAACTTTAAGGGCTTGCTCTGTAGACGAAACTTAACAACCTACCACAATTTTTTTTTTCAGGAAACGAAAAAAAAATCGGCCTCGCCATACAAATTGTCCAATCAAGTTTATAATTTTGTATGGAGATTGGAGAGGCCGATTTTTTTTTCATTTTTTGAAAAAAAGTGTTGTGGAAGGTTGTTCATCTTTTTCGTCTACTGAGCAAGCCCTTAAAATTTGTGGAGGGCTGTCCCTTACACCTTGTATTTAACTTTGTTTATGTAACCGTAACCTTTTAATTTCATTGTGTTATGGTCTGTTTATGCTCGCTTCTCAATTTTAAGTCTGACAACACACGTGAGGACTTGTAATTGGCTAGCTGTTGTCTATGATTGTATTTCTTTTTAAACAGTTTTCGTATAATGTATTTAAGACCAAGATTGTCTGGATATTTCGCTGAATCAAATATAATTTGTAAAATTGTTTGGATATAGTTTTAGGTACTTAAGCTTATTGGCTGTGAGACAGCGAGTAGAAAATGTATTGTCAAAATTTAATTAAAATATGCATTGAAATAAATTACTTGTGTTTTTATTGTAACGTTAGTCCAATATGAAAATTTAAAATAGCATCATCATGCCAGCATTTCTCGAAGATTCAGCAGATGCAGGTATGGATGGAGCTATACAAGGTTATTGTAAAACACTGGTAGCCTGATGGCTGGTAGCCACTGGTAGTTGGTAGCTGGGGTTTTGACAGGCCTGTTGGTCTAGTGGTTAGTGACCCTGACTGCTATGCCGGAGGTCGTGGGTTCGATTCCCACCCAAATCTTTGTGTGATGAGCATGATCATTTGTTCTGTGTCTGGGTGTAATTTATCTATAGTATGTATGTATTTAGAAATATATAAGTATGTTTATCAGTGTCTAGTACTCATAACACAAGCTCTTCTTAGCTTGGGACTAGACGGCGTTGTGTGATAGTTGTGAAATATTATTATTATGGAGAGAGATGAAAAGCATGTTGCTAAAAGAGTTATGAATTTACATGTGGATGGATGGAGAGGGTGAGAGAGGCCAAAGAAAAGATGGATGGATTGCGTGAGAAGTGATATGAAAGAAAAGGGAGTTAGTGACAGCGTGACGAGTGACAGGACAGAATGGAAGAAAAAAAAAGGGTTGCGCCGATCCCAAATAAAATAGGACAAGGGCAGGAAGAAGATCTTATACAACAACGAAGTCTTGAAGGTTTGTTTTTAGTAAATGTTATTAGTAAATTATGTTTTGTAAAAAGTCATAGAACAAAAGTTGTTGTTTATGATGTTAGTTATACTGTCCTGCGAGGTTGTTAGTGTTTTACAAATAACCCTGTATATGGTGTATAGCTCCATCTCTTTTTCTCGTTCGCACGAGTGAAATTTTAACACGTACTGGCCTAGGTTGTAAAATGGACCGCATTAAGAGCTCGTGGTAGGGCTCTCAATTATAAAAATGCGGGCCTATCAATAATAATAAAAAAAAACAAACGCAAGTAGGCAAGTTGTAATCATTTAATCGTTCTCTGAAATAATAATTAAGTCGACTCATTCAATAAATCACAGTTTGTTAATGCTTAAAACTACGTATTCCATTTAGAGCTAATAAGTTAATTTTCTACGTTGGTCACTTATAAACATTGAAGTAAATGCTGAGAATGTAAAAAGAAATTGACAAAAAAAACTTGGAGAGTTTGCCGATATGGTAGTTGCATAATAGGTAGAGGTAGTGTCTAATGTTTTATAATATATTGTATAATAGGTGATACTGAGAAATAATAGGTATACAGGGTACCTACAAATTAAATTATCCGAGGAAGTTAAACATTTATGATGAGTAAACATCACATCGATATGCCATAAAATAATATAATTTTCCAAACTATTATTACAGTGAGGAACTTCGGGCGCTAGCCTCAAGCAGCGACAGTTATTCAAAAAGTTTTATTGTAACAAGAAATCGCTAATTAGTGTTTGATCAGGCACGAAGAAATGCGAAACCATTAGCCAGTAATAGGTTTTCGATCAAAAACAACGTTTATAAAATGACCAGCTTCTTATTCTATCGTTTGTCGATCACACATCTATCACAACATAGTTCAACTAATTAATTATTGTCTATTGTACACAATAATCATAAACAATAAAATAGTTTTGAACTTTTTTTTTTATCCATAGATTTTTTTTTTCTTACAAATCTACCTTTTATGCCCTGCAAGGCTAAGGTCTTTATAAGAAATCGCCTTTCATTATAAGCTATAATATTTTTACAGCTAATTAAATAAAAATTACATAGTATACCTAAAATAAATGGAATGTCAATTTATTTTAAAAGTCAAAATGGTTCTCTGGCCCTCTTGGATTTAGGTGCGAAAATGAATGTAAATGCGATATTTAAAAAAATATAGGTATTCTAGTATTCTTAATCTATCGAAGTCAAGTGTCGATTTTAAATAGAGTCTGTCTAATAAGTTAAACGACTTGGGTAATTATTAGGATTTAATGAAATCTGAAGTAGTTAACACGGGTTCAATAATCAAGGTTGATTAAGAGATAGAGATCATTGTTTACTAACAGAAGAACCTTGTATAATGTACCGAATATAAGTATTTTTTAAATGATTAAATATTATACAAAATTCCCAAGTCAGTTGACTTATTAGATAGACTATACATGTGTTTCCTGATAGCTACGACCTCTTTCAGTCAGGAGTGAATACAATAATAGTTTACTTACTTTAGGCAAGCGTGCTCTATCGTAGACCACACCGTCGCTCACCATAAGGTGAGATAGTGGTCAAACGCGAGCGTACCATTAATAATAATAAAAAAACATTAGGTCACTCAATTTTCAAAATGTGGCTATTGAAATAAATAATTCTAAAACAGGCTAGGTGCTAACTGTAAATAATAAACGTACATACCTATTTCTTTAATATCTTTTTTGTAACTGGGTGAATTTTTAATATTATCTAGTCTAAGTTTTACTATGAAGACTGCCAAAATCCTATAATGGTCCTAACTTATTTATAAAATAAGTAACAGTTGCCTTTGAAAAATTACTTCTGTGAACGTCTACATTTTAATCTAGTCTGAATTCAAATTGTTTATCTATGTATAGTTTAATCCTAAAGCTATCATTAGCTGTCCTATCATAACCCTGTAATAAGCACTCGCAAACAGTGGCGTATTAAAGATTGGGCGCCCGGGCCACTTTGGACTTGTAGTCCTAGAATGAATCAACAAATATAAGACTCTTTAGTAGGGTGGCGTGTTCCAAAAAAACAAACCCGACTTTCGCGAAATAGGAAGATGCGAGCTCGAAAAGTTGTTATACATTGAGGTAACTTTGTTGATTTATAGACAAAACCTTGATAAATCAAAAAAGCAAGAGCAGCTCGAAAATTGTTCGTTCTCATTCGTTCTCCACCTCGGATTGATTTTCTTTTTCTTTGACAAAAAAGAAGTCACGGAACAGCAGGTCTTATAAACGTAATCGCCTCAAGAAAATACGACAAGGTGGTATGGGCGGTGTGCACTCAAGGCCCTCTTGGCTCAATCGGAAATATGCCACTGCTTGCAAACCATTTCAACTCTATCGTGCTTAACCTACTATTTAGGCTCATCATTGTGCTTACAGATTATCTTGATTTTATCCTACCGAACCTAGATATCGATTGAATGAATCAAGGAATCTGCAAGCGCCTTTGTGCTTTCTAAGATTTTTATAATGAATGTCCTAAACTTCACATTTCTTCAAAACAATATTCTGTAAAGGTATTTTATGACCCTGTCACATTTTAAACAACTATTACACCAAATAAACTAACAAATTCTCCCTTTTAGGGTTTACCAATTCTATTCATATTATCTCATATCCACAGAAAACCGGGAAACATCTGATTAACAAAAAGTTAGTATAAAAAAAAAAACATTTCATATAGCCGAATTGAAGTGGTCATAGTATATCTAAAAAAATTAGAAGCAAAATCATCAAGCATGCTTCTTCTCTATCTCTCTCTCTCTCGAATGGATTAGAAAATTTTGCTAGCAAATCAGAAATATCCTTTTTTCCTGGTTTTCTTCCCAAATGACCACGCAATCTAAGTGTACACTAATATGGCTAAACAATACATTTGTCAGTCAGTGTTAGAACTTGGTGGTGACGACTTGTCGCTTCTCTTCGAGTACTCCATTGCCATTGGTGGTCGGTTCGCTCTTGACGCGCAGTGAGCTGTTCTTGATGCCGTAGAAGAAGTAGATCAGGTAGCCTGAAATAAATGTGTCGTACATTTATGTCGTTTTAGTTATTAAAAGGTTTGGAATTATCTTAATAGATACTACTAGTAGCTGTTTTTCTTCGAGACAGAGGATTTTTTTAAGTAAAGGTATCTAGCAGGTAAAAGTTTATAAATTCCAAGAAGTTCATCTTTTTCTTTCTTATGTACGAGTATTCGTAAGTACATTTGCTCTTTGTTAGTTTCGCCAAAACTCAAAAACGGCTCACTGTATAATTTATGTCGCCTATTAAAAAAAAAAAAACACTCCTAGATGGTTCTAAAAAAATAGGGAAAATCTGTAGAAAAACTTAAAATTGCTTCAAAGAAGAAGCTTGGAAGAAAAATAAATAAATAAAAATGTATAAAAAAAATTTGTATAACTTTTTTTTTTTAATAAAACAAAAAAAAGTCTTTACCAATGACGAGCCAGATGATGAACCGCACCCAGGTCTGGTAGTCCAGTTGCACCATGAGGTACACGTTCATGCACACGCTCAGGTACGGCACCAGGGGTACTAGAGGCACCTGCAAACATGTAATGTACATTTTAGAAGACTTATTGCAACTCTTTCGATTTTTTGTGTTTCTCCCAGCAAACTTTTGAGTTATAAGACAGAGAACATATTCGAAGGTAGGATCCAGTGCACGGTATGAATCTGAGCTGGGTTGGGCTCTACCAGTTATACCATCAACGCATTGCCTAGCAGGACAGTCCACGTACCGTAAAGGTGAGGTGCTCTACGTTGTTCCTGGGCTGACGGTACAGCACCACCAGCATCACTAGCAGCACGGCTCCCAGCACGCCCAGCGCCGGCGCCGCCTGCTCCCAGCGCAGCAGAGAACACGTCGCTAGCGCCACTAAGACTAAAAACAAGAGAGGTCTATTAGTTAAAGTTTAACTAGCTTTGATATTCGGGTTTATCATCTCGTCTCTCGTAATGGGTAGCTCGCTGTCTGGCCATCCGGTAAGGATGAAGGAACCGAAGTCTTCTCGCTAGGGTCATATATGATTAATGAAAAGGAAACCCATGGTCCTAGAGCGTAAAGGACAGTTGAAGGTTTAGTTAAGTTTTAGTCAGTAGTTAACAGTCTGACACGCCCTATTGGTCCTCCCTAGAGCTGGAGAAGTTATTAGATGACGTCCCGCTTACCACAAACAAAAAATCTGCCTACGATTAAATCCCATGATACTTACAGAAGATAAGGATGGTCCACTTGGCGATGATGTAGGACAGCTGTGTAGGGTACTTGAGTCCTAGCAGGTTGAACAACTGCTTGAACACGCTGAAGGGGGTCTCCGGCGCTGGTTTCGTGGCGTGCAGCTGGATCGTTGACTCTTCTTCGTATCTGGAAGATGAGAAGAAATTGGTAGGTAAGTGTTTGAAATCTGGAGTTTCAATAGGGATTTACATATAAAATGTGGTTTAAAAACTCACCCTACCTCCCCTTTTTTTTTCCCTTTTGGGTGAAGCGAGGAGATAAAGGGAGTTCAATTTAGGGGTTTTTTAGAGGTATTATTTGAGGATGTCACAAATTCAAAGTAGTTTCTTTATTTCCCCCTTGTGTTTATGAGTTAGGTACGGGTTGAGTTCTATACACACACAACCACAGGTAGATATCGAATTGTGAATGAATTATGTCATAAAAAGTCACAATCCTTGATGTTTTTACTAAGCAGTAGATGATGCAAAGCTACCTAAGCTGTCAGGCAAATCATCATACTAATATGATTTATTATGAAAACGAAAGTTTAAGAGTATATGTGATGTGTGTTACTTCTTCACGCTCGAACGGCTAAACATTATTTTAATAGTAGAATAATAACTTAGTGGTTTCAATATGTTTACCTGAGAATCAGCACGCTGGTAGCGACGATGGTATAAGCCAGGAGAGTTCCAATGGACATCATATCGATGAGCTGGTTCAGGTTGAATAGAGCCGCCATAATTGCTGCGAAACAAATTAAAAGTATGATTTATTTGCCACGTCTAAGTGGGTTGACTTAATTTTTTAATTACTTTTATCCAAAATTGCAAAAAGAAAGAACTTTTTGAACCCGTTCTGTATTATATAAGTTACAATCATTTGAAATCCGGTGGAAGAGGAATTTTACAAGTGACAAAATAAGGATGCAGACACTGAAATGTGACGTCACCGCCATTAGGTTACGTGAGCTCAAAAGAGAGAGCAAGATGTCCCCACCCCACTCTTACTCATACCGATTTTTGAATTAATAATTTTATTAGTAACATTTTTGGGTCAAAATTTCTTTTTAGTGTATTTTTAAGGTTTAGTATAAATATTGTACTATGTCCTTTTTTGGTATTGTCCGTCAAGTAGTTGAGCTCATTAGTAGTCCTGATTTGAGCTACACGAATACTGACAAATGCTTTCATTGACCAGTCAAATCTGGGTACCTAGTTCGTTCCTCGAAAGACCATCTCAGATACTTATCTTCATGGTTCATGGTTCTCATATGATTTTGAGTATTTATTAACCTCTGAGCTTGTTTCAGTGTTTCTTTTTGAGTCTCAGCTAGTTCAAAATCATGAAAGAAAAAAAAAAAATTTTTGAAACCTATTTGCAGAATTAAATTTCATTATTAATTTTACTAAAAATATAAACCCAGGAAAGTAGGTACCTATTCAACTGTTGTTTGTTATTCTTACATTTACAATGTAAGTAATGTTAACTATAGTGAGGAAGCAAATGTGTTCATTTTGCTTCTTAACCTTGACAAAATAAAAGAGATAATTTAAGAACACGTTTAGTAACATAATATCTAACAGCTACCTACTCGTAGGTTAAAACGTGTCTTAAAGTGGATGGTTTTATTGTATTCTTAGATTAGCGTAAAATATTTGCTTTTGTGGTAGGTACACAAGATCACTAGACACAACACATTGCAGGTGCTAAATCAACTAGAAGTACTCTTAGATATTTAAACATTCCCTTGTCTTTACGAACATTACAAATCTTACTTAGTTTGTGTTGTCATGAAAACAATTTGTGTATAATTCTATCTATCGATCTCTAATTCGATCTAAACTTGGTATTATGAAATTATCGCGCATACTTGACATAATATGCGTTCGCCATTTATGATTCTCAAGAAAAGAATTACTGCACAGTTAATTGTTCGAAGCTCTTAACGTGATCCATTTTATGACCTAAACTGTATTGTTATAGGGATGGAGCTATATAGGGTGTATAGCGTGTTTATAGTACGAGTATATCCCTCCTTCTCGCTCGCACGAATTCCGGTATACCGTCACGGTAAGGTTAAGTTAGGTAAGGTACTGGGGGTACCTAATGTGATTAGATGCAAGATTTAATCAATTGATGATATCGATTGATCAGCTCGAACTACTGTAGAATTATTTATTTCCAATAAAAGTTAAAACTAAGAAACCATAAAAGACAAAAACAAAACTCACCAGCCAATAGTCCACTCAGGATAGTCGCGCGCACGGGCGTCTGAGTCCTCTTATTAATAGCGGCCAACGGTCTAAACAGCACACCATCACTGCCCATGGCATACAGCACCCTAGGCAAGGGGAACATGGCGCCGAGGAGAGAGGTGCAGAGCGCGAAGATGGCTCCGATTGTCACGATCCACTTGATGACGGGCAGGTTCGCTTCCGTGAACACGTGGGGGAAGGGCGCGTCGGCATCCTGGAAAAGAAGTGAGAAATGGTTTGGTAAGTCGAAAATATATACCCAGAAGGATCCTATAGGGTTAAGGCTATTTTATACTGTTCGGAAGCCGTCGGCTACCTTCGTTAAGCATCGGGCTGCTGAGCGGGCGACGGCGCGGGCGGCTACGCAGGAATTCAAGAGACTTCATTTCACTACCGATCTCGGACGACGACAGTCGCGCGCCTTATATTTCAATTACTGTACTAATTATTTTAGATATACTATATCAGTTTTACAGTCCACTTCTTTTTTATTCAAGTCCAAGTATAGACCCAAACAATACCCATATTTATTCATTTATGTTTTTTCAATGCTTTATAATATTCGACTTGATTTGTCTCCGGTTTGCTACAGCCATTTTATACTATGGATAGGCTCGCGCTCGACCACTATCTCACCTGATAATAAGCGATGACTTAGTCGAGGAGCATGTTTTCTTCGAACTAGAATTCTTGACTTAAAGACTTGTAGGTAGTAAGTATCAGGAAACACAAACTCAAAAGACTCAAGACTCCAAGTATCTTCGTGCAAAATTAAGGGATTTCTAGCACTTTTGCCCATTCTTCTTAGAATAAAAATAGCTTGTTGGTAAATATGTAAGCCAGACATTTCATGAAAGTTAAAATTCAAGGATTACCTGGTATATCACGTCGAAGTGCCACAGAGCTCTTAACCTAGACATTTTATCACCGAAACACATCAGAATACTGCACTAACTAACCTGCAAATAATACGGCAGCATCATAGTCAACACCGTTGCAATACTGAAGTACGACACGAAGATGATCACTAAAGACAGCACGATGGACAGCGGGATGTCTCTCTTGGGGTTCTTGGCCTCCTCCCCCGTGGTGGCCACGCAGTCGAAGCCGACGAAGCCGAAGAAGCACTTGGCTGCACCGGCCATGATGCCTGCGACCCCCCAGGGGGCGAAACCACCAGCTCCGGCCTGGCTTTTGTATTCTTCTGGTACGTCCTCAATTGCTATTCTCCAGTTGGCTGGGTTACCTGGGGAAATGGAATAGATTACTTTATTGCACTCTAAGAGCAGAGTCCTTTGATCCAATTGAATCTATGTGGTAGTCAGTCGGATCTTGGACCAATATCAGTAAAATTTTATGTGTATTTTAAGATTGTTTAGTGAATAACTCAAATACGTTTAGCCGATCATATTTATAGGTAGGAGGCAGGGGCTTTTTAAGGGCGGAAATCATCCTATGCGTCTTCCGTGGCTGGTATTCGGGGTCGGAATCTCGGCGGCTGGGGTATGCTCATGCATGCGGCCTCCTTTGCTAGCATTACGGCTTCGCAGAAGGAGGCGCCCGCCTGCCACTACTCCTCGCTCCAAACCATAGCCCGAACCAAGGTCCGGTGCGAGAGGTCGCTGCCGCCGCTTGCCTTTACGAGGACACGGCGTTGCTTCGCTCAAGCGGGGCACATCTCCATCCTATGCTCCCCCGTCTCCTCCGGGCGGTCCTCACAATGGTGACACCCGGGTGTTTCTTCCGCCTGAATCTGATGCAGGAACCTCCCGAACTTGCCATGTCCGGTGAGGACCTACGTCATGCGGAAGGTGAGGACGCCGTGTTGTCGCTCGAGCTACTCCTCATAGAGGGGACTTACCACCGTGATTATGGAATACCCAAGGATCTGGCTGCGGATGCAGTATGACTTCCACTGCACCGGACTAGAGCTGGTCTACCGCCCGCAGACTCCTGTACTTGAGAGTGACTCCTCTACACATTTGAGAGGCGTGCGTGGAACACTAAGCCCCACCATCTCGGAAAGCAGTAAAGCTTCTATGGAGTACTGTGTAAACCTACTCAATATTATTGTCAACACAGCGTTCTCGTTAATAACAAGCTCATAGGTACAGGCTTTCGCTACAGTCCTTGTTAGTTAGATACTTTCACTAAGTATAACCTACCTACCTACTTGTCCAATAAGTAATCTTATCTGGGTGAGGCAGGTTATTGGAATTTCAGATAGTTGGGTACCTATAAAAAATATTGGCTATTACCTAAACGAATTTGTATTATTTGCTAAACCTTCTTAACGTACTTTATAAAAAAAAAAAAAATATTTCCAATAAACCATTTACAGGCATCTTGGATTTGGATTTGTCAAGAAGCCAGTCACAACAAAAAGATGAAGATATTTGCACGTTCCAAAGGTTCGATTTCTATGGAGAAAAACATGCAAGAAACTCCATGCACTCTTTTAAATCAGTACCTTATTCATTACCAAATACAAAATTATGGTTACATCGGTCATGGCTTGGTCATGTTGTAATCGTTGACCTCTTTAAAGGTTAAACTACACTGTGCACACGTGGACCACGAACGCTGATCTGGGTGCGTCGGTCTCCATACATTATGGCAACTAGATTTGTAGAGCTACACTAGAGCCACGCCACACGATGCGTCTCTACGTACAAATCAGGCGTGACTCGCGTGTGCCTCGGTGTAATTCCCGCTTTAGGCTCTAAGTTGAGCTTCACGCTAGTAAGTTGATTGTTTGACAATGGCTTACAAAGTTTAATGTTTAAATTGATGTGTAAAAGGCTTATTTCTAACTAATTTGCAAAATAAATATAGGTCTCTCCAACGCTATCTAATCGACGAACACTTGATCAAATGCACCGAAGGTATTATTGAACTCGGTTAAAAGAGCATTGTTTTACAAGTAACAAGTCCCTATCACAAATCACAGTTATTAACTCATTGATAAATAGTTAAAGTGTTTAAATCGCCATGCATTGTTTTGTTGTTTCAAGTACTAAATTCATAAAAGACTACGCGATTACGCACGCAGACGCAAAAGTGACAGTGCTATCAGAATACGATCCATTTTACAACCAAAACTGAACTGTTAAAGGCACATTTAAGAAAAACCCTAGAATGTAACTTGGAAGGAAACTGAAAGAAACAACTTTCTTCTGACAGTTCTCGGGCCATTTATTTTTTTAACAAATTACGAGTATACCCTGAGTAGTCGAATGGTACGTAGTTTTCCACACGTGCCTTCCGGATAAACCCGTAAGAGCCCAGCAGGACCGATGCCCGCTGGGGCCAAGAGGAATTTCTAAAAGGGACACCGTGGTACAAGAACGTAAAAGCCTCGCACACCTTCTCGCTCCACACTAGAGCTAGAGACGTCATTGCACGATTTCCCACCTCAAAAAAAGACGCAAAGGCGAGTGAAGGAACATAGGTTTTTAGTCCCACTGCTTCTTAATCTATGGCTATGTCTTTGGGAGCCTTAAGCGGACTGGCTACCAGGAATTATGTAAAGGATATGGCCCCTGCCTGAGCACTGGTCCCATTTATTGAATGTGATTGCACACTCAATAAATGGGCCCCAAAACTGGTCGCTGGCGCGAAGCGACGTAGTAACAACGGAGCAGCATATCCTGAGATGCTTGAGTAGTGGAGAGGTATACCACGGCTATCAGGACAATCTCGGAAGTACGGTCAAAATCTTGACTGGCCTGTTAGTCTAGTGGTTAGTGACCCTGACTGCTATGCCGGAGGTCGTGGATTCGATTCCCACCCAAGAGAAATGTTTGTGTGATGAGCAAGATCATTTGTTCTGTGTCTGCGTGTATTATCTATAATATATATGTATTTAGAAATATGTATAAGTATGTTTATCAGTTGTCTAGTACTCATAACACAAGCTCTGTTTAGTTTGGGACTAGACGGCGTTGTGTGATAGTCGTGGAAAAAATAACCTTACTGGATCATCCTTATCACGAGCACGTTTGCCATTTATTATTATTTCCTTAAAAACTGTAGTACTATAAACAGTACCAATCTATTCGTAGGTGGTACGGACAGTGGTCCATTTTTCTCAATTGAGCTAGGTCGGTGGGAGCCGGTATAAATAACTGATAGTTAGCAGGGTCTGCATCCAGACAGGAATCGTCTAATAGCCTTACATGGATGTCCTGCTTTAGTTCATCTTACTGTCGTACAGTCAACCACACTTGGAATGGATAAACCGACCTTGTTGCTAGGAAATAAAGACGCTTGTCATAGAAGTGTGGTTGACATTACATGCAGCATGCAAAGAATGTGAGTGAAATGTGTGAATTATACAATGTAACTTATTAGCTACAAACTTATGATCTGAAAGATATAATATAATAATATTCCACAACTATCACACAACGCCGTCTAGTCCTAAGCAGAGCTTGTGTTATGAGTACTAGACATCTGATAAACATACTTATATATTTCTAAATACGTACATATTATTCTAGATAAATTACACCTAGACACAGAATAAAATGATCATGCTGATCACACAAACACTTGTCCTGGGTGGGAATTGAACTTACGACCACAGCATAGCAGTCAGGGCCACTAACCACTCGAACATGAGACAAGTCTGGCTCAAACCCATTTATTTCAAACTAAAAATTTCTACTCAATCACGCTATTAAATTAGTCTTCACATATGTGGAACATACACACTATACGTGGAACATGGAATTTGCGCATCACAATCTTTATTTGGTAGAAAGAAAGAAGAAAGAAACATTGCCGGAGGTCGTGGGTTCGATTCCCACCCAGGACAAATGTTTGTGTGATGAGCATAATAATTTGTTCTGTGTCTGGGTGTAATTTATCTATAATATGTATGTATTTAGAAGTATATAAGTATGTTTATCGGTTGTCTAGTACCCATAACACAAGCTCTGCTTAGCTTGGGACTAGACGGCGTTGTGTGATAGTTGTCGAATATTATTATTATATTATTATTATTATTATTATTGATAGATATGATTTTTCCAGAACATAACAGGGTGTAAGGGAAGAGTCTGGTCATATTTATTTTAAAAACTGCTTCTGAATAACTAGTTCAAGAAACTCATGGTAGATTTCTAAAAAAATATTAGTACCTCATAATTTTCATCAGCTGATGGAAACTACGAAAAAGACATGTTTTAAAATAAATTGGGATTGCCCAATTTATTTTAAAATATGTCTTTAAGATTTTTGGATAACTTCCTTGAAAAAAGTAGTTTATTTTATTCTTCATGCACAAAAGAGTACAAAGGCGGACTTAATGCCATAAGGCATTTTCTACCAGTCAATCTTTGGGTGATGCAGAGACAAATCGTGGTAGGTGCAATATATACCATTACATATTTGTAGTTCATTTCTATGGACAGAAACTTTATGTTTAGTTTTTTTTAATATGACCAGCATGACCACATCTTATGTTCTTCTCTGTGCTCATAAACCATACTTACATTTATATAAAAAAAAAAAAACTCAACTCAAACAATGCACGGAACAATGTCACAATATAAAGGCCAAAGTAATAAAAACGGAAACATTTTTTCTTAAAACAATTGCTTCTAATTTGTCCGGCCAGTGATCGCGGATGCTCAATTTGGATATTTAAACATACAGGAAGTAATATTTGTGAAATATCATTTATTTATTTATTTAATCTTCATACAAAACAAAAGTAGAGAGACGGATTTAGTGTCTTAGGCAATAAGAGGCTATATATCCATTGTACTAGTCAACTTAGGATGGTGGACAACAGGGTCTGTGCACAAAAAAGACAATGTTATTTATAAAACAAGGGTAAAAAGGTATTTTTATGGTTAAAATAAACATGACACTAAATTATCACACTTTAGTGCGGGAATGGTATATTTTCAAATTCTAAAAAATAAAAGGGCACTTCTTAACCGTTAAGGTGTCAATCAGTAACAGTCTGCAATTTGGTCAATAACCTACACGCTAGGAAAGGAAGTCGTCATCATTTTATCAGAAAGACGTCTAATGCTGGAGATAAACCTCCCCAAGTGTCACTATTACGACTGGTTCGGTGCCTCTTGCATTTATCGGAAACCCGTGACCCTCGCTAGGTTATCGGTCCACCTTGTGGAAAAGGACCAATGACGGCCGTCCAAACTAAAATTATAAATACGAATTTAAACCTTTATCTGATTATATTACTCCAGGTATGTATGTTGATAGTCCTTGTGATAATATCCAACCATCACTTGCCAAGGTCGCGCTGGCCGAAGGTCAATATCTATAAAGAAGATGTACTCACTCTTGACGGCCCCAGCGATGATGACGATGATGACGGTGACCAGGTTCAGTGCGGTGAACACGTTGTTGAGCTTCGTCGACTCCTTCACACCGATGCCCAGGAGCACTGGAATCATACAAACATGATAATAGATTAATTGGAATCTGAAGATCGTGAACAATATTGGTGGGATGGTTATTAAATTCATTAATGTTAGGTGTCAGTGAAATGAATTGGACATTGTTTCATTTCCGTAGGTAGGTACAATATACTTGTAAGGTACTTTTGATTATAATAACGGCTGTACAGCTCAATAGGAAAATATCCAAGGTTTTAAGCTAAGCTTATGGAGGTCGATCTTATAACTTCTGATATAAAGACTCTCCCGTGTCTTAAAAAGCACGTTAAGCCGTTGATCCTGGCTGTCAATTTTAGACCTTTGATAGTAGTAATGGATAGTCAGAAGCCAGGAAATCTAAAGCCAGTATTACCAACAGGTATCGTGTTACCCAATTACTGGGTTCGTGGGGGTCAGATAGGCAGATAGTTGCTCCATATAAAGTAGTGATATCCAGCTGCATCCAGTTTAACTGGAGCCAATCCCAAGATAATTGGGAAAAACTTAATCTAAAAGCGTAAGTATAAAAATTTTACAGTGCAAAAATGCAACCTAAATTTTGCAAAGATCAAGATGTGGATCAAATTCAAACTCCACTGAGAAGACAGTAAAAGAAATATAAGATCAATAAGTAGATTACCAAAACTAAGTATATCGCAAAAAACAAAAACGGAAACAAAAAGCTTTCATCACTTACCAGTAATAAGCATCACTAGAGCAAACGCAAAGAAATCCGGGTAATCAGCCATGAACGAGATATTAATAGGAGCAGCCTCCGTCATAGCCCTAGCCATGGAATTGTTACAGAGGCTGTCGATATACAACGCCATGCCTTTGGCGACACTCGCAGTTCCTATGACGTATTCCAGGATAAGGTTCCAACCGATGGTGAACGCGATGAACTCGCCAACACTGACGTAGCTGTAGACGTAGGCTGAACCGGCTTTGGGAACGCGGGCGGCGAATTCAGCATAACAGAGACCTGAAAGATAGACAGGAGTTAGAAAAATGTACATGTAGGAAGATTGAAGTTAGAATCGTTACACTTTGTCGGGATGAATACACCAATCAACGAATCTGAGCTTACGTCATCACAATAATTTTGATTTTCAACTGATCCAAAGTTGTTACGATGTGTGGTCCAAGCTTAAGGTTTAAATTAGTAAACAGCAAAGTTTTATTGGTTTTGAAGGTGATCCTATATATGCCGTGTAGAAAAATTTTGTTTGTTAGAATTTATTACTTTTTTTGCTTGCTTTGCTTTTTTACTAGGTATTAGTTCGTTTTTTACAAGCTTTATATATTAATCAGTATGTTTTTATTTCAATTCCACCTATTTTTTGCTACATTCATATTTATTTTTAAATATCTAAAATATTCGTCGCATTCTTCGCAATTTTTGTACAGAATCTTAGATAACTTTTTCAAGAATATCTACAACAGCATTCGAAACATATAAAATACCTGGTTTTTATCTATTTTTTGTCTACATTTGTAAGTGCTCACTACCCACTCTTCTATAAATACATGTCTATGTGCGGTTGATGTTGATAAGTAGATATAATGTGTTACACGCTCTCGGCTCTTGAGTTTTTTATGATCATAAAATATTATGATTTATCTACGTCCATTGTCTCTCGAGTTTATTAATATGTATTTAGTACTCGATACTTCTTCAGTATTAATACCACGGGTACTTGGAAATTGATGCAAATCATTGAGATTGTCTTCGAGATTAGTTCTTATCAAAGGGTTTAATGTGCACTGATTATTGCTATGTCATTGTAATCATAAAACAAATATCTTAGTCGCATAATGATCATCACAATATCTGCTTAAACTAATATAAGTTATGATTAATTAATTGATGGCTCGACATAAAATTTTACAATTAGTAACTACTTTTAACAATTAGCTGATTTAACTACGGATCAAAAATAGCTCCTTAAATAAGCGCAAAATTAACTATATAAGAAACCGATTTTAAATCGATTTTAAATTACTTGCAAATTGAAACAAGTATCTGCTATGAGGAAGCGAATGATATCCTCCAAATCAGCGTCACATAATATTCGACCGTGTTCAAGTGTGGTCAGCCAATCAGATACAATGAACGACCTTGTAAAGGGACCGTTCACAGGCCGTTCACTCTTGCGCATGCCAAATTACCTACGAGTATAATTATAATGATTTTAATAGGCGTTGAGAAATATGTATTCACGGGTCCTTTATTATATTCACGGGTATATTTTTGGCAATTTAGTTTTATAATAGACGCAATGTAAGAGTTGTGACAACGTAATAGTTCTGGAAAAAGTAAAAAAACAGTTTGTGTAGATTAGCAGCATAACGCAAAGAGTGAAGGTGAAGTCCCGAACAAAGTATTGTTGGGATATTTTTTAGCGTCTAGTGACGAAAAATATATAAAAGCATATAGATTAAATTCCTGATTATTTATTATTATAAATAATTTGCCAATTTAGTTTACAAATATGACGTTTTTTTTTTTGACGACAGATCGATCTGTCCGTAATTTGATAAAACTTAGTAAATTATTTCATCGGTGTGTGATGTTTTCTTAAAAAATTACAGGCTCATCTGACATTTTAGTTTTATTATCAGATTGTTAAAAGGCTCAATGACTTTATATACCATGTAAAACTTACCAGCAAAGGCAGACGCAATAGCAGCAACAAGAAAACTGATACAGACTGCGGGTCCGGCGACGGTCTTAGCGACCGCCCCAGCTAGCACGTAGACTCCTAGACCCAGGGTGCTGCCCACTCCTAGCGCTGTGAGGTCCAACAGACCCAGGCACCTGCTCAGCTGGGTGGACGTGTCGTTGTCCTCCAGTTGTTTGCAGCGACGTAGAGCGTTAAATAACCGACTGCAGCCCATCTGGAAAGAGGAGATTTACTTTGAGATAAGTTTGTCTCAAAATGTTGAAAGAAAACATCGTGAGGTAACTGGCAAACTGGCATGTCTTAGAACCAAAAAATTCGAAGATATGCGACATCCACCAACCCGTACTGGGCCCGCGTGGTAGATTACGGCCCATTCTCTCTCCTACAGAGGAGTCCTGAGTCCCAGCAGTGGGAACATTATAAGGCCGACTGCTATATGCTATGCTATAAGTTAAGGCATAAAGGAATTATTAGAATCTACAGGAAATTAATAGTAGATTATGTAACTAGCGGATAAAGCAGTGACTTTAAGTCCCGGGCGGCATGTTGAATTCCGAACGAAACAAAGGATGCTAACTTTTAATCTCGAACGCCAGTGAGAGATTTATATACATGACTCCCGAGCATTGCGAGGACATTGGATTGTTAGTAATAGTAAATCATTTACTAAATAACAGTAAATGATTTAGGATTCAGAGATATTGCTAAGGAAGACCCTTGATAAGTCTTATCAGGGGTCTTCCTAGGCACTTCTTAGGCACTATCTTTGAATCTGTTTCAGTGATGGTTAGGGTAATCAGTTGGGAAACATCGGCCTGACGGGAAAATTTACCGAAATTTTAATTATTATTTATCATTTACTAGATTTTCAATTTTTTTGCTACACAATTATTGCTTCAAATCATATTTGAGCACTACAAATAATTTATTGTAGCTACAATCAGCTTTCCCTAAACCGTAAATTATTTGGTCACGACTAATGTCTTTGTGCGAATATTGAAATATTTCGTGGCTCCATCCTGTAGAGGCTATTTATCGCTGAAAATTCGCAAATATGTAAAATAGATGTATCGTATTGTTTACAAAGAAGCCTGAGCACTCCGCAAAGCGTGACTAATCAACTATGTGTTGTGTCAAGTAATTTGTTTCGTGTAATTAACACTCCATGTCTTTTAAAATATTGTAACTTCGAAACACGATGTTTTTCTTTGTAAAGAGATAGAATAAAATTAAGAAAAAGAGTTTAATTACGAAAAAAATGGCGCGTAGCAAAAAATAAAGCAAATAATAATAACGACTCTATATTATCTTAATATTATATAGAAGTAAGCTTGGTTTTTATGTTTTGTAGGAGGTAATCTCTGAAAGTACTGGTCCGATTGCTGAAATTATTTCATCGATAGAAATCTGCTTTGTTCCTCAGTGGCATAGGTTATATTTTATGGACGAGGGTTAAGCCGTGGGCAAAAGCTAGTATACAATAAGTAATAAGATACGCATCACGCCAGCAAAATGCTGGGGTTCGTGTAAGACAAAGCCTCAGCACTGATTTTCAGCGCCAGCCGTTGTTTTTTTTTCAATTCAATTCAATTCAATCTTTATTGCTAAAACACATGTGTTACATAAGATCTTATAAAGTAGTTAAATAAGTGCACATGGACCCTGTCGGGCACAGCAATTTCATATAGAACAATTTTAAGAGAATTATAATAAAAAAAATAAATAATCGGATATACAACTCAAATTAAAAATAGAGAGAGAAAAATAGAAGATAAAATTAATAAATGTCATAAGTTCATTAAATGTCAAAATACATTCTTTCAATTGTCAGAGCCGTGTTCATTATAAATGGTTGATGGTGAGATGAGGTAGAGGGGGAAATATTTACCTGTACACATGTTATTATTTTAACGTGATATATAATGTACTAGCTTTTGCCCGCGACTTCGCTCACGCATATAAAATATAGCCTATGTCACTCAGGAATAAAGCAGCTGTCTATAGGTGAAAAAATTATCAATCGGACCAGGACTTCCAGATATTACTTCCTTCAAACAAAAAAATATAAAAACAAACTATACCTCTTTATTATATTAGTGTAGATGTAGATATGAGGTCTCAAAAACAAAGTAGGGGCTACATTACCACCTCCTCTAATGATAACCAGACTCGAACAGCCTAAGGCACTTGACTTCAACTGTGTACTACAAGTGGTGTAGCGATTGGGGGCGATCGGCGGCGAAGACCTCTAGCGCCGGGTCTGGCGCCATGGTCCGGAGCGAGGAGGAGTGGCAGGCGGTCGCCGACTTCTGGGAAGCAGTAATGCTCGAAAAGGAGGAGGCCGACCGCATCAGGCAACAGTGCTCTCGCCGCCGCCGGGATTTCGATCCCGATTTCCAGCCACCATAGGCGCGGGTTTGCGGACAGTGAGCAATGGGTAGCTTGCTGTCCGAACATCCGGTAATTGTTCGAACCAAGCCCAAGTCGTCGACGGCGCGCACTGTTTCCGCGCGTCTCCAGGAGTTGTCAGCAACAGCAGGGGCCCAGCCGGGTCGAAGCCGACTGTGGTTATCCGAAAGGGAACTCGAGCCCCGGTCTCCCGCTCCGCCTAAGAGCAGGGGTTGTCATTGGATGATTTTCCCCACCATAAAAAAAAAATAGGGAATCACAACTATTAAGTATCGGTCCTGTAGGCCTAACTATAATCGAATTAACCGAATCAAATCAATCTATCCGCCCAAACCAACGTTCCGTGTCATTGGTCTAATATAAACAAGAAATACACAATAGTCTTCCTAATGCATTAGCCTCGTACTACGGGAGTGACGTCATCTTGACATTGTACGACTGGCCCTTGACCGTGACGTAGCACGCTCGAGGACATTCGTCACAACAATAAACAGGCGATATTGTGTCGAAGGAGGAAAGAGGAATTACAAGTAAAGCAGAGTTTACATGATATCACACCCGTGTATTTCCCCAAAAATTAGCTAGAGTACGTACATGTACCTTCCACAATACCAATAATGTCATAATACCAATCCTACCAACTGATTACGGCCAATTTCGACAGTTCAATAATAACTGTAAATGACTCATGATTGTTTTGGGAGGTTCCTATCTCAGATTCAGCGGGAAAAAGCGCTTCTGCTAAGCCGTAATACGAGCAAAGGAGGTAATGGAAAGTGAGAGGGAGAGGACATCCGTAGTCGTCACCCCAAGAGACACCCCAGGCGTGTTGGGAGGAATCGCCAGACGATTCTTAGCCAGCGTTTTGACCCGGATTTGTAAACGGCGAGCAATGTCCTGTAGGAACCAAGCCCGAGACGACATGACGGTGCGTTGTATTTCATGCGCGTCTCAAAGAAATTTAATATCAGCAAGGTCCTGACAGGGTTTGTCAGGGCTGACGCCTGTCAGGATGGTTCGAGAGGGCTAACAAGACCCTCGCAAAAGGCAATTAAAGGAACATCGTTAGGTTTTAGTCACTAAAAGTGGGAAACTTACTCCACCTTCAGCGGGAGAAGTCAAGAAGTCAAGAAGTCAAGGATTTGCCATGAAAAACAGTGCAGTAAATTCATATTTTGCTAGTTATGTGTGTGTCCCATGTATGTGCAGATCTTTAGCGTTACAAAGTCCTCATTATATCAACCCGTAAACATCACTGATGTATGAACTGGGGCCTCCTAATTAATGCTGTAAGTACAAGAGCAAATTGCCGTGACCACGTGTTCACGCTTGGCTGACGGTACGGGGATCGTATTTGGTTGTTAGGTATTCAGGAGTTTCCTTATGACGCCTCTTCCTTGTTCACATTGTTCAAAGCCAACTGATATGAGGTCCATAGAGCGAAATAACTATACCATACTAGCATAACATAATCAGCGTTTTTATGTTCCCACTGCTGGGACTCGGGCCTCATCTGTAGGAGAGGGAGGGAATCCATCGCGCGGGTCCAGAGCGGATTGGTGAATGTCACATGTCTTCGAATTTTTGGTTCTAGGACATGCCGGTTTGCTCACGATATTTTCCTTCACCGTTTTAAGATCAGTGGTGATGACTATGCCATAGTACACCAAATTAATGTAGGTAGGTAAAAACTGTCTTCTTTTGGCGTGAAAGTAGATAATTATCCCAAGGGATATGCTGTTGAAGCCAAAAGCCTTAGTTTGCTATCAGGCGGACTACATCGCAGCTATCATACGCAGGCGATATATTCAACTGCCTGCAATTATCTGTAGTCGGATCTGACTGAGCGCGGTTGACGCTACACATCTAGCCCAGGAGTTCAGTGTAAGATCTTGATCGTGTTTGATCTTTAAAAGCCTCAAAATAAAGACGACTTTGATCGCTTAGTGTCTATGTGCGTTTGACGCGGCCAACGCGCGTTATGGCCCTGGACTGCAGACTAACTGTAAGTGGCTAGCGATGAACAGCGTTCGTCAACTCTACACGACTGAAGACGACCGCGTAAACTTGAAGTCACGACTGTATGTAGTGAATATTGACTTTACACGACTGCAGCCGACCGCGTGAAATTGATATTTTGACTGAACGAAGTCTAACGTACAACCTGTACAGTTGAATATACACCCATTCGCACAAAGCGTTTAGGGAACACATTTATTGTGTGTACAGCCAAGGAGTGGAATTCCCTGCCGGAGTCATGTTTCCTGATAGCTACAACTAAGGGATGTTTATGTAGCGTGCTCCATCGTCGACCACATCATCGCTTACCATCAGGTGAGGAGGTGGTCAAATGCGAGCCTATCAATAATAATATAATCGATTAAGATAACCTATTCCAGGATAGTCCATCACTGACCAATCTAATTCGTCCAGACGTTTGGGAAGAATATAGAGAGAAATGTAAGCATCATTGCGACCATCTTGTTTGCCTAACAACAATTCCGATAAGTTACCACCACTTCAAACGCAGCGCATCAGATCAATGACATGGGGCGTGACGTCGTAATCAAGCTAGCAAAACGATCTGACCAGTAATGAACTAATCACGGCCTGTGGAGCGTGACGGCCACAGAGGTGACAGTTTGGAGTGACGGCCGCAGTCATGATGCTCTTTATTGAATCATGACGTGACTGTCTCGTATGGTTGCAATGGTCCTAGGAGCTATATTTCAGCGGGACACCACGAGGCTTGCTCGTAGAACAGACTGATGGTCGACGGTTGAAAAGAAAGTCGTACTGAAAAACGCAAAGTTGCAAATGTGGACCGACGATCTGTCGAGGGTTGCAGGAATCTGACGGATGCGAGACACCCAGTAACAGTCGTGGTGGCGGCATTTGGAGGCCTATGTCCAACAGTGAGTGTCTTTAAGCTGAAATTATGATGACGACCTACGAGGAATCTATCTCTTAGACAGCATAGTCAACCTTTAATGTTCCCGCTGTTGAGACTTAGGCCTCCTCTCTAGGAGAACGGGCCGTAATCCACCACGCGGGCCCAGTGCGGGGTGGTGAATGTTATATGTCTTCATTTTTTGGGTCAAAGTAAGGACATGCCGGTTTCCTCACGACATTTGCTTTGCTTTACTATTTTGAAAGCAATGGAGATAAAAGAAATTACACAAAGTAATGCGCCTGGCTGGGTTTGAACTCGCGACTCGTAAGTCGGGGCCGTTACTCGGCCAGCGACAGCTCAATAGTACCACCTCTTACAAGTGAGGTTAGTCAACTTATTGTCATGGTGATATATATAGGTAAAGCTGGGCAATTTTCTCTTTTTATTAAATCGTTTATATCTGTTAAGCCTAACAAAGGTCAATGATGCTTTACTTAGTAACTTGTGACCTTGTGTGTTTGACAGGCCTGATGATCTAGTGGTTAGTGACCCTGACTGCTATGCCGGAGGTCGTGGGTTCGATTCCCACCCAGGACAAATGTTTGTGTGATGAGCACGATCATTTGTTCTGTGTCTGGGTGTAATTTATCTATAATATGTATGTATTTAGAAATATATAACTATGTTTATCAGTTGTCTAGTACCCATAACACAAGCTAGCCAGTTACCCAATGATTGAGCCAACCGTGTCATTAAAAACGTTGGAACCTGAGTGACAAGAAGATGCTGCTGGGCTCATCACCATAGCAACAGCAAAAAAGTGTGAACAGAACAGAGTATTTCCGACATTCATCTTGTTTGTTCTAACTGTGCGTAAGTTACAGATTACAAGTCCATTGTTCTCAGGTTTGAGATGTTATCAGTGCCTTATCACCTCGCGGAAGTTTGTCATGTGGGAAGTACGTGTCATGGTAGGCATGGGTGATTGGTTTAATTACCAATTTAGGTATCAGGGTATTTGAACCGCAAATTGATTTGACCAGTGTGGCTCCAGCAGATTGAAAGGTTTAATGAATCGAATGTATGATTTGTCATGATGATGTCAAAAATAATGAACTAGGTTTTCCAAATTTGTTTTTTTTTATCGTCAAAATTTACCCGAATTTGAAGTTAAAGATTTTTGATAGAAAATAGTGTGAAATAGAGCAAGTTGCAGCATCAATATAAAATCTACTCAATTCCTATGTTAAAGGTAGGAAAAACTACACTGCGCACACGTGTCCTACACACGCCAATGTGGGCGCGTTGGTCTCCATAAATATATGGAAACTAGACTTGTAGAGCTACACTTGATCCACGCCACGCGATGTCGTTCTACGTTCAAATCAGGCGTGTTACACGTGTGCGTCGGTCTAATGCACGAGTAGCTTTAGCTTAATACTTTCCAATGGGACAACTGACTAGAACGCAAAGGGTAATGTGAAGGAATACGATGTACTACTACGATCTATTTGACGACCCAAAGTGAACTGTTAAAGGGATGGAACATATATATATAGGGTTATTTGTAAAACACTAGTAACCTCTCAGGACTATGATACTAACATTATAAACAATACTTTTGTTTTATGAGATTTAAAAATTTATCATATTTTAGTTTAATCAGATGTTCATTCAAAAATAAAAATATTTAAATTAAAGGTTCTAAATATTACGAAGTCTATGCGAAGCAAGCGATAGTACAATAGCGGAGAGTAGAGAGGATCGGGAGGCGGGGGTGCTTGCAACGCGTCTTGAAGACGTAGGTAGGTATAGCAAAATACAGAGTTGAAATGTGTTAGATAGAACAACGAAATCTTGAGGGTTTATCTTTGGTAAATGAATTATGTTTTGTAAAAAGTCATACAACAAAAGTTATTGTTTATGATTTTATTCCTTTTATATATGAATTATACAGACCTGCAAGGTAGTATTTTACATAACCCTGTTTAGGTATATAGCCCCATCTCTCTTTCTCGCTCGCACGACTGACATTTTAAGACGTCATGGTAAGCCCCCAGGTGTAATTTTGTTTTAGTCGTAGAGTACTTTTTTCTTTTAAAATAACGTTGTTTCACACCAGACTCCACACTCTTGTATCGTGGGTGCGTTAGTTCACACACATATAAAACTCACATGCACAAGACACCCGGACCTGCCCCCCTAGCCAAGTTACAACCGTTTCTCTTGCGTCGAACGCCTTGAGTTGGCCACGCCCCTGATTCTTTTTTTTTCTGACCACTTGACTGAGTGTTGAGATGACGTCATTCCCGTACATTTGAAGTTAACGCGTTAACGATTGCAGATTATCAACTTGGCTAGGGGTGCTGGAACCTCTATCAGCAGGCTATATAGATATTTGTTGGATTTATGGGTGGGAATCGAACTCGCTAAACACAGCGTACCAGCCGATCACTCAACAACTGAACCAACTTGAATCAATAGTGAAATTACTGACCCGACATACATATTATTGTCAATTATGTAATTGAATCAAAAAGCCCGAGTGGTATCATAATCACTTGATGACTATTACCATCAAAGTGTGGTTTTATTGATCGTAACAGCCGACACGTGTCTCAACTAGACGCATGGTATTAATATCCAACGCATTATTATGTAAACTAGATTATTCATCTGTTTCTCATTCTATTCTATATTATGTTTTCATATCGAAAAGAATACAAAAAAGCCCTCGAATCTCGAATGCCATCAGTGTGCACTACGAATTTTAATAGTTACTTTACGAATTTTATTTTTTTAGCTACAACTTAGGAGTCTTCAAGTCAAGTGAATAAGTTACTTCTAGGCAAGCTTGCTCCACCGTTGGCCACATCATCACTTACAATCTAGAGAAATAGTGGTCAAACGCGTGCCTATTGATAATAATAATAAAAAAAATTTTGAACAATATTTTAAACAGATTTTGAACAATACTATGTTCTAGAGTCTGCGTATTATGAAAAGAATACTGCAATGATTTTTCGTAGTCCAAACTTGACCATACAAAACTTTCACAATTTTCATAAGATCCACAGGAGATCCAAGGTTACGGACATAGCCTGGACAATCGCCAAGTTTAAGTGGCAGAGGGCAGGGCCTTTTGCTCGTAGGACATTACTCAATACTCAATATTTTATAGCATTCCATATTATGAAGCAGTGGTGGCCGGAGTGGTAAAGGCCTCGACTTACGAGTTGTCATAGTCATAGTCATAGTAGTTTATTGGTAAGGGATTCTTACAAGTCATAAACAAATATTTCAAATTACACAATACAAATGATACAAATAATTACATTACAATGTCAAATAATATAAAATGTCAAACAAATAAAATGAAATACAAGAAAACAAGTCAATGTCAAATCACAGATTAAAATAAATTATACAATTAACAGTCATAACAATTTTCAGTCCAAATTAATATTTACGTCAAAATTAAATTACATTACATCATAAATTCGTCAAAGGAATAAAAAGCTTGCTCGATAAGCCATTTTTTCAAACAAACTTTGAAGCTGCCTATTGTCGGGGCACCAGAAATAGCTGCAGGTAGTTGATTATAAACTGTCGGGCCCATGACATGAGTCGTCTTGGAGGATTGTTGTAGGTCGCGGGTTCAAACACAGCCAGACGCATTCATTTGTGTAATTTACCTCATCAACACTGATTTCAAAACGGTGAAGGAAAACGTCGTGAGGAAACCGGCATGTCCTAGAACCAAAAATTCGAAGACATGTGACATCCGCCAACACATACCTGGCCCGGGTGGATTACGGCCCATTCGGCAAATACAGAACTGCAAAATTTGGTGAGAGCAACAGGGCTAAGTAGTCATTACAGATATTTGATGGGGCCGAAAGGTTCTTGAATGGCAAATGCGTTTAAAAAAAAGTCAAAACTCAAAAGTTTTTTATTTCACATAGGCCTTAATAATGCATACATGGGCATGGGCACTAATAAAACGTCAGAAGCTAGTGCACGGTTCGAAATTGGTCGTTTCCTATGGAGAAGAACCGGCAAGAAACTCCATGGTTGAAACCGGCAAGAAACTCCATGGTCGTTCTGACAGACACAGCGTTAGAAGGCCTCCTACTAGGTGAACCGATAACACAGAACCAGAATCATTATGGCGATACCTTGTTGGGGCTATATCTAGTAGTGGAAGTCTTTCAGCTGATATGATATTTATCTCAGTTCAGTGTGTCTATGTTAAACTTTGTTTTCCCAAGAAAAATGTGAAGAATATGAGATGGGGTCATCTCATATCATAAACACTTTTATCGAGTCTCATATAATAAACAAAATAAAGCAAAGTTTCGACCGCGAATTTCAGAGTGATTATCTTTATACGCGTTTTGATTTGATGAAGAACTGCAATTTTTCGGAATAACAAGGTTATGGTGTGGCAAACGTAAATACTGAGTTGTTGTAATCAGAAGGAACCTAATGGACTTATTTACGTATATAAATACGATCAGTTTTTCTAGCAGTTGTTCTTTAGAAAAACTCAGTTCCAAGAAATATTGTCATATTTAAATTAATTATAAACTGTTTTGTATTTTATTTCGTCGTTGTTGACGGTTTTTTTTTATTCACAATTTCTTTTTAATTTTACAAGTTTAAAATTTGCTGCTACCAGCGGCTTCGTTCGCGTGATACTCGAATGTTATCCCAAGGCTACATAATAATAATAATGTTCCACAACTATCACACAGCGCCGTCTAGTCCCAAGCTAAGCAGAGCTTGTGTTATGGGTACTAGACAACTGATAAACATACTTATATATTTCTAAATACACACAAATACATTTTAGAGAGAAATTACACCTAGACACAGAACAAATGATCGTGTTCATCACACAAACATTTGTCCTGGGTGGGAATCGAACCCACCTCCAGCATAGCAGTCTGCGTTACTAACCACTAGACAAACAGGCCTGTCAAACATGGTCCTATGTGCTTTTCCAGAACATGATCTAAGCGTGTGCCAAATTTCATTCAAATCCTTTCAGCAGTTTCTGTTTCTGTTCGTTAGTTTTTTTACACAAACACACTCATAAATGATGATCATTTTATCCGATAGACGTCTACTGTTAGACACAGGCTTCCCCAAGTGTATGCCTGTACGTCTCGCATTTATAGCATTTACTTATTTATCGGATTTGTTCACTTAAGTTTAAATAAATCTTCACCTTTATCATAAAGTAAAGTTAAAATGTGGCTTATCAACTTGAGCCAATCAACGCAAGATTAAAGCAATCCAAATTGATCTTGAGATCATTTAACTGTTTGTTTAAACTTAGCAAGACAGTAATATTTTCCTCGTGCGTTTCCATGTTAAGGAACGTACTTTGATTTACGAGCATGTTCGTAGATTGGTCGTTTTTGATACTATAAGAAAACTAAACAAAAACCAAGCCTGACAACAAAGCAAAAAAATTGAAAGACAAGATAAATTTTAGAATTAGGAACTTGAAAGGTTTGTAACACAGAAATAACATATTATTTAGATTCAAGTCAATATTTGTCAAAGTGAAGAGACAAGATTACTTTATAAGGTATGGTACAGGAAAATAGCAATGCAACCCCGATGTTTAACAACGAACAAAATGTCAATATGACTGTCAATAAAAATGATTGCTAGAAATTATATAAGATGACACGCATAACGAGAAGATGATGGAATACTAAAAATTAGTAACATTCAATATTCTTAGATATAGCTGTTGCAAGTAACAATTAACAAATCTGATTGTTGCCAAACACTTCAACAATATCCTCGAAGAAGGTAGGTAAAAGAAATATAACACAAAAAAGAGAAACTCACCATTTTGAACACTAATTTCTTAAAATAAGAACTTAACCGTAAATCAAAGAATAAATTAGATAATAAAAACACAGAACTGAAAGCAGCCAGTCACTCGACGCCAAATAATGACGATGTAAAATGAGTGATTACTGCCATGTTCCTCCGTATCTCTGTTATCATCAACCGATGGTAATCCCTATGCTAATTGTAGGACGCCGATGTCTTAGCTGATGATTTGTGCGTTTGTCTGTGATTTGAAACAAGAAGTTGTTTGAAGAGAGGAAATTTTTGCCAAACTTTAATAAAAAGCAGAAGTAACAGACTGGGTATTATTAAAAAAAAAATACTGCTCTAAAATTAAAAATTACTAAAAGTAAAGATGGAGAGAAGACATTGAAAAAATATGAGATGTAAAAATTTAAACTTAGGATTTTTTTTTTTTTTAATTTAGTTAAGGATTGAAATGCATTCAGTATTAAACTAACTTGTGAAAATTGAACTCGGTAGGATATGAGAAAGCCCAAGCAGCACGCAAGCGTTGCCGATATCAAATATACAGCACTATTAGAACTTAGAGTTCTACTGGTGACCCATAAAGGTGTCAAGAAAATATTATTTACTTATAAAAGTGATTAAACCGTTATTATACAGCTAAAGCTGTACTAAGTTTTTATAAAATACTCCGAGTAAACTTAAGGCTTTAAAACAGAATATTTGAACTCCACTTTAAAACCCTAAGCATTTTTTGACACTTCAATCTAATGTTATCCTTCAAGCTGCATAGAGGCTGTATTTTGCATGTGATCACTTACTTACTACAGCTATAAGTTATAAAATGGTATCACTTTATACTTATTTCTGTATAATGGTATATTAAAACTACTTTCTAAAGCTTATTATTAAGGCGTAACTGTACACTCTTGTCAGTGTAATAGTTTCATAACTTCTGTCAAATATGATTTTATAGAACTATAATAATAAATGAATTCTGTAATACAGCTTTAATCTGTATTACTGACAGTTGTCCTTGATATAATAAAAATATTATATTGTAACGGCTATTAAAGGGTAAAAGCTGTGTAATGGAATCCAGAAAGTGCGTAGTAAAACCACGGAATCTATAATACTCTCCAGATATTTTATACGCTGTATAAAATCTGTCGCCATTTTCGAACAAATAACAACAAAAGAAAATATGACTTCTTACATTATTTTGAGTATTGCTGAAGTTATAGTTATGATTTTCAGATAAATAAATCATAAGTGATACCTGTTGTACAGTATTATTTAACAATCTTATGATTCTAACCTCAAAACCATAAACTTACTTACTTGTTTTGGTAATATTCCTCGTGAATTCTTCAGTATTTCGCGGGCGCGTGAATATTTTTCCACAAAACTATGCACTATTTCACAGTAAAAATAAATCGGCACGTTGAATCTACAATTATCACTACCTAAAGTCCAACATTTATCTTTAATTAACTTCACAGTAAATTGGCGGCCCACCATATCAAAACTAAAAAGAATAAGCGGTTTGTTTTCATAAATTTCACATTGTAATTCTCATAAAAAACCAATGAAAAACTATTATCTTTTTAAGAAACTAATAAGAGAATAACTATATGCCTATGGTTTTCTTAAACACCATACTACAGCTCTTATACAGCTATTAGTACAGCCTATTTTTTAGCTATACAGCAACTATACAGCTATAATAATGCATAAGGCTGTATAACAAGGGGCCCAATTTTTACTTATAGAGGTTGTATAAGCGCTTATACAGCCCTTGTATAGCCTCACTATATAGCCTGTGGAATACAATAAAACTAAAATACAGCTTCTATACAGCCTGTCGTGCTGCTTGGGAGTGATTCTAATTTAGGTTGTAAGATTTGACCCAAACCAACTAACATGCTAATTACAATCGTTGACAATATATATTTAACTTGCGAGTAAAAATATTATAATCAGAATATGTAATATTGGCTGTCGTATAGCGAAAGTTAAAGAATCTTTATGAGAGAAACTGAAGAATGTTAAATAAGCATAACTTTCATTTCCACAACCGCCGGGAAGGATCGATATGACACTCTTCATAACGCTGTAACGAAAACTGCTTTGTCACAAACGATCTCAAAATAAATAGATTGCGTAACGATTCTATTCAAACTTGAACTAACTAGATCAACAGCAAAAAATACTGTTTTTTTTACTACCAGTAACAGTAATTTACTACCCGACTAACCTTCAGCTGATCTAGTTTAAATAAACTAAAGAGATATTATAATTTGACACTACTTAAAAGAGACAAGCCCAAATAAAGAAAGATAAACGTAAATGGAAAAACCTCAGGCTAAGATGGACATCGTTAACCTCTTGTATGTGTAATGGAGTAAAAGAAAGTATTTAATAAATTAACTAGTAACAAAACAGATGTTGATGATATATTAAAAAGACTAGAAATTGTAGAAGGAATATGGTCAGCAGTAGATTGCTAATGATGATGAAATCATGTACCATAAGAAGGAAAAAAATAGAGCCTGATAATAATTAATACGATTTAGTTTGTGCAACATTCTTAGAATGGTCTTTGGTTGCGTAAGATGACCAAGTTAAACATAATAAACAACATTCGCAATGTGAATGTCTCGAGAATGCTGTAAAGGTATTGACGTACAAATATTTACTGTGTGTTAATTTTGAGCTTGTAAAGGACCGACTGGTAGATAATGGCAATGGCATTAAGTCCGCCTTCGTACAGTGTAATATGCATAAAGCAATAATAAATAAATAAAGAAAATCCGGTTGCAGGTATCTTCTCCATTTATCCACGCCATTCAGCTTATATTACCTAATTGAAAAAACAGTTTTCAATATAAAGAGGGCGCCAGCTGTACCCAAAAATGTCGTCAACAACCAGTTATATTATGTCGTATAAAATTTTAAGATGCAAAGCGATAACAACTGGACCAAAGTTAATTTTATTTACCATTTTACAATACCAAGAGGATATGCTAGCTTCAAAGTTACTCAGAGAAAAATGTAACGATAGGCACACGTAACATATTCTAGAATGTGATAATATAGGACTTGAGAGGATCGATACAGCCAGAAGCTAAACGAATAGAAGTGAGCGCAGTTGGTGCTGTAAGTGAGTATTCTGCTGCACCATTGGCTGCTGTTCCACTTCTTGCGGGTTCTCCCGCACATGACAAATATTTGTGTGACTTACAGATAGTGATCCTGGGTTTGGGTGACTAGTGTATATGATTTTACATGTTTATGAATGCGCTCACGATACGAGAATCAATCTTAATGTAGGGCAATGTTATTTTTTAGAAGAAAGAAAGAAAGTTTCCTTGAAATCTCTTAACGTAAAGCAAGAAAATCCACCCATACCTCCTAGTATACAGCATCATAAAAATGCACATGTCTTCAAACAATGATGGCGATGACAATTATAACAAAGAACTGTTTTATCATTGTGTGCTAAGGATTTGGAGGATTCCTGAAAAATCTTCGTCATTGAGTAATAAGAACATTAACCTTACTCTGGTTTACTAGTTTTTGACAAAGGTGATGAAGGCAGGTGGTCTGTTACTGTGTGGTGATGAGACAGAAGGTGTTGATATTGGATTTTCCGTTAGTGAGATTCTGGTGCCTAAAGATTTGTTGTGACGTTTGTTTTTATTAATTGGATTGTATCACAAATAGTGTTCGGTAGTGATTGTTATGTGAGTTCGAGTATCTATAGTGTTTATAAAGATAATGAAATCATATATGGGATTTATTTTTCTAGGTGAGGATTAGAGTGTGTTTCAGCGCAATTGTAGGGAACTGCATGCAGATAGATAGATAAATATACTCTTTATTGTAAACCATAAAAAATACAACAGGAGCTTTAAATTAATACGGTGTAACAATATGCAGTCTTATCGCTAAAACGATTTTTACAGACAACCTTTGGATGGATTTGACAGAAAAGGAGAAAATAGGCAATTAAAAACCAAATTGGGTAAATATATACTTATAATTATGTTCTTGGTCTGGTCTGCTATATCTTTTGAAGCTTACTAAAAGATACTTCATGATATTGGCAGATGATATTAACAATCATTACCATATTACCATAAATGGTTTAGTTGTATCTGTGTTAAGGATATCAAGTTTAAATGTTATTCCCCAAACATGTATAAAAAGCAATATATTGACCTCACAGCATTCGCGAGTAACGGTTGACGACCCACGCGGCAAACAAAAGATGTATCGTCGTATATTTTGAGATACAAAAACATGATTATTGATTAGTTCATTGTGGCGCTACTTGGGGGAGGCCTATGACCAACGGTGGACGTCTTTCGGATTAAATGATGATGATTATTTGCTATCAAATTAGCTAATTTTTACCTTAAGTTACATATAGGTAACAATTGCATTTTTTCAGCTATACATAATTTGCCTTTTCTCTTTGAAAAGAGCTAATTTCCTAGCAGTGGGGCATTTACAAGTTAGTATAGTCATAACTGCAAAATATTTTCTGTGAGTAGTTAATATCTTTGTAAGCCGCCATAATTTGCTGAATGCTAAAAATAATTAAACATTTAATAATTGCGTTACAGTATTCCTTTTAGACATTACACGATGTTGGATAATTCCAGTTTTTTATTGAAATAAACCGGGTTAAGGATAATCGTACAATAAATTGCAGTTTATACTCAGCAACGACACTAAAATTTTTATAGCGACCGTAATTTTATTTACTCTTATTTCACAATGTTTTTGAAGAAAGCTGTCCTTTTTTAAATCGAAACAAGAAAGGAGAATAAACCAAATCAATATATGCATGCTCACTTAGTATTTTTCTCATTCTTCAAGCGAAATCGTGCGTGAGGATATTTTTCGTAAACTTTAGATTAAATCTGCAAAAAAATATGCTAAACATCACTTAACTCATGTAATCGCCATAATAAGTTGCCAAATATACGTTTACAATTCTCTGGTCGCAGTTTGTGGTCGTAGTAAATGCCTATAAGTGAAAGTTACGACCAGATGGTCGCGAATTACTAAGTAACCATGTTTCATATCATACTGTTATGTAATGTGTGTGGTTACAAATCAAATCGGAAGTATATCGTTAGGTTCTTGAATGTGGGATTGTCATTTATCTATTAGTAGGTTTGAGAGTAGGCCAGTTCCGCCTGAAATCTATGAGGGCACTGGGTTGAGGATCATTGATATGAAAAAGGCTTTACTATCACGCTTATACTTTATCAAGAGGTAGGCAGTTGGCACTCTCATTTCGTTTCACCCTTGCAGATATCTTTATTTAACAAATAAGTAACTCTTTGAGGGTGAGGCTAATGTCTTTGGGACTCAAATGAAGACTCCTGGGTGTTGCAGAGAATCTTTTTATAGAGAAACTCAACTAGGTGAGGAATCATCAAAATAAGGATCAGTCCCATTTTGGGCGGAGTGCAAAGGAGTGTTAGACGTTTACTGATTGAAACCCAGTGTGGGTTTCAATCAGTAAAACAGTGTCAGTGTTCCTTCTTAGACTTGCCTTTGTTCTAGGGTTCCGGGATTCTCTTTGCACAACCCACGACCCCAGCAGGCTTTGACTCTGCTGGGCCCCTACATTTTGCTGACGTCTCTTTGAAGCGCGCGTCTCTCCTGTTATTTTTGCGTTCCAAGGACTCTTTCGAACAATTTCGCAGTCCAAATATTATTCAGAGATTGTTCCGACTTCAGAATCACAATAATAAAGGTATCCAGTAATTCACCTTTCCATTATGTTATTTCACACACAATAACAGCCATTATTTATTTGTTAACAGCCCGTTTATTTTAAGTGCAGCACTTTTGTTACCGTTGAAGCTAGCTAACACGGAAATATATTCAGCAAAAACTGTTTATGTGTGCGCGTCTGGTTTTGTTCATGTGTTTGCTTGTATGTATGTTTGCGCAATTCTGCTTATGATTGATTGATTCGTGCCTTTTTACCGCGTGAAATTCATTATATAAGGCTAAACTACTTGTGTACGACTGCAGTATTTCAGAAATTGTTTTAATCACATATTGTGTTCATGTTCAATTTTCATATGATGATGACTGGTACATTGATGTGTCAGGTTTAATGTCCTTACGTCCTCTGAACACACTTGAATGTCATGTGGAACTAAAATTAAAGGAAAAGGAGGAAAACATATTCTTTTTTTGAGGTTAGGGTTCTTTAAATACCTCCTCACGTGTATTATCTCAGTTGCCCTTAGCCATCTCGGCCCAAGGTAACTCTTTAGATAGAATAATCCTGCAGCCCACCAGTAGATATGCCTTAGAACCAAAATTTCTAAGATATTTGAAATCCATCAATCTGCGTTGGGTTCGTGACATGCATTATGAGTCGCAGCTGGTGGGGAGCTAATACGGTGATCACGATAACTGACAGTTAGAATGGTTAGAATGAATTACCTTCTGCCAACGGCTTTGTCCGCGTTAATGTCGGTTATTGCGGACACGAAATAAAAATCTTATTTGATAAAAAAAAGTATCATTCCGTATGCTCAGCCGTGTCTTCCGGGTGTGTTTCTTCCGTATGAATCTGGTGCAGGAACCTTCCGAACTTATCATGTCCGGTGAGGACCTGTGACATGCGAAAGGTAAGGACGCCACGACGTCATTTCAACCACTCCTCAAAGAGGGGATTTACCGCCATGATTATAGCGTGCCCAGTTGCTTAGCTGCACGCACGATGAATGTGTTAGCAGAACGATTTGTACGTATGGATGAGATGTATATGTATAATACTATGTATATGGATTAATCTTCTCACATTGCTAGATGCTCTTGTTGTTATATAACAGGCTCATTCTATTATTTTATTTAATCGCAATCACAGAGGGATCATGTCATGAATGGATCGCCATATAAAATAAAAGATGGCTGTTTAATGTTGGGTGGGTAGGTAGTTATAACAAAGTGAACAATGGGTTTCGTAGGTAACTGCCGATTGTTCTAGTGGACCATATGTTTTCAATATTTCTTATTATATGATAGCTTAGAATCTTTTTTTTAATTACTATTATTACCAATCTAGATTGTGTTCACATATTACAGGCGGCAAGAAATATGTAACTAAGATTTATGTAACTCATAATATGATTTAAAAGAGTGTCCATGGAGGTTCTTGCACGTTCTTCTCCTTAGAGATAGGAACGTGCAATTTGGCGTGAACACTTTCTTTTTTGACAGACCGACATTTTGACAATTCAAAAGTGCCTGATTTTAAATAAACGTTTCTGATTTCACTGGAATTGTTGGCTGGTTCGTGTTCTTGATCGTTGTCAATACCGAACCTGCCGAAGGTGCTTAAAATAATTATATTTTTTAATTATTTCACTTGTTCCAAGTACGGTGTCTGCGACACATAGTGTTCTACTTCTGTAGTTATTATGGTTAAGAACTGTTGTTTACAAAAGAAAAAAAATCATCACAACATATTTGCACACAGATGCAAATGTGGTGATCATTTTTTTATTCTTTTTCCTCGTTCTACGAAATTGTATAACATAATATAACTGTGCAAAACCTAATGTGATTTTTTAAATTGCTATGTAGGTAATTCTTTTTTTTTTTTTAGTGGATATATTGTAGTGGGTAACTACGATCCCACCTGATGGTAAGCAGTGATGCAATCGTTGATGATGAGGCGCTCTAGTTTATTGAGAGCCTACTCACTTTAGCCATGAAGACACCTAAATTATAATCTGATGAGAAGACCGCAGCAGACCAATTGTTCCAGGTCTTCGATGTACATAAACGAAGAGGCGAAACAACGTAAAGGTGGACATCGTAAAGCACTGCAAAGAGGTGCTGGTCCTGGTTATCATTCATAGATCTTTGACAGTCGTTACAGGTGGTCGTCAGAGGCCAGAAAGTCTGACCATCAGTTTATCTAGGGTCTTGCCCGGGTTGCAGTTGCTGCTTAGTTTTAAAATTTAAAAAACTTAAACCTCAAATAATTTAAGTTTTTCTTAAATAGTTTATTTCGAATTTATAAGGCTTTAAGTCATAGTGAAAGGTTATAAAAATATTTTTTTTTTTCTTTTAGATTTTAGATTTTTATAATGTTGAAATTGGTTTGTTTATAAAATGTCAAATAACAATTTAATCAATAAATATAAAAGAATTAATATTACACAAATGAAACGTCAAATGTCAATAAATAACCCGTCCCTGATCGTTCCCGGTGCAAAGGTGCCCATAACACTCGCCGCATTACCTCGCTGAATAGCGATGGCCATTCTTTGCACCAAGAACGACCTGGACCGGGAATCACCCGTTGCCTCACCGAGCCTACGGCCCAAATCCCGTGCATTTACAAGTTTTTCTTTGCAATAAAGTTGTAAATTGCACGAACACAATCGCAAGCTACCCTAGGGGATTAACATTTTTTAATGAATCATTCAATTTAATCATTTATTGATTTTGTATGTTGTCATTCGCTTTCGTTTAGTTTTATTGTCTTTTTAATTGATTGTTGGATTGTTGTCTTGCATTGCAAGTGATGTGTAAACACAAGAACAATAGAAAATATACTTAACTCTTAGATACGTAAAAGAATACCCGTTTGATATCGATATGAAAATTAAGGAAAAATTGAACGAAACATTTTATAGATTGTTTTTTTTTTCCCTAGCTATTACTGCCCGACTGCTGGGCAAAGGCCCGTCCAAGTCCTCCCAGACATTCTTCTCCCGCGCCGTCTGGAACCAGTTCTCGTGATACGCGTCCAGATCATCTCGCCACCTCTTTCTAGGGCGACCTCGATGGCGCTTTCCGTTTGCAGGAACCCTCTGGGTGGCGATACTTGATGACCAGATTATGTTAACAGACTATTTATAATATGGTATTTAAAATTATATAAATATATTTATCAGTTGTCTAGTGCCCATAATACAAGCTCTGCTTAGCTTGGGACTAGACGGCGTTGTGTGATAGTTGTGGAAAAAAAAGATTGGACTATAATCATTACTTATAATACTTTTTATTACATCCCCTTTTGTGAATGATCGAAAACGGCCTCTACTACACCTTCTTTGTCTTGCGTTTCAGGACCCCAGGTTTCCTTTTCGGAAGCTAACCCAGGGCCCCAGTTAGCCTTCGGCCCTGCTGGGCCCCTACAATAAGCTAACATTTAAGCTGACATTTTTTGAGGCGCGCATGGATCACAACGCGCCGTCGAAGACTCGTGCTGGCGGACGGCGAGCTACCCATTGCTTGTCGTCCGTAAGCTTACACTTACTGTGGTTCTCGTAGGTGCTGAGTTGAAATTATGCCGTTAATTAATTACATGTTGGTTTTAGACCATTAATAGTAGGACTTTTCCTCCCTTCCTTTTTCCCCCTTTCAATCCCTATCTTTAAAATATGAAAATGTCAATAAATCGAAAAAGTTACTTTGTCTCATACTTGTTATGTTAACAAAAATGTGGATCCATTTAAACCTCTAGGTTAAATCGTCAATGACTCAACTTGTAAAAACTATAAAAACTGATGGATGTCTATCCAGCATGAAACAAGTCTTACTAGTTATTACAGTGCTATATAATTCGTTAAATTTTATTCTAAATATAGCCAATGACATTCTGATTGTAAAATATACAACGATCATTGTCGACACGAGACAATTTACGTTTTAAGTTGTAGTAGATAGTAACATTGTTTCAGCGAGCCATTACTAATTTAAATACTCATAGGTCCATGCCATCACAAAACGATGCCCTATAAGTTTAAACCATCACATTTCGAGGCCTCCCAGGTCCAAACCATCACAGACCGGGGCCTCATAGGTCCAAACCATTATAGACCGGGGCCTCATAGGTCCACACCATCACAGACCGACGCCTCACAGGTGCAAACCATCACATACCGAAGGCACATAGGTCACATGACGCAGGTTCTCATCGGACACGGTATGTTCGGTATGTTCCTGCACCGGATTCGTGCGGTAGTGACGCCCGGGTGTCGCCACTGTGCGGAACGTCCGGAGGACACAGTGGAGACACCTCCTCGCTTGGGCAGAGCATCGCCGTGCCCTCGTGAGGGCGATCGGCGGCGGCGATCTCTCGCGCCGGGCCTTGGTACAGGTCATGATCCAGAGCGCGGAGAAGTGACAGGCGGTCCTCTCCTTCTGCGAGGCAATAATGCTTGCAAAGCAGGAGGCCGACCGTATCAGGCAACTCCGCTCACACCGTAGGCGTGGGCTTGCGGACGGCGAGCAATGGGTAGCTCGTTGTCCGACCGTCCGGTAAATGTCCGGACCAAGACCAAGTTATCGACGGCGCGCATTATTCCCGCGCGCCTCAAGGAGGTGTCAGCAACAGCAGAGGACCAGCTGGGTCGAAGCCTACTGGGGCCAGGGTTAGTTTCGAAAGATAGCTCAGCCCCGGTACGAAAGGCAACGAAGGAACAGGAGTGGGTTTTTAGTCAGTAAAAGTCTGAGACTATCTCCTGCTCCGCTCAAGAGCGGAGGATGTCATTAGATGATTTTCCCACCGAAAAAAAAGCCTCATAGGTCCAAACCATTACAGACCAAAGCCTCACAGGTGCAAACCATCACAGACCGGGGCCTTGGCACCACAAAATGAGGCCTCATAAGTTCTTCTTGCCATCACAATGCGAGGCCTCACAGGTCTTAGCTAAGACAAAATATTTTCAGTGACATGTAAATATTTTATACAAAGTTGGCTGATGGACCTACAGACTGAAGAAGAAGAACAGACTAATGTATTCGTACTACCTAGGTATTTAAATTTTATGAACCCGGATTTATATGTCCATCAGAAAAAAATATTATTAGCTACCTACTCTTAATTAGTCTTAAGGTAAAAAATACTGTTAGTAATATCAAATTAATATTATTTCTGACACCTGTTCATTGAATCATTATGATTTGTTTTTAAATAACCATTGTTTAAAACTTTTTATAGCTCACATGACGTCTGTGAATCTGTTAGTCCATTGATTAGTTAATAATAGTATTGATACACACACATCTACACTAATATTATAAAGAGGCTCCGTCGTCGGCCACATCATCGCTTGCCATCAGGTGTGATAGTGGTCAAACGCGAGCCTATCAGGCTATCAATAATAAAAAATATTTTTATAATTTTTTGTTTGTAGGAGGTAATCTCTGAAAATACTGGTCCGATTGCGATAGAAAGCTGCTTTATTCCTGAGTGACATAGGCTTTTATGTACGCAGGCGAAGCCGCGGGTAAAAGCTAGTGTTGAATATTATGAGCCGGTCATAATCACTTCAATTCATCAAAGAGGCGATATCATAATTCCACGCTTGACAGACAGATCAGTGATCCAGGTATTTTTTTATTAGCAATTTGACGGAAAAACCATGAGAAAAGAAGGTACCTATACCATAAAAAACGAAGTCAGATCATGATAGAGATGAGGCTAGAAAGAAGGTTTAATACTGAGTAGTCCACTGACAGAGATCTTTAGAAAAAAAACATGACGAGATAACCTTACAACATTTATCTTAAATTAGTTGAGATACTTGGGATATAGAAAGGGAATTGATGGAACTAAGGAATCTCGCCGATACGGAATCTCGCAGACACGGTATCTCGCAGATAAGGAATCTCGTAGATACGGTATGGAATCTCGCAGATACGGAATCTCGCAGATACTCAATCTCGCAAATAGGGAATCTCGCAAATACGGAATCTTGCAAATACAGAATCTCACAAATACGGAATCTCGTAGATACGGAATGTCACAAATATGGAATACCGCGGATACAGAATCTCACATCTCTTTTGCGGGACCAGATATGCGGGATTCATGATTTCATTCCACATGCCTGCGGGATCACTATTTTGATACCATCTTTTCCAAGACGGGACAGTTAGGATTTTTATCAAGGTAACCACTCAGCACTGGGCTGGCAATACGAGATTGATTACAGTCCATTTCCTTTTCTGGAAAGGAGGCCTGTGCCCTATCAGTTATGAGAATGATTTGATCCCGCTTTATAAAGCTGATTATGCTGAATTCTTCCATAGTTTCAGCGATTGACAGATTGACAGTACAAAATAATTCATAGAAAGATACAGCATAACTGGTGTTCAAGGTTGAATATTATTTGGTTCGTAGAAGTCAAATATTGCTTTATGCAATACCGTTATATTATGTATAAGAATTATGAGTTATATAATATACTAGCTTTTGCCCACAGCTTCGCCCGCGTAAATAGAATATAGCCTATGTCGCTCAGGAATAAATCAGCTTCCAATCGGTGAAAAAATTTTAGCAATCGGACTAGTACTTTCAGAGATTACAAACAAAAAACAAACTTTACCTCTTTATAATATTAGTGTAGTGTAATACTTTAAATAATAGTTTAACTAATTAAAATGTAAGTGTATTACTATTGCGAGAATGTTAATAAATAACACTAGAAACGATCGTGCTCGAGTTGAATAGATCCAAGGTTTTTACTGATACAGTACAAAATTGTACTAGAAATAAAATTCTTTAACTATGATAGTTTACTTTATTTAAAATATAATCAATTTAAGCAAAGTAATAATAGGCAAGCCCAAATAGCATTTGACGTTATTCTTTTTGATATCAATTAAAGTACAATAAAACATTTGTAGGTGACCATGAACAGGTAATACAATAAATTGAGGTTGAGCTGTGATCAGGAGGATGGGTTGAGGGGACGAGAGGAGGTCAGACAATTAGGAAAAAAAAAGAAAAAGAATGACATTGAAGCAATACTTTCTTTTCGATCATTGAAATAATTTAAGTAAATTTTACGCATTTTCACCATACATTGGTTAACTAACATGCGTATCTAAGTATATACGTAAATAAAAAGTTCAATGTTTTCATTTATTTATTTTTTTATTATACACCATGATAGATAACAAAATATGTGGACATCAGAGAGTTCATGTACATAGGCGAGCTTAACTCAAAGTTGAGTTTTCTTCCAGCAAACCATTGAGTGATAGAGAGAAATCACAGTAGAGGGTAAGATCCAGTGCACAATTAAAAATAAAATAAATAAATAATATGAATAAAATAATACATTAACATACATACATATATAAATACATACTTATATAATATATACATAAATACATATGTTTACTATGTCATTGTGAGAGGAGATGCTCTTTAAGTTTCCTCTTGAAGACATCCAGAGAAGGGCTATCACGTAAGGAGTGCGGGAGAGAGTTCCAAAGGCGCACTGCAGTGACAGAGAAAGAGCCATCATAACGGCTGGAAGTGTGAAATGGAGTACGAAGAAGAAGAGAATTGGCAGTGCGACAGGGTTTACCCCTCGGGACGAAGTATTCAAAGCGTTCACGGAGATATTGAGGAGAATTAGGATTGTGCAGGATAGTGAAGAGTAGTGATAGGATATGGAAATCACGCCGACGCCGAACGGGCAGCCACTTCAATCTGGTCCGAAATTCCGACACATGGTCGTATTTCCGGAGACCAAAAATGAAGCGGATGCACAAGTTCTGCAGTCGCTCGAGTTTGTTTAGGAGAACCTCCTTTGCATCTAGAAAACAGACATCCGCATAGTCTATTAGCGGTAGAAGAAGAGATTGCGCAAGAGTCACCTTAGTATGAAATGGCAAGAATTTCTGGAGACGTTTAAGGGACTGAAAAGAGTAGAAGACCCTCTTACTAACATCAGCTATATGAACCTCCCAAGAGAGGTTAGTATCTATATGGACGCCTAGGTTTTTCGCACTTTTCGAGTACAATATAGGCACTGAGTCATATACTACTTGCGGGAGATACTTGTGATCCAATAAATTGAGCATGTATCTGCCACCAACAATGAGCGCTTGAGATTTTGTCGGGTTCAGTAAAAGTCCAAAGGATTTAGCCCACTTGTTTATTTTTTGTTTTATTTTATGGGTACATAAATATATGTAAGTACACTTAAAAAAAATAATACACAATAGATTATAATTATTAGTATAATGATACTGCTTATTACAAAAGATTTTTTTTTTCCAGGAAACCTGCGAATGGGCAGATTATTAAAAGAAATGTAGAAAATAATAAATTTATTAAGAGACAGTAGGTGTGTAAAATGTTACTAAAGTATCAAATAACACAAAATAAATATTAATAAATACTTATACGAGTATAGAGTCTGTCTAATAAGTCAACCGACTCGGAAATTTTGTATATGATTTAATCATTTAAAAAATATTTATATTCGATAATTTTTATAAGGTTCTTCTATTAGTAAACAATGATCAAGACCTCTTAATCAATCTTGATTATTGAACTAGTGTAGACTAATCAGATTTAATTTTACTCTAATAATAACCCAAGTCGGTTGACTTATTAGACAGACTATAGCCATTTCATTCCAAGTATTTAGATAGGTAATTTTAGATTTTGTTGTATTCTATTCATTAGATATCGCCACTTAGTTAATTTTATTTGTCAATATCATTGCTATGGCTAGTGAATTCAATGCGCGTGAGTCGCTTCAAGGCTTCACAGCGTAAAGTCGGGAGCGAAAGGTTTTCCTCTTCGAACATGTTTTTTTTTAAATCAATTAGATATCTACGATTGAAGTTCAAGACACCATCATCGTCATGTTTGAGCAAGCAAGTTTATTAAAGTTATAAAGAAATAAATCCACACATGGCCCGACAGGTTTTTATAATTTACATCTTTTCGGGCAGAAAAAAATACATGTTTTCTTTCTTTGTTTCTTTCTTAGGGTAGGTTCCCGGGAAGTGTACTTGAAGCAAAACCTATGTAGTATCATCATTTATATTGTCTTTGACTTTAAAATAATTATAATTGAATGACTTCTCAAAACAAGAAACAAATAATAATATAATGTATTTATGTAATGAATGTATTTTTTAATAAATTTTATAATTTATTCTAATACGCAATATTCTTAGACAATCGGTTAGTTAAAAAGAAAAATAACTCATGCGATCTCCTTCGATATCATAAAGGCTAGCGTTTGCAACATTGATAAATAGTTAGTATTGGTAACAAGATCTGAACTGAAACGTGTTGCGTAACATGAAGTGACAGGTTGCTGGCTCACTGCCTAACGTGGACATACTTATCAATAAATATGTTGCATTTTATCGAGCATAATCACGCATAAATAACGTAGCTTATAAGTAAACTGGGAGTTTTGTGAGTGAGTGCCACACACGCCGATCTGGGCGCGTCGGTCTCCAAATCTCCATATATTTTATATGGAAACTAAACTTGTAGAGCTACACTTGATCCACGCCACGCTACTTTATTATACGTACCTACGTAAATCAAATCACACCTGATTCGTACAAGTCAGGTGTGTTCCACGTGCATCGCCGTGCCCTCGTGGGGGCGATCGGCGGCGGAGACCTCTCGCGCCGGGCCTTGGTCGAGGCCATGGTCCGGAGCGAGGAGGAGTGGCAGGCGGTCGCCGACTTCTGCGAAGCAGTAATGCTCGCAAAGGAGGAGGCCGAACGCATCAGGCAACGGCGTTATCGCGGCCGCCGCCGCCGGGATTCTGATCCCGATTTCCGGCCAACGTAGGCGCGGGCTTGCGGACAGTGAGCAATGGGTAGCTCACTGTCCGGCCGTCCGGTAACTGTCCGGACCAAGCCCAAGTCGTCGACGGCGCGCACTGTTCCCGCGCGCCTCAAGGAGTTTTCAGCAACAGCAGGGACCCAGCCGGGTCGAAGCCTACTGGGGCCAGGGTTATCCGAAAGGGCGCTCGAGCCCCGGTATGAAGGCTAGAAGGAACGGGGTGGGTCTTTTAGCCAGTAAGAGTCTGACACTATCTCCCGCTCCGCCCAAGGGCGGGGGATGTCAATGCATGATTTTTCACACCATAAAAAAAGGAGTGTTCTTCGTGATTTGATATTTTCAGGTTTTTCTAAGTTTATCTAGGACATCACTGACACCCCGTACCTTGGAAAGTACGTAAATCGACCCGACCGATAATCCCGATTGTCATTAGTAGATCTTTGACAATCATTACAGATGGTCAGACTTCAGAAATTCTGACCATTAGTATAACCAAAGAATATTGTGTTGCCCAGTAGCTGGGTTTTGGAGGTCTGATAAGAATGTCGCCCCATGAAAAACACAGGTATTTAGCCGTATTCGGTTAGACTGGAAACTGACCCCAAGGTAGCTGGAAAAAGACCAGGAAGATGATTATATTTCGTACAAGCTCAAACCTACAAAACACAGCCTATAACTATTTAGTAAGCTTCAATAAGCGATTCCGCCCGAGTAAAAGTAAAAGAATATCCCAACGTAATTCCCTTTGAGTTTTGCAATAATAAAGATCATATGTCATGCTACAGAACATAGACTATCAGTGTGTCAAAATTCATTCAAATCTGTTCTGCCTTTTGGTCGTAAATGAGTATCAAACACATACAAACTTTCGCCTCTACATAAATATAGGCTATCTAGGTTTTTATAAAAAAAAACTTACATACATTTAGACAATTCTCGAGACTACTTACAGGATACATTGGTTAAAGTATTTACTCACTATAGTTTATCATTTCAGTGATCTTTCCTTAAATGACGAGACATAAAAAGTTAAACGGTCACTGCATCCTCTGAGATAAGCGCAGCAGATCCAGCTGATTATACCTAATGCAGTATTTTCCTGACCGCTTATCCTTTCTTCTTATCAGTGTGGAAATACCCAAATTGGTATAAAACTGTTCATTTATTAAGAAACAAACATAATGGGAATTATTGTAACCAAATTCTGTTTGATAGTGACGCATCAGGTCGTTTCCGGAATCAAACCAATGAACTTTTCAAGGTAGAAACATTGTTGACAACAGTTGTAGTGGAACAAACAATACAAGTCTGTTGATTGCTCTACTGAGCGATGAGCAATAGATTGTCTCATAGCGTTTGTTCACCAAGTTACATTAATCGTATTAAACTTCACCTAATAAGACAGAACGATAGAAAGGAAAACGAAAAAATAAAGATAGAAAAAAAGAAAAGAAGAAAGGAAGGAAAGAAAGAAGGAATAAAGAAAGGAAAGTACTAAGTAAAAATGGCAGAAAAGTAAGAAAGAAAGAAGGAAGGAAAGAAGAAAAGAAACAAGGAAGGAAGGAATAAAGAAATGAAGGAAAGAGTGAAAGGATAAAGGAAGAAAGAAAGGAAGGAAAGAATAAAGAAATTAAGGAAAGAGTGAAGGAATAAAGAAAGAAAAAATGGCGACAGGTACCGGGATCACACAATATAAATAAAAAAAAAGTGAACAGTTAATGAAAACAATTACATTGTAAGTCTCACTACTGAGCCAAAAACGTTCATTTCAGTAATTGTTGCCAGACAGAAAAATGCTGTCTGACGTTGATCTTCCAATGAACCTGCAGTAGCAGTGACGGTGTAAGGCTGCTTTTCCACCAGAGATCTGCTATGCAGCTAAGACATGAAGATGCGCCACGAAGTAGCTCCGTGAGGAAGATGCACAGCTCGAGCTATGCGATGTATCGATAGTAAGGATCCATAGCATGCATTTCCATGTAAAAAACATAATGTTAGTTGAATCCATTTCCACCTGTGCTAAGCTATGTGGATATCAAACGCATCTCACACATAACTGGTGGAAAAGCACTCTTAACATCTGATGGTATAACCATGCAAAAACAATAACGAATAGGCAGCATTCTTACATGATCAGTTTACGTTTTTTCAACATTGTGTTTGCATTTACTTGGTCAGAATATCAAAAAGGGATAAAAGGTATCCGGACCTAGTTATGCTTTTAACAGACCTGTTCCTTTAATGCCTATAAACCCATTGACTAGTTAAAGAAGCAAGCCAAGCAACTATAACCATTTTATTGCCTTGTCCTGCTCGAATGACCCATCAGCGCAACCCGGCGGAAATTCAGAATGGGGACAAGATTCTTGATTCCAAAGACGTGATTCTGCTTATCATGAATCTTAAATACTTGTGTATGGATTAGCTTTTGCCATCGGGTTCATCCGCGTAATAGTAGTTACGCGGACGAACTTGATGGGAGAAGCTTCTACATACAAATTTTGGATCCCCTTTTCATATCTTTAGGGGATAAATTTTGTTCCTCTATATCATAAAAGAAACTTTGTGCATTTCATGCTCATGGTCATAGTCCCAGTAATTTCGGCTGTGCGTTGATATGTGTTAGTTTCTCCTTTTGTATGTATAGACTAGCTTTTGCCAGCGGATTTATTTATTAAAACTTCATGCAACATAAAAGTACAAAGGTGGACTTAATGCCTTAGGCATTCTCTACCAGTCTACCTAGGGTGGTAAAGAGAAAACATGGCAGGTGCATAAAAAAGAAAGTAAAAAAAAAGTAGGTAGGTAGGTAGTCGGTTCCATAATACAAACTTTGGACTCACGATTCATCCCTTTTGGGGGTGAATTTCGGAAAATCGTCTCTTAGTGCTCACCTACGTCATAAAAGGAAACCTTGTGCTTTATATGTCAGTCAGTCAGTTTCTCCTTCTAATATATACACCGTTAAATTTTGAACGTTTTAATCCCGTGGAGGGTCGATCCAATGACCTGTAGATAGTAGTCGGCGCGGCGTTGCGTACCAACCACCTACAGATCATTGGACTCGCTCAGCTGAAGTTTTCTTAAAGAAATTAATTTCGTAAATGCGTAAATTAATACGAGTTTTTACAAAAAAGGTACTTTATTTTTTAATTTTATATTTACAAATCGATAGTGTTTGATGTACCGGATCGACCCTCCACGGGATTAAAACGATCAAAATTTAGCGGTGTATATTTAGATATATTAAGACTCCTGAACTTGTACAAACATCCCTTAACATAATATCTCCACATTAAATAAATAACTTTTAACATACTCTAAACGGTATTAGCATAACTACTTTCTAGCACTCACTAAGGCCGGCTACAAACGAGTCTAACTTGTAGATTTTAACACTAACGAACGGACGCAAGTAGCCAACATATTACAGGCTCGTTTGCCAATTTCCTTCGAAGGCAATCTTGTTTCTCTTAATATTATTCTCAGTTTCTCTGTTCATTATGCAAGTTATTTTTTATCTGATGTAGTCAACCTAAACGGTCCTTTTTGATGTTTATTTTTTTTATACACCGGTTTTGGGCCTCGGGCCTCGCTTAAAGAAAATGTACTTATGTAAGTTTAATTTAAAAAAAAATCTTTATTATCGCCGCAAATGTTATCTTTAATTTCTTTTCTCTCTTCCAATTGCGTATGATCAGTTGGCAATTACTTTTGCGACTAATTGGCAGTATACTAACATTTGGCATTTATCGAGCAGCTGTAAGTGCGAGTCCGAATCGCGCACTGAGGGTTCCGTGCAAACTATAATTCCCAAATGGAGTCTCGAAGATTGTTCCGAATTGCAATTTTTTTTTATGACGTAGGTAACAACAAGTTCACTGTTTTCAGATTTTTTACGATAGGTACGATCTTTGAGAGTATCAAAATTCTCCCATTTCATTTTTAAGTGTTTGTGTGTACATAAATGAATAAATAAATAAATAATAAATAAAATTTACGTTTTTATGGGACATAAACGGCCGTATCTTCTTTTTATTCGTTAACTTAGAAGTTTGATTTTATCACAGCTTGAAGGGACCGCAGACCTGAGTATATGTTTTAATTTCAACTCGATACCTCCATGCGTTCTCGAAATAAAGGGTCTTGACAGACAGACAGACAGACGGGCGGACAACAAAGTGATCCTATAAGTTTCCGTTTTTTTCTTTTGAGGTACGGAACCCTAAAAAGAACTATTTAAGAAAATCTAGTGGTAGTCACAGGTAATATTTTTTTTAAATTTTATCCTCATGAGTATGACAGCAGGAAAAGTGGAGAAGAATTCCCGTTCGCCGCATAAACACTTACGAGGTAAAGCAAATTGTGTAGTTATCATTCACCAATAGACTATTCACCACCAATAATAAAATTCTTTTGGCATTTTGCACAAAAGTCTTCAGCTAGACCGGTTCGACTGGAAACTTCAACATCATTGATACGCAAAAAATTGTCTAATAATACCATCGTGTGTTATTTCAACCCACGCAAGACATTCAAAGAAATGTTACAAAAAAATTGCCCACAATCTAGCATTCATTGAAGAATGATGATTTTTCAAATAATCAATACTGTTAGGACCATAGTTAGCACTGTCTATTATACCTAACGGAAATATTCTGTTGTACTACCTATTGTTTTGACCGTATGGGTGTGGTATACGGTATCATCAGAATCAAGTGTAAGTAAATATTTCGTTAGTCTTGGATTCGTTAAAGCTCTTTCTGTGGAGCAAAACTTGTGGCCATAGTTATGGAATGGTTCGAAAGAGTTATCGCGCCTTTGAAACCAGTGGCGTAAATATAGGGTGGCAAGGCTGGCAAAATGTCACGGGCCCCAGGTCAGATGGGGCCCCCGGTCTTAGAGGCCGCGAGCTCAGAAGAAGTAACCCAAAATCTATATAGAAAATATTAAAATGAAATCACAACGTAACGTGATTTATCGGGGGCCCCATCTAATGAATTTGCCACGATATAGTTACGCCACTGTTTGAAAGGCAAAGTAACTGAAGAATCAGTAAAAGTCTGACACTAACTCCACCAACAGCGAGAGAAGTTATTTCATGATTTCCCAAATTAAAAAAAATGCCTGTGGTTCATCACTGAAAAGATAGAGGTACTGAACAAAATAGAACAGTCTTCTTGAAGACAGATATTAATATTGCCACCACGAGAACCCTAGTATGATACATCATAGGCTGCCAGGACTAGCTAACAATTTTACCAGTAATGAGCTATTGTTATGAAAGTAGATTGTGTCGATGTGACTGCAGAAAAGTAACACACTCTTATAATACAGTACTCACACAATAGTCAATACTATGCAAAACAAGACCACGTGTGATATTGTGACAATAGATCCCAGAGCTATTCAGTTATGTGAACTGAAAGAACAGTTGGATGAACCAAAGACGATTAGTGCTAGATATACAGTACGATTCAAAAAATTATGACTGTGTGATATTTTTTTTTAATTGATATAAACTAGTGATTGACTGCGATCCCACCTGTTGTCTTTTATATATTAAAATTGTAACTTGCATTCACTCACACACTATTATAATATAGAGGTAAAGTTTGTGTATTTTTTTGTTTATACGAGTTAAGTAATCTCTGGAAGTACTGATCCGATTGCTAAAATTTTATCACCGATAGAAAGCTGCTTTATTCTGGGCTATATTTTATGTAAGCAGGCGAAGCTGCGGGCAAAAGCTAGTTGAAAGATATAGGTACTGCATTTATTCGCCAGGTCAGCTAGTTATATATATTAATATAGGTTTTCTACATTTCGCAGTAGGTACAGACAGTGCCTTCAATTGGGGTTTCTCTTGTTAAAATACTTCAGAAAAAGTGGTAACCGATTAATGACGCTGTTCATACAACCACGATTTCAATTTACCGGCAACACAAAATACGATTAACTTAGTTGAAGGTTTTCATTAGAAAAGTCAATATTTTCTTAAATCAGTTTAAGCAATGCTTATCGCTTAGAACTGCCGCAAATTGTACTAGTCCGATTTTGGTAAACAAAATAAGCAAATCACAATTACAGCCATATTAGTTTGCTTAGGTCAAGTGATGTGTGTTAGCAGTGGTGACCCAGTGGTACCTGCTCCGACTTACAATTTGTAAGTCGCGGGTTAAAACCCAGCCAGGCGCTTTACTTTCTTTTATTTATTTGATCACCACTGCTCATAAAACGGTAAAGGAAAACATCGTGAGGAAACCGGTATGCTAGGACATACCGGTTTAACAAAAAATTCGAAGACATGTGACATCTACCAATTAGCACTGGGCCCGCGTGGTGGATTACGGCCCCATTTCCATTCCCTCTCCTAGAGAGGAGGCCTAAGTCCCGGCAGTGGGAACATTACAAGGGCAATTATGTTAATGTTTAAGTCAAGCGAATAAATCTTTTTTTGAGCTGGAAATCAAGTAACTTCTCCGCTCTCGCTTTGGGTGGAACGGGAAAGTTTTTTTTTATCTGATACTAGTGCTTGACTGCGATCCCATCTGATGGTAAGTAGTGATGCTTGATGGTGAGGCGCGCTAGTTTATTAAGAGCCTATTCATTCTAACCTTGAAGACACCCAAATTATAATCGGACGGAAAGACCGCAGCAGGCAAATTGCTCCAATTCATGGATGTACGCGGTAGTGTCAGATTTTTACTGACTAAAACCAACCTGTGTTTCGTCTGCTGCCCTTTGCATTTTAGGGAGATGGTTCCACCATTCTGGAAGTGATTGAATTCTAGTTACTTGGAAACCACAAAATGATACAATATATATACTATTTCCTAATATTCTAGGTATATTTTTTACACAATCATAGAATTGAAAGAAGATGACCATTGATTTTCTTTACTTTCCTTTCACAAAAAGGAACATAGGTAACCAGTCGTGGGAATTAGAAATGCTGGCTTCGGATCAAAATATTCACTTTAGTAGAAGCGTAAGCAGAAATAAAGGAAATTAATGGACATAGGTAGTCGAGAGTCACGTTCAAGGTAATTTAAATTCTGTATTTTATTACTTTTTTATTGCTTGTGTTTTCAATCTAGCCGATTTATATCCATATAGTCCAGTAGCCAAACTTGAACTCTAAAAACGTCAATACATTTCAGAAAGAGCATGGAAAACCCGGGCAAAAAAGCCAGTTTGGGCGCAGCAAAGACAATCTCCACAGATAGGGGTTTTCGGACGGTTCCGATCTTCGGTGTTTGTGCGGCGTCTCTCTGCAGACCATGTCCCACCTTCCATCCTATACCACGTGCTCTGTTACCTGTTTACGTAGGAACATAATGACAGCATCGGTGGACGGCATCGTCGTAGTCGTATACTAAGCCAGACAAGGAATTTAATTTAACTATTTTGCCTTATACACGCTAAAAACAAGACGGACGGTCTTCGGCGGGAATCACGAAGGGATGTTTCATTTCAGCAATGTACAACTCTAACAGATAAATGATGTTTATTTTGCAAATACGTCAATTTTTTCGTCAATTAAAACTAGATGAGGCCGTTGTGTGCCCAGATGACCCTGAGAAGAAACATCGAAACAAATTCAGGGGTCAAAGGGTCAAATCATATGAGAACCATGCAGATTGTAGCTTGAGATGGTCTTTTGAAGAAAGAACCACACTAAGTGGACCTGTCCAGTCAGTGCAAGCATTTGTCGTACGAATAAAAAGTCTCAGTTTTCTTAGAAAGATATTATTACAAAATCGATACCTACTTTTTAATTCAGAAAAAGAAAAAATCCTCTTGTTGGTAAGAACGCCAACAGTCCGTCAGCTCTACTCGTCCGTGAACGAATGAGTGCTCGTGCGTTAGCTAATGAATTTACACAATATCTCTCAAGGTATGCGTCCGTAACAAATTAACAAAGAAAATCAAACCATCTGTTTATCCCAATTATGTTGGTGTCGGTTTAAAATATAGCCGAAAACAGCTGAGTATGGTGTCCTTACGCGTGAGGCAACGACGCTCACGCCCCAGCCGCCGCCGCCGCGATTCTATCCCGATTTCCGGCCACCGTCGGCGCGGGCTTTGTGGTCGGCGAGCAATGGGTAGCTCGCCGTCCGATCCTCCGGCAAGCGTCCGGACCGAGCCCAAGCCGTCGACAGCGCGTATCCGCGCGGCTCAAGTAGTTTTCAGCAAACCGTACGGGCCCAGCAGGGTCGAAGCCTACTGGGGCCAGGGATTGGTTTCTGATTAGAAGATTCGGCCCCGATACGAAAGGCAACGAAGGAATAGTAGTGGATTTTTAGTCAGTAAAAGTCTGACACTATCTTCCGCTCCGCCCAAGAACGGGGAATGTCATTGGATGATTTTTCCCACTTAAAAAAATAAATGAAAACTGGATATTAATATGGCATTTTACAAGGAGAGACCGTTTCCATTCCATCTAAGCACTACAATAATTACAATAACTAGGTAAGTAAACGATTTGCCTGGCCACGACAATTCCACATTTTTTAGTTCTTGATTATAGAACGACTTTAAAAGGTTTAAAAATGACAGGATCAATGGTTTAACATGCATTTGTATACGGAGGAGTCTTGGTGTGGAGTGGAAAGTGGTCCATCCGCCTACTGACTCTGGCAAGTATTGCTTAACGTCAAAGATTATGCAGCTGACATTACAAGCAAACTCCTTAAGTCATCATCATCATTTCAGGGTCTACTGTTGCACATGGCCTCCCCAAGTGTCGCCATAACGAAAGGTCCTGTGCGTCTCGCATCCATCGGATTCCGCGACCCTCACCAAGTCATCGTTCCGCTTTGTTGCGACTTTCCTACGCTGCGTCTTCCGGTACGCGGTCACCTCTCCAGAAAAAACCTTTCGGCCTTATCGACCTTCTGTTTTACGAGCAATGTGTTCTGCCCATTGCTTGCAAGTTTGGCGATTCTTAGTACGATGGATGTCAGTAGCCTCCGTAAGTAATAAAACATAATTATCATATTTTGATTAAATCAAAGTCAAATTAATAGACGTTAAAACAATATTATCGAGATGTAGTAACCCTAAAATACATAGGTAAGTAAATAAATCGTAACTTTAAAATCCCAATTAAATGATTCATATTTGTTACGACTCGCAAAACTCCGATAATGTGGCCAATTATTTATCGTTAAGAGTAACCTAATTGCATTTTAATCAAAATGAATGAACAGTTTGTTATTACGTTTGGTTAGAAAGCGTTACGTAACACCTTATTGACTTGAAAATAGCCTTTTTGTTGGTTTATAAATAGTTATTTAACAAAATTGAATGTATACTTTTGTTAGAAATAAGCATATGCTTTTAGTGAACACTGCGAAAATCAACCCAATTATTGAATCAAGTCTGGAATATTCAAAATAGAGTCTTAAGAAAACCAGAACAATGTCTAGAGAAAGCAAATAAAAAGTGGAGTGGCATTTAATTCATTAAACCCCAAGCGAACGCCGGCGTTCGCGCACCTATTGTCTGTCTATTGACTGTAAATTCCACGATTGAAAGGTTAAAATTGGTATAAAAAATGTAGGTTACCGTATTCTTACTTAGTAATCTCCAGTTTTTCCCTTGAAACTATGTAAATTGTCTCCACCAATCCACATTAATAATGATAAGGATAAACCAGTGTGTCAAGTACGAAACATTTGGGCTCATCAGCTGTTCACCTCGAGGCGAGTGTTGCGTGCGAGTTGCAATACAACTATAAAACATTATAAATCAGGACGCCTGTGTGTTTAATCAATCACACTTAAACGACTGTACCAATTTGAATGAAACCTGGATATGGATACCTACACATGAAGATATTTATAAAATACTTAAATATCTATTACTTTCTGCAGTGTGAAATTTATTTTATTTAAAAAAAGACGTCTAAGTATTTAAAATTATGTTACAAGTATTTAACATACATTACAAGTATTTAAAAGATTTTACATGTTTGTGCAGGTTAATTTATTTATTTATTTTACTTGTTCTTTTAGTGAAGACACGGGCAGAAGCTATAGTTGCATGTATCGTCAGTTTTTATGTCAATGTCGCAGCACTCAGAGCCAGTTATTACTGTAATACTGCTGTTATGATGATAAGCCTACCTCGCTTCAAGTTAACGATGTTTTTGCATTTGTAGAGGTACGTAAAGATCTTGTGGCAGTCAATATAACACTGTCGAGTCGGGCTTTGACCTTACCAGGCGGCCGGGCGGTGAGCTATATAAGGCTCGCCGTCTGAAAGCCCAAAAACAGCGGGGATTCCCGAGAAAGGAAGGGCTAGGACATGGAAATCGTTTTTTTAATGATATAAACTAGTGCTTAACTGCGATCCCACCTGATGGTAAACAGTGATGCAATCGTTACCGGGGAAGTGCACTAAGTAATTGCGCTCCGTCTCATTAAGTTCTTGTCTCCGTTTCGAAATATTTGAGACGTTTGAAAGTGCCACAAATAAGGCCCCACGCCCACGACGAGTTTTTGTAGCGATGCTGTCGCGCGTTTCGTAAGCGAGCGACAGCAACGCTACCAACGAGCGTTAGTCGCATTTGCAAGCGCTATAGAAAAAATGCCAACGCGCTATAGCATCGCTACTAAAAGTCACCGTCAGCCCCGGCGAAGGGCGTAATAGTGTAAGTTACGATTTAAAAACTTCATGGAAAATGTGAGATTATCTCGTGTCATGGGACTCATGGGTAAAACAATCAATAATGACATGTTTTAAGTAGATTTAACGTACTTATTATATGTAACAGTATAAGAGTGTCTTGTACCTACCTCTTGTCAAGAGGAAAACGAGAAAATAACGGAAATGTTTCATGATTTTCCCTAAGAATAACTTTAAGAAGGTGTGTCGGTAGGCTGTGAGGACGTCAACAAAGACATTATCCTCTCATCCTCGAGTGACGACTGCCAGAAGATATTACGATTGTTAGAGCTATAGATATTTCACCGAGACACCAATGCGGCGCGACCAGTCGACGCTACCAACATTATGTATACAGCTCTATAAAGAGTTACTCATCTGGTGTCCTTTTGGTTGCGCAACCAATTTGGTGGCGCGACCAGCTCGGACGTGTGGCGACTCTGGTGTCTTTATGGTGTCTAGTTTAGAGGCTTAGGGCTATACTTCACCAGGACACCATGACGGCTCAACTGGTCACGCCACCATGGTGTCCCGCAGAAATATAGCCTTCAGAATCACAACACAATGTCCATACGTATTACAAAACAAAGTTCAAAACCACGTCAGTGTCTGTATGTACGCGATAAACTCAAAAAATACTGAACAGATTTTGTTATGGTTTATATTAGCAGATAGAGTGATTAATGAGGAAAGTTCTGGTGTATAATACATGCATATTATAGTGGAGATAAGACATAAAATCTGAGAATTTAAACCCGTGTTTGTGCTCGGGCGAAAAGTGATTTTTAATCAAATAATAATAATATAATATTTTTAATTCATAAAATATATTAAAATTACAACTATATTTCTACAGGAACCTTTTAGATAATTATATAAAAAACAAGTTTCCCCGCACTAGGAAAAGGTTTTAGGTAGTAATCGGCGTTGCGTACAAACTACCTACAGGTCATTGAACTAGCTCAGCTGACGTTTTCTTAAAGAAATTAATTTCGTACATGCGTAAATTAATACGAGTTTTAAAAAAAGGTACTTTACTTTTTAAAGTTATCTTTACAAATTGAGTGTTTCATGTACCGGATCGACCCTCCAGTGAATTAAAACGATTAAAATTTAGCGGTGTATATATGTATGTTTATCAGTTGTCTTGTACTCATAACACAAGCTCTGCTTAGCTTGGGACTAGATGGCGTTGTGTGATAGTTGTGGAATACTATATTAATTAGGATCATATGCCTTAAGTTCTTGTGAGGCCAAATAAACATTTTTTCTTTTCTTTTTTTTAAGAAAATAGAAATCTTGTAAATAATCAAAGTAATGCTTATCCTTTATCACTACAGGTATCACGAGCCACATTACTTACAAAGTTAAAACCAAGAGCCACCTACTTACTTGCTCTTATCTCGACTGTCCTCTACAGAGATAGTGAGTACTGAAACATTGTAGAAAGTGGCTTGAAATGTAGCCGGAACACTTTTAGAGTAGTTATCAGCCGCAGCTGAACATGTACTTAATAATGATGGCATCAAAGAACTGTAGGTACAAGGAGAAATCAAACAAGAAGAGAGTGAACATGGAGTTTTCTACTTTTTGGTCAAATAGCGACAATGTTGACCATCAAAGACACTTCCGTCTAACCACTGCTACGTTCATTTTTGCTTGCACTCGAAATGAAAACTTCAAAAGGGTTTGGTTTGGCGCCGCGCAGCAGGCCTCGAGCGAATTTTTTTTAAATCATCAGGCAACTCCTTAAGGCGCGCGGCACTTCAAGGAGTTGTCAGCAACAACAGGGACCCAACCAAACCCAACCCAAGAGCAACCCAGGGAGCCGGGTCGAAGCCTACTGGGGCCAGGGTTATCCGAAAGGGAACTCAAGCTCCGTATTGAAGGCTTGAAGGAACAGGGTGGGTTTTTTAGTCAGTAAGAGTCTGACACTATCTCCCACTCCGCCCAAGAGCGGGGGTTGTTATTGGATAATATTCCCTACCGGAAAAAAAGTCATCAGGCTGATGTTACCGCGATGGTACTTGCCACTAGTGCCCTTACAAACGGGCTATCCGTTCAATTCCGGCCACAACACGTAGAATGGTAAAGATACACGGGGTTTTATGTCTAGAGTGAATGAATAGGTTACTTCTGGGCAAGCGTGTTCCATCTTCGACCATATCATCGTTTACCATCAGGTGAGTATCGCTTACCATAGTGGTCAAACGCGAAACCATAATTATTAAAAAAAAAAAAAACTAATAAAAACATATGACCTCTTCACCGATGACGTCAGTAATTGTAGGTTGGACCGCAGCGTATGCGCACAAAAAATGCACGAAAAGAATAACCTTGATATTGTATATATTTGCAATAAAATATAATAAATGTTCTGGTATATTGACTTTTTGAATTCAACACCTGCTTTCTGTTTTGTCAGTTGTTATTATTTTACCTGAATTTAAAGATGATGTTTTTGTACTCGTACATCTTTAAATGGAGAAACTGACTGACTGACATATGGAACGCACAGCCGAAATTACTGGGACTTATAAATTTTGCAGAAAGATTCCTTTTATGACGTAGGTGAGCAGTTTTGGAAATTCAACCTTTAAAGGGGTAAAGGCGGGGATTCCGTTAGTATATTTAATATATTTGTATAAATCTCACTTTGTGTCATACTTAAAAGTTAGCACAAATAGTAAGAGTCTGTCTAATAAGTTAAACGACTTGGGTAATTATTAGGATTTAATGAAATCTGATGTAGTGCACACAGGTGCAATAATCAAGGTTTATTAAGAGATAGAGATCATTGTTTACTAACATAAGAACCTTATGAAAAGTATCGAATATATGTATTTTTTAAATGGTTAAATATTATACAAAATTCCCAAGTCGGTTGACTTATTAGACAGACTAAACCTAAGTAAATAATGGACTATCCCCAATGGAATAATTTAGAGGGTTTAAAATGTTGTATGGAGTATTCTTATTTCTTAAGTTACTAAACTTGAATTTCGGCACAAAAATATACTTAAAATGTATCAAAGTCAAAAGGTTTTTATTTCACATAGGCCTACATGGGCACTTATAAAATGTCAGAAGCTAGTGCACGGTTCCTAATTGGTCGTTTCCTATGGAGAAGAACTGGCAAGAAACTCCAAATACCTTTCAGATACCGTCAATTTCAGACACTAAGATAATAGATGCGCAAACGCGGCGCTCACTTGGGGCTTAATGAAGAGACTGTTATTACTAGTTTTTGAAAACTACCCTCAAATTATCGTTTTTAAGATAATATAAACATGCACCAACAATAGATTGAATAAAAACATGCTCGACAAATTCGCTGGAAAAGTGCTAGTTGTATATATATATATATTTGCTATCGTAATTTTAATTAAGTGCCTAACTAGGTACCTAGTTAACGGTAGGTATCATTATGATAATGACTTTATCACTTAGTGATAAGCAGGGTTTCCCAACCTACGGTCAGCGATGCAAGTGGGTTCCACGATGTCTACATTCAAAATTATATTGTGACACTAAAATCTATTTTAGACACCTTACTTACTAATTTTTTTTTTTTTAATTTTAGGAAAGCGCTTGATAATAAATAATAATCATAAACAGCAAAGTTATTAGCGCTTGTCTATATCCCAAAAGTCACTCGATATACGGAAATATTGAACAGTCTTATGATTTGTGAACGAATAAATGACAGTCAAAAACACTGCCTTGTAGGTAGCATTTTCTAGTAGCAATAGGCTAGTTGCCGTTAAAAATGTAATTAGTCCGTCTTACAGATTATATTCAAAAATAAGGGAGACGTATTTTTTTACTACAAAAATAAGATCAGTAACGGGTATAAACAGAGCCCATTTTTTTTGTAATTATTAAAAAATGGGGGTGTATAAGTAGTTAAATAAAATTGAAGTATCTGTTTGTAATATCAAAATATTTTTTTTTTTTACTAAATGCATATGAAAGACAATTTGCTGTCCTTTAGTCTGTTTGTTCCGGACAATCTCCGAAAAGACTGGACTGATTTCGTTGGGACTTTCTGGTGGTATACTAATGGTGTTATGAGAAGTAACTGAGGCATTTACTTTAGAAAGAAAATTAGGATTCAGTGCATAAAAAAATCTTGAAATTGATTGAAAGGTTCTATTAGGTTAGCTCTTCACAAAATTTTGACATGGGGCCACCTACCTGAGTGAGCCGAGTGAATGTTTTTTTTAAATTCTCTCTAACACCTTCCCCTTTTTACCTCCTCCTTTTTTGAAGTTGGTTGAAATAACTCAATGCTACTTATATATTGAAACAGGAACCCCACCCTACTAGGTCTAGGTGCCTCCTTCACTCAATAAACTTTTCTGCGCAATTAATAAGCTTGTCACTAACTAGCGATTATCTACTTTGTATCTAGAAGATAATTTCACTTGAAACTAAGAGACCTAACTTATCTAGGCTCGTATCCATCCAACAAATCTAGGCTTAACTTTCACTAAGTATAGCAGGCAGCGACAGACACAACAAACTAACGACAGATCCCTCTCAATTGCATCAGCTGTTTTGTGTCCATGTTCAATATTAATCATTGATGACGAGATATTGAATGCTTGTTCTAGTTTGAACGGCAAATTATAAATGAAAAAAAAAAAACTATTTCTAAATTGAAATTCAAAATATTTCTTTTCACACAGGCCGACTATTTCACGGGCACTTATAAAAAGTTTGAAGTTAACAGTTCCAATTAGCCGTATCCTACGGAGAACAAACACTAAGAAACTCTGTGAATACTCTTTAAAAAATATGATTAATTTTATAAATTTCCAAATTAACATATATATATATTAATTAATAGAAGAAGACAGTCACCAGACCAATCAACATGTATCATATAAAAGTAATAGAAAAGTGAATCAAAGTAGAAAATCTTTATGAGTCTGTGGAGTCTATTATAATTGTTGAGAACACTCTCATTATAGAAAAGAAGCTACCTAGAAATAATAATAAAACTACTAATTGTTATTAATTAATAAATGACATGAGCAATATAACAAAAACTGAAAGCATCTGTTCATCGGTAACGTTTTCAACTGTATGCCACTATATCAACTTTATATTCTTTTTTGTCATCTTTTGATTAGACCATAAAATATAGATAAATTATAAAAGGAAAGACAGAAGTAATAAAGTGGCGCGAACAGGAAAAAGAGCGTTGTGTCCTATAAAACCTCTGTACACCTAACTAATAGATCCTTGTATACAATAAGTTATCTTTTTGTATAATTTTATGTCGATAATAATCAAGCTGTGCATGTTGGTTAATGACTGCAAACTTATTGACTTGTAGGTATTGTATTATAATTAAGTGGTTCATAATTCTCAAAGGTTAACCCATAAATATTTTCTTTATTTAGAAAAAATAAACAAAATACCCTCCACTTCTACCGTCGACCACATCATCACCAGGTAAAATAGTGGTCAAGAGCGAGTCTATCAAACATGATTAAAAAAAATAAGATTATGATGCTACTTCTTTTTACATAAAGCTTCGATATAATAAACATAATCATTATTTAGAGTTTTAGGATTGATGTTTTTCAATAGTCTACTTTTTTAAATTGAGAAAAACTAGTGCTTGAATGCGATTCCACCTGATGGTAAGTAGTGATTATTAATTGTAAGGTAGATAAAGAGAAAAAAAACAGCCGAAATATAAAAACCCCCTTTTTGATAAAACGAAAACCAATTCGTTGCATGTTGTTTTGTAAAAGGTTTAAAATGGTTTATGTTTTGCATATAATTTAAATACATGGTTGATGTTTATTGTTATGCGAATTTCTAAAGAATTCAACACATTTTTCATGGCTAATTAACCGATTTACCATAGTGACGCTGTAGTAATAATTTGCGTCAATTTCTGATTGAGAAAAACATATTTATTTACAAACCTCAATTTTTTAAATTACGGCTAGCTTTGCTGTAATATAAGATAAACAATCAAGTGATAAAATACAATAATGAAGTAGCATTAAATAATACCAAGTAATAAATTCAGTAAACCACGAATAAAAAAATGCTCACAAAAATCCTGAAAAAAAAACACAAGAAAAAAAATGCGAAAATAAATTTTCAAGTTTCTGAAGAAAAATATAAAAACTCACCTTTTTGAATTGATTAAAATATCCGAAAATTCACTCACTAAACACAACACTTAAAACACAAATAAAAATAACGGTTTACAAATAAAAAAGATCGATATATTTCGTTCAACTCGTGCGCAACCGAACGCGCGCTCTCCGTAACAACTGCGCGCCAACTGTCAAACGCTGTGCCTCCTACCACAAGTTTTGTTTCAGAGATAAATCATACAAGGTAATTTACAGTAAGTATTCGTAATCTCACCTATTGTGATGTTGCGTCCGAAAGTCCAGAGGAAAAACGAGTATGGGAAATGGACTGGGTACCGACGTCATTAGTGGATTCTAAGGTTTTGATGTCACCTTTTTGAGGACTCGGTGGCTTATTGTCTATTTCTCCTTACCTTCCTTTGTCATTATTAGTTTTTTAAAGTCTACTTGACTTGCGTCAAGTTATGTGCTTTCTGGCGCAATAAAGGATTTGTACGTCGTCAAAAATGATTAAAGGTTTTGGAGAGTAGCACCCTCTTAAATCCACAGAAATATCGAATGCTGTCTGTGATCGCTGCTAGGTTCTTCATAGAGTTATGAAGGACCAGGCTGAAGAAGAAATAAAGGACAGGTTGCTTAATAAGATTTCTGATGTGTTGTTAGGTACGGCCGTAGCGAAAATAGGCTACAGTAGTTTTACTTAGTGTAGTAATATTTAAAGGAAAAAAAAGTTTATTTGAGTCATGACAATACCATAAAAACTAAATTAAAAAAGAAAAAAACTAATCAGCTATATATATACTATCAAAGTATGAATAAACATGATATTGGAATTTAAAACGTTAAAGAATATATTTATCATATCAAGCGAAGGTGTAGGTACCTACTACGCACTGTAGATCTCCCGCACTGGGCCCGTGTGGTGGATTACGGCCCATTCCCTCATCTAGAGAGAAGGCCTGAGTTCCAACAGTGGGAACATTAAAAAGGCTGATGATGATGACTGTAGATCTATTGGTAACGCCGCGACATGCGAGTTGTGGGTCACGGGTTAAAACCCATCTAGGTGCATTACTTTCTGTAATTTATTTCATCACCACTACTCTCATAATGGTGACGGAAAACATCTTGAGAAAATCGGCATGTCTTAGAACTATTCAAAGGCATTAAACATCCACCAATCTGCACTTAGTCCGCGTAGTAGATCGCTGTCCATTATCTCTCCTAGAGAGGAAGCCCGAGTCTCAGCCGTGGAAACATTATAGGTCTTATATAGGCCTGTACCCCTAGCCAAGTTGCTAATCTGCAATAGTTAACGCTTGTAGAAAGCTTCAAATGTACGGGAATGACGTCGTGTTATCGCTCAGTCACGTGGTCAGAAAAAAGAATTGGCGGCAAGGTCAACTGGAAGCGTTCGGCGCAAGCGAAACGGTTGTAACTTGGCTAGGCGGGCTGATTATGCTTTGCTATACTTGTAGTATTCTTAATATAAACTTGAAGCAAAGCTTTCTCGCAATAAGGGTGTTTTGTTAAAGGTAATGGTAGGTACGCCGAATGCTGTGGTCGGACGTTCCAGTGAACTCCAGAGGATAAGATGGAGGTGTGGTGTGTTACGGCAGCGCACCAATGGATGTGTCCTCATGGCCTTGGTTCAGGCCATGGTTCGGAGTGGGAGGAAAGATGCAGTTATGTGAAGCAGTAATGCAAGCAAAGGAGACAACTACACGCGTGAGCGAATAGACATCCTCACGAGACTAACAATGAGTGTCCGGCTGTAAAATAAACGGTCGGGTATAAGTCCTCCAAGCTGTAATACATAAATAAATGAGGTAGTCTGGATTGAGACCAAGTCGTCGATAGCGTATAGTGTTTCACGTACGCCATAAACAGATGACAGAAGCCTCGGAGATAAAAAATAAAATCCCGTGTCCCTAGAACGTCTTTATGTTACAACACCTCCTTCAGATGCCTTTTGGCAACTAAAGGACACAGATATGGCTATAGTCAGTAAATGATTTTCAAGCTCCAAAACAAATAAACGTCCCGGTGAATAAGGAATTTTGTGGTTACTGAAATTGCCTATTAGAGGGGAAAAACAGATATCTACGTGTGGGCGACAAGTTAGGTGGTTAAAGTTACTAGTTTTCGACTACAGGTACGTTGTATTTTATGAGAAATGTTTACGCACAGGTCATGACAGATGAATGGTCTACGTCTGTCAGACTCGTACTGACTAAACCACACCACCTCCCTCCCCCGCACACTTGCGTCAGGGACTGCGAGTGCGGTATGACTTCCTCCAAAAAAAATTAAACGTGTTACATACAGTCTTAGTGTATGCTCAATCCAGCAAAGCTTTTGGCAGCCATCGACCCGAGTTAAGGGCACGCCACAATGGCACCGTTAAGTCCCCTCTTTGAGCAGTGGCTGGAGAGGTGTTGTCGCTTGGTGGGTAAAAATCATCCAGATGCGGGAGATAGTGTCAGACTCTTATTGACTAAAAAACCCAGCGTTGTCACTTCTGGCTGTCGCAGGTCTTCTTTGGACATCGCCAGTTCGAGAGGTTCCTTTTTCGGATTCTGGTGGAATTCTTTTGCCGTCACCTCCAGTCGCGGTGGTCGCAACCGAGAAGACATTCACGCTCTAGTCGCCACCAAAAAAGATGCCTTTGACGTCGGGAGTCACGGGGCGATTTCCGGCCACCCTAAGAGCAGGCTTGCGGACAATGAGTAACGGGTCTGGGCAATTGTTTGGCCATCCGGTAAGTTCCAAGTCCGATTCGACGCCAAAACTGATGAATCCCAGTAGAGCCTATGTCTGCTATGGCTGTGGGAACGTTTGAAAGACTTACCTCGGCCCAAGAACGCAAAAGGCACTAAACGACACAGGTAGATTTTAGTCAGTAAAAGTCTGAACTGTCCTCTCCAATTCAGGTATTTGAAGATTTTCCACCTCAAAACAAAAAACAAATAATTTTATATTTCACATAGGCCTACATGGACACAATTATAAAATGTCGGAAGCGTTCCAAATTGGACATTTCCTATGGCGAAGAACTGGCAAGAAACTCCATGGTTACTCTTTGAACAAATATTGTTCTTACAATATTTCCAAATTACAGTATTAGTAGATATTATGTAAGGACAATGTACACCAGTAAATATTGTACTCAAAAGTACAATAAAAATAATCATAATAAAAAGTAACTCGTAACAGGAAGTAATCTAAGAATTCCCAGAGTCGCAGTCGAGCTAAGATCTTGCATTTTGTAAAAGTGGCCACTCGAAATAAGGTTCAGTTGAAAACCAGCGTCAGGCAACTACCATGTAGTTGTCTGGCATTATTGCTGAACTGGACCTATTTGGCGCCGCCCTGAGACACACATTGCTAGTTGTCTTTTTTATATTATAATAATTTATTAGTGTCTACATGTTGTTACTACATTGTGTGTATCCACGAGTGTGTATGCTGAATAAATTAGTTTTCTTTCTTTCTTTCCATACACGCCAGGGTATACCTGACAGGTTTGCCTGTACAGTTATACCTGTCAGGTAAGCTTGTAAGGAAAACTGCACAGTTGTGTAACATACACACTTTGGTTTACCTATAAAATTCAACTGTACAGGCAAACTGGTCCGGTATAGCCTAGCGTGTATAGTTAGTTACCTTTATTCAATCATCGAAACGCCCGATGAGGATATGTAAGGCCAGTAAAACAAATGCCTTTATTTAGGCAACTACTAGCAACTATAGATTACACCACAAGTCCAAAGGTTTCAAGGGTAATGCGTATATTAAATCCATGCACGTAGTGTTAATTGTCAATAGTACAATCATAGAGGAAAAAACATTATGTTTCCTGTTTTTAGGCTCTAATGGGATTAAGTAATGACGTATGCACGCATATGATGACGTATGATATAAGTCACTCAATTTTTTTTTCTATCGGTGAAAGGTGATTTTGTAGACGAGTGTGTTACGGGTTTTTTAAAGGAAAATCAGAAACATTCGATGTTACTAATCAAATAAAAATGTTTAATTAAAATGGAAGGAAAACGAGATATACCTGATTCTTCCGGTCTTTTTTTTATTTAACATTTTTAAATTGGGGTTTTTTGATAAGCAACTTTATTTATACAAAAAGTTTTCGAAATACCAAGGAAAATACACTGTAGAATAGTAATTTATAGCAATTGGATATCTTGAGGTTAATCATAATCCCCGAGCCTGGATTTCGATCACGATGGTCAATCTCAACGGGTTCCCTATATCACACCCAAAGCAAATTCCAGCGTTCGCTCTCTCATTGTCTTTCTATTGTGTCTCTAATTACAGTATTCGAAAGGCTTATGGAAATAGATTCTTTTTATTCTGTAAACATTTTGACCAATTAACATTGTTGACTGTAACATGTACGAAAGCTGATATGATCCTTCTATTGTTACATAGAGGTAGTTGTAGTAGGTACAGATACCGATAAGGATCTTGAGCGCTGGCTTCAAGTGGCGCAGAAGTCAAATATTCGGTCTCTTTAGTGGTACGAAGTGAGACGCGGGGGGCGGGGAGTGTCAGTGATTGGCTCCCCGCGCCATCGTGTCGTACACGTCACTCGTGATTCGTTCCCTGCACTTGCTGTATGTATCTAACAACGACGATTGGCTCGCCAATGTATGGAATGCGCAAAGCGATCCCCACTCTGACGCCGAGCGCTCATGATTCGTGCCGGTACCTGCACTTCTGGCAGAACTACCAAATTTAAACCTTATATCTGTCTGAGCACCTAAGGATGTTGAAGAACCAGTGAAAAAATGATTACAGCCCCAAAGGTCGATCTTGTTGATGAATAACAGTGAAGAGAAAAATCTTGGTGGAGATTTGATCATTTCATGATATGGCCAAGTAAAACTGGCCAGTTCCTCTACCATGAGTTTAAAGCAATAGTATTTGTCGGTACTCGATACCGACTACGTAAATATTTTGTATGGCAAATTTTACAGCGCCTCTAGTGGTCACTTACGGAACCAAAATTTGCGGAACATATCATGAAATGTTAACGTTAAGTGATCAATTTTATGATCTGGCCACGACTTATAGGTACACAAGGCAAAATCTTGACTTAATCAACGCCTAGCCCGAACCCTTAGACCTAGAACGTTGGAAAATTTTAACAGAGGTTCCTGATGTACTTATAAAGAGTAAGAAAAGGATTTTCCATAATCAACCCCGTGAGAGAATGAAACGGGGGTCTAAAGTTTGTACTACGCGTTCCAAATGAGAATAGGACCGATTCATATGTTTTCACGTCTCGTCGTACTGTCAAATCGAAGAAATTTTGGCAAAATTGAAGAAAATTGAAGAACTGGATTCTGATTAAACGTTTTTCGTTCACAGTTCATAAATAAATTAAATTTTTCGTAAATTAATCAATGTTTAAAAATTTCTCTCTTTGATTTGACAGTAAATCGTGACGTCACAACATGGCGGGCGATCCTATTCTCATTTGGAACGCATTGTATGGAGTAATTTATCTTCACGCGGGAGAAGCCGCTGACATAAGCTAGTCAGTTAATAAACTTGCAAACTCTTAAGGTTAAATACACCCAAAAGTAGATAAACAAATACAGTTTATTTTAATAATTTGGATGAAAACATAACGGTAGCCACAAAGCGGTTTGTGTAAGCAGGTGGTTATGTATTTGAATAATATTAAAATGTCAATGAGGAATGTACCTACCGTGAGCAGTGTTTTGAGAATGAGAGGACCAAATTATGCGTGATACTGGTCACAAAATAATGCCGTAGTAAAGATAAAACAGCGCTGAATTACATAGAAATCAAGGAAAATTAATGATGGTATTTTTTTTTTTTTCGAACTAAGTTTCAGTTGAAAACCAGCGTCAGGCAACTATCTGGAATTATTGCTGAAGTAGAGCTATTTGGCGCCGCCGTGAGACACACATTGTTAGTTGTCTCTTTTTTAATAATAATTTATTAATGTCTACATGTGGTTACTACATTGTGTGTATCTACGAGTGTGTATGTCAAATAAAATAGTTTTTTTTTTCTTTTTGTATCGAAGTCTATTGATACTAGAAAGATGGGTTTCCTGATAATTACAACCTGGGAATTTTTAAGTAAAGAGTGAATAGATTACATTAAGCAAGCTTGCTCCATCGCCAACCACGTCATCGCTTACCATCAAGTGGCCAAACGCGACCCTATCCATAATAATAATTAAATAAATTGAGTTAGGTCACAGAAGGAAATGTATAAAAATAGCAGACTTGGGTCCCTGGACGTGTCCACCCTTACGTTGTTCACACCAGGAACTTAAAAACACCTTCATAAAGGTTACAGAATTATAAGTGTTACACGTTGAATTGGTAACAGAATCAAATATGTAACACTTATTAATGTGTTACACAAAACACTTACAAAAGTGTAACCCTAACATATCTGTTACAGATATAAAAGTGTTAACAGTGTTAATAACTGTAACAGGTAAACGCAGCGTTGCCAAAGTTACAATTTACAAAACTACACTAAAACTGATTATTTCAGTTACACATATTAACACTTATTAACACATATAAACAGGTTACAGTTTAATTCGGTTGCACTCCATAACACATATAAAAGGTTACAGTTTCATTCGGTAACATTATTGTATCTGTTACATTTAAAAGTGTTTTTCTGTTAAAACTCTTTTAAAAAACAGTGTTAAAACACTTTATTACGGTTACAGTTTGAGTCCCTGTCACACCGCTACGGTCCGGACTAAACGTTTCGCCACGTCTTTTATACCGCTACATCAAAGGATTGGAATGATTTGCCTGATGTGGTCTTCCTGTCCAATTATAAATTAGGTGACTTCAAGGCTGGAGTGAATAGGCTCTTAATAAAATAACATCAACAATTGCATCACTGCTTACAATCAGGTGGGATTGCAGTCCAGCCCTGGTTTATATAAGTCGTCGACGGCGCACACTGTTCCCGCGCGCTTTAAGAAGTTGTCAGCAACAGCCGGGGCCCAACGGGGTCGAAGCCTACTGGGGCCAGGGTTATCCGAAAGGAACTCGAGTCCCGGTATGAAGGCTAGAAGGAACGGGGTGGGCTTTTAGTCAGTAAGTCTGACACTATCTCCCGCTCCGCCCAAGAGCGGGGGTTGTCATTGGATGATTTTTCCCACCATATGGTTTTTATGATTAAAAAAAACTAGACAAGTGCGAGTCGGACTCGCGCACTGTGGGTTCCGTACAAACTTACATATGAAAACAGTTCAATTCCCAAATTGGCTTACAAAGATTTTTCACAATCGCAATAAAATATTTGTTTGTGATGCAACTACAAAATATATTTTCAGATTTTTTCCTATATTTAGCTAGGAGACTTTCTTTATGCCAAATTTCAGGATTCTAAGTCAACAGGAAGTACCCTATAAATTTTGATTCCCTTGAGTCATGCCTTGAGAGTGTCGAAATATACGTTTTTTGCGACATAAACAGCCATATCTTTTTTTTATTTAACTCAGAAATTTGAAGTTTTTCACAGCTTCAAGGGAACACAGACCTGAGTATATGGTTTTAATTTCTACTCAATACCTTCACGCGTAGTCGAGGTAAACGGTCTTGATAGACAGACAGACAAACTAGAAAGTGATCCTTTTTCCTTTTGAGGTACAGATTTACAGAACCTTAAAAAGGTAGATACTAGAGCTGAATGTTTGTTTATATTGAATAGTGATCATTCTGGCCATGGTAAATGGACGGTAATAGTAGTTAAAACATTAATAAATCATTGGCATTGGCACGTAGTTGAGGTATTTCCTGTTCTCGTTAATCATGCCTGCATTTTAATTAAACCAGTATTGATCTAAGATTTGATTCATTAAAACTGTTGCGCTTTATATAATGCTGGTTAGTAAGTTATAAATGTAGTGCAAATAAAACTTTCCTGATTTTGAACGAAGATATGAGATACTAGTTTTTGCCCTCAGATTCGCCTGTACATAATATATGGATAGCCTATGCCACTCAGGAATAAAGCAGCTTTCTATGGGTGAAAAAAAAATAGCAATAGGACCAGTACTTTTGGTGATTACCTTCTACAAGCAAAAAATCAAACTTTTACCTCTTTTTAGTGTTAGTGTAGAAAACTGTTGCACTTTATATAATGCTGGTTAGTAAGTTACAAATGTAATGTAATAGTAAGTTACAAGTATAACTTACCTGATTTAGGGCGAAGATAGATAATTTAAGTGTAACTGTGTACTCATTAATTAAGCATTGCATTTCTGTTCCTTTTTGGACTCAGCTTTAATTGCGGGGACGTAATATGAGCAGTTTCACTTTAAAAAACCGGGCAAGTGCGAGTCGGATTCGCGCACTGAGGGTTCCGTACAAACTTTTAAAACCTATGTAAAGAATTCAATTCCTGATTGGACTTTCAAAGTTTGTTACGTAACATCTTTTCTGTTTTCAGATTTATTTTTTATACTGTAACACAAGTAGGATATACTTCCATATACTTATAGTATATATTATTATATTAGTATATACGTGCATTAAGCAAAATTTCAGGATTCTGGGTAAACGGAAGTACCCTGTGAATTTTGATTTTTTCGAGAGCGCCGAAATGTTACCTACGTTTTTTACCACATACACCGAAATATCTTTCATCACGATAACTTAAAAAAAAAGACGGACAACAAAGCGATCCTACAAGGGTTCCTCTTTGAGGTACGGAATCCTAAACAGAAATCCAAACTACGTCTGGTAATGTTCTTTTCATATTAGTTAAGCGCCTAAGGAAAAACTAAAAGTGAAGTTCCTGATACGATCATTACTGTTTGTGTTTTGTCAGGCGCTGTAGTGCCAACACGAGCCGAGGCCTACCATGAGCTTTTAACGCCATCCATTTGACGACCTAAACTGAACTGCTAAAGGGATGCAGCTACATAGGGTGTATTTCTCCATCCCCCTTTCTCGTTCACACTCCTGACATTATATTACGTCATTAGTTTCTGAATTGTATCAATTCATTTGGCTATGTTACTTGACTTTACTACTCTCGAAATAATGTTTTTGCTTGAAGTTTGTTTTTGAGGAAACAAGGCAGTCATTTTCTAAAAAGGTCTTTTTTAGGTGGGATAATTATCTAATTAACATTTTTTGGGCGGAGCAGGAAGTAGTGTCAGACATTTACTGACTACGCCTGTTCCTTCTTTGCCATATTATAGTTCCAGGGCCCCGAGGATTTCTTTCGCATCACCCATGGTACCAGTAGACTTCGACCCTGCTGGTCCCCTACGGTTTGCTGACAACTCCTTGAGGCGCGCGTGGACCACTGCGCGCATTTTCATAAAATGGTCTTATGTAGGTAAAAACCAATCCTAACCGACGATGAAAGGAAAGCAAAATGTTAAAATACGTAAAAAAAAATGTATAGCAATTAAACTAAAATAGTCTTAAGAACTGCTCATAAATCTATAAAGGAAAATATCGTAAGGAAACCGACATGTCCTAAAACCGGAATTCGGAGACATTCGACATTCATCAACCCGCACTGGGTCTTCGTGTTAGATTACGGCCTAATCTTTCTACTAGAGAGGAGGACCGAGTCCCAGTAGTGGGAAAATTACAAGTCCGAATAAGCATACAGACAGAAGAATGTAAAAAAAAACCATAATTATTCAACCTCAAAAACATAGCTACTAGCGCCATCTATTGACGCATTTCTACACTACGTAAACAAAAGTTGCGTTAATTAGCGAACGGAATGTCATTAAAAATTCTAATTAAATTGCCTATAAAAAGCGTGTAGATAAGCAATCTACAAGATTTAAATTGACCGTTATCAGTATAACGACAGCACATAATATATATTTTTTTTTATGGTGGGAAAAAATCATGCATTGACATCCCCCGCCCTTGGGCGGAGCGGGAGATAGTGTCAGACTCTTACTGACTAAAAGACCCACCCCGTTCCTTTTAGCCTTCACACCGGGGCTCGAGCGCCCCAGTAGGCCTCAGTAGGCTTCGATTCGGCTGGGCCCCTGCTGTTGCTGACAACTCCTTGAGGCGCGCGGGAACAGTGCGCGCCGTCGACGACTTGGGCTTGGTCCGGACAGTTACTGGACGGCCGGACAGTGAGCTACCCATTGCTCAGCACATAATATCGTCGACCGTAGGTTCAATTGAGGTAAGGGACAAAATACCCAAAATGAGTTAAGTATACAGTTTTGTTCAGAATTTTTCGCTCTATCGAATGGTGTATATGAAAAAATTCTAGCTTAAGAAAAATGTCCCTTACCCTAAAAATTTTTGGATCCAAATTTCGAATCAGCCCCATAATAACAATGTATCTGAAAAACTATGCAATATAGGAACTTGAAATGATGTAATTATTGCCGCCAATCCACTTGAAATAAGGTAAGGGTCTTCCCAATCAACGAATTTTGAAAAAATTTAATCCAACGCAGAGGTCAATTTAATGTAAGGGACAAGACTACAAGATACTTGGTCAGTAAGGGACATTACTAACAAAATACGTTGTTGTAAGGGACATCTATTTTCTTAAATAGCTAATTTATTTAAATAAATGTAACACGTGTAGATAGAGCACTAAAATACAAGATTATGTGTGAAATCAGACCCGAAAAAGGTTAATAAGTAAAAAGTTATAGGCGATTTAGTCCAAAAAAAACTTTGTCAGCCTCTCCTGAAAAATCGTATTTTGTCCCTTACCTCAATTGAACCTACGGTCTACGTTATATGTATGTATAGATATTGTATCCTGTTAGTGTGACATAATGAGAACGTGACGTTAACATATTTTTGGTGCTTATAAAAATTAACATAAACATTATCGTATCAGCCGAAGGACATCCACTGTTAAACATAGGCCTCCCCCAAGTTTCGCCACAACGAACGGGCCTGAGCTTTTCGCACCCATCGTATTCCCGCTACTCTCACTACGTCGGCGTGTCGTCGGAGGCCTCGTCTTGAGACACTGTGATATATTGGATGAGAATATTGAGTAATATTTGTTAAGGAACATTGTTGTTTTAGAAGAGCTTGAAAACAAGACCTGTATTATAGCGTAGGTAATCAGCCTGGTAATGTTCCTACTGGGACCAAGACCTCTTGTCTACTGGGCACGCCATAATTATAGAGGTAAATCTCCTTTTTAAGGAGTGGCTAGAAAGACAACACGGTGTCTTTACTTTCCGTATGTGACAAGGAGGTGGCCGCACGCGCGGGGTAATGGCCCATGCGCCTCAGCCGTCGGGATTCCGATCCCGATTTCCGGCCACCGTGGGCGCGGACATACGAACGGCGATCAATGGGTAGCTCGCCGTCTGACCTTCCGAGCCGAGCCCAAGTCGTCGACAGCTCGTAGTGTTCCACGTGCACTTCAAGGAGTTGTCAGCAACCATAAGGGCCCAACAGGGAATGAGCCGTAATCCTCCACGTGAACCTAGTGTAGGTTGGTTGACGACACGTTTTCGATTTTTAGGGTTCCGTAGCCAAATGGCAAAAAACGGAACCCTTATAGATTCGTCATGTCTGTCTGTCTGTCTGTCTGTCTGTCTGTCTGTCTGTCTGTCCGTCTGTATGTCACAGCCACTTTTTTCCGAAACTATAAGAGCTATACTGTTGAAATATTGTAAGTAGATGTATTTTGTGAACCGCATTAAGATTTTCACACAAAAATAGAAAAAAAGCAATAAATTTTGGGGGTCCCCATACATAGAACTGAAACTCAAAATTTTTTTTTTCATCCAACCCATGCGTGTGGGGTATCTATGGATAGGTCTTCAAAAATGATACTGAGGTTTCTAATATCATTTTTTTCTAAACTGAATAGTTTGCGCGAGAGACACTTCCAAAGTGGTAAAATGTGTGTCCCCCCCCCTCTAACTTCTAAGATAAGAGAATGATAAAACTAAAAAAATTATATGATATACATTACTATAAAAACTACCAACGAAAATTGGTTTGAACGTAATCCAGTAAGTAGTTTTTTTTTAATGCGTCATAAACCGAAAAAAATACACCATTATTAAAACATCGATCAAAGTTACAACACATAACAAAAAAAATTATATTACGTTACTTGCTGCTACGGAACCCTTCACGGGCGAGTCCGACTCGCACTTGGCCGGTTTTTTTATTCTAGGACATTTCGTTTCCTGACGATGTTTTCCTTCACCATTTTGAGAGCAGTGGTGATGAAATATTAAAATGACACAAAAACACAGACAACAAAAACAAGAAACAAAAAGCACTTGCCTCATTAAGGCGTATAGTCCCTTGAACCATCTGGCCGAAATTATGTGAGCGCAACTCTCGCACTCGCCTAGGCGGCAGTACGCAAATCTGTGCATTTATTTGCGGCCAGCAGCGCCCGGAAAGCGCTTTAAATTTATTTTCTCTGCGAGATATTGATTGATTTACATATGCAATGTTCACTTTGAAGAATATTTAACCACCAATTTTTATGTGTAAAAATGTTTAAAAAGGTCCAAGCCGTTTCGAAGGAGTAGGGAAAAGTAGCAAAAAGTTGCGAAATTGCTAAATATTTTTTTTTGACGAAAGTATTAATTGCACGAAAAAAACAATTGTTGATATTATTGTTCATGAATCTATAATAAACATATATTTTTTTCAAACCAATTGACCTAGTCGTTACGGAGGAGTAGGCCTCAGAAAATCACTGTTTTATGGCACTTTTCGGGCGCTTGTCCCTTAATCTGTACCTACTAATCTATACTAATATTATAAAGCGGAAGAGTTTGTTTGTTTGTTTGTTTGTATGTTTGTTTGTTTGAACGCGCTAATCTCTGGAACTACTGGTCCGATTTGAATGATTCTTTCAGTGTTGGGTAGTCCATTTATCGAGGAAGGCTATAGGCTATGTTTGCTTTTTTTTCAAAATTAGGGATCCGTAATAAAATTGCTATTTTGTAACACAATGTGTAAAATCGAAAACCTATTTTTGCGTGCGCTGCAAAAACTATTGTTAATAGAACAAAATGATGTACTACGGGTTTGTAGATCCCATTAAGAGCTACAAAAAAGTCCGCGAGAACATATATCTAGCTATCATGGTTTAATCACAATAACCGATTTTGTGTTCAAAATAATTATTAAATCGTCTGAAGAAAAAAAACTACGTTAAATATGTATCGTAATATTAATCTTTATCGAAATTAAGCATTATGTTATCAAGAATATTTATGTAGAAGTAAAATACTTTTTGTTTCATCTCAATCGGATATTTCGTTTAAAAGTTATCACGTGTGTAAGATATTAAGAGTTGGTACCTATTAACGAGTTATGGGCCATAGAGTTTTTTATCAACATAAAATCCTGTAATAATCTTTTTCGAAATATATTTGGTGATGATTGTAAGTATAAGATCTTTTAGGAGTATAATAAATACATTTATGAACGTGGTAATCTTGGGAAATACTGATCTGATATGAAAACTGTTTAAATATTCAATAGTCCATTTATTGAGGGAGGCAATTATAGGCAATATTTTATCTCGGTATTTCCACGGAAACGAGAAAAACGCGGGTGAAACCGCGGGGCACAGCTAGTATATAATATATAATATATATAATATAATATAATAATATTATAAAGCTGAAGAGTTTGTTTGTTTGTTTGTTTGAACGCGCTAATCTCTGGAACTACTGGTCCGATTTGAATGATTCTTTCAGTGTTGGGTAGTCCATTTATCGAGAAAGGCTATAGGCTATGTGTTTTATGTTTCAAAATTAGGGATCCGTGATAAAATTGCTATTTTGTAACACAAGGTGTAAAATCGAAAACCTATTTTTGCGTGAGCTGCAAAAACTATTGACAATAGAACAAAATGATGTACTACGGGTTTGTAGATCCCATTAAGACCTACAAAAAAGAACATATATCTAGCTATCATGGTTTAATCACAATAACCGATTTTGTGTTCAAAATAATTATTAAATCGTCTGAAGAAAAAAAACTACGTTAAATATGTATCGTAATATTAATCTTTATCGAAATTAAGCATTATGTTATCAAGAGTACTTATGTAGAATTAAAATACTTTTTGTTTCATCTCAATCGGATATTTCGTTTAAAAGTTATCACGTGTGTAAGATGTTAAGAGTTGGTATCTATTAATGAGTTATGGGCGGCAATTATAGGCAATATTTTATCTCGCTATTTCCACGGAAACGAGAAAAACGCGGGTGAAACCGCGGGGCACAGCTAGTAATATTATAAACAGGAAAAAATCGTATTTTTGTTCGCTTGTATTTTTTGTTTATATATAAGTACCTATTAAATAAACTCAACAACTACTGGATTGGTTTTTAAAATTCTTTCACCAGCTGATTGATGTTTACCACTGAGTGACATAGGCATAGATATATTTTTAACTTTGACGCTGGTGAAGACGTTGGTAGAAACTAGTAATTTATAATGATAAATCTCAATAGCACTTTCAGCATGTCCTGGGAATCAAACCCTGAACCCACTCAGCAGTCGTATTTGTGACGATCAACGAGGTAGTTTATAATGTTGTCGGCAACAGCAAGGGCCCTGCCGGGTCGAAGCCTACTGGGGCCAGGGTTATCCGAAAGGGCGCTCGAGCCCCGGTATGACGGCTTGAAGGAACGGGATGGGTTTTTTAGTCAGTAAGAGTCTGACACTATCTCCCGCTCCGCCCAAGAGCGGGGGTTGTCATAAGATGATTTTTCCAAAAAAAAAGGTAGTTTATAATTGTTTTATGGAAGGTGTTATTCTAAATTGCGTCAAAAAGGCCCTAAGTATCCCGACCACGACCCTGAGAAAGAGGACGGCCAGCCGCCACCTGGTGGTCAAATATGCAAAGAGAAATCCAGCAAGCGAGTTTGAATGCACAGACAAGCTACGCTCTCTGCAAAAGTATAGTTACCGGCACGGATCTCGAGCGCTCGGCGTCAGAGTGGGGATCGCTTTGCGCGTTCCATAGGTACATTGGCGAGCCAATCGTCGTCGTTGTTAGATACATGCAGCAAACGCACGGTACGAATCACGAGTGACGTCTATGACACGATGGCGCGGCGAGCCAATCACTGACACTCCCCGCCCCCACGTCTCACTTCGCACCACTAAAGAGACCGAATATTTGACTTCTGCGCAACTTGAAGCCAGCGCTCAAGATCCGTACCGGTATCTATACAAGGAGACCCGACCCCAGCTACACTGGGAAGAGGGTTGGAAAAGAGAGGGAAGGCATCCATTGATATATAAATCAATCCATTGAGATTCAACGTTTTTATTATAAGTACGTTTTATCTCTACCTATCAAGAAACATACATTTCGACATACGACTTCTGTAACATCTATCTGATGCCCCATTTTTAGCACAACCTAATAAAAATAATAAAATCTATGTTATTCAGTTTAGATACGGATTTTAAAATCATTAAAATTTCCTACATTAATTTTCTTAGATGTGTTAAATAGATAAAGATTTCATTGTAATTAATTAAATACAAATCAATGATAATTGTGTATTTATCGCCAAAGGGCAGCAAAACACCTAATCATAAAGGTATAATGAACGATAAAAAAAAACGTTTCGCCAATTTACCAAAGTATTCATACTAAAACAAAGATAGTAGAGGCAACTAATCGTCGCTGCTATCAGATAACAGCATCAGTGTGCCTACACCCGTCGTAGAAAACGGCGACTTTGCACTTCGAAAGTGTCAGAAATGTGTGTTGGATCTTGTGACTGCAGTGATTTTTTGTGTTGTTTGCAACGTTCTTTTAAGGTAATCTGTGAGCACGTCGTACGTAGTTTTTATTTAGTTCTATTGTTTTGTGGAACCTCTCTATGATATAAAAGTAGAAACTGACTGACTGACATATCAACGTACAGCCAAAACTACAGGGACTAAGAGTGTAAAATTTAGCACAAGGGTTCCTTTTATGACGTAAGCATGCACTGAGAAAAAATTGCAAAATTATCTCCCAAAAGGGGGTGAGACTGGGGTCCGAAGTTTGTATGGAGATAACTACTTTCAAGCGGGCAAAGCCACTGTGATAAGCTAGTTAGATTATATGTTGTCGTTAACACCTTACTAAACGTTTCACCTCGACCGTGTACATCGAAGGAGTGCAATAATTTGCATGCTCCGGTCTTCCCGTCCGATTATAATTTAGGAGTCTTGAAGGCTAGAGTGAATACTTTATAAACTACTGCGCCTCACCATCAACGATTGCATCACTGCTTACCGTCAGCAGAGATTGCAGTCAAGCACAAGTTACTAAAAAAAAAAAAAAAAAAATAGTTTACAGAACTAATACAGAGTATAGCATTTTTCATGATTGGTGAAGGAGATACCGGGACGAATAACTGTTAAATATTTTGATTTGATGTTGATTTCGCCAGAACTGCATACCCTACGACTTTAAATCAAGTATGAATAGATTACTTCCTTCTAGGCAAGCGTGCTCCATCGTCGAAAACATCATCGCTTACCATCAGGTTAGATAGTAATCAAACGCAAGCCTATCAATAATAATAATAATAATAAGTCTCGTTAGGTGGCTGGATCAAGGGCTTGATTCAGAAAGCAGTACTTCTGGACACGGCTCGTATAGTCAGGAGGTTCCTTTCTCTGGAGCCCTGACCGCCGGTAGCTTGGACCCTGTTCCCGATACCGGTGAATACTGTTTTTTTTTTATATTTTTAAATGTTTTTAAATTATTATTTTTTTAAGAAATATTTAAAAATGTACTGAATATAATGAAAAATAAAGAGAATAATAATAAAAAAAAAAATAGAAAACTGAAAGGAAGCTGCGAGAGACGGAAGGAGTGGAGGGACTTTTGCCCAGGAGTGGAACAATACGGGCTTACCAAAAAATAGATTAGATGAAGTGAAAACTGCCACAATGGTCGAATTTTATGGTGAAGTAGGTAATACTTCCCGAGGTCAGTCCCTAGATGGGTGGCCAAGACTGCCGTGCTGCGGAGAGCACGTTAACCCGTTGCTTTCGGCTCTCATTTGTAGGCCTTTGACTTGATAGTCTTAAGCCAGTAAACCCAACAACAGTCTAACCAAGGGATGTCATGTTAAATACTCAGCTATTAGGATTTGGAGTTCTGGATAAATATTCGTTCCATCATCATTATAATTTCAGCAAAAACGATCACAACAATTATGTGCCTCGAATCCATTTAACTCCCGTGACCCTTACTAGGTCATCAGTCTACCTTGTCGGAGATCTTCCAACGCTGATATATGTAAAACACAATTCTTAGCTGCTTAGGCATACTTGGGAATGGGCTGGGTAGACGATGTAGACTCTTGATGCCATGGGCTTCTTAGTTAGCCGATTAGGAGACAAGAAATTGACAAATTAAAGAATACAGAAGAAATCAAGCATAATTCTATACCTACGTACATATTGCATTGATACATAGAACTGATGAAAGTTGGACTCACCATGTGCTGATTCATGCAAGATAACCTTATATGTATCGAGATTTCCTGATATACTACTTTTAATTCTGAATAAGTTACAGTTTAAAAAATCTGTCAGAAAAAAACAATGTAATTTACAACACATTAACAATGAAAGAAAGAAAATGATTGAATATCTAACCACGTGGTAATAATGCTTCAATAACAGGATGAGTTAATCTAACATCTCTATAGTATTATAATGAAATATTAACTTAAATAATAAGCATTTAAAAATCTACCTTTTAACGATTCACTGTTGTTAGTAAAATAACCGTGAAAGTTTAATTTAACTAACACTGTGTACATCGACATTCTTGAAATTGAAATTGAATCACATTTAATGACTAAGACTATAGAGGTATGTGGAGCAGGGTAGAAAGTCACATAAACTTCCAATGAAGGGGAGGACCCTCAGACTGCGGGTGTTGTGTCTAGCAATTAGCGATCGATCACGTGACAGTTCGAAAGCTTATGTCAGTTCTATACATTTCGGAGATATCGCATTTTGTTATCATTCATGAAAATGTAACGTTGTCTAGGCCCCCTGGTCTGGACAACTGCACGACATTTGTGTTTTGGATCGTTGTATATGTTACTAGCTTTTGCTAGCGGTTTCTCTCTCGTGAAAATAGTTTTCATCATACGAACTTTGGACTTCCGTTTCATCCCTATCTCTCGCCTACGTCAGAAACGTAGCCTTGTGCGAAATTTCACGCTCCTATTCCCAGTGGTTTAGGCTGTGCGTTGATATCATGGAGAAAACCCACGTCAGGTCTTTTAGTGCCCACGTCACAAGACAGATACCTATCACTTATATATTTATATGTTTTAAGACTAAGGGACTGTCATCATATTTCACCATATCATCGTATTTCTGCCCTTGTCCTTGTTATTGGGGGTTGGCGCAACACGTTTGGTTTGTTTCTTCTCTTCTATTAAATCACTAACTTCTTTTTTAATATCACTTCTCCGTATCACTTAACCAGCAATTTTTGTTTTTTTTTTTTGTCACTGTTTTAAAGCGCTGCTTGGGAGTTAGGGCCTTAAACGATTCCTTTTCAACTTTTCAGTCACTGGCGCCTCTTTCAAACTTCCTCTAATACACATGTTCTCACTTTATCTATTTTCGTCACGCCACACATCAGAACTCAACATTATCATCATCTCCGCTACCTGCAATCTTTTTCATCTCTATTGTTTTACTTTAATGGTTTCTATGACGTCTTAGAATTATTGTAGCAGCGGAGTGAGTAACAGAACAACTCCGTTTCTTTCTCAAACCGGAATTCCTTTTTACCCAATGGTACCAAACGGAGGATACTTATTACATTATTTTTAAATCAGAATGTTGATTGATATCTTCTCAAGGACTCATAATGCAGAATTAAGTAGGAACTCACTTGTATTCGTTAGGAATGCGTAAGCCAATTATCTCAATTCTATGACTAAATCTTATCTCAAGATAAGCATGCTTCGCAATAGGTGATATTAGTTGAAATTTCTCAGAGCACAAATTATGTGCTCTGAGAAAAATGAAAATCTCGGAAAAAGTTACAAAATAGTTTGTACGTATTATTATTTTGCAGTGGGTAGAATTTATTGACTTGTAGGCCATTTTTCTGACTTCTCCCGTGCTAGGGTGAAGCGAGAGGTGTCAGACTTTTACTGATTAAAACACATCTGTGTCCTACTGTTCAACGGTATAGTTGGCGAATTTGGTTAAACAATTGACTTCTGCGCTGCGTGTCGCTGGTTCCGGGTCTGAGTATCTTGTGTGGGGGTGTTTACATGTTTGTGAACCCACCCACAATACGGGTTATAGGTTTTAATTAGTAAAAATCTGACACGCCCTCGCGCTCCGGTCTACCCAGAGCCAGAGAATTCGATGGAAATAGAAAAAAGATTTCCACCATAAAAAAAATTCACGATGAAGGAGCTATTTCCAGTGTGGAGTAACGTTTAAAAAAAAAATCCCCTTGCACACACCGCTTGCGCATGGTGGTGTGGAAATAGTTCGATGCGCATCCGCACACACATATTATTATTATTATATATTTGCACTTTTAGACAGTGTTCTCTACTCCTTTTCGATGTTGATATGGTCCCTCAGGTGCCTTAAATATTTAAATTTTTCCACCCGTTCAAAAGACGGAAAGGCGTATTGCCGACTCAAGGACGTGTTTATTTTTTTAGTGTGGGTAAAAATCATCCAACAACGTCTCTCAATCTCGGTGGAACGAGAGGGAGCTTTAAACTTTTGCTAAGTTTAAATAAACCTGTGCATTCCAGGTTACTGTTCCGAGCAATCCCACAGCCCATCAAGGCATTATCTAACATTCTAAAGCTGACTCGTCAGAACGAGTTACTAAAGGTTGTTTTTTAAAGGTTTAGTTTTTAAAATAAAATAAAATTCATTCAAATAAATTTATTTGCCATAGTGTTGGCTTTATGCTATTAGTGCTTAAACATATTTTTTATATGGACACCATAGCTAGCTCGAAAGAAGCATAATCGGGAAGTTAAATTTTTTGTCGAGCTACTGGGTCCGTATATCTAGAACACGGCTAAATGTTGACTTCTAAGTTATTCAACGTCTGTAGTTTTTCTGCGTAGATGAGTAACTTGACATATCCACCTCCAATTCCTATGCAGAATGGCGAATCGCCTAAAGCGGCTTCTTTTCAACACTATGCTCAACAGCAGTAGTAACTTAATTCTGCACGCACATGCGCCTTTGTGCTGTGTGGAAAGTTCACAAAGTACAAAAACGCAAAAATTATTATCCCTTTAAAACGGTTACTATTTTTTTATGCAAGCCCTTACTGTCCCACAGCTGGGCAAAGGCCCAAAGTCCTTCCAAACTTTTTTTCTTTCCCCGTCTCCAGTCCTCGTGGTACGCGTCCAAATCATCCCGCTACCTCTTTCTACACCGGCCTCGATGGCGCTCTCCTTCTACAGGGACCCACTGTGTGGCGACGCTTGCCCAGTGCTCCCTATGCACGCAGCTGATATGACCTGCCCAATCCCATTTGAGCCTGGCAGCCTTTTTGCCATAATCTATTACGCCCGTTATGGAGAGCAGCGTGTCATTCCGTATAATTCCGTCTGTTCTTTTTTTTGCCCAGAATGCTGCGCTCCATAGCTCTCTGGCTAACCCCAAGTCAAAACTTCTACTAGACACTAACTCTATAAGACTGATTTTGTATGCCTATCGGCGGGACATGGTTTGTACAATAAAATATTGAAAAACTTCTGTAATCACCTGTGTTCACTAAATGAATTTGAATTTAAACTTTTGTAGTTCGGTGAGAGACCGGTTACTGTCTAAGACTCCCAAAACTCATTCGCTAAGATCTATAGACACTTTATATGACGTCGAAGATAAACAGTGTTCTTACCACACAAGACTATCTCGGTGGAACAAGTCGAAAAGATCTTACGATTAGTTTTATATCTTATCAGTGGGACCTTATTGTTATCAGCGTTGTTTAGTTACGCGGTGTGCGCGGCCAAAGTGTCACGTTAATATTCTGCTGACGAGGAAATGTGTGAAGGATAATTGGGGTGAGTTTTGGTGGGGGTGTAAAAGTGGCGGTGAAACTTTTTCTTAACGATATTTTAGTAAGGTTTTAAGTAATTAATGTAAGTAGTTATAAGTTTGTGAGTAAAGTATGGACGGAGGATTTTGGTTGAAGGTGAAAAACTGAAAGGTCCCGAGAAAGTGATTTATAATAATAGTGAGGGTGTATAGGTAGTGGATTAAAAATAAAGGCTAGACAACCAATTTCAAAACTACCAACTTCTTTCTTAACTTCTTAAAAAAGAGGAGGTTCTTAATTCGTCTGGTTTTTTTTTGCTGTGTGTTTTTAAATAGATTGAACTGGAATTTCATACAGACCATTTTTCTTGAATTATGAATCCTTTTTTGTGCCAATAAAAAGTCATGAAGAGTGATTTTTAATTACTTGTAATTATGGATACAATAGTACCGTAGCTACCGCCTGAAACATTGCAAATGAATTCAATACTCGTATATCCTTATAGTGTACGGGAAATCTGATTATAGTTCGACATTTTTTGACTAGGAAATGGTGTAGTAAACTTAACTGCCGATGAACTAAACCCGTAATGAATATTTAATGATTTGTTGTTAAAGATAACTACTTACGTGTGATATTGAGTCAATGTTATGTATGGTTGGCGCAGTGGTTGAGCGATTTGGTAATGCGCTGCTTGTCACGGGTTTACCCCGCATTTTTTTATTCATAAAAAACAAGGATTTTTTGTTTAAGGCCCATGCGCCCGAACCATGCCATAAAACAGTGACTACTGAAGCCTAGTAGGGTCGGTAACGGTTAGGTTAATAGGTTTGAAAAAAAATACATGATTATTATAGGTTCATGAACAACATTATCAACTATTGATTTTTTTGTGCAATAAATACTTTTGTCTTACAAACTTTTCTCTAATCCTTCGAAACGTCTTGGATCTTTAGAAACATCAATATTTCGCAAAGGAAATGGATTTAAAGGTCAGCGGGGCTCTATCCGGGTGCAGCTGGCCGGAATTGAATGCACAGATACTTATACTGCCGCCTTGGCGGGTACGAGTGTTATGCCATAGCATGCCATAGCCTAATTGATATTTGGACACCGAGCTATTTGTTAACTGTAAAGTTCCAATAATTTTGATGTAGTGTATGGTCAATCTACGCTTGAATGCATAGTTTTACTATTCATTCACCAATGGAACCAATATTTGTATGACTTAGATTCCGAAAAGTTATTCCGGGTCTGTATCTTATGTGTGTCTATGTTAGTAAACGCACCCAAGTTACAGGAACCATTTCTAATGGGGTATGGCTTTTTATTTTTTAAACAGGCTATCGAAAGAAATCATCACTTTCAACTTATCTATTTATTTAATTTTGTATAGCCGTGTATGCCAAATAGTTAAGAAGAAACGTACTGCACCAAGGCGTGCAGACACGTGAACGTCAATAACCTTCCTCCAGGCGCCGGCGCCGTGGAGTCGAGTGGATCCGTTTGCTCGAAGAATCCACATGCACTGAAATAATTATAATTGCTTTAATATGTATTCAATGATAAAATCTGTGATAGAGATATTGTGAATAATTTTCACTTGAAGGACGATATTGATGACGTTTTATAATTAGAAGAGATGGCTAAACGACAATTTTTCAAAACTCTTTGGATTATGTTTTATCAGTGTTTTTGTTGCTGTTTTTGTCTCTACAACCACCGACCTTTCTTCCTGGTCTTGTCCCATGTTATTTGGGGTTAGCGCTACATGTTTCTTTTTCTGTCCTACTGTACCCAAGATAATTTCCATACAAAATTCTACGGATTATAACTTGGAATTTTCAATTTTAAACTGCGTTTCTCTTTCTTTAAAAAACCATTAGAGCCTAGAGCATTTATTGAAATTGATCAAGCTGATTTTAAGTACCTATGTATTTTGATGGGGAGGACAAGAATTAGGTGTTGGTGTTATTATTCGAAGAGGAGGGGGCTGGCCCCTGGTTTGACTGATTTTTAGTGAAGATATCAGTATTTCGGCGTTTTAGCTCTATGTTCCGGATAAAGCGTTTTGCCTCTTCGTTTGTACCTCTTACGTCGAATTACTGAAACAATTTGCGTGCTGCGGTCTTTCTGTCCGATTATACTTTGAATGTCTTCAAGGCAAGAGTGAATAGGCTCATAAACTAGTGCTCCTCACCTAGAGATTGCATCACTGCTTACCATCAGGTGGGATTGCAATCCCACCTGATGGTAAGCAAAATTACGAATATATTAAGCAACTCGTAAAATTACGAAAATATTAAGCAACGATTTTTACCACGGTACAACTGTTTTGTCTTTTTTGTACAAAAACTGTTCTTTCCATCAAGTTCAAAATGATTTTCCTAGAAAGTCTTTATAAAGTTCTGTATTTTAATTATTTTTATTGTTATTATCTGTTAAGGCGTACAAATTAGTGCATGTAGTGCTCTTCTTTAAGTGATGGGGCACTTAGACGTAAGATTGTATTGTTTTTTTCTTTATACATATGTAATAGTGCACTCATTGTTGAAGAGCCAAATAAATAAATAAAATAAAATAAAGTTCTAGTTTTCAGATTTTTTTCATATTTTCTAAACTTATGGTTCAAAAGTTAGATGGGGGGAGACACATTGTTTTTTACTTTGGGAGCGATTATTTCCGAAATTATTGACATTATCAAAAAAATACATTTCAATCATTCATTTTTAAATACCTATCTAACAATATATCACACGTTAGGGTTGAAATAAAAAAAAAAATCACTTCCCACTTTACATAGGGTAAACTCGTTAGAGATGGCCATAGTTTTATCTAGGCCAAATAAAAAGATTAAAAAGTGTTGTTTCAGTCAGTATTTTATTCTTATCATAATTAACAGTTATTAATCTTATAAAAATCAACGACAAATATTTTTTTATAATTCAAAAACATATTAAAAAACAATTTATAAAAAAAAATAGAATTGGCCATCTCTCCCGGGGCTTCAGGGTGAGTTGGCCGTAGCTATACGGGACAGATGACCAGTACTTGACTTCCCTTTTCCCTTTCCTTTGCCCTGAAATTCAGCTTCTTTAGCTTCTTTTGTCCACATTTGGAGCACATGTAATCAAACTCGGTACAGTTTTCATGTACCCATCTGTCACAAATAAGACACTGGAGCCACTCTTTCACAAGACGAGTCTTATAACAATCATTATGATTTATTGAATTTATGTTTGATGTTTAATTGCTCAGCAAACTGAAAGGTAATCACTCTTACACCACTAATTGTCAAAGGGTATCCTTTTCCTTGCATCGTTTTAATATGATCACAATTTTTTTTTTAATTTTGGTCTCAAGAGACCTCTATGATAGGTCCCATTGGTCCCTTTTTGTCATTGGTAGTCTTGCACCTTCTTTCAAGTGTTTTACGAGCCACGAGTATATCGTAGATAACTGCTGCTCTATGCACGACAAATCTTATTTTTTTATGGAATTTATAGCAGCTCTATACTCCAATAACCACGAGTGGCTGTGCCTTTTCTCTGATACTTATTTGGCATCTATAAAAAACATAAAACGCATTAATATCACTTCAAATAACAAAAAAAAACACAAATCATCAAATGTCCTGTATTTTTTGTTTGTATTTTTTTTTGTGTGCAATAAAGAATAAGAATAAGAAAAAATAATATGGCTATCTCAACCTGAATTTATGTGGCCATCTCTCCTTTTTATATGGGTGAGATGGCCAGATCAAATTTTAGATTTAATTAAACATTAGCGGGCGTCATTTTGGGTTAAGAATAGACGTTAACATTTGTTAAACATAATAAACTAAGCAAACATTAAAAAAATGCAATAAAAAGTAGTGTTACACGATCATATATGACCACACTATACAATTTTTGCAACACCCTCTAAAATAAAAGCTTATTTACTTACTTTTTAACACAAATACATGCAGCAGCGTCATTCCACCCTGTTCCCGAGCGGGGCCCACGGCGTACTATTTGCATTATAGCGCTATCTAGCTATGCATCCCAAAAATAATTCGATTGGCCATCTCTCCCGTATGGCCATCTCTAACGAGTTTACCCTATAGGGGGGCTACCCTAATAAAACATATTTTTCCAATTTTTATTTTACCACTTTGTCGGCGTGATTGATATACATATTGGTACCAAATTTCAGCTTTCTAGTGTTAACGGTCACAGAGATTAAGCGAGGATGGACAGACAGACAGACAGACGGACAGACAGACATGGCGAAACTATAAGGGTTCCTAGTTGACTACGGAACCCTAAAAAGGTACCTACGTCATAGAATTTCGAATCAACAGCCCGATATCATAAGCCCACTTGCCTTCCCCAACATATACCTCGCGCCTGAATCATTCTACTATAATGAGTGTATCAAACTGCTAAGTACATAACGCCGTTCTACAATTAGCGCCTGATAGCACTCCACACAAACATAACAACAGTCATTATGACAATGTTATATAATGCAACATTCTTGTACGTCTGGCTCTGATTGGAACTCGGAAATTACTGTATCGATCATGACGAGTACGCTTCCGACAGTGAAAATCGATAGATAGATCTATAGAGATAGATAGAGACTAACCAGAAGCTAGTGCCCATTTTTAATTGGACATTTTCGATAGAGAAGAAACGGCAAGAACTCCACGATAACTCTTTCTATAGGGTTTTTGACATGAAACAATGGAACTCCCTATGTTATCACTTTGTTGTCCGTTCGTCAAGACCCTTTTTGTCAGAAATGTGTGGAGGTATTAAACTAAAATTAATACAAATTTTTATTACGGTCAATATTTGACACATTTCCAGAATTAAAACACATCACAACGCAAACAACACATTAAAATCAAATAAAATGATATATTATCAAAATGAAACTTAATTAAATACATTAAAATTAATAAGACACTGTCAATATTTTTTTTTTTTTTATTAATAATTTATAAATAAAATAAGTTATTAAGTTTTAAATAAATACTTAACTTATATAAATACTATACTTCTTCTTCTTTTTTTATAAATGAATATCAAATCAAGTCTGCTACCCCTCGGGCTAGTGAAAAAATCAAACTTCTAATGCAATGGAAACGTTTCGGGAACACATACTTTGTGCGTACAGGTGGAATTTCCTGCCGGAGTCTCTGTTTTTTGATAGCTACAACCTAAGGGTCTGTCTTTAAATGAAATGTGAATAGGTTATTATATGCAATCGTAATCCATCGTCGGCCACATCATCGCTTTACATCAGATGAGTTAGTAGTCAAGCGCGGTAATAAAAGTGCACAATAATAAAAGAAAAATGTTTTAAGATAATTTAGATGGCAAGGTTCTTAACAGGGTCGTCTGCCAATCATCGTCGTTTAAACAGGTTCTTTATCTGAATCCCAAAGTAAAACTGAAGAAGTATAGCAATAAACATAACACAATATAATTCATCTCTGAAATCTGTAAAGTTATTTCCTACCGTTAAGAGATTACAGTTTTCTTTCCCTGATAACTGGTAACTAGCTATCAGAGTTGTGCAACGCTGTGGAACGTAAGGTTACCGCGAGTTAACCGCGAGATAAGATCGAGATTATGTGAACGGAGATTACACTCTTGCATTGTGTTTGTTTTAGAAATTGTTGCTTTTGTAAGGCTGCGGGGTAGACAGAGATCATAGGGACACTCTATAAAAAACCAAACTCGATAAAAATAAAAAACCAAAAACATGTTTTTTTGAATTTTTCACATACATTTTGTGGTTATGTGAAAAAAGTGTTAATACAAAAGTTTTAGATCTTTTTATTACCTACAACTTTGCCATTTGACTTTTTTCCATAGGACTTATAGTTTTGCCGGAAATCGAGAAAAACCGTTTTTTCCCCTTAAAAGCTCACCCCCACCCCCTTCCCGACCTCAGATCGCCCATAAATTAGTTTTTCCTTTCATTTTTATAATATTCTCCTCCTTTTCGAATGGGTTTCATCCTACTATTATTTTTTTTGGTTTTAAAAATTATCGACACTGGTCTATAGCGCTTGACTGCGATCCCATCTGATAGAAAGCAGTGATGCAATCGTTGATGGTGAGGCGCACTAGTTTAATAATGGTCAATTTGAAATAAACGTTTCTGATTTCTGATTATCTGAAAAACGTGTTTTCATATTTTAGCAACTCTCGAGATTATATTTTCTGATTTTGTACATCAGTTTCAGTATCATGATGGCTCAATAGTTAAGGCACTGTCTCTCATGAATTCGGTTGCAAGTTCCTAACCAGCAAGTAAAAATATGAATTTTTAAATTCATATGTACTTTTCTAAGTTTATTTAGGACATTACTGACACCTTGTGCTCGAAAGCTCGTAGAGCCGTCGGTCCTGGTTGTCATTCGTAGATCTTATTAGTAGTAACAGATAGTCAGATGCCAGAAAGTCTGAACATCGGTCTATTCAAGGAGTAAAACAATTACCAAAATGATTATTCATTACTAGATAACAATTAACGTTATGACACCAACTAAATCCATTTAACTCCATCAACGAGTAAAGGCTGTTTCTAAGACTTGAAGAGTAAAACCTTTTGACATCAAAACTCATATTAGACCTGTTAATAGAACCTTTTTCCTAGCAAACTCTAATTCTTCCATCAGAACTTGACAGCGAGCCGTCAAACGACTGATTGAATTTCTGCCAGAAATCTTCAAAAGTGTTGGTGCTCAAATGTGTGCAGCAGCTGTTCTGTCGCCAGCTGATCGTGCTTCTGTTGCAGGTGTTCGGCGAGGTCCAGATGCGGCAGAGGAGGCACTCCCTGATCAATGGCTGAGGAGAAATGGCGGAGCCTCTGCAGGATCGTATGGAGGAAGCGAGTGTTTGAACCTGTGCACCCTGAAGGCGGGAATCTTAAGAGGTGAGGCGGAGTACCTAACCACATATTTGAACATGTATAGGAGGTAATGTAATATTGAAGACACCTAAATTACAATTAGACGAGAAGACCGCAGCATGCAAATTGTTCTAGTCCTTCGATGTACGTGGTATAAACGAAGGGAAACGCTTAGTCCGAACCGTAGAAGTTCTTATAAAATCTTCCGTCCTTTTCATCATCATCTTCCGTCTTTTTAGCCCTCTACTTTTACACGCCTATTTGACCTGCCCCCAGATGTCTGAACTGCTGGGACCTGACGTCTCTGGGCGTGGGCAGCACGCTGGGCATTGGTGTGTACGTGCTGGTGGGCGCAGTGGCGCTGAAGACGGCCGGCCCCTCCATCCTGCTGTCCTTCCTCATCGCAGCCGTCACGTCGCTGTTTGCAGGTAACATTTTTCTCCACCTGTAGTCTCACAGAGCTTCGTGAGACTGACGAGGGCCAGCTTGTTTTCCAATCATCGTGGCCATCGCCTTTATACTTAAATATATATTTATATAGGTACGGTAGGTTTATATAGGTAACACTTAAATATATATTTATATAGTCGGCCTTATAATGTTCACACTGTTAGGACTCTGACTCCAGGAGACGGAATAGGCCGTAATCCACCACGCGGGCCCATTGCGGGTTGGTGGATTACGGCCGACGTCTTCAAAATTTTGGTTCTAGGACATGCCGGTTTCCTCACGATGTTTTCCTTCACCGTTTTGAGAGTAGTGGTAATGAAATAAATTACACAAAGTAATGCGCCTGGCTGGGTTTGAACCCGCGACCTACAACTCGTAAGTTGGGGCCGTTACCACTCGGCCACCACTACTCTCACTGGTAACACTTAATTATGTGATGGAGCTATTCGTTAATCGTTATTCCAAAGTGAAAAAAATAAAACCTTTGAAATTAATAATTTCATCGGGACTTTTTAATTAATCAATTCTTAATTCAATTCATTTTTTTTATACAAAAAATATCATTTGGGTTGGTTTGCAATTAGGATTTTACACAATTTAAATTTTTTTAAAAGTACAGTTTAAAAAAAACTGGATCGCTGATATTCGTTGGAGCGTCAATGTCAAAAATACCGTGAATAGCTTTCGAAAACCGTAATTAGAGACAATAGAAAGACAATGACAGAAATGATGAATCGAATGATGGATCGAGAGGTCACGCAGTTCAGTTTAGGTCGTCAAATAGATCGCGTTTAGAGCTCGTGGTATGGCTTCAGAATGCTAGTAACATTGACACGTTGAATAGCTGATTCATTGTCCAAAGAAAAGCCTTGTAAGGTGATATGAAGAGTCGACTATCTGTATGCTTGTATCCGAAAAAAAAACTAGAATGACATTGTGTAATCTTCACGTATTGTAATCACTTCACATGGCTTTGTTTGCATCGGCACTCCCAACACTGATAACAGATTATATTTTTTATAATGATGTACGAAGAAGATAATTTGATGCAATACTTTTCGTCCCAGGAAATTATTAAACCGTGCTATTATTGTACTATTAGTTATTATCCGTTTATTTTCTATATTATTTAAATTTTAAATTATTTCTTTAAAATAATATATAAAAAATAAAGAGAAATCTCAGAACATTGCGCGCAGTGTCCAGGAGTACGTTGTACTGCCTTCTGGATCAAGCCCTTGATCCAACAGCCCAATGAAAGGAGTTATTATTATACTACTAGCTGCTGCCAGCGACTCCGCCGGCATGATAGTAATAATTACCCCAAGGGAACATATTCCCCTAAAAAGTATCCTTTGTGCTATTTTATGACATAGACTACTCGTGCATCAAATTTTGAAAATAACAAACATCCATATAAACAAACTTTCGCGTTTAGTAGGATTTAACTGTGGGTATAAATATAATATAATAATGAATAACCAGAAACACGAAGGTTCGATTGATGAAGTGCTGGGTATTTCCAATTTTTCTATATGGAGCTGAGACGTGGACGCTGAGGATGCGAGACCGTCGCAAGATTGACGCACTGGAAATGTGGTGCTAGAGACGCATGCTTAGAATCCCATGGACCGCGCACCGAACCAGTATATCGATCCTGAAAGAACTAAATATCAAAGAGAGATTATCGTCGTCTGTGCAAATACGAATCCTCAAGTTCTTCGGGCATATCACCCATAACGAGGACTCAATGGAACATTTGGTGGTGCAAGGGAAAGTCAAGGGCAAAAGATCTCCAACACGGTGGACGGACCTCATCAAAACCTGAAGGCTCCCAAGCTGGCGTCGTATAGCAAGAGAGGCAGTGGTGCGGGACTTGACCGAGACTTGATCACGATCACTCCCGACCTTCTTAATCGGACACTTTTGACACTCTGTCAAGAGTGTACGACTAAGAAGAAGAATAAATATATGATAAGACGTACATATTGTTACTTTCTTCCTTGTAACCGTCATTCGTAAAATCTCAGCATATTTACAGGCGCTATATTTGCGATACACAGTAATATATTGTGTATACTTTCAAACATACATCAATTCAGCTACGTCATAACATAGGAATTACTGTTATCAGACTATACCTAATTATTATCGATTCGATTGTTTGAATATCGTAAATGGAGATCGCATAGCATGCAGATATGAAAATGTATATCCTTATTTGAACGGTTATTACTAATTTACAGCTAGCGATCCAAATAAGGGTATCTATTCAATGTGTCACATAATTCTAAGAATTTGGTACAAAATCTAAGCCGCTGTAGCTACATGTAGATTGATAACACACATTGTTTTGTTTTCATGTTATCAGCGTGCAAACACGCCACTTGATTAAAAAAATATAATAACCGTCTGTGATACCTAGTCAGTTTGTTAATGGTTGGAGAAGGGAGCACGGTAGCGAGAAACATGCTGCATCGTCCTCAAGTAACGAGGGGGATGAAGGAAGAATGATTATGAATGATTCTGTTCCAATCCTTTATTATTTCTCATCATAAGGGCTTTATTTAGGTGCGAAAATCATCCAATGACATCTCCCGCTCTTGGGCAGAGCGGGAGTAGAGAGTAGGAGAGAGCATAGTGTCAGGCTTTTACTGGCTAAAAATCCACTCCTGTTCCTTCGTTGCCTTTCGTACCGTTTTTGTTGGCTTTGACCCTGCTGGGCTCCTACAGTACGGTGCCGTCGACGTTTTGGGCTCGGTTCGGACAATTACCGAACGGTCGGACGAGCTACCCATTGCTCGCCGTTAGCAAGCCCGCGGCTACGGTGGCCGAAAATCGGGATCAGAATCCCGGCGGCGGTGTGAGCGTCAGCTAAAAAAGCAAAAGTGTAGTCTTATGTCATTGGCAGAAATTGACACTTTTAAGTTTGACAAACACAGTTTCATTAAATATGGTAAAGTCTGTAAATATTGTAACTTTTGTACATATTTCTAGCGTGTGGGGTCACAGCTTTACACGGGTGTTAGAAATCAAACAAAGCTGAGAGGTATGCGAAACTGAGTGCAATTTTTTTTTTTCATTAAACCCCTAGCGAACGCCGGCACCGTTCGCGCACCTATTGTCTTTCTATTGTGTCTGCAATTTCCACGATTGAAAGGTTAAGTCTCGCAAACCTTCGTTGAAAAGGGAGGATCCGCCAACCAGACGGGTATTACGTCTGATCTGGACACCTACCCGATTAATGATTTTGGGCTGTTTTAAATGTTCAAATCGTGCTGAAAACTCTAAAGGGTGACCAGACAGTTGCAAACTAGCGTTCCAACCAAGGTTATCTTGATTTATGTGTTTGGTTTGTGTTGCGGCAACAAGGATGTAAACCACGCGCCAAGTTGCGCAGGTTGGTAAAACGCGCCTCCGGTTTGCATCTGGACACCCCAATTGCGCGATGATAATATGCAATCGTTAACGTAAGTAGAAAACTTCAAATGTATGGATATGACATCATCTCAACGTTAAGTCACGTGATCAGAAGAAAGGAATCTGTGACGATACCGACTGTAGAATTATGAGATTCGAAACGAAACAGTCGTAACTTGGCTAGGGCTGCCTCCCCTAGCCAAGTTACAACAGTTTCTCTTGCATCGAACGCCTCGAGTTGGCAACGCCCCCAATTCTTTTGTTCTGACCATATGACTGAGCGTTGAGATGACGTCATTCCCATACATTTGAAGTTTCCTACTAGCGTTAACGATTGCAGTTTAGAAACTTGGCTAGGGGTATTGCTGTTCATAATATCAGTTTAAATTATTAGATTATATTATTTTTATTTATTATCAGATTATATTGTGGTGTTTCAGGACTGTGCTACGCCGAGCTGGGAGCAAGAGTCCCGCTGGCAGGGTCAGCGTTTATTTACACGTACGTCACCGTCGGAGAGCTGGTCGCCTTCATGGTCGGCTGGAACAACATACTCGAGTTTGTGTTTGGTGAGCTGGTCTTACGACAATAAAGAATTTGTAATTATTAAAAGCAGGAAGATGATAATGGTCTGAAGACTATGACTTCTTTCAGAATAGTTCGTGAGGAACTCTGACTATGTCATTAAAGCTAATGGCGAAGATGTTTGCTTTTATGTAAGAAACTGGCTTCTGCATAATACGTATATTTGACATCCATAACCCTATTATTGGGCAACACGATGCCTTTTGACAAGTATTGCTTCACTTCTGGGTTTCTGGGTTTTGGTCGACTTCTTCTTTTTCTTGCCCTTATCCCATATTACTTAGGGTCGGCGCAACACGTTTTTTCTTTCATTCTGTCCTGTCACCCGTCATAGTATCACTAACTATTCTTTCATTTCACTCCTCACACAATTTATCCATCTTTTCTTTGGCCTTCCTCTCCCTCTTCATCCATCTACATATATACCTACTCATAACTTTTTTAGTGACATGCGTTTCATCCGTCCTCTTTACATGACCATAGCAAGACAAACGATTGCCTTTCAGTCACTGGCGTCACTTTCAAACTGCCCCTAATATACGCATTTCTCACTTTTGGTTATGGTCGACTGTTCACTTACTATTACTGACGAAAAATTCCACCACTGTGGCTCCTAGAATCATGTAGGTACTGGATCCATGGTATAAGTTTGTGCGTCGTATCCATAGATATCCGGTCATGTCTGAGACCCGGTGTATATTGATACAGGATTTTTTTTGGTATTAAAAATATATTTTATCACTTCCAGGGACAGCTAGTGTGGCCCGTGGACTGAGTTCGTACCTCGACGTGGTGGTGGACCACTCCATGTCGCGCTGGTTCCAGGCCGCCATGCCCATTCCGGAGCACTTCGGCATCTCCACCTACTTCGACCTCTTCGCCTTTATCTTCGTTTTGTTAATGGGAAGTAAGTGTCTGTTACCATGTGACCAACTAGCTTTTTTCCGACTTCGACGCGGACGACATTAAATATAGCCTAGGTCACTCAGAAATAAAACGGCTTTCTATCGGTCAAAAAATTTTAGCAATCGGACCAGTACTTCTAGAGATTACCTCCAACAAAAAAAAAACATTACCTCTTTATTATATTAGTGTAGAAGTGTAGATAACTGGTGATTTTTGTATAAAGACCTACCTGGCTTTTAACACTTACGCTATCTGTAATCGTTCTAATACCACTTTTGGGGCCCTTGTGTCTAGAAGTGGAATCATGATCTCAGTCTGAAAATGAAACTGAATGTAGCATGACCATTTCTTTTAGGGGTAGCATCATGATGGCATTATCTATACTTATAACATAAATGTTTTTAATTAGGCATTTTTTTTCTTGCATTGACTTCATATTATCGGCATTAACACAGACAAAGTTGCGGGCCAAAGCTAGTACCTTCTTCATAATATAATAATTTATATATAATAAATTCATAATATAATAAATATTAGCATCCTGTAATAATTTGCATGTAGTTTTCTGTTTTACCAACGGATTACAATTCCATTTGAATCCAACAGAGGAAATCTTGTAGTGGAAGTTAGATTCAGTAAAACTATTAAACGACGCATTTGTGTAGTTATAGCTGCATATTGTACTACCACTACATTTTTGTTTTGGTACGATATACAACTGAAGATTATGTCACTCGAAGATGTTCTACGAATTACATCATTTCAACATCTGTCAATATCGTCATTTGTTTATTTACGTAAGCCTGACAATAGTGTTTTCGTTCCAGCCGTGTTGTCATTCGGCGTGCGTGAGTCTTCCATCGTCAACAATGTGTTTTCGGTGATCAACGTTAGCGTAATGTGCTTCATTATCATTACTGGAGCCTTTAAAGGTAAGTCCACTTTTTCGTTATTGATTTTTCTTTTTTTTTCTTTTCATAATTTTTGGTTAGACTATTGGTTCAAGGCCGTTGAGAATTAACAAAGCTTCTCTGGTAATCCTTAGTATTAAATCAATATTATGAAAATTCAGGAAGATTTATAGTTGAGGTCTTAGGGTGAGTTGCACCATTTAACTATAACGATAACAAAGTCGTTAACAGTTGTCAAATCGTCGAATTGACCAATAGGCGGCCGTTTCACGGCTGGTTATGGTTTGGTTATCGTTACAGTTAAATGGTGCAACTCACCCTTAGAATTTAACAATAAATCTTTCTGATTTTTTACAATAAATTTTTTAAAATCCTATTTAGAGATACATAGGTACTACGAGTACCTATGTATCTCTAAATTTATATATAATATAGTAGAAAGAATAAAAAATACCGCAAAATGCTGTTGAAAAAAATATTTACAAAAAAATCTAGTACATATTTATATCTAGACAAGCAATATCGATCCTGTTAGTAAAAAACTACGTCACATTTTCATCTTTATTTCTTTATTATAAACTTTTCTCGCCCGTGGCCATTATTCCGCTAAACTTAACAAGCAGTCTATGACAAACATTTGGCAAAATTATATTCGATTTGGCAAAATTATATTCAATTTGGCAAAGTTATATTCAATTTGACAAAATTATATTCGTGTTCAAACTCTTCTTCCAGAATTCTCCTTTCTTCTTGCAACCAAACAATTTAACATCCGCCCCTAAGATGACGCACTGACCATTTTTTTTTGTTAAAAGTGAAATACTGGTTTTTCAATCCTCAGCAAACCCCGCTAACTGGAGCATCCCGGCGGAGCAGGTGCCCCCCGGGTACGGCGACGGAGGGTTCTTCCCGTACGGCTTCTGGGGCACGCTGAAGGGCGCCGCCATCTGCTTCTACGGCTTCGTCGGCTTTGACGTCATCAACGCCTCGGGAGAAGAAGTGAGTGGGACTGTTATTGGGGAGATACGAAACGATAATTTATATAATATTCTTCAACTATCACACAACGCCGTCTAGTCCCAAGCTAAGCAGAGCTTGTGTTATGGGTACCTACTAGACAACTGATAAACATACTTAAATATTTCTAAATACAAACATATTATAGATAAATTACACCCAGACACCAAACAAATGACAGGCCTGTTGGTCTAGTGGTTAGTGACCCTGACTGCTATGCCGAATTTCGTTCGATTCCCACCCAAGACAAACGTTTGTGTGATGAGCACGATCATTTGTTCTGTGTCTGGGTGTAATTTATCTATAATATGTATGTATTTAGAAATATATAAGTATGTTTATCAGTTGTCTAGTACCCATAACACAAGCTCTGCTTAGCTTGGGACTAGACGGCGCTGTGTGATAGTTGTGGAATATTATTATTACTTATAAATGATTATGGTCATCACACAAACATTTGTCCTGGGTGGGAATTGAACCCACGATCTCCGGCATAGCAGTCAGGGTCACTAACCACTAGACCAACAGGCCAGTCAAAATAAGTATAAGTTTAATTGGCATCCAATCTCACGCAGTTAAACAGAATTGTGAGGGTATTTAAAACGTCATGTCTGTACTTTGATGGGTCACAAAATAGATAGGTACAGAAGTCAATTTCGTGTATGTACTTCACTTTTTAGGGTTCCGTAGCCAAATGGCAAAAAACGGAACCCTTATAGATTCGTCATGTCTGTCTGTCTGTCTGTCTGTCTGTCTGTCTGTCTGTCCGTCCGTATGTCACAGCCACTTTTTTCCGAAACTATAAGAGCTATACTGTTGAAACTTTGTAAGTAGATGTATTCTGTGAACCGCATTAAGATTTTCACACAAAAATAGAAAAAAAGCAATAAATTTTGGGGGTCCCCATACATAGAACTGAAACTTGAAAATTTTTTTTTCATCATACCCATGCGTGTGGAGTATCTATGGATAGGTCTTTAAAAATGATACTGAGGTTTCTAATATCATTTTTTTCTAAACTGAATAGTTTGGGCGAGAGACACTTCCAAAGTGATAAAATGTGTGTCCCCCCCCCTCTAACTTCTAAAATAAGAGAATGATAAAACTAAAAAAAATATATGATGTACATTACTATAAAAACTACCAACGAAAATTGGTTTGAACGAAATCTAGTAAGTAGTTTTTTTTTAATGCGTCATAAATCGAAAAAAAATACACTATTATTAAAACATCGATCAAAGTTACAACACATTACAAGAACTTTTATATTATGTTACTTGCTGCTACGGAACCCTTCATGGGCGAGTCCGACTCGCACTTGGCCGGTTTTTACATCTACACTAGGCGACCGCGCTACGGTCAGCGCGTTGCGCAGAACTGTGCGAGTGCGACCGGGCAATTGAGCCGAGATATCGTGTCCGTGAGCAGCGTCTATGTGTGCGTTACTCGAGCGCGCTTTGTATGTAAGATTGTCTTTTGTTCCTATCTATTTCGTGGATGAGTTTAGGCTGAGGTTTTCCTGGTATCTAAACTACGTGACGTATTGCATTGGACGAGCCTATTGTAGTCTGCTAGGTTCAGCTCTAGATCCTGGATTCCTACTAATCATTTCCTGGTAGATCGTGTTGCTATTGACTGTTAGATCAGTAGTTTTTCTTACGACTGAACATTATAAGGCCGACTATGCTCTGCTCTGTGACATCAGACTTTAACTGACTAAAACTCACCCTTTACGTTCCGGGACCACGGTTTTTCTTTCAAACAACACCACACCACATTTAAGTTAAATCTCCAATTGTTACAAAAATGTATTTTTCCCACATTCCAGGTGAAGCAACCGAGCAGGACGATACCCATAGCGATCCTGTCGTGCCTGTCCATAGTGTTCGCAGCATATGCTGGGGTCAGCATCGTCGTCACCATGATGGTGCCTTACTACGAGTTGGTGAGTTTAATCGACTTATGTTCTACCGATAGAGAAGCACATTCTTTGAAACTATTTGTCAAAATGCTGATAAGTTAAAACAAAAGTTCGCTGCAGGCGCTCCATTGGCATTATGTCGTCTAATAGAACTGTTAAAACATGCAGCGCTAAGATAGCTTTTAGAGGATACCTTAACCGATTATAATGTCTTCAAGCGCCATGAATTTCGTGGCACTTACGCATTTCCTTCAACATAGTGTAATATTCAAGGTGTACGGACTACGTTACACGTGAGCCGTTTGAAAGAAGACTATGTCTAATTATTGGCTCACAGGTTGTCTTGATAATATTGTTTCATAATTTTAGATAGCTGTAGCCGCAGTGTCAACGGCATTCCGTCAGGTAGGATTGGAGTGGGCGCGGTGGATAGTCACGGTGGGAGCTGTCTTCGGTATCACCACCAGGTAAGTTAAGAAGTCAGATGACACCTGTATCCCTAGGCTACCTAGGCCAAGTTGATAATCTGCAATCGTTAACGCTAGTATTAGCTTCAAATATACGGGAAACACGTCATCTCAACGCTCAGTAACGTGGTCAGAACAAAAGAATCCGAGGCGTGGCCAACTCGAGGCGATCGACGCAAGAGAAACGGTTGTAACTTGGCTAGGGGGGCTGGTTTCGCGTCTTCTGGGCGTAATGCCTCGGGTTCGATTTTCCAGAAAGCAAGGTGTTATTAGGTTTTTTCACATCTGTAATATCAAGTAAAGGTTTAAGTGATGATTAATTGTATTAGAAAATCCATAACACAAGTGTGGGTTATAATTTGAATGTTGTCTTGGATGACTTGAAGTTTGATGTTCAAAGTGTGAAGTCCTACATAGCCCCCTTGAAAAGGACGGATCCTACGACCAGATAGATGATTTCAATCGCGCGATGTAGGATTTCACATTTCTTTTAGTTCGACATAGTTGTTGCTACATTCCTATTTTTGAAGAGTAACTAATTAACTACCGCAAGGATTGGTTTAAGACGGCGCAGGAGAAGAAAGTTTGGAAAGACTTGGGGGAGGCCTTTGCCCAGCAGTGGGACAGAAACGGCTAGAAAAAAAAAAAACTAATTACCTCTTGAAAGATTGCCTATGAGTTTAAAGTCAACCTATAGGCAAATGTACACTGACACTGTGAATACTGACAAATGCTTACAATGACTGGACAGGTCCACTGAAATCGGTGTGGTTCTTTCTTTAAAAGACCATCTCAGACAAATCTGCATGGTTCTCATGTGATTTGACCAATACATATTTACTGTATGGACTTTAAAAGACAGGGTAGTCAGATAAGAAACACCGGCCTCATATAGTTTAAACTGACGAAAAAAAAAATGACGTGTAAAAGTGTTTTTAAGTATTCTATTTGCAAAATAAATATCATTTATCACTGTCATCATTAATGTTACAGTTTGTTCGGCGCACTGTTTCCCCTGACGCGGCTGCTGTACTCCATGGCACACGACGGCCTGTTCGTGCACTGGTTCGCTAAAGTCAGTGCTACAAGGCAGTCGCCTATCATCGCCACTCTTATACCTACTGCGATTATTTGTAAGTATTATTTCTTAGGCTACTATCAGATGGACTGCATCGGAGCAACCGCACGTAGTCCACATAACCAACTGCATGCAGTTTGATCTGACTTTGCGCAGTTGGCGCCACGCATCTAGCCAAGGAGCTTAGTGTATCATTTGATCTTTAGGCACTTAAAGTCAAAATAAAGTTGACAATATCGTTGTGCGTTTGCTCTTTGTAATTAACTGCACACTGACTGTATGCGGTTAGCGATGGACAGCGTGCGTCGACACTACACGACTGTAGCCGACCACGTAAAGTTGAAGGCACGACTGCATGCAGTTGATATTGACTTCACTCGACTGCAGCCTACCGCGTGCAGTTGATATCATGACTACACGAAGTCGAACGTACAACTGTTAAATATATCGACTGCGCACGGTCACTGCGATGCAGTTCGTCTGATGCATTTTTCCCATAGGAGTAGGCAGTTGTCACCTGCTACGATCATGAGCATAACTCGTGCGTTCTAATATCTATAAAGTGTTATTTGTAAAACACTAACAACCTTGCAGAACTGTATTACTAATATCATAAACAACAACTTTTGTTCTATGACTTTTTACAAAACATAATAGATTTACCAAAAATAAACCCTGAAGATTTCGTTGTTCTATCTAATACTTTTTAACTCTTTATTTTGCCGTATCTTCTTACGCCTCCCGCGTACTGTTCTCGTAGTAATATTAAGCAGGCTTTCGAAACATTTAATCACACCTATCAAACATTCGCACCATTTTCGTGTACTCGACATTTGAATTTTGATACACCATTATTAAAGATAAAATCACACACTACACACACACTAATCGCACACTATCGAATTAAGCTGCCCGTAAATTTGAAAAAGCTTTCGAGACTCCAGTCGGGAATTGAATTCTTTATATTGTTAAATAAGTTTACACGGAACCCTCAGGGCGCGAGTCCAATTCGCACTTGTCCACAGGTATGAACAACGATTCGATTGGCTAATCAAACTCTTTTAGTCATTGAAAACGCAAAACGCGTTGGCATTGAAGCAAGACTAAGACAAATTTAAATAAACTGCAACAGACAAACAGACGCCAATGTCTATATCTACATAAGCAGAAAGAAGCAAAGTAACACGTAATGTTATTCTGGACAGGACTTATGAAGGGCGTAATTTCATCTTGTCAAAATATTTTAGTACGAGTTGAAATGTTAACAAATTATTGTTGGCTTAAAACCAAAAAAGAAGGTGAAATTATAATTTGGTCAATGTTTCCCATCTACCAAAAAAAAAAAATACTAATAACTTTTTGTAAGAAGTAGCCTTCAAAATAATTATGATAATGGTATCCTCATCTAATTCCTGACATCTACCACCTACAATGATTCGTCGAAAATCTTCCTCGAATATGATCCTCGAGTCTGTTCCAATCCATCTAAAATTATTTAGATGCATCTGTGGACATTTCTTTACATCACTGAGGTCTGGTTTTTTTTTCCGGTGGGTAAAAATCATCCAAATGACATCCCCCGCCCACCCCGTATCATTACACGCAGTAAATGGGTCGTGAAGGCCTGATAGACAGTCACTGCGTATTAAATACTGGTATTCAGTTACATCTGGTTAGATTAGAAGACGCCAACGTAGTAGCAAAAGGCTAGGCAGATGATGATGATGACAGCTATAATATTGTTGTTTCCAGCACTCCTGGCCGCTTTCCTGGACCTAGAGCAGCTGATCCTGATGATGTGCATCGGAACACTGTGCTCCTACACCATCGTCGCCACGTGTGTTGTGTTGCTCAGGTAGGTGTTCTGATATTAGACAGCGTAATAGCAGGCTTAGACAATGACTGTTAGCGTTCACGCCAAGCATTGTACAAAATGTATGGCAATGACATTGCCTGCAGAGAAGTCACGTGACAAATGATGAGGTAGGTAATGTCGTATATTTTGTACCTCTGGGTCTTAAAACAATTTAAAAAAAAAAACAAAAAAAAACTTCTAAGAATGCTAACCGCTACAGACTCGCTAGTATGGTATTGGACAATATTGGACATACAAAGCAGCAAAACACAAGTCAATAATAGATACGTATAACAAGAATTGGGGGGCGGGGTGTGAGCGTACGAATGAATTATTGAATGAATTTGGCACTAAAAGTGTTAAATGATTTTTGGATTATCCTGAAATGTACAAAAATGAGGATAGTTCTATTAACTAACTACCATCACGATGCCTACTTGTATAAATACAACCTGCCTATACTAGAACATTTTGAGTTTTTTAATTCATTTTGGATATACGGGTACCTTTCAATCGAATTATATTATTACTACTTTGACACAGTAAGTATTAACAAAGTCTTGCCACATTATATATAAAACAAAGGATTCACACGTGGCGTGGTGCTAATTTTGGCACATTTATGTGTTAATTTGGCGACACTCTCGGTGTCACGACTCTTATTTTGGTCTAGTTCATCACAATCGTAAAGTGTACTTACAATGTTACAATTAACGCTTTCATCATCGGGTGTGTTATTGAACAGCTCTGACTCTGAGACAAAAGATTTATTAATAGAATGCTTATCATTTCCCTAAATAGGTATTCCTACTGCTCTTACCTCGTTGAAACCTTACAACAGTTTTTCTGTACCTATGTTTTTAAATATTTTTTTTTCTAGTAAGATTATCGATAGTCCAGCCATTGTTAGAGGGGGTCTAGCAATGGCTGGACTTGAAGCAAGATCTATATTCGGAGAGGACTACCATACTAGTGCTGACTGGACAGGTCCACTAAACTCTGTGTTATTATTTCCTCAAAAGACCATTCCAGACTCTAATCTGCATGGTTCTCAGATTTGACCGTTAAATGTGTGCTTCTTCTCAGGGTAGTCAGCTAGGAAATACCAGCCTCATCTACTTTAAGCTACTAATTTTCCTACTGCAAATATTGAATTTTTGGAGGTATGCGGAACAGAGAGTAAAGTCCCACATACCTCCGTTGAAAAGGGAGGATCCTCCGACCAGACAGGTGTTATGGTCTGGTGGGCGACTGCCCGCTAGATGATTTCGGGCTGTCGTATATGTTTAAATCGCGCGGAGAACTTTGATTGCGCGATGCAGGATTTCGTACTTTCTTCGTAGTTCTTATGTGGCGCCATAGATGTCGCTACAAATTGATATTATTGAACCGTAATATTTGTATTTTAGGTACTGTTCGGATTACGAGTCCGAGTCTTCTACAAGTATAATGAAGCAGCTCATCGGCCGAGGTGACAGGAAGGTTACAAAGACCACCTCCAGAATCATCAATACAGCCATGTTTCTGTTCGGTAAGCAGCCATTAGCATATTTAATAAATTATTTTTTTGTTGTCTTTTATATCCTTTACCTCATCATAACTGCAACGGTGTGTGTTCTACTCTATTATTTTTCTTTTACTTATTTAACTATTTATGTACACACATGGAAATACAAATACTCTATTATTTTTCTATTAAATTTTAACTGTTGTCTGGACCAACCATCAAATCATGGATGTCAAGTTCTCATTGAATATAAACCTGAGTCACAGCAATAGAAATATAAGAGGCAGATTGATAGCATTAAAGTTATGGTTTGTTGATACAAAATCGATTTTCAGCAAACTCCACATTCTATCTTCATCTTATTTCAATGCCCCACTAAACAATAATCATCATCATCGTTTTAGACGATATACGTCCACTGTTGGACATAAGCGTCCCCCAAGTGTCGCTACAATGAATGATTGACCTTGTAAGAGGCCTTCCTAATCGTAATATTTGTATAATAGTGTTTCTCGCCCGTTCACAGGTCTGTAACCAAGTTTCATGCAGCCTATTCTTTTGTTTCAGTCTGCACGTGCCTAACGATAGCTTTGGTAGTGGTGAACGCGTCGCAGCCCCTGATTCCTGCCATTATACTACATATCTTGGCTCTACTGATCGTCATTGTCATGGCTCTGCAACCTAGCAGTAGTGAAACACTGGCATTCAAGGTAAATTCTCTACTTAGGCGTCTAACTTAACCTTTTCTGTGGATTGTAGGCAAAAAGACTTACTTATGATGTTTGAAAATTATAATTTTAATTTTCAGGCGCCACTGGTTCCTTTCATACCCTGCATCAGCATATACACTAACTTGCATCTAATGGTTCTCATCAATTTTCGAACGTGGATTAGAGTTATGGTATGGATTATAATAGGTAAGTGGATCACGCCTTAAAAATAATCAAAATTTCATCGATAAGGAATACTTTATTTTTTATTCTTTTATTTTAACATTACAGGGTTTCCAATGTATTTCATATGCTTATGGTGCTATAAGCAAAACGCGGGGAAAGTTCCATCAGAAGAAAAGTTAAATAAACCACACTCTAATAAAAATGGTAAATCACCAATTGTGCAAATCGTAGTGGAATCACCAACTCCTCCCCATACATTGGCTCGGCCAGACGAGCACACGGAACAGTATGATGATGCACAGGAGATACATCAGGAGTTAAGAGATAAAGCCATAGATACAAGAAAAGCAGACGCGATTATCGTACAACAGATGCAAATCGAAAATAATGAAGAAAAAGAAGCTAAAATAATAGACTTATTAGATCAAGTGCTACAAGCTGAGGAAGATACTTACGGAGACGTTATTAGCTTAAAAGAGATCAAAGACGATAAAACTACAACAAACGAACATGGTATTCCTCATAGGAAGTCTCTGAGCGAACTGTCAGATGCGGGCTCCGACGCGTCATTAGGTAATCAAGGATTATCTAAATACGACGTGATTGCTCAAGTCCACAGGGAGGATCTGCCAAAAGTAAATGAAGAAGAGGAAAGAATAGACGGCAATGAAGATATTGATTTGGAAGATGAAGAAATAACGGCATTTAATGACAGTGACTCGCGAACTGATGAATCTGGATATTCGGACACAATTGACAGACATGCGCTAAGTGAGTCATTAGAAGACACACATCTGTCTACGATACCAGTGCCTCCACCACCACCACCACCGCCGCCACCGCCTCCTTTAGATGAGAACTATTTTAAGCCTAACTTTAAGAAATTTTATACAGTAAATCATAGACATACTGAACCAGAACTGCCACGAAATGAAGAAGACCTCGAAGTTAATGAGCCTAGAGTAAGCATACAGTCAAGCAATTCACATGGTGACGGCAATATGAGATTCGGAAGTGATCGCCAAATTAAATTCATGTCCAAATTAAATGATATATTCCAAAAACGTGAAGAAGAGGAAGAACCTAGGAAAAGATCGCATTCAACTGGGAACTTCCCTGATACAGAACTGTCCGTCATGAGCAACGAGCGGCCATCAATTTTTGCGGATTTAAAGAAAGAATTATTGTCTGGGGAAGCAGCTCTAAACTTGCGGCCAGTAAACACAGAAGACAAGCCTCCAGAACCTGATCCATCTGAACCCGAAGAAGAACATGAAGAAGAAGACATTTCGATGAGTAGACAAGACTTAAAACATAAATTAGAAGGTATATTCGCGGTTGGTGGTCCACAACTTATGAAGCCGCGACTTACAAAGACCAATTCTGGACCACTGGAAGAACCAAATCAAACTGATAATAATTCTAGTTCAGAGAGTATAGCAAAATTGCCAAAAGTTGACAAAAACGATACTTTAAAGAGACAAAGAGCGAAATTCGGTGAAGTTTTGAACTCAATCCGATTAAGTATGAATCCAGACGACAAAGTGTAGTATAGAAAGTGATATTAAGTGAAACAGTACAAGTTGTTTGAATATATTGTTGAACGAATTATTTGACGTATAGTTACAATTTGTATGAACGTTTGATCCTAAGTTACCTACATGAAGTTATCGCCAACTGTGGTTGGCTTCTATTGAATGTAAATTATTCAACTAACCTTTCAAATATTTTGATACCCGGGTATAATACCTAGTCGTATGATAAGTGCCTTATTTGTACAAATAATTTATGTATGACAGTTTTCACGAATACCAACAAAATCAAAAGCGTCTGAAAGGCAAAGTTGTATTGGACATGTCTTTTTTTGTACAGTCAACATTTTGTATACGGATACGAATTTTAGTTTGTAAGTAGTGTGTTTTCGTATTATATAGAATCATAATCAGTAAGACTGACGGTAGACGACTTGTCGATAAATTCATCAGTGATTCAAGAGTGTATGTAGTCGCCAGTTTAAATAAAAATACTTTAAGTTTTAAATTTGATTTATTTAATTACCTAATTAGCTTCACTTCCACAACCTACCGGTTGGGTTCGCCTGTGTGCAAGTAATATAATACTTCATACCAATTTTGAACCTCCGTTTTATCCTTAGGAGGTGAATTTTGGAAAACTCTATGTCCGTGGAAAAATCTCTCTAGTACCTGCTAGACGAGACGAGTACCTACTCGTATACGTCCTAAAAGAAAAGCTTGTGCAAAGTTTCACGCTCCTAGTCCCAGTACCTGCATTCGGCTAAGCGATAATATGTCAGCCAGTTAGTTTCACCTTTTTATACACAGGGTTATTTATTAATCACTGGCAACCACTCTGGATTAGATTACTAACATCATTAACAACTTTTGTTCTATGATTTTAGTTCATCAGATTTTCATACAAAAAAAAAAAAATTGAACGTTCTAAATATAATGAAGTCGACGCGAAGCAAGCGATAGAACGATAGCGGAGGGGAGCGGAAAAACGCGGTGGGGGGTGCTTGATTCGCTTGCGTAGCGTCATACAGACGTAGGTAGGTATAGCAAAACAGTGGTGAAATGTGTTAGATAGAACAACGAAATCTTGAAGGATTGTTTTTGGTAAATGTATTATGTTTCGTAAAAAGTCATAGAAAAAAATGTTCTTTATGATGGCAGTGATAACAGTTCTGCAAAGTTGTTAGTGTTTTACAAATTACCTTGTACAGATGTTGGGTATTGGAAAAAAACAATAAATCATTACAGGTAAATAAATGTATTAAAATAAAAGTATCAAATCCATACTAAGCAAAACAGTTTTGTTACTTTTCCACACACGTACGATTAACGGCAGGTAGTTTCTCTCTTGTACAATTCTTTTATAATTCCTCGCAGTTCCATCTTCGACACGCACTTTAGCAGAATCTCGTCGATTAACTGTTCGGAGACGCTGAGGGAGAAATAGAACATCTATTTTAGCGATATTTTGAACGCTTAGTTATCGCCTATGATTGAATCAGAAAAAAAGATCATACTCGTTTGGGCACGCCACGATTGCGGTAATAAGTCTCCTCTTTAAGGGTTTCTTCACACGTACCACAACAGTATACGAGATTTCGTATTGAAAATGAATATGACTATTCACACGTACCGTGTATCGTGTGTGTGATACCGACCACATCGCAACAACAACGTTGCATCGATGCAACGACAGTGCGTAACTATGTCTGCACACCACGTAACCGCATCGCATCGCAACTACTGGTGACAACGCAACCACATTGACATTTTGTCAGTACCACAACGCAACTACAAAAAGCTGCAGCGACACTATTCACACGTAAACGTAAGCACTGCTTGACAGCATTTTGTCGTTGAGACGTGGTGGATACGTGTGAAGAAGTCCTAAAACGTAGCTGTAGAGGCGTCACGATGTCCTCACCTTCCGCATAACACAGGTCCTCACCGGACACGGTAAGTTCGGGGGTTGCTGTTGCATTTTCGGGCGGAAGAAACGCCTGGGTGTCACCATTGCGCAGAATGCCCGGAGTGGAGCATATGATAGAGGTGTGGCCCGCTTGGACGGTGGCGGCCTATCGCGACGGGCCCTGGTTCAGGCCATGGTCCAGAGCGTCTTTCTGCTAAGCAGTAACGCTAGCGAAGGAGGCAGACGCATGAGTGAGGCAACGCATAACCCCACGCCCCAGCCGCCGTGACAGAAGACGCCCCGAGCGTCAGGAATCTCAGAGATCTACGGTCACCGTTGGCGCGGGCTTGAGGACGACGAGCAATGCATAACTCGCCATCCGCTCGTCTTGTAAGAATCGAGCCCAAATTGTCGACGGTGCGTACTGTAGGATAAGTCAGTTAGGAAGGTGATAGTTAAGATGCCATTATTTTCAGGGAAGTGCCTAAAATACGCCGAACGTCCACCGTATCTTTGGCCGACGGCGTGCACTGTTCCTGCGCGCCTCAAGGAGTTTTCAGCAACCGGAACCTAGCTGGGTCGAAGCCTACTGGGGTTAAGGTCTGTTTCCGAAAGGGAGGTTCGGCCTATGAAAGGCAAGAAGGAACGGGATGGGTTTTTTAGTCAATAAAAGTCTGACACTATCTCCCGCTCCGCCCAAGGTTGGGGGATATCATCTAGATAATTTTACCCATTGACAAAAAAAAATGGCTGAACATCATTCAGGCGGCTTGTTGATTGACCACGGGCCGTTTAGTAAAAATCTAGGTTTTTACCTAAATTGCTGCGAAAGAGAAACGCTTAAAATACACTAAACAATGGTGGAACCGAATATAACTTAGACATTCGAATTTATCACTTACAATATAAACATAAGGTTTCAGGATACTTTGCCGCTGACGTGAAACCCGCTCGGAACAAATATTTGTACGGCCTACAGATATGTGTTGCGGGTTTGAGTGTTTTGTATATGTGAGTAAAGTGTGGTATAAAGTTTTTCTAAACAAAAACAACTTCACCCAGATCAATGAGAACAGTATGCCACTTTTCACTGCTCTTCCCCGCTCTACTACGCCTAGCCCCTTATGCCTTGATCACTCGTACCGAGTAAACAGGCGAGATAGTGCTCTTGGCCGAATACTCGGTATATATACTCGGAGCGCCGAGCGCTTATCTCTACAACTCGCTTACATCACTGTCTCGGCCGAGCAACATTTTACTGTCTCGCCCCACGTGTAATCAAGGCATTAGGAGTTGGGATAAAAGAGCAGACAGTGCGTGACGTCATTTTTCGTCCCCTTACTACTCTCGTCGGTCACGCTGCACCATTATTTGGGGTGTTTTATGAGTTTGACATGATGTCATGTGGTAAGTGCTAAATAGCTGTTCTCCTGACATTGGATGTACTTTAGACAGATTTTCATTATTGCTCCGAAGTAATGTGTAGCCTAGCGAACCGACACATACCTACGTGCTATTTCAAAACCAGATATTACAATCACGTAAATCATATTCTCGTCTCGAAGACATATAAAATAAAAATATAGTTTAAAAAAACTAAAAAAACACGCTTTCATAGCATATCAAACTAAAAAGTGTCAAATAATTTTCAATATAGGTAGAAAATAATAATAATGAACGAAAAATATTAACATCATTGTGAAAAAAGCGTGGGGTGCTCGATTTACGAAAAATATGGCACAAAGCGCCCCACGCTTTTTTCATTCGTTGATCTGGTCTGTTTTCTGGTTTGGCAGTCGCGACCCAGTTGTTTTGGAGGTCTGATAGGCAGTCGCTTCGGTGGAGCCGGAAGGTTCTCGAGTGGCGACCGGTTTCTCAAGGTGGACCGATGACCTGGTGAGGGTCGGGCTCATTGACCGGTCATTGTGGAGATAATTGGTAGAGGACTGACTCTGGACGACTTTCGGCTGAAATGATAACGCTGATGATGAGGCAGATAGATTGATTGGATAACTTACTTCCCAATCATCTCCCAAGGTTTCCCGACGGCGCTGTTGGCGTACATGGCGCTGGTCAGCATGTGCTGCACAAACTTGGTGCGGTACTGGAACAGCGCGTCGGTGGTCTTCTCGTCGATATTGAACTGCAGGCGGTAGCGGTCGATGCTGCGGGCTGGAGGCGGCGTCTGGAAGAGTGGCTTCGGAATCTTCTTCTTTATTGTTTCTTCTAGTATCTGTGACGATGACATTAAAAAACTTCGATCCCCTGTATTATATTTTAAATGCGTTAACTATCGGTAGGTACAGTATTTGAGGCGTCGCTGGAAAAACCTCACGGCGTCCTCACCTTCTGCATGACGTAGGTTCTCACCGGGCATGGTCATTTTAGGCGGTTCCTGCACCGGACCTGTTAGGACCGCTCGGAGGACACAGTGGAGCATATGGTTGAGTTTTCCCACCTGCCACTTTGTAAAAAAAAGCTGGCAATGATAGCGTTAAGCTCTTATAGTTAACGCATTTTTTTTTTGGTGGTAAATCATTTAATAACATCGCCTGCTCTTGGGCGAAGCGAGAGAGTGTGTCAGACTTTTACTGACTCCCACCCATCCACTCCTGTTCCTTTGTTGCTCTTCATACCAGGGCCGACTTTTCCTTTCAGAAATAAACCCTTGGCCTTAGTAACCCTAACGTAGTTAAAATTGGGAGGATGTTGAAGAAAAATAAATTAATTTGCTTTTAATTAGATTGAAGACTTCCATAAGGTTAAACTCACCCTCAGTAGTTGCGGAGTGCTCGGCTGTCGCGGACTGCTTCCTGTGACGTGCACCAGTTGAGCATTCTTAGCCCCGGTTACACGATCGGGTCTGCTGCGGATACAGGCAAACGAGGAATCGTTAGATGTTTTCCAAAATGTCTGCAGTACTGGATCGATCGCTGTGTAGATTCTTTGGGCAGGTTAAATTCAGCAGTGAATAGTATTCGGCTGAAACGATGATGATGAAAACCGTCACAACCTAGGTAGATATTTTTATTTGGGCGACACGACAGGATCCTACCTAGAATACCGGAAGACGCAGCGTTGAAGGCCTTCCTCAAGGTGAACCGTTCATCTCGACATACTTTGGGTGGGCTATGTCCAGCAGTTAACGACTTTCGGTTTTATTTGGTCGACAGATAGGGTCTGGAGTGGCGACCACGTACTGAAAAACAGCACTGGAAAGCCTCCTATAAAGAGCACCGACGACCTGATTAGGGACGCGGGAAACCGATGGATGCAACACGCGTAGGACGACCCTTAAAGGGAGGACTTTGTTCACCAGTGGACGTTTAAATACTGTCAATTTGAGACACAATAGTAAGACAATATATGCGCGAACGCCGGCGTTCGCTTGGGATTTAATGAATGACTGGCCTGTTGGTCTAGTGGTTAGTGACCCTGACTGCTATGCCGGAGGTTGTGGGTTCGATTCCCACCCAGGACAAATGTTTATGTGATGACCATGATAATTTGTTCTGTGTCTGCGTGTATTATCTCTAATATGTATGTATTTAGAAATATATAAGTATGTTTATCTGTTGTCTAGTCCCCTTAGCTTGGGACTAGACGGCGTTGTGTGGTAGTGGTAGTTGTGGAATATATGATTATATTATTATTATTAAATTATGACAGGTAACGCCCCTTAGCATTCACATTGCCCCTGATGCTGATGTTAGGTAACTGGGATAGAGGAGAGATAGGGGCTGTCTACCACAGAGAACTTGTAGACAGTCCGGAGGGTTTTCGAAGACTAAGGTCTTTTGCTAGTAAATGGCACAGTAAGAGAAAGGCGCTAGAATTGCAGTAGGGTCCGCTAGAACAGGGTTAGATAGGTAGTAGGAAGCAATTCTAACTAGCGGTAGGAGTGTTAGGATTAGGAATAGCCGAGGCTTTTAGTTTGAACAGCAAGCCATTAAGGGTTGCTCGTGCGCGAAGTCACATTGTGTGGTGTAGCACACCCCAGAAAGGGGAGAAGTGAAATTAGTAGAGAGGGACAGGAAAAATAATTTAAGGAGTTTACAAAGCACGTCCCGGTAGAGCAAGCTGTAAAGACCCAATGTGTCCCCAATGGTCCGTATGCCGCAAGGCGGGTAGGACCTACAGTGCTGGGAGGTGGGATTTGCCCTTGATGCTGAACAATTAAGTTAAAAATTCACTGTAGAATTAATGCTCATCTTGAAGAGCGCCTTCTCTTCTCGTTCGATTATTTAAGTGTCTTCAAGGCTATAGTGAATATACGCCCATTGAGTTTCTTGCACGTCTTCTCCACAGAGATCTACGCTCTGGAACGTGTCATTTAGCTTCCCTTTTTTTTGACTGACCGACAATTGACTATTCAAAAGTGCCTGCAAATAGTCTATTTGAAATAATTGCTTTTTATTAGATTTGATAGGCAATTAATGAACTAGTGCGTCAATAACAATTGTATCACAGCTCACCATCTGGTGACCTCGCAGTTAAGCACTAGTTTATATCATTTAAAAGAAAAAAAATATACCTACTAAAGAAATAAACATATTGTACCAACGTACACCAATCTCTACATATCTAGGTCTTAAAGTGTACAGTCGGATTCTTCAAGTGATATACAAACAGTTATTTATCGTGTTACCTCGTTAAACATAAGATCATCAACACAATGAAATGATAGCTGTAGTAATGGCAAACTAAATACGTTTTGATGGAGGTCCTTAGAATCCCATCAAAGCATTTACGTTCGCGTGTTTCTAGCACGTGCCATATTGCCTCTAAAGGACTTCTTAATTAACTGAGTAAAGGTGTTACGATAAGTTCTCAACTATGATAGGTATTTTATTTATTCACTAGCTTTTACCCGAGGCTTCGCTCCCACTCTGCCCTACTATACCTTATTCTACCCTAATCTTCCTTACTCTACCCTACATTACCCTACTCTACCCTTCACTACCCTAATTTTCATTTTTTTGCGATATTAGCGAATTCGGTTCAGCTGTTCTCAAGATTTGCACTTAGCAAAACACATTTAGCTATTCATTTTTATATTATAGAAGATAAGTTCCAGCCAGTGGTTTCCCGCGGGTAAGTAGAAAATTCATCCAAGGAAACATAGTACCGGTATAAAAAGTATTCTATGTCTGATTCCAGGACTCAGGCTAGCCGTGTCCTAAATTTCATTCAAATTCGTTCGTCCAAGGAGTAACAAATACATACACATACATACATATCTATATATTTGCCTACAGGGGTTTTACCATGACATGTTAAAATATCAATCGTGAAAGTGACAAAGAGGGATGGACACCCTACATAGCTCAATCCCTTTAACAGTTCAGTTTAGGTCGTCAAATGGTCGTTAAGAGCTCGTCGTAGGACTGCAGAACACGGAATCGGTAGCCGCTGAAGACGACAGTACTACAAAACATGACGCCAAAAGATCGCTTGGTACACAACTGATCAAAATTATCGCAGTGTTTGGACACGTTTAACTTTTATGGAAGACGTTGACAACACTGCCTCTAGCAGTGGCCACTAAGGTGTCGCCATACCCTATGGATCTTAGGGTCAATTCACACGTACCACAACCACACCACGTCGCAGCGACATAATGTGGTCAAGCTGTGGTTACGTGTGAATAGTGCCGCAGCGGCTTTTTGCAGCTGCGTTGTGGTTCCGACAAAATGTCGATGTGGTTGCGTTGTCGCTGTTGTTGCGACGTGGTAACCACACGTGGTCATGTGCAGTTATAATCCAGCTTTAGTAGAAAGTAACACGGCTTGACTGAACGTAGTCATGGAGGAAAGATTGTTGTTGCTGTCCTTGTTATGGCTTTTATTAATAAGAAGAAGACGACGAAATCAGCGTATTCGTCGATGTGGCCGCGGTGCCGCCGCCGCGTGGCGGCGTTGCCGTCGCGATGTGATTGCGATGTGTTTGTATTACACAGGTGGTCGATAACAACGTCAAAATGAGGTACGTGTAAATTGTAACATTCATTTTCAATACAAAATATACGCCCGACCACATGGCGTCGTTGTGGTGTGGTTGTGGCTGTGGTGTGGTTGTGGTACGTGTAATTGACGCTTACCATCCCATACCATGCATGTCCCACCTTCAGTCCTGTATTACGTGCCCTGTTTCCTGCTCACGTAGGGATCTAATGACAGCATCAGCGCACGGCATTGCCGTGGCTGAATTCTGGGCCAGGCAAGGAATTTAACTAATTTTGCCATCGATGCGCTAAGAAGACGCTGGATCTTATCACAGAAAAGACGAAAGAGTTTAGAATGGCCTTGTGGGCGGGGCTGGCGTGCCTCAAAATATGATCATGCTCATAATTGACACAACCAATAGCAAATTTGCGATCTAAGTGTGCGTGGTCTGTTAGTTGCGTAATGCGCGTTCGTATTGGTTTATTGCCTGCATTGGAGGTAAAGGGTGGGAGACAAGCGGCGATAGTACAAATCGGGAAGTATTTCATTTCTAAATTCTTTTATCTTTTCTTTGGACCTTACCAATACAAGTTTTGAATCAGAATTTGTGTACTAACAAAAAAAAAAAAAAACAGTTTCGAAATGCAGTAAATTGACCTCACTTATGTCCTTCACACCCTAGACTCATTACTCACCTATCCGACTAGTTTATAGCAAAAGTACTGATACTTTAAATGAAATTAGTTCGTGTCAAACACAACTTAGCACTTATTAATCTCATAACTAAAACCCCATTAGTAGAGGACACTACAAAGTTAATTATAAGGGTTATTTCACATAGTATCTCGGTCCAAAACCGAGAGAGTTGATTAGGGTGTTTTTAATGTTATGCTGATTTCATCACGCATGCTGGGTTATCCTGCATGCAGAAAATTTCACGCAGCGTGAGACACGCTTACTTACGAATCTAGTTTTCTCTGCGGGCTGCTGTGCGTTGTGGTCGTGTACAATGGACGACAAACGCATGGCTGCTCTCCCCTTGCTGTCCCCATGGCGATATAGTAACTGCGAAAACATCCGTCCCTCCCCTACTACAATCAATCAATCAAAGATTGTCTGTAAGAAATTGCCCTGTGCGAAAAGACCGCCCATTATACACTTAGTTTTAATAATGTTTGTCCTGTGATTTTGTGGTGGTGCACATTTGCACAATAAAGAAAATAAATAAATACAATAAATGACTTTAAGAAAAGGACAATAAGCTAGTTGCCGTAAAAAAAATGTAATTAGTCCGTCTTTTAGATTATTCAAAAATAAGGGACACGTATTTTATTTTTTTTGTAAATTAAACAAATAATGACAATGATGCAGCCCATTAAAGTTACGTGTAACGTCACGCTGTGCTATATTTTTTTGCACGGGGTGACGTCACACGTAACTTTAATGGGCTATATCGTTGTTATTTTTTGTTTCATCTAAAAAAGAAAAAAATACGTGTTCAATATTTTTTTTTATAATCTAAAATACGGACTAAATAAAATGTAATTATTTTGATCCTGCAAACTATCCTATTACGGGGGTTACACGTGCGGGGCAATTCGCATGCGTGATCAAAACCGCACGATGTTTAAAAAGGTCCAGGATTTTATTAAAGGTTATTTTGGTACATGATGTAACATATTAATTCATTAAACCCCAAGCGAACCGCGTTCGCGCACCTATTGTCTTTCTATTGTGTCTGTTATTTCCACGATTGAAAGAAGTCAAGACTAAAATAATTCAATAAACTTTTTTGATGACAACTAGTATTCTTGAGCATTAGGCTGCAGCACAGCGTGCTACGGGTTCGATTCCCACACGAAAGAAATATTTTTGTCACCAACAGATAGGTGTACCGATGTATTTATTAGGTAAGTATGTAAGTTTACATGTTGTTGTACGCACCCACGATACAGGAGTTATTATTATGGGGTAAAATTTGGCAACAGGTTTATAGTAGCAAGAAAACTAAGGCATAAAACACGATATTGGCATAGCAGTATGCAGGAAAGAAACAGCACCCAAACTTGCACCACCCAGGTTTGATCATACCCATCAGGAATCCGCATACACCCGCATTTATGATTGATTTCTCATATATTCATTCATTCAAATGTAAATCAATTTAAGAGACCTTTTTGACGAATAGGGGTTGATTCAAGTAGGTACATTTGTAAGTAGAAAGTGTCCTGTCGTTGCCAGCCGTTGGACAGAGTTCTATGATGCGGTAATCTCCTTCTGCGAGGTGACTTTTTCGTTGGCTGCAGAAAGGGAGACAACACTCTCTCGCCCTTTACCAGGACCACCGAGCGTCGTATTTCAACCCCCCTAAAAAGTCCGACTCCCCATCAATCTATATCCGAGATGGTGGCGCATTGTGTTCCACGCGTGTCTCTTCCAGATGTATAGGGGAGACAATGGGCCAACACAAGTCTGGGGCAAAGCTAAAGTTGAGAGAGGGAGACACCGAAGACAGTTAAGAGAATTTCCAACCCAAAAAAAAGTAGGTACACTCTTAAAACCAGAACACGTCACAATGAAGGCACCCTAACGCACGTAGACCAGGACATCAGAAGGGTAGGCGACATGACGTACGGCAGGGAGACACCCCAGCGCGCCGCCGTCTAGACAACGTGCATAAAAACATTCTCTGCGCGACATGCTTTCATAGTTTGGCCATTTTACCCTCCATGTTTGTTGTTACTCATAGGTTATAGAGGTATCATGTAGCTGCAGGTTTATATTGATTGGAAAACTATCGGATTTTTCTTACTAAGAAGTTTGGAAGCGTAAGAAATTTGCTCAAGCTAAGTGGAATTAGTCGGAAGCAATTATTTTGCTCAGGTAAAATGATGATGTCTGATCTTAATGCCTAAGATATAATTGTGGACCTAATCCGCCTTTTTACCTTTGTTGCATGAAGATTAAACAAACAAATAAATAAATTCAGGAAAAGAAGTTAGGACTAAAAGAACAAAAAAAAACCACTGACAGCTTTCTTAATGGAACGGTTGGCGCATTGGTTGAGCCATTGGTTGCTGCACTGTGAGTCGCGGGTGCTATATTAAAGCGACACTAACAGGAGAGGACATTGATTTCTGTAATACAGGTTTCTTCCTGGCTCAGAAGACAGGGCTTCAAACTTTCTAGTGTAAGATAAATGTAACTGTCAATAAAAAATAAAATGTGGTCTGGAGCAGTGGTGGCCGAGTGGCAATAGCCTCGACTTACGGTTGCGGGTGCACACCCGGCGCATTACTTTGTGTAATTTAGTTCATAACCACAGCTCTCACAACGGGGGAAGGAAAACATCGTGCGAAAACCGGCACTGCACATCCACCAACCTGCACTGGGCCCGCGTGGTGAATTACGGCCTATTCCCTCTCCTAGATAGGAGACCTGAGTCCCGACAGTGGGAACATTAGAAGGTCTAGATAAAAAACTAAAGCAAAATCCAATGAAACGTAGCCTTTACATAATTTTGCGGTACTTCCATGCCATTAAATGCAACTTTAAAACAGAAAGCCGACTAGTCTTTTCCATATCAGATAATAAGTCAAGAAAAATCTAGAACACCGTTCTCTTACATGAATTCTGATACCATGTTTAACACCCTCGCGTGTTCCCAAGTCGGTACCAGTCTGTTCCTTACCCTGCTAAACCAGGTTTCCTTGTTTACCTCCCAAGGTCTCGGCCAAGGTTTTATATCCGACATTCGAAGCGATTCGCGATTGTTTTTAGGTATGCGTGACCTGCCACTATACGTCATAGAATGCCTATCTGTTGCGCTATTGGCAATCCCTTATCTATGTTAGTGGTTGAATCAAGGGTATTTGAAGCTTTGAAAATGTTAAGATACTTTATTTTTAGGGGTCTGTACCGAAAAGGGTTTTTCGATATACTTACTCGAAAACCCGCTCTTATCCCACGACTTTTAGGCATGCAATAGTCTGTTTTCCGCACTAGTGTAGAAAAGTGCACGTGGTCTCTCTCGCCGCAATGACATTACATGATCGTATCATGCTAGGCGTGCATCGACCCGCTCGAGTCACCAGTCAACCCCCGTTTATACATCTCTTAGTGTGTTGAAAAAAGTCGTTGATACAGGTGGAAATTCCGCTTCGATCGCAATGACAAATCTGCACTTGTATCAAAGTGTACGATTTTTTAAAACGGACCCAATTTCTATGACTACGCTGTCCGCTGTCCATCTGTCAGGCTGTATCTTATGAACTGTGTCAGTTAGACAGTTCGAATTTTCACAGACGATGTATTTATATTACTGCTATAATAAAAAATACTAAAAACAGAATCCTCCTACTCGAGTCGTATTCCTCATTACTGACGGTCGTGAAGTTCCCACTGGATTAGCTTCTTATTGGATGTCCAGTGTGGAGCGGACCTGATCTGCCAATCTTATTGGGCTGCGGCCTCTTGGTCGTTTGCCATCAACCATGCCAGTTACGATGAGCTGTTCAATGTTGTGGCCATTTTTCCTGGCAATGTGGCCAATGTACTCTGTGCATACAGGAAAAACAGAATAAATATTTAAGTGGGCATATACAGCAAACGTGATTTTTTGTTTGCTGTTTTTTTTGCTACGGACTGTACGAAACCCTTTATGCGTCTTAGTCGAGTACTTGGCCGTTTTTTTTTTCTAAATTCCCCTAGTTTTTTTATGATTGAAAGGTAAAAGAATTTAATTTTTCATAAAATGATCATCTGATAAAATGATTGGCTAGTTGTCGATGTCGTCTATGATTATTTTTCTTTTATAAGATGTAAGTTCTTAAACTCTTCCCGACAAACTGTGGGCCAAAGTAGCACAAAGTTGGTGCCCTGAAACAGTGCGTCGGGGTCGCGGTAGACCACGAAGGAGATGGCGCGACGAACTTGATAGATTCCACCAGAACTGGCAAGAAGAAGCCCGGGCGCGCGAAAAATGGAAGGAGTGGAGGGAGGCCTTTGCCCAGGAGTGGGACAGAACAGGCTAACAAATAAACAAATAAAAAATAAGTTCTTAAAGCCGTAATAACTAACAAATAAATCTAATTTTACTATAGGTAATAAGAACAAATTGAAACACTATTGTATGCGATAGCGAAATAACAATAGGAGCTGAAAAATTAATAACGTGTAACAATGAAGTGGACGAATAGGATTTGTTTAAGAAATCAGAAATCTGTAACGTTTATTTCAAATAGACCAATTACAGGCATTTTCGAATTGTCAAAATGTCAGTCAGTCAAACAAGTGATGCTAAATTAAGTCCTAAAGTTTTTTTTTATTATATTCGACAAATTGCCACGACACTAAAACAAGCTATATATTTAAGTGCATATAACTTGGAAACAATAAATCATTTAATCAACATCTCTCAGAGGACAACTCAGACCAATCTATAAATTTAATAGATACCCTACCACGAGTTACTAACGTTAGTTTTGTATGTGCGAAACCCGGAAAACATGTGTATTATTTTTATGTAAAGAATATCTATGTACAAATTTTCACAACTGTATCATGAAAAATTACAAAGTTATAAGCTTGATATGTCAGCAAAAATACATAGTCACCGGTCCATCCAGGCGACTGAGGATTGCACATGCACTCAGCTGTTCGCGCTTCATGCCCGCTATGACCTACCGTGATCTGTGTTGTACTTAGTGTCGGTGGAGTCCAACTTGTGACCGTTTTAAATATTTTTTGAAAAATATAAAACTATATTGAGCACCAATTTATACATCATGGTAAGGCTCCAGATATGTGTTCTGCGACAATATCAGTTTGGGCCATAAAAGTGTTTGTACCGAACCGGTGACATCAACCCCCAAGGCCGTCTCAATCTGCTGCAACGAACGCCTATTATCTCATCATAGTCGCATCTTAGCAACTTTAAGGAATCTGGATTGAAGGATTATGTAATGTGTCTAGAAGCATGACAACTATTTTTATAATTGTGTAATCACTATAGCTGTGGGTTAGAGACGGTAAAGGAAAGGCGAAGAGACTGACCGACAATGGCTGAGGACAGACGTGTGTGGAAAAAGGAGAAGGAGGCTTTCTCTTAACAGAAGGTGGATAATACACTAAATAATTTTCTCGAGGATTTCTATGTAATGTAACGCTCTAACGAATAGTACAATACGGGTAAATGCTCAGTTTCAAAAGCATTTCCTGGTTTGTGAGGGTAATAATACACTAGAACATATCATAGAGTGGCTAGTTATTTTGTTACTAGTAAATGCTTTAGTCTATACTCGCCTATAGACTAATAACAACAATTATGATGATCCAGTGGTAAAGGCACCTGCCTCTCAAGTACGAGGTTGTAGATCCGAAACCACGCAGGCAAAAAAAAAAATTACCAACGTGAAAATTTCTAGGACATAACTGACAACCCGTGCCTCGGAAAGAACGTAAAGCAATTTTTTTTTTTTTTTTTAATTGTTGATAGGTTCGCACTTGACCGCTATCTCACCTGATGGAAAGCGACGATGCGGTCGACGATGGAACGCGCTTACCTAAAAGAAACCTATTCACTCTCGACTTAAAGATTCCCGGGTTGTAGCTATCAGGAAACACAGACTCCGGCAAGGAATTCCACTCCCTAGCCGCACGCACAATGAATGTGTTCCCAAAACGTTTTGTGCGTGTTGGTGGGATATCTACCATATACCGGTGGCGCATAGCCGTACGTCTGGTAGTCCGATGATGAAACGGGCTAGGCGGAATTAGGTTATGCAATTCCGACGCACACTCCCCGAAATGCAATTGGTTCCGGTTATCGTTAGTAGATCTTTGACAATCGTTATAGGTAGTCAGATTATAGGTAGGTATCCCAGAAGTATCGTGTTACCCAGTAACTGGATTGTGGAGGTCTGATAGGTAGTCGCTCCATATAAAACATGGGTATTCAGCCACACCCGGGTAGACTGAAAACCGAACCCAAGCTAGTTGGAAAAAGATTAGGGAAATTATGTGTTATCGTCAAATAACTCATCGCTACTGTGAGTAACATCAACCAAATTATGAATATACTATGATATTCGACAGTATAAATTCATTAACTTCATCAACATCTTTTTCAAACCAATTTTACCTATTTATACAATACTATTTAAATTACGACTGCAAACTTAAAGCGTGTTCACAATAACTATCAACTTCACTACATCATCTACCCAGGGAGAACTAATATAAGCACATACCTAATTAGCTAAGTACCGAGAGATGCTACGTCCTTCAACCGTAATAGCGTGATTAGCATGGAGGCACACACACAGACTAACAAGCAACATGGCGGCATCGGCGGTGGGTGCTGTGTAATGCAATGACCTAATCGCACGTGAGAGTGGACATGTCATTGTGATGTGGACAAAGAAAATAGGAATAATAAATTAGCGAATGCAAAAACAAAAAAAAATATTTACAAGTATATAAAAAATGTTGATCTTGTACAAGGCCAAGAGAAAGTAGAGGATAGGGAATTTGTCATCGCATACCCATATCCTGAAATATTTGAGATCGATACAGCATCTCTATTCACCCGTCTTAATCATCACCTCCTTCTGCTACATCATCTTTCACACAATCCTTCTATCGGTTTTTTGGCCTTCCTTGGAGTTCTCATTTTCAAAAGTACCAATGTTTATATTTGAATGGATATAATAGTAAACTATACTGCTTTATAACTTCCATGTGGCATTTCCCAGTAATACACAAAGATGTATAGCCCTTCCTTTTGAAGAAATGTTCATTCAGATTTTGACAAAATGCAAGTGCATATTGCGCCGACCTCAAATAAAACAGGCTAAGGCAGGGGTGATGATAATGCAGGTACCTAACTCAAATTACTACAGATAATGACTCCCTACCAAAAATATAAGATAGAAGAGAATATCCTAAGAATATTCAGCCTTACTGTAGTAACTTTTATTTATCCAACTCCAAATAATCAGTTGTATCATCTGTGAAAACAATGGGATGTAACTCCCATGGCTGCGCCACATAAACAGTCGAGAAAGGCAGCAGAACCCATAAGCGTAGTAACGGTACGTGATACACCATGGTGCTTATCGCAATGCCATCGTAACACCATGATCTCATCGGGCCACGGGACTTATGGTGTCATTTGAAACTGTTACGTGCACTTGTAGCTAAATCTACTGGTTGGAAAAACCCGTTGGTTTTAGAACCAGTCTGGATAAAACATCAGAAATTAATTAGTGGTAAGAAACGAAGTAGGTGATGGTAATAGCAAGAGTATTAATTCATTAAACCCCAAGCGAACGCCGGCGTTCGCGCACCTATTGTCTTTCAATTGTGTCTGTAATTATCACAATTGAAAGGTTAAGTCTATCCATAGTTTCGGCGAAAGCATCAGTTGCAAGTAAGCGTTTACACACAAGAAACTATACAAACAATTTTGAAACAACAGGTTGATGGGACAGCTAAGCAAAAAGAAGATATGCTAAGGAATAATGTAGGCAGGATACACAATAACGCTGTAGATCTAGTCGCCAAAGTTGTTAATAAGAACATTTTCCTTTTGAATGCATGTTTTCTATTGAAAATTTGTGATAATATAATTCTGGTAATGGTGACGAATATAAAAAGTAAGGGAATAAGTGATAGTGTGATCGCCGACCTCAAATAACGAAAGATAAAGATGATGTACTTTTTTCAACAGTATACTGCAATAAGCTAGAAGCTAAGGTAATGCAACAGGGCTCTCTACCTGACTGCTAAGTCCACTACCGTGCCTTAAGTTTAAATAAATAAGCTCGTGATGATAATGAAATAAAAATATAGTAGCAGAAAAAAAATATTAAAACTACACAATCAAAATTAGTTATAATTGTTCCTTGAGTAGGCACGTAGTTATCAACTAACTTTTTTAGGAAGCGACCCTGACAGTGAGAAAGGCATTTATTCGCGAAAAATCCGATCACAAAGATTATCAACATTTCGGCGAAGTTTTGATAAATGGACCGATAACAATGTATTATTAGTGTTTAGTGGCGAAAATACTACTGTAGCTGAGAAATTCAGAATATTTGATAGCGAGTGCGATGGAGAAGAGGCTGATCCTATTCTAGAAGTACATGACGGTGAGGAACAACCAAAATCAAGATTTGTTAATGGGCAATTGAGCGCAGTATAATAGGAGTCAAGCGAACAGATCGTGTTGGAAACACCACTACGCTCCATAACTCAGGTAGCAAATTTCTGGGATACAACAGGTTGAAATGGAAGAGGACTGCCCGAGCTCAACAGATCAAAAATCAGTACCTAGTTCCTGAAATTAGCGCGTTCAAACGAACTCTTTATAGCAGACATCGTGGCCAGATTTTAGAAATTGATCACTTCATGTTAGAGTCAAGTAAAACTGGCCAGATCGTTTTAAACGTTAAAGTTTGATGATATTTCAATCCTCGTTTGGCCTATTTTCTTTAAACCTTTTATTATCATAGAAATCCTACAACGAGGATTGACATATCATCAAATGTTAATGTTTAAACGAGCTGGCTAGTTTTAGTTGGCCATGTCATGAAGTCATCATTTCTAAGATCTGGCCACGACATAGAGAAGTAAAAGTTTGTTTGTAAACGACAATGTGCATGTGTGTTTTTAAGTTTGTTACTTCTTCTTGCTTAAACAGCTGAACGGATTTGGTACATGGATAGAGCATGTTCTAGAACACTACACTTTCCGTTCTTCTCGTCCGGAATTTATATTCCCTTGAAACAATTTTATACTGTCATGCGGGCAAAGTCGTTAAACAGAAACAAGTCAGACTACAATGTTGATAAAGAAATCAGTACAACAAACACCCTTGAACGGCCATTACTTCAAAATAAAGGCCAAGTTCACACTCTACGCACCGTACACTATCAGATAACACTTTATAGAACTACACAATTAAACCTAATGTACTACTAACAGCATTTACCGTGAGTGACCGTATCAGCGGATTACGTGACTTTACAATCTAGGTGGAAAACAAACAACTATCTAGGATTTTGTGACTGTTACTGAACTGTTTTTTAATGTAGATTTTAATGATAAATGATAATTATTCATTTTGCAGATAAGTTTTAAAAAACACTTTTACACATCAATTTTTTCTGGTACGTGGTTGTTATTCTAGAACCTTTCGTTCCCATCAACCATCTGTTCTGCGAGCAATATAGACCCAATGCCACTTAAATTTGCGATTTTCGGGACTATGTCAGTAACCTTGATTCTCTTGCAGATGTCTTCATGGAGAAAAAGTGAAATTACTCTGTGGCAGCTCGGAGTTTGGTTGTATAGTCTGTATCTTCGATACTTTTTATAAGATTCTTCTATTAGTAAAGGCCTCTAGGCCTCTAGGCCTCTTAATCAACCTTGATTATTGATACAGTGTTGACTACAACATATTTTATTGTACCCAAATAATTACCCAAATCGTTTGACTTTTTAGACAAACTCTATGACTCTCTCATGCGTCAAGAGTGCATGTAAAGCCGTTGATCGGACTTTATAGTCCGATCAACCACCAACCTACCCTTATGGATAAACATGAGCAGAGAGTGCGAGTGAGTGTTTACGCACACGCTTGAGTACTGTGATATCTCCTGTACATACGTTTATACGTCCTATACGTTTAGATAGGCCACCTTAGGAAATTCAGTTGGGAGAATAACTCAATTATTTATTTAAAGTTCATGTACAGTAGTGGTGCATAAGTGGAAAAATATAAAATTAGTTTTTATAATAATAAAATACATATAATATGCTAAAATAATAATATAATTATAGCAGTAGCAGCTAAATAGGGGTTTAGAACCTATTGCCAATTTAGCTGCAACAGAAATAATCATAATTCTTTATTTAATCATATTGGAAAAACCCAACAGGTAACTCGTTCCCGACCTGATGATCGAATTCAAAACTATATGTGCAATCACGCTTATGACAGTCACCTGAAATCCTAAAAAGCGGAGGAAAAAAAACACTAACGAACAGTTTAGGCATAAGATACGCCCAAAACTACATATAAACTTGACATCCGTTATAAACACCGTGGGTGTAGTTTGTCATGCTCTAAGTACTCATTTTGAGAGGATCAACCCACTTCACAATTACTTTTTATTTGGATAAAGTGATTTCCGAAATAAAATGGCGTTTGAAACTCGATGCTGGCCAATTACGAGTATGTTAACAGTATGGAGGTTCTGTACACGTTTTATAATTATTTTTGCCATCCCATTTTTCCTCATTCACAGATCGTTCCGAATTGTCATAATGAATTAATATTGACTAAGGGAGTTTTAATATTCAAATTAGTTAATCATTAGTAGTCTCAAATGTTAACACGACTAGACAATATGTGGAATCATTGAAATAGTGCGATTTAGATAAAATTGAGCTGAGAGAAGCTGCTGCAAGCGGCCTCGTCCATGTGAAAATAGAAAATTGAAAGTACTGACGGGTTAAAAATGTCCTATGTTAGACTATGGGTCTACCCGTGTGCTAAATTACATCCAAACCCGTTCAACCGTTCGAGCGTGAAGAACTAACAAACACACACACTCACAAACTTGCGCCTTTATAATATTAGTGTGATTGACTACCTCAGCTAAGTTTGCCGAGAAGGCCAACTCGATAGTTTTTTGTTTAAATATCAATTTATCCTCATCAACATCAGAATATGTTGTTTTAAAACCTATTCACCAGCCACCTTGTTTTTGTGGATTTGTTTTTGTGAGATATAATGAGAAAATATTGAATGGGTTGTTTTAAAGTAGGCTCCCTGAGGCATTCCTGGTATTATAAATTTATCAAAAGCTTTTGACAGCGTTACATTCGTTAAACTTACAAAATCTAAACTGACCATTGGGAAAACTAATGTTACATTAGTAATCAACAAAGATTATTAGTGACCAATCTGTAAAAATACCAAAGCTTTTAAGTATTTTTGGCCACAGTTCAGTTTAACGGAACCCCTCGCCGCCATAATCCTTAACATGCCTTTCCCAAATTTAGTATTCACGATCAAAACTCGTATTACACTTCATTTCGTCAGGTGTAATTAGTCACACCACCCGATACGGACATTATGTGGGTGTAACATGCCAGTAAACTATTGTCATAGTTCTGTCTTTATCTAATGCTAAGAAGAAGAGGGAGACAAAGAATTTGCGCCCGTTACTCGAAGATGTGGTTAATGAAAACCCCAATAAAGGTAAAGCTATTGAATGGATTAATTAATTGGAAGAAATTTGTTTGTGTTAAACGTTAAGTTTGGATATATAGAATTGTAAGTATTTACATAGATATACACTTATCACAGTACAGCTATTTTCGTACATGAAAAACATATTAAGGAATGTAAATAATAATGCTATCAGGAACCGTAAAAACCTATCAGATAATACTAGGAATGAAAGATTAAAGGAATGAGGGATTAAAGCTTTTCCTCAATAAAATAGAATAATAAACAATATCCAATAATTGTTGCTTTTGTTTTATGTTACCTAAGGATCGTTATATCAAATTGGAACATACCAATACCTTTTACAAAAACTAGGTACATTGATGCCAAAGGTGACATTGACTAAAATATAAACAGGAAAATATAATAAACTACGCAGGAAGGAAATATATTTCTAGTATTTTCATGATAAAATTATTTTATAGCCTAGTCATGCTTAGGCCATATTTTGGTTTAAAACGGTTTTTGTAAACAAAATGAAATAAATTATAGGCAAGCGTGCTCCATCGTCGGCCACATCATCGCTTACCATCAGGTGAGATTGTGGTCAAACGCGAGCCTATCCATTATTAAAAAAAAAAAAAAATGATTTTCAGGTTTGGTCATGTGTTTTTATTTTGAAACTAGGAAAAACCCTTCTAATATATCTTTCCTATTCAATTGTCACCCCTGCTAGTTAACCGTGTTTTATTATGGTAAACTTATTGCACTGCAACACCTTGTGGCTATAAAAAAGGGACCAAATAGTGCACCATCACGTGAACGTCTATTAACTGCTCCATTTTTGTTTTAACTATATTTATTTTTACTATGACTTTGTTTTAGCGTTGTCTTACACAGTATTTAGACCATAATTTTATTAGTGTTTTTATTTACCCATGCCATTTATTAAAAGGTTCATCTTTGTTTAGTTTCTTTTTTATAATGTTATTACGAAAACACTTCGAAGACTCGATTATTTTCTATTTCGATTTTACTTCTTTGTTACTATTTTGACTGGTCTGCGCTATCTCTCACTTATTAATATTATATATGTACGTTTTGTAAAAAGTAATCATGTTTTTAAAACAATAACAATAGAGCCCCTTACCAGTCTTCTCTCTATGGAAGACCAATTAAAACCGTACACTAGCTTCTAACCTTTTTATAAGTGCCTATGTAGGCATATGTAAAATAAAAATATTTTTATTCTTCGCAATGAATTAAAAAGAAAAGGGCCAACAAGGTAATGGAGCTTAGCAAGATAAAGCAGAATAATTCAACGGAACTCTCAACGGTAGGTAGGAGGCAAAGAAGAAAGATGTCAAAGATACATAGAAGAATATTATAATAAATAGATATATAGAAGTAATTAGCAACTGACAATAGCTCAATACGTTACCAGCGTTCATGCGTTGACATTTGGAAATTCCAGTAGAAATGATTAATAGACAAAATAATGCTATTCATGGGTTTTAATCATTCAGACTTTTTCCTAAAACTAATCTGGCTATAAGTCATATCCGTTAAGATATCACTTTGTTACCTTGTAAATAGAACAAACATTACTAATAACACAACTAATACTATAATCTACAAGGTTTATTGTAAACATTCTTAGGGTGCGACTAATCTTTGCTCTGTCAGCCATATCTAATAAAATTCCATGTTGTTTATATCTAATGTTTTGGTAATTGTTCTAAATTTTTCTAAACAATTAGGGTATAGTTCCCGGGTGAAGAATTATTTCTAATTTTCAGGTAATTTTAATATTTGTTTTTATTAATAACGCAGTAAGAGTTACTCCTGTATTGTAGGTACATTTAGACTCCTAGATAGATACATGTAAACTCACGTACTCAATACCCCTAGTTAGACCCGAAACAACTATCTGTAGGCCATACAAATCTTTGTTGAATCGAACAACCTGCTTGCTGTTTGCGACACACAGTGCAGCAGCCAATAATTGCTCACCCACTTGGGTGAGCTCGAGTGAGATTAAGAAATCCTTCATCAACTCTTCATCATCATCATCACGTAAAGCCGTTGGACCCGGTTATCATCCATAGATCTTTAACAGTCGATATAGGTAGTCAGACGCCAGAAAGTCGGACTATCAGTCATCCAAGGAGTATCGTGTTGACAAGTAGTCTGATAGGCAGTCGCTCCATGTAAAACACGGGTATTCAGCCGCATCCGGTTAGACTGGAAGCCGAACCCAAGCTAGTAAGAAAAAGACCCGAAAAGCATAGGGAAAAGATGACCTCTTCATCATCATCGTATCGTATGTTGGACACGAGCTTACCACAAAAATCGCTTTTAAGGGCGCTTTCAATTTAGACGTTTCATGTCGGATTGCTGCCGACCGGTTACAGTACGTTAGCAGTCCGACAACAAGCGCTTAAATTGAAAACGTATCTGACTGCCGTGCGTTTGTATGTCAGTGATGCGCTATTCAACACCACACTATTGAACACCGAATTGAACACGTGGTGCTTGTGACGTTGCCGGCCTGTTATCGACCGTTTGCCGCACAGTTTCCACACAACGCGCTTTGGATCGTCCGTACGCAGTACGACAAATGCACCGCATCCGTACGGCAGCAGGCTGTCAAAAACGCATAAATTGAAAGCACCTTAAGACCCGTCAAGAGCTATTTACAACCAGCGAATTCCCGTGACCTTTATCACGTCAAAGGTCAACCTTACTTTTTGTTTACTAGTCTCAATCTACAGGAATAATATTTGATATTAGTTACCCTGATCCATCTCCACTGCATAATTGTTTGAGTAGTCTTGTCACCTCGAAGCGGTCTGGTGAACTGCTCTCCATCTGCAAAAACGTAATCCTTTATTAATCAAACTAAAAATTAAAGATATATTATTAAGAGGACCTAAAGCGCGGTTACTCTAGAACAGCAAAACGAAGTAAGAGCTGCGTAAAGACACAATGCTTGCAAAATATGAAGTATTTTCAAGATTTCCAAAAAAATTGTGAATCAGAATCAGTCTTTATTGTGGGCATAGGTTACATACAGATGTTAAAAATTAATAATAAATTATAGTTCCATTATGTCCTGCTAATTAGGTATACAATAATAAATTACAGATTATACTAAAAAAATATTTAAAAATAATTAAGTCAAAATTTAGTTTGATTTACAAATATCAAAGTGTTGCGTGAAAAAAATGATTACAACATTAAAACACTTTAACGGTAAAAAATTGCTAATAAAATAATCTGACAAACGATCAGAATGATTGCATGTAGGTATGTACATATACTAGTCGGGTTTTTAAACGTAGTTAAAATTAGTTTTTAGAGGCATCTTCGTGTTTTTTTTTTTGAACATACTACTTATCTAGCATGTATCTTGAAACAATAACAAATGTAAATAAAATGTTTGTATATGTATGTGTTTATGTATGTATAAAGTTTATTCTATTCTATTCTAATGTTTTTTTTATTCTAAGCTACAGTGGATCATATACTTTTGCGCGTTATAAAACTCGCGATCAGGTCCTGTAGTCCTCTTTACAAGCGTTAGGTAAACGTCTCATAGGATATCTGGAACACAGCCCTTATCTATACTGATATTATAAAGAGGAAAGATTTATATTTTTGTAAGTAACGAATAAACTCAAAAACTACGGCGCCGATTTCAAAAATTCTTACACCATTGGAAAGCTACATTCACCCTGAGTAACATAGGCTATTATTTATTTCCCTGCGAAGCCGGGACGGACCGCTAGTATTAAATAAGAAGAAATGGTGTTAAAGCAATTGCTACAATTAACATAGTTGACAAACTGATTGCTACCAATTATGTTAGTCGACCATGTTAACTGTAAATAGATATTTAGATATAGATACTCTTTATTGTTTATTGTACACAATAAATAAAATTACAGTTGTAGCTTAAAAAAAATAAAGTTTAAAAAAACACGCTTTCATAGCATATCAAAATAAAAAATGTAAAATAATTTTCAATGTGGGTAGAAAATAATAATAATGAACGAAAAATATTAATATCATTGTGAAAAAAGCGTGGGGTGCTCGGTTTACGAAAAATATGACACAAAGCGGACTTTTGTACTCTTTTATCTATATTTATGTTTGTTTCTTTTTTAAGTGTTTGTTTAAAAACTAAAACTAGGAATTACTCCGCTGTTCTATTATTGAATTTAGGTTTGTCGTATCGCATTAGATCAGAGGTTTTCATAACAGTTAAGTCCGAATCGTTTTGTTTTGGTCTTTAGCAGGCTTTGTTTCCATCACCTAACGTTAACGGGACGATCAGTTTCTTGTATTGAGATCGTCCATCCTTTAGTCTTTGATTTCATATCTCTGAATAATTAAAAAGCAACAAAATCAACAAGTCCGTTTATCATTTCTCTCTATAGACCATCACCACTAACAACACCATACAGAAAGTGACTAAATGATCCAATTTCTTCTACAATATCGGCACACATCGCATAAACCCGAGCGTGCAGGCCGAATGCAAGGATTACGTCATGACGCGATAACAGGCGAACCGGCCGGAATGGCCGCGACTCGCCGCACGCCGGCTCCAGTACCCAACGACACTCCGTACTGGACACACGTTGTGTAAACCCTTAGACATGGTAAGTGTTTATAAACTTTTGAACTTACGTCTTACTTTTTAAACACCAACTATAAATATAAACCAATTGTTCGGAATTTATGTGGTAATTTAAGGAGTACAGATGATGTTTTAGACAAAAATGTCTAAGATTAGAAAATGTGTCTTGACAAAATCTGTGAAATTTGAGCAGTCGAGTGTTTTAGGGAGTTTATAGGTTGAAGTATCAAATATACGCTTTGATCGGGTGGTTTGTTATGTTTTGTTTTTCAGAAGAACGTTTGAATAACGATAAGTATAGTTTTATTGTCAATATAATTAATGGAAGGGTAACGACGTTATAATTAACAACAAACCAAAACAAGCAAGATTTGCTAAACTAATCGAATCGGTTTCAAATGTGAACACAACAGGCTTTACTATACAACCATTACCTTTTATTGAAAACCATTAGCACGTTTTATTTTTCGAACAATATTGTTTCGTAACATAGAATTTAATTTTATTATAATAGAAAAACGACGACATCAAAAAAACCTGTTAACAAAAAATGATTCAAACTAAAATGTCAAGCAACAGGATTTAATTTTCCTTATTTTTTTTTAATGGAATCCATACCGCGCTGGTTTTCCAAACAATATTATATTTCGTATCATACAACTTAGATTACAATATAAATAAACGGCAAAACAGTAGCGAATCTCTTAAAAATATAAAAATATAGTGTCAAGTATATTTTCTCGTAAATAGCATATCTGGAACTAATCAGTGTGTACTGAACAAGTTCGTGTGATTGAAAGGAATTCGCATCTAATCAGAGGGAAGCCATGGACATCTGTTTAGCTACTCCAATGTGTGATACATAATAGTCTACATATCGACCACAAAGTAGACACTTTATTGGTTGCAACGCAATTATTGACAAGCAAAGTACTGATACTCAGGCGCATCTGGACAGCCAACAAAACATAGTTGATAAAATACTAAATAATAATAAAAAACGGAAGAGACAAAAAGATATTTCCAGTTTGCGCAATTAATGCATTTATTATATAAAATCTTTAAAAACTTGTTAGAAAGAATAAGTCATTTCGGTTTAGCCAACAAATAAAAAAAAGGCTAATAAAGAAGCTTAATTTATTGCATAAAACCACTAAATACAAATATTTACCTAGTGACAAAACGCTATTTTTAATGGAATCAAATTCCAAATTGTAACGATTAGATTATCTTGTAATAATGGACGATATCGGCAATATTGTTTCACGTCATCTGCACTTATTTCAATGTGAACCCAAGATAATACATGAAAAGCTAAATCTATATAACAGTGATGAAGGCCGAAACGATAAAGTTTAGAAGCACAACAATAATGAACATCAAAATAGGTAGTTATAAATACCGGCTGTTTATGAGTCCAAGTCTAAATCCTTCCAAAACATTTGAAATCTCTAGTATTTGCTTTTACTACTGCAGCATCCAGCTAAACAAGATCTAGCAAAACTTCACGTTCCACATAAATTAAATGATGTTTTGAATCAGTTTTAAAATTGGGACAAGACTGTAGGCTGACAATTTTGACGGGCATTTTAGTGTTGTTAAAACTTTATTTAAATAGTGGACACAGGAGCAGCTGTTATTATAATTCTGAGAAAGTTGTCGCGTTGTGGAAAAGTTACAAGAAAATTAAGCTTTGATTGAGGCCGGTAAATTTTTGAGAAATAGCTTTGTATATTTCCTCATTTGTTACGGCAATAATTAACGTGAGTGAAGTGCCGCTTTCATTTATTCGAGTATTTGAATATTTTGTATTGTCAATCACATTAATATGTTTTGCTATCTTTTTTATTAGATTCGCGTATGATTTTTCTTTTAGAAAGAAACGTGGTTCATACAATCCACATGCATAATGTATTTATTTATTTTATATATCGTATTTATTGTACACTAAGTATGTTTTGTATATGTATTATATGTGTTCCTGAGATTCTTTCACAAGGTCATCAAGCATTCTCATTAATTCTACCGATGAAGTAATATGTCTATGCATCACTTTTACAAATTCTAATTTCAACTCTAATTGACATAATTATCTAAACCAATCCAACACTAGCCTCACAAAATATAAAAATCTATAAAAACTATAAATTTTGTCACACAAATAAAACTAAATATTTTGCATATATTCAAGAATAGACGAGGAAAACTAAATATGAGTATCATACCGTCACCGGTCATACACACATGATTCAACGGTTATTTTTGTGAGATAAACTCTGTTCTGAGTATTTGTTATGTTTCAGTCAAATCAAAATAAACTGCTTACCTGTTTGTATGTGTTTTGTAAGATTTGTGATGGTGATGTAATGAAGGTGATGAACAACTTTATGATCACTATCACCGTCACAGACAAGGATAAATTTTAAATATTTAACCTTTCAAGCTTAAGCTGAGGTAAAAATTGAGATAATACAGTTAGCATAAAGAATTAGACCTTTCTATAAAACGGTTTTCAAAAGACAACAATTTAAAAACTGTGGTCAGAAACACTGCCGAATATCGAAAATACAGTAAAAAAACAGGTAAAATTAAATTAACGGATGAATTCAAAAACCTGAATTGCGATGCATAATGTAGTCAACATTACATTTCTTTTCTCTCATAACGCTGTTACATACTTATAAGCATTTGTTACAAAATAAAAAGCGGTTATGCGATTGCTAAAGAATGTAAACCAATATCTACGCAAACATCACAAATCAATAGACTATGGAGCACGTTTAACATATATCTCATAGGTAAGGCGTCCCCTCGGGAACGATCCTAGGTCACGTTGTCGCTAGGTCACTTCGTCACGTTGCCGTCAACGTAATTGTTTAGATTCGTGACCTTCAATACGTCAGGACGTCTGGTAGCGGGGCTTCCGTTTGCATTGTATAATAGGGTTGATATGGCGAAACAGTTTGGTAACTTTCAACGTGATTTTATTTCGAGTCGTCCAATGTTTTCACTGAATGTTTACATTATGAGAAGAGTAAAACTCGCTGTAACTTTAATTATGAAGAAATTTTGGTAGTTTACAAAAGGGAAAGAGAAAGAGAATTGTAAATATTGGTCCACATTTATTAGGTGCAAGGATCTTTTAAAGTAATATTATAAGAATAAAATAGTTTGTTTATAGGAGGACATTTTTAGAATTAGGTACAGACCAGGGTACGAACATTATTTTCTGTGATAGTATGTTACCGTGCCCGCAGCTTCGCCCGTGTACATAAAATACAGCTTGTCACTCAGGAATAAAGTAGCTTTCTATCGGTGAAAAATTTAGCAATCGGACCAGTACTTCCAGAGATTTTATTTATTTATTTATTTATTTATATTAAGGTACTCCAACGACTTATTCACTAATAACATTTTACAGAAAAATAACTAGCATATATATACCAATGATTGTGGTGAACTTGTCACTTAAAGAAGTACACAGCTTTCACATAAATGAAAAAATACTTACAATTAATGAGATCTATCATTTATAAGAGTGCTATATTAATTATTGTTTTATATTACAAATTGAATTTAAAAAAAAAAATTGACATTTAAAATTAACAGAAAATAATTAAAATAATAATACAATTTTTAATGTTAATAAATTATTGGAATATGGAATTAAAATAAATAATTATACTCGGTTTAAATTAGGGCGAGATTACAAATTTGAGAAACGATTGCAATAAACGTGATCAAAATGCTATTTGCTATTAAATGTCATAAGATTCTTACGGAATTGGTAAAAACTGTCGGCAAAGATGTCAATGTTGCTATTATTGTGGATTATATTGTAATTAGCCATAAATCGGTTCATAGGGGCACTGCGACCAAGGTTTGTTCTTGATGAGGACAAAGCAAGTATATTGGTTTTGCGTACAGATCTGGTTTTAGTGCGCCAGGGTACAGTGATATTAACTTCAGATAATAGCTCCGGAACATCGGACTGATTATGAATAATTTTGTAAAGAAATATTTGGTCAGAGAAAAGTCTACGTTGTTCCAGAGCCACCATATTGAAATGTTTCAGTCTTTGTGAATAATTAGCTTCCTGATCGCAACTAGAACTTCTGAAGCGTAGATATCTTGTGAAAGCCTTCTGTATACGTTCTATCCTATCAACATGCACGCGATATGCAGGATTCCAAACCGGAGATGCATAGTCCAGTACACTTCTAACAAGCGTATTGAAAAGAAGTTTCAGGGTCGATATGGACCGAAACTCCGAGCAAGTTCTCTTCACAAAACCTGCCATTTTTGTAGCTTTTGATACAATTTGGTCAATATGATGTACGAAAGAAAGTTTACTATCGAGCTGAACTCCCAAATCACGGATAGTATCGACCTTTTGCAAAGAAACTCCATCCAATTCATAAGACGAAGGTATTAAATTTTTGTTACGCGTAAAAGTTATGTGATAGCACTTACTAACGTTAAGGGTCATCATGTTCAACCGACACCACTCATGTATTGCATCCAGATCTTTCTGAAGAAGTGATGCATCCAAATCCGTTTTAATTTCTTTGTACAGTTTTAAATCGTCTGCAAACATGCAACATTTGCTGTGTCGGACTGTATGAACTATGTCGTTTACAAATATAAGAAATAAGATCGGCCCCAGGTGCGATCCTTGTGGTACTCCTGAAGTGGAAGAGTAAAAGAATGATTCGTAACCTCTCACAACTACTCTTTGCTTCCGCCCCGTCAAGTAGGAAGCGAACCACTTGTGCAGTTGACCAGTTACGCCAAATTGCGCCAGCTTCATTAAAAGTAAATTATGATTGACTTTATCAAAAGCACTGGTGAAATCTGTGTAGATGGAATCAACCTGAATACGGGAATCCATAGATTTAGCAATGCCATTGATGTAGTGGACTAAATTAGTGGTAGTAGATTTTCGACCTCGGAAGCCGTGCTGTTCTGAGGCCAACTGCACGTTAGTATGCGAAGATAGTACAGGACAAACCAGCGCTTCAAACAGCTTTGCAAAGATAGAAAGAAGAGATATAGGGCGATAGTTAGTAGTATCGCTTGATTCTCCCTTCTTAAAAACTGGTACCACGTTAGCGATTTTCCACTCTGTGGGGAATTTAGAAGTTTCAATAGAGCGATTGTAAATAAGTTTGAGTGGAAGACTCAGATAGGGTGCACATTTCTGGATAAATAACGGAGGAAGGCCATCAGGTCCCGAACCCTTGGAGGTGTCAAGTTTCTTTAACTCTCTTAACACCTCCACCTCCGTGAACGCAATCCTGCTTAGAGCGAATTGAAAATAATTATGCGAGCAAGTAGGAGGAGTCGACTTATTGGATGGTATGAAGGTGGATGAAAAATGAGTTGCAAATTGATTGCTTATTTGCTCACCAGAAGAAGCACTATTGTTTCCCAAACGCATGGTGGTTGGTATGTCACTAGACTGTGTTTTTTTGGCTTTGACGAAAGACCAGAAGAGTTTTGGATTTTGCTTTATGTTTTCTTCAGTATTACTTATATAGGTTTTGTAACAATTTTTAATCATATTTTTTGCGCGCCCTTCTAATAGTTTGTATTCGTAGTTATCTCTGGGATTTTTGTATTTCCTATAACGAATTCTGATTTTTTCCTTTTCATTTAGAAGTTTAATTAACGGTTTAGAAAACCACCTTGGGTATTTATTATTAAATAATTTAGACAGAGGTACATGTTCTCTAATTAAAGCATTGATTTGTTCGTACAACACATTAACCATTTCATCCACATCAGTAATTTCAGAAAATATATTAGTCCAATCAATAACTCGAAGTTTCGCCTTGATCAACGTATAATCAGCGCGTTTGAAGCTATACCTCGGAGTTATTTTGGTTTTTAACGGTGCTGGAGACCTATGTGTGACCTCAATTTCCAGGGGAGGGTGATGTATATCTACTTTTGACATCGGGTTATTGCATTCGTTAACATTTACAAGTAAGTTGGACAAAATAAGATCTAAGGTTTTGTTATAACAATTTTTCACAAAATTAGCCTGTAAGATATTGTTTTCAGACATAAAATCAACAAGAGAGTAGCCTAACCCATTGGTGTAGTTAGTAGGAATTGTACATGGGGGGTTAAAAGTATTGTCTATGTTCCAACTTATGAAGCTGAGGTTGAAGTCTCCGGCAATAATCGTATCTTCATTTGTAGATTCCATCAGTGTAGATACTCTGCCCAGGAAGGAGTCAAGAGTGACTTGTTGGACTGGTGGGGGTAGGTAGACAGAGCAGATATTCAAATTACGATTGCTCTTTCCCTTAGTAATTTTAAGTCTGACCCACAGATCCTCGATGTCAGACTCCCATTTTGGCATGCGTACAGAATCAATAAGTCTAGACACTGCAATCAGAACACCTCCGCCCTTCTTGGTTCCCATGACAGTTGAGGATCTATCTCTGCGATAGACACGATACCTAGGATCGAAAATCTCACCATCCTTTATACCATCGTCTAGCCACGTTTCGGTTCCAATTATAACGTCATAGACACCCGATTGTGCCGCCAGCATAACATTCTTAAGTTTCGTTTTTATTCCTCTGAAGTTCTGGTAATAAATGGTGAATGTTTAGATAATTACATAGTATCATTGCATAAAAAAAAATAATTTAAAATTAAAGCAGTGCTATGGCTTCCAGACTTCTTATGTGTTTTGCTTGGTGACCGTCGGCTTTTCTCACGAGGACTTTGCCGTCGCGTACCCAAACGTATGAATAGCCCTTTTCCCGCGCAGCTTTTCTAGTTTCTGCGTGTATTCTTTTGTTCAACGGCGACAGGTGTTCCGATACAAATATAGGCCTGATAGTACCACCGTAACCCAGGTGTTGAGTACTAAGTTTTTCTTTAGACTGGGTTCTGTTAAATTTTGAAACAGATGTCAGGACTGAGTCTCTCATTAATGAGCTTCGCAATTTGACCACGACTGCTCTCGGGTTTTTGCTTTCCGGGTCTAATTTTCTCACGCGTACAACCGACAAAATGTCCTCTTCTTTGATCGTGGTAGATACAACGCTGCCCAGCTGAACCACTGTCTTCACCAAGTTTTCAGCTTTATTTTCTGGCAAGCCATTAATCTCCAAGTTTTGTTGGCGCGAATATTGTTCAATGAGATTTACTCGCATAGCCAAATCAGTAACCGTGGTCTTAAGATATTTATTTTCATTATGTAGGTCTTTGTTTTCACTCTTGCATGCATCCAATTCCGTCTTTATACGGTCAAATTCAGAGCTCATAAAGTTGACCGAGTTCTCCAAGCCTCGTAACAAGTCTTTGACGCCGCTTAGCTCGCTAGTCATACAGGTTTTTATGTTAGCTGCGATCTCAGAAGACAGAACTAAACGTATTTCCTTGCGAATTATATCTAATAGTTCATTCTTGGAATACCTATCAGAATCTGGGCTGGAATAAACTTCTGGAGGAGATTTAGTACACTTCCGCTTGGACCTCCCGCCAACGCTTGACGTACTTGGTGATCCTGCTCGTACAGCAGGTATGTTGGACCCTGACAGTATCTGAGGTACCGCACTCGTGTCGCCATCTTTAGGTGGAGTGCGAAGCATTATATAAATTTATAATTGATAAATATCCGATAAAAAAAAAAAAAAAGAATTTCCGCCAATATCAGTTACCAATATTATAAATAACTTAAGAAAAAATTGTCGATTGAAACATCCACAAAAAGAACACTTCGCTGATGGGATTCGAACTCGCGCTCCGTTACTCGGGAAGCGAACTCGAAACGGCTACGCCACAGGCGACGTAGCTTTACTGACGAATTTAGCAACTGCTTCAAAGTTCCAACAATAACTCAAAAAGGTGCTAATGAGTCCAAGGTCCAGTCTTCGTTTTGTGATTTGCGTATACCGGCCGGTGTGGGTATAACACAATTTAGTCAGTCCACATAATAACGTTTTTGCACTTTTTAACACTATTCGTTTAGTTTTGCTGTATCAAAAATATGTTCCAAGTAACTCACAGATTGTTTTGATAATAGTTGACACTTGAATGGTTCACTTATTGTTGACTTTAGATTATTCTAAGACAGAGCTCACAAGCGCACGTATGACTTGCAATGATGCGCGATGACGTATCAGAGATTACTTCATACAAATAAAAAAAAACTTGACCTCTTAATTATATTTGTGTAGATTATTGCGTTTAATATAGTCATACTAGCTGACCCGGCAAACTTCGTACCGCCTAATAGTTACCTTTTATCTAAGCTGTCAACTCTACCTACTCTACCCTACTCTACCCTACTCTACTCTACCCTACTCTACCCTACCCTACTCTACCCTACCCTACTCTACCCTACTCTATTACCCTACTCTACTCTACCCTACTCTACCAAACCCTACTCTACCCTACCCTACTCTACCCTACCCTACTCTACCCTACCCTACTCTACCCTACCCTACTCTACCCTACCTTACTCTACCCTACCCTACTCTATTACCCTAATCTAAATTAAAAAAAAAAAAAACGGGATATCCTATGTCCTTCTCCTGGTTCTTAGCTACCTCCCTACCAATTTTCAAACAAATCGGTTCAGTCGTTCTTGAGTTATAAATAGTGTAACTAACACGACTTTCTTTTATATATATAGATTTTACTTTTTAATCCAAAACAAATACTTAGATCCTATGGAAAAGGTCAAAGGCGTATAGCCGGACAAACCAGCAACGTTTATCTAAATATTGATGTGCTGTGTTCGTACCTAAGTAAAGTAAATGGAAATATAGCATAGGATAATCACCCTTATAATGTGATTCCCATTATTGAAAGTCAGGCCTCGAATTTGGCCGTAATCTAATATACGGGTTGGCCTAGGGCAGATTGGTGGATTTCACATGCCTTTGAATTTTTGGTTCTTAGAGTGAACATGGCGGTTTCTTCATGACGTTTTCTTTCACCGTTTTGAGAGTAGTGTCAATACCATATACAAAGTAAAGGACTTATCTGGGTTTACAACTTGTAAGTCGGAGTCGTTACCACTAGATTACCATTGCTGTTCTTCTGAGAATACATATTTACAGTAATATTGTTTAGTACCGTAATAATAAGTTACAATATACGACAAGGCTATTACTTTCCATGCGTTAGTCACTCCTGTCCTAACATAATATGTGTCTATATCGAGTACGTCCCACTCGGGCTTGTTCACATTCGCTTCACTAATTTAATATGAGTATTGCGACATTTCTCCACACCCAACGTATTAGTTGAAATAATTTATTATAAACAATTATCGGAATTACTGCTAAACAGGCCTCAAGATTCGAAAAGATATGTGGTAAATGGTGTCATAATAGGAAAAGTGTAGCAGTTGGATATTACCTTTTTTCAAACTCCAAACATAAACTAAAAAACAAAACTAAAAGGTTGTAAACAAAATGGTTTAAGAAAATTTTGTGTAGCTTAAATATTTTTTTTTTTTTTTGTCGTGTCGTGATTTTAAATATCTTTTCAAAAGAGCGTTAAATACTAAGCAGGACACAAAAAGCCATTTTCTCAAAATGGTCTTGAACGTGTCGATACGTTGTTATATGTTCGAATCAAAGGATGGCGGTAAGGGTTTATTGACCCTACAATTTAGGAAAAAATAAGATTGATCGCACGTATGAAATTTAAGGATTTTATTATTTTAGAAAATATGTATTTTAAGTTTTCGTTGAAATATTTGTATTGTTCCAGCAATTGTTTGCTCACCAAGACCTAAAGATTGCCAATCTCTTTAAAAGTCAGAATTTTGAGTAAACTGCAAAATTGGTAATATTTGGACCCTGGGGAACAAACAATTACTAGAACAATACAAACAATTTTAATGAAAACTTAAAACACATATTTTCTAAAATAATATTTCTGAGCTAAAATTTCATACGCGCGATCAATATTATTTTTTTTTTAATTTGTAGGGTCAGAAAACCCCTTGTGAACCTCGATCCTTTATTTATTATCATTGATTGATTGTTGCAGTTGTTTTACGTCCGTAGTAAATAAGTGCTCTATTTCTATAATTACCATGGCTTTAAAACAATCAACTTCTTTATCTTTACCTCTTTATTTTATCTTTTCTAATCTACGTTGTACTTCTCATAAATTACAAACTCCGCCTTTCTCAATAATAACAATTGCCTCAGTACATTGAACTAAAACATAACAATTCTAATCTGTAATTATATGTAAATATATGATTATCATAACATAGATTCTGTATCAGCTGACAGTTCATCTCAATGTGAAGGTTACACAAATGCATTCAGTATGTTAGCGCTCACAATGTTGCGCTCACGAGTTTCTTCATGAACAAACTGTGGAATGAAAACTATAAACATGTAAATGAAGACTGAAATGACTTGGGTAATATTCACGTTTTTATAAATAAAGGTTTATTATAAACTAGCGACTCGCCCCGGCTTTACACGAATAAAATTTATATTTACAAACCTTACTCGTTTATCGTTCTTTCTGTTAATGAAAAATTATAAACTGAGAAACGACAGACTGAGAATTTTTGTATACTATGGAGAGAAGAGTATAATGTATAACAAAATTTATTGTATATTATGAAAATAGTGAACCTTGGCTCCATATAAGTTAAATTAATAATGTGTTAATTTATAGTTATTCATCCATAATTTGTTCAGTCAGCCCGAATCGAGTTCTCTATTCACCTAGTGTGTAATTAGAAAACTTTAGTTAATAGAGTAGTAGTAGTATAATAGTTGTAAGAGTACAGTAAACTACTTCAAACTCCATTTATTATATCTTATATTTCTGTGTGTACATCTTTTGAAGACTCAAGTAAATCTAGAAATTGACAACTAACTCATTTCACCTAAGATTTAATGTCGTAAGATTTTTACACATTGGGCCTAAGCTTTTATAAAGTCTGTACATGTTTTTCTCTTAACTACAAAATTTTATGACAATTCTTTAAATTTTCAGCTGTTTAGTGTTACTTTATCTTTATCATTTAAATCTAGATGAAAGTTATATCGTATCAACTCTACTATTAATACGTTTGCAGTTATCGTATAAATTATTAGTAAAACCTGGCTAAGTACTATCATCACCTGGAATTAACCTGCTTAACCTCACAAAAATATCTGTCCGGGCAATAACGACTTTTGCCGAGTCGTTGCCCGTAGTACGTTTTACAAATATTGCTCGAGTATTTAACGTTTTGATGATAAATGATCTTGTGTCGGCATGAGTGCCAACATACGACGTGATTTAGTGTTTATAGTAGAAAATTAGATACAGTCCTAACTTTGTCTGGGTTTTGGAAAGGATAGGATAATTTTTATATTATGGTTTATTTTTAAAACTAGTACGAAGCCGAGCAAGTCAAGAAATATTTAATTTATTTTACAAAAGTCTGTAACTAATAAAATAATGACGTAAAGATTGTAATATTACCAAACTGCTAATCACAAGCCTCCACATATCGTTAAAGAATGGATAAAAAAAAGTACATACAAATAAGTATTAGTTCAATAAAAACAGAAGTAAAAATATCTTTACAAAAAAAGTTTGAATGAATTGTCGTCGATAGTATCATATGAATAACTTTTTGCAGCTTTGTATACTATTTTCCCTATTATAAATCATATGTTAATCCAGCTTATCCTAGTCCTAAATTTCTTCCAAATCCTTTCAGACGCTTGAAGAGCTTGTTGTTTGTTGCATACACACTTATACAAATTTTCGATTTTATGTTCCTTCTTTCTTAGTTCATATCTCTCGTACCATTATCTTAATTCTCTTAGGATTGACTGTCTTCTGCATCAATCATCTCAATAGTCATTACCACTTTTCCAGCTATATCATTCATCACGTCACACATTTCATTCACTGTAACTTTGGCCTTCAACTCTCATTAGCAGTCAGGAAAGGTTGTCGCGACTGCATGTTCCTCATAAATTCGTGTAACGCCCACATCTTTTTGTATCTTATGTCTAATTACAAAACAAATCTATTTGATTCCTATAGTATTCGAATTAGGTAGTGACAGTGACATAGTAATTTTTTGCGGATTCTTGTTCTGCGAGACATTGATAAATGATAACTTATGAATGATATTAATCTAGTATGACTCACAGATATAAACAAAAAACGGTCCAATCTTGTTAACATAACTGTTGTTCTAGGCGGAAGGAATTTCCGGAGTCGTCTACTTATTATTCACGATTTTTTGTCATTGGTCACGCATGACGGTGCCTTATGCTTGCTTACATTATCTGCGTAGCTTATACCAAATTTTGACAAGACACGAAATTGTACTGTATCTGACAATACCGAGAATATTATTTTTCCCGTTTGCTTTCTTCTTCTATTCCTTTCTTCTCTCAAGGTCGTTTAAAAAGTGACAGAAAGTTTAATTTTCTTGTGATTATGATCAGTAGTTGCAAAAGCCAGCTGATAATCATCCAAACAAGCCAAACTCCTGAATTCTTGTTAATTCAGGGTTGGTGCTGTAGGGAAAGGTCATATTTATGAAAACGTGTACTCCTTGACAGATAACCAATGAACTTAAAAACAATTAGAGAGGACGTAGCATGCCTTTATATACGATCGCAGTAACGTAAACGTCATTTAGTATAGAAACTGAATATGAGCCGTCTGGTGATAATAAAGAAATAAACAAAAAAAAAAAATACAAACATCCGAATTGAGAACCTCCTCCTTTTTTAGAAGTCGGTCAAAAAGAAAAGACATTTATTTAGCACAGAGATGGATACAACGAAGTAAAAAATTATATAGAAACTAACACACATGCATACAGTGAAACACAACTTATACGATTTGACATAAGCAAATGACGGTCTCAGTATCTATAGTGAAAATGTGTGAAAACGTAGATTTTATTCCAAGCAATAATTCCATGATAACTATTCAGGTGTTGGCGGGCCTGCCAACATCACGGCATGACTAAGTGTTGTACAAATCCGCGGGATGGCGGCCGCTGGTGATGCGTATCTATTATTGTTACAATTGTGTTGGTGTCGTGTGTAGCGAGCTTTATACTGGAATAGAACTTTGCTTACAAATTCGTTGACGCGTAATCGCGGTGACATTCCATGTCTGACCTTTTGGGAGAGGCGGGAGGGAAAATTGATTGTTATTTTTTTTGTAGAGTTGGAAAGGAAGTTATGGTGATTATGATGGTAAACAGGATAAAAACTAACAAATATACCTACATACAGACGGTAAATATGATTATAAATGTATCTACCTAATAGCTCTAGTTGTGAGCGCAATAGGTATTATATACCTATTGGATCTAAATCGGTAACAAAGACCCTAGACCACGTTTTACATCAAGAGATAAAAAATAGACCTAAAGGCAACTGTAAGATTTGAATAACATAATATGAATCCTAATAAAATGCATCCTACAAGGTATGTATACCATTGAACTGAAGAAGGTAGCGAGCAGGTAGGAAGGTAGAGGACGATTGCTGTGATGACGTTTGGAGGAAGGCCTACATTCTTTTTCGGCTGGATTGATTCTCTGTCAGAAGATGTAGAACATCTGTTATCATTTAACAATTAGCAAGTGAAAGGGAATTGTTTGTCTTGGTATGTTCATCATGCCAAAAAGAGTTATGAGTTTACTTGTAGATCGATGGAGAAGGAGAGGGGGGCCAAAGAAAAAATGGATGAATTGCGTGAGAAGTGATATGAAAGAAAAGGGAGTTAGTGATTGCGTGACGAGTGACAGGACAGAATGGAAGAGAAAAAACGTTTTGCGTCGATTTCAAATAAAACGAGACAAAGGCAGGAAAATGATGATGATTTAACAATTAGCTAACAAAAACAAACTTTGCCAGCACACCGGGACTACACCAAGAAGAAGAAATTCGACAAACACTAAATAACGTGTGCGAATAAAATCGCACGTTTACGTCAAATGTGAGCGGTTTATAGTAGTCTAGAATAGACGGATTAGAAATACCTACCACACAACTATCCACAAGAATTTCTTCAAAAAAAAAAAAAACGCAGTAAATTTAATTATTGATACGATAGATGATAGTCTATTTTCTCTGGTAACAGTTTAAAATTAGCCAAGTATTCGTTCACCTCAAAAAGATACATAAAAACTATAAATACGGCTCTGTCACCTATAGTGATGGGACAACAGAGATAATTGTTACGACAAAAACGATTTATATCAACAGTTTGTTGATATTTTTTTTTATGATATAAACTAGTGCATAACTGCAATCATATCTGATGGTAAGCAGTGATGCAATCGTTGATGATAAAACGCACTAGTTTATTAAGACAAGACAAGACTCTAATCTTCAAGACACTTATAAAAGATGAATGATGAATTTTACTCATTTAATATCTACATATTTAAGCAGGGCAAGTTATAAGGGACTGACATACACGACAAAGGAAGTACATAACATTTCTTAAAGTTACCTTTGTCTATTTCATTTGGTTAGAATTAGAAAATCACAATTAATTTGAAGGTTCAAATAGCTATAAATTCATAATAACTCATGTATTTTTTGAATGAAGGCTGGTTTCTTCCTCATATTAGTTCTCAATAAGCACTTGGGGAAACACATAGACTCGTCATGTTTCTTACCTTCTATAAACAAAAAGTCTTCAAAAAAAAAATTATACCGTTACTAAAAAGATCTTTTGAAACATATACAAAGAACACGTGGGAATTTGATTGTAATGATTCAATTATAGTCATTTTAAAGGTGTTTGAACTTTCAAGGATTAGCTGCAAATAATGACATGGGCAAAGCTGATACACATCAAGTAAAACAATACAAATAATATGACATAACGAATCCCAGTTTATTAATGATTCAGAAGGTAGATTCTGCTGTAATTAAAAACGCCTACACGGCATGTTTTTAGGCAGATTAGTCATACAAAAAAAGCTATAAAATTAATGGTCTGTTTGTCTGTAATATTGATTTGATGGCACGCGACTTAAATGGCACAGACACGGAGTTTCCGCTTTTCGAGTTCAAGGTTCTAAGCCGGCAGTTGTGTGACCTCAGTAATGATTTTAGTATTTTTATGCAAAAACAATACCACAAAGGGACGTCCCCAATCGTTTTGTTGTTTTTTTTTTAAATATAGAATATGTATACGAATCCACAACAATATAGTCAGTCAAACGACTTGGGTAGTTCGAACAAAGTTAATAATTGTAATCTTTCGCTTCATCAGAATTGTTTATCATGAACGGAATACGCTAGACAATTGGCGTTATTTATTATCTCTTAGAAATTTTAATAAAAATAAAATACCTCTACTAAAATTGATAAAAAAACTAATAAAATTCCCAAGTCCAAGCCGTTTGACCCTTTAGGCAGACTCTACCCTAAGACTTAATTCATCTTTCTGTATTCACATCCTTCTACATCTTTTTTTATTACGCAGGTATGCAGGAAGAGATTTCCGTAGAAATAAGCATCAGCCTTGTGTATATATTTTTTTTGTCTTGTTTTTACAAGTAACAATTTACCTACACACTTCTTCTTCCTGCCCTTGTACCATCTTATTTGGGGTCGGTGCAATACGTTTTTTTCGTCCATTCTACCCTGTCACTCGTCATGCTATCACTAACTTCCTGTTCTTTCATATCATTCTTCACGCAATCCATCTATCTTTTCTTTGGCCTCCCTCTCCACCCATCCACATGTATACTCATAACTGTTTTGGTAACATGCATTTCATCCCTCCTCTTTACATGACCATACCAAGAAAAACGATTCCCCCTCATCGTGTGTATTTAAACGCAACAAAAATGTATAAAACCGTTTTAGAACATATTTAATTTATTTCTATACCTAATTAATTTATTTCTGTCATTACATTTTCCATATTTGGAGTCCACGTCACGGATTATTCCAGTAATTTTATTCTAGGTGTTATTATATAAATAACAGGTTGGTAAATTACTTTTTACCTTGTATAGGTTACCGTAAAACAAATTAGTCACTAATTTTGTTTGGACTGGGAATTAGCATAATATATTGTTATAACCAGTGTGTTTAAAGTTAAACACTAATGTGGGTTTAGGTGTTCGAATACCTGTTTTCCTATATTTATTAGGTACGTATCGAATGTCACATTAATCAATAATATGAATTAGCATCATAGTTTTTTAGACTTACTCAAATGAATCTTCTTTGGTATTGTTCATTGAATCATTGAGGTCCTTCCTAGTTCAAAGTTACACGAATACTGACAAATGCTCACACTGACTGGATATGTCCACTCGAGCCTGTGTGGTACTTACGTCAAAAGACTATTACTAAACACTAATCTGCATAGTTTTAAGATAGCGTGTGTGATTGTTGAGGAATATTATATTATTATCTGCTTTATTCATTTCTTAATATATAAAATTATTAAAAAATGTAGTTTATATGAAAACTATTTTTTTTCAATAATTGTACTTTTTTTGAACAAAATTATATAAAAAACAAATTAATAATATTTAATAAAACATTTTTTTAAGGAATATTTAAAAATATAATATAATATGTATGAAAATTAAATAAAGGAAATAATAATATTTATTTTTAAATGTTTTTTTTTATATGATATTATTAAAAAAATATTAAAAATGTAAAATGTGTGTTAAACATTAATAAATGTAAAAATAATATAATTATATTATTTTCATTTATTCACAAACATTACATATAAATTATATTTTTAAATATTTCAGTATAAAATAAAACATTTAAAAATATTAAAAAAAATGTTAATTATTATTATGTTATTGTAGTATATTATGAATGTGAGGACTATGTAAGTTAAGTATATTAAGGCTAGATTAATTGATTGCAGTATAAGTATTTATATACATGTTTTGGGATGAAAGTTATCTCATATGTTTTTGAGACACGAGTAGGTGATTAATAATTTAATTCTGTTTTTTTTTGCAACTATTTTAATTTCACGTCAAATAAGTTTTCATTGCAGAATAACGCAAAAAAGAACAGCTTATTGTATCAATTCCACAGAGTCTCGTATCATAATGCGTCCCACGCACCGTCTATTTCAGTTATTCGTAAATATTCAGCTGCAACAGAGTTGTTCAGACGATTACAATTCACCCAAAACCATTATGACAATGACATAACACACTTCTTCTTTTTCCTGCCCTTATCCCATATTACTTAAGGGCGATGCAACACTATTTATTCTTCCGTTCAGTCCGGTCACCTGTAACACTATCACTAACTCCCTTTTCTTTCATATCATACAATTCATCCATCTTTTCTTTGGCCTCCCTCTCCCTGTCCACCCACCTAAATCGATACTGGAAATATAAAATAACCTAAGGGACATTTACCTGAAACGTAAAAATGAACCTTACGGTGATTGATGTAAGGGTATTTTACGCAAATCGTAAACATGTCCCTTACGTTAATTCATACTTATGGTATCGATATGTATACTCCAGAACTGTTTTAGTAACAATGATATTGCACACAAAATACATTAACAAAAGAATCGAGAGGAAGGAACAAGCCAGGAACAATGATAATTGCAATGCATGCAAGATAATGTTTGACAAATAATTTATAGAATGTAATTTTGCTGTACACCAACAGGCACATGGGTAATACTTAAATATCACAGTAATATAAAAAAGGCGAAAATTTGTAATGTACGTTTGTATGTTTATTACTGAAATTTGACACAAGGGACCATGTGCGAAATTATCCCGGGAGTAAAAACACACTCCCGGAAAAATAAGTATCCTTTCTCGGATTAATTTACTACTTCCACGCAGGAAACCAACTTGTTAAATGCTTTATACAACGAATCGAATAAGAATTGCAAAAAAAAGACTATGTTATAAACTGTGCGTGAATGCGAAGTATGAAGAAGAATTCTCAAACTAATAATGACGATGATCTGATTTTTAAGGGCACACCGCAAGCACTCACAGATTGACACAAAGTTTGATAAAAAGCATTTTATCGATATACAGTATTATTTTGAGTTTGTGCGAAACCTGAATAATGTAGTTTGTTCAGGGTCGGTAACTGAAGGCATTCCAATTTTTACACAATATTATATTTTTTCCTAAAAATATTTAAGAAGGTCACAAGTTGGACACCACAAACACTAAGTACAACACAGGTCACGGTAGATCATAGCGGACATTGGGCACTAGCGCCCAGCTGGATGCGGGAGTAAAACAACCGTTCAGTCGCCCGGTGATCATGTATTTGTGCGGCAAACTAGGTAACATTTAACTTCGTGATTTTTCGTAGTAAAATTATGAAATTTTGTACACAAATTCTTTACATTAAAGTACTAGACACTTGTTTCGTGTTTTGCATATACTAAAACTAATGTCGTATAAGATAAAGCAGTATAACAATAAAAGTCAATAAATAAACAAAATAGGTACAAAAAATACGAAAAGAAAGAATTCGACACAAGTCATAATCGCTACGCATAATAACGCACGTTACATCACTATTCCAGACTAAGGTCGCGTATACAATGCTGCCCACGCGTAGACTATTTCAGATTTTAGAGTAGCCCGCGCGACTGCAGGGCTGCATTCAGAAGGTCAGGCCGACTTGATCGACAGTGCAATTTGCTGTCAGTTAATCTGGGTGGAATGGCTTGATGGAATGATGACAGATTACCTACATAAATATTGCATGATTTTGTGCTCAAATTAATTTTAAACTTATCTTTGGATATCCTGTAATGGATGGTTCGTGTTAATGAATGAAATAAAGATGTTGTCGATTCAAATTCTAAACAGTAACGCAGTAAACCTATATGGTGCCTAATTTGTTTAGGCACCATATATGTAGGCTTATTAGGTAAGCCGTAAATAATGGGAATAGCATTTATAAACGTTTCCTTACACTACATTGCCATCATCATTTCAGTCGAAAGACGTCCATTGTTGGTCATAGGCCGCCCCCAAGTGTCGCCATAACGACCAGTCCGGTGCTTCTCGCATTCATCGGATTCCCGCGACCCTCACACCACATTACGTACAAAAATACACAAATAAACATTTTTTTTATTATGATTATTGATAGGCTCGCGTTTGACCACTATGTTACCTGATGGTAAGCGATGATGTAGCCGACAATGGAGCACGCTTGCCTAGAAGTAACCTATTCACTCTTGAATTAAAGTCCCCTAGGATGTAGCTATTAGGAAACACAGACTCCGGCAGGGAATTCTACTCCTTAGCTGTACCTACGCATAATTAATGTGTTCCCAAAACACTTTCACATATTTGTTATGAGCGAGAATCGAAGCCGTGACACGCAGAACAGTAGCCAATCGCTAAACCACCGTGCCGTCGTTTATCAAAGAGCGTCACTAAATAATTACAAAGGCTTTCATTTAAAATATAAATAAGAAGTCGGTCAAAACTCGTATAATAAATTGTGTGAAATATATGGCGCATTTCACCTGTCTTTTAGAGTTTAATTGTGAAAAGATTTAGGGAGACTTGCAGAAGTAGCGTGGGTAGACCCGCCGGTCACTATGTTGCAAAAAATACCCGTCTAAATAAAACTGAATAGATTTATAACATTATTCTGTGTAACACTAACAAGCTTTGGAAACTAATAGATAAAAGCGGAGAAAATGCACTCGAGAGTTATGTAACATTGGCTCTCTTTGTTGGTATTTTTTTGCATGAGCGATATTTTATTTCGTTCTCCAAAAAAAGATCACTAAACATTTTTTAAACTCTCACAAGAAAATTGTCCCCTTCTCCCTACCTTTTATTTAAGCTTGAAGTCGGCTTCCGATCCAACCGGATGAGGCTGAATACCTGTGTTTTACATAGAGCGAATGCTTACTCGTATCGGACCATCAGTTTATCTGCTTTAACTGTTAAAGATCTACGACAACCGGGAAAATGTTTGGTGTCATTAATGTCCTAATTAAACCCGAGGATATCGTATCGACTCTTTTTTTAATTGTTAAAAACTAGTGCTAGACTGCGATCCCACCTGATGGTAAGAAGTGATGCAATCGTTGATGGCGAGGCGCGCTAGTTTATTAAGAGCCTATTCACTATTCGATTAACCAAAAACTACTCCAAATGTGTCATATGCTGTGAAAAGAGCGTGATCTTTTCTCGCACAGTTGTAAATTAATAGAATTAGGGTCAATTTTAAATAACCCATCTTATCGACAATAAAATAAACAATTTAGCGTAGGTTTAAAAGCCCTATACCATAAAATTATATGAACTAAAAAAAATTAAGAACAAGAGAAAAATGTGTACAACAAAATAAAGAGATCGTTAACCTGAATAAATTCAGGTACAAAATCCTATTTTAAAACATTTCTTACTGTTGAAAACCGTCATAAACAAGTCTGTCCTACATTGACGATATTATTAGTCTTTAGTCTATAATCCTTGGACTTTAAGCCATAGATTATTTTACGAACTGTTTACTCATAGTTCAGAAGTCTATGAAAACGGAAATGTTTCATGCGTCGTTGAAATTGTTGGGCCCTGCTCATGGGTTTTGTAAAAGTAAACAGATTATATTTTCTCTATCTACTCATTTGTTGTTAACCGACTTCCAAAAAATTTGGAGGTTCTCAATTCGGATGTTTGTATTTTTTTTAAGTATGTATATATTCGTGCATAACTTCGTCGCTTGCCAACCGATTTGAAAAATATTTTTTTTGTTGGAAAGGGTACTTATACTTTCCAAATGGTCCCGTAATCACCAAGTTAGGATCTAACGAAGGAACCTTGGCGAAATCGAGGGAACTCCTCAAATATTATAGGCACCCATATAGTTCTTTTGGTATTTTCATCAAAGACTAATTAAGCATTTATAGTCAAAACATGACATTTGATGAAGTAGAACTGGTGAAGAAGACCAGAAATGACCAATGGAAGTTTATACTCATACAAATATCACAATGAACATAGTTATGCGAATACGATAATACAAATAAATGAATGGTTCTGAATAGGTATGTTGAAAATAGTTTCATCGATGTGACCTGATGATGATGATGAAGCTAGAAGATAGGCACCGGAACTCCGTAATTAATCAATATATCCTACCCGTGTTTGAGCTTATTAGAATTGTCATGATACACTTTGGCTATAAGGCACTATCGAACTGATCTGATGATGATGATAGAGCCGGAAGGTGGACACCAGAACTTAATAATAATACAATGTATCCTAGCAGGGTTTGAGTTAGTTGGAACTGTCATGAGAAAAAGGTACCCTGGCTGTAAGTGTATTGCAACAAAAAGTGTGAAATAAAAAACTTTTTATAAAAAAAAACAACCGACTTCACTAAAAAAAAAAAACACTAACACACACTTCCACTCCTAAGCTATAGACAACATAAGACATATCAATGAACAGCCAATGTTACTGGGCCCAGGAATATTAAATTTTCTACAAGGCTTCTTTTTATAACCTATGCTTAATAATTATTATAAATCGTCGAACTACTGGTGAATAACAAACTAAATTAGTAACCATTTCAAACGTCCTTACAGTGCCATAAATAATCTAACAACACGCAAATGCGTATTGCCAGATAAGTACGTTGATACCAAATAGTAATAAACAAAAAAAAAAATTCCACTAAAGTGTTATTAGTTTTATTAAAAAAAAAAACTAGATAAATGTTAACTAGCTACCGTTATCATACCGTGTCGGCAATCCATTGATTAACAAGCGTCCTATCGTTAGCTTTTTATTGCTCTCATGTGACTAATCATCAATAACTCCTATGTACAGTGACGTTGTACATTATGTACTGGAAGATACCGGTGTAAACAATGTCTATTTGTGTCTCAATCAGTATTGATGTCATTGTAGACATCGATAACACTTTGAACAATTCAATAAAATATATATACTTTCTCCAGCTCTGAGTGGAGCGAGAGGGCGTACCGTAAAATGGGGTAAATAGAGACAAAACTTTAAAGGGTATTTTCTCGATATTTGAATATGTTTTGCAGCATTTAACCATATCAATTTATTAATGAATTTTTATTCTAAAAAGTCGATGTTTTGTTAGAGGCCGATATGGTATCAAAGTGAAAAACCAAACCAAAGTTTTGTCTCTATTCACCCCTAAATCTCCATTCACTCCATTTTACCGTAGATATCAGACTTATGCTGACTTAAAGCCACACGTGATCCTTCAGTTACCCTTTTTTACACCTGGAAAAATCCTCCAATGTGATGTGATGATGATGATTCTCCCGCTCTTGGACGGAGCGAGACGGTGTGTCAGACTTTTACTGACTAAAAACCACTCCTTTCATACCAGGGCCGAGCTTTCCTTTCAGAAACAAACCTAGGCTTTGCTGACATCTTTTTGTGCCGTGCGTGAAAAGCTACGCGCCGTCAGCAACTGAGGGCTCGGTTCTTATAGGACGAGCGGACGATGAACTACCCATTACTCGTCGTCCGCGAGCCCGCGAGTTAATATTATAGTAATGATACAATTTAAACGACACAGGCAAATCGCTCTATTTTCCATTCCGTCACACAAAGGAAAACTTCGCCATATCACAATACAAAGATATCTAATAGATTATGTAAAATGCGTTCATTACCAACCCGCACTGGGCCTGCGTGGTGGATTACGGCCCATTCCCTCTCCTAGAGAAGAGGCCTGAGTCCCAGCAATGGGAACATTATTAGGTCAATTATGCTATAGTATGCTATGCGTTCATTATGACCAGTGTTTGTAAAACGACAGCTCCTTTAGACTCATGCAATTTTTCCTTGAAAATTTTCCTCGTGTACCTAATCAATGTAATTTAAAATGATTTGATACGATTTGAAATCATTACACACATCATCATAGACTGACAACAATAGGTACGAGTAGTTTATGAAGTGGCTGATTTATCTAAAGTTATGAATCAACTAGCTTTTGCCCGCGGCGTCGCCCGCGTACACAAAATATAGCCTATGTCACTCAAGAATAAAGCAGCTTTCTATCGGTGAAAAAATTTTAGCAATCGGACCAGTAACTTCAAGAGATTACCTCCTACAAACAATAAAAAAAACTCTTTATTTTATTAGTGTAGATAGATAGCAGCCTGTTGGTATAGGAGTTAGTGACTGACTGCTATGCCGGAGGTCATGGGTTCGATTCCCACCCAAGACAAATATTTAGTGAAGAGCGCAATCATTTGTCCTGTGTCTGGGTGTATATCTAAAACACTAGCTGACCCGGCAAACTTCGTACCACCTAATAGTTACCTTTTATCTAAGCTGTCAACTCTACCCTACTCTACCCTACTCTACCCTACCCTACTCTACCATACCCTACTCTACCCTACCCTACCTTACTCTACCCTACTCTACCCTACCCTACTCTACCCTAACTTAGAGTTGGGTAGAGTAGGGTAATAGAGTAGGGCTCTATTACCCTACTCTACCCAACTCTAAGTTGCGTTTTGTTATACCACGTTTTATGTCACGTCCCACGGGAACGACGGGAACGGGATAAAAATCGGGATATCCTATGTCCTTCTCCTGGTTCTTAGCTACCTCCCTACCAATTTTCAACCAAATCGGTTCAGCCGTTCTTGAGTTATAAATAGTGTAACAAACACGACTTTCTTTTATATATATAGATGTAAGTATTTAGAAATATACAAGTGTGTTTATCAGTTGTCTAGTACTCATAGCACAAGCTCTGCTTAGTTTGGGACTAGATGGCGTTGTGTGAAAGTTGTGGAATGAACAACAAGGAATTTCACTCCTTACCTGTATGCACAATAAATGTGTTCCCAAAACGCTTTGTACGTATGAATGGGATGTTTATATTAAGTTTACGTGTACCGAATGAAAATGTATCTTGCATTGGTCGCTCTTAATCAAGCTATTTGTAAATAATGTCACAATTTCACACTCCATTTGTTAAGTAATTCATTTATGAACGGATCTGCCTTGATTTGATAATATTTATCGTCTCGTTTGTAATTTGTTTCAAGTTATATCAAATTAAATGACGTTTGCTTCTTGATATGGTCAAGGTCAAATATATTAGCCCCGTTCCGTCTAGATTCAATAAACCGGTATTCAGTCATTAATCTGATCCATTTTCTGTGACCTAATCTGTACTTTAACTAGTTCAGATAAAGTATGTTTTTGCAATTGCTTTATTTTATGTACTAGCTGTTGCCTGCGTGTTAGTAGAAAGTTATCCCAAAAGAACATACTCCCGAGATAAAAAGTGACTTGAGCAAACAGTTACCTACATGTGAATACATGATACAACAGATTTTTTTATAAATTTTCGCATTCGATAACAAAAATAGCAGATATAACCGAAGTTTTTTTTTAGTTGCCTATATTGTTTCCCACTTCTGGGCAATCTCCTCCCCATTCTCTTTCCAAATCTCTCTATCTAAGACGATCTCTGGCCAATTTTGCCCCGCGAACGATCATGTTCGAGATTGTCACACCATTTTCGCCACGGTCGACCTCGCCGAAGTCGTCGTCCATCAGGTTTCAAGTAAAACATTTCAGTATGTAATTAAACGACCATTACGCGACTGATTTGACAATACAATAATTTAAATATAAGAGACAGATTAGAGCCACACTCGAGCCCACAAATCCATCAAAACCTTATTTGTATATCCACTATTCATTTTCACGAACAAAAACGTCCACCGCGAACTTCAAAGCAAACTAATTACACCGTAGTCTTCAATAAACCATTGTACCTAATTCAGTGCTTGATACTTCCAAAAATCGTAAACTTACATGCTAAAAACGCTGTCGGCATTCTTTCAATCCTAAAGCAGAAGCTGAACGAGTGTACGTGCCCTAACACCGTACTAGGGCCCTCACTTACGTAAATAGAGGATGAACTTTTAGGTGAAGTTTTTTCAAAAAGTTAAAAAAGGTATATCTGTCCTCTGATCTTGACACAAAACTGAGTTGTCCACTGTCCGGGGCAATCAGAAAAACAAGTCGCAACTAGAACCCAATATTTTGTTACGTTTTTCTATGAACTTTTTTCATGTTCGAGTTTCTTATGAAAAATTTGGTCTCGCATTTTCCTCAGAAATCAGAAACATTATTTCAAATAGACTTTTGAATTGTCAAAATATAGGTTAGTCAAAAAAAAAGTGTATCTAAGTTGCCTCGTTACCTCGAATACCTCGGAAGTTACTTCGGTTTTCAGTTTTGGTCAGATGTGTCCTTTTTGCTTATGGCGACAGTACCATTAGGGATGTTATGAAGCTTCGTAACCGAAACTGTCGGATATCCGAAATAAAAATATCTGTAACCGTAATCGAAACCGATTTAAACAGTTCTGAGGACAGGTTACTCTGGTTGTTAGTTTTACCCGGCAAAACAACTGATAATATAGACTAGAAATAATACTAAAATCTTACTAATTGTATTTTACTTACTAATTTTAATAAGTACCTTATGTAACCGAATTCTGAGCCAAGCAAGGAATTTAACTAATTTTGCCATCGATACGCTAAGAAAAAGATATGTAACCGAAGCAGCTTACGGAAAAGCAGCTCACGGATAAATCGAAATATTCGTAATTTCATATCTGATACCGGTACAACATTATACCTTTAATAAGATCAAAAATTTCAGATCCATATACATAGGTATACATCGAAAATAAGGCTCTTGGATACGAGCACTGAGCTGAAACGTCCAATAACTACGATTTAACAATAGATACCTACCATATACTCGTACATTACAATATCGTTTTAAATAGCACTTACTTAAAAAAAGCAAAAGCCATTAAAAAATCGAAGACTCAAATACAATTTCGTTTGTCGGCGACATCCTTTCATTCCTAAAACGGTAGCCAAACTGTTCCAAATACATTAGCCAAACTATTCCAAATCCAGTAGCCAACGTGTCTTAACTCCGTAATAAGGTCTTACGGACTTCAATAGAAGGCACACAGGAAAGGAGACACAAAAGAAAATGTGCGACGTATATAGACGCCCTAAAAACGCGCCACGATTATTATTAAACGATTCCTTGACCTTGTGAGCGCCCTACATCCCAATTTTAATGGCGGGTGGTGTAAGGGAAGAGAATGTAGCGGGCTGGGTGACATTAGAAGTGGTATTAACATGTTTTTTGACGTATAAAATAATAATTAGACGTATGCGGGTGTCAACTCCTACAAACACCAGTTTGATCAGGGATTTCAACGAAAAGGAAGGATCTACCGACCAGAAGGTTGTTTTTGTGTCTGGTCCGGGTAACAGACAGATAGTTGAGTACGGACTGTTGTATTAGATGCAGAAATCTGCGACACTACTATGCAGAATTTCGAATTTATGATTCTTAGGTGGCGTCATTGATGTCGATTTAAAATAATGTAAAAAAAAATACAAAAGAAACTAGCTGATAGTTCAATTACCTACTTCAAAATTAATTAATGACGGAATTAAGAGGATGAATTCCAAAAGTGCTGCTATTTGAAAGGAAATATCTACATAATTGTATTGTTGTCATTTTTTCGTTACTGAAACTTTTTATATTTTTTTTGGCCTCCTCAGCAATCAGCCCCACATGTGTGGTCATTTGAAATTGGAAAATGTCACGAGAAAACATTTATAGCATACGCTGTAATTAGTTGTTCACAAGCTTCTCTTAATTGCGTTGCGAAATCATCAAGAACTTCTCCCGCTCTGGGTGAAACGAGAGAGAGAGATTCAAACTTTTACTCATTAAAATCCAGCCGTGTTCCCACATGCCCTTTCCAATTCAGGGCTGCGGAAATTCCTTATTTTATTTTACACTAGCTGACCCGGCAAACTTCGTGCCACATAACAGTCAATGAATGTAATATATCTTTCGATGTAGTCAACCAATTGAAAAGTTACACACCTTTTTAGGGCATAAAAGATATTTACAACAATTTCGTACATTTTACGTGATGCGCTCACAACTAAAAACTTCTACAGATTTATTATGTGTACGTTTGAATATTTTTTACTTTCAAAATATATCTTTCTATCACTTATACAGACCGCTGTTCGCTTATAACTCAGCCCAACAAAGTGCGTATTGTTGTCCCAAAACTCGTCACTAATGCGTGACATTGTAGCTCCGACCAACCAACTAATGTTTACGGCCTGGCACCGAATTACATCTATTTAGTTTTGATTCAGGACCAGTCTAGCATTGTTCCCAGACAAGTTATTGGTTGACTAGAAATAATATCTAATATTACAGGTGCGTGGGGTGACAGTTGATGGGTTGATTGGCCTAGTTTTGAGATTAAATTATTTGGAAACGTCGTTTTGAGATTATAAATAAGTTGTTGCGCCTTGAAGAATATTTTTGTTTCTCATTGGTGCCATTTTTCACGTCGATGACGACGGTAATGGTCTTCAATGGAACGATCATGACGGTCATAACTTGATCCTTCACTGTTGATTTGAAATCAGAAACGTTTATTTGAAATAGATTATTTAGAGGCCCTTTTTAATTGTCAAAATATCGGTCAGTCAAAAAAGTGAAGGTAAATTAAAGATTGGTGAGTTATAGACGATAGGAGACATGTGGTTTTTTAGACCTGTATTAGTTACTATTGAGTAGTATTTACGTGTTTTTCAATTTAAACTACAAAATATGCCTTTGTTACACCAAAAATACTAATTGTATTAAATTATACTTTTCTAGGGGATTTAAAATATATCGGCGTGCCCCAAGTCTCTTAATAATTGTAAAAAGTCTATTCTAATTTTATTGTTGTTATCTGTTGTAGTATTTGGTATACATTTAATATTTTTTAGATATTTTTGATGTACAGTTAAAAATATCTTTTTACAAATTAGTTTTTGACCTGTGACCTGATCAGATTGCATTTCCGCAAACTCGATTTACAATAATTTGTTTAAATGAACTACGCAGCTAACAAGAGAGAATTGATCAATTAAATGCAAAGACGTTTACGTAATCCGAGTTTTTATTTATAAAACAGTCACATCTCTTTGAGACTCAACGTAGAGATGAGCAGAAGGTGCATTTCGTACAGCTCTTGATTTAAAACTACTTCATACGAACTTTCGATTTAAATAAGTAAATAGATTTGTACTTGGATCATGTTTTGTAATGTGAAAACAATAAAAATAAAAAGGCATCTGTTTCGAAATATTATTGTTCCAATTTGTCGTCACGGTTGGCTCAGTGGTTGAGCGATTGGCTGCAAATATTTATATGGCATAGATATACAGAAAGTTGTGTCAGATGATCTAGCTGTCTTATGCATGTGAATTTAGATATTTGTGAATGCAACTACGTACGGTACAGGAGAAATGTATAATGTGAGGGTGTTTTAACTCTCTTTGGTGTGTAGTAACGGTTTTTAAAGCAAAAGGAAAAAAAAATAATAACACAACGACTTCTGCCTGTCCCTTCCAGAATGACAGATGTAATATTTTCAATTCTAGGGGGTGAGGCAGAGGTTGCTGGATGGTCTGAAAGACCCAACATGGCCCTGAAATGCAAAGTGCAATTGAAGGAACAAGAGTAGGTTTGAGTCATTAAAGCCTCACACTCCCTTTAGCTTCAACTAGTGCGGGAGAAATCATTAAAACATGGCGATTTCCCGCGCAAAAAAAAAACATACGTAACAGAGAGAAAAGATGGATGGATTGTGTGAGGAGTGATATGAAAGAAAAGGGAGATAGTGATAGTGTGGCGGGTGAAAGGACAGAATGGAAGAAAAAAACGCGTTACGCAGACCGCAAGTAATATGAGATAAGGGCAGGAAGAAGAAGAAGAAAATAGCACATCTTTTGCATCAATGGGATGTCTCATGTTTTGTAATGAAAAATTTCCTCGCTCAAAAAAGAGTAGATTTACTGAATCTTTTTTTATGTTTCTCTATGAATCATCGTGTTAATCCTTATGAATAATGATAAAGGTCAGTGCAGACGTTTCTTCACGCTGGATGCGTTTCATATAGCTTTCCTATAATTACTACTAATGCGTTAATTATGGCAATTTATTTGATTGGCTTGTTTGCCAGAGATCTCGGCGATGTGTTAAGTGTACCTATATTTTAATTGTGAGAAATAACGAATTAATTACAAGTTACTCAGAATTAAAGACATCCGAAATATTTATCCATATTAATAAGTATATTTTTGGCAGGCCTGTTGGTCTAGTGGTTAGTGGCCCTGACTGCTATGCCGGAGATCGTGGGTTCGATTCCCACCCAGGACAAATGTTTGTGTGATGAGCACGATCATTTGTTCTGTGTCTGGGTGTAATTTATCTATAATATGTATTTATTTAGAAAAATATAAGTATGTTTATCAGTTGTCTAGTACCCATAGCACAAGCTCTGCTTAGCTTGGGACTAGATGGCGTTGTGTGATAGTTGTGGATTATTATTATTATTATTATATTATTATTCAAAGATGCCACCAAAACCGTAGGGGCCCAACAGGACCGAAGCTTACTGCGGCCATGAGTCGACTTCTGAAAGGGTTACCTGTGGTCCTGGTACGCAAAATGCAACCAAGGAACATAGCTGTGGTTTTAGTTAGTAAAAGTCTGACACGCACTATCGCTCTACCCAGAGCGGGAGAAGTGATTTGATATTTAAAGGAAAAAAGGGAATGATAAATCTTTACACAATGACTTGTAGAAACTGTGTAGTCTACAACAAATCAATGCTTTAATTCAAGAGACACTAAAAAACTCATTTATGTTAATTGAAATAAACAATGAACACTATGTCAGTAAAAATAAACTTTAATCAAGACTAATCCACAATGAACAATGAACGACACTGACCATGAATTATTACATTACAACCTTTAAAAATTCCAAACACGGCATTGTTTGTGCTAGTAGCTTAGGTAACACTTAAGGAGTCCACCCAGTACACTGTGCCATGAGAAATCATCATCATCATCATCATCATATCAGCTGAAAGACGTCCACTGTTGGACATAGACCTCCCCCAAGCGTCGCCACAGCGACCGGTCCTCAGGTCTTGTGCGTTACGCATCCATCAGATTTCCGCAACCCTTTACAGGTCATCGGTCCACCTTGTAGGCCTTCCAACGCTACGTCTTCCGGTACGTGGTCGCTATTCCAGAACCTTTCTGCCCCAACGGCCATCTGTTTTGCGAGCAACGTGCCCTGCCCATTGCCACTTAAGTTTGGTAATTCTTTGTGCTATGTCGGCAACCTTAGTTCTCCTGCGGATATCTTCATTTTTTATTCGATCACACAACGAAACCCCGAACATAGCTCTTTCCATTGCTCTTTGGTTGACTTTAAGCCAACGCTACGTCTTCCGGTACGTGGTCGCCATTCCAGAACCTTTCGGCCCCAACGGCCATCTGTTCTGCGAACAATGTGCCCTGCCTCTTGCCACATACGTCGTATGTTCGACGTTTCATATCTCACGGATTTTTTTCTAACGGGCATCATGTTACCTATACAATGTTCTTATCATAGAATAATAAGGTTCTTATATTAATTGGAAACATTTTTTTTTTCAATTAAAACTATGTTGGTGCACACAGCTGCTGCTATTATTACTACTACTATTAGTTCGGGGATGATACGCGAATAATACGCGGATACTACGGCCACGAAAACCGATATGCATTTGTCGTATTGCTATTACGCTGTTAATACTTTCTAGTAGGTAAGCGTAGTAGACCGTGCCGTGTTTTTCCGTGTTTGATATGTCCCTAGCACAGTCATAGTATAATACGATATAGTGGGCAGATTGCTTTAAGTATGAAAAACATCTCTAATGGTCACAATAATGACTAGTGACAGACAAACTGACAAGTAGACTCGCCCACTTCTTCCCGTGACTAGTAAGGTCGGTTTGGACCTGTTTTGGGCATTAGTAATGCTTATTTGACAACACAAAAACTATGTGACATAGGCGTACTTAATAGAATCAGAATTGAGAATGAAGGACAGTGTGCGAACCATGCTGTTTGGTAAATTTAAAAAAAAGTTTAACTATACCATTATCAGAATAGAATGGTGCGAGCGACAGCTGTCAGAATCGTACAATGTATCTACTATGTAGCTTCTTACACGTACAATGGTCTGCATAGAACTAAGAGCGGAAATCATACTCAGACATAAGATATATGTAACTACCTATCCTCTCATCTTAAAGATGCAACTTTTTTAATGATATAAACCAGTGCTTGACTGCGACCCACCTGATGGTAAGCAACGCAATCGTTGATGGTGTGGCGCACTAGTTTATTATGGGCCTATTCACTCTAGCCTTGAAGACACCTAAATTATAATTGGATAGGCAGCAGGCAAATTGTTCCAGTCCTTCAATTTCATCCATGCTATGTAAAAAGACCTTAATCCACTGGAATTTAAAATCACAGAAACGGTAGATATAGTGATTATGCCTGAAGTGGGCAAAGTCCAGCAGTGAATATCTTTTAGTTAAATGATAATGATGACGAATCAGATAAGACCCTAATTAAAAACATCAGTATAATTTGTCAGTACGTGTGTAATCGCAAAGCCAAAAAGGATTTCCATGTATTTAAAATGACGCCAGTTTCCTGTCAGATAACCATATGCAATGTAATGATTACTAATAAATAAGTTAATTAACGTACCATTTCACAAATCGCATAAAAGAATAAATAATATGATGAATAAGATACGACCCAAGATTGAAAAAGATGTACTAAAACCATTTTAATTTACATCAAGAAGATTAAAAAGTAAAAACTCATTTGACAACTACAAGAATAATAGCAAACGTACATATATCAATGCTCTTAAAATAAAACTGAGCACGTCGCCTCTTATAAACAAGAGTATAAAAAAACTATTCTTATTTTTAAAATCATTGTTATTCTTTCTCCGTCTACATTAAGAACATATTTTGTGTCGCCAGTTGCATTACTGTCTCACTAGCTTTTACTAGCGGTTTCAGTACCAAAGCCTAATCTATAGAAATGCTTAATTTTTTCCGGTAATTTGTAACCGTTTTGGGCCAATGCCTGCCAAGATGGGCGGAATTTTTCGGACGTCACCACCGGGCCCTGTATCGCAAAGGATTACTGAAGGAATGCACGTAAATTTTAGTCATTAAAAGACTGACAGTCCCTTTCGCTCCATCCAGAGAAAAGTAGTTTCGAGAATATTAAGATGTCCAATCCAAAAACAACGTTAATATTGTAAATTCCTATCAATCTAAAAACGTTCATAATCAGATCAGCAGATAACTTATAGCAAACCGACGAAACAAATATAGGTACTCACCTCTTTATGATACACTAAATATACACCTGCTAATTTGAAGATATAAAAATGACAGCGGATATACGAATCGCTTTGTATGTTAGGGACGTATCTATTTTTGCGTCGATGATGCCCAAACAGGGACAGTACGAATTGGGACGATTGTATATTTTTGACGTGACAACGTCTTAAATTAGGTTGCGGCTGGGAGTCACTTATGAAAAAGTGTAACGCTCGGTAACGTTACGATGAGTCACCGAACGAGAGAGAGGCCCGCCGAATGCCTTGCGTCTCTCTCCCACTCAACTATGATCGGTCTGCCGCGCGCGCAGCACTAGAGACGTTGTCACGTAAAATCTTCGCCCGTAAAACCGACTTTACAGGCAACCATTTTTTTTGTTGAGTATCTTCGTGTGATGTCACGGTTTAATTTTAATCAAACGGTATCCTAGTCATCGTTGTTTATCGGATCTTTGTGCATTACACGGTCAAGGTGAATGCCAGACGCTTATGTAGTATTGTTATGACATAATATAGCGTTTCTTCTGATTAAATCTCGTACAATCTTTCTTCGAGTATTATAGTGAGTGGCTCATATTCCACCATTAAGGGTCTAGTGCGAGTTCATGACTGTCTTGAATCTTTTGATTTTTTCCGTTTATGCCATAAACCGCCAATGTATATGTATTATAAGTATTAGGTATCCAGAGAAATTCCAGTTAAAAGAATATCAATTAGTGGAACAGCTCGTGTTTATTTCACAGTGTTTTCCTTGATGAAAAAATAACCTGACGTTGATGTTGTCGATGCAGTGTAGTATCTGTTCCAAAATTCTAGCATCAAGGGCATTTTTTGGAAACTGTTATGGTTCTGGCTTCTGGACATGGATCTTGAGTATGTGACTCATACATAGAGACCCGTGTTACTCTCTATAGACAAATTGAAATTCGTAGGACTACATCACTTATCGATGATACCATAGATGATGCTGATGACCTTGTTTCACTCATAAATAATGCTATTGTTTTGTTTTGTTACAGTCAACCAAAGCAGAATCCCCAGCTGTGTGCAACAGCTGCAATTCAGTGATCAATGGAAGGGTGAGTGTCAAATATTATTTCTACTGATGTTATGTATGAACTAATTTTAGGACCAGCAGACTTCACAATCTTTACACGTTCTTGTCTTTTAAATGACTTCATCGTCTCAGCCGACAGACGTCCACTGTTGGACATAGGCCTCTCCCAAGCGTCGCCACAATGAACGATCCTGGACATCCCGCATAATTTATTATCAAACGACAAAAAATAGTCGCGGGAGTCCGCTGGTTGCGAAATGCACTGGGCCAGGCGATGAGGCGACCTTGTGGGGAAGGTTATTTCTAGCAGTGGGGAGCTGAAATGATAATGATGATAGCGAAAAGATTTTACAAATGTCAGAGAATATTAATCATAGTTTTACAATAGACGGATGATGAATGAATAGATACTTATTGCAGTTACGCATCATTCTCATGTCTAAAGCTTCCACTTAACATAAAGAAGACGATGAAACAGTGGAAGCTACAACACCGAAACCTATCCCAACCGTAAATTGAACGGCACATCTATCTACATATCGCGCATTTTTGTGCACTCGGCACTAGACTACTCGATAAGTAGATAGTTGCCTACCTTATGACGTCGATGTCCAAAACGATTCAATATCAATGATATCTTACGATAGTGTTACGTGACATAAAGCAATATCGTCAACTGTTGTTTATTAGAAATTGATACCAGTGAGTGTACTTACGTGGAATTTGGTTGTGAGTGAAGGTCATTTTGAATGAAACGATGAACGATAAGGGCTGAATATTTTGATGAGCAAATAATATTACATGTAGGTAGATTATTTAATGTTACCATGCAAAAGGCAAATTAAACTAAAAGCATTTGTGGTTAAATATGAAATTAGATTGGATGTATCATATTTTAAAGTGTTCTCAAAACTAGACCAGGGAAAAATTAAGACTGAAATGATTAATATAAGGTTACCGACATAGCCAGAAAAATTGCCAAACTAAAGTGGCAATGGGCAGGGCACATTGCTCGCAAAACAGATGGCCGTTGAGGCCAAAAGGTTCTGGAATGGCGACCACGTACCGGAAGACGTAGCGTTGGAAAGCTTCCTACAAGGTGGACCGTTGACCTGGTAAGGGTTGCGGGAATCCGATGGATGCGAGACGCAAAGGACCGTTACTTGTGACGAAACTTGGGGGAAGCCTATGTCCAAGTGTCTAGTGAACGTCTTTCGGCTAAAATGATGATGATGATTAAAAGACATAGAGATAAGAAAGATAGGTATTAAAATATATTATTATGCCAAACAAGAGAGAGGCAAAAGAATTACAATGTTAAGGTTTTTAGAAACTGATCTACTATAAAGTAGTCAGAGAGCATTATAAATGCGAGAAAAGCGATGAAAAATTTAACTACAGAAAAAAAGTAGAGCTATACCCAGGTCATAAAAAAAATAAAACATTACACAGTATCATAGCAAAACAAAACAAACTCGTTAATAGTAACAACCGCATACTTGTAGAAACATTGTGGTCGAGCGGTCAAGGCGGGCAGGATGCTCCCCACACGGTAATTAGTTGGCAAACGACTATAGCAGACAAAAGACGTGAAAACTTGATGATGGATGCCGTTGATAAAATGCTGGGAACATCACAGCTAAAAATAGGATAAATTACTGAAGAGGAATTGGCGAAATTTTTCGTTTCGGTCAAATGCGGGGTCAAGAACGAAGGTGAAGCTTTGTCTGTGAAGGTCATCTTAAAGAAATGTCTCCTACGAAGATAGGATAAATCTAGAGAAAGAACGTAATTTTAATTAGAAAACCCAGTTATTTAAAGACCTTAATTAAGGAAAACTTATTTTATATTATACGTCAGTAAAGAATCTATCAGCTGAAAAAGATAAGATAGCTAATCCAACTCTAGCGAAAGTAAAATTCTAAAAACAACGCGAAGTTCACGGTGTATGGACATCGATAATAATACTCAAACCACGTGGTCAAGCGCGAGCGCTAAAATAGATACGAGTTTCGTAACAAAGGTAAACAAAACACGTTGTACTTACAAAGATTTCGAAATAGTTGAGAAAAGCATGTGTTCTCTCATTTCAATAGAGTATAAACACTCAATGGTTATTTAGTCAATAGGTTAGTAGATGTTATTTCAGATGGTTTTTAATGGGAGTATCCGACTATTAGAGGTGATGTGCTAGCTACAATAAATATAAATGAAAGCGATGAAAACCTTAATAATGCTATCGAATTAACGGCTCAAGAGATAACCGCAATTTAAGTAGGTACTCAGGAAACCAGCCCGACACCCAATGGAGCGAGCAATAAAAACCAGTTTTATGGGAATCTCGGAAAATGGTGCACAACAGGGAAGCTGCGGTTTACCTAAGAATCTCATATCATGAGACCGCAGTGTTAAAGTAAACTATTAAAATAAAAAGACTCCATAAACACTATTATTAAAACGAGATGTAATTCATGTTGTTAAACAAATCGTAGTAGATCTAAAATTAAGAACAAGAGATACATAACATGAGATCCGATATATCACTGTAATTGCAGAAATCGTAATTAAATATATCTCTTGGTACGATTCGTAATTAAAAGTCAAATTTAAATATCGAGCTATACAAGAAGTGGAAATACGCCAAAAGTTTGGCGGAATTCTTTTGGCCGTTATTTATATACATATATATGTATGTAGAAAAGGAGAAACTGACTGACTGACATAACAACGTACAGTCGAAACTACTGGGACTAGGAGTGAGAAATTTTGCACAAAGTTTCGTTTTAAACGCACGCACACTAAGAAAGGTTTTTCCAAAATTCACCCCCTAAGTGGTAAAAACGGAGGTCCAAGTTTATGTGAAAAAACCTATTTTCACACGATCTAATCTACTAGCAGAAACTAGTCTCTTATATTTTCTTGTAGCAACGTCATTTATCACACAATCCATCCATTCGTTGCTCATCGACACTTTTCTTCCACAGATAGTGACAGCCCTCAACAAGAAGTGGCACCCGGAGCACTTCACTTGCAACACATGCCGCAAACCCATCGATGGCGCTAAGTTCCACCAGCACGACGGTGGCGTCCACTGCGTGCCCTGCTTTGCCACCCACCATAGTCCCAGATGCCATGGATGCGGGGAGCCTATCACTGACGTGAGTTTTTTCTTTATTTCTCTCCTTTTTGCTTACAGTTTCACTCTCGTAAGGGTCGAAACCCATCACATGGCAACACATGACCGGGATACTCAAGATCTTGATCTAGGTGTGCCCATGCTTTGTCCAAATTCAAATTCGCAAATGTTTCGCATTTTTAATAAAAGTAGAATAGAATTTCTGAATGGACTCTGGAACTCGATTTTGTTTGATATGAAGCAATAGATAAAGTTTGCGCATGATCGACTAAGGCTGAAAGGTGATTGCCATTTAAATTATACGATCTGGTGTCTGAAAAGGTCTCTAGAGTTAGATGGGTCGAGAAACTTGCCCATATGCAGACAGATTATTAAATCGTGCAGCAGAAAATGTGTTGTGCTCTCGCAAATGATAGGACACTTCACAACCAGTTAGAGGACTTTTGGAGGACTTCAGAAGATAATATGCGGGAATTCAGGATTTTAAACCAAACAAGCATGGTAACAAGGATAACATCATATCTACGACTTTACTGTTGTCCTATAAGTCCGCTATGACATTCCGTCGAGATAAACCATGCAATTTTAATTCATAAACACTAGTCATATATCCGATAAGTTTAAATTTTTGATTGACAGAATTATTTTTTACAAGTGTTATTCACACCAATAGGTCTGGATGAAAAATATGTGATTTCGTCAAAAATAAAGGATTTAGATTTAAATATCTTACGTTGAATCGCCAGGAATGGCCCTAATGCTTTTACGTACGAAAATCTGTGCATTTTAGAACACATAAATGTTTGAACCTTTGAAATATACATAGACCTGTTTTTAAATGTTCAGGGATTGCCATTTCCTTCACTAATAACCAATCGTGCAAACCTAGCAACCGGTTCCCTAACCATAAATATTTAAAATCATTCCAGACATAGTTACATCATAGTTTAAACATACCAAACATAATAAAACCAATCAATTAATCCAAATACGGAATAAAAACTAACAGCTTTATCTATATAAAAGCCAATGACCGTATAAAATAAGTTAAGACCTCTGAATCCCCAGTGGGTGATGACTGGCAGCAGTGACGTCACGGTGACCATATTGGCGTCGTTAGTAAGTCAGGAGGCGCGCCCACGAGCCCACGAAACTCTAATATAGACATAAACAGTGTAATTCAGTTTAAAGACGTAAAAGTGAGAAAATTGATGTTAAAGTGATGACTAAAGCTGAGTTTACACGAGCAGAGCTTCTTGACAGTCAAAAAATGAAAATGCATTTGTGATATATATGATGACCTGGTTTCTAAATTAAAAAAAAACTTATCAAACACTATTTAAATGCTAAAGTCTTTTGGTAGGTTTCAGGCACAAGCGAGTTCGAAAAGTTCTAAACTTCAAATTTATTAGTCCGGATATCAGGGATTAGCAAAGAAAATAAAATTTAAAGCAAATAGTGTCATTTAACTTTGAAATCTGATTAATAATAATAACTAAACAATGATTATACAAACCTTTTTTTGTGCTATAAAAACAATACTATTAAAACTACGAAAAAAGAGAAATAATTAAACATAGACGGCCATAGTATACTCAGAATTAATGACAATTTGTCTTGTTCCCAAAGATTCATTTCAAAATCAGTCAGACAGATGTCTACAATGACTGCTTTCCTTTTGATTTATTTGTGTCATCTGTTTCCAACTATATGTTACTCTTTCTTTCAAGAAACTCTCACCGTGTGAACCCCACCTAATTTTAGCTTGTACTGCTCCAGTAATAAAGATGGGAGGTGAATCACGTTAACACATACATAATGTCGGCAGATACAGAATCGTTCGGGTGTGAATTACTCATGTTTGATCGTTTTACCTTATTGGGTGCGCAGTCAAGCGGTGATATAGTTTCTACTGGAACGTGGGTATTCAACACTATCAATCAGATAGTTCCATAAATGATTACTGGTTTGTTTTATAATTTTATTCTTATCTGAGCACTTAAAACTTCACTGCTGGAATATAATGTAATTTATCTATAATATGAATGTATTAAGAAATTATCAGTTGTCTAGTACTCATAGCACAAGCTCTGTTTAACTAGTTAATAAAAGACATTGTGTGACAGTTGTAGAGTATTATTATTATGAGTTTTTTCTTCTCCAACTATCATCTCCCTAGCCTTTTAAATTCTCAACTAGCTTAAGATAAGTTTTAAATCTAACCGCATGCGGCTGATTACCAGTGTTTTCCTTGGAGCAACTGCCTATCAGACCTCCACAACTTAGTTATTGAGCAATACAATAATTCTTGAAAAGACTAATGGTAAGACTTTATGGCGTCTGACTACCCGTAACGACTGTTAAAGATCTACTAATGACCACCGGGATCTGCTTTACGGGCTTTCCGAGGCACCTATGAACCAAGAACCTCATGCCTAAAAGGCGGATGCCTTAGCCACAAGGCCATCATGACATACCACTAGTGTTATTTTCTAATAATATCAAGGAAAACATCATTTCTGCCGAACGGATTGTACTTAAAGGGATTATGGTCTAGGATTATAAATTATAGTAGATACTTTATAGATACCAGTAATAACGTAGGATTACTGAGACTGAAAGCGGTAATGATTATATGATTTACATGATCTATCTTTGACAAATATAATGGAATTTTACAATAGTAGCCATATATTTTGTTGACTGGCCTGTTGGTCTAGTGGTTACTGGCCGACCAAATGTTTATGTACTGAGCACGATCATTTGTTAAGTGTCTGCCTGTATTTTTTTTATAATTATGTATGTATTTAGAAATATGTAATTATGTTTATCAGTTGTCTAGTATAGTATAGTACAAGCTCTGATTAGTTTGGAACTAGATGGTGTTTTGGAATATGTAGTTCTTTATCATTTATATTATTTTCCATTTGTAGAATGCCTAAGCTGTTTTTCAATATCACAAATAAAACTGGGCTAATACTTGTTTTTTTCTTTCTGTTATCAATATGTAAATAAGTCCACACTCCAAGGCCGTCGATTAGTTCTATTTTACGGCCGATCGGAGTTAGGTGAGTCACCATAATATTGTTCTGTAACTTCGTTTATCTTCGCTGCGCAAGATCTAATTGATTTTTAATAGCTTCGTTATTTTTTGCTTGACGGGTTCAATTAATGCGCGCTGTTTACTACAGTGCGAGGAAAATTTCATTGAGTGAAGGAAATCAGTGGTAGTCAAATTATACCTTTACAAGCTGACCCGGTACACGTGGTTTTGTCATATAAATTATTCCTACCTTATTAACTGGTGTAAAAATACCCTACGACTTATTCAACTCGAGTTACTAAATATAGCCAAAAAACAAAAATATATCAGTCAAACCGCGTTCTGAGGAGTTAAAGAGTCCATGTAGTTTCTTGCACGTTCTTCTCCGTAGAGATCTACGCTTTGCAACTTTGCACTTTTCTTGGACTGACCGGTATTTGACTATTCAAAAGTGCCTGCAAATGGTCTATTTGAAATAAATGCTTTTATTTGACTTTGACTATAGTAGATAACAAGCACTGTGACACGAGATTTTTATATATTAGTCCTTAAAGATTTTTTATGAAGATCCTATTTATCTTACCTATTTATTATTAGATTATAAAGAGGGAAGAATTGTATTTACAAATGTTTCTAATAAATAAACTCAAAAACCACTGGACCGGCTTTAAAAATTCTCACAATCAGAATGCTGCTGTATCACTGAGTGACATAAGAACGCGAGCAAAGCCATGACCATGGCCCGAACCAGGGTCAAGTGCGTGAGGTCACTGTCGACGATCGCCTCTACGAAGACACGGCAGCGCCGCCCGGCCAAGCGAGGCACACTTCTACTGTATGCTCCACCGTGTCTTTTGGGCAGATCACACAATGGTGGTCACCCTGGCGTTTTTCCCGCCTGATTCCGAACAGGAGCCTCCCGTACTTTCCATGTCCGTCGAGGACCATTTCTCCAGTCACTCCTCAAAGAAGGGACATATCACCGTGATTGTGGCGTGCTCAGTCCGTCGAGCACTTCCTCTTCAGCCACTTCTCAAAGAGGAGACACATCACCGCGATTGTAGCGTGCTCAATTCTTAGACGTTTAGGTTCATTTTTTCGTAAAAAAAGTTTACGGAATAAATCTGTCTTGGACAGCCACATAATTGATGAATTTTGCCCAGGAATGGCAAGAAAAAATAGTTCCATTCTGCTCATTCTAGTGTGTTGGGCACAGGAAAGGTCAATTACTATTACTTGGCGAAATGTGGTTTTATAAACACGTTTGATACCCAATGTGTCGTGCCGTCTTGTCGTTGCAGCTTCGTCTACAGGGTTTCATAGTTTTGTATGTAAGCTGTGAGCAGGTGTACACAAAGTGTATCATGACGAATACGCGTCTATGAAGCTACGCGTCCGTGGACAGTAGGCTTTAACCTTTCAATCGTGAGAATTACAGACACAATAGAAAGACAACGAGTGCACGAACGCCGGCTTCGTTTGTGGTTTAATGAATTAAGTTCTATTGAAATCAATTTATAAATTTGTGTAAAATTAATCCAGTGAAAATCTTCTATTTTGCATGAATATTCACACATCATAATTCACTCAATTATTAAAAAAGTCAAGCGAGTGGATAAGGAGCCTCTTAATTCATTAAACCCCAAGCGAACGCCGGCGTTCGCGCACCTATTGTCTTTCAATTGTGTCTGTAATTATCACGATTGAAAGGTTAATGAATGCCACTGATGCTGCAGTTAATATTGATGAATTAAATATGAATGAAACCATTATCCTCATTCACGCGATTATTATGGGCATGTCATCTGTTATTAGAACCAGCTTCATAATGGAAGCCATGATTATTCATACTTACACCTAAGTGATGTTTGTAAAACCTCATAATGAATCAATAGGGAAGTTGATTTGCTCTAAGTGGTTATTGTCGGCGACCATACAATTCAATTTAAATATATTATCCAGTTCAATATTTGTTGTTATGATGTTCTATGAATAGGGGACATGGTTGGACTTAAATAATGACCTTGGTATGAAAATGAAAACTATGAGTCGCCCTAGCTTCGCAGCGCGAACAACTTGCTGCTACCGGCATCGCCCCAGCTTCACCCGCACGAAGCCTCTAATACATTAGGAGACAAAATATCCAGTAAGAACATCGAAGACGTCCACTGTTGGACATAGGCCTGTCCCAAGTGTCGGTAGAACGACCGGTCCATCGGAATCCCGCGACCCCGACCAGGTCATCGGTCCACCTTGTAGAAGGCCATGCAATGCTGCGACTTCAGGTTCGTGATCGCCACTCCAGGACCTTTCGTCCTTATCGACCATTTGTTCTGCGAGCAATGTAGGTCACCTATATCAAGATACGATGTTCTACGTGAAGCTGCAACGTTGCTTAGTGCCCCGCAACTTGTCACCCAACATTGTACAATAAAATGTGACGTGGTACATATTGTTGGATAATTTAACTTTGTAACGGGCCATGTTGGGGGAAAATTGTTACCCCTAATGGATCCGAGGCTTAATAGTAGAAAATTGTCTCAAGTGAACGTTGTACTCCCAAAATCAGGAGATAGAAGCGTGAAAACGTTCCTCAGTTACTGCTCTTTGTAACCGCATCAAAATCTGTTACGTAGGTAAGGAGTAGTAAGCCAATAAACAGACAGACGTGGAATTGACTTTGTGCTATGCCTCGTAGGTCACGTTCACACATGAACACGTGTTACTTAATACATTTGCTTTTATGCGATAATTTCATTGTCTCATGTAGGTACTACTATCGAGGACTTATTTCACATATTAATGCCTCGTTTAGGGCTCGTGGTACTCGTGGTCCAACTGATCTAAGATCCGTAAAAGAAAACTCTTCCTTTGTCTGTTATTCGATATGATAAATATTATATGCGTTTAAGACATTCCGAATAGGTTACCTAGTAAATCTGGTGGCCAATGATGTTAAACAATAAAAATTTTCTAAGGTCGCTAGCATTTGATATTTATTATTATACTTATAAATTGAGTTCTAGAAAGAAGCTCATAACGCACAAACTTCTTTCACGCTTTTTGTTTCGATACTTATAGCATCATCTATGATGTTGCATGTATACCCTGCTTGAGTCAGTTTGAACTTAACTGACTGAAACTGACTCGCAGTTTGGCATAACCGGTAGACTAAGCTAGCATTTAAAATAACCATATTCCAAAGAGCTTCTTCACAAACAATGCATATTAATTACAAAGTTGTACATAGTACCTAGTACTCCTTGTACATTTTGCAAATTAAATAATTGAGTGGTATCATTTTAACGAGAAGCAAGTGATGCAATCAACGCACATAAACTATTCCTTAGATAGTGTCCATCAAGCAGCTTGATTGCATGTAGCGCTCGATATACAGGGTGTAAAAGAAAAAGTTTCTTACTTCTAGATAAGCGCGCTCTGTCTTCGACCACATTGTCGCTTTCCATCAGGTGAGATAGCGGCCAAGCGCGAACAAATCAACAACAAAAAACTGCCCATTACTATTACTAACTTTCTTCAATTTATTTAAACAGAACGTCCGAAGCCAATTACGCTATTTAAACACAGACAACACAAAAAAGAAAAAACAATAAAATATAAAACAAGAATAAGAAATAAGACATTAAAATTAAACCAGAATGAAGTCGTCGTCATAACCCACTCAAATCTCTGAAGTTCTATCCTCGAAAAACCGTTTTATTAGCCTGCATGGTTCTCATATGATTTAAAATCCCTATTATGTTTGCTGTAAGGATTTTAATTGAAATTGGAGTCTGTTCTGTCACTTCTGAGTTTGGTTATGCGTTTCTTCATCTAGTTTTAATTGACGAAAAAAATACGTGTAAAAGTTTTTTTTTTGTCAATCTATTTACAAAATAAATAGCATTCATCATTTGATAACCAAAAAATATTAATTGGATTTTCCGTACAAAAATATCGTCAGCAGATGAAAACTTGCAATATTTTTTTTACTATTTTTATTGTCTTTCATGAAAGCTATTCACTTTATGAGTCAAAGCAATTTTAAAAATATAACCACATCTTTCTGCTACACCCTGTATACTAAGCTTCTATAAGGAATTTGATGAGAGTGAATCAGAATGCGATAATAGTATTGTAAATGGAACAATAGTGCAGGTTAATAGTCCAACAGATAGCCTACTTGTCACTTAACTTGGAATAGGAAATATGATGTCATCGTTTAAGACTGAGCGTTCATAGTTCTATATGGGAGGACCTATGCACCATTTGAAATAACAGTATTTTTTTTTAATGTCTAAATTAAAAAAAAAAAAAACCTTTTTACTGTCCCTTCAAGCGTTTTTGACTTCTATTCCGCAGGCATAAGAATAGCATTAAATGCAAAAAGAGGTTACAATCCCGAGTATTTTCTGCAGTTGTTATTTGTCATGCCAGCAATGCAATAAAACTCCAAATCGGTTGAATGAACAGTAATAAGGTGTATTTAAATGTGTGTAAGGTGTGTTTTATTTCGAATGTAGGTAGTGTAATTTTAAGGCCGTTAAAATAAATACATACAGTTTTAAACAAATAAAATAAATAAAGATTTTTGGTAACTGTACCTAAATTATTTTTTCTTGTGGTCCCAAAATCCCAATCAAAAAAAAAAAAAAATGTAGATGGAAGTTGGGACCGTGGTCTTGATCCAAAGAGCCCAACGACTCCTTTGGGTTCTTTGGACAGGGTAGTCATGAAATACATTTTTTTTTTAAGTTTTTGCATTTATAAGCTAGTATCAAGTAGTAGGTATGATGATTAGCTTCAAATGGTCCAAACTGCAAATTCTTATACGAGTAGATATTTTTTTGGTGACATCATTGGACCAATCTGAATCACGGGACATAGTCCTTATTTTCTTGAAAGAAACTTATCTGGTCCAAACTGTACATTTCCATAGATGTTAATTTTTTTGTTGACATCATTTTGGACCAATCTGATTCACGTAGTACAATACTTAATTCATATATTTTAAAGCTGCATGGTTACATGTATTGCAGCCTGACCTTTGTGAAGGAAGCCACCGATATATTCAGGGCATTCCCTTCTAGGGTAGTATTTCTTAACACGTGGTGTATAACTGTGACCTTTAAAAAGGATGGCGCTAATATGGGTGGTGTATGTCCTAAGACTATGCCTGTGGCAGGTTGCCAAAGTATGTGACCTTTTGGAAGGACGCTGGTGATTTATGTTCCGATGTAGATATATTTCATTCAAATGTGCGCCTTTTTTAAAAGAATTGTGAGGACTTTTTAATAGAATACTAATACTCTCTCTCTCTGTTTTTGCCTAGCCTTATCTCATTCTAAATATTTTTTTAAAAGTATTGATTTTTTGTTTTTGTTGCTCTGTTTAATTTACATTCGGATTCTAACTTAATAATTCTATACATATAATAACGTAGGCAATTGTGGACTCTTTGCATGTGTTAGTTTTAACTGTGAGCACATAGAGACTATAATATATTAATTCATAAATATTTTTTGCATGTCCTTAGTTGTATAGTTCGTTTTTTTTTTTTTAAATGTAGTATTGCTATGTTCTTAGGCTCTTCCTTATGTCTAGGGCCTTTTTTATGCGGATATAATCACAGGCACTTAAATATTTTAAATATTGTTTTTGTTTTGGCCTTCCCAACTTTAGGGTTACATGCTTTTCCAAATTCTTAAAATCAACAACCCTGCACCTGTAATGATAGTTGTATGTTGGAAATAAATAAATAAATAACACCCGCTAAAATTGCTTTCCCAAATTCACATAACATAAAAATCAGGTTCAAGCAAAGGTTCTTAAGACTTGGTACACAGCATAGCATAGTCGGCCTTAAAATGTTCCCACTGCTGGGACTCAGGCCTCTTCTCTAGGAGAGGGAATGGGCCGTAATCCATCACGCAGGCCCAGTGCGGGTTGGTAAAACTTGGTAATCAACTGGCAACTTACACAGTTGTTCAAGCTAGTAGCCATTGTAATCAAGTTTCTGTAGTAGTTACTATTACTAGGGAAGCTTGATCAAATCTTCTGAGATATCTGACTCATCTAGCTGTCACATTTATGTGATTAATTAACCAAGTACTCATGTTGACATTTGAGGTGACCACAAACCGGGGTCGCAAGGTTCAAAAATAATAATTAACAAATAATTCTTATTAAAACCACCATACATATATATAGGTATGTTACAGTGTGACGTGTTGTGATGAAGGCCAGGTGAATCATGAGAGTCAGGGTCTTCCGCGAGCCCTACATGGCGTGAGGCTCAAAGGAGCGAAAGTAAATTTGTCATCATACGCCACCCACGACGGGAGTCTACTGTGGTTTTATAGGCATAGCCCATATGGTCTTATGTGATTAGTTTTGTCATTCTAATATCTTTAAATATATACAATAATTCGTACGAAGTATTCGATTACGTGTGTTTGTCACCTAACTTCTTCCAAATGGCTTGACTGATTTGGGTGAAATTTCGTGTGTATATTTAAGTAGGTCCCTGGATGGTTTGGAAATACAATCGAGTGGCGCTGCAATTGGGTAAATATCAATTGTTTTTTTGTGATGAAAAGCCAGCTTTCGGGGCTGCTTCTCCCTGGGCTGCTGGTTTGTATAATGAATCGTCAGATTCATTATACATGCATATATGCCACATCAACGTACAGCCAAAACTACTGGGCCTAGGAAATTTTGCATTAGATTTTCTGTTATAACGCAAGCGAGCACTAAGAAACAATTTTCCACACCCCCTAAGGGGACGAAACAGGGGTCCAAAGTTTGTACGGAGAAACCTACGGTCACGTGGGCGCAGCCGCTGGCAGAAGGTGGTTTATTTTATATACACCGCTAAATTTTTCTTCCTTCCGCTAAAATCTTTTAGACAGTAGTCGGCGTTGCGTACTAACTACCTACAGGTCATTGGACTCGCTCAGCTGACGTTTTCTTAAAGAAATTAATTTCGTACATGCGTAAATTAATACGACTTTTAAAAAAAAGGTCCTTTATTTTTTAATTTTATTTTTACAAATCGATAGTGTTTTATGTACCGGATCGACCCTCCACGGGATTAAAACGATAAAAATTTAACGGTCTAGATAAAAGGAGAAACTAACTGACTGACATAACACCACATAGCCGAAACTACTGAGACTAGGAGCGTGAAATTTTGCACAAAGCTGCATTTTATGACGTAGGCCAGCACTAAGAGAGGATGTCCCAAAATTTGCCCTTTAAAGGGATGACATGGGGGTCCAAGGTTTGTATGGAATGGAGTAACCTATTATACGCAGACGTAACCGCTGGCAGAAGCTAGTTCAAATATAAACATCGAGCTTAGAATCATGGTCAACTTATAAATTAATAATGATCTTAAGATAATGACTGGTTCTAAATAAAAAAAACTACGCAAAATTATTGACATATCACGATTATTAGTGGATGACCAGTCATTTCCGTAGGGTAGGTAGATATGTAGGTAGGTAGGTATGGTTCTTCTTAATAGAATAAATAAAGAAATATTGATTGCTTTGTGAAACGTAGATAATGTCAATGTTTTTTACTTACCTACAATGCCGAACACTTAAAATGATTGCTAATTGCAATTAATATTGTTAATGGTTTTTCAGTAGGCGAAAAAAGATAGCATGTAGCGGAGATTAGAATGTTGCGATGTATGTGTGGTGTGACCAGAGTGCCTAATGTGAGTTTATTTTACGTTAACGCGATCGACACGTTTGTGGCGTCCGGCGCTCCGATTGGCCCGCTCCAAGCTCTTAACAGCTCTTTACCAATCAGAAAGCTAAACGCGGTTAACGTTTCAATCACGTTAACGTAAAAACAACTCGCACTATGCGCACAGAATGGATAAAATGAGAACTGAGTATATTAGAGGAAGTTTGAAAGCGGTGACTGTGACTGAAAAGTTGAAGGGGAATCGCTTGGTAACTCGCTATCTCAAGCATGAGAGGCGGATTCCTTGACCAATGCCATCACGACATATTGGGATAAAAGTAAATGGGTTATTCAAAACTTGAATATAAAACTAGTGACGTTTTTAACGTTTGTTTGTCGGAATCGGAATCGCGAGCAGAAGCCTGAAATAAAACACTACTCAAACTAATAAAAAGCTCGGATATATATAAATGAAGAGCGAACTAACAACATGCCAAAATATGAAACACAACAACATGTGAAAAAATAATCGACAGAAAGCTTGGGGGAGGTTCCCCACGTGACAAGTTCCAGTTAGAATTTCTCGGAATCGAAATCGGAATCAAGGATGCAATATCAATCGGAAGTTTCGAACTTTTTAGAATAGAAAGAGGGGTTGTGGGACTCTTTGGACCGGGACCGCGGTCCTTTATTCCACATACAAAAAAAAAAAATTAGATTAAGTAGATAATATTTTGACCACATGGAAAAAGGCAATAAAGCACAGTTACCAAAAATACTGTAAGTACTGTACTGTTTATTTTATGTGTGGTCCCAAAGTATCTACTAATATATTGTTATTTGTTATACAAGAGTGCAAAGTTGCTTTTTAACCGCGTGCTTAATTTTGATGACCGAGCAAGCGAAGGATTTTAAAATTGTATCACTCGCCACCTCAGTGAGGAAATGAATAAATGCAAAAAAAAAAAAACAAAAATAGTACTTACACCAAGGAGGTACCGAGTCTGTTACTAACTAATAAAAAAAAAGTGATAAATTTGGCACAATGGAAGTAGAAGTAAATAGGTTTAATGATGTTTTGAATTCACAAACCCAAAACAAATCTAGTGCACGGGATGTTCTAAATTCAATTTACTTTATCCTTCTAGAGGATAAAAACGGCTTTTGCATTCAGATATCGATGAACAAAAATACTCTTTCCGAGATGGGAGATGACAAAAATATTAATTTTATAGATGGAAGTTGGAAACGCCGTACCGGTCTAAAAAGCCCCACGACCCAGAAAGTGAACCTAAAAAAAAATTTGTCTATGATGGAAAAAAAGAACAAAACTCTCTTAAACTTAATAGTCCTCGCCTGGGTGCCTTGAAACAGGTCTATACCAATCATTTATCAAGACATCTCAATCGTCTAAACATCCATCTCCTCAAACCGGTTGGCAATACAGGCCAGGCACGGGCCACAAAACAATGGCCCATCTCTTAATGGCGGCGGCAGAAGTGACATCACCATCGGATGTAACCCGCCGTGATACATCTACATTGTGTTATAATCGGCTTGTTTTTATCACAGAGCAATTAAGAGTTTTATTTTATTTGTTTTAGTATGACACATTGCTGTGTTAATGTATGAGTGGTCTGACGAGCCTGATTAGATTTGGCTGGATATCGATTAAATTTTTCTAACTGCGTGCTTCTAGCAAATTAATGTGTATTCCGTTTGGGTGGTTGTTTTATTTATTTATTTATTTATTCATAAAATCCACAGCTCTTTTACAAAAATGTTACTTAAAGATAAACTAATATTACAGCCAATTAAGGACTATATATGTTTTAAATTTTATAATTACTATTTACTATATATGTTTTAAATGGAGAAATTTCGCCATTGCAACCGTGGCGAAATTCACATGAGCCGCAGGTGAGGATGTTATTGCCGCTTCTTCAAGTCAATTCTTCATCAGTCTCTACCACTATTCACTTTAGGTTTTAAATAATTAGATTATAAATAAATGTTGGCTACAAGATTTTTATCAGACGGTGGCGGTCGTACAGCAGGGACCCAGTCGGAACGAAGCCTACTGGGGCCAGGGTTATTCGAAAGGGAACTCGAGCCCCGGTATGAAGGCTAGAAGGGACAGGGTGGGTCTTTTAGTCAGTAAGAGTCTGACACTATCTCCCGCTGCGCCCAAGAGCGAGGGTTGTCATTGGATGATTTTTTCACACCATAAAAAAAGACGGTGGCGGTCGTTAATAGTTAACTAGTAACGTTCAACGTTGACGAACTTTGAATTTCATGACTGGCAAAATTAAACTGATACACTGCAAGCTACGATCGGGATTTTTTGATTTCCATATTTTCTGACAAGTTACTACAATTTTGTTAAGACGTTATGGGGCCGAGTGCTGCAGAGACAAATTTCTACGGGTATCAAACAACAGTTTTTCAACACTAGGTGTGTTGAAAAACTGTTGTTTGATACCCGTTAAGAAATATTTTCTCTGAAAATGACAACGTATTTTTGCTCATTTTCCACCGTAGAAAAATTTCCAAAGTTGCCATACATTTTAGTTTTGATTCAGGTGGCAACAGGCTATCGCAAGTGACAAGTTTATCATACCATAAAATAGTTAAGTTTATCATGACAGTCATTTAGAGAAACCTCATATAAGGCTAAGAGCCTGATGCGATACAAACCCGACCGTTTACTAAAGTGTTTATGTTATTTTTTATGATCATAACAAGAATGAGAGTTCCCATCGTTTCCCTTTCATAAGTTCAAAACCAGTTAAAATGTTAGTATTTTTTTTTTAGTATAGATAGACCCATGTTTGACCACTATCTCAACTGATTGTAAGCGATGATGTGGCCGGCGATGGAACACGCTTGCCTAGAAGCAACCTACTCACTCTTGATTTAAAGACCTAGCTTGTAGCTATCAGGAAATGCAATTGTGCAGCCTTTTCTGAGTATTAAACTGATCTACATCAATAATCATCATCATCATTACAGCCATAAGACGTCCACTGTTGGACATAGGCCTCCCTCAGGCGTCGCCATAGCGACCGGTCCTGTGCGTCTCGCATTCATCGGATTCCCAATATATAATACTAAAAGTTTATATGTTTTATTACAGCGCGTGATCCAAGCCCTGGGCGTGTCGTGGCACGCTCACCACTTCGTCTGCGGCGGATGTAAAAAGGAGCTCGGAGGAGGCGGATTTATGGAACAGGTGAATATCTGATCACTTGAGGACGTTCGAAACATCTAATAAACTAGAAGCCAGGATCTGTAGTGGTCTTCCGTAAAAAGAATTGCCCAAATGAGGCCATCAGTAGACGATAGACTAGAGAAAAATATACTTAAGTGCATTAATTTTGCCATAAAAAGTTTGTATTCCAAATAAGCGCAACTACAATTTATTTCCAGTAAATTTTATCATTTTGACGCTACTACAACTACTACTAGTAGTGACATCTATGGCGCGAACTAAATACTACGAAATCCTGCATCACGCAATCAGAGTTTTCTATTATAATATAAATAATAGGTCGAAATCATCTATGGGGCAGTTACCAGACCAAATACTGGTCTGGTCGGAGGAACCTCCCTTTTCAACGGAGGTTTACGAGACGTCAACACCCTATTCAGCATACCCTTTAAAGTTTTTAATTTAAAGTTTATTTATTTGTTGTTGTTCACCTATCACAGTATATTATAGTTATAGGTTGACTAGTAGAGAATGTGTAATTTCATAACCACTGCTCTCAAAACGGTGAAGGAAAACATCGTGAGGAAACCAACATGTTCTAGAACTAAAAATTCAGAAACATGTGACATCCACCAACCCGCACTTGGCCCGCGTGATGGATTACTGCCCATTCCTTCTCATAGAGAGGAGACCTGAAGAAGGCCGAGTTAGGTAGAGAATGCCTTAAGTCCGGCTATACATGAAGTTCTAAATAAATCGTAACATTATCATGTTTTCTTCTACTTTCAGGCCGGCAGACCCTACTGCTCGGGATGTTACGCTGACAAGTTCGCAGCCCGCTGCAACGGCTGCGGCAGCGCCATCACCGACAAGGCTATCATCGCCCTCGACGCCAAGTGGCATCGTGACTGTTTTACTTGCATGGTAAATATCAATAATTATGTATTGTAGATGTCTTCTTTGGGAATTGGAAAGAAGTGGCTCAAACCGGGAACATTGGAAGGAATGGAGAGAAAGGTCTTTGCCCAGAAGTGGGACCGCATGGGCTAGATATAATAACAGTTAGAAATTTGTGAAGAGAAAGAAAGTGTGAAGAGATAAAATAAAGATGAAACTACAGAAGCAGAAAGAAAACGAGACGGGTTCACATTCACACAAATGATCCGATAAGAAGAGAATGAGATAGAAGTACTAGTCGAAATATGGAAAGGCAGATAGGCAAATTAAGCGAAAGTACACGGCGAAATATCACAGAGAGTTATACGTTAACGGTAGGTTCAGCAAGACGTACTGCCGGTTATGCATATACGCGAGCAGGAATAGGTCCATATATGTAGTTTTTTCCCATGTGTAATGGGACTGGGCAGACCACATCTGCCGTATATCACAACAAAAAAATGGGTCAAAAGCAAACACTGAGTCAATCCCGAACAGCAGGAGCGGTGGACGCAGCGTAGGCCCAGAAGGAGAAGGATTGTTAACGGATTTGAAAAAATATTTCTACTTGCGATTTTAGATACAAACGACACAAACGTAACTTATTTTGAAAACGGCTAAAATATCTCCTTTTCTATATTCCAGAAATGCAGAAACCCAGTGACAGATGCTACTTTCTCCGTGATGGACAACAAACCTCTTTGCGGCAAATGCGCCTAAACACACACAATGAAATTACACACACACACATATTATTTATACACCCATCGAGTAGCCAGAGTACGGTACCATAGCTTAGCAAGAGGTGCTTCTCAAAGATCGAAGCGAACTTAAAACGTCAAAGTTTGAAAGTGGAACTTTTTTTTTAATAGAAGTAATATTTTGGGTTTACGAACTTTTTTTTTAATAGAAGTAATATTTTGGGTTTACGAACTTTTAGACCAAATGTTGCTTGTCTATTGCTTTCTAGATTGATAATCATGTTTATCATTTCTTTGCATGATTCTATAAGAACATAATTTATTTAGTTTACGACCAGTTAACCAACAAAGTTCTACGCCACTTAGTTTAGTTCAACTAAGTTCAATCTTTGAGAGCGCAAATTAAAATGCTAAAATATAATAATAATAAATTACTTAGTTTTTACGTTGTTACAAAGATTACAAAAGGATACAGCAGTTATATGACAGTATTTTTTAAGGAAATAATACATTTTGTTCGTAAAGAATAAGGTATTTTATTAAGGAGTGTATGGTTAAAGTTATATATTATGCTGTACAACTTTTATGAAGTAAAATGTTGTATGAGCATTTTCAAATAAACGTTATTTTTTATATTCGTTCGGCCATTATGTGGCAAGTAGTGCCATCTAGCGGCGAGATGGGATACTAAGTCATTTTTCTTTCATGCAAACTTTCTCGTGGTTTCTTCGTGGAGTTTATTAAAAATAAGGTGTTTGAAGAATACCTATTCTATTAACTGTTCGTCATGTGTACCCATCCGATGGCCGGATAATTTATAATATATTATTACTACGCAAATACGATTGCACAAAATAAGATACTTTAATATAAGTTTTAAACTCTAATTTAAACTTTGAAAATTGTTGTATATAATTTTAAAAAGTCGCTGTGATGCTTTTTGGCTTTCGATTGTATTTATTCAATTATATATTTCTAAATAATATAAAAAAGGTTAAAATGAGCTAGATTATATTTTGTACGCTTTTCCGAAATGGTTATTTTTTCCAATAAATTATTACATTTTGTTTTTGAAGATATTAGTGTTTAATTTATTTCCTGCTCTAAATGAAGCGATTGTGTCTCGAGTCTAGAAAATTAATGGTTTTATCTTTCATGGAGGGAATGAGATCAGCCATTTTTTTGCAACGTAATATTTCCGAATTTTATTTTGTAAGCGATTTTTCCGCGATTGCCTGTTTCTGATCGCGTTGGATTATTTAGAAAAGATTTTTCAATGTCTTTTTTAATATTTAAAATGTATTTATTATGTGAGAATGATAACCGACATAATTATATTATGAATATAAAATTGATATTTATAAAAGAATAAAAGAGTAAATTAGATTAACCTCTCAAGGACCGCCATTATTTACGTCAACCAATATTAATAATCAGTAAAATATTATCTGCCGTCGAGAACATTCGTTCAGAAACGATTTTAAGATTTATCTTTACTACAAATACAGTTTTAAATCGGCGGGTTTGGTGGCACAAATTTGTGCCAGTGGGGCTCAACGGTAATACTTGTTTACTGGCACGTTTTTGTGCCGCTGGGGCTCTAGAGGTTAAAACCTCAATGTTACCTGATTGCTATCTTTGTCGAGCTCGCGGCCGAGTTGTTTACGAGGTGGTGTGTCTGCGCGGTTCTTCGCTGACCGCGACTGTCTCGGTGACTCCTCGGTCTGTCTGCAATCTTCATACTTGTACACGAGCTTCAACTGAGATCCGTCTGAAGAGGCCTAAGGAAAATTGATGACTAGAAATAGAAATATTCGACATAGAAAGGGAAAAAAGGAAAGAAGAAAAACGGAAATAAGGAAAAAGGAAAGATAAGGAGGAAACATAGAAAAAAAATTCTTCTTATTCTTCTCACATTATAATATAAAAACTAAACTAAATGCCTCGTAAACTTAACCAGAGGTCGCCCTAGATAGAGAAGTTCGGAAGGAGAAAGGGGAGGCCTTTGCCCAGCAGTGGGGCACACAATAGGCTAATAAAAAATGCCTTGTTTAAAAACTAAAACACAATTAAGAGAACCAAAGATGATAATCTGGCTGAAAAGGCGCCTCACTCAACATAATTATGCTGCGATTTTTAAATCAATAAATAAAAAGGTGCTGATATTCTCTTTTAATCCGCTGTGATGCCACGGACACACACACGAAACGTTTTAGACATTTAATTAGAAATAAGAAAAGAAATCTGGTCAAAAATATTACCTACCCACAGTGGGTACATTTCGATTCAGTGCACTAATGGAGAAGCGTAACGCGTTTATTACCGACAATTAAATATCAACCTTCCCTCAGTCGAAATAAAGTTGTAAAGAGATAAACATGTGGCCTAGAACACAAAGCAAATGCAGGTTGACTCAAGATATAGTCGGTTTATTTATTTTAGACTTTATTTTAAGGGAGTGAATGTTGATATTAAATAAAAATAAATATATAATTATTAAATAGCTTTGAAAGTTAAGAAAAACTTACAACATTAACGCCATTAATCATAAGACTGCCCGCCCATGTCCGATAATCGGTGACCGATTTTTTGTAGGAGAAAAAAAGAACACACTGATAGCAATAGTGCAACACACTCGTCCTACTAAAAGTTGGTCAGAAATATAAAGAACAATGTTTCAAATATACAAAATCGGCCCGAATACCTATCTGTCCAACAAAAAGTCAGACGCGGGCGGGCAGCCTAAACGTGACAACTTACTTGGCTTAAAAACGTCGAGGGCAAAGAAAAATATCGATTCGAAAAGAAGACGAACTTACAACATTGCCTGTCTTCGAGGACTCTCGTCTGGTTGGCGAATTCTTGACCTCGCCTTCCTCCACTTTCAGTTCTTTCTTCATGGCGCACTTGATCGTCAGTATTGGCCTCACCTACACAAGAAATGTTACGTACAATGCAGTAGACGCGTCCAACAGAAACAATGTTCACGACTTCTTAGAGGCGAGCGGCGCGGCGAGCGGGGCGGCATCGGTAAGCGGAGGCGGGGCGCTATGAGCGACATCTCGTGGCGTGCTTCAATATTTTCATGCTTTACCGCTCGCCGCCCCACGCTTAGCTCCCACTCACAGCGACAAGGTCGTGAACGGGCCGTAACAGAGGCCGCCCGGTAGAATTTCGGTGTCAATCTTGACGGATGTTAACCAAGTAATAATAATAATATTCCACCACTACCACACAACGCCGTCTAGTCCCAAACTAAGCAGAGCTTGTGCTATGGGTACTAGACAACTGATAAACATACTTATATATTTCTAAATACATACATATTATAGATAAATTACACCCAGACACAGAACAAATGATTATGCTCATCACACCAACATTTGTCCTGGGTGGGAATCGAACCCACGACCTCCGGCATAGCAGTCAGGGTCACTAACCACTACACCAACAGGCCAGTCACAGTCACAGTATGTAAGTACAAAGGATACATTTTGTACACCAACGTAGTAAGGCGATTATCACACTGCCACGCATCACGCGCATGTTGCGTGTCACGCCTACGCTCGTACTTGCGCGAGTGGCACATCTGAATCATCGTGCGGGTTTTTTACGCACTCATGCGCGTAGTTGCTTTTTGTAGATTCACGCAGGCTCTGACACATTTCATACAAAATCACGCACGGCACCACTCATCTCAGTGTGCCACACCTCTTGTCTCGCCCCGCAACCACGCGCGTGTGCGCTTATTTCTTCACATAACGCGCGTGAACTCCATCAACGCGCGTGGACATTTTTTTTTTTCATTTCGGTATGTTGGAATGTGCGTGTTTTCTATACAAACGGATAAACTTACAAGCAACGTTAAAACACGCATTCACGCGCTAAGCTGCGTGGTGCGTGGCAGTGTGACAATCACCTAATACAATCCTATCGATATTCCTTTACTGTCCTAATCCTGGGGAGCGATAAGACTTAGGACACACGGTTTTAAGAACTTACTGAAAAACGGGAACACAATACCACCAACATTACTACACCGTCCTGCTACTTAAAAATTTCTAACGGAAAACCCCAATGATAGATACTTTTTTTTTTTATCTGTTACAAACTAGTACTTGACTGCGATCCCGCCTAATGGTAAGCAGTGATGCAATCGTTGATGGTGAGGCGCGCTAGTTTATTAAGAGCCTATTCACTCTAGCCTTGAAGACACCCAAATTATAATCAGACGGGAAGACCGCAGCCGGCAAACTTTACCCAAATCCAGGTTTCAAAGCTATAATTTGCAAATATTTATACACCTTAACTTTCCTCATGAAACCTATGTATAGGTGAAAACTGCATGAAAATCCATTCAGTAGTTTTTGTTTATCACAAACAGACAGACAAACAGATAAGGTGAGAGACTTTGTTTTACACAGGGTTATTTATAAAAAAAAAAACACTAACAACCTCCGGATCGGGCGGTGGGGGTGCTTGATGCGCTTGCATCGCGTCCTACAGACATATAGATAGCAAAATACATAGTTGAAATGTCATCTGACACATTGATGGAAGAACAACAAAATCTTGAAGGTTTGTTTTTGGTAAATGTATTATCCAAACTAGTCCAAACTTCCAAACTAATATTATAAATGCGAAAGTAACTCTGTCTGTCTGTCTGTCTGTCTTTGCTTCACGCCTAAACTACTGGACCGATTTGTGTGAAATTTGGTACAGACATAGTTTGGAACTTGAGAAAGGACATAGGATAGTTTTTATTACAAACAATATAATAAAAAATAAAATTTATTCCGGACATACAGCGCCATCTATTGGTCAAGAGTCGGCATCAATTCAGTACTATCTGCCGGAAGTCACTATTCCACGCGAACGAAGTCGCGGGCAAAAGCTAGTATTTTATAAAAGGTCATAGAACAAAAGTCTATGTTTACGAAGTTAGTAATACAGTCCTGACAGGTTGCCAGTGTTTGTACAAGTAGCCCTGTTTATACCATATCAATATCATTCATTCATTCATTCATTCATTCATTCATTCATTCATTCAAAGTTTATGGATGATGGTAAATCCATCGCAAATGTGACTACACTTAGGATAAGGATGTAAGTAAAGTAATGTAAATGTATTAATAAACACAACATCACCTGCTGTTCTTCAGTCTCCGGTTCGTTTTTAACGAAGCTTAATGACTTGAAGGAGGCTCCCGTAGATTTGGGAGGCTTCGGCTTCGAGGCCGAAGGTTCGTTCGAAGATTTCACGGGCCGAGGAGATGGCTGCGAGTGCCTGTGATGGTAAAAAATATTTAGGATTTTACAGACATTGCGACAGATCTAGATGCTTTTAGCGATAAGACAGCCCATTGTGACACCCTATTCATTTTAAGTTCCTTATGTAATTTTTATTTTTGGTGTACAATTAACAATATATCTGTCTATCTCACTAACTAGTGGTGTGAGTTGAACTCTTTCCAAAAAGAAGACAGCAGTAGCAGAAAACAGAATTGAGGGAAAGAGGGAGAATGAGGTCTTTGCTGATTTTTTGTCTCATTTGACGTTGAAATAAACAACCCCAGCCTTCCGCTTCCGAGTCACATTAACTTTTTTGTTAAAACGTTAACAAATCGGTCACTCGGAACGGCTGTTGGCGCTAACATCTATATACTGGGTAATATATATTATATATATATTATACAGTTACACATATAGATACACAAACATTTTTGACATTTATATTCTTTTTTTTGTGTAACTTTTTTGACATTTAATTATTATTAGTCATTACTGTCCTAGTTTTGTTTTAAGTGCGTGTGTGATCATAGTTTTTAAGTTTAATATTCCTGTATAATTAATTGTTCAAGAATAAATCAATCAATCAATCAATCAACATGCTGTCACAGGGTTGCCAACCCTTAAAAAAAAATTATAGTGTAACAAGCATAATATTTTTTCCAGTTCGTCAAAGGATTCGTATGTAGTCATTTCTGTAAAACCGCGTATTATTTATAAGAGGTCGCGTTATTCATCAACTCATTATTAAATTCCCAAAAACATCAAAATAACTACGTCCTTTCAGCTTATAAAACTCAAATTGTTGTCTGATTTTTTAAAACTATTTTAGGATCAAGCTCCATACATTTATTGAACGTCAAAAAAAAACATTTTTGTTATTCGAAAATATCGGGGTTATGAGGAAGACGAGGGAAGCGCAAGCGCAGTGGATGTCCTCACAACAGATAAGAGAGCGTTCAAGTATTGCGTAACGCAATTTTTGAAGATTTTAGACCCTCCCTCCCCCTCATGTAATACACCGTAACGTTTTCGTCCCTCCCTCCCCCTCCCTGTTACGTAACATTTAAGTGACCATTAAAGTCTAAAAGGGTTGCTGATTTGGAAGATTCTAATTTCATAACTTTTTGATAAAAATAAAAAAAAAAATTACGTGGCGCGTTTAAATACACGCCCTCCCGACCTTGTAACACACCGTAACGTTTTACAAGACCCCCCAAATTGCGTTACGCAATACTTGAATGCTCCCTAAGGCTGGATGCGCACTGCACGCGATATGTACTTGGTGGCGGTACTCATAGACCTTGGCGAGGGGGCGTGCGGGGAGCGCGGCGCGGGGGAGCGCGGCGTGCGCCGCCTCGCACGCGCGCCGCCGCGGGGGCTGTCCTCGCAGCTCATGTGGCTGGATGCGCACTGCACACAAACAAATTACTTAATTAGCTTTACTCTTAGTGCTGGCGAACCTGCTAGCGCGGGTGCGACGAGGCGTAGGTACTTAAACACCGGAACTTCGTTTAAACATCTTTAGAGGGCACGCGGACGCAGGAAGCGGCGCGGGACTCACGCGGGCACGTCAAGCTATAGCTCGTTCATAAAGTGGCCGCAGTGAGGCGACCGGCAACCCGCGGGAGTGTATACCCCTAACTAGGTCGAGCTGTCCGCGCGCGTTGTTGTGAGAGCTCTACAATCGCACCGCTCCCCGCACCGTGCTATCAGTTTGATCGATCACTTATGTACAAAATTTCTTCCTAACATCAAGATTACTGAATTCACAACTTAACAAAAATGTAAAGAAATACTTAAACAAAGTTTACCGTTTCCACAGCTTCCACCATAGTCTGTATATCAGTCTCTGTGGTAGGCTTAGGCGCACGCGGCCGCCCCGCATGCGGATCCCGCATCAACGGACGACGAGACCTGACAAAATCACAGAGTTAACCTTATGGTTCTATCAATCTCTAGCTCATCTGCCAAAAGCTGGGGTCCTGGAACGCAAAGCGAAGAAGGAACATAGGAGTCGATATTAGTCAGTAAAAGTCTGAACCTCAAGTATGAGAAGTCATTGTATGATTGCTCACCTAAAAAAAATGGTTTCTCATCTAAAAAAGTATTGCAGCAGGTGGAAGTCTATAGATTCTGCCAACCCCGTGGGAAAAGGCATGAGTACCAACGTGTGTAGTAAGTATAGAACAAAGTAAAAAGCGAACCTTCTGGTGCTCTTTGGCGCCTCAGCGTTCTTGTCAACCGTTCCTGATCTCTTCAGATTGAGGCCGGTACCAGTTCCGGTGCGCATCTTTGATGTACTTCTGCTCCGAAGAACGGGTAATAATAAGAAGGGGAAATGGGGGTACTTTTTTTAAAGAATTCGTAAATTTTAAATGTTTAGAACGTGTCACTGTGGCTAGAAAAATCGAAAAACATTGTATCTATGATTTTACATAAATTAATACTGTCAATAAAAAAAACATTGTACTTTAATACGTTTTTTTTTAAATTGCAAATTATTATATTTGATCTAAAATTACGCCTTAAAAGAAGCCACTATACACTAAATTAAGCAAACCTAATTTATCAACCTGGAAAAATCATTACTATAGGGATGTTTTTCCACCAAAGATGCGTGAGGTAGCTAGGCAGTGCGTGGATACGTGGAGCCTTGTGCGTCTGTTTTTACCAAAGTTGTGCGAGGAGATTGCTATACTGCTAGGATGCGTAGCCACACTGATATACTGCTAGGATGCGTGTCGTGACACTGTGACCTATGACATGGTAGATATGTAGTTGAGTGATGCGAGAATGGGTGGTGGACTCTTCATAGCTATACACAAGCACACACATTCCTCGTCTGGGTCTCTCACATATACACCTAGCAGATTTCCACATACACATGATTTGTCTTCGCCCCCTTGCTATGCACACGTTCTTCGCCCGCAAGCTAAATACATGTTCTTCGCCCGCATGTAAAGCACAATTTCTTCGCCCGCATGCTATGTATACGTTCTTCGCCCGCATGCTATGTATACGTTCTTCGCCCGCATGCTATGCACACGTTCTTCGCCCGCATGCTAAGTATATGTTCTTTGCCCGCATGCTATGTATACGTTCTTCGCCCGCATGCTAAGTATATGTTCTTTGCCCGCATGCTATGTATACGTTCTTCACCCGCATGCTATGTATAGGTTCTTCGCCCGCATGCTATGTATACGTTTTTCGCCCGCATGCTATGCACACGTTCTTCGCCCGCATGCTAAGTACATGTTCTTTGCCCGCATGCTATGTATACGTTCTTCACCCGCATGCTATGTGTACGTTCTTCGCCCGCATGCTATGCAGACGTTCTTCGCCCGCTTGCTAAGTACATGTTCTTTGCCCGCATGCTATGTATACGTTCTTCGCCCGCATGCTATGTATACGTTCTTCGCCCGCATGCTATGTATACCTTCTTCGCCCGCATGCTATGCACACGTTCTTCGCCCGCATTCCTCGCACAACTTTCTCGTATAGAAAAACATAGATTTGCTAGTCCTTTTCCACCAGAACTCCACCAAGTCCAGCTTGAAAAATTAAGGTAAAACGCCCTATTACCTCACACAATTTTGATGAAACTGCACCTAAATGATAAAAGATTAAAAAATATCAAAAGCTTACGCAGTTTGGTAGCCTTTGGAGCTCGTACTTGACTTCGCACGGATGTTGGTACGAGTGTCCATGGAGTACATGGACAGTTGTGACTCGATACCTGAAATAAACACATACATTATAATTATTATCCTTGCATATCGTATAAAACAATGTCTCACACCGCATCTATCTGTATGTATGTATGTTCACGATTGACTCAAAAACTACAATGGAGTGATTCATTACGAACGTTGAAATGTATTATAATACATGCACATTATAGTGGAGAAAAACAATAATTTAATTTATTTTTAGAGAAAAACAATAATTTAATTTAATGATGTATTGAATAATAATAATATCGAATGACTTAATATAATAATTTAAATAATTTGATGTATCGAATACTCAGTATAATAATTATTAATGTAATAATTTGTTAGTAATTTTTGTTATAATAATAAATTAATTTGTATAATGCATGCAGTATACACAATATAAATGTTGCTGTGCCCTTCCGGGGTCCATGTTTGAGACAATATAATTATGTAACCACTATTTACAACATGTGTGCAAATAAATAAATAAAGAAACCTGTTTGTATGTTGGCGTAAACTCAAAAACTACTGATCTGATTTTCATGTAGTTTTCACAAATCCATGTATTTGTAAAAACTTGTGATTCATGAAGACGGTATCAGGTATAATACTTGCATAGCATAGTAGACAGAAGCCGAGAATTGAAAGGGTTCCGTACAGGAACCCCTAGCTCTCTCCTCCCCTGCTGGAAGCTCTGTTACTCACCACTTTTCTTGGGACTCCTATTTTTCAAGGGCCTCTTCTTTACTTTAGTTTCATTCTTTGATTTCTTCGAACAGACGCTATTCTATGAGAAATAAAAAAAACAATTTTAGCTAGAGGATCTGAGAACGAACAGAGTACAAACCGAGCCTAATTCGTGTAATGTACGAGCGACACTACACGAATTTGAGCTCGGCTCGCATTCTTATACTATCATTAAAGATGTTACCAAACTTTTTCATTAGATCTCGTAGTTGGTAGTGTTGGAAGTTGGTGTGTGTCTCTCCCGAGGCTCGGAAAGCACGTAAAGTCGTTGGTCCTGCGTCTGGTCTCACCCGGTCGTGTCGAATCTCCATCCTATCCGACTATGAGAGTAAAGGAAACTGAAAGTGCATCTGTGCTTGTGCACGCACTTGTACTTTAATATCTTTTGCATCCTTGGCTAATCTTTGGCCACCGTGATCGAAATTCGTTCAGGAAGGTTTATACTCAGCACCTACGAATGGGTTGTAGCCTATGAGTCCATCAAATGTATGTGGATAAAGTAATACTCACCACAGTTTCAAAGCGGTTCAGAAATTCTTCGCATCTGATCGCGTACTCAGTGACGAATTCATCCACTTTATCGCACGTTGCCAGCAAGTCCTGTTATAAATCGAGGTATATAAGATAAGTCCTGTTATAATTCGAGGTAGATAAGGTAATAAACAAACTTATAATGTTCCCACTATTGAGACTCAGACCTCTCTAGGAGAGGATATCGGCTGTAATTCACCACGCGGGCCCAGTGCAGGTCGATGGATATTACATGTCTTCGAGTGTTTGGTTCTAGGGCATGAAGATTTCCGCTACCGTTTTGAACTACTGCTCAAACCCGGTATTGAACTGTTGCCCGGATTACAGTTCGCAGATGATAAAATCGTAGATATGCGAACTGTTTTCGCAGATAGTTTTCAATTTTAGTTCCTATGTGCCGTTATAGATGTCGCTAAATGTTTCCCGTGACTTTTGACGATATCAAAAAGAAGTAAAACGTTGATACTGACGTCGATGTAGAGGTCTCGGCAGGCGGCGAAGTCCTTGGGCGTGGTGACGTTGAGGCACATGTGCGTGGAGTCGCGCACGGCCGCCAGCAGCGAGCCCAGCGCGCCCGCGCTCTCGCGCACGCAGCACGTCTGCGCGAACGACTTGTGGAACACCTGCACGTACGTAGCATCATCAGCCTTACAATGTTCCCACTGCTGACGCTCAGGCCTCTTCTCCAGGAGAGAGCCATAATCCAAAACGCGGGCCCTAGCAGATTGGTGGAAGTCACATGTCGTTCAATTTTTGGTTCTAGGACAGCCCGGTTTCCTCACGATGATGAAAGCAATGGTGATAAAATAAATTATACAATATGTGCCTGACTGGGCGACCAGTGCTCTCGACTGTTCTCTTGTACTTACAGGCAGATCAGTATCCACCACGCTGGCAGTTTTCCTATTGTGTTTTGAAAGACAGTTGAAAAGGGGATTGAAATACTTTATGCTTACTTAGGACCTTAGGACATTTAGCTTCACTTTTCTTGGACTGACCGACATTTGACTATTCAAAAGTGCCTGTAAATGGTCTATTTGAAATAAATGCCTTGATTTTGATCTTATAATACATTTTTTAACCATGGATTAAGGAATCCTCCTTAATCCATGGTTAAAAAATGTGCATGGAGCAAGTTTGTTCAAATTGTACTTTTTTATGGTGAGAAATCATCCAATGACTTCTCCGAAAACCACACCTATGTACTTTTAACACACACCTTGCGTTCCAGGACTCCAGGTTTCCCTTTCAGAAGTTAACCAATGGCCTCAGTAGACTTCGGCCCTGGTAAGTCCCTATTCAAATTGTGGTCACTTTCATGATGCCTAGACCTTCGTCTTGTCCAGACAAAGCAAGAAAGCTAGTTGCATGACAAAGTCAGATGCATAATTGATTGGCTGCGGGATTATTAGAAAAAGTTGCTATGGCCCCTGCCAAAGAGCAACCTGAAGGAATACTGTGAGTTTTAGATAATAAAAGTCTAACACTCCCTTGCTTTTAACCCAGAGCGGCAGAAGTCATTTGACGTTTGGATGTCACCTGTACAACTGCATTTGTGCTTTTTTTATGGTAGGAAAAATCATTCAATGACAACCTCCGCTTTTGGGTGGAGCGGGAGATAGTGTCAGACTCTTACTGACTAAAAGCCCACCCCGTTTCTTCTAGTAACCTTCATACAGGGGCTCGGGTTCCCTTTCGGATAACCCTGGCCCCAGTAGGCTTTGACCCATCTGGGTGCGTGCTGCTACTGACAATTCCTTGAGGCGCGCAGGAACAGTACGCGCCGTCGACGACTTAGGCTTGGTTCGGATAGTTACCGGACGGCCGGACAGCGAGTTACCCATTGCTCACTGTCCGTAAGCCCGCGCCTACGGAGGCCGGAAATCGGGATCGGAATTCCGACGGCGGCGGCGAAAGCGCTGTTGCCTGATGCGGTCAGTCTCCTCCATTTCATTAGGAAATCGATATATAATACTAGCTTTTACCCACGCGGCTTCGTTCTCGTTCTTCCCTACTCCACCATACTATATCCTACTCTACCCTACTCTACCCCACTCTACCCTAATCTACCCTATTCTACCCCACTCTACCCTAATCTACCCTATTCTACCCTACTCTACCCTACACTACCCTACACTACCCTAACCTATCCTACCCTACTCTACCCTACCAAACTTCACATAAACTATCTACTAAATAGTCCGAACAAAGCCTAAACATTTGGTTTGGATAGGTATAAACTCGTTCTTGAGTTATAAAATTACAACGAAGAGTGGCATTGATTTTTATATAAATAGATTCCTATAATACTCATATCACTTACCATAAAGGACTGCAGCAGGTTCTGATGCAGCATCACGATCCTGGCCATCTGCGACTGGAACTGCGTGTGCTTCGCGAACGGCAGTGCCTGATTGTTGTTGCGCTTTATGTCGTGGATCTAACAACACAATTGCAAAAACTCTTTATGATTAATTAATACCCTTTCCTCTTAAACTAAAATATTAGACCGACGCATACGTGTAACACGACTTATTTGAAAGTAGAACGAGATAGCGGTGGGCGTTTCAACAATGAACAGTTTCCAAATACCGTTTTTTGTTCTGCAACGTAACAACAGTTTTCCATCCTGCGACCAAACAGTCTTCGTTGCACAAACGTCTTCGAATTACTGTATGCGGATTATTATCTTACTGCTAAGAAAATAAGGCCAGAAGTCCATTGATTCAACAATCACACTCGTCACGTCCTCGTTTCAAAACCAGTTATTTCAATGAAAAATGAATTTTATGACAATGAAAAATTAACTTATCTTAGTTTATTTTTAATAGTCATAAAGATCTTTTGTCATTGCAATAACTGGTTTTGAAATGACGACGCGACGAGTACAGTACAGGGGTACTGTCATTTCGTTGTTTTTTGGCTAGGGAGCCAAGATGATAATAAACAACGCTAGTAGAAAACTTCAAATGTACGGGAATGGCGTCATCTCAATGCTCAGTCACGTGGTCAGAACAAAAGAATTGGGGGCGTGGCCAACTCGAAGCGTTCGACGCTAGAGATACGGTTGTAACTTGGCTACGGGAGCAGATTTTGCGACAGCGAACGTTTTCTGCAACTACTTTACTCAACGATAGTTTCGTCTTCAAACCAGTCGCCATGAGAACCGTTTTTAACAACCGTTTCTGACGTCGCAAGACCGGTTGCGTATCGTCGTTCATAAATTCGACAGCGACCCAACACTAGGAGGAGACGTCGCGTGGCATGAATCAAGACAGTGTAGCTTTACAAGTCTAGTTTCCAAATAAAATGTAATGAGACCGACGCGCCCAGATCGGGGTGTGTGACAAATATACTCATCCCTTATAAAGGTATATGGTTTGTTAGACTCAGTGACGTAACTATATCGTCTTTGGCCCGTGGCAAATCCATTGGACAAGGCCTCAGAACAATCATCACGTTTTGATTTAATTTTAATGTAAAATAGATTAGGTTGCATCTAAGCTGACGGCCCCTCAAATCCCCGGGGCCCCGTCGTAACGGGGGCCCGTGGCATTTTGCCAGCCTTTCCCCTAGCCAAGTTACAACCGTTTCGTTTCGATTCTTTTGCGTCGAACGCCTCGAGTTGGCCACGCCTCCGATTCTTTTCTAACCACGTGGTTGAACATTGAGATGACGCCAGAGCAAAGGAATTGGAGGCGTGGCCGACTCGAGGCATTCGACGCAATAGAAACGAAACGGTCGTAACTTGGCCAGGGAGGCTTGTCACCCTATAGTTCCGCCACTGCTTAAACTCAACATTCAATTAAGTAATATATTTTGTTGATGCAATCATTAGGGTCCAAACGTGGCCTGAGACTGAGCATACAACGCAACATGAAAATCATCAGTGAACGCAACGTTGACTACCAAAATCATAAGGGGAAAACGGAGCATGCCATACTCTTCCTTTCACGAAATAATGTGACTGATAATGATCCCAGAAAACCCATACAATGCGTTCCAAATGAGAATAGGATGGCCCGCCATGTTGTGACGTCATGATTTACTGTCAAATCTAGGAAAGAAATTTTGAACATAATTAATTCACGAAAAATTTAATTTATTGCGTGAACTGTGAAAGAAAAAAGTTTAATCAGAATCCAGTTCTTCAATTTTACTCATCTCTAAGATCTTCAATTTTACCAAAATTTCTTCGATTTGACAGTACGACGAGACGTCAAAACATAGGAATCGGTCCTATTCTCATTTGGAACGCGTAGTACATCATAAAAGAATCAATATCAAATAGTTACACCGTTTGTTTTATTGGCATCTTAATGCGCGTACTACCTTACTGAACAGCGCGAAATAACGCGCGAACACGTGCGTTCGCATGGGGTCTGACGTCTGAGTGGAGCTTATTCACTCTAGACTTGAAGACACCAGTCTTATCGAAGGCTCCTTCCTGTTCGATGGAGGTTCTGCGACTTTACACCCCATTACGCATCCGTCTATAACGGCCCGTTCACAACCTTGCTACTGTGAGCAGAAGCTAAGTACGGGGCGACGAGCGGCAAGAACCGAAATACAATTACCGGAACGGATCTTGAGCGCTCGGCGTCAGAGTGGGGATCGCCGTAGACTCATAGCAAGGTTCAGTTGAAAACCAGCGTCAGGCAACTGCTACGTAGTGGCCTGGCATGATGCTGAACTGGACCTGTTTGGTGCAGCCGTGGGACATACAATGTTGATATATTTTAAGTTTAAGATCCCATACTATAATAAATTTTTATATCATTGCGTGTACCTGTGTGCCAAATAAACGTATTTTCTTTCTTTACGCATTCCATACATTGGCGAGCCAATCGTCTTCGTTGTTAGATACATGCAGCAACGCAGGGAACGAATCAGGAGAGACGTCTATAACACGATGGCGCGGTGAGCCAAGTACTGACACTCCCCCCCCCCGCGTCTCACTTCGCACCACCAAAGAGACCGAATATTTGACTTCTGCGCGACTTGAAGCCAGCGCTCAAGATCCGTGCCGATGCTGCGCCGCTCGCCGCGCTCGCTAAGACCGAAGTCGTGAACAAACCGTAGGCGTCCGTAGGTATTACATTGTCCTTACCAGTCTCTGCAGCTGGTACATGTGGATCCTGTTGAACCTGTTGCAGAACTCCGCCGACCTCTTCACCATGCGGGCGATGTCTTCCGCCTCGGACGTTAGGAGAATGTCGCGACGGTCTAGAGACGTCCTGTGACGTTATTTAACTTTATTAATATTCTAGTTTTTGTTCATTTAGATACTACCTAAGTTATTACAGTTTTGTTTCATCAGTTTTTCTGACACTGTTAATACCTTCGTCAATTTTAAATACAGCTATGATAGTACTTGCAATCTCAGACCTTTTCCTTATAAGCTGAAACTTGGCGGAAGCCAAGGAACCTAAGGACCTTTTTTTTATGGTGGGAAAAAATCATCCAATGACAACCCCCCCTCTTGGACGGAGCGGGAAATAGTGTCAGACTCTTACTGACTAAAGGCCCACCCTGCTCCTTCTAGCCTTCATACCGGGGCTCGAGTTCCCTTTCGGATTTCCCCAGTAGTCTTCGACCCGGCTGGCTCCCTGCTGTTGCTGACAACTCCTTGAGACGCGCGGGAACAGTGCGCGCCGTCGACGACTTGGGCTTGGTCCGGATAGTTACCAGACGGCCGAACAGCAAGCTACGCATTGCTCACTGTCCGCAAACCCGCGCCTACGGTAGCCGGAAATCGGGATCGGAATCCCGGAAGGAACCTAAGGACCTCAGCTACAAGTCTATCTACTAATCAGAAATTGATAGTAGTAGTAATAAATAATAATAGTAGTAATTGGTAGTTGTTGGTTGTAGTTGGTTGGTTGTCATAGTATTGATAGTTGGTAGTGATTGGTAGTAGTTGGTTATATTTCAGGGAGATACTATGACGGCGCGACCAGTCGCCGCTACCAACAAAATGTATACAGCTCTATAGAGGTAGGTACTCATCTAGGGGCCGTTTGGTTGCCCAACCAATTTGGTGGCGCGAAGAGCTCGAACGTGTGGCGACACTAGTGTCTGTATATGGTCTGTATGTTGTCTAGTTTGGTAACTTAGAGCTATATTTGGCCTGTTGGTCTAGTGGTTAGTGACCCTGACTGCTATGCCGGAGGTCGTGGTTTCGATTCCCACCCAGGACAAATGTTTGTGTGATGAGCACAATCATTTGTTCTGTGTCTGGGTGTAATTTATCTATAATATGTATATATTTATATAAGAAGTATATAAGTATGTTTATCAGTTGTCTAGTACCCATAACACAAGCTCTGCTTAGCTTGGGACTAGACGGCGTTGTGTGATAGTTGTGCGTGGCAGTGTGATAACCGCGTAAGACAAGAATGAATAAAGTTTGCATTCCACTTACATCATCGCTAAAAGTTCTTCGTTGATCTTCGCTCGTACTTCTTTGACCCGAGCACAGTAGATACTACTTTCGATGACACTCGCTACATCCTCAGATGATTTACCTGGAAATTTCAAACATTATGACACTAGTTTCAGCCCGAGGCTTTGCCTATGTCGAAATAAAAACGAAGGGGTTCGTACCGTACGTAGCAAAAAAAAGTAAAAAAAAAGTTTATTGTATTTTGTTCCGTTTTTAGGGTTCCGTACCTCAAAAGGAAAAAACGAAACCCTTATAGGATCACTTTGTTGTCCGTCCGTCCGTCTATCTGTCTGTCAAGACCCTTTATCTCGAGAACGCGTGGAGGTATCAAGTTCAATAGGGTACTTCCCGTTGACCCAGAATCTTGAAATTTGGCACAAAGCAAGGTCTTATAGCACAGGTAATGGTTGTTAATCTACGTCACAAAAAAAAATTGCATTTCGGTAAAATCTTCGAGACTCCATTTGGGAATTGTAGTTTGCACGGAACCCTTATTGCGCGAGTCCGACTCGCACTTGCCCAGTTTTTTTTAATATTTCTTCCAATGGAAAGGTCTATGCTCGGAGTTTCCTTGCGTGATCGCATCAGGAACGAAGACATCAGCAGGAAAACCAAGGTTACCGACATAGCTAGAAGAATCGCCGTTCGTGGCAGTGGACAGGGCACTTTGTTCATAAAACGAGTGGTCGATGGGGCCGAAAGGATCTATAGTGGTGACTATGCACCGGAAGACGCAGCGTTGATACGGCCTGCCACAAAGTGGACCGATGACCTGGTTACAGTCGAGGGAATGCTATGGATGTGAGACGCACAAGATTGTTCGTTATGTCGACACTTGGTTGAGGCCTATGTCCAACAGTGGACGTCCTTCGGCTGAAATGATGATGATAGGTCCTCAGTTCAAGTCTACTATTACTACTACCACTAGCTTACTTGATGATTGTTTAAGCTCGTTGTTTTTCTCCGGGATCTGGTCTTCAGGTGAAGAGGCTCTGGCGGACTCGCTTGGTCGCTCACGCACTGTTTCCGGACTACTGGACCCGTTCAGGTTCTCATCTTCTCCTAAGACGAGAAATATTGAAAATATTTTATTGATCGATATGACGTGGATAAAATCGATAGGGTAGGTTCACACAGCTGGTTCTAGATGCGGCCGGTGCACATTAAGCTGGAACACTGCGTTCACGTGTATAAAGCATATTATGTAAATCAATCAATATTTCGCAAAAAAAAAATTGTTTTGATCAGCGGGGCGCAAAAACGCACAAACACGCAAAGACGACGAGTACGAGTATTTGTGCATTTAATTCCGGTCAGATGATTCAATGAACCTAAACTATAATAATAAATCAGAAGTTTCGCCTAAACTTGAAGATCCTTACCCGATTGATCATCATCAAATATGTAGAACATCTCGTTGCCTTCTCGGTCCATTTCCTCTGCGAAGGTCACCACGCACGTGTGCTGTCCATCGTCTCCGGTGGAACTGTCACCAGTGCCGTGTTGCGACTGCTCCTTGTTACAAATACATGGAAGAAACCTCTTTAATTAATTTAATTGACATTTTAATAATAATATCCACGAGCCTCTACCTATATCATAGGAGGCTGTCGTTGGATCAAGCGCTTGATTCAGAAAGCGGTAGGTAGGTACTTCTGGACACGGCTCGTATTGTTAGGAGGTTTCTTAATTTCTTTCTCTGGAGTCCAGACTGCGGGAATACATTTATTGTGCCTAAAGCAAACGTGTGAAATTCTCTACCGGTGTCTGTATTTTCTGATGGCTACAATCTGGGAATCTTTAAGTCAAGAGTGAATAGGTTACTTCTATAAGCACGCTTTACGTCGACCGCATCATCGCTTTCCATCAGGTGAGATAGCGGTCAAGCGCCAACCTATGAACAATAAAAAAAAAATGCCTCCAGGCTGAGGTGAGCGTGGACCCCAACAACGTGATTAGAAAACTTCTTTTTTTTCATATAAATTAAGGGGCACCAGTTTTTTTTTTTTTTTGTTATAGAGCCGTTTATTACCTAACTACGCCACTGATTGTTATACGTGGTGTTTCTCCGAAATAAAAAGTCAACTAATTGAAACCAACATAATATTGCTAAATACTTTACTAACCTTAATCCTGGGTTCTTCTTCAATTTTCTCTATAATAACTTTCGGCTGTCCTTTCTCCATGATTTCTTTCATACAAGATTCTGGTATCGGATCCAAAAACTGGTACGGATCATCTAGTACAAAATTAAAACTTACATGTTTTACAAATCACGAAGGCTTTCGAAAGAACAAAAACGATTTAATGTGATGGATGGTAATAATTTTGCCGCACACTTACAGAGAGAATAAAATAAAATAGAAAAATTCCGCAGAAGATCCATCATCATCATTTCAGCCGAAAGACTGTTGGACAAAGGCCAAGTGTCACCACAATGAACGGTCCTGTGCGCCTCGCATCCATCGGATTCCCGCAACCTGTTCCAAGTCATCGGACCACCTTGTAGGAGGCCTTCCAACGGTTCGTCTTGCGGTACGCGGTCGCCCCTCCAGGTCCTTTTGGCCCCAACGGCCACCTGTTCTATTAGCAATATGCCCTTTTTTATGGTGGGAAAATCATCCAATGACAACCCCCTCTCTTGGGCGAATCGGGAGATAGTGTCAGACTCTTACGGACTAAAAGCCCACCCCGTTCCTTCTAGCCTTCATACCGGTACTCGAGTTTATTTATTTATTAAAACTTCATACAACATAAAAGAAAAAAAAAAGTACATAGGCGGACTTAATACCTTAGGCATTCTCTACCAAGACTGGTAGACACCTAGGGTGGAGAAGAGAAAACAGTAAAAAAGAGTAGAAAAGAGTTCCTTTTCGGATAACCCTGGCCCCAGTAGGCTTCCACCCAGCTGGGCCCCTGCTGTTGCTGACAACTTCTTGAGGGGCGCGGGAACAGTGCGCGCCGTCGACGACTTGGGCTCGGTCCGGACAGTTACCGGACAGTCGGACAGCGAGCTACCCATTGCTCACTATCCGCAAGCCCTAGCAATATGCCCTGTGCATTGCCACTTAAGTTTGGCGACTCTTTGAGATATGTCGGCAGATGATACTCATAATGTATCGCTTACGGTGTGAATGCCCGGGGCGTGAGGATATCCGCTCCCTCACGGTTGCGGCCGTCTGCTTAGCCTGCACAGCAAAAGAAGACGACCGCTTTCATTCCCTCTCGCTTCCGATCATGACCTGACCCAGGGCGGACCGCGATCGCCTCCAAGAGGAAACGGCGCTGCTTCGCTCAAGCAGGGCAAATTCACCGTGTCCTCCGAGTGATTAGCACAATGGGCGATACTTCCACCTGAATCTGTACTTTCTATGTTTGGTAAGGAGCTGCGTCAGGCGGATGATGGGATACCGAGGCACCTCTCTAGCCACTGGCATGGCGTCGCGCGGCGTGCCCAAGCAATGGTCACTTGTAACTAATTAATTAATTTAAATTTTCGTCTTTAGGATTTTAATATCATCATCATTACGGCAGAAAGACGTCCACTGATGGACATAGGCCTCCCTTAAGTGCCACAATGAACGGTCCCTAATTTATTTATTTTAATTTTATTTTATTTTATCGGGATAACAAATAGCAATACTTATACAATACAATAATATCGGAATCTGAACTTTTATCCTAGCAAAAGAGGAGGTCGACCGCATCAGACAACGGCGCTTATGCCCCAGCCACCGCCGCGACTCCAATCCCTATTTCCGGCCACCGTAGGCGCAGGCTTGAGGACGGCGAGCAATCGGTAACTCGCTGTCCGACCGTCCGGTAACCGTCCGGACCGAGCCCAAGTCATCAACGGCGCGTAGCTACTGTTTCCGCGCACCTCAAGGAGTTGTCAGCAACTGTAGGGGCCCAACAAGGTCGAAGCCTACTGGTGCCAAGGGACTCGAAGGCTCGGCCCCGGTATGAAAGGCAATGAAAGAATGGGGTGGGTTTTTTAGTCAATAAAAGTCTGAAACTATATCCCGCGACGCCCAAGGGCGGGGGATGTCATTTGGATAAGTTTTACGCACCCAAAAACCCCCTTTTATCTTGTGTGAATAGTTAACAACTCATACCATTACAAACACCCTGGACGGCGTCTTGTTCCTTCACAAAGTTGTCCCATATCCTTTGTTCCCGCTGTTTCAGGCGCTCCCTTCGTGTGCTGCGCCACGCTCTCTCAAGTTCACCACCTTCAATGAACTGCAAGTTCGTCTATTAGTCAATAGATGGCAGTAAACTCAATTTTTAACAAGCCCCATTACAGTCATGAAATAGAAAAAAATATTCGTAATATTATGTAACATTATACACGGTTATATTCATAAGAAAAATTAAGGTACACAATATTTACAATCCACACAATGAGTCACGTAGCTAGTAGATACCTAAGTATCATTGTAGTTTATTGTTACTATCACAGATGGCGCTAACAACAAAATCACATAATCTTTAGATGCTTTTGTTTAAAGCAGTAAATGAATATATGTGAAATAATAAAAATGTGACAGAAGCAGATCAGGCTACTAGCTTGATTTATTTAACATTTCAAGTTTCAAGCACCAAAAACAAATATGAAATCGTACAAACCTGCAGATCAGCTTTGGTTTCGGACATAAAAGAAAATCCTCTTACACAGGCCTCCATTTTAATTCACCTTTATCAAATTCACACTAAAAGAGTATAAACACAAAAATACGATATAATAGCCGGAAAAATCCTAAATATCTATTAGACTATTCGCCATTACGAAAATAGCGTGTTAACATTTGAATTTGACAAAACAAATTGAAGGAAGTGGTCAAATCATCAAATGTCATGTGGGTCCACACCACACGTCCGAATCAAATTCAACGATAATAATTCCGCAATTTTGTAAACTGCGTTAATTTCCAAATTTATGCTTTTTCTTTCACTATTTAAAGTATTTCTATAAATTAGGTGATAGGAATGTTAATTAACTAAAGCAATTTCAAATTGGATTCCAAGTTATTTCTTTGCGTGGTTACTTTACGCGCCATGTCGGACGTCCGTTGCTAAGCAACGTTATGTTTGTTTAACGTCAACAAAAAGTAGCAATCGCGATTACCGTACATACACAAATCAATAATTTTATTTAATTAACAATTGTTTTTATCTTGAAATGAATGCAATTTAAATTTATGAGCTGTTTTAATAATGCAGTGAAATAAAAAGTACTTTTTTATTTGAATATTTGAATGGAACAGTCACGTTCGCGTGGTCGTTAAAGGTTATGCGCTGTTGACAGGTGCACGCTTTTATCGTAAAGTGATTAGTTGAACTTTATAACAGTTTGTAGAGCGGGGGTCGTGAGTAGTGGGTGTAGTGTGATAGTATCGTGACCGGCATGTTATTAAGCGCTCGTCCACCGTCAGACATGGGGGCGCCTCCGTTGCCGGCTCGGCAGGCGGAGTCACGGCATTTTCCTCAATGGAGCAGAACTGCTATTCTGACTCTGGCTAGTGTTGAAGCTGATGATGATGTTTTTAATGAGGTTGGTTTTACAAAGTTTTTTCTTAAATCATAAAGTATTATTACCTTTATGAAAAACTGTTGCTCGAGGGTAGTCCGTGCTGCATCTGTCAGTATCAATTTTCACCTGGTTAGACTGTGACGAGGTTAAAAATCACAGAGTTAAACGTGTACCGTCAGACGGGGTGAACAGAAATGATTTTTTTTAAATTAGGACTTTTAAAAAATTTTCTTAAAATTGATGTCTAGCAAAGTTTCCATTTTTTTATTACAATGCAAGAAAAAATTGCAGTAAAGCAAAAATTGCAGAAAAAATTGTAGTAAGTGCATAAAACAAATTATAATGTGGCAAATCCCCTCCGTTTTTTTTTTCAATTATTCATCCCTGCGTTCTTAATTACCTCGTTTGAATGTATTTGCAGTGGATCCCGGAACTCAGTAGAACCAACCAAGACAGGCTTGTTGTTGAATTGTTTTCCCTTACAAAATTAATCACCAACAAAGACATTTTCCGTTACTTTTACATATTATTATTGTAGTAGTCGCATCCAGCTTTTGTCTCAACTCTTTCTTATACATTTGTAATTTCACCATTTCGGTGCAGATCATCCTTACAATCTATAATAGACCTTGTTAGATAATATTGTTATTTAAACATCCCAAATCTAGACTATTGTACCAAAATTTTCAGTTACGTACCTAGATTTATTTTGAAAGTTATTGTAATACGCTCGTTTAAACAGAGCTTTGATCTTAGATCCACGAATAGCAGTACCGATGAGGTTCAAAAGGTCGCTCAAACGCGCAATTACTCACAACTCACTGAGCTAACTTGTGGATGGATACCCATTATAGACTAAACACTCAGACTTTTTAATGAAATGTAACATTTTCCATCAAAATAATTAACGATGTAATTCGGTGTAATGGTTAATGGTTACCAGTTACGTTTATAAGAATAATCAAGATTTTATCGCCCTGAATGTAATAATGAAAGTGTATTAAATAATCAAGAAGGTATGCAGACTTGTTTCTAATATTAATACGAAAAAGAAAGGTCTCAAAAATGTTACACAGATTATGCTTGCCTCAAGTACGTTACTGACGTGATACAGAAAATTCTGTAGGTCTCTTGAGAGAGATAACGAAAATATAAAATTGGAAAGCATATTCATATTCTATGAAAGAACCCGAATCTGGCTTAGAAACGCAAACAAAAAATATATGGAAAGCAAATGTTAGGGTTCCAACCCTAAAATAAAATTGGTACCTTATAGGATGACTTTTTGTCCATCTATTCCAAAACCACTTTTCTGGAGTTGATTTTTGGCTAGCAGTTAATTCAGAAGATAACTGCGCAAAATCCAAATAAGCAGGTAATTGAATAAAAATGGAGCAACAGACAGCCGTAGCTCATAAACTTTAAAATTCATAGAATCGGTTGCATGTCTGTCCATTATATTAATAACTTGGAGCTCGGAATCTACCTAATATAGTTGTTTTGAACGACCGGAGGGGTTTATCGTGATTTATTGACGTGATAGTGATTAAATTATACAGAAACTTTTGCTGCACTAGCACAAAAAAAAAGTTATAATGCACATTGATTGAAAATATGTATTTTCCTATTTGGTTTCTATGTGAAACAATATAAGATGAGGCTTTGACACTCTTTTTTAAAATAAAGAAACAGAAGTCTTAAATCAAAAGTGGACAACAAAAATAGAAAAAAGTTGTAAAGGATATAAGGCAAAACTTACTAATAACTAAAATACTCTGGGTTTGCCTTGAAGAATAAAATAAAAAAATGACAAAGAGTCGTGTTATTAACAAGAATATATCTTGAAACAAAGAAAGAGAAAAACAACGAAACAGCAAAAGGGATGAAAGATTGGACTAAAATGTTTGCATGTACATCATTAATAACAAGTTACATACGACTAGTCAAACTGTGAAATAAAAGTTTTAATGGAAAACACATTCATTAGGGAGCGTTCTCGAAAACATGCCACTCTTCTGATAGTGTTAGTCTTAACTTAATTTTGGTACTTTGGAGTGCTTACATTGAGCGAATTTCAACTTAAGCATCATGAAGTAATTTTCCTGGAGTTTTGTTTGTAGCAAAGATGAAATTATATTTGAAATATTTTTATTAATTTCTATAATAGGTAACTTACCGAAAAGCTTACGTTTACACTTGGTATCTATTATTTTAGTCCTCATCTCTTTTTGAAACTGATTGTTGCCTTGCGCAATAAGACCGCCTATTGTACGCATAGTCTTTTGTAAATGTTTATCCTGTGTTAAGCTAAGGTGTGCAATAAAGTTATAAATAAATAAATAAATAAACAAACACAGACTATTATCATACTATTACTATCATACTATTACCTAATGATAGAGATCAGATTGTATGTAAACTAAATGTATAGGTAGTAATTTCAATACAAATTAAACATGAAACATGATAGATTAGATACACATAGTATTAACACAGGTATTAACATCTAAACCAGAAATGGTAAAAATAGTCTTTGAATTTGATACAATTCTTAAAACTAAAAAAAAATCGGCTAGTTCATAAAAATAATCGAAGAGTATACAGAGGCAAATCACAATAGCTTGTGTCATCCAATTTAAAAAAAAGAACCATTACCTACTCACTGTCACAGTCACCGATGGCACCAACTTCGATACGTAAAGCACTGAATCAATCTTTTCTTCCGATACTGCTACACATTATTCACTCTAGGTGTTAAAGTTTTGCTGGAACAACGCGATAGCTTACGCTTAAATGTGACGTAAGTATACAATACGCTAGCTAGCACACTTATATTGAGCCCCACAAAATTCAGCACTGAGAACACATAATCCCCACCAATCACCATCCCTAAATACGTAACCACAATATTCTTCAAACAACCAATGATTGTGGTGGTAAGTGCACTGTTGTATTGTGTACAAAGCATTACACTGTACGACAAAATAAATCCCATCACACATGACATCAGAAAATGTACGAGGAACATTGAGTCGTCCCAGTTCCTGTATTCAGCCGAGCTTTGTAAATCTCCAGTAATCCACGCAATTACTGTTGCTGGGATAATCATAAACAAAGCATTGTAATACATCAGACCGTATTTACCAAGGTTTTTAGCATCCAACTTCTTTTTTATGTAGACTCCATTAGTAGCTGTGAAGACATCATTGAGTAGTATTAGGGTGTATCCAGACAACGAAAATGCAGCGTCGTTTGCGGCGGCGAGCATAGCACCACCTACCATGGCATAAACACTAGCTTGAACTGCGCAGGAGGGCGTCACGCCGAGGACGAGCTTCTCACTCAGCATTGTCATGAGTACGCTGAAGCGTCGCAGAGCTGTGAACATTGGTAGGCTGAGCTCTTTGGTACTGCCAAGTCCTGTAGCCATGTTGCCTAAGTAGATGACTGGCAGCGGCCAGACGTGTCTTAAGATGTCTGTAGATATTGATGGGTACTGCACTACTTTGAAAAAGCGACCGGCCCACAACACCGTGATCGTCGCCACCATTTGCCCCAGGCCAACGACTAGATACGACGGAAAGGCGTACGTTGTCAACATAGTCTTGTTCACCACAGTGATCATGAAAGAGGCCAGCGCGTAGAATGAGGCGCTCAGGATCTTCTTCAGCATTTCTGCCCGCTCCTGGGCTCGTGTAGCTGACATTCTCCACCTATGTAAAATAATTTAAAGCTATTATCGACGATTATTTTATAACACAGAAGCAGTAATAAAATATGGAATTTTATGACTATTTCTGTTTTATAATATTATTTAATTTTCAGCTTTACTGTTAGACCCTCTTCTACAAAAATAATATCTCTTTCGCTATGTTTGATAATAAACAGTATATTAGCTGTTATGACATTACCGTTGTGCCAACTGTTTAATGTTCCATACGTTTCAGAAAGTTTTACTTTCTCCGCTCTTTAATTTTTATTGTATTTAAAACTGTTAGTTTAGTCTATATGCGGGTATTCTGTTCCAGATAAAAATATTTATTACGGGCTGAGTGTATGTTTATAATTAGAAATAGCTTGGATTTAATTTTCAACAACAAAGAGAAATTATAAAGTCTAGTGCCATTAGGGTAGGTAGAACAGTTCGTGGCGTGCAGAGTTCTAATAAAGAGAGTAAAATCGAGTTAATTGTATTAATGAGCATAGAAGCGTAATACGCAGCTTATCTGATACAGTGTTGCTGAAATTGCGTACTACTATTGTCAGACTTCCAACAAACTTAAACGGTTAAGGTCGCCGTAAAAGCGCGTTACATATTACCAAATCCGTATGGTGAATTAAGCTATTAGCTGAGACTTCTGTGACACGCCATAAAGCCATCAGAGGAGTTGGCAACGGGCCACGCTCGAAATTCGAATAGTGACAGAAACGAAGCCCGTGAGTCAGCGCCACTCGGAACCTGTGCGGCGGCGCGATCGATAGACACTGCACCCCGCCCCGCGCCCCCTCCCCGCCACCACCCGCCTGCACCTGCCGCGCCGGCAGAGCCCGCAGCCCGTTCACGACAAAAACACGCGAAAATACTTAAAAAATCAACAGAAACACCAAAAAAACAGTGCTCTCATCCAAGTCAATTTCACTACAATAACCAGTTCAGTGGTTCAAGGTCGCAACGGTCGACGACCCCGTAAGTTTAGGAGAAACGTCTACCTCATAAAGTATTAGCAGAATACCCCGCTGTTTATTATTTGTGTTGATCTGTGAAATTTTATTTTTAATTATTACGTATAGTGGGCAAGGTCGTGCGTTCTGCTGTGCACAAATGTTGAATCTTTATCATTGGAAACACGCGCGTGCTCCGCGGCGGTACACAACAAAGGAGGTTGCGCTAATCGCTTTTCCCTGACTTCTTTGGTTCGTGGATGTGAATAATCTAGACAGCGGCGATGGCGTCCAAAGTCTTAGTGCCGGCTGCCCCGTTCACGAAGCTACAAGTAAGTGTATCAACTTTTATGTCCACAATTTCCCTTTCCATGTCACCAGCTTAAAATTTGCATCGGAAATAGATATCCTGCCAGATTCTCATCTGTTTTCAATCTCACTTCCTCACCAACTGTAACGATTGCTCTGTTTATAAAAGAGTGTCCAATATAAATAATAAAATTGCCAAGTCACGGAGCACAAAGAGCTACCTTCCGGTCATTGACATTATAGGAAAAGTCATTATGTATATCAGATGGGCTTTTCCCATCGCCTGGCTATGGGAAATCGCGACCGATACGGGTAATTTAATTGCAATTAACTTTTACTTTACTTTGATCTGAGATGCCTATTTATCTTGAACAAAGAAGTGCTTCGTTTTGCGAAAGATTTTATGTATTGCTAGTAAATAATATAAACAAGTGCATTTCATAGACTGCACTTGAATTTTATATTTATTCAACCAAAAAACAATAGCGTCGTTTGCGTAAGTTAGTGAGTATATTTTCACGATATCTCAACATTATATAAGTAAACATTAAGTCCAACCCATATTATTATTAATATTGCTACTAAATTATCTCCCGTTCGACGTGTTTTCACATCAGATTTCAAATAAACTTTCATCAACGCCCAAGTAAAAACCTCCCCGTCTAAACTCGACACCTGCAAAACACACCTTTGAACCCATTCCCTTCAATCTTCAGGTGAAGAAATCTCCTCCGGAGCCAACGGGGGGTGGCTTCATCATCGGAGGGGATCCTGTGGCCAGGGTAGCGCATCTGGAGCATAGCGTGCGGTTTCTGCAGGAGCAGCATCGGCAGATGCTAAGCGGTCTACATGCTGAGATCGAAGCTTTGAGAGAGAGGAACCGAGGTATCAGATCAAATTATTTACCTATTTAATTGATAGGTAGAGATTCGAAGAAAAATATTTATTTATACATATATAATAAGGACATAAGTAAACTTTTGAAGCTGTTACATTGTGTGTCTACAAAGCGCTATAGGTAGATAGAAACATTGGCTATAGATACTTTTAAGACTAAAATAATACTATTGTAGTAGACATGATTAATGTTGGTTGGGACAGTGATGAATAACATCAGAAAGCAGAAGTTGCTACGTAAGTACGTTGCTAGGCGCCTTTACATTATGACATTAGATTCAGAGTAGCTTTTTCAATGAAATAATATCTAAAAGTTATTACGATGACCAAGGAAACATCTGGCAAGCCAAGATTGTGACAGCCATGAGAATAATGAGTAGGTAGATAATCTTGGAGACAATAATAGTTTTCTCACCTTTTCTATACCTATGCATTCAAAGATTCTGCTTTTAACTGTTTATGCGAGGTTACTTAGGTAGGTACGCCTTGTACCATTGATTCTGATTATTTCCAAATTTCAACATTCCACCTCACTTAATTACTGTTTTCTGTATTACATAATATACCACTTTTGAAATTAGCTGTAGTTAGGTACACTATCTCTCCGCAAAATCGGTTTTAGCGAAACCAATAGTAGTTAGACACCACGAGTAAACGGATAATTACAGTTTTGCATTTATGTCTGTAAGTGTGAATTAGACATGCAATCGACGTATTCGGCATACAATTAACGACGAAGGTTATAATATTAATTCTTGTTTTATTTCTTTCTCGTAACCAAGTTGTTTGCAAACGCACCGTGTTCCGTGAGTCATGCGTTATGCACTTAGCCGGGAGATCTAAACTAAACAATGAACCGAACTTGTTCACTGGATTCAGTTCGTAAAGCTGTTGATGTAATAGACACCTTCGACAACGGCATGCTATTATGTGTCAGTATTTTATTTGTGATTCATCTTTCATTAAACCCTAAGCGTACGCCGGCGTTCGCTCTCTCTTTGTCTTTCTATTATCTCTAATTATGGTATTCGAAAGGTTAAGAAAGTGTGTTGTTTGTAACGGCCATACACTTATGACTTATATGGCCTTGCTTATTAAATGAATAATTCTACTGCAAACTTACAACGTTTTAATATAGGTTTCGTATTGCAATGTTGATTTATGTATGTTTTGAGTAATTTTTTAGACAATAACTCTTTGAAGGTATCATAATAATGCCAAGTTTTCTTTCCAGATTTGCAGTTCCAACTTATTTTCAACAAGGAATCGTCACCTAAGACCAGTTCACCGCCAGCTGAAGAGAATACCGAAAACAATGAGGTACCTAAACTAACAAACAAACACTAATTAGTTAGGTATATCGTTTCTTCATACTCAGCTGCTCACACAGGAAATTGACGTTTCAAAACAAAAGCCAATTAGTCTACTTATGTAAACTGGAAAAAGTTACAAGATTTTTGCAACGAAGAAAAAACTGCCGGAATATAAACTGAACTAAAATAAAAGTAAATGCCTAATTGCATAATTCGTTGGTTTATAAATATTCAAGTGCATTACTTACCGACGATTTTTATCCGCCATTTTTATTGCGTCATCGAAACGTGCACTTTAATTAAGCGCATCATCTTTACGACCATTGTGAATGAATTGTAAGTGATTTGAATTCTGTGAAATGCGTTTCTTTCTATCTTTCATTATTTAATTTAGATTAAACTTTTATAAAAGAAATTTCTGATCGGTTTGATCGGTTGTTACTTGTTACTAATATTTTTTTTTTTTCTATACTCTCCGATTCATCAATCATTTTTAGGGAGGTAGAATTTTTGAAAATTTTTAATAAACCAACCTACTTATACCTACTGTATCACTTCGACAGTTAAGAAAAAGTTTGGCCAACACTTTGCTTCCATGAGAATTGTTATTAGGTGTTGTACTCACAAATGGGCCGCATGTACCTATAGGAATATATTTTGTAGGTATCCACCGCTCATATTGCACTGGTAGGTACGCGATTATCACCAGATATCGGAATAGGTAGGTAAGGCTGTTTTATATACCTACTTTTTGCCAAAGGTCAGAATATTATTGATATTCCCCGAGTCCCGGGATTTGGTTTTAAAGTAGGTACCTACTTAACGTACCTACTCGTAAAATTATAAATGATAATATTCTTGCCTTCGGGACTAATGAAAGATTACACTTTCTTTCTGACTAAATATAAGAAGGACGGGATTAAGGATAGTGTAATACGCTCAAGATCCGTGCCGGTATCTGTATATGACTTAACAAAGCAGCAACGTCGCGCGCTTGGCAAAAAGTTAAATAGCGTGCTGTTGACGAAAAATTTATAACGTCGCGCAAATCATGCGCTTATTGGCTTACATTTTTTTTAATACATCTTATAGTTCCATGAACCATCTGACCGAAGTTATGTGAACGCAACTCTCGCACTCGTCTAGGCGGCAGTGCGCTTATCTGTGCATTTACTTGCGGCCAGCAGCGCCCGGAAAGCGCTTTAAGTCCATTTTCTCTGCGAGATATTGATTGATTTACATATGCAATGTTCACTTTGAAGAATATTTAACCACCAATTTTTATGTGTAAAAATGTTTCTAAAGGTCCAAGCCGTTTCGAAGGAGTAGCGAAAAGTTGCGAAAAGTTGCGAAATTGCTAAATATTTTTTTTTTGACAAAAGTATTGATTGCACGAAAAAATCAAATGTTGATATTATTGTTCATGAATCTATAATAAACATATATTTTTTTCAAACCAATTGACCTAGCCGTTACGGAGGAGTAGGCCTCAGAAAATCACTGTTTTATGGCACTTTTCGGGCGCTTGGCCCTTAAATCCCGTAGTATCAGCCGGAATCCCGTGGAATATCCATTTTTACATCAGTTTTTGCGGTCAATGAACCTTAATAACCCTACCTATTCCGATCACTGATTATCACACTGCCACGCACCACGCAGCGTAGCGCGTGAATGCGTGTTTTAACGTTGCTTGTTAGTATCTCCATTTATATAGCAAACTCGCACAGTCCAACACATCGAAAATGCATCCACGCGCGTTCATGCAGATCACGCGACTGCATGCGGAGAAACATGCGTACACGCGCGTGGGTGCGGGGCGAGACGCAAGGTATGGCACACTGCAGAGTCTCGTAGTGCCGTGTGATTTTGTATGAAATGAGTCGGAGCCTGCGTGAATTTAAAAAACGCAACTACGCGCGTGATACAACTGTTGTCATTTTTATTTTTCTTCTTTTGTATTTTTTAATTATTTTTATTTTTAAATGTGCTTTTCCTTTGTTTATATATATTTTTTTTTTTTTTAAACAATTTGATATTGATATTGATATTAAAATGACATGTATACATTTTAAGTACTTAAAGTATATATATATATTTTTTTTTTCTTTGACATAAATATTTACTTCTCTAAATATTTTGTAAACTAACAATTTGTTTATATTATTGTAAATGTGAGGACTATGTTGATTGCTTTTTCTTTTCTTTTCAGTAATTTTAACGTATGTCTGGCAATTTGAGTGTTTTCAGCGGCCTACCCAAATGTCCTTTCTTTGGTATTGTTCGTCAAGTCGTAGAGCTCCATAGTAGTCCTAAGTTGAGCTTTTCGAATACTGACAAATGCTTACACTGATTGGACAGGTCCACTCAAATCTGTATGGTTCTTTCTTCAAAAGACCATCTCAGACAAATCTGCATGGTTCTCATGTGATTTGACCATTACATATTTACTGTATGGACTTTAAAAGAGACTTTGACCCCTGAGTTTGTTTCGGTGTTTCTTCTCAGGGTAGTCAGATAGGAAACACCGGCCTCATCTAGCATAAACTGACGAAAAAAAAAAAAAAAAAATTGACGTGTAAAAGTGTTTTTTAAACCTATTTACAAAATAAATATCATTTATCATTTATCATTTATCATTTAGTGCGTAAAAAATCCGCACTATGATGCAGATGTACACTCCCGCAAGTACGCGCGTAGGTGCGCTGACACGCAGCATGTGTGTCGCCCATGTCGGTCACCATAAATTTTGTCAATGTGCAGAGCCTATGTTCAGGCTTACCAACTGTACCTATGGCAAGTAGACTTGTAGAGCTACGTAAGATCCACGCCACATGATGCGTCTTTAAGAACGAAATCAAGCCCAAGTTCGATCGTGTATGGAACACTGTTCCCACCTTTGGAATGGGTCTGCCAAATACCAGCTTGATGCCCTGGAGTCGATTGAGAGGCGAGCCAAGAGAATCATCGGCAATGATGCACTTGTAGAGTCGAAGCTCCAAAGTCTTGAGTCTGTCGGTTTTCTATCGTCTACATTTCGGAGAGTGTGCACTGGAATTGCACAATCTAATTCCACCAAGTCCGTTTCATTATCGGACCACAAGACGTACGGCGTTGCGCCACCGGTAGGTACATGGTAGACATTCCACCCATTCGCACAAAGCGTTTTGGGAACACATTTATTGAGCATACAGCCAAGGAGTGGAATTCCCTGCCGGAGTCTGTGTTTCCTGATAGCTACAATTCAGGGATCTTTAAGTCAAGTGTGAATAGGTTACTTCTAGGCAAGCGTGCTCCATCGTCGACCATATCATCGCTTACCGTCAGGTAAGATGGTGGTCAATCGCAAGCCTATCAATAATGAAAAAAAAAATCGGGTGTGGGCCACGTGTGCGTCGGTCTAATGTAGTTCTTGCTTTATTGTGTAAGTACCTACTTGCCTATTATTTAATGTACTTATCAGTAGGGTTTTCAATAGGAATGTACTTAATAAAAGTGGTGATATCGATTCGGAACCGAATTCGATGGCGGAGTTTACAAATATGGTTTGTCGGAATTGGAACCGGAATCAGAAATGTCAAATGAAACACTACCATAACTAGTCAAAAACTTGGATAAGTTAAAATGAAGCGGGAACTCCTCACAATAAGTACTAAACAAAATAACAAGTGAATGAGTTTCCTTACTCGCCTCGTACCTGCCGCAAGGGGAGCTCCACAAGCACACAGGTATTCAAAGCACATGAGACGCTTCTGAGAACTAAAGGTTTCATCCAAGTGAAAATAAGTTACGTCCGACAGCTCTGGGATCTTAGACTAGTACTAATTGAAGAGTAAATAGGGCCTAAAAGTATGGGTTATACTTACCTAATGGAATTTGAACTTTATCTTGTTGACGTACTTACGTACGATAATTAACTCAGATTCTTAATTCAAATATAGGTATGTACCATTTTGCTGTGATGTCCAGGTGAAACTGAAACGCGAAGTGACCCGCCTGGAGCAAGAAGCGTCCACCGCCCGAAGCGAAGCGAAGGCTGCCGAAGCACGCGCCGTTCAACTGCAGATACTCGTAGACGCACAGACTGAGTACGTTACAAGCTTCTATACCTACCTACTGCGTGTTTGATCTGAGGGTATATTGTGTTTTTTGTACGCTGTGACGCGGCAGCGTGGCCAAATTGTGACGGTCACGGCATGGAGATTTGTGAGCTAGATTAGTGAACGAGGGTCAAGTATAGCGGTTCCATTGACCTAAACCAAGAAATGATGAATGAATTTGCCAAGCTCACGTTTCAATCGTTCTGGTTTTTTTTAAATGTTTGTAACTGTTTTTTATAGCTACTGTTTACTTAATTTCTTGGTTTACTGAAGGGGTTTTGATGTTGATAGGCTAGATACGTTTACAAATCTTAGAATGTTATGTGTCGGTCTAAAATAGCATCGCTTGACCCGGATGACCCTCTTTTGGCGCGATGACGCAATCGATCATCCGGGAACGCATATCTATTTTCTTTTAAAAGTTGGCCAATACGGATATATGGAATTACTTATGTATCATGCGTTCAAGAACATGTAAACTTATTCTACACAAGATACACACACCTGGAACAACTATCGGTAGCCCTATAAATATTTATTTGTTCCATCCGGGATTGAACCTGCAACACGAAGCGCAGCAGCCTATCGCTCAATCATTGCGTCAACCGTGCCGCATTAGTGAGATGATCGCTTTGTATTTGGATGACGCCTGGAAGTTTTCTCTTATTATTTACTAAGACATAGGGGATTTCCCTTAGTCTAATTGCGCATGACACTAAAGTAGTCGGTTAACGGAGTTCAAGACACCATTATTGTTTAATACTACTCGTAAAAACAGAAAAATCCGCCTACTGGAGGTGGCCTCCTCGGCTCCCTGCGCCACCTGCCACGGTGACAGCTGCCCGGCGGAGTCGCGCGCCGAGCTGCGCGCGCGCCTATGCGAGGCGGAGCGCCTGGTGCGGCGCCTACGCGCGGACGCCGAGCGCCAGCGGAGAGAGGTACTGGCGCCGGCGGGGGGCGCCGTCACTAACCTCTTGTTTGACGGCGCGGCCGCGCGGAGCGCCCACGTACGTGTAGACCGAGACCACACGCTGACGCGACCTGTCTTTGTATACCCCCTTTTCATCTTGAAAATGAGCCTAGCTAACACAGACAAAGCGACCCTTTACTCCTAGATGCGGGTCTTGCTTATACTCATTTAACCAGCTAAGTTCGCCCCAAAATAAATACTCTTGATAACTTACACACGTTGCTGAAAAATTCGGAAAAAGTCGAAAAGCCCTATCTTGCTGCTGGTTTAAGGGCGTTATATAAGTATAACCTAAGGTATTTTGATCATGAAGGAGTGCTACTATAACTTCATCTACAAAAATCACTCGACAACATTTGGGAGAACGAACTTGCTTATTAAACACCAAGATTTTTTTTTGACACCATATAATTACTCACATAAAATCCCTGGATGTAGGTAGATTAGGTGATATGGGGTATACAAAATGGCGGAGTCGTTGAAGCTCGGCGTAGCAGCCGTATGGCGCGCCGACGTGGACGGGAACGCGTTACGCATACACTACCCTGGCCAAGGGAATACCAGGGCTATCAGTTTACAAGGTCATCTTTGGATCGTCTAAAGGATAGACAAAATAGGACCTAGAGAAAGGATCGTATTTCACAAAGTCATGTTTAGACAGGTGCGAAAAAGAGATGGGTAATACAGATCCTATAGCGCCATCTTTTTTGCGCAGCTTTTAAAGGCGGTTGTATTTTACGAATACGATCCTTTTTAGCTCTATAGGAGGATGAAAATATGTCCAAAATTAAGCTCAAAAAGTTCGCGTTCCGTTTTGATCCGCTGATTGTTCTTGTCGCCCTAGTACTCTCTGGCTAAGGTATCACATATTTTAACGAGTTAAAGTTATCTTTTACTAGTTTTTTGCACAGTTCAATTTCGCGAGAGTGATATTTTAGTTTTCTACTAACCCCGCATGTGTTAGCATTTGTTTTGTCCCGTCCTCGTATGCGCTTACTAATGATTTTAGTTATAATTTGTTTTAAGTAGATGTGGAAAGAGGTTGCTGATCATATTATGGGATTATAAGAACAGCAGCCTTTATGCCACTTTCTGGGTTGTGAACTTATCAGGCTTAACCGCATCTTGAATAATCTTGACAGTTATTAAAAGTCGGGTCTTAAAACTAGATTTTTCAAGGTTTTTCCTGGAGAGTATACAACCTGCTTTAGGGTCTTCTGTGTGACACACTAGATGTTACATAACATTTATTCTTAGCTACTTAACTGAATAGAATTTGGACATATTGTTTAAGCTATCAGTCTTTGCACAACATAATTTGTAGGAGTTAACTTTTGATATTAAAAGTTTGCGATCCCTAATAGTGTAGGCAGTAAAGCACGAGTTTCGGGTGGTTTGGAAGACAAATACCTGCACATGTTTATTGATTGCCTCACATGCACTTGTTTGGTGAGTTTGGAGCACCTAGCGACATTATGTTGTCAAACTATATCTACTTGCTACATCAACAAGACTAGAGAAGGGTGGATTTTATGGAGGTCTGTTCATTACCCAAACGAATACACATAATTTTCCTATAAAGTAATCGATTAGAATAGCTGCAGAAAGTAGTTCTCTCTTAGGAAATAAATTAAGTTTCCTTTCTCTACAGCTCTGGCTACTTTAGACTCTATTGCGATGGTCGTAGGGCTTCTTTAGAACTTCCCAGACAATACCTTCAACGTATTTGCATAAACAGTTGCAGTGCATGAAGAACTCCCTTCATGCGAGTCTTCGAGCCAGTGGCCTGGACGCGTACGGCTATCAAAACAACTACCACTTCCCGCCGGTCCACACTCCTGACTTCTGGCGAGAACCACTTCGAGAGTAAGTAGACTTTTACCATCTTTGTACGTTTGTAGTCGCAGGAGTGATGGAATGGTTGTGTAAAAGACGACAACTATTGGTATGGTGGTTGATAGAGATGTCTTGTGCAGATCAAAAATATGTCAGGGCAAAGCAGGTTGAAGAAACCATATGTTGACATGATTAGGTCGACTCTGGTTGCTGAAACTCTTGTTTTGACTTGACCAGACTTGTCTTCAGTCTTGCGTATGATTTTGTTTCCATCTTGGACCAGTAATGTATTTTTCGATAGCAATCACCTGGGAATCTTCAAGTCCCGAGCGAATACGTTACTTCTAGGGAAGCGTACGCCAACGTCGATGATGTCCACGACGCTTAACATCAGGGAAGAAAATCGGCAAACGTAGGTTTTCGTATTATATCTCAAACGAGGCATTGGTGATGGTTATCGCTTTTAAACTCCAAATATCACTACTTTCTGCATGGAAGAGGCCATTATGCACTATGCAGTACTTTGTTCAAAGTTTATAAACCACTTAGCGAAACGATCGAAAATCTAGTAGCGACACTGATCACTAGAACACATAAACCTTAATCCTGGGCTTTTGACAATACATTTACACTCCGAAGGCACAATCCAGGATAAGCATAATCAACCTCATTAACAATATGTCTCTTTGTTCAGAAGTTCTCATTTGGTAATTCAACGTTGCAGGGACTTTAACATGGTGGGCTCTCGAGGGCGGAGCACCCGCCGGCCGCTTACACTGCCTGAGCTGTCCGGACAACAGATGCACCGCTCTACCGTCTATGCTAATAGTGAGTTTACTTCTGAATTCATCACAATAGACAGTGGGCCTACCAAACATTTTAACTTTTTACAGACTGCCAAAAAAGCAGATTAATGTTTAAAGATTTTTTGCCACAAAAAGGTACCTAAATGTGGAGACAGCTGAACTTAGAGTAGAGATTTCTAACTTCCCAATGTTACGAAAAGACCTCCCCTAAGAATATCCATCCAGATATTCTTTACTCGAGCCATCTCTAACGGTAGCCATGCCCTAGGCATCTAGGTCGACTTACCATGAGGCAATAGCTCATCCACTGCGTCAACCGTGCCGCGAACCGATCCGATTTTTCTTCTATTTCAGATCATACACGTCCCAGAGCCAATGGATATGACAAGAATAAAAAGCCTCAGGCGGCCAACGGAGAAGCAGCCAGCACCGTCACACCCAAGACTCCAGAGGAACCCACAGGTATACTTATAGATGTTTTATTTCAACTTAGAGGGGTAACCATTTGTCATAAAGATGTAGGTACACGAGATAGTGGTCAAGCGCAAGCCAAACAACAATAAAAAAAGCCTCTCGTGCCTTCTATGTTTACAGGCTGCTGCCAATTTTTTTGTTTATTTGGAAAACCAACATGCACAGCAAGTTAGTTGATTTTATTTATTTTTATTTTAATATTCCAGAATGCCGAATTAAATCAATGTACGCGAGCGATTTAGCGAAACCCGACAGTAGTAACATGAGCTGTAATGCCATGTACCCAGAGTTGAAAATGGTTGTCACAAAATTATTATCGCACAGTCAGGGTGAGGAAAACGCACGTTTTTTTTTATTTGTTTGTGGCTTCTTTACTAAATTGTTCATGATATTGTAGTATTATAAGGACCGTGTTATGAAATGTTTAAGTCATAATTGATTTATCCCGAAAGAGGAATATCTCTCTACTAAATTGAAACAAAGATGATTCTAAAGTCTCAGTTTACTTAGGCGATTAAGTATCACAATAACACGCACCACGCAGCGTAGCGCGTGAATGCGTGTTTTAATGTTGCTTGTAAGTATCTCCGTTTGTATAGAAAACACGTACATTCCAATACACCGAAAATACATCATGCGCGCGCATGAACGCGCGTGGAGCAGATCACGCGCCTAGATACGTGTGGAGAAACATGCTCACACGCGTGGGGGCCGGGCGGGACAAGAGGTATGGCACACTGAGACGAGATAAATGAGTCAGAGCCTGCGAAATCTACAAAACGCAACTACGCGCGTGATTGCTTAAAAAACCCGCACGATGATGCAGATATGCACACCTGCAAGTACGCGCGTAGGTGCAATGACACGCAAAATGCAGTGTGATGCGTGGCAGTGTAATCGCCTTAAGCTCAAAATGACTAGAATGTGTGTTGCCTTTCTTTAAGTGATAATCGTTACCTAAAACGATGAAGCACGTTTCCAAGAAATCAAAATGACGGTTACCAATGTCACAAGTTCGTGAGATAGTAACTCGCCTTCGTGAGCTAGAAGAAACATGACATATTTTTTTTTGTAAATTTTTTTCAATGTGTCAAAATTAGTGATGGGCCAAATGTGGTTTGTACCGAATACGAACATTCGGTAAAATTTTAAAATTTGGCCGAACTTCGGTTAATTTTGGCGCTCTTTCTAGGGAGCGATAGGTCAGGAAGTTAGGACAAGTCGGAACTCGCTTACGCGCATTCGCCCCACCCGCAACCTCCCGCAACCCCAGCCGGCTCTTTGTCTTTATCGAATACGTCATCTTCACGACACGCGAACAAGTGTCAGGAGGTCCATTTCGTTAATAATAATAATATTTTTTTTATTGTTTTTTTTTTTTTAGGAATATATAAAAATATATGATAACATGTATATAAAATAAGAATAAAGGAATAATAATTTTAATAGTTTTTTAAGGATTATTTAAATATTTAATATATACTATGTATACAAATGAATTAAAAATAAATTATATAATTATATAGATTATATTTTCGTTAATAATAATCAAAAGTTTAATTGATTTTATAAAAGATTGTGGAGTGTTAACTAATTACAAAGATTAATAAATGACTGATTTGATTATTAATTTTACTGGTTTAGTTTCGGTTATTTTTTTTTAAGTAGATGAGTTAAATAGGTCTTATCTTAGACCGAATGTTTGGTATTTAAACCGAAAGTCGGCCAAATGTCGAAGTTCGGTTCAAGCTACCGAAATTCGGTTAAACCGAAAGTGAAACGAATTTTGGCCCATCCCTAGTCAAAATCTTTGTTTGTAAACATCTAGAGTAACTAATCCTTATTGTGATCATGAACTTTTGTGTAAAGGAGTCTTCAATAATGCACGTTTTTACCAACACGAGGGATACCTAAATGACGCCTTAACAAAAGCGTATTGATGGACTTTCAACCTTTGGTTCAGCTCCTAGAGTTGAAAATCCAACAGTATGCTTTTAATAAAGCTTTCATATAGATAGGTGTTAGTGAAAACGGGTATAACGATACTAACTGGCTTGTTGTGCATGCAGGTACTAACAACTTAGATAAAGTATTAATTTTAGTTTAGTTATCTAAAGGTACAAACTCAAATGCAATGTGACGACAAAATTGTAGACTTTCGATGTAGTGAATAAGGTTGCAGGTTTTGTACAAAATTTAACACTTAGGCCTGAATTTTCAATAGCTAGATAGATATTTTTTTTAATTCAGGAATAAAAATAGAGGATTAATAGTTTTTCTATTAAAAATATTATGTCATATTTATTCTTTAGGTAATAGTTTAGAAAGAAAGAAAGAAAACATTTTATTCATGCGAAAAAAGACGCAATCTTAAAACTAGCTAACAAACATAATTTAATATCAATTTGTTTATCAAAAAAAAAAAAAAAAAATTTGAAACATTACTTTTACTTTTTTGCACTTCACTACATTGTTTAAGTTCAAATATGAAAAAATTAGACCGTATGCATTGAAAATTGAGTATTTCTCAAACTTTATCCTGATAACCTGTCAAAATTTGGCATCTAAGAGAGTTTGACAAGTTTTTAACCCAAAATACTCAATTCAGAAACTTACCTACCCTCCTACATCATCTCGTTTGACAGTGAGCAGCCCTATTGCAATAGTTTCAAACCATCCGCCTGCAGTACCTACATTTCTTACATGGAACGACTGCCTATCCGCCGTTCACAGCTCAGTAACTGGGTAAGACGATATCCTTGGCAAGACTGATGTCAGATTTCTGGCTTCCAAACTATCTGTATCTCTGTTAAAGATCTATAAATGATAATAGACCAGGACCAAGAGGCTTCACGCTTTCCGAAAAAGGAAGAAGTCTAGGTATTTAATGAACGGTTACCCATCCACGAGCCAACCTTAACTGGCGTTGTTTAAGCTTAAACATCGACTTGTTCCACTTTTTATATTTTGCCAAAAACTCTATCTGGTTAGGTTTATTTGTGGTCGAATATGAAGTCCTGTGTTGAAAGCTCGGGTTGGGATGTTATTGGGATTCTCAGTAGCAGCCCAGAGTCTGGATTTGTGCACGGGAGATGACAAGAAAGACTTTAGGCTCGCGTTCTATACTTAATATGACTGGCGAAATTAGAGGGTTCTATACGTATGCCATTGCCTCTTTAAGGATCACACCTAATGTTAAGTGTTTTTTTTAAATATATTATGGTTGCGTTTCCAGTGAGCGGCGCCGGCGCAGCGGAGGCGCCGCGCGCGCGCGCTCGCCGCCACCACCACCGCAAGCACGCGCCCGACCACACGTAACTGGCGCCGCGCCGCACGCTCCCCACACACTACCCGACCACACACACCACAGCTCCCACACCGACAGACACCACTAGCATCACTGACAGAGGCGACGCTCCACAAACTAATACACCTCGAGCGTCACACAGATGCATAAGTCGTACTTTAGAAAGAGACCGCATTAGATGGACTGACAGAGATGTCGTTCTACAAACTCCATATCATAGCCTCATCATAGCTCGAGCGTTAGACAGAGATAACACACGTATGAGTGACAAAAACGCTATAAAATCCATCACAGTTCAAACATTAGACAAAGATGAAAGATTGAGTGACAGAGATAATGCTCTAAAGACACATTCTAGTGTCATTACACCTCGAGCGTTAGATAAAGACAGAGACTGTATGAGTGACAAAGACGATACTCTAGTAAACATCACAAGTGTAACATCAGAAAGAGATAGTATCAGCATGAGTGACAAAAACGACTTTCAAAGTACCAACACACGTCAAGTGATAGAAAGAGATACACATATGAGTGACAGAGAGAACGCTCTACAAATAAGTGGCATGTTGACGGCCGGGTACTGTATATGGCCACCACACGCCTCTCACAAATATAGCTGCTGCCCAGCGGATATTATGTAACGACTGCCCAGTCTGACCGTCGATACTGTATGAGTAGGATTCAATAGACTTGCAAAAGGAATGCTTATGAATGTATCATAGCGCGACAAAGTTTTGTCGTTGTATTATCTCAAGACTCAAGTACTCCTAGTACGGAGATGATACGATGAAGAATTTTGTCTCGTTGCGAACGCTACCCTAGCATATAATATAACAATTTTAAGCATCGTCCACACTTTAGATCAAGGGCCTTACCAAGACGTGTCAAAAAAGGTTTACTAATGACAAGCATAAAATGTATTGTCATAATTTACATTGGCATAACGAAATTCTGCATGAAGATCATTACGCATAATATTATTAGGCATAAATGTTTTATCATAATGCTTGTTGCCATAAATACTTCACACTTCTCAATCCCTTCCTTTTTAGTTTATCTAGGACATTACTGACTCGCCGTGCTTCGCAAAGCACGTAAAGCCGTTACAAACCTAACCTAACCTTTGCAATATGCCCAAAGTATTATTATGCTAATAAAAGTTATGGGAAAACGTTAAGCCAAATTATATTATGCTTAAAAATTTTATGCCAACAGGGGTCATACCGTAAAAAAAAATATTGTATATGGCTGATACGTAATTATCTAGAGCCTCTAGTGTGGATGCGGCTTAAAAATATTGTGCTGCGCGTAAATATCACCGCTATTGCAAATACAATAACTTTTGTAACGCGTCATTTTAAGCGAGTGTTTTTAACCATTCTAATAGATTTTTTAAACGCTTGGTGAATTTTTCTGGTTTAGTCATTTTATAGATAAGCAGAATTGCTTCACAACATTTAAAAATTCTATAAGATGTTAAGAAATTGACGATAAAGACAAGCATTTCTACCAGCAATCAATCTTGAAGAGCTTCTTCAACAAAGGTAGCCATTATCATTATGCTAGACTGAAAATTAAGTTAGTGTTTTGTATAGTCTGTCTATGAAGTTAAACGACTCGGGAATTGTGTATAATATTTAATCATTTAAAAAATACTTATATTCGATACTTTTTATTAGATTCTTCTATTAGTTAATAATGATCAAAAACTCTTAACCTTTTGAATGTCTTATGTTACACAGTTCGACATAAGCAATTGTCTTTCTATTGTGTCTCTAATTACGGCATTCAAAGAGTTAATCAACCTTGATTATCCAACCAGTGTTGACTACATCAGATTTCATTTTGCCCTAATATTTACCAAGTCGTTTTACTTTTTAGACAGACTCTACTCACTATTATTGTAGTGCGAAACAGAGATAGAAGTATACGGGTCGTATAGCACCATCCCTTTTTTACAAAGGAAGAATGATGACGTCAAAACATACGTCGTATTACCCCAGGTTAGGATGCTAATATTTCTTGACCAATATATCAAATCGACGGTCGGACTGCATAACGTCGAAGGATTCAATTATTATGATATAATCGTAATCGCCTTCTGTAACGGTAATAATATACTAACTTGTAGTTATCGTATAGCCTGAACGACCGTGTTGAAATAGAGTGCTGTTGTACTGTTGAATGATACTGTAATCAACGACCATTTTATTTTTTAAGGTGGCACTAACTAAGAGCCACCTATGTAAAGCCAGGTATCCACTATGTTCGCGTTTTAACTGCTACGCGTATCTGCAACCGCTTTGGAGACTGTATATAAGCAAGCTGTTAGACGTTGAGTGATTTTAGTTCAAACAACTGTCGGCCTAGGCATCCAATTGGATGCCGGCGTTTAACGAACGCCTTAGGCGTCCAATTGGATGGCAAATTTAACCAGATGGCTGCAACATATATATTTGCCATTAATCTGACCGTGTAGCTATTACACGACACGAACGCACTAAACATGTTATTTTGACCTTTCGATTAGAGCCCTGAGTGTGTTTCACGCTCCATGAGCGGGAATGTATCCACTATGTACTTACAGCAGTTGCAGGAGTGCGTAGCGTAAGAGTTTCGCGAACATAATGGATACCTGGCTTAAAGTGTCCAAAAGCCCAAAAGCCCGGCGCCCATCGGCGGCACGGTACAGTTTTAGGTGACGTTCAGTTAATTAATCGTATTACAATAACGTTACAGTTGCATTTGCAGTGATGTGATACAGGCATTATGATAACTTAATTTTACGGTTTGATATGTTTCGTCATCTGCAAATATCTTGCTGTGCCGTACCACGGCTGGACGCTGGTTCTATGACTGATCTATACCTGCGAGTGATCCCGGTCTACTGTTGTTTAACATTACTACTACATAACGATAAAAAAGTGGTCTGCTGAGAGCTTTCCAGGAAGTAGGCTATTTTAATACACCTCACTTTCCTGTGGGGCCAGAACTTGTAACTCTATAGTTACAAGGTTTTGGTAGACTGCAAGTTACTGGACCACGACGGTTCCTACTTCTAAAACCTCGAATGAAGGAACCTCGTTCTTCTCTGTATGAGAAGAGTGATTTGATCTATGCATGTACCGAGATCATCACTAGATTTTTTGCTAATTTTTATTTAAAGGAAATTACATCTGTATGGGATTTTGATTTTCCGTGCACGATAAGCATGTCATTGTCAATTATTAAACCGTGACGACAGAAAATTAGAAACTCATATAAAATGTTCCTGCGTTCGTTGTATCGTGCAACAATACGACCGCGCCCTTAGGTTTTGCTCATTTGTGATTTAAAGTGCAATTTTGTACATACATGTAACAGTAACGTTAGAAAAACTTAGTACTTATGAGCAATAATGCTACGTAATAGTTGCTTAGTGTTTTGTCTCTTTCTTTTATTATTACGAATAAAAAGGACGCAAGACAAACATTGGCGAGTAGGTAGAAGTTTTTCTTTTTATTAGGAATATAATAACGTACAATATTTTTGCCTTTGGAAATTCAGTGAGATATCCCTAATACTGCCATTAGCATTTATTTTCATCTCGACATGGAACGTACGGCGTAACGGTACGTAATAAAATATAAAGACTAAAATATTTTTAGCTGAATTTAGATTTATTATTAAATATAGTTAAAATGATCTGCGATTTTAATCATGTTTAAAGTTTAGATAAACTACGTTTTTTAAATAGTGTCGCAGTTATCCGCCCTGCCGTGAAGCGAGACGGCCCTCGAGCTACATTTGTGAGAGTGGAGTAGACCTACTAAATGCTATATTTGTAGCCTTATCCATATTAATCTAATTTATTAAAATAATACTATTGATTATTATATTTGAATATTATAATTATTGATATGATAATATATTTATTGCAAATGGTACGTGTTTTATTTTGTCTACACTTCACTAACAAATTCTAGTACTAGTCTTAATCACATAATTAAAAGCATTATACAGCCTTTTACAAAGTGTCAAGTAAGGCTAACAACTCACGAAGCGGGTTTCACTGGCGCCCGCCCGAGACCGGAGTTTTGTGCGGTTACACAGTCGTCGCGGTTGCGATTATCGCTCGTAAACTTGGCGGGTGATGATCGCAAGACGGGCGGTTAATTATTAGTTAAGCTTCAAACTGACATGTACACAGCCTAGAACACGACATGTACAAAACTTGCGATATACTTACTTCACAAAAAGAATTAAATAAAAAAAGGCCCGAAAAAGTTCTGGGTGCATCCACTGATTGTCAGATTTGTGTACCCCCCAGCCGCAAACCAAACACACCGCGACCGTAAACGAACGTAGCGTATTGAAACACGCCTTAATTTTTTACATACGTATCTGCATTCTACATCAGTTACGGATCTGTAACCGCGGCAGACGCGAATGAAAACCGCTTCGCGAGTTCTCAACCTAACATACGTTCAAATCAGTATAAAAAAAAACATATTTATTCTAAATTATTATTAATCATCTCAGTACCTCGAACAGTTCATGTGTGTTACAACAATTGTAAGCGTTACCTAAGAACCATAATACAGAATCGTTTACATTTTCAGTCTCCAACAGTTTCTTTAACACATCGACCTTATTGTTACTTGTAAAGTAATTTAAAAATATTCTAAATACCTCTTGGGAGTTCAAATTCGCTAAAAACCTAAACAAGTAAACGACGTTAGGGTTTTCAAGAGATCTTTCAATACTTACAGATAGGTATCTTAATATTTTTAGAACGAATTCTTCAGATAAGAAGTGGTTGGTGAAGTGGCTGTGGCAAGATAGGATGAAGAACAGTTGTGATGATGTAGCGATCCTCAATGCGGGGAGGATCTGCAGGATCTTCTGAAGGTGCTCTGGTCTGGAATAGAAAATGATTTGGTTTTACTTTTAAATTGACACAAGAGAATTAAAACGGTTGTAAATTGGCTGGCCCCTTCTCTCTCTAGGTTGTAGCTAACAGGAAACACAGACTGGCAAGGAAGTCCACTTCTTAGCTGTGCGTACAATACATTTGTTCCCAAAGCGTTTTTTGTGCTTATATTGGGTGACAATATCCACCCATAGTGGACATCCCATTCATACATACAAAAGTTGCTTGCATATTTCATGTGTCTGTAGCATCACGCTACAAGCGTCACGATGCCACGAACATCACAGTATGTCGTGAAACAGCGGGGACAGCTAGTCATTTATTATGTAGGGATTTCAATAATACATACTTCAAATCATCTCGCAACTGATATGCGAAGTGTACAAGGGCATAGAGCACAGAATCCCTCGTTTCTTCATTGTTGCTGAGCAGCAGCTCGATGAGCTTGGCTATGGCGCCCTGGGAAACCAGTAGCTCGCAGGCCTTTGGGCCAGAGCCTGCCAAGTTGCCTAGGGTCCAGGCACTGGTTACCTGGAAATTGAGGAGGCACATATGATGGAGTTTCTTGAATTGATTTTGGGTATTAAGTTGAAAACACCAGGGTAGAATAGAATAAAGTTTATTGAACACTTAAATATATGGATAAATCTATGGGTACAATGGTGGTATTGCCAGACAACTTTAGGATGGACTATAACAACATGCCAGACAACTTTAGGATGGACTATAAAACTCCAACTAAAATAATAATAATGTAAATTTGAATTTCAAGTCTTCCTATGTGTACCTACCTATATTCATATTTTCTTGTTTCCTGCATTTTGCAGGTCAATTTCAAGTTGTATGTTCATTAAAATATGTATTTACTTACAGTATTATAGTCATTAAAATCATCATTACTACACTCTCAGTTCATCTAACCCTACTGTATAGCTATTTCATAAATAATTTAATGGATTATCCAGCATCTTCTTTCAGTTTCAAAAGACACGAAAAGTAGAATATAATCACTGTTTCAGCTTTTTTAGGTTAGAAATCATCTAATGACATCTCCCGCCCTAGGGCGGGCAAGGCCTGAGCGCGTGGGCCTATCAGACGTGATTAAAACGCACTCCTGTTCTTTCTCTGCCTACGTTCCAGGGCCCCGGGGTTCACTTTCGTACAACCCATGGCCCCAGTAGGCTCCGACCATGCTGGGCCCCTACGGTTTTGCTGACATCTGCTTGAGGCGAGGACTTGGGCTTGGTCCGGATAGTTAGACGGTGAGCTATCCCATTGACCGCATTCCACAGGGCCGCCTTTAAGGTGGCTGTACATCGGGTTCGGAATCCCTGCGGCTGGAAAGTGAGGAGCGTTCCCTCGCGCCTCAATGAGCTCCTTTGCTAGAATTACTGCTTAATAATTGTTTCAGCTGAAACAATACACCTCACATGTATACTCACGGCCAACTCAGCGCTTAGATTATCAAGAGCAGGAATGAGGTATGATCCCGTTGCCTTTGCCAAGAGAACACACGCTTTGGGTTCTCCGAGAGCCAGGTTACAGAAACATCCTACAGCAGCACACTGTTTGTTTACTTCATGACCTGGAAATTAGGTTACAGTAATTTAGCCCACATATATATATATAACTCTAGCTGACCTGTACCCCTAGCTATGTGGCTAATCTGCAATAGTTAACGCTTGTAGAAAGCTTCAAATGTACGGGAATGACGTCGTCTTATCGCTCACTTACGTGGTCAGAACAAAAGAATTGGCGGCAAGGTCAACTCGAAGCGTTCGGCGCAAGCAAAACGGTTCTAACTTGGCTAGGGGGGCTGGTGAACTTCGTACTGCCTAACTGTCAATATATTTAGTATATCTTCCGATACATAAATGATAAATGATATTTATTTTGTAAATAGGTTTAAAAAACTTTTACACATCAATTTTTTTCGTCAATTTATGCTAGATGAGGCCGGTATTTCCTATCTGACTACCCTGAGACACGAAGAAACACCGAAACAAACTCAATATTCAACCAATTGTGAAGAATCTAAGTAATAAATCAAGTTACACAATTTCACACACAATTTCAATGTATAAAAGTTATCTACATAGATTTCATACATTTTACATGATGCATGCACAACTAACTATAGATCATAATTTGACTCAATCAGTATAAATCCTCTCTTTGTTTAGTGAGTGTATTTGGAAGTGTGTACTATTTCTCACAACAGCTATTTTCTTGGAAACAAAAAGGAATTTTTACGTGGTATGATAGGACACAGGCTTGGAGAGAGGAAATAGGCAATAACTGTTCAGTTATTGCCTATTAAATTTAGCTTGCTTAGTTTGTGGGTGAGTGGGAATTTGGTACAACTTGATTAAAAATAATAACAAAGGCTATGCAACGTGTGTAACTAATCTACTCTGCACCCATTAACTTAGAAAAGACCTTTATTTTTTATTCTGGATAGGCTCGTGTTTAACCTCTATCTCACCTGATGGTACATCATGGTCGCCATCAAGGATCTTGAACACTTGCGTAGAAGTCAAATATTCGGTCTCTTTAGTGGTCCGAAGTGTGACGCAGGGGCAGGGAGTGTCAGTGAGTCACTCCTCATTCGTTCACTGCGTTGCTGCATGTATCTAACAACGAAGACGAATGGCTCGCCAATGTATGGAATGCGCAAAGCAATCCCCACTCTGACGCCAAGCGTTTAAGATCCGTGATGGCAACTGTAAGTGGTGATGAGGCTGATGATGGAGCATGCTTGCCTAGTACATTCACTCTAGATTTTTTTTAGGGCAATCGAGTCTATTGTGACTATTGTGCCAGTGTCGCATTGAGACGGCAACTCGGTGAAGACCACCATCAAGCTATTAATCTCTAGTTGTCACTTGATTTAATGATTTCATTCAATTTGCTAAACTCTTAGATAGATTTCTCACCTGTCATTTCCCGCACCAGTCCTCTGAGAGCCCCGTGAGTATGTAACATCACTTCTATGTTGACAGCATCATCAATCAGAGCATTTTTCAGAGTATGAAGCTCTGGTGCAGTGACGGTTGACTTTGTTTTTAGCTTCCTGGCTATAATTGCTACTGTGTCCGAATTTGTGCTGAAAATGAGATCTTTCTGATGTCACTATAATAAATAGCAAAAGAAAATCAAAAGAACTTTATGAAGTTCAAAGATGTTCTACGTCTATGTCTGAGTATGGTTTTCACACTTGGTCCTATTCGGAGCATTGTATTTTTAGGTAGGCTTATTACAACCAACCTGCCTCTTTCCAAAAACCGATTAGGTCTCTCAGGTTTTTTAGGGCATCTATAAGGGAATTCGGGGAACCTAAGGTTTGTGCGCGTATTTTAGTGACACCTGTGCAGTTTAGGAGCACATGCACAATTGTCTCCTCCCCCTCCAAGCATGCTCTTCACAGGGGACTTTCTGTAATGCCTAATGTCCAAAGATGTTAGTAGCAGGACTTATCGATCAGTAAATGTATGCCATTGGGTATGTATAATAGTCATACGTATAGACTTCATCAAAAGGTGCATCAGTATTGATTTTCCACGAAGTGAGTATTAAACAACTTTCGCAAGGCAGCGAATTGCAGACAAAGTTAAGCAAAAAGTACAAAAAAGCCGATAATGTAACTAGTCTTAATATTATCTAAGTTTTAAATGTTTTTTACCGCAAACCAATCACGGATCGCCGAACATCAGCAACTTCGTCGCGATGTTTTCTCCTGTTTAGTACGAGCAAGTTACGGCTGGTTTCTCTTATGGTTTCTATAGGTTCTTCTTCCATTCTTATAAGTAATGAAGAATTTCTTCTTACAATAAACGATTTTATTCAGCTTCTTTTTATTTTACAACAAAGCAGCGGCCTTCGACAGCAATTGAAACAATACAGCTGAAAATGACATTAGTGACTTAGCCAGTGTTGCCAACAGCGCAGAGCCTGGTGGCGCCATTTTTCACAGCATGTCATGATTTGCCTAAAGTTGCTGAATTTTAACTTCTGTAGCCTAAAGTAGCTCAAAAGTAAAAAATCACTATAAATAAAATAAAGCGGAGCGCTCTGTTGTCACATCGGTGGATTCACCTAGTATTGTAGAGAAACTTTGATAACAAATTTATTTTTAAAGTTCTTTGATCGTTCAGGTTCAAGGACATTCTCTATAATGGCAAAACACTTCGTTCGAGTAATTAATTTTTTTAAGAAGACTTCCCTTCTCACAGGGTTTTATTTAATACTTTTGCCAGATGCCAATGTAGTGGATTGAGCTATGAGCGGCACTATGACAGACAGATTTTATTTTTCATTTTCTATTTTTTCTGTTTCACTTTAACTGCTAACTCAGTAGTAACCAAATGAAGAAAGCTTGGATTTATTTCTTGATAATCTCAATTCGCTGACTTAAGAATTTTCGTTTGGAGTGGAAGTAAAACTAATTGGAATTTTTCTAAAGTATTTAGTCGGTACAACATAAGTATACAACGTGCCGTTTTGAAACTGCACAATATTTCAGGAGGTTGTAATTAAACTCATAAATAATCATATAAAAATACGATACCTGGTCAATAATCAGTAACAGTTGTTTTTTTTTAACCATTTTTCAGAAAAACTCTCTAAATAAACTTCTTAAAAAAACAGAATCACCCGTTGCGATTTATCGCACGCCGTGTCCCTGTGTGCGTGAGCGCATCAACCTGTACGAGGCTCCGTCCACTTATTCTACGAAATGAATAATTTAACCTTAGATGTAGATCGAATTCGATGATCATCATAATGTACATTAATGTCTTAAATTTCGCTATTTAATTACTCACTTGTAAGCATCATCACAATGTGAAAATCTTTTAAAATTCACGTTGACGACGCGTCGACAGGTACTTACGTATCAGCTGATGAATAAAATGTTAGGCCGAGATCAATAAACCATATGAGGCGTCCGTGCCTCCGTCCGTAGGTATCATGCAGCGCGTACTCCGTAAGTAGGTAGCCTGCACTGGTACATGAACGTACCTACCAGACGCAGTCTGTAGGTAATATCATTCTCAAGGTCAAATTTCCGTTATAATTTCGTTTTTATTTGTAGAATAAATTGGTGGATGTAAAACTTCCCTTCCTACTTTTTAATGGGCTGAGGACCGACAAAAATACTTCAAGATATTTTGTGCTAGTTACGTTGATAGGGTTTTCAGGTGATTTATCTTGCCTGTTAAGTAGGTATTTTTACCGTAGTAAAATTTTTTAAATCAACTTATTTACACTAATCAAATTGATTCGGCTAACAACGTATTTACACATGATTTTTTATGTACTTACTAATAAAATAAAAAAATCGGTGTTGTTCAAACAGACAGCAGTCTAGCACGACGTTGCTGATTTTCTTTTAATTTCGTAGCACAAACACATTCGTTTTTAAAGTGTCGAAAGCACTAATCACTAGTGATCGCCTTTTCACGTAACGTACTTGCCGACCGTAGTGAGGAAACCAAACCGTCGACCAGCATACCGCGTGCTGGCCCGTGGCTCTCGCTCGAAGTATTCCAGGATATTTTCCTGCAAGGTGACAGGCAGGCCTTCGTTGCTGAACCGGCAACATGCCGGGGAACGGAACGCCGAATCGTCGAAACTCGGGAAGTTTTTGTGTAGCAGCCAGCATTACCCTTTGAGATAGACGTTACGCTGTTTCCACTGATAGCATACAAGCGGACTATCTCCATTGGAGTATTGGTCTGTCATCTTGCATCACTAGGTACCGCATCCATTAACCGAAGGCGCTGAGGGCGAATATTGCAAGCGCGTGTATGCACACGCCGGCGATATCAATTACACTAAACTTGATCGATTGATCGATGGTCGTGGGGGCGTGGCCAGGGTGTGCCGTGCGGGAGATGATTGGTGCTTTATGAAACTATCGTTGCGTGATGTGCGTGAAAGCGCGATTTAAATAATGGTGCATTTGTGTGTGTGAAAGCGCGGTTATAAGGGAGGTATCAGACTGGCTGCGTTTTAAAAAAGGTAGTTCACACATACCGCTTTCCATAAATAAGAAATAAAAATACAAAAATTACCTACTCATTTTATTATTGATTCGGGTCGAAAAAATTTCAGGAGGTAATTATGTTAGTGATTCATCACTAACATAATTACCTCCTAAAATTTTTTGCGCCTTTAAAACTGCACCTTTTATAATTGTGGTCATCATAACCAGCAAAATAAATATATATCACTTCATTGCATTCTTTTGGTTACTTAATTGGTGAGACACTTTCAGGGATTTCACCAGAACTAGTCAATCATAAACAATTTAATAGGGCGACCACCATACTTTATTAATTACACAGAACTCAGGGTAGCTATGATTTTTATTAAAAGGTTATTCATTTATAATTTGATAAGTTTAAATCATTCGGTTCTGAAGTAGCCTAAAAGGCGTCTAGTTGCTTCTCACATTTTTCCATCGCCAATTCTTGTTCTGAGTAGCCTAAATAGCGACAAATCGCCTACGTTGGCCACACTGGCCCTAGCCCTGCGTTCCGAATGGTGTCAAAAGCGATTATATCGCGAACCCGACCAAATTTAATAGTTACAAAATATAAGGGTTATTCAGTGATAACGGTGACGTTGCGCGTTTGTCGGATTAACGATTTCAACGCTTTTGACGCAATTCGGAACAACGCAAAGATCAAAGTTTCCACAGTTTATAATATAGGAGAAAATTGTAAAAGTGAGTTTGAAACCGAGGCTTTATAGTATGACTTTGTAGCGACGTCTATGGCGCCACATAAGAACTACGAAGAAAGTACGAAATCCTGCATCGCGCAATCAAAGTTCTCCGCGCGATTTGAACGACTTTGATTTTCAAAGGCTCAACTGGCTGCAAAAAAGCTGGGAGTTCTCGCAAAGATCAGACAGTACTTCACGCCGGAACAGCTGCTCAAACTTTATCAAGCGCAAGTTCGATCGTGTATGGAGTATTGCTCTCATCTTTGGGACGGATCTGCCCGATACCAGCTTGATGCACTTGAGGCAATTGAGAGGCGAGCCAGAAGGATAATTGGCGATGATACACTCGTCGAGTCGAGGCTTCAAAGTCTTGAGCATCGACGCAGAGTTGCTAGCCTGTCGGTTTTCTTCCGGTTGCATTTCGGGGAGTGTGCGTCGGAATTGCATAACCTAATTCCGCCTAGCCCGTTTCATCATCGGACTACCAGACGTACGGCTATGCGCCACCGGTATATGGTGGATATCCCACCAACACGCACAAAACGTTTTGGGAACACATTCATTGTGCATGCGGCTAGGGAGTGGAATTCCTTGCCGGAGTCTGTGTTTCCTGATAGCTACAACCCGGGAATCTTTAAGTCGAGAGTGAATAGGTTTCTTTTAGGTAAGCGCGTTCCATCGTCGACCGCATCGTCGCTTTCCATCAGGTGAGATAGCGGTCAAGTGCGAACCTATCAACAATAAAAAAAAAAGAACATATACGACACCCCGAAATCATCTATCGGGTCGTAGGATCCTCCCGTTTCAAAGGAATTATGTGGGACTTTACTCTCTGTTCCGCATACCTCCAAAACTTCATGTTCTTTTCGAGTTGATAAAATAACCTTAGGATAATTATTCAGTTGACCTAAATAGAAGTCTGAAGTCAAGTGTAAACCGAACCCTAAGTAAGTATGTTTATTAAGCGTTTACCTCATCATCAGCCAAAAGACATCATCATCATTGGGGGGGCCTCCCCCATGTGTCGCTATAATGAATGGTCCTGTCCTGTGAGTATCGCATCAATCGGATTCCCGCAACCTATAATTCATCTTGAGACACTGTGGTATGTTGGACGAGAAGATACCGCGCAGCTTCCCGAACGCTGGCCAGCAGTCGAGTCGGTTAAGAAGGTTGTTCTCTTTTGCGAAATTAGATCTACCCAATAGGACTATCTGTCCGAGGTTGACGTAATCGTCTACAAGTTCGAGTGTAGAGTCTCCGATCTTCTTTGTATACTTACCTATTAGTTGAATACCTTGTGTACCGCCAGTTGATAGTTAAATTAATTGAACCCTTCTCAAAAAGATTGTACTAACCACATTGTAAGATCAAAGCAGTGAAGAAAAGAATTCGAAGAAGTCCTTTCCGAAAACAAAAAAAAAATCTACTGATGGGATCTCCAAGTGGGAGAACTTACACTATAGCATTTCCCGTTACGCGGTAGCGACTCCAGAGTCTTTTGGCCCCATCGACTATCTGTTCTTTTTCTTCAGGCTATGTCGGTAACATCGGTTCTCCTGTGGATATTATCATTTCTGATTTATTTATAATTTTACCTAAACAACATTACAGTCTAACTAAACTAATGCGTTGTACAGAAACAAGAAAAAAAAACCGGCCAAGAGCGTGTCGGGCCACGCTCAGTGTAGGGTTCCGTAGTTTTCCATCCGTCACAATAAGTGTACCCACTTATGAGTTTAAAAAAATGCTTGCCTATACGACTATACAACAAACTTAGTCCAGAAATTATTTTGTAGAACCTTTTTGTCTTTTTGTACAAAAACTGTTCTTTCCATCAAGTTCAAAATAATTTTCCTAGAAAGTCCTTATAAAGTTCTACTTTTCAGATTTTTTTCATATTTTCTAAACTTATGGTTCAAAAGTTAGAGGGGGGGGGGGACGCATTGTTTTTTACTTTTGGAGCGATTATTTCCGAAATTATTGACATTATCAAAAAATGATTTTAGTAAACCCCTATTCATTTTTAAATACCTATCCAACGATATATCACACGTTAGGGTTGAAATTAAAAAAAAAAACACTTCCCACTTTACATATAGGGGGGCTACCCTAATAAAACATTTTTTTCCAATTTTTATTTTACCACTTTGTCGGCGTGATTGATATACATATTGGTACCAAATTTCAGCTTTCTAGTGCTAACGGTCACAGAGATTAAGCGAGGACGGACAGACAGACAGACAGACAGACGGACAGACAGACATGGCGAAACTATAAGGGTTCCTAGTTGACTACGGAACCCTAAAAAATGTATATACGATGATGCGATCACGTAAGGAAACTTTGATTCTTTTTCTCTATAACGGTTAAAACGGGACCCTATCACGAAGACTCTAAGACGCTGTCCGGCCGTCTGTCTGTCCGTCGGTCACCGGGCTGCATCTCATGAACTGTGATAGACATTTTATTGAAATTTTCACAGATAATATATTTTTATTACCAATATGACAAAAAATACTAAAAAACCAAACGAAATAAATATTTAAGGAGGCTCCCGGGCTATACAACGTACGTAATTTTTTTTTTTGCTACGGATGGTACCGTTGACTCGTACGCGAATCCCACTTGGACGGCCGGTTGTTTAATTAATGGATCGTCGATTCTTGGTTAGAAATATTGATTTAATTGAACGATGTAGTTTTAGTTTTCGTCAAAATCGGGCCCGCAATATTGAGTATTTTGTCTCATAGTTTTGAATATAAATCCAGTCGCCCTCTTGAAAAAATTACTATGTAGATATGAAGCAGAAATAAATTGTTCTTGGCCTTATGGCCTTTAAGTCAATAATGAAGGTTACTTCAAGGCAAGCGTGCTTCAACGTCGAGCACATCATCGTTTACCATCAGGTGAGATGGTGGTCAAACGCGAGCCTTTCAATAATAATAATAATAAGACAGATGACATTTTATGTCAAACATTGTAAACTGATGCGATAAAAACGACAACAATGCTAAAACAATAATGTTGACAAGAGCTGCCGCACGACGTGCACGCCCACCACCTCCGGCCTCGTCGCTCAGCTCCGCCTCGCCGCCGCCGGAACCCAGCCTCACTGTGAGAGCTGTGACACCGGCCGTGGCAGCTGCGTCGAGCTCGAGCGACGAGTACTACTCGCCGCCGACGACACCACCACCTGCGCGTCGTCGGGGAGGACGCCGGCCGCCAGCGTGCTTAGGACCTCGAGGCCCACCGGTCTCTGATAGGGTCCCAGCTGCCGGCGGAAGTGTGCCGCGCATGCGATGGACGCAATCGACCAATGAAAACGTCATGCGCGCATACTATGGGGCTACAGAGGGAGGAAACAATCTGACCGCGTACCGTGTTCGGATGATCTCTTTGATTCAGGTGCTTGAGCCAGCCGTCAACGTTTCGGCACAACGACTATCGGATCAGGTGCGGGTCATCCAACGTAATCATATGTTGGACGATACTGTACTTGATCGCCTCCGAACGGAAATGAGTGACCGTGTCATTACCCCTTCGTCGCAACCTGTGGTACCAGTTGTGGTGCCACAGTCCAGCCACATGTCCCTTAACACTGACGAGGTGAGTACTGATACGGTCACTAACGTAAGTACCCAGTACAATAATGAACTGAGGAGTGCTTTGGAGTGTGCTATTCGGGAGTATCGCAACATGCCGTTTGAGCTTAGGCCGCGTTTACCTCGTTTGCCCATGCATAATAAGAATAAGGCGCTGGTGGCTGCTCTGGATTCGCAGTTGTCAAACTATTTTGATGACTGCGAAGATCTCGCCGATACACACTCGATCATGTACTGCGCGGCCGTAGCGGCATGTCGTGTAGCTCACGTCAAATTTCCAAACAGTGACGTAGCTACACGACCAAAACCAGCTGTGCCGGCCTGGCAGTGTAGGATCGAGCGTCGTATTGGTGGGGCCAGAGTACTCATTGGCAAACTAATCTGCTTCAGGGAGGGTAACACTCGCCCACGAGTGATGCGCTTTGTGAGACGGGCGTTTTCGGGGACTGACATCAGCCCCCGAGACTATATGTCCCGTGTCACAGAGCGCATCGACTTCCTGAAGCAGAAGGTGTATGCATGGGCAAACCGTATACGAAGGTAAAAGCGGCGGGTTGAACGGTACATCCAGAATAGCACATTCCGGAGTAATGAAAGGTGGGTATACAGGGCTTGGGAGCGACCGGACCAAGGTGTGACTGACACGCGCCTTCCGGATGATGACGCCATGTGTTCGTTCTGGCGCAACATCTGGTCGGTGCTTGTCAGTCATACTGAAGGTAGTTGGACTCGAGAGGTCGAACGAGCGTGCGAATCGATACCAGAAATGGGGGCAATCACTATCAGCCCCCAAGATGTGGCCCGTGCAGTCCGTCCGTTGCCTAATTGGAAATCTCCAGGGCCGGACGGACTGCACAACTTTTGGATAAAGTGGTTGCAAAGGTCGCACGCTCGTTTGGCATCTCAGTATCAGACCGCCTTAGAGTCTGGCTCGCTACCCGAGTTTCTTACGACAGGAGTTACCCACCTGCTCCACAAATCCGGTAGCACCGCGGAACCCAAAAACTATCGGCCGATTACGTGTCTGCCGACAGTTTATAAGGTTCTTACATCCATTTTGAGAGCAAAGATTAACTACCATGTTGATAATAACGCTATCATGTCTGCCTCTCAAAATGGATGTAGGAATGGGTCCCGCGGTACGAAGGAGCTACTCCTCATCGATATGGCCATTAGCCAACAGGTTCGACGTTCCCGAAAGGATCTGTCGACATGTTGGATAGACTATAAGAAGGCCTATGACTCAGTTCCTCATACATGGCTCATGAGGGTGCTGGAGTTGTATAAAGTTGATGCAACTCTTCGCACCTTCCTGATGTCATGTATGAGGCAATGGAGGACGGTCCTTCGCTATCCAGGATGTCGAAATATCCAGAGGAACAGCGAACCGGTAAGGATCGAGCGAGGTATATTCCAGGGTGACAGTTTGAGTCCGCTTTGGTTCTGCCTAGCCTTGAATCCTCTGAGTACATTGCTGGAGAATTCAGGCCTGGGCTATCGGTTGAAGAGAGGTGGTCAGGTTATATCTCACCTTCTTTATATGGATGACTTGAAGCTCTTTGCCCCCAACAATCTGCAACTGAAGGAGCTACTGAAGGTAACGGAAACCTTCAGTAGTGCCATCAGGATGGAGTTTGGTGTGGACAAATGTGCGGTCATGCATATAAAGCGAGGGGAGATTGTGGAATCCGTGGGTATCCAACTCTCGGATTCCATAAACCTGAGATCCCTCTCTCCAACCGAAACCTACAAGTATTTGGGTATGTCGGAAGCGTTAGGCATCAATGCCACTGACATGAAGCATTCGTTGAAGGAGCGCTCCTTCGGCCGCCTGAAGAAGGTACTTAACAGCCTCCTGTCAGGTGGAAACAAGGTGCGCGCCTTCAACGGTTGGGTCATGCCGGTATTGATGTACGCTTTCGGTGTACTCAAATGGACTCAAACGGAACTTGACGCCCTGGATAGGAAGGTTCGTACACTGCTGACTGCATATCGAATGCATCACCCTCGGTCGTCGGTAATGAGACTGTATGTCCCGCGGAAGTGTGGGGGTCGAGGCTTTTTAAATGCTAAGACCCTACACAATCGCGAGATATGCAGTCTCAGGGAATACTTCCTTGCCGCCGACGGGGGTATGCATCGTGATGTAGTAGCAGTGGACAAGGGACTCACCCCGCTCTCCTTGGCTAACGAGAACTGGCGTAAACCTGTAGTGCTTGACACTAACGTACGCAGGGAAGTATGGCAGAGTAAGGAACTTCACGGACGCTTTTTCCGGGCCCTTCATGGGCCCGATGTAGACCAACTGGCGTCCGTAGCCTGGTTGCGTGTCGGTGACCTCTTTGGGGAAACCGAAGGTTTTGTATGTGCAATTATGGACGAAGTTATCATGATGAATAACTATCGGAGATTTATTGTGAAGGACGGCACGGTTGACATCTGTCGGGCATGTCACCGACCGGGTGAATCAATCCGCCACATTATCTCTGGTTGTTCTCGTCTAGCTAACGGAGAATACTTGCATAGACACAACCTTGTAGCCAGGATTATCCATCAGCAACTTGCTCTGAAGTACTCTCTTGTGGAATCGGAGGTGCCATACTACAGGTATGTGCCCGACCCAGTTCTCGATAATGGCGATATCACGTTGTACTGGGATCGGTCCATCATCACTGACAGGACTATTGTAGCCAATAAACCTGATATAGTGGTGGTGGACCGAAGCGAGAGGCGTGCAATGATTGTTGACATATCCGTTCCGCATGACGAGAACCTCGTGAAAGCCGAGAAAGATAAACAAATCAAGTATATTGACTTGGCTCGCGAGGTTGTCGACATGTGGGAAGTGGACTCAGCGATCATTGTACCGATAGTTGTGTCAGCCAATGGCTTAATAGCCAAGAGCCTCGACCAACACCTTAGGAGGCTCTCGTTAGGCGGCTGGATCAAGGGCTTGATTCAGAAAGCAGTTCTTCTGGACACGGCTCGTATCGTTAGGAGGTTCCTTTCTTTGGAGCCCTAACCGCCGGTAGCTTGGACCCTGTTCCCGATACCGGTGGGATACTGTTTTTTATATTTTTAAATGTTTTTTTAATAGTTTTTTAAGAAATATTTAAAAATATATTGTTACATGTTAAACAATGAATAAAGGAAATAATAATAAAAAAAAAACAAATATACTACAGATTCCTTCCCACCTTCTTCAAAAAACCTTTTAAGTAAAATATGTACAAAAATACGTTAAGCTCTCGGGAACGCGAAGAAAAGCCCGATAAGCTCGATAACAAACTCGTATCTCCAGAGATTTGGTCCACGTCATCAATAGCGCCGACTAATCACACGGATTGATGAATTACACGAGATTTGGATCTCGTCCCGACACCATCCACCTATATTGAGCTGTAACTCTCTTCTGTTGCAACGCTTCCAGAAGTCTACTTAGTCTGGTCGTATTACTAACGAATAGGGATTTTCAGTTGCTATTAATCAATTTAGTGGGGAAATTCGCTTAATCGTGGGTAATCATCATTGTGATGAGCCGGATGAACCTCTGTTTCGGTTTTATTTTAGTATTGCTATCAATTACAAGTGCCCATTCTCTACTTAGCTATTACGATTGCTTACTGATAGAAGATATTAGTATGGAGCTTTCTCCGGTTAGTATGGAGGTACAGTACGATCTGAGGTTGTCTTGCAACGTTGTGAGCCTCCCTGCTGGCCTGCTATGCTATTATGGGATGTGGAGGGATTAGTTCTTGCACATATTCAAGAGTGACGTGTGGAGAGGCAACGCAAGAAGAAATTCCGCTGCCACAACCATTAGTATAACCATATAGTCACATTTCTGTACTGCAAGTATAGTTCTTTTTGATGCTACGCGTGGCTATATTTTTGTACTTATACTTATTTATTTATTTATTATATTCTTTATTGTACACCTCATGAACAAAAAAGATACAGAACAAACATTATTCAAAATAAGTGTACAATGGGCGGCCTTATCGCACAGGGCGATCTCTTACAGACAACCTTTGGATGGACTGAAAGAGAGGAGATAGATATAGGGCTGTCAGTGTACATCAGAAAAATACAAATAGGTATGAAATAACAACACAAATACATACATACATTCCAAAAAAAATACTAATAAATATTAAATATGTAATCAAGCCAGGAGAAAAGCCAGGAGCCTTAGTGCTTCCTTAGAAACTTGTCGAGAAGACACTGCTTGTATAGTAAATCATTAATGAAAAGAAGGTTTTTGGTTTTAAGGTGTGAAATCATACAATGACATCTCCCACCCTTGGGCAGAGCGGGAGGGCGTGTCAGACGTTTACTAACTAAAGCCCACTCGTTTGTTCCTCCTTTGCCTTGAGTTCCAGGGCCCCAGGGATTCATTTAACTCATGGCCCCAGAAGGCTTCGACCCTGTTGGGCCCCTACGATTTGCTGAGATCTCCATGGGGCGCGCGTGGAACACTACGCGCCGTCGACGACTTGGGCTCGATCTGTACGGTTACCGGACGACCGAACAGCATGCTATCCATTGCTCGCCGTCCGCAAGCCTGCGCCTACGGTGGCTGGTAATCGGGATCGGTATCCCGGCCGGCTGGGGTGTGAGTGCTGTTCCGTTGCGCGTGCGGCCGCCTCCTTTTAATGCTTCTCCTTGCTCCGAACCGTGACCTGTACCAGAGCCAGGCGCGAAAGGTCGTTGCCACCGATAATGAAACAAAGGTATCTTTTTAAATTATGAATGTATTAACGAGTAGATAATAATGATATCGCTTACAGGTACAATACAATGACATATGAGCATTAGATATACGGATTTCCTATAAAAAATATAGTGATGGGTGATGTATGGTAAAATTCATATTTTAAAGATCTTAAAAGTATCTACATAATTATTTTTTCCCAATAGTAAAGCTTGCACCAAAGTTTAATATTTTTTGAGTATAAAGTTGTTTCTTCATCTCTAAATGCAATGACACCTAATCCTTCCGCTGAGTTTAATTAGATAATTAAATTCTAAGAAGAGTAGACCGCCCACGACGACTTTTTGCAGCGACACTATCGCGCGACAGCATCGCTACTAACGCGTTTTGCAAGCGCGCGACAGCATCGCTACTAACGCGCGTTAGTCGCATTTGTAAGCGCTATAGAAAAAAATGCCAACGCGCTACTAACGCGCTACAGCATCGCGACTGTATCGATGCGAACGCGCTACAGCATCCATACAAAAAGTCGGCGTGGGTGAGACGCCTTAGCCACCAAGGCTTTTGAGACTCAATCGTACCTTCATATTTAAATATAAAACGTATCTACAAGTCAGGATTCAGGCGTTCTAAACAATCGTAATTCTTTGGTTAAAGTGGAATAGTAACCGGGAAGGACGCAGAATTCAGAAGTGCGGACATATTCGTTGATAGAGTCGGTGAAGATGGTTTGCAGGTCGGTCTGGTCTCCAAGGCGGTTGATCTTCTTGTAGATATGCTCCAAAAGGCTGTAAAAAGAGCATATCAATTAGACTTTAACTAAATATTTGAAAGAAACGAGTCAAGGAAAAAGTATTTAGATAAATTACATCAGACGAAACAAGTAGTACAGTACCAACTTCAAATCTTGTTGACCCAAAACTTTGCTAAGTACTTCTTTTTTTTTTAAATTATTGTTAGGCTCACGTTTGATGTGACGACGATGCCGATGGAGTACGCTTGCCTAGAAGTAACCTATTCACTCTTGATTTATAGCCTCGAAGTTGAACTTCTTTGGGATTATTGGTGACAGCAGAGGTAACTTCGGCTAATGTTTAGGAGTACACAAAGCAGGTTATAAGATAGACAAGCTCTATAAATATATGTATTGCAATCCTTTGGGGGAGGCTTGTGGTAGTTTGTAAGTTTCTAAGGGAAGTTTCAAGCTAGACGAATATTTGTGCTCTTTGACTTGAATTTAAAAGAAAAGTATATAGTAATTTAGGGAGATCATGTAACTTACTTGGATCGCCTTCCACGTGGATCAAGCGAGGACACAATAGGGACAGCTAGCCGAAACTCCAGGTTATCTTGAGGTAATATTGACCAAACTCGAGCCCGAGGAATCACGTAGCAGTCTTCAGTCTGAAAAACAAAAAAAAAATTCTTTCAGCAATTCTACACATTTGATATAAAATCCACTTTAAATGAACTATCCAAACGCCTACCTATTGGACTAGAGAGAGAGGAAACTAGTTAAATATGATATGGCTACATTATAAGCGAAAATCCGGCGATAATGTGGCTATATTATACAGCGATCGAATCGTCTGTCGCCGTTGACGATACGCCTTATGTAGCCACAGACATATTCAGTAGTACTACTTTTAATCGTTCATGTATCGCAGGTCGCGTCGCTATTTAATGTAGCCTCGGTCTTCGCGTGACGTAAGGGTTGACTTTTGCCTCGGTCAAAGATTAAGCATTGCCATACAACGTGGCAGTGCTGCCAGTCTTTTGGTCACACGCTCCTATCGACAGCAGTGCTGATGCCTTTAGTGTACTAAATATAGTTTTTATTAGTTAAGTAGCTACTTTTTGAGCAATTATATCGAAAGATATAATTGCTCAAAAAGTAGCTAACTGTATCTAACGATGTCGTTGGTTATAATAAAAAGTTTTAATTAATTAAGTGTTTTTATTTTTCTAGTTTTAGTATTAATTTTGTTACAAAATAAATAAAAGGATTTACAAAGGATTTAAATATTGTTTAGATTGATGATTCATTACCTATTTAAGCCAGTAGATAGACGGATGTGTTTATCAATTTTGCAATTAACATGCAATGCCCTTCGAAGTTATTTTGCTAGAAGCGATATTGATATAATTAAGTAGCTTAGTAGGTGGTAGGTACTTATCGATTAGTCATAATAATAATAAGTCGAGTATATCCGGTAATCAAGGTCTCCCTATCTATACCTTTCCACCTATATTATAAATACCTGAAGTGGTTTCGTTTTTCTTGGCAATAGCACCTATTGCTATATCCATAATATCACTGTACAATGTACCATATATGAACAATAAAGTATGTACTTAATGTTTTCATTGCCTTTCCTTATTTCCGAGGTCAAGATATTTAAGTCTCAAGTCTCTTCCGATGATAAAAATTATAATAAGTAACTCATTAAAACAGCCCAAAGGATTGATCCTTGATCCATCTTGAATCTGATGTTAGTCTAATAAGCAACAATTACCACTCCTTGTGAGTTACTGTTTTTTTTTTTTACAGTTGGGATAACATCCAATTATTTATCACACTCTTGGGTATAGCGGGAGAGCGTTTCAGACCTTTACTAATTAAAACCATTTCTGTGACCTTCAGTTGTCCCTTGTATTGTAGGACCGTTGCACTACTGGGTCCCTACGGTTTTGTTGACGTCACTTTTGGTCGCTCTTCGCTTTGTCTTGCTATTGCTCTCTTTGCTTTTGGCTCTTGCTTTTCTACGCGCCGTGGCGTCGACGACTTGAACTCGGTCCGAACGGTTATCGGACGTCGAGAAGAAGAAGTAGTCGTCTTTAAGCCCGCGCCTACACATGTTGTCCGGAAATCATCGAGACTAGGTCTACTGGGCGGTGAAGGTTACAGTAGAAACCAAACCCAATACAGTCAGGATAAGACTAGGAAGATTGACTGATTTACCTGCACAATAAAGATTTTCGGCTTGTTCTGCAACGTAGGAGGAGTTAGATCCGACATGTACCGCATGACTCCATGTTCACTGTTTGGTGTGTGGCTTGACTCCACAATACCATCCCTGATCTTTGCTAGCATCATGACAGCCACACAACCGTACTCCGTGAAGTCACGCTGAAAGACTGGAAAAATGAAGCAACCCAAATATAAGAAAAAATAATCTAAAATTTTTGGACTGAGCGGTGGCTCAAATGCCACTAAACCAATATGCCACTAATGCCAATAAACATATTACTACCTTAATTTAATTAGCATATGATAAGAGAGACCTATATCTAAACATTAGGCTGCTTATGCAGAGGCTTAATTCTTACAATCATCCAAAAATGATTATAATCTATAAATGATAAGTACCTATCTAAGTTGTTCTGAATTGTACCTTTCTTCATGATCATCATCATCATTTCAGCCGAAATATGTCCACTGTTGGACATAGGTCTCCCCCAACGCCACAACACACAGGTCCTTTGTCCTCACTAGGTCATCGGTCCACCTTGTTGGAGGCCTTCCAAAGCTGCGTCTTCTGGTCCAGGGGACGTTTCTCACACGTGGGATATATTTGATACCAGGACGGGAGATACAATTGTATGACTATCTAGTTTAGCTTTTTGGGGCAATGGAAGATCCACAATGAATATTATCACATCTGATACATAACGAAGAAAGTTTGTGTATATTTGTGTGTATGTTTTCTACTCCTACACGATGAAAAGATTTAGCGGGTTTAAATAAAATTTGGTACATGGATAAACTATAATTAAGACTAGGCTGAAGGATACTTTTTATTCGAGAAATTGCAATTACAGGATAACTTTCATCTTTCAAGCAGGCTAAGTTGCTGGCAAAAACTAGTAATTAGCTTATGAAGATAATGATGACGAAATGTTAATGAAAAATCTCATACTGCCCATCAGTGTTTTGAAATGATACATAGCATAGTCGGCCTTATAATATTCCTTGGGACTCAGGCCTCCTCTCTAGGAGAAGGAATGGGCCGTAATCCACCACGCGGAACCAGTGCGGGTTGGTGGATGTCACATATTTTCGAATTTTTGGTTCTAGTACATGCCGTTTCTCATGATGTTTTCCTTCATTGTTTTGAGAGCAGCGGTGATCAAATGATGCTAATATAAAATAGACGGTAAAAAAACTTACATCGTTCAGAAGTACTAGCAATTTCTTCATCAGTCAGGTCCCTGTAGATACTAACTTCAAAGCGGAATTTTTCGAAGGTTTCTTTAAACTTGATGCTCATGTCGTCAGCTTGAGGTTGAGCATCTTCCTCACTGCTCTCGAAGGCCACATCTGACGCATTGCCTTCAAAGATTAACATGGCGTTCTTGTTGTATCTGTAATAATTATTTTCCGCTTTAGGTATATTGGTAGGTATTTTATTTATGATAGTTAGGTACTTGTTGCATTATGGAGGAATACTTTGATTCCCTAAATATGTTTGGTTTTTGTATATAAATGTTTGTAGTAAGTAGTTTTTAAATAGTAATAATAATTATGTTTCTTATATCTATAATATTGATATTTACTTTTACATAAATAAATCAAAGATTATGATAAAAAAGGTAGATACTAATAATAATTATTATTGTTAAATAAAGATTAGCTTTCTCAAAGGTATGTTTAAAAAAAAGAGAATCTCAATACAATTTAGGAAAAATTGTTAAACATTTTGATAATTTTATTTCTATTCAAAGAACTAAATCCAATAGATTTCCATAAAGAAGTATATCCAAAAACTCCTCGTTTAACAACAAAGATTTAGCATAGTTTACTTAAAAATATTATAGAAAAGTTTTTGTATGGAAGATCATTATTTTCTTCGCGTAGGTAACTATACTCATAAATTATAAAATATGCAGCCGGATAAACCGGCCGGCTTCGGATCTACATTCCACACAAAACATGCAATTTTTTAGTGTGATGTAATTTTTGTTATATACCAACCTGTCTAGTTCATAAGAGTATCTAGCTATAGTAGATACTCTAAGCGAATCGACCTCCTCCGAATCCTCACTAACTGATGGCACTTCCCTAACAACACCATCTTCTTGATCACAACTTTCTGATTCTTTCGGCTTTTTTTCAGTATTTTGATAATTGGCATTATTAAATGGTGTAGCACATACTACAACACTGTCTTCAATAGTAAAATTAACTTCAATATCTTGCATGTTGGGGTTGGGCCCCATGGTGGTGGGCTCTTTGCCGACACAGTTTAGACTGATATATGGAATGTTCGAATACTCTTATCTTATCACCACTTATCGACGAGCGTGCGTCATTGATTACAGGACTTAGTTTAGGCCAATCAGAGTGCAAATATATTTAAAATTCATGGTTAGATATTCAGGTGTTTAGTTGACATAATTAGGTACATATATTGCAGAATGTTGTTATCATTTGCATCAAAATATAGTGAGGATGAATTTGTTTTTATTAATAGGGCCCACTTTTACTTTTTACTAGATGATAAGTAATCAGTGGTGGCCGAGTGGTAATGGCCCCAACTTACGAGTTGTAGGTTGCGGGTCCGAACCCAGCAAGGCGCATTACTTTATGTAATTTATTTCATCACTTCTGCTCTCTAAACGGTGAAGAAAACATCGTGAGGATACCGGCATTTCCTAGAACCAAAAATTCGAAGGCATGTGACATTCGCTAACCCGCACTGGGCTTGCGTGGTGCATTTCGGCCCATTCCCTCTATTAAAGAGGAGGCCTGAGTCCCAGCAGTGGGAACATTAAAAAAGGCTGAAGATGATTGATGATAAATGTAATGTGTACGAAGATGGAATACGTTTTCCCGGGCGAAAATAATGTTACTACAGGAGCTAGAAATATAACTCAATAAATGAAGACCAAAGAGCAGATGAAAGGATGAGAAGTGATATGAAAAGAAAAAGGATAATAGGAGAAGGAACCGTGTTTAACTGACCTCGAGAACGATGGATCGAGAACAGATTATGATGATGATAATGAATATGAATCATTGTCTTTACCTACTACATTTTAAACACCTTTTCCAATAATTTTTAATATAAGTCTAGGCTAAGTAGATACTTGAAGGAGAGATAAAAATAAAAAAACATATCCATAGCATCAAGATATTTATTTTCGTAAGCACATAGTTAAGTTCCATACAACTACTATGACTGTTGTGTGTGGATATGAAGAAGTTATATTATAGAAATTAATTAGTTTGCTATATTTAAATTTAGTAGTACTTAAATGAACGACCACTACCTGTATGTTACCATGTATCTTATGGCTTTGTGTAAGCCTACAGATCGGATAAGAAATGGTCTATGTGGTGAGGGTTCTCGAGTGGTGGCCGTTGGATGTCTTTCCAAAAGATATACCAATGTCAAGTCGTTGTTCTATCAAGCGAGAATTCGTTAACAAAGAGAAGTACATGATCAGTATGAGCTACGCTTGAGCAACGTATGAGCAGTGAACGTATTTCTTGAAACAATGACGATGAAAAAGTGTATTTTGCAGTCCATAATGTACATACCTTTTGAGAACTGTGTCCGTTTTTTATTGCTTTGTTTCGGTGTTCGATGTTAGCTGTAAACAATATTGAACTATTATATAGGTCCTTGAAAGCTAGTTAATGAACATTACGATGACTTTACGATATCAAGCATATCTCAAAAAATAGAGCCTTGAACTATATTTTTTGAGATATGCTTAATATCGCAAAGTCATGGAACGAAATGGAGCACGTTGGCCTGGAGGCAAGCGTGCTTCATTGTCAGCCACATCATAGCTTTCCATCAGGTAAGATAGTGAGCTAAGTAACGTCTTTTTTCACAATGTTATGCATATTTATATAAATACACAGATTTATTCATTAGGTTTGATCCGATTTGGTTACATAGAGTATGATCAATCTACCTCAAATGTGACACAGCCCAGCGTGGATGTAGAGCCTCATCATAATCCTCTATTTAAATGAGGCTTAAAAGAACGGAATAAATTGCTGCTTCGTGGTCAAAAACAGAAAGAATGGTAAGTAATATTATTTTAATATAAAGTGTAACTCAGCAATGTTGTACAATAATTTTAAGGTCTTGTACTAGTTTTGGAAACAATAAATTACTATTATTACCTGAAAAAACGAGCAGTTTTTCTTATCACTGGGCTAGTTTTTAAGCTACATTAACGGGCCAAGCCAAGTCAATATTATGTTGAAAAATTTATTTTTTCTCGATATAAATGTTTTTTTTTTACTATTCTGCAGGTGTTTAAAATTGCAGCTTTTTGGACGGTAATGTAAGTTGAGTTATTATTATAAGTTTGCCAAAATATCAAAAAAAGATGCGACCTCTGACGGGACAAGTTTAACCTCCAGAAGATTTTATCGAGCCGTCGGAAAACCTCTCTTCAGGACACGAGTTGCCTTGGCCAACCTGGAAAACTTTAAACAGACTCCGTACCCAGGTTGGGCGCAGCAAAGACAATCTCCTCAGATTTAGGGGTTCCTGGACGGTTCCGGCCTTCTGTATTTGTGCGGCGTCTCTCCATAGACCATGTCCCACCTTCCATCCTACATAACGTGCCCTACAACCTGTTCACGTAGGGATCTAATGACAGCATCAGTGGACTCCTGTAGTGGATACCTACCGTCGTCACAGCATTGCTCTCCTGAGAATCGTTACTAGTCAGGGACACGACACTAGCTTGCGAATTTTCTAAATTGTTGTCTTCATCTTCTTCTCTCTGATAATTTGCCTTATGATAATGGATAGGCAGTTTGTATATTTTTGTCTTCAATATCTTCCACTGTTTTCCCCATGGTTGAAGCAATTAGACTGGACAAACAATATATGCCAATACGTATGGTTTATCTTTTTGATGCGTGTCCATTACTGATTAGATTCCTATCAGTGATTGAGATTACGGTCGATGAGAGAGAAATTAAGCTATGTAGAAAGGCCTCCAAAATTCTAGTCTGGTCTAAAAGTGGAGAAGAAGTTTATTCGAGTTTAGCTAATCTACAGTACTGTTGGTGTTTTATTACTTTTTGTGTGACAGGTGAGACGGTGGCCATACTGGTGAAGGTTACAGGGATCCGACGATGCGAGACGCATAGAGCTTGTTGTTTTAGCTACACTTGTGAGAAATGTTTATGGTGGCAGACCTACGTTCCGCTGTAGATTTTTGCTCAAAATAGTGATCGGCTCTATGTCCAGCTGAGGATTTCTTTCGGTTGGAATAATGATGATGATCACTTTTTTATTATTATGTTATACAAGGTGCAGTTTTAAAACTGCAAAATATTTTAGGAGGTTGTAATAAAACTCATAAATAATCATGTGAAAAAACGATACCTGGTCTATAATCAGCAATACTTGTTATTTTATTTTTTAATTATACTAAACAAATTCAATTGATCGATGGCAGCGGGGGCGTGGCTAGGGTGTGGCGTGCGGGATAGTGATTGGATGATACATTATTTATGAAACTATCGTTGCGAGTTAGTGTGTGTGAAAAAAAAATACCTACTCATTTTATTATTGATTCGGGTCGAGAATCACTAACATAATTACCTCCTGAAATATTTTGCAGCTTCAAAACGACACCTTGTATATGATAGGCTTGCGTATGACCATCGTCGTAGCACAATAACACACAAGACGGTTGTCTACAACCAATAATATATTATCATTTATTTATTTTTGTTCAGGTTAACCAACAACTGTTTACTCCAGTAGGTACACTAGCAACTTAATAATTATAGTTGGATACAATTGCGGGCGCAACAATAGGTTAACACCGCTAGCACAGAAAGCAGTAAAAACATTAAATTATTAGATTACAAAATATTCTTAATGCAAATGTGAATGTAATGCGACTATGATTATATTCCTAACATCTATTTATCTCAAAAGCATTGCACAATGAAATCAATCTTTAAAGACCGCTAAGGTGATTCTATTAGGAGATGTCAAATGTAAAATAAAAACACTTATGTAGGTAATTATAATAACATCAACATCTTTATTATTTATAATTTGATAACAGATTGTTGTAAATAATTATCAGATTCGTTGCCGCCGAACTCACCGGAGATAGCATGATGCTTTGTTTGATGTTAATGACGATGCGCTGCGAACAAGAGAAGACTTTATTTTAAGTTCATTAGAGTAATTTTCTGTAAAGTACCTACGAAGAATGAAAACCATGCTTTACAAAATAATCCTTCCGAATTTAAATCACAATGGCCAAACTCAACGGAGTCAAGTGCGCAGGAGATGTTATAGTGCGCAAGTGTGTTCGCAAACCTAGGTGCACTCTTTACTCACATTTATTCATTTCATTACTGGAACTCCCTGCACTAACAGTCGAAATCAATACGTGCAGAGTCATTATTATATTACAATATAACAAGAAAAAAAAGTCACTTAATCATTGTCTTCATCATTAATATTATTATTATTATCATCATCATTAAAATTAAATAAAAAAAAGACGTGTGGCACTCGGGGACTGCCGCGGTAAAGCTATTGCATAGCATTTTTATCAACTTATGCAATTATAATTATTTATTTATGCCGTATTTTTTCCTTTGTTTTTTTTTTCTTTGATATTAATTGAAGTTACACTTTCACACATTGAATTGAATTTTGATTGATTGTTCACTCATATGTTTTCTTATCGGTCACCACGCTCAAAAAACAAATGAGTCCGGGTGTTAGGTTATTTTCGTTACGGAATTTCTGGATTCGGTCTCCACGCTCAAGGCCCGCGATAGAAGCTATGCAATAGCTTAAAAGTTATTAAAAATCAATATTATTATTTTTTTAAATAAATACACCAACAAAAAGATACAATAAAAATCATAAATAACAAATACAGGTCGAATCAACCGCCAAAGTACCGCCTCATACTCCGATGGGATGGTTCTACACTAGAGAGAAATAAGGCGCAGGATCACCAGCTCTACATACTTTCCGAGGTGCGCAGCGCAGGTGTTACACTTCCAAACTCTGGGCTGCTATTGAGTAATTATTATCATTAAGCGTGTCTTAACCAAAAAAGCATATTACGAGGTTAAAGACTATGTCGAAGACACGCTTGTTTGGCAATGACTACCTCTGCACTTGTGGCCCCCTGGTAACTCATAATATTGTGTGAATGTATCTATTAAATGCTCCATCTTTGTTGCAACATTTATTTTTCTAATACATTACTTTTGCAATATTTTTTTTTATATTATCTGTCTCCAACGTCAAATTCGTTGGTTTTTCTTATTTTTGTTGTTAACGACTCATTTATTGACAGTTGTAATTATTATTTTTTTTCTAGCTTTTTCAATATAGCCTCTTTTTATAATGTAAATGGAAGAACACTGTAGACTCCACGAATAACAAGATTACTTCATATTTTGACTCACTTTTTTTAAATGATTATTTTTATTGTGCTTTTGAGTACAATATAGACCGGTTTACACTGTTTTTAAATAATACCTATTAATACTGTAATATGGAAATATTGTAAGAACAATTTTTTTTTGAAAGTGTAACCATGGAGTTTCTTGCTGGTTCTTCTCCATAGGAAACGACCAATTTCGAACCGTGCACTAGCTTCTGATGTTTTATAAGTGCCCATGTAGGCCTATGTGAAATAAAAAACTTTTGACTTTGAATTTGACTTTAGACGACTTATTTTTTAGGGTTCCTAAAAAGGAAAAAACGGAGCACTTATAGGACCACTTTGCTGTCTCTCTCTCTGTCTGTCTGTCAAGACCCTTTATATCGGGATTGTGTAGTCGTATCCAGTTGAAATTAAAACCATATACTCAGATCTGCGTTATCCTGAAACTGTAAAAAATGAAACGTCTGAGTCCGAGAGAAAAAAAAGATAAGGCCTTTACTATATATAATATATATATATATATATATATTTCGACACTCTCAAAAGAATCAAAATTCATAGGGTATTTCCCGTTGACCTGAGAATCCTGAAATTTGGCATGAAGCAAGGTCTCATAGCACAAGTTAAAGAAAATATCTGTAACTGTAAATTTGTAGTTACTTCACCAAAAAAAAAAAAAATCCTTTTGGGAACAGAAACGTTTATTTCAATTAGACCAATTACAAGCACTTTATAATTGTCAAAATGTCGGTTAGTCAAACAAGTGAAACTAAATTGCATGTTCCAAAGAGTAGATCTCTATGGAGAAGAACGTCCAAGAAACTCCATGGACACTCTTTTAAATCATATTGAGTTACATGAATCATCAACTTCGTAACTTAATTCGGTAATTGAACTGTAATTGAACGCCAGTCCAAATCGCACTTGTCCAGTTTTTTTCTTGTTTGGAACCACCAACCGGAACCATGTAAAATACTTCAATCCGATATGGATTGAAGCATCACTTACTAATTAGGCGAGTAATACGTAACTGCAGTATTTTACTTTAAAGAGCCCTAAATGGCAGGTGCAGCTGTTACTGCGACTGATTTATTGCTACCGTACCGAGAATTTATATTCCTTGGTATGAGAAAATTAATTCGCTGATCATAAATTTGTAATAAAATGGTGCTGCATGTTGGCATATATCACAAATCGCGGTCAGCACAACTATCATAATCAACATTTCAGCCGATATACGTCCACTGTTGGACATAGGCCTCCCATCAAAGCTAAGCAGAGCTAGTGTAATGAGTACTAGACACCTGATAAACATACTTATATGTTTCTAAATACATACAAATATATTGATAAATTAAACCTAGACACAAAACGAATGATCATGCTCATCACACAAACATTTTTCCTGGGTGGGAATCGAACCCACGACCTCCGATATAGCGGTCAGTGTCACTAACCACTAGACCAACAGGCCAGTCTGGTAATTGTACAAGTCTAGAGTTCCACAAAAGTTTACTAGTTTTACAGTTATTTTCTTCACAAGTGTATTGAAAAACGTTGTATGATACACGTGAGTAAGATTACCACTCTCGGCTCTCTTAAGACCCTCGCCATCGCTCGTCTACATAAATACCGCCTTGACGGTTATCACTAACATTACACATTTATATCATAACTGGCTGTGCTCTCGACTTCGTTCACGGGAACTACAGGATTTTGAATTTATTTTTTCTAAAATAAAAGTAACCTATGTTACTCCTTATTACATCAGCTACTTGTCAAAAAAGTCCCGTCAAAATCGGTCCAGCCATTTCAGAGATTACCCCGGACAAACAGAGAGATAGACAGACAAAATTGAAAAAAATGTTATTTTGGTGCATGTAGTAAAAAGCAGTTATTTCAATATTACAAACAGACACTCCAATTTTATTTATATGTATAGATGTACTATTACTTACCAAGATTTCTGTGTATCTTCTAAGGAAACCTCGCTATAGTAGTTACTTGGTATGGACGTTCTTCCTCCGAATCATCAACAACTGGCGACGCGACACTACTCATATCAGAATCTGCATTAGTCGCTTCGTCAGCTCTTTGATAATAAGCCTTGTTATATGGAACAACAGCATCTGAGTTGCAGCCGGAAATATTTTGCACTGCTTGCGGCATGATTGATACAATCGGACTAACTGATACCTACGAGAAATAGAATGGTTTTATCTTTGACGTATGTAGGTGTATATGTGTATGTGTTGACGACCACAGCGCCATCTATGATTACCACACCAATATCTACGTGTCAGCGGCGTGATGACATCAGCAGCGCGGGAAGCGGGGATCAAAGATTTTTTAAATCCTAGGGGGCCAAAATTTCACTTTTCTGACTCGGCAACAAATTATCTCCTTTCTTTCTTTTGAATATAGTAAAAATAATTTAATAGTACACAAAGTATGGAATCAGCCTTGGATCTCATTTCCACTCCATCTACGATGACCTGGTAAAGGAAACCCGTAACAATATGCGATACTTGGGAATTAAATATACAAATATTATCTAGGTTGTTGGAAATTCTTCATTTGTGTCATTATTTGAGTTAGGTTGTTAATTAACTTTAGTTTTCAAAACACAAAAAAAAACACATTTTATCAAATATAAAAAAAAAACAAGTTTAAAGTAAAGCAGTTATTTGCATATTATAGCCCATGCATTCAGCTGTAATCTCATCATCATCACCATCATCAGCCTTTTTAATGTTCCCACTGCTGAACTCAGGCCTCCTCTCTAGGAGAGAATGGGCCACAATCCACCACGCGGGCCCAGTGCGGGTTGGTGAATGTCACATGTCTTCGAATTTTTGGTTTTAGAACGCCGATTTCCTCACGATGTTTTTCTTCACCGTTTTGAGAACAGTGGTCATGAAATAAATTACACAAAGTAATGCGCGCTGGCTGGGTTCGAACCCGCGACCTACACTCAGCCACCACTGCTCCAAGCAGTAATCTACAATTAACAAAATAATGTTTTTTGTTGAAATTATAGCCAAATTAGAATCTTGCGATTCTGCGTTGCTTTTCAAAAAAATATAAAAATCAGTTTTATTCTGAGACCTATGGTAAAAGTGGTTCAAATTGTGGTATGTGATAGCTGAATATACGGTGCGTCGACGCCTTAACTTTGGACCACTATTTACGCCACACTCTGAATATAGACTGTAAAGCGTAGGCCACACCGGCAGCTAGCGGGCGGGCGGGCTAGGCGGGCGAACATCGTTTCACCTCTTTACATACTTCGGTTCACACCGCGAGCTACCGACGAACCTAACGAGCTAAGCTAACGAAATATCCGACGATTCCAGCGAAGCTACTCGTTCACCTCCTTGGCGCGCCCGCGCTTCGCTAGCTTAGCTCGCCCGCCAGCCCGCTCGCCCGGTTCGTTCGCCCGTCCTCCCCGTTTCGAGTAGACTAGTCGACGCTCGTCTTTCGAATAGCAGTGCAGTGTTTAGCTTCGCCCGCTTAGCCCGCTTCGCCCGCTTAGCCCGCTCCGCTGGTCGCTCGTCTTTCCGTAGTTTTCGGTGTGAACCCCATAGTTTAGTTCGCCAATATTTCGCTTAGTTTGTTTAGTTTCCTTCGTTCGCTTCGCCCGCCCGCCTAGCCCGCCCGCCCGCTAGCTGGCGGTGTGGCCTGCGCTTTAAGTTTAATACTCGTCTGTTAGTTTAAATACCCATAATCTGTAGTGTCTAACTATGATGTAGTTACAAGTACTGTGCCAATGTTTATTCAATAACTCTTTCTTTGTATACCTAGTGAGTTTTTTTCTGTATATTTTTAATAAATAAATAAGTATTCAGGCTTAATTTAGAGTGACTTTGAAGCGCATTACCCTGGCTGGTTTCCAAGTCATCGTCACGGAACAGGGTATTGTTTAGGGTAAAGCTTATAATACTATGATCGATGTGTTCAAGGAGCTCATTATGAGCGAAAAAATAAAATCGAACTTTAACATCAAACTGTTTATTTTCGTAAATACGCTCTTAATATTTACGTCCTTATTATACTTACAACTGTAGAATAATATGCACAGGTAGAGCAAGACAGTAGTGACAGTATTCTAATTAATACATTTTATTTAATAACACGTTTATGCTGATTTGTCCAACTAGATTGTAGTATTGAAAATGTATGATATGTATTTTATAAGTCATATTGCTGAGATGCAAAACTCTGCAGTTCCACTTAGTCGAACAAAATTGCATTCATAACAAAATAGAATATAACAACAAACGTAACTTATCAACTATGACAATTGTCAATCAATAACACGTAAGTAAGTAGAAATGCAGAGTTTCTTGCAGAGATTAAATTTAGTTGACAATAATTAGAAAATTTAAAAATATTTACACTACACTTTTTTGTCACTATTGTCCCGGCTCAAGGCTCTACTCTGCACATATCATAATGATTCATAAACATAGCTTAACATTACATATTTATTATATAAAATGATAAGCTTAACATTAAATACATGTAAGAGTATATACAATCAACATCACTATTCGTCTTTTCCGTTATATTTACATGACTAGAATAAGAAAGATATTTAACAATTTATTTACATACCCAATATGATTGCGCGTATCATTTTATTTACATCAAAAGCTTTCTACATTATATAAAATTGATTAAACTACAACCGGCTTTCTTTCCTTATATTTGCATGAGCAACTTTTCTTTTTAAAACTAATATTATTATTTTTGTTTGAGTAATCAAGGAGGGAGCGAGAGGAATGTCTCTGCTATAAGGTGTCAGCTTTATCATTGGCTACTGACGTGTTGCTAGATTTTTCTTCAGTGTTGATTGGTTTCACGTTGTTGCATTGCGTTTTGACGGCTTCTTTTGGTTGGTTCTCTGGTTTCTTGTCCCCGTCGCTCATTGGTTGGATTGTCTGGCCATTGAGGTGTTTAAAGTCTGCGGGGTCGGTTTGGGTCTCTTTGTCTGCGGTTGGTGCTTCTGAAATAGGTAAATTCATTTGATTAGTAAACTGTGATCGGTCTGTAGTTATTTAGCTGTCAGATTGTAGTCAGTCTGTAGTTTGGCGATGCGGACGGTCAGATTGTATTCAGTCTGTTGCCAGTGTACCTACAATTCGTCTAAATTTACCACTACCGGCCCCAGGGAACTTAGTACCGTCTAATAGTCAATTAATATAGTATATATTTGGATATAGTCAATTGATTGCGATGAAACAAGGTTAAGATCAATTTGCACACAATTTTAATATAAAAAAATATTTACAATATCTATATAAAAATTATTTAAAATTGATGCGCGCACAATTAAAAACTTCTACAGTATTATTATATGTCTATAGATTATATTTATAATAATTTGACTCTGTCTATTGGACATTAAATAGGTACCGCAACTTTTCGAAGCAACATCTAATTATTTTACAATTTGCAAAATAGTCGTTAGATAGATATTTACTTTTAATGATGGGTGGGTGCGGTAGTAGCGGCGCCGGCGGAGGCTTGCGGCTGTACCGGACCGGCATGATGCTCTGCCGGACGTTGCGCTCAGGCCGGATGAGGATAATGTATAGCTGGAAATAATAGAAAAGAATTGTAGAAAAATGTTGGCAAAATGGCTCCGAGGTTATAGTTTCAACAGTGTTGTAATAATGGTGTAAATTAGAATAATATTCCACAACTTTCATACAACGCCATTCAGTCCCAAACTAAGTAGAGCTTGTGCTATGAGTACTAGACAACTGATAAACATACATATACAGGGTTATATGTAAAACACTCGCTACCTCTCAAGACTTATATGGTACTAACATCTTAAACAACAACTTTTGTTCTAAGACTTTTGATTTATTATATTTTAGTTCATCAGATTTTCATACAAAAAATAAAAATATTTCAATTGATCGTTCTGAATATTACGAAGTCTATGCGCGATAGTACAATAGCGGAAGGGAGTGCGGATCGAGTAGCAGGGGCGCTTGATGCGCTTGAGTCACATCATACAGCCGTAGGTACAGCAAAATAAAGGGTTGAAATGTGTTAGTTAAAACAATGAAATCTTGAAGGTTTGTGTTTGGTAAATGTATTATGTTTTGTAAGAAGTCATAGAACAAAAGTTGTTGTTTATGATGTTAGTGAAGCAGTCCTGCAAGGTCGTTAGTACTTTACTAATAACCCTTTATATTTCTGAATACGAGTACACAATGTACATACATATCACATTTTATCTTTAGATTGATTGATTGATTTATTTGATTGATTTATTTATTCTTGAACAATTAATTGTATACGAATATTAAACTTAGAAACTAATACACAGCAATAATAATGAAATGTCAAAAAAAAAAAGTTACACAAAAAACAAACGAAAAGAAAAAAAAAAAAACAGAAAACAGAGTACATAATGTATATACACCTAGACACAGAACAAATTATCGTGCTTATTACACAAAGATTAGTCCTGGATGGAAAAAAACCCATGATCTCTGGCGTAGCAGTTAGGGCTACTGACCACTAGACCAACCGGCCAGTCAAAAGAATTTGTAGAGACTTTAGTTAAAAAGATTAATATTGTGTGGTGGTCCTCGACACCAGGATGTAGGCAGGGCAAGGAGACTATTATTATGATTATTTCTTTATTGTCAGGCAACTAAGGCCCATAGATAAAATACATAACATTACAATCTTATATACAAAATAAACTAATACATATTAAAATATCACAAACAATAAACTACTTATAAACACGTAACATCGGCGTCGTATTCCGCTGCGTGGTGTCGCGTAGCGGTCCTCGGAAACGTCGATACACGACACTTTTCGGCCAAAAGTCCTCTTTTAAAAAGGTCTGCAGATGGTGGGTTGGAACTCGTATCATGCACGACTTGAAGTTGGTGTCGTGGCGAGAATCCAGCCTTTCGACCCTCAGAGTCCAGTTCCACCACACCTCACCACACCAAAGTCCTCACCAAAAATCTCATGCGCCTGTGGGTCGGACCATCTCCGGACACTGCACACTGAATAAGTACCTCAACACAATAGGCATCACAGACAATCCTTAAGTATGCAGAGTATGCTTGGAGGGGAGGAGACAATTACGCCTGTGCTCGTAGACTGAGCAGATGTCACTGAAACACGCACACGAACCTTAGGATTCCTGAACTCCTCATTGATGCTCTGAAAATCCAGAGAAGTCTAATCTGTTTTCGGAGAGAGGTGGTGGAGGTGGCGGACTATGCCCACCAAAGGTTATAACCGCCACGGCCCCACGTACATTGGTCCGTACAGGACTTACTCCAGGCGGAAACCATAGTCAGACAAAACATAACATAGGGTTATTATTTAGACGAAGCCATTTATGGGCTACATAGCACGAAGAATCACCAAACTTAAGTGGTAATGGGCAGGGCACATTGCACGTAGAACAGATGGTCGATGGAGACGAAAGGTTCTGGAGTGGCGACCGCGTACCGGAAGACGCAGTGTTGGAAGGCCTCCAATAAGGTGGACCGATGACCTGGTCAGGGTCGTAGGAATTCGATGGATGCATGAAGCACAGGACCGGTCGTTGTGGCGATGCTTGGGGGAGGCCTATGTCCAACAGTGGACGTCTTTCGGCTGATATGAAGATGATGATGATTTAAGGGCTACGGCATTAAGTCCGCATTTGTACAGTGACTTTTGCTAGTACATAAAATGTACAATTTTAACCACTGAACCACACATTCGCGTACGAAAACTAAAATTCACAAAAGCTTTATATATTCTGTTAATCCGTTAACATTTTCATACGAATAACCGCATTATTATTAAAAATTCTCTTTACCCATCCATTTGGTTAACAGTGAATATCGGAAAATAGTTTGCCTGAAGCATTGAGTGGGGTTTACAAAAGGGATGCTGCACGTTTTAATGACTGGCTTAATTAAAAGCCCCGCCATTTTTATTATTGGCGAATAAACAAACAAAGAGAATGGAGTGAGACTTTCACAAATTGACAACTGTGTAGAAACAACCTTTCATTCGATTGGCGCAGTGGTTGAGCGATCGTCGGTTCCAGCCTGGAACAAATATTTTTATGTTTTCAGATAGTTGCTTCGGATCTGGGCGTCTTGTATAAATGACTTTACATATTTGTGAACGCATGCACGATACAGGAGTTATTTTTGAAATGAGAAAAAAAATTTAAACTAGGTACTTCCTACGGGATTTTAAATTCTTTTGCATAAACTTGGAGCGTTGTCATAAAAACCAACTTACGCATAGAGAAACAACGTGTAGGTAGGTACGTGAGTAAACTTAACCATGAACATTCAGCCATCGTGAGCTACTGCAGGGAAGTTGCCATGTAAGTATTCTAGACCACTACAAATCACACGATTACATTATCTCACTCGCACGTTTCTGTTATCTCACTCACTACTGTTCACTTTATACATGAATAGGGAAAAATTCAGTCCATTTTCTTAGTCAATGGGAATAAATTGTGTTGTGTTCGTATTTCAGCTCCGACCCTCAACATATCTCGTGGTCAGTGACCCGATGCTGATCTCTGTTCAATGATGCGAAAAGAGGTTGACTAACATATTAACTCTGCTGGCCTTTTTTTATTTTTATTTAAAAATAGATTGCGTCGTATTTTTTTTTTTTTACTTTCAAAGTGAATAATAGGTCATTTTTAGGGTAGCTGTATTTCTGATTGATCTAGTGGTAAGTGACCTTGACCGCTGTCCCAGTGGTCGTGGATTCGATTACCACCCAAGGTAGATGTTTGGGCACGCCACAATTATGGCGGTAAGTCCCCTCTTTGAGGCGTGGCTGGAAAGACTTCAAGGCGTCCTCACCTTCCGCATGACGCAGGTCCTCACCGGACATGGTAAGTTCGGGAGGTTCCTGTACCAGATTCATGCGGAAGTGACGTCCGGTGTCGCCACTGTGCGTAACGTCTGGAGGACTCGGTGGAGCTCACAGTTGAGGTCGAACATCGTCGTGCCCTCGTGGGGGCGGCCATCGGTGGCGGAGACGGCTTTGGTTCAGGCCATGGTCCGGAGCGAGGAGTGGCAGGCCGTCGCCTCCGCGAAGCAGTAATGCTAGCAAAGGAGGAGGCTGACCGCATCAGGCAACAGCGCTCTCGCTGCTGCCGGGATTCCGATCCCGATTTCCGGCCACCGTAGATACGGGCTTGCGGACGGCGAGCAATGGGTAGCTTGCTGTTTGACCGTCCGGTAACTGTCCGGATCGAGCCCAAGACATCGACAGCGCGCACTGTTCCCGCGCGCTTAAGAAGTTATCAGCAACAGCAGAAGCCCAGCTGGGTCGAAGCTTACTGGGGCCGGGGTTAGTTTCGAAAGAGTAGCTCAGCCCCGGTATGAAGGCACGAAGGAACGGGGTGGGTTTTTAGTTAGTAAGAGTCTGACACTATCTCCCGCTCCGCCCAAGAGCAGGGGATGTAATTAGATAATTTTCCCAAGGTAATTGTTTGTGTAATGAACACGATCATTTCTTCTGTGTCTGGGCGTTATATTTATCTCTATTATGTATGTATTTAGAAATACGTACGTAAATATGTTTATCAGTTGTACAGTACAGAGCATAAGCTCTGCTTAATTTGGAACTGGATGACCTTGTGTGAAAATTTTGGAATAATATTATTATTTCTGTTGCCGGTGTAACAACAAATATTAAAAACCGAATAAAATAAAAATATAAAAAGTTGATGTTGCTATAACAGGTATAGTATAGACCCTCTATGTTATTGTTACATAAGTAAAAGTTTAACATAATACCCAGTTCTAGCTTAGTATCTTAAATATAAATTATAAACTTAAATATAAATATAAGCGGAGTTCACGAGAACGCCCTGCCGACAAACTGCTATGCAGTTTGGCAGATGTTATATTAAGATTATCGATATAACAAATGAATAAAAATTAAATAATAAAAAAATCTTATTATAGAAGGCGCCAGATAACCGTAGAATAAAGTACAATGACCTTTTCCTAATATCTCTGCATAGGTACCCGAAAAACAAACAATGAATTGGTTTTCATTACTAGATCTAGATCATGTAAAGCATCACGATACATGTCGATTCAAGACAGCTTTATATCTTTATTTCCATTTTTGAAATTAAGAATGTCAACAAAAGTAGAAAGGTCAATGAACGTTACGAGTATTTGACGTTTATCTGGCAATCTGACATAAGTTATAAACAAAAATAAATTCGTCCTCGTACTGATGTCTATGTCAACTTTTATTAGTTTGATTTCTGTCGAGTATTCTTGTCAGTAGTTTTGTTCCGACGAGCAGATATTTTTGGCACTGAATCATGATCTTTGGGAATACTGGATAAACTTGGTTCGTTAATATTTGGAAAGGGTTTCAGGCATAAAATTTATTTAGATTCTTCACTAACGAACTCACGAATTTTGTTATAAAGATACAATTTTCTTTCGGAAGTCATGCCTAGAGGGTATTTTGTTAAAGGGAAACCGTGTACCTCATTTGGTTTCCAAACTTTTACTACAGTTGGTTGATTATCAGTGTTCTTTTCAGAACAAAACATGTGCCCTTTATTATTTTCATTCGTCTCAATATGACCTACGGAAAGAAAAAACATGAATTTTCGATGTGTCCCTGTTGAAACCTGTCTCAAAATTATTTTTATTTTGTCCAGCACAAAACACTAACAACCTTGCTTGTATTACTAACATCTTAGATAACAACTTTAGTTTTATGACTTTTTACAAAACATAATTCATTTACAAAAACAAATCTTCAAGGCTTCGTTTTTCTATCTAACACATTTCCACTCTTTGCTATACCTACCTACCTACGTTTGTATGACGCGATGCAAGCATATCAAGCACCCTCGCCGCCAGATCCCGCTTCCCTCCGCTATTCTACTTTCGCTTGGTTTGCATAGACTTCCTAATATTTAAATTCTCTCTCTTTTTTTTAAATGTAAATGGAAGATCACTACACTCCGTGAATTCTTAGATTACATACTATTTTGACTCACTTTTTTAATAGGATTATTTTTATTGTGCTTTTGAGTACAATATACTCGGCCTCGTATATCGGTCTACACAGTTCTTACATAATATCTATTAATACTGTAATATGGAAATATTGTAAGAACAACCATTTTTTTTAAGAGTAACCATGGAGTTTCTTGCCGGTTCTTCTCCATAAGAAACGACCAATTTAGAACCGTGTACTAGCTTCTGACGTTTTATAAGTGCCCATGTAGGCCTATGTGAAATAAAAACTTTTGAATTTTGAATTTTTGGCCTTGGGTCTATACCTCTTAAAAAAATTGTATATAGATCCGAATACCTATCACTGGACCCTATTTACTTGGACGCTAACCTTAGGAGAGAAGAGGCAGACGAGCGTGACGCTGGCGCTGAGCGAGATGGTGACAGCCATGCTGGTGACACGCAGCGGAACGTGGCTGGCCGTGCCGAAGTACAGCGGCACGAACGCCAGCCAGATCACGCACGTCGTGTACATCGTGAAGCCTGGAGGAAAAAAAAATAAATGTAGAACTACATTAGACACACGTGGGCCACGGACGCCAATCTGCTCCTTTAGCCAAGTTACAACCGTTTCTATTCTATTCTCTTGCGTCGAACGCCGCGAGTCAGCCACGCCTCCGATTCTTTCGTTCTGACGTCATATCAACGCTCAGTCACGTGGTCCGTGCTCAATCGTGGGCACGTCGGTCTCCATACATTTTATATGGCAACTAGATTGTAGAGGTACATTGGATCCTCGCCACGCGTCGCGACTCTACGTACAAATCAGGCGCGGTGCAGGTGTGCGTCAGTTTAATGTAGTTCCCGCTTTATTTTAGTTTAGTTCAGTTGTATTTTCTTAGTTCACTAGGTGCAAGAAACGTAGAATAAACGATGTGGTGAAGATTGGAGGAGACCTGTGGCTAGTAGTAAACATTTGTTAACTGAAATGGTGATGATGGTTTTGTTTTATGTATATTCAAACTAGCTTCTACCCGTGGTTTTGCCCGCGTACATAAAATATAGCTTAGATAACTCAGGAATAAAGCAGCTTTCTGCCGGTGAAAAAATTTTAGCAATCGGATCAGTACTTTCAGAGATTACCTGGTAGCGCATAAGTAGACCCAAGTTGCTAATCTGCAATATTTAACGCTTGTAGAAAGCTTCAAATGTACGGGAATGACGTCGTCTTAACGCTCAGTCAGAACAAAAGATGAGAAAAGCGATAAGGTCAACTCGAAGCGTTCGGCGCAAGCGAAACTATTACTATTAAAGATTCTAGTGAATACCACAATGATGATGAACTGGATATTAAGGTTAAATACTGACTTTTGGCTTGGGAATTCAAAGAAAAGCCTTAAGAAGCCACGTAATCACTTGCAATTAGCCTGAATGCAAGTAGTACTACATTACAAATTTAAGAGCTACCGAAGTATAACGTGATCAATTGCTCGATCGTGCCCCACAATTTGTAATTAAACTTAGTTAACACAACTTAGGGCTCTTTAAGTCAAAAGTGAATAGGTTACTTCTAGGCAAACATGCTACATAGTCAACCACATCATCGCTTACCATCAGGTGAGATAGTAGTCAAATGCGAGCCTATCAATAATAATAATAATAAAAAAAATTGAGTTGCATATGATAACGCGGCCTATAGGAACTCATAAAGATGCTAATAATATTCTCTTATACTCTATCAAAAGCCACCTCTGAATAAAATTCTTTACGAAGATTGATGTCCCGGAAAATTGTAAGCCCTGTGACCGGCAGATGGACATTGATTGACATTTTTACCCCTATACGACCGGAAGGAACTTAGGGTATTTCTCTTTTTTCTCGAAGGAATAAGAAAGTTTTTTGCGTTTAGCTTTTTATCAATTTATAAATTAATCATAATATATAACCAAAAATACTGCATTTTTATCAAAAGAAATCAGTTATTTACAATATTGCTAATACTCGTACCATCTTCTTTTAATAAATCATAAACTTATCATGTATGAACAGGTATGTAGTGGCACTGCACTTATTAATACAATTTGCAAATTAGTACTAAAAAATCATTCGTAGTAAGTAGATATTATATCGTCGTTCATCGTTTTCGTTCGTCTTATTTTTATTTTTAACCGACTTCTAAAAAAGGAGGAGGTTCTCAATTCGGATGTTTGTATTTTTTTGTGTATTTATATTTGTTTTGTTTTTCGTGTTTTTTTTTAAATACATTTTTTATTTATGGGATTTTTGTACACCAATGCAACGATGCCAATCCCGTCGTACCTACCATTATGTACGCTATAATCACAAAAAATAATCTACTTTCTTAAATCTAACTTTTGCTTCACTACAATTAGGTTTTTATTGAATAAAGTTGTTATGTTTTTTAAGATGTGTTAGTATATTATTTTATAAGATTATTATTGATGTATTTTATATATAGGTCTTATTTTGTTTGATAATAAATATTTATTATTATTTTTGGTGAAATGAATCAATTTTATTTTTACGTAATATTTTTGATTAAAAATATTTATTATTTCAAGTAGTAGCTCATCAGTATCGGAAATAGAGTACAAGTTATAGGCTGAGACGAATCCTGAGAGAAGAATCTCCTAATAAGATGTATCGTGTCCAGGAGTACTGTTTTCTGGATCAAACCCTTGATCCGATTACTCAAAGAGAGCTTGCTTAGATATTGGTCAAGGCTCTTGGCTATAAAGTTATTGGCCATCACTACTATCGGCACAATTACCCCTGTATTCATTTCACAAATATCAATCACCTATGAAGCGAAATCAAGATACTTAGGTACTATGCTTATCTTTCTCAGTTTTCACGAGGTTCTCGTTATGAAGAACTGCTGTATCAACAATCATTGTGCGACGCTCTAGTCGATCTTTTATCACTATATCAGGCTTATTGGCAACGGTAGTCGTGTCAGTGATAATACGTAAACATTGATATCAAGTGACATTGCTATTTTAAAGAACTGGATCTGACTCATACATACCTGTAACACCTACCTACGGTACTATTGTATTTATTGCTGTCATCAATTAATTAAGACAAAAGCTTAAAAGGTTGACCAGACGGTTGCAAACTGGCGTTCCAACCAAGGTGACTTTGGTTTGTGTTGCGGCTACGGATGTAAACCACACTCTAACACGTTGGGTGGCCTCCCAACCAAGGGTCTTGAATGTAATGGATTGCGATCTCACTTGATGGTAAGCAGCGATGCAATCGTTAATGGTGAGGCGCTTTAGTTCATTAAGAGCCTATTTACTCTAGCCTTGACGACACCTAAATTATAATTGAACAGGAAGACCGCAGCAGACAAATTTTTCCAGTCTTTCGATATACGCAGTTTAAATGTCGAAGCGAAACGCTTCAACGACACCAACTGCTGTTTACAACTGCTGTCTACATGGATTGAAACTAGCAAGGTCATCTTGGTTAGTTTGCAACCATCTAGTCAGCCTTTTAGTCATACACAACACTGTTCATTCAAAATCACAACACTATCAATTCGAAAGCAGCAGCACTAGATACAAATACAATACCTAATTCAATACACACGTACATAGGTATCTACACTGCTCAGAATTTACAATACAAAGCTATACCGGTAATCAAGAAATCTGTAGATCAATTTAATTACCGCGTCCCGGTACATAGTTAACCTCTGTTCATTGTGTACCGGTACAGAGGTAACCTCAGTATATTGTGTACCGGCATTGAAGTACGATTTGCTTTGACAGCGGTGCGTAAGCTCATAGTGCAGCCTTTAAACAATGGATCACCAACAATAGGTTATGTATTGAGGCTGTTATTGACGGATTTAGATTATTCTTGCTTGTTTTTGAGTGGATAGGTACTGTTGGGATTTGTCGCAGATGTTATTTTTGATTCTTTTGTGTAATTTACTTTTTACACCACCTGCTCGATAAAGTCGCTTTACACGTCATACAAACCTCACCTAAAGCAAGTCATTATATGCCTAGGGAGATAATGCAGTATGGCCGATCCCTAGGGAATAATGAGATTTGAATTTGGAGCATCAAGAATCGTCAACATTGTGAATTAAAATGTAGGCGCATCGAACCAGTTGACTCGAAATTCAAACCAAAGAGTATGTAATCACTATGATTCAAACTGGCCACTAACAAAAAAAAGAAAAATAGTAGTTTATATGCACAAAAACATCGTGAGGAAATCGGCATGTTCTAGAACCAAAAATTCGAAGACATGTGACATTCACCAACTGGGCCCGCGTGGTGAATTACAGCCCATTCCCTATCCTAGAGAGGAGGCCCGAGTCCCAGCAGTGGGAACATTAAAAAGGTTGTTGATGACGTTTTTTTTTTAAAAAAAAAAAACGGGACATGGGCAGGAAGATGATGATGACAATATTTTTTTTTTAATTTTGTTTGAGTGAGAATATCTCACTTTATTTTTATTATATTTAGTAGGTATACAGGGTAATTTTAATACACTATCAACTTTGCAGGACTGTTTTACTAACATCATGAATAACAATTTTTGTTCTAACACAGTTCTGAGAGGTTGCGAGTGTTTTACAAATGACCCCGTATATTGATTTGAGGTCTATGTCCAGCAGTGGTCGTCCTTCGGCTGAAATTATGATGATGATGAGATATTGCACGACGATTTTATATGTATTATTATAATTTATTTATGTTTTGTATCTATTTATGTGTACAGTTAAATACTGTTAGTGATATATTTATATGTACTTATTTATGATTTTAATTTTAATCCATTTTAACTTTTATGCGTTATTCGTATTTATATTAGACACACTGTGTCTACAGTTCTTATCCAACTCTCCTGTCGCAGGTCTGCTGGAAGAAATTTCGTTGAAATAAGCAGCACCTTTGTACTCTTTTTAACCGACTTCGAAAAGGAGGAGGTTCTATTGTCGGCTGAATGTATTTTCTTTTTTTATGTATTTTCACCGATATCTCGGTCAATTGTGGACCGATTTTGAAAATTATTTTTTTGAGTGATAGGTTATGCTTCCAAATTGGTCCCATTGAAATATTGTTATGATCTGATCATGAACTTCGAAGATATGGCACAGAACTCCTCATAGGAACTGTCGTAACAAGTTATATTGCTTTGTTGATGACTGGCTGGAGGAAAAGGAGGAGGGGATGTGTCGGACTGATCTGATGATGAAGCCAGAAGGTAAATTAATGTAATCTAACCGTGTTTGGGATTATTAAAATCACTATGAGATGCTCTCTGTCTATAAGGTATTTAAGTTTGGCTGAGGGGTACTTTTTAGTGGTGGTAACATAACTAAAAAGTGTAAAATAAAAAATCTGTTTACAAAATAAAATACAACCAACTTCAATGTTAAAAAAAAACACTGAAAAGTACAAAATAACTTTAATTTCGGAAGTCGGTGTTAAATAAGGAAGAGACAAAACTATTATAGAAACACCGTCACCACCGCAAGGAGTCCGGAGTGGGCATGAAGGAAAGGCCCTCACGCCTCAGCTGCTGGAATACCGACTCATCATTGAAGTATTCGTATTATGGTTTATAGTTTTGTTTAATAAAAATATTTTAGTTTATATAAAAAAAAATGAGGTCCATGTATGTAGCTTATATTTTATCGACATGATCACATGAAAAAGGTACCCGAGTGCATTTGTATTCGAGGTAAAGATATTTTATTCAGTCTGTTTTGTGTCTTGGTGTAAATCTAGTTTGTATAAAATATTTTTTTGAAGCAGACAAAATAACAAAACCTTGAATTAATTCAGCTGACTTCCGAAATCTGGTATTCTCGTGCCAAAAATACGATGAATATTCTTTTAGCGCACAACTAACGATGAAACTGTTACAGAGATGTGAATCTTAGCTGAATGCTTTAGGGTTAGCCCGCCAAATTGAAATTTTGGTACTTTTTTTTTTAATTTGGAGTTCAGTCTCGGATAGATTTTTTTTAGTTGGGAAATCTATCTTTATTTATACATATTAAAATTTTATGCAACACAAAAGTGAAAAGGCGGACTTAATGCCTTCAGCATTCTGTACTAGTCAAAAAAGAGAAGTAAAGATAAAACACGGCAGGTGCATAAAATAAAGATTTTTTTTAGGAAGAAAACAAGGGTACAAACATATATATAATCTAATGACTTCTCCCGCTCTTGGGCGGAGCGAGAGGGTGCCTAAAATTTACTACTAAAAAACACTGCTGTTCCTTCCTCGCCTTCGTTCCAGGGCTTCGGGGTTCTCTTTCAGACAACCCATGGTTCCAGTAGGCTTCAACTCCCGCTGGGCCCTTACGATTTGTTGATATCACTTTGAGACACGCGTGGAACTCTACGCGCCATCGATAACTCGCCATGCGTACGTCTTTCCAGCCACTCCTCAAAGAGGGGACTTACCGCCATGATATGGCGTACCTAGCACTGTTGCGACAATCGCTGTCGCCATTCCACCACGAGACCCCGCTGGAGCTCTCTTCACCACGCGCAAACCGTGCATGCGTGCAAAGTATCGAATAGTAAGGTAAAAAAATATCAACAGGAACATGTCGTTACCACAAATAATATTTTGTTTCTATACTATCCGATACTGCGCTGCAAACATTTCTAAAGCCGCATACAGACATCGCGAGGCGTGCGTCGCGATTGACTCGTCAGGCATGCCTCAACCTGAGGCATACGACGGTACATTTATGCATGCGTCCCGAACGACACGGCTCACAAGCTGAGCACGCAAACAACCGCGCATGGTGTTCGTCAGTAGAAAAATGGCTCCGACAAGGCGTGACGTGCAGATTGCAGCTGCGGCCTATAAGACGCTGGTAGACAAAATGATTACACTATGGGAATACATTATACGACGATTTCAGGATATCCGTCCACACGGAGCGCACGGCTCGCAATGAGGCGTCGTTTGCAGCGATCGTATGACGCGAATGCTCACTGTGAGCACACTCGTCCAAACAGCCCGAGCCTTGCGAGGTAAACCATTCGCAACGCACGCCTCGCGCTGTCTGTACGCGGCGTATAACTTGAATTTTGTGGGTTACCTTGAGGCATCCACCTTAAGGGCTAATGCTATCAGCAGTTTCTGAATAACTTAAATACATTATCTTGTTGGTGTCTCACTTACCCAATAGCCTGTAAAATGAAGACGTTGGAACGGCTCGATTCCTTTATACTAAGTACTTTCCTCAAGAAGTTCTCATACTGAACTAACGAGGCCTGAAATAAGGCCAATTTATGGTTTTGACCTTTAAGGCTTATGGAGCAACTTCCGAGGCAATTTGTCGATGATTTGTGAAACAAAACTTGGTTCCGACATAGAAATTAATTTCGTTATTTGGACGTCTAAAGTAATTTGTACAAATTCGAGAAGTGTTTGCAAATAAAGTGGGAATGAATGGGTTTATATTGTGCTTATGCTTTATTTAAATGTAGATTTGTGAACAGTTGCAGCTATTGGTCTATTAAATAAACTCTAACAAGATGTTTGTGTCACATTCTTTGAGATGAGACATAATTATAAAACTTCTCCTACTCTGAGAGCATCGAGAGGGACAGCTAAACCTTTACTAATTAAACATTTAATGATTAAAACCTACCTGTGTTCTTTCAGTTGCAGTTTACAGTTCCGTGGTCATAGTAACTTTATAAACAATCCTTCATACCTGTGTACACCGCTGTCTAACCCTGAAGTTAGACAGCGGTGCACAGTACCACTAAATATGTGCAGAATTCAATCTCATGTATGTACTTCTCTTTTTTACCTACGCTAGGTGATCGCGCTAGGGTTAGCGCGTTGCACCGAACTGTACGAGTGCGACCGAGCGATTGAGCCGAAATGTAGATTAACTTCTGCATCTATCTATTTTATGACAGTACACTGAAAATTGAAAACTCAATTTACTAGACCTTAAGATCGAATTCAAGACTTCTAAGAAGTTTTAAACTTTTTTAGAATCTGGCAATGAGTACCGTCAGACTAGACAGCCCCCTATGTCCGCCAGGCTGTGGCCGACATGCCAATGTTTAAATTCCAGTTAGGAAAAATTGTTTACTAACTGATGATATAATTTACTTTAAATTTAATGAAATTTAAATACTTTACTGTCTGACTGAAATTGTATTTATAATTTAATGCAACTTAATTTTAATTTTATGTAATTTAATTCATTTGTGATATAAATTCTCTAACATAATTCGATAGTAATTGGAAAACTATTTGTGATGTAAATGATCGAAATGGGTCTATATTGTTACTTGAAACACGCTCGCGCTTGGGGACGCTCGGCGTATTCTGTATCTACTTGTTATTTTTTACTTTGTGTTTGCAACTGGCTGTTGTGCTATTTCTGTTCCGAATAAAAGTATTTCTATTCTATTTATTCTATCGTATTTTAGAAAATAAATGTATTTGTATTTTTAAGTGCATTCGCGATGTTGCCGTAAAAAACTTCAGGCGGTCATCACACTGCCACGCACCACGCAGCGTAGCTCGTGAATGCGTGTTTTAACGTTGCTTGTAAGTATCTCCGTTTAAATAGAAAACACGCACAGTTCAACACACGAAAATGCATCCACGCCCGTTCATGCAGATCACGTACCTACATTCGGAGAAACATGCGGACGAGAGGTATGGCGCACTGAGTGTCGTAGTGCCGTGCGTAATTTTGTATGAAATGAGTCAGAGCCTGCGTGAATTTACAAAACGGAACTACGCGCGTGAGTACATACTTAAAAAGCCCGCACGATGATGCAGATCTGCACTCCTGTAAGCGTGATGCGTGGCAGTGATAATCAGCTAAGATAAAACCAAACAGGACTAACCTATATGCTTGCTCTCATTGAAAGCCTCAGGAATCTTCCTGGTCAGCACAGCATAGACGGTGCACACGAGGATCAGCACGATGGGGTAGAAGAACGCGATCATGTAGGACGCATCCACGTACGAGTCGCACACCAGCATGTTGTCTTCTCGCGTGGGATAGTGGAACATAGCCTTCGCTGGAGCCACTATCATCCATACCACTACGATCAGCACCTGGAAGGGAAGGGGCATTAGTTGGTGCAGATTAAAGGTTTTGACAAATAACCCACGTACGCCATGTTTGCGATGTAACGTCGGAGTGTTGAAGAACTACATTGGGCCAATGTGGGCCACGTACGCCGATCTGGGCGCGTCGCGGTGGATACCTCATTATTTTAACCGAGGCCCAAAAACTCCGTCGTGTTGATTGGTGCCGTGAAATGATACAAAGATTTAACGGAGGTGACTCAAAAGCTGTGTTCGACATACTTACGGGTGACGAAAGCTGGATTTATTGCTATGATCCGGAAACCAAAAGACAATCTGCTTACTGGGTGTTTCCTTCCAAGGAGTTGCCTCATTCTTCGGAAGGACCGGTCATTATGCGACAATTGTTTTAGAAGATCAAAAGTCAGTTACTGCAGAGTGGTATGAAATGTTTGCCACTTGTCTTGAAAAAAGTTCGAGAGAAACGACCTCGCAGTAGGATCCTCCTTCACCACGACAACGCCTCTTCGCACACCGCCGGGCGAACGATCGACTATTTGGCGTCGTCGGACGTGGAATTGCTGGGTCACCCGCCATATAGCCCCGACCTCGCACCTTGCGATTTTTATTTATTCCCGAAAATAAAAGAAAATCTTCGAGGAAAACATTTTATGGACGCCAAGGAAGTAGAGGCTGCGTTCCAGAAGGCTATCGAAGAGACCCCTATGGACGGGTGGGCAAAGTGCTTTTCTCGGTGGTTCTATCGAATGCAGCGATGTATTGGTGTGAATGGAAATATTTTGAAAAGATATAATAAAAGAAATAACTTGCTAGTTTGCTCAGTTTTTCATTTTATAACTCTCAGTGTCACCCTCGTATCTACTAAAACTAACTTTGTAACGAGCAACTATTATGTATCAACCCGTTCTATATGATGTAGTTACAAGGAATTTCCGATGGTTCTTTGAAAGTAAGCAGTTGACATATTGGAAGCTTTTTATTGTTGTTACCTGAGTTTGATATGGCTTTAGTGTTGTGTAAACATTAGCTCGATTTTGCTTCGTCCGAGGGAAAATCTAAATAGAGGACGTGGCAAAAAAGTAAAATGGAAATGGGCGGGTCACCTAATCAGAAACAGAAAGAAGAAATGGACTAAATTAGTAGCTGAATGGTACCCCAGAGAAGATAAATGGAAGAGCAGATGCCCGATAAGAAGATGAGGTGATGAAAGCGGGAGTGGAGTCAAAGTGGGAGAGGAAAACCCATGACCGGGAATTGTGGAAGAATATGGGGGAGGCCTATGCTGAAGCAAAACAATCTGCCAACCAAAGTAGGAAAATAATTTTTATATTTAATTATTACCTAAACAGTGTATTAGATTGTTAATAAAGGCTATTGATATTAACTATAACTACTACAAATACAAACATATCGCTGTATACTTAGAATACTGTAGGCTCATGATAATTTATTATAATTAGTAAATGTTTTTGTTAACTTCAGTTCACGTAAGATAATAAATAATAATAATTATTATATTCCTCAACTATCACACAACGTCGCCTATTCCCAAGCTAAGCAGAGCTTGTGTTATGAGTACTAGACAACTGATAAACATACTTATATTTTTCTAAATACATACATATTATAGATAAATTACACCCAGACACAGAACAAATGATCATGCTCATCACACAAACATTTGTCCTGGAGGGGAATCCGCTCTTGGGCGGAGCGGGAGATAGTATCAGATTCTTACTGACTAAAAGCTCACCCCGTTCCTTCTAGCCTTCATACCGGGGCTCGAGTTCCCTTTCGGATAACCTTGGCCCCAATAGGCTTTGACTCGGCTGGGCCCTTGCTGTTGCTGACAACTCCTTGAGGATTGTTCACTAGCTGCTGCCTGGGGCTTCACCCGCGTGAAAATTTTAAAATTTTTCCAAATTTTGGGCCTCCGTTTCATCCCTTTAGGGGGTGAATTTCGGAAAATCCACTCTTTGTGCTCACCTTCGTTATAAAAGGAAGTATTGTGCAAAATTTCACGTCTCTAATACCAGTAGTTTCGGCTATGCATTGATATGTCAGTCAGTCAGTTTCTCCTTCTATAAATAATATATATTTAGATAACACATTAGAAAGCAGTAGTGGCCGAGTGGTAACGGCCCCGACTTACGAGTCGCGAGTTCAAACCGCAAGGTTCAAGGCGCATTACTTTGTGTAATTTATTTCATTGCCACTGTTCTGAAAACGGTGAAGGAAAACATCGCGAGGAAACCGGCCTATCTTAGAACTAAAAATTCGAAGACATGTGACACATTCGCCAACCCGTATTGGGCCCACGTGGTGGACTACGACCACTCCCTCTCCTAGAGAGGAGGCCTGAGTCCCTGCAATGGGAACATTAAAAAGGCTGATGATGACGATAAATAACACAAATAAAGTTTACCTGTATAGATATGAGAGCAGCACATATCGCCAGCTGCGAGCTCGGGGATATGAGGATAGGTCTCTTGGCGGAGTGCTTGCTGGCGTTGAAGATCCGCGAGATTCTGTTGGTCTTCGTCAGTAGAGCCGCGTATACCACCGTGAAACAAAAGCCGGTGCCAAACCTGAGAGATGAAAATAAAGTTAATTTTCCACTCGTTACCTTAATCTTTTGAATACCCTCAGAGACCCCTCAGAACCCTTTGATGAACTAATTTGAAAATAAAGTCACAATCATAATTCAAGCACTAAAATTTTATTTAAATGGACATTATCAAAAACCTTACTTAATTTGTAGACTATAGTTACAACAAATGAACATAGACATAAGGAAACGAAGTAATGTATCAGATGCCTTAATCTATAGCAAAAAAACTAAAGTGGAAGTGGACCGGTCATATTGCCCGTATGAACGAGGAAAGATGGTCTAAGAAAGTAATGCACTAAGCTGGCCCTAACGGCAAGAGAAAAAGACGCAGACCGCCTGAAAGATGGCTTGATGAAATCATAAAAACACAAAAAGCAATCATAAAAGCTGGTGAAAACTGGGTTTCAAAAGTCAAAGACAAGAAGCTGTAGAGTACAATGGAGGAAGCCTTTACTCGATTAAAGGTCCTCGATGACAGAAAACAATCAAAGAAGAACTTTATGATCATTAAATTTTAATAATAATTTGTGCAAATCACTGTAAATTGGAATTTTCCAGAAATAATAAATGGCTAAATAATAGTAATATACGTAATGTAATCGTCGTGTTGCGCTGCGTGGTGTCGCGTCCTTAGAAACGGCGATGTACGACACCTCTCAGCCAGAAGTCTTTTTTGAGGTCTGTGTAGCTGGTGGATTGGATTATAACTATACAATTCAAACTCTAATGGACATAGAGTAATCCCAAGTAGCAACATGGAGTCCCAATCATTCAATTTCTGTATTTAGGCCACACGTAACAACGATAAACTCGATCAAAACTTGAAAATCCGAAAGCTGCAGCTTGCACAAGTTCCGCCTCTGGCCGAATCGGAACACTTCGGTTATCTTCGGATGTCCGACCAGGAACTACGTCCGGGGAACTGTCTAGATATGCCATGTACCTACGTGGTCGATCGTCATGCCAGTGTTCCGCAAACTTTTTATTTATATTCAAATTAGAAAATATTGGATGCACACCATAACAGAAAAATCATTTTTCAACTTCTCGCAAAGCTTGCAAGACACAAAGCCCATTTTTTTAAAAATCAGTTCCTTAAAATTTTAATTAACCGACTTCGAAAAGGAAGAGGTTCTATGTTCAGTTGAATGTGTTTTTTTTATGTGTGTTCACCGATATCTCGGTCAATTTTGGACCGATTTTGAAAATTCTTTTTTTTTTGTGAAAGTTTATGCTTCCAAGTTGGTCCCATATTGAAATATTGTTATGATCCGATCATGAACTTCGAAGATATGGCACAGATCTCCTCATAGTATCACAGCAGAACTGTCGTAACAAGTAAAATTGCTTTGTTGATGACTGGCTGAAGGAAAAGGAGGAGGGGATGTATCGGACTGATCTGATGATGAAGCCAGAAGGTAAATTAATGTATTCTAACCGTGTTTGGGATTATTAGACTAACCGTGTTAGTACTAACTTAGTACTAACCGTGTTAGGTACTTTTTGGTGGTGGTATCATTACGAAAAAGTGTAAAATAAAAAACTTTTTCAAAAAAAAATACAACCGGTATTTTTTTAACATTGAAGTCAATGTTCAAAAAATGCAAAATAACTTTAATTTCGGAAGTCAGTGTTAAATAACGAAGAGACGAAACTATTATAAGAAACACGAACTTCCGAGATCAAAGTTATTTTGTACTTTTCAGTGTTTTTGTAACATTAAAGTTGGTTGTATTTTTTTGTTTGGAAAACGTTTTTTATCTACTGATCCGTTTTAATTTCGGACAGTAAATCTGGGGCCGAAGTCTGCTATTTTTATATATTTATCATTCCAACACGATTTTATTGTATTTTTGCTAAAAGTTCGTAATCTGCTAATTCATTATGATCGATCACTGAGCGGTCAATGGTGTCGCAATAGACTTGTGGTAAAGTGACAATATCGAGCAGTCTCGTAACAAATGACGTTCTAATGGTTACCAACTGATCACAGGAACGGTCAAAACTTTAGCAGATTTCCGCATACGTCATTTCTCATTATGTACGAGATTAGCATTCTAATCCATTTCTTTCAATGGAGTGTCAGTGTTCGATCATTGGAAAATCACAATGACGCCATTGTATTAGCAGATTACCAAAACTTGTCAAAATCAACAATTATGAAACGAATGATTGACCATTGTGACACTATTAATATTGTAAAAGCAGACTTGAGGCCCAGATTTGTTAATCGATAAGTATCCAATAGAAATGCCACCGTCGAATGGATTTCGAACCCAGTTCGTGCAATTTAGCTTCACTTTTTTTTTACTGACCGACATTTGGCTATTCAACAGTGCCAAAAAAGAAGAACAGTTTTTTTTTTAGTTTGTAGGAGATAATCTTTAGAAGTACTGGTCCATTTGTTATTTTTTTTCACCAACAGTAAGCTATTTTATTCCTGAGTGACATAGGCAATATTTTATCTACGTGGGTGAAGCTGCGGGCAAAAGCTAGTTTGAAATAAATGCTTTTGATTTGATTTGTGCCGCGGCACAAACTTTGTGGACCACTGGTTTACGTCACTCTATGAAATTTGAACATGCTGCAGTTTGATATTTGAGCTCGTTATCGTATGAGTATATCCTTCCGTTTCCAAAATTACGACGTCCGTGTCAGCTTTTCTATTGTCGCCACCTTGTCAGTTATTTTACGTTGCGTTGGACTTTGAAATTGACCTCGTTAGTGTTCTGAAAGTAGAATTATGAGCAGCGGCTGTTAGTGTTCACGTGACGGACTTTTAATGAAGAGTTAGTATACTTCACGTTAGATTTGAACCACTTTATGTACACAACACGCGAATTATGTTATTAAATAAAATAGTTTCTTGCTGCGTCTTTTTGCAAAATTAAAAGGGTGTAATTTGTAAGAGGAGATTATGTTCGTAGTATAAGTAAATTGGTTTTTATTTTTTTAAACATACCACATAGGTAGTTCCAACTAAGCACATTCATGAGACCACGCCAGCGAGTTGTTACGAGAAGGATAACTATCCTTATCCTCATACTAGTCACTCATTATGCATAGGAAACCATGTGGTATTGTGTTTAAAAAAGTTTCACCAAATTACTTATGTCACAAATATCTCCTTTACCCTTCCCCTTTTTTAATCTCCCTTTACTATATATCTATGCAAGTTATGTATTATTAAAAGGCGTTGAAATAATTGAAGTTTCAAAACAGTTCTCAGTAGAGCGTCGCACAACAGTTAATGTAATTTAAAAGTAATTATAAATTCGTTTAAACAATTAAAGTCGATTTTAACATTTTCATTAACTGTGATTAATTAAATTACTTTTTCATTTGACAGATTTAAAAGGTACAATTAAGATGAAATTGAAGTGATGATAGGGTAGAATTAGATATTTGACTTTGGGCACCCGCTCAAACGACACTCGAGCAAATGGCACCTGACGTATTTAACTTTGGCAGGTGCCATAAGTGGAATACTTTATTATTTAAAAATTTATTCCACTTATAGCACCTACGGTAGGTACTAGAGTTGCGACGTTATTTTATTATTTTTAAGATGTGAAAATTAAATCGATTAACATCATCAGGGAGTTTGATAACATGGTAATAAAAAAAATTACAAGCAAGATTTAATCGTTTTTAAAATCTATATGGGCAATTACTAGCAAAATTGAGTCCTCGGACATGTAAATTATACACTTTTTAGAATCCCCTTGGAGTAGTTTCACGGTGTTAATTTTACACTATAGGTATGCAATATAATTCACTGAGAAATTACACTAATATTATAAAGGCGAAAGTTTGTATAGATATAACATACAAAATAAACGCATGTCCTGAAAGTAGTAAGTTCAGAATCGGCTACCGCTATTTTAAAAAAAAAAGTAGATTTTTTACTAAACAGTTGTAACCCACCCCGGCTTTAGATTTGTCAATCAATCAAATCATTTATTTGCTAGAATATGGTACATAAGGTGTTACAGTAAATTTGTTTCAGCAGATCCTGCCATAACATGGCGTGCAAATATATTCACAGTCAGTGTCGTCCATTAATCTAACTTGCACATTAGGTACAGGTTCTATTGACTTGTCTTCTAGATATTCTATAAAAGTATAATATTTTTTAAATAGTAACAGATTGAAAAGTATTTTTTTAAACATTGTCAATGGTAGATCTTGTAAACTATTTGGTATGTGATTGTAAATAATAATCGACATGCAGTATACATTTTTTTTTAAACAATTTTAGCCTGATTGGTGGCAGTCGAAGTCTATATTTATGCCGTGTTCGGGTATTTTCGGTCTATTGTGCAAATTATACCCACAAACCTTTCTCGTTTATTACTTTTTCAATAAGTGAATATGGCATCAAAATCCGTCATATGATTTAGAAGGAGTTAGCGTACCTATAAACAGATATACACGGACAGATTTTGTTTCGCATTATGAAGAGAATCCTATAAAAAACTCGCATCATCTCCATCGAAGATATCACAAGAAAATACATAAAGCCTTAGTGATAATATATTAAAATCTAATTTATTTAAGGTCCTATGACGATATTAAAACTTACCGCCTACTTACAAACATATTAAAACTAGATAAAATAGCCATAAACAGTTTTAGCTCATTAAATAGATCTTTTATCTACAGTAAGTACAAAACTAATTCAGAAGCTATTAACATTATTAACTAACTTCAGCCAGCGGCTTTATCCACCGGAACATTACAAATATTACACTAAATACTACTTTATCACTGAATGATACCGAATGCAGTCAGCGGGTTCGCCCCCGTGTTTGTAGAAAATTATTCCAAGGATACCTTTAGGATACCTTTATTATCCTTTCGGGTAATAAAGGTATCCTAAAGAATAACTTCTAGGGCATGGTCTATCTGTGTATTTAATTTCATCAAATTCCTTTCAGCCGTTAACAGAGCGTAAAGAGGTAACAAACATACAGACACAAGAACTTTCGGCTAATAGTATTAGAGTAATTTATCTATTTCAGTGAAGACAAAGTTCACACGAAAACGTCAATAACTTCTCTGGATGCCATGAAAAAAAAAAATTTTTTTAACCTATATAGCATAGTATCTTAATTCAGGTAAGTACCTACCCCCATAACCTAACCACATCACAAAGTACATTAAATTGCAACATTCATATTGCATCAATTTTTTTTTACAATTATCCACATTTGGGAGGAGTGGTGGTCGAGTGGTAACGGCCCCGCGGGTTCAAACCCAGCCAGGCGCATTACTTTGTGTAATTTATTTCATCACTACTGCTTTCAAAACGATGAAATCATCGTGAGGAAACCGGCATGTCGTAGAATCAAAAATTCGAAGACATGTGACATCCATGAACTTTTTGAATGTCTTATGTTACACAGTTCGACATAAGCAATTGTCTTTCTATTGTGTCTCTAATTACGGCATTCAAAGAGTTAATGCAATGCCTCAGGATATAGCAGTCTATCCATGTAGCAAACGTCGCCAGTACGGCACTAGTGCTACTTCCCATTCTGCGCAACACTGACGCGGCAAGCTTTAGCATGGTAGCATGAAAGCAGTACGCGTTTTTGCGATTATGCCCAAAGCACCACAAGTTCGTTATTATAATTAGACGTATTCGCGTTATTATAATTAGACGTATTCGCGTTATTATAATTAGACGTATTCGCGTTATTATAATTAGACGCAAAGGGCGCTGTAACTTTTCTTATTAAACTGGGTTATTTGTAAAACACTGGCAACCTCAGAAGACTATGTTATTAACATCATAAACAACAACTTTAGTTCTATGACTTTTAACAAAATATCATATTTTAGTTTATCAGATTTTTATTCAAAAAATACAAACATCCGAATTGAGAACCTCCTCCTTTTTTAGAAGTAGGTTAAAAATAAAAATATTTGAATATAATGTTCTTAATATTAAGAAATCTATGCGAAGCAAGCGTTAGTACAATAGCGGTGGGGAGCAAGAATTGGGTGGCGGGGGTGCTTGGTCCGCTTGCGTTGCGTACATAGGCGGACTTAATGCAGGTTGTTAGTGTTTTACAAATAACCGTGTATAATCAGGGGGCTTCGCAAGTACTGTGAGGTACTACCTCACCTAATGACGCTCTAAAAAGTACAACTTTTACCATCTGTATCAGTGTTAAAAACTTGAAGTATTATCTTTCATTGCTATAATTTTTCCAATTTTTCAAACAACGAAGATATTTAAAGTGCAGCATTTTTCAAAAAGCTACAAAAGCCGTTACAAACAACGAAAGCTTCAAAACGTTGATTCAATCCAAAACAGTTTTCACAAATCCATTACAAAAATCTCAAGTGCCATAACATGATTCTTCAAAGGCACTGCGATTCGGTTCTTTGTTAAAGGAAAGTGGACTGTATTGTGTTCGGCATGAGAGCTGGTATGGTATGAAGGAGTGCATTCACATATGGAGAGCATGTTAAATATAAACAGGCACCTGCATTTCGTTGCTAGTGATGGGATTCGGTAAAGGATTCAATTATCGAAATTCCTTTGCTGTTCCGGAGTGTTCTTCATTCCATTTCGTTTGAGCACATATTTTGACAATTAGTAGGAAAACAAAACCTGTACCTGGAGTAATTCATTTTAACAGACTTCGAAAAGGAGGAAGGTTCTATGTTCAGCTGAATGTATGTTTTTATTTTTATTTGTATGTATGTTAACCGATATCTCGGTCAATTGTGGACCAATTTTGAAAATTTTACTTTTGAACGGTTAAAGGTTATGCTTTCAAGTTGGTCCCATAGAAATATTGTTATGATCCGATCATGAACTTCAAAGATATGGAACAGAACTCCTCATAGGAGCACAGCAGAACTGTCGTAACAAGTAAAATTGCTTTGTTTATATGTGTAGTCGATGACTGACTGAAAAAAAAGAGGGAGGGGATGTATCAAACTGATTTGATGATGAAGCCGGAAGGTAAATTAATGTAATCTAACCGTGTTTGGGATTATTAGAATCTTTATAAGCTGCACTCTGGCTATAAGATATTCAAGTTTGGCTGAGGGGTAGACACTTTTTAGTGGTGGATAACTAAAAAGTGAAAAATAAAAAACTTAAAAAAAAAATATATATATACCGACTAGAATGTAAAAAAAAAAACTGAAAAAATAACTTTAATTTCGGAAGTCGGTGTTAAACAACGAAGAGACAAAACTATCTAGTAAAGAAACGTTAAAAAAAATTCTTAAGATGTGAATGGTTTTTTTTGACCTAAAAAGTTTTTTTGATCTATTTTGATAAGGTTTAAGCAATGTCTCATTAGCACAAGTTTATGAAAAAGTGTAAAAACTATTTTGTAGTTACGTCATACAACAAACTTTTTGCGATTAGCGAAAATCTTCGAGACTCGATTAGGGTATTGATTTTTTATTTACTTTACTCGGTTATAATACTTTAATAACCCTTCGTGTGCGAGTCCGACTCGCATTTGCCCAGTTTTTATGCAACGTCATACTTTTTAGGACAATAAACTCCATTCAAATTTAAACCATATTCAGACTGAGCTGTGCATTTTACATCTCTGGAAATCAATTTCCCTAACCTGACACCATTCAAATCCGAATTCAAAAAGCTCTCCAAGAAAATCGATAACTTACATCGAATAATAATCCATCCGAATGATTAGATTTCCCCCATCACTAGGTAAACGATTTCGGTGGCAGTGACAGGAGTCGGCGCGTACTTGGCCTCGTTGCGAGTTCATATCTCACGTAAAATATTATCATGTAAGATTTCAGTTTGGCTAGGAGATTTCTTGTATTTACTTGGATGAAGCTAGTGTGTCTGTTAGTGTAAATAGTAGAGTAAACATAGAGGTAAATTAATGAAAAGATTTGAGCTTTGTTAGTGTTGATGATGATCAAACAATCATGTCAACCATGTATGCTTTATGCCAGTAATTATCTCTAGGAAACGACCAATTGGAACACTGCTTCTGACGATTTATAGTGAAATAAAAAGATTTCGAATTGAATTGACGACGCGAAAGTTAATGAAAAACTAAAATATAATATTTTATTAACTTAAAGGATGTTTAGTACAGACTAGTACAGAGGTCTTAAAAGTTTCTAAATTGGGTACCTAGAAAAAGAATTCAAATCGATACATCATTAGGTAAATTAGACACCTTTGGCGGAAAAGCAAAATGTCAAGTAAGAGAATAACGATGCACCAATTTGTAATGTGATGTCGCTGTCATTAGGTTACGCGCGTACAAAACAGAGAGAATATTCCACAACGCCGGAGTCTTCCTCATATCAATACTTGATTTACTCTCTGCTCCAGTAGCATTATATAATAGCCAATTTCGATGCTGCTTTCAGGAAAAAAAATCTTATTACTATTTTGTTGCTTAGTATAAAGTATTCTACAAGTATAATCACACGAAATCATCTAGATCTAAGTTTATGTGATAACTAGCTTTTGCCCGCGATTTCGTCCGCGTACATGGAATATACCTTATGTCACTCAGGAATGAAGCAGCTTTCGGCTTATCGGTTTGTTTAAAGGAGGTAATCTCTGGAAGTACTGCTCGCATTGTTAAGATTTTTTCACCAATAGAAAGCTGATTTATTTCTGAGTGACATAGGCTATATTTTATGTACGTGGGCGAAGCTGCGGGCAAAAGCTAGTAACCCATAAATAATAATATTCCACAACTATCACACAACGCCGTCTAGCCCCAAGCTAAGCAGAGCTTGTGTTATAAATAATAAACAACTGATAAACATACTTACCTATATATTTCTAAATACATACGTATGATAGATAAATTACACCTAGACCCATAAAGACCAGTCTTATGCATCTCGAACTCATCGCATTCCCAAGACTCTTACCAGGTCACCGGTCCACCATGTGAGAGGCCTTTCAACGCTGTGTCTTATTGTCCGTCTGTCTGTATGTCTGTCAAGACCTTTTTATCTCGGGAACGCATAGAGGTATCGAGTTGAAATTAAAACCAGACTTGTGTATGTCTGCGGTCCCTCGAAGTTGTGAAAAAATCAAACTTTTAAGTTAACGAAAAAAAAAGATACGGCCGTTTATTTCGAAAAAGAAAACCAGTATTTCAACATTCTAAAAGGGAATCAAAATTCGTTGGGTCCCGTTGTCTTAGAATCTTGAAGTTTGCCATGAAGTCTCATAGCACAAACAGGGAAAAATACGAAAACTGTAAAGGAGTTACGTTGTCTAAAAATACTTTTTTGCAATTCGGAAAAATCTTCGTAATTGGGGAATTGAACTGTTTTCATAGGTAAGTAATAAGTTTGTACGGAACCCTCAGTACGCAAGTCCGACTCATACTTGCCCAGTTTTCAATGAAAACGATCCCTCTTGAGAAGCTAAAATTGTTACTGGTAAGTTTCAGTTGACTCCGCCCGTTCAGCACACCCGTGGTGAAATCGCATCACAAATTCACGCTGAATTTAAACTTCATAAATTTTTAGAAACGAAAACTTTTGGTTTGTCTAGCAAGGTTTTCTTAGCTCAATTTCAACGTCGAGCGGAGTCCTTAGTTTTTTGATGACATGGCCTTACAGCTGCCACCACGGATATTGAACGCTCGGCGTCAGAGTAGGGATCGCTTTACGCATTCCATACATTGGCGAGCCAATCGTTGTCATTGTTAGATATATGCTGCAAGCGCAATGAACGAATCACGAGTGTCGTCTATGACGCGATGCGCAGCTAGCCAATTACTGACGCTCCCCGCCCCCCGCGTCTCACGTCGCACCACCTAAAGAGACCCGATTTTTGACTTCTGCGCAACTTGAAGCCAGCGTTCAATTTCCTTGGTGGCAGCTGTATTTGGCACTACCAGTTCGTAAATATCTACAAGGTGTAAGGGATAGCCCTCCACACACTTTGAGGGCTTGCTCAGTAGACATAAATGAAGAACCTTCCACATGACTTTTTTTCAGAAAATGAAAAATAAATCAACCTCACCATACAAAATTAAAAACTTGATTGGACAGTTTAGAGATCGACCCGTACGAATATAATTACTCAACTTCGTTTGAGAGGTAAACGGTTTATTAACACACAGTTCACAGGTAAATTGAGCAAAAGTCAACCAACAAAATATCAACTACTAATGAAAGTGGAAAGCTTAGTATTACGGATTCCCTTTATATCAGCACACTGTCAGTGAAATAAATTATTACGAAGTCGAATCATAGTCATTCATATTCAGTTTATTACTGCCTCGCTCAGCGGTGTGGCCACAAAACCAGCGGGTTAGTAGTCTGTACATTTCATTACTCAAACTTAAGGCATGCAACTCGACATACATTTTCACTGTTTGTCATACTATCGCTCTTACGCGAGTATGACGTTATTACACATTTTTCATTAGATAGCGGTCAAGCGCGAACCTATCAAGAATTAAAAAAAAAAATATTTTGGAAACACAGTATCTTATGAATATTATCTAGGCTTCTGTTGAAATCAATTTAAAACTAATCCAGCAAAGACTTTTGAAAATCTGCTATTCTGCACGAACATGCGGACGGCGAGCAATGGGTAGCACGCCATCCGACCGACCGGTAACCGTCCGGACCAAGCCCAAGTCATCGAAATATCTGACACCGTCATCTGACGCTCAAGGACGGATGATGGGTTTTTCTCGGATTGCATACAAAAGATAGATGATTGATGCGCAAAGAAACAAAGCTTGCAAATTTATAGCATTTTAGCAATTCACTAAAAACTACAGATTGATTATAAAAGTCGTTGAGCTCCTTAGAAGTCTTTTTTTCTTAGAAGTGATTCTTTCTTTAAAAGACCATCTCAGACACTAATCTGCATGGTTCTTATAATATGATTTGATGTTTACTGAATGGATTTTAAACGAGACTTTGATCCCTAAGTTTGTTTCGGTGTTTCTTCTCAGGCTAAAACTTTGCTGGTAGAATAATCTGACAAATAGATCTACTCCAATTTTTAATCGATAAAAGTATTTTTACAGGTATCTTCGTGATTTTTTTATCGTATTAAATTAGTTGTACATATTATGTTTTGAACACAATATTTATTTAGTATTTATCCTGAAGAATATCATATTTTTATCGAATTCTGTTTACTACCTGTGGATCATATTGTATTCAACACTAGCTTTTGCCTGCGCGGCTTCGCTCCCGCTCTTCCCTACTCCACCCTACTCTACCCTACTCCACCCTACTCTACCCTACTACACCCTACTATACCCTACTTTAACCTAATCTACCCTACTCTACCCTACTCTACACTGCTCTACACTGCTCTACACTGCTCTACACTGCTCTACACTACTCTACATTACTCTACTCTACTCTACACTACTCTACCCTACTCTACCCTACTATACCCTACTCTACCCTACTCTACTCTACTCTACCCTACTCTACTCTACTCTACCCTACTCTACTCTACTCTACCCTACCAAACATCACATAAACCATCTACTAAATAGTCCGAACAAAGCCTTAAAATTTGGTTTCGATAGGTGAGCCCGTTCTTGAGTTATAAAATTACAACGAAAAGTGGCATTGATTTTTATATATATAGATTAGTGTTAGTAATTAGTATATGCGAAACTCGGAACACGTGTCAAGTATTTTAGTATGTAAAAAAATTGTACATAGATTTAATAACTGTATCATGAAATATCACAAAGTTATAAGCATATAATGTTATCTCGCTGACCGCACAAATACATAGTCACTGGGCCTTCCAGGTGAATGAGGGGTTGTTTTGATCTAGGGGGTGCGCTGATACTTAATGCCCTTAGTGACTTGCTGTAACATGTGTTGTACTTAAATATTTTGTCCAAAAATATAACATGGTGTAAAAAATATTGGAATCGATCTAGTTACTGGCTCTAAACAAACTATATTCAGATTTCGCATATACTACTGTTTACTGAAGTCCCCTTAATTCAACGTCACAGAGTTTATAATAGCACAATTTTGATGATTAATGGTTCCAGTAATTTTGTAATTAACCCCGATAGTATTGTGCTTTTGACATGTAATTGTTAGGCCACGGTGATGAATGAAGTGCTTTGTCATTTATGCGATAAAGGATGGAAAATGAGAGTTGCGTGTGTTGTGAGCAACGACTTTACAGTGACTAGACGTGCGACAGACATGCGGCGCCTGTTATTATTAACAGGCGTCGCATGTCTGTCAACACATATGACTTATAGATCTGATGTATGTTGCCATAGAATAATTTCCAAATAGTCTGAACCAATCGGTGTGTGTGAGCAGTGTTGGCCGAGTGGTAATGGCCCCGACTTACGAGTTGTAGGTCGCGGGTTCAAACACAGCCAGGCGCATTACTTCGTGTAATTTATTTCATCACCATTGCTCTCAGAGAAAACATCGTGAGGAAACCGGCTCATGCTAGGTCATCCTAGAACCGAAAATTCGAAGACATGTGATATCCACCAACCCGCACTGGGCCCGCGTGGTGGAATACGGCCATTCTCTCTTCTAGAGAGGAGGCCTGAGTCCTAGCAGTGGGAACATTAAAAAGACTGGTTATGCTTATGTTTAACCAGAACGCAGTACCCCACTCTCCCGTACCTCGGCTAGTTGACAGAATTGCTTTGGTGCGCTAGGTTCAAGCATGAGGAACCTGGTGGCTGTACTTGGTTCTGAGTTATCCGAACAGTGCAATGAAAAAGGGCGTAGCAATCACGCTATAAGATTTTATGATTAAGTTTACAGAATGAGATTTGTTTGAAAGAGAACCTAGGTTTAATCAGATAATGCTTAGTAAGAATAACCATAACGGGCCATCTAGGCGATTGAGGGTTTGTTTTTCATTTGCACCCAGCTGTTTGATAGTACCTAACACCCGCTATGACTTGTGTTGTTCTTAGTGTCAGTGATGTTTTTTTTTTTTTTTCTTTCGATGGGAAAAATCATCTTATGACAACCCCCGCTCATGGACGGAGCGGGAGATAGTGTCAGACTTTTACTGACTAAAAAACCCATCCCGTTCCTTCTAGCCTTCGTACCGGGGCTCGAGCGCCCTTTCGGATAACCCTGGCCCCAGTAGGCTTCGACCCCGCTGGGCCCCTGCTGTTGCTGACAACTCCTTGAGGCGCGCGGGAACAGCGCGCGCCGTCGATGACTTGGGCTACCCAACTTGTGACCTTTTTTGGGAAAAATATAACATGGTGTAAAAACTATTGGATTCCATTCAGTTACTGATTCTGTACAAACTATTATCAGGTTTCGTATAAATACTAAAAATAATGTTGTATAGGCTAGGCAGCCTGTATAAAAAAAAAACAAACGAATTGGAAATATATTTTAAACAAATAAAATAATCTGTTATACATATTACACACAATACTTTTTATAAGGTTCTATTTAGTAAACAATAACCATCTCTTTGCAACCTTGATTATTCAACCAGTGTTGACTACATTTTTTTTTTTTTTTATGTTTGGAAATATCATGCATTGACATCCCCCGCCCTTGGGCGGAGCAGGAGATAGTGTCAGACTCTTACTGACTAAAAGACCCACCCCGTTCTAGCCTTCATACCGGGGCTCGAGCGCCCTTTCGGATAACCCTGGCCCCAGTAGGCTTCGACCCGGCTGGGCCCCTGCTGTTGCTGACAACTCCTTGAGGCGCGCGGGAACAGTGCGCGCCGTCGACGACTTGGGCTTGGTCCGGACAGTTACCGGACGGCCGGACAGCGAGCTACCCATTGCTCACTGTCCGTAAGCCCGAGTGTTGACTACATCAGATTTCAAATTGTTTGACTTTTTAGACAAAATTTATGAGTCTTTTAATTTTATTTCATTACAGCATCCTCTGTTTCCGGAGCCCCAACATCTCCAGTGACAGCTCACATGAAAACCTTAATTAACTATTTAGTTTATGTTGCGTCACCATCCGCGAGCATCTAGCTTGTTACCATTCGTAATTAGTTCTTACTTTCAGGCAAACTGGAAATACCACTTCTAAAATATTGCTTTGATATATTTTAAAATGAATTTTCTCAAGTAATTTTAGTTTTTTATTAGTTCCTCCAGAGATTGTATAACATCGCCTTGAGAATAATAATAATAGCCTAGCCTAGTCGGCCGTATAATGTTCCCACTGTTGGGACTCAGGCCTCCTCTCGAGGAGCCGTAATCCACAACGCGAGCCCAGTGCGGGTAGGTGGATGTCACATGTTGAATTTTTTGGTTCTAGGACATGCCAGTTTCCTCATGATGTGTTCTTTCACCGTTTTGAGAGCAGCGGTGATGAAATAAATTACACAAAATAATGCGCCTGGCAGGGTTTGAACGCACGATCTACAACCCGTAAGTCGAGGCCGTTACCACTCAGCCACTACTGGTCTGATAATATTTATTATATTCCACATCTATCACACAACGCCATCTAAACTACGCAGAGCTTGTGTTATGGGTACTAGACAACTAATAAACATACTTATATTTTTGTATAAATGAACTGACAAAGAATTTACTGCAGTGACGGGAAAATATCAAACGCCTAAAAAAATGGCACATGTTGGACTTGGACCAAAGAATTTGAAAAATAACAATATATTTTATAAGGCACCATTTATTGGAATGTTGCCTACAAAGATAAGAATAGTGGAACACATCTGATTATGGTTTGATAGCTTATGGCAGATTAAAAATTAAAAAAAAGGTAATTTTATAGCTGATGGCACTTTAAAAATTAAAAAAAAGGGTAATTTTATAGTTGATGGCAGATAAAATATTAAAAAAAGGTAATTTTATAGCTGATGGCAGATAAAAAATTTAAAAAAGGTAATTTTATAGCTGATGGCAGATTAAAAATTGAAATAAAAGGTAATTTTATTAGTTCCCGAGTCATAATTCTGTAGGGACATCAATGGCGTCACATAGGAACTAATCCTGCATCGCGTAATTGAAATTCTCCGCACGATTCGAACAATACATAAAGAACAACTCGAAATCATCTAACGGGCAGTTGCCCACCAGACATAACACCCATCTGGTCGGAGGGTACTCCCTTTTCAACGGAAGTTTACGGAATTTAACTCTCTGTTCCGCATAGCGTCATTCTATATTAATTTGGTTTTATTCGCTTAGATTTTGGTTCTGATTTATCTTTTGTAGTTACGTATTGTAAGCAAAATAAGATTCACTTGGTTCTTGGCTGGACACAAGTTCAATTTGGCAGCGATACGGAATTCGGATGATAGAAGACTTTCTAGACGTATTTTATTTTCTCTTGTGTTCCATACCCTTATGAAAAAAGACGTAGAACAATTTAAAGTTCATATTCCTGTGGAGTGTTTTCATAAACAATATGAGTAAGTAACGTATCCTAAAACAACTGTATCTTTAATTAAAATACTAATTAAAACTTACCTTTGTACAGAAGACAATGATAACAAAAAATACGTATACAAATTAACAGTAATGTTAACAGTCTTACCTTTGAATGGAGCAGAGGATGTCAGTGGGCCTGAAGACCAGCGCAAAGGTGACGAGGTAGCACATGAGGATACCGGCCAGGAGAACGTAGGACAGTTCCCTGCCGCTGGCGCGGACCACGGGGGTCGAGCTGTGGCGGACCCAGACACCACACACGAAACTGTTGAAGATGATAATTTAATCAATACAGGACAAATATTTATCAATCGGAAGATTCGGGGTGTTACTCTCATGCTACGTTTACATGTGGGCCCAGCCCCGGCCAATCGCCATTGTGTTAAAGGGGTTTCCCCGTTTATACAATGGCTGCACAATAGAGATTGGCAATAGAGTCTGACACTATCTCCCGCTCCGCCCAAGAGCGGGGGTTGTCATAAGATGATTTTTCCCATCGAAAAAAAAAAAAAAAATTGGCCGAGGCTGGGCCCACATGTAAACGTAACATTAAATGTAAAATATAATCTGTCTTAAATCTTCAAGTTATTCGACTCTTACTAGACAAGTAAAAGTAAAGTTTAAGTGGCAATGGGCAGGACACATTGCATGCAGAACGGATGGTCGATGGGGACGAAAGGTTCTGGAGTGGCGACCACATACCGGAAGACGCAGCGTTGGACGGCCTCCAACAAGGTGGACCGATGACCTGGTCAGGGTCGCGGGAACCCGATGGATGCGTGATGCACAGGACCAGTCGTTGTGGCGACGCTTGGGGGAGGCCTATATCCAACAGTGGACGTCTTTCGGCTGATATGATGATGATGACTACTAGACGACTACTAGATGTTGCCAATGGTTAACCCCACGTGAAAGTATTGAGAATTGTCCCAAGGGAAGATACTCTCAGAAAATAAGAATCTATACATATAATAAATCTGTAGAAATTTTTAGTTGTATGCACCTACTGGGTAATTTGTAAAACACTAACCACCTTCCAAGACTGTATTACTAACATCATCAACAACCACTTTTGTTTTATGGCTTTTTACAAAACATTATACATTTACCAAAAACTAATCTTGTTGTAACAAATTTTGTTATTCTATCTAACACATTTCAATTCTGTATTTTGACGTATTTCTCGTTCTCGTAGTAACAGTAAGCAGGCTTTCGAAATATTGTCATCACACCTAGCAAGCATTCGCACCATTTCCGTGCACTCGTCATTAGAATATTGTTAACAAATCATCATGTCATTTTGTAGTATATATTTAATGTCTTTGTGTCATGTCAATTGTCATGTGTGTAATGTCATGTGTTGTGTATGTACGTCCGCACTGCCGAAATTCGCTACAAGAACACGTATGACGCGACGCAAGCGCACCAAAGCGACCGACTGAATAGTGAGGGCTGCCCGTAAATAGGCCAAGTTTATGTTCAGCTACCTTTCGCTATTGTACTATCGCTTGCTTGGCATAGAACAAAGAGGACAAAAAAAGGTAAATACAGAACAATTAAAATGTTTAAACCAAAGCTCTCTTTGAAATAAGATAAAACGTTGGCAACAGTGGATTGCCATTAATCCAAGAAAATGAATTCCATCAATAATACCAAATTCTTCGTTCAACAAAACAATTCTAATTCTAATCACGTCGAGTTTCAGATTGTAAGGATCAATAATGGATTATTCTTCTCGATTGCTTTCGTCAATCATGAATACTAACTGCCATGGATTCTAAAGAATAATTTGTTTTCCAATTTCATCTTCCACAGCTTTAATTACTGTATTCTTTTCGTGTGGTTTCGGGATTCCAATCAGTTTATCAAATTAAACAGGATGGAGATTCTTAATTGTAATTAACTGCTGTTCTTATTAAGAACCTAATGACGTAGATATGTTATAAGGTTTTTAAGCACGCTAAGGTTTTGACATGATTTTTGTGTATAAATGGTCATTTAGAGAAACTGAAACACTTCGACTTCTTTGATTTATTGAATATTAGAGAACCGTTATTAATATAATTTATAATGGCCTTATAGTTTTTCCGGTTTTGCATTGTGTTTCTTGTTTATTAAAACTAAAGTCATGATGCACGTTTTTCATCAAATTCGCGATGGCACTTTTTCGAGCTAACTGATTGTACTACTGTTCTATTGATCTGCTTCCAAGCAAACAAAAATAATTTCCTATAGATCAAACAATTATTTTACAAATTCATAAATAAACGTAATTTCAACTGCACAATTGTTATATTCTGCGATGTTTTGGTCGTATGAACTTCAAGTTCTTTCTGTTATTTCCTTTATGCAAGATTGTCGCATAAAATAAACAGTAAAATCTGTTAATGACCTAGGCCACCAAGATACAGGCTATACCTAGTTTGGGGCCCACAGCCACTTCTATTGTGTACTGTCTGTCTTACTCTAATTGTTCATTTCTTTATTTTCTAACTTCTGTGTGTGGGTTAGTAAAATTAATATTATAAAAAAAAATGCGTAAGAATGAAATATAGTTATAGCGCCCTTAAATCATGTCAAATTTTGGAACATTCACAATTTGTTTCGAAGACAGATTTGTTCCAATTTTTTACCAGAGCAAAATCTAGTTTACTTACATCGGTTATTAATTTTATTTCCAAAGCTTCGTGAGCCACAGTTTGAGTTCATGTAAAATTCAATAAGTTATTAATACATTCTCATAGTAAAGGATGACGAAGTTTATATGAATTTCAAGCATGCGGCTGTGGCTCGCCAAACTTTACCTCGAACTGAAACTCTCGTGACAAACGTTACAGCTGACTGGTGCAAATGTAGAATGTTATAACAGAGTTCAGACAAGCTCTGCTGTGTAAACGGAACTAGTTTTAAGCTAGGTTTAATCCAACGTTATTAGTTTTTTTGCGAGAGAAATTAGCTGCAGATAGTATACGGGCAACGGCACCTTGATTACTACACAGGAACTACTAAAAACCACCTTTTCAGCAACGCTACCGCGTAAAGGGGCTGTCAACGTGCGGATGACTCTAAAGGAGAAGAAACTTTTATAAAAAAAAAACTTTAATATTACTTAAAAAGGGGATTAAATATAATGACCACCATAAAACGCTTTGGTACCCTTAGTTCTTTTGTCAAAAATATATTACTTGACACCAAAAAAATGAAATCCTAAAGTTACAATAGTATTTTAGTTACGACTGTACTTTAAATTGTATTCGAACACCAAATGTAGTAAATGATAACCAAATCTTAGCGAGCAAATTAATGCGCTCTTTTTAGCCCCGTAGAGCAAGATGATACTTTGTCTAATCAACAATCTATCTTAGTGGAATTTTAGGGCACCCCGGGTCGGATAGATTTAGGTTAGAAGAAGGTGGCGGGGTCGTAGCGCGCGAGCGAAGCGAGCGAACACAGACCCCGTCACCTTCTTCGAGGTTATTTTTTTTTAAACCACCCAGAAGTAGGAGCCCCGCGTAGCGGGGCTCCGTCGAGCTGCTGCTTGGCAGGTAGTTAACCTAACCTCAAAATTTTAACTACTGATATCTCCGTAACCATGGGGTTCTGCCGATGCTTTATTTGGATTCATTTTGCTTAAATAGGATAGCGAGATGTTAAAACTGGTTATAATTTTACATTAAAATGTAGGTTTAATTTTGGTGATCATTTACTATTTTTGTCTTTTATATGTTACTATATCTGGTGGTAAGTTAAACATAAGCCATTAAAAAGAAATAGAAAGACGAAAATAAGGAGAAAGTTTTTTTTATTTTAGAACCCTAAGTATACGTAAAAAAAACAAAATTAACTAGCTGTTATAAAAAATAACGTTTCGCCCTGATCTTTGGAATCCTCGGATACAATACGAATCACACTATTTGTTTGTAAAAAATAATTTCATACTTTTTGAGTTTGTTGCAAACATACAACCAGACGCAGTGAGGGACTTTTTTCGTTTTATAAAATATAAGAATAAAATTTAGGCTATTATTTGACCGACATATCATTTCAAGATTTCTCTTCCAGATTTCTTAACCAAATACTACTTACGCTGTCAACAGAATTCCGACAGACGAGAAGGACATAGCACCGATGGCCCAGGCGGAGTCTGGCCGCAGATAGGCCTCGGGGATGGGACGGCATTCAGTCTTCGTAGGGTTGGGCAGCGTGCCCCGGGGACATACTGTGCATTGGGTCTCTTCTATTGACCGTATCTGTGATTGAAAAAAAGCAACGTTTTACCACCTGTTGATCTTGACGGAATTATAAAATATCGTTTGATATTTTTCTAAGTCTGAAAGCCAAGGATGTGAATAATATATATTTTTTACATGATAATAAAACTAGTACTTGACTACGATTCCCGCACTATGGTGAGGTGCACTACTTTATTAAGAGCTTATACACTCAAGCCTTGCAGACTCCTAAATAATAATCGGCCGGGAAAACCGCTGGAGGCAAATTGTTCCAGTTTTTCTATGTATGCTGTATAAATGACGGATAGTCCGGATCGTAAAGGTGTCAAAAGTTAGGGTGGACACTCGCCGTACGTCAGGTTGTCCGATGGTAGAAAGTTGAAAGTGGAACCAAGTCTTGTGCAAACTCGCCAAATATAATAAATTAATCTTATTTTATGAAACGTTGGTTTCGCACTAATTAGCAATTTTGTTTTTGAGTTTCTGATATTGAATTTCGGTCATTGTGGTGACGTTTGGGGGAGACCTATGTCCAACAGTAGACGTCTTTCGGCTGGAATGGTGATGATGCTAAGCATGATGACTGACTGCTGTATCATGATGGGGCTGTACCTCGTACTGCGTGCAGTTGAAGCAGTGCCAGCAGCAGGACTCGCCCTCCACGTACTGCTTGGCCTGTCCCAGCTCGCACTCCGCACTGCACACTGATTCCGGCGGGTGGCGCTCGCCCCATTTGAATTGGATATCTGATAAGCAAAGAGATCTGTTAAAACTTCTTCTGCTGAGCTAGACGAATGATTACGTCATAATAGCATGATCAAATTTTCCGCCAATGCCACCAAGAGTACCTACACGAACTGTTTAAATAAAATATCGGTAGAGTTGGTCGTTAGGCTTATTTATAAGTAGGTACATTTTTCATCTACCTATAACGGCTTCCCAACTTCGGCGGCTTAGCGGCATGCGGCGCGGCGAGCGGTGCGGTTTCGGTAAGCGTGCACCGGGCATTATGAGCGGCGTCTCTTGGCTTTATCAAACAATTTCATACTTTTGTTCTTACCGCTCGCCTCGCGCTAAGCTACCGCTTATAGCGTCAAGGTCGTGAACGGGCCGTTACAAGTACATGTTCATCTACATAAATAAGGGTTCGTTCGGGAAATATGTATAGAAAACATTTTTACTGTCTAACCAGTTTACCAATAAACCAGCTTCTAATCATAGTTTTTACTTTGTATCTCATTACAAGCAGACTGTACAGTACGCCCGACGGATCTTGGCGAGCCTGAACATAGGCTCTGCGCATCTCTCTCACGTCGTTTGGTATGAAGGTGTCCATGGAGTTTCTTGCACGTTCTTCTCCATAGAGACCTACTCTAAGGAACGTGCAATTTAGCTTCACTTGTTTGACTGACCGACATTTTGACAATTCAAAAGTGCCTGTAACTGGTCATTTTGAAATAAACGTTTCTGATTTCTGATTTCTGTTGGGCGTGCTGTATGTTTTTTTGATAAATAAATTTAAACCGAACTTCTGCCAGCTGCTTTGCTTGCTTGTAAGTAGGTTTCTCCTGTTTAGCTAAGTGCAGAAGTACTAATAAAATTATTTGGTATACCATCAACTTCTAAATGCAGTTCTCCATCCAGGTACTGCCCCACGTTAACCCAGCGGTAGACTCCCTTCTTGGTCTGCTTGAAGTGCAAGATGTTGTACCGCGCCGGCCCGTCGCCGTTGCTGTCGAAGTGGAACTCGTCTCCGCTTAGACCTTGGCCAAAATAGTAATCATTATCATCAGCTCTTTGGAGGTTCTGGAATAGCGACCAGGTACTGAAAGAAGCACGCTGGAAGGCCTCCCACAAGGTGGATCGCCCAAGGGCGTGAGATGTCTTTTGGTGATTTCCCACCTAAAAATCTTCTATTTTCTTTTGCTATTGACCCCTGTCAATAGCAAAAGAAAATAGAAGAGGGTTCGCATGAAAAAAAAATCGGTTGTATGGTAGATATCACTTTTAGCGATAAGACGGCTATTGTGCCCATAGATTAAAGTTTCTGTAAAATTGTTACAGTTTTTGTGTAAAGTTTATTCTATTCTATTGTACTTCTATTTATTCATGAACTAGCTGACCCAGCGAACTTTGTACAACCTAGCAAAGTTAAGTCCCATTATCATTCAAGAGAAACAAATCTTAAAATTGCTTAACATTTACAATTTTTAATTTAATTGAAAAGTCTTTCTCAGAAAATGAGCAAAAGCATTGAATAGAACATGTAACAACTATTCGAGTAGCTCAGAGGCTAAAAACTGAAAGAATTCCCTGTAAAGAATTTCGTACAAGTTGGAAGCCACACAAATCTTGAAAGTATTGAAATCTTCATGTAAGCTGGAGCCCACAGAAATCAACCTAATTGAGGCAGTCACAGAGAAAAAGTTTGAGGAAAGAGCAGCTGATTTTTTTTCTAGCTAAAATGACTTGTAAATAAAATATTTTAAAGTAGCTTCTGCCAGAGCTTCGCTTGCGTAAAAGTAGGTGTATCCACACAAAAGGAACCACGTTTTATCCCTTTAAGGGGAAATCCTCTATTAGTAATAATAATAAATAATAATCGCTCCCAATCCCAGTAGTTTCAGCTGTGCATTGACATGTCAGTCAGTCAGTACTTTTATATATATTTGAGTGGTTTATTTTGCAACCTAAGAGCCACAATTGCGGTGGTAAGTCCCCTCTTTGAGGATTGGCTAGAGAGGCACCACAGCGTCTTCACTTTCCGCTTGATGCAGGTCCTCATCGGACATAGCCAGTTCGGGAGATTAATGCTCCAGATTTAAAAGTGGAAAAAATACCCAGGTCACCTTTGCGCGGATCTTTTAAAAGGCACCGTGGAGCAATGATCAAGACTACCTCGCTTCGGTGAAACACCACCGTGTTCTCGTGGAAGCGATCAGTAGCAGTGACCTCTCGCATCCAACTCTGGTTCAGGCCATGGTTCAAAGCCAAAGGAATGGAAAGCGGTCACCAGCTTCTGCGAAATAATAATGAGAGCGAACGGACATTCTCACGCGATATTGGGAGTCGCAAGGCAATTATTGGCCACCATTGGCGGGGGATGAACAAGTTTAGGTTGCCGTCCGGGTTGAGGATTTCTCAATCCGAGTTGACAGCGCATAGTGTACCACGCGCGCCTCAAAAAAATGTTGGCAAATCAGTAGGGGTCCGATGCCTCCTCGGGCTTTGGGAACGTCTCAAAAAATTAATGTAGCCCTTGAACGCCAAAGGAAACTGAAGAAAACCACCCTAGGTTGACTGGTAGAGAATGTCTAAGGCATTAAGTCCGCCTATGTACTTTGTGTTGCATGAAGATTAAATAAATAAAGAAATAAATACATAAATCACGTAGGTTTTTGTCAGTACTCCACTCTTGAACAAGAGCATTCCTTTAATAATAGCCAACTTCAAAAAATGTATTTTTAAATCCTGAATTAATATTATGATATGTACAGAAGAAAATTTATTTAAATAGGTACTCGTACCTAACTGCTAGGCGGGTCTAATGAACTTAACAGGATAATTATTAAAGCTCTAGATGAAAATTTAATTATAATCTTAATTACTTAATACTTTGGGAAGAATTGGACGACTCTAAATGAAGTCTATCTTTAACTACCTCTAGAAGGAGGCTTGAGAAAATATTAGTTAAGAAATGAATATTCAGTTAATAAATTATAAGCCGCCATGTGCTAGTAACTTTATAGGTATAAATTATTAACCATTCGATCGTGATAATTACAGACACAATTGAAAGACAATAGGTGCGCGAACGCCGGCGTTCGCTTGGGGTTTAATGATTAATTCATTAAACCCAGGATTAAAAGCAGGATAAGACTTTAACACAAAATTGTTTTTTTGTTACATTAATAATTCTGTACATGTCTTAGATATTCTGTTTTTAATATCATGTTGTTTGAGAAATAAGTTCAGGTCATGTATTAAATTGGTGGGCTTTAAGCCTTCTGATGGGCCTCATCAGAAAGCTTAAAGTCACGAAAAGGGCAATAGCAAGGGCTATGATTGGAGGTTCTTTGCGTCATCGAACCAAAGTTACGTCGGTAACTTTGGTTCTCTTGTGGGTATCCTGCAACACTGCACAGCTCGAAGAATCACCCAACTTAAGTGGCAGTGGCATACATTGCTCGCAGAACAGACGGTTGATGGGGATGAAAGGCAGGAATCGAATCCACGACCTCCAGTATAGCAGTCAAGGCCTCTAACCACTAGATCAATAGGCTTGCCACTACAATCGGTCTTTGACTACGACAGCCGGATCCACTGTTCACGCAGCAACTTACCTATAAAGTTGACCTTCCTCAAGTATCGTAGCAGATCAGCTCCACTAGCAGGTCGCATGGCGTCGCACAGTCCTGCCCGACCTCCGCAGACAGCATCGTGCATATCCCTGGTGACAAACAAAGAGTACCATCTTTAGCATATCATAGCATAGTCGGCCTTATAATATTCCCACTGCTGGGACTCAGGCCTCCTCTCTAGGAGAGAGAATGGGCCGTAATCCACCACACGGGCCCAGTGCGGGTTGGTGGATATCCATGTCTTCGAATTTTTAGTTCTAGAATATGTCGGTTTCCTCACGATGTTTTCCTTCACCGTTTTAAGAGCATTGGTGATGAAATAAATTTCACAAAGTAATGCGCCTGGCAGGGTTTGAATACGCGACCTACAACTCGTAAATCGGGACTGTTACCACTCGGCCACCATTTGCTCTCAAACCCTCCTTATATAAAAACCATCTTTATCCCTATCTATTTGGAGTTGATACAGCATACCCTGCCAGACTAAGAACGGCCCGTCCGACTGTCCGGTAACCGTCCGGACCGAGCCCAGGTTGTCCTTTGTGCGCCTAAACGAGATGTCAGCAAACAGCAAGGGCCCAGCAAGGCTGCCTAGGTAAATTAAGATGCCTGCTAGGGCTACGAGGATTTAAAAAAAAAAAAAAAAACTTGTGGTCCTAGAACACAAAGAGCAACTTACTGAAGGACAGTTTTAATCATTCAAAGTCAGACAAGCTCTCTCATTTCTCACCTCAAAAAAAAAGTATTCATATATTTATTTCCCGTGTATGAAAAAACCTTAATTGGGAAGCATTTAAAAAGCAAAAATAATTGTCTTCCTACTCTCATTCGCATCACAAAATTGAGGCATCTTAACAAAACTGCAGCCGCTCTCAAGCCTCAAATACACTTTTTAAAGAGCGCATTATACGTCCGACCCCGATGTATTCAGCAACACAAAGCGCTCTCATTTCGTCGTACAGAACCTTTGAGAAGCGCTGGAAATTCTAGATTGTCAGTAGAAATAATGAATGTGGATATTCAATTGAAAAATATGAGATGTGGGGACCTTTTGGAAGTATGCCGATTTAAATGGTATTGTGTAGGGAAAGGCAGAATATTTAGTTTTATAATACTCGTAGTAACTTTATAAAGGTAACGATTGGATGATATGTAGTTTTTTAATACGGTTGGCGCAATTAAGATAGGCGCCAAATAAACGTGAAATTAACGGGTCATTGACTCTCCTACATTTATTGACATTCTAAATTTGAAAAACAGAATTAAAGACATAAAATTGTCTTGAATCAACATCTATCGTGATCTTTTACCTTTTGTGAAAAACAGTTCATTAATGGTGTTCAATTTAGTTGTTCTAGGTCTGCTTTTTAATTAGTACACCAAAAAATGGGGCTCTATCTATACCCGTTACTGATCATATTTTTGTAGTCAAATATAGAAAAAACCGAAATCCTAAAATTGACTACGAAAAGGTGAATTCATCATAGAATCAATCATACATAACATTTGCTAGTAGAAAATACTGCGGGCAGTGTTTTTCCTTAATAATTGTTACTTATTCATTAATTAATCAATAGCCTGCACAATATTTCCATAAATTGAGTGTCATTTTGGGACATAACCAACGCTAATAACTTTGCTATTTATGAATATTATTTATTGAGATTTTACTTATAAAATAACAAGGGCTTTTCTATTAAGCCCTTTAAGTATTTGTACTAATTAAAAAATTGTGGTGTACAAGTGCGGGGCAATGTGAAGAAATGATTAAACGAATCAAAAGTAAAACATTGTATAACGAAATCAGTACATACCCTGAAGGCAATATCGCCATGTTTTGGATTTTATATTGTGTTATTTGTAAAACACTGGCAACCTCGGTCCACCCAAAGCTTTAGATATTTGATGATTCCTACCTCAGAAAAAAGTAGGAATTACATTGCTAATATACACCGCTAAATATTGATCGTTTTAATCCCGTGGAGGGTCGATCCGGTATATGAAACAATATCGATTTGTAAAGATAAAATTAAAAAAAAATAAAGAACCTTTTTAGGGTTCCGTAGTCAACTAGGATCCCTTATAGTTTCTCCATGTCTGTCTGTCTGTCCGTCCTCGCTTAATCTCTGGGACCGTTAGCACTAGAAAGCTGAAATTTGGTACCAATATGTATATCAATCACGCCGACAAAGTGGTAAAATAAAAATTGGAAAAATATGTTTTATTAGGGTAGCCCCCCTATATGTAAAGTGGGAAGTGATTTTTTTTTTAATTTCAACCCTAACGTGTGATATATTGTTGGATAGGTATTTAAAAATGAATAGGGGTTTATTAAAATTTTTTTTTGATAATGTCAATAATTTCGGAAATAACCGCAAAAAAAAAACAAAAAACAATGTGTCCCCCCCTCTAACTTTTGAACCAAGAGTTTAGAAAATATGAAAAAATTCTGAAAAGTAGAACTTTATAAGGACTTTCTAGGAAAATTATTTTGAACTTGATGGAAAGAACAGTTTTTGTACAAAAAAGACAAAAGGGTTCTACAAAATAATTTCTGGACTAAGTTTGTAGTATAATCGTATATGCAGGCATTTTTCTAACATCATAAGTGGGTACACTTATTGTGAATTTGTGACGGACGGGAAACTACGGAACCCTACACTGAGCGTAGCCCGACATGCTCTTGGCCGGTTTTTTTTTTAAACTCGTATTAATTTACGCATGTAGGGAATAAAGCTGAGTGAGTTCAATGACCTGTAGGTAGTTTGTATACAACGCCAACTATTAACTTTATCTTTACAAATCGATAGTGTTTCATGTATCGGATCGACCCTATACGGTATTAAAACGATCAAGGGTGTATATTTGTGACCAAAATTCCATTAAACGTTGTTTCGGTGTGGTGAAAATTTGGCATATAAATCATTTGGCAAAACCTAATTACACACAACATACACACTAAAGGCTACTCCTTACTAAAATATGGCGTCATAAAACTTTCTGCTTCGCTGTCGACTGGAAGTGTGCTCAAAGGGCTGGCGGTATTGCTACGTTAAATGGCTAATCTCTGACAGAAAAAACAACGTAATTATATTATATTTTACTAAAATTTCAAACAATTATAATTCATCATTGCTAGCAAACTTTGCCTACGTAAGTAGATTCTAATTTAGATTACAAAGAAAGCTGAATTTCTTTGTAATCTTAATTAGGATCAACTTTGTTTTTGGCGTTTCTTTTCTTTTAATACATTTTATTCTGAATCCCCTTCAAGTGTTACAGAAATTAAGCGCCCATTAATTTATTTATTGTACCAAAATACAGTTGTTTTGTATGATCAAACAACTTTTTTTCTGTTTTCTCGCTTTTTACCTTTTTGGGATGAAAGATTTTTATTAATTTTACTGGCTTTCTAATTGACCCGGCAAACGTTCAGCCATATCAAAGAAAAAAATTGGGATGGGGGAAGGGGGGTAAAAAAATAGCCTACGACTTGTTATTAGTTTTACTTTAGTATTTATTTTTATTTTTTATTTATTTTATTTTATTTTATTAGGAAAACATACAGTGTATTCATACAGAGTAGAAACAGATATAAACAACTGAATACCATTTACATGTTTCCGCATTTAAACATCTAGAAAGCTTGTTATCAATCTTTAGTGATATAACAGGTAATGTAAATAACCTAATATTAAGCAAAATTTAAAAATTTAAAAAAGTGAAATTTTGGGTAAGTATATTTAATAACTAAATTATGTTGAAGTCAGAGAACCAAACCATGATTTCGTTAATGTTCTGTTGAAAACGCGTGGCTTTGAATTAAACAAATCCAGTTCAGGAAAGTCAACAAGTTTATTAAATTCTCTAGCGGACCTCACAAAAAATGAATTCTGCCTGTAGTTTGAAGAACTCTGAGGCACGTCCACACATGCTTTACGTCTCGTCATTCTATTCGGGACTTTAAGTTTAACTCGAGATAGTAAATCCGGTGAGTCAATGTGATTCTGCGCGATTTTAACAAGGCACGCAATATCCGAAAACTTTCTTCTTTGGTACAATGGTAAGATATGGTGTCTTCGACATCTCGCCTCATAATTGGGGTCATATGTTTTAGACTTATATTGCAAGTGTTTCAGGAACCTACGTTGAATGGATTCAATTCTATCTATATAAACATTGTAGAGAGGATTCCACACTTGGGAACAATACTCAAGAACGCTGCGCACCAAAGAGCAATAAAGAATTTTAAGTACTTTCAAGTTTGAAAACTGAGAGCTGGCTCTCAAGACGAAGCCCATGGTCCTGTAAGCTTTTTTGACAATATGATCTACATGTCTTTCGTAAGTTAGCTTGGAGTCGTGAATGACACCTAGGTCCCGTACTGAGTCTACTTGTTCTAACTCATGTCTTTTGATAAAATATTTAAATTTAATAATTTTGACTTTACGAGTAAAGGTTATAAAAAAACATTTTTTGACATTTAAGTCTAATTAAACAATATTGTTCGAAACTATCTAAATCATTTTGGAGAAGCTGACAGTCTTCAAAGCTGGTAATTTTTTTGAAAATTTTCATGTCGTCAGCATAAAGGAGTAATTATGAGTATTTAATGCATTGAGTGACATCATTTATAAATATGTTAAAAAGAAGGGGCCCAAGCAAAGAACCCTGCGGTACCCCAGACGGGACGATGCTCCATTTAGAACGGTACCCATTCAGAACCACTGCTTGCGATCGATTTTCAATGTAGGAAACAAACTACCAATATAAGTCTCCATGGATGCCAGCTTGGAGTAACTTCTGTAGTAATATTTTGTGGTCGATTCGGTCAAACGCTTTACTATAATCAGTAAAAATTGCATCGACCTGTCCACCAGCATCCATGCTAGACGTCGTAAACTCTGTGAAAGACAGCAGATTAGATAAAGTTGACCGCTTGCTTACAAAACCATGCTGCTCCGTGATCAAAGTTGGTGAGATACTCTCATAAACTTGTGTATATACGATTTTTTCCAGTATCTTAGCAAAGATGCATAATTTGAAAATGGGGCGATAATTTTTAGCATCACTCTTGCTACCACTCTTATGTATGGGTGTGATAAATGCAGATTTCCATATTTTAGGTACAAGTCTATTAGATTATTACTTCTAACAATTTAATAATAATAATATTCCACAACTATCACACAACGCCGTCTAGTCCCAAGCTAAGTAGAACTTGTGTTATGGGTACTAGACAACTGATAAACATACTTATATATTTCTAAATACATTAATATTATAGATAAATTACATCCAGACACAGAACAAATGATTATGCTCATCACACAAACATTTGTCCTGGGTGGGAATCGAACCCACGACCTCCGCCATAGCAGTCAGGGTCACTAACCGCTAGACCAACAGGCCTGTCAAACAACATACCACTACAATAAATAATATACTCGTACAGTTATATATTTTGATAGATTTTCTTTAACGAAATGAGGAAGTTAGTTACATAATTTGCAGGCTGAAGATGATGTCTCTTCAAATAAAACCAGAAGATTGGCGCGATTTCTGCAGTAGCCTCTTAAGCAATATTATCAATGAAACCTGCCAAACTCTGGCAGAATTTTGATAATCATTAACTTTATTCCTTAAAAATCCATATTATTACATAGATTAGTATTTAATTTGCCACTGATTTGAACTGTTAGTGAACTCAGAAAAAACCTTGTTCCATTTAATTTAATATAAAAAAAAAAAACACAACTAACACATTTAACAATTGAAATAAGCAATATCAATGAAAATGTCCTAAATATGCAGAAAAGAGTTTTATCCATTTGCATAAACAAACATGTAAATGCATTAATCCAATATCAGTTTAAATTTGGTAGTTCAAATTAGATACATTTAGGATACTAAGCCTGAAAATTTAAATGAATTTATTAATTTAACATTTAGTTAATTAATCTATGGTAATTTAACCAAACAAAATAGGCTAATACTACATGCGTAGCTAATTAATGAAACGACTGAACAGTCTCCTAAAATTAATTAACAAATACCCTCTAATTTAACTGAAACTGAGAAGCCTTTTCAACCAATTTTGCATGAGTAGGGGGTAACGAATTTCATGCTTTGAAGTTTTACAGTTATCGAGGAATAGTATTTATTTTTTGTTTTATATACCCTTTATGTATTTTTTGTTTTAAATCGTTTGTTTTAAAATCGTTTGGGGCAAAAAAAAAGATATTTTCACAATATTTTCACCATGTTACAACATTAAAGATAACAGAAAAAAAATACTCCCGACGCATAAAATCTATAAAAATTAAAAGAACTGGTTAAGACGAGTCTAACTGGTCTGATAGATTCGGAGTGGCGGTTAATCCTATGAAGTGTCAGGCTATTATAGTTGGGAGCCCTCATAGTCTAAGAAAGCTAGATGGACAAGCCGTACCACCCGTAATCTTCGATAATACGGTGATCCCGTTTGGCTTTGAGGTCAAGGATCTTGGTCTGTATGTTGATGCTTGTCTGGATTGGCGGAAGCAGATTGCAAATGTCAGTCAAAAAGTCACTGGAACGTTATGGTCTCTCTATCGTCTGAAGAATCTTCTCCCAGCTCACATAAAGGCAATGCTTATACAATCCCTAATATTTCCCATAATCGACTATGCTGCTGTGTGCTACTATGACCTGAATGCAGATCTCCTCAATAAACTTGACCGTCTTCTGAATAACTGCATTCGATTTGTCTTCAACCTCCGCAAGTACGATCATGTATCCGAGCATCGTTTGCTTTTAAAATGGTTACCCATTCGTCAGCGTAGAGCGCTAAGGGCCTTGACTACTCTGTTCTCTTTTCTGGATAATCCTTCTGCCCCTTCTTATCTGATTTCAGAACTTCAATTTCTTTGCTCTGGGCACAATCAAAATCTTCGGTCTACTAATAATCGTCTTCTACGATGTCCCTCACACCGCTCTGGGCTTATCCACTCTTCCTTTTTCGTCCAGGCGATATCTCTTTGGAATGCGCTCCCTCTGAATATCAGGATGGCAACCAGCCGATTTTCTTTTAAGGTGAAGGCACGTGAGCATATTCGCAAGATGTTGGTAGAATCATCACCACGCTAATTGGTTGGATTTGATTTTTCACAACAGCATTGTTTTTGTTATATGTATCTATCTAAGTATGTATTTACTATTGTATATATTTGTTTCTCTTCTGTTTTGTCTATTTATTAAGTTGCACCACCCTAAGGTCGACTGGCAGATAATGCCTAAGGCATTATGTCCGCCTTTGTACAGTTTTTTTGTGCATAAAGCTTTAAATAAATAAAGAGCCCAAACTTGACGTGTTTACTAGAAGGCTTTCCAAAAATCCATTAGCCACTTCCCAGTTTTAGCATCAGGTCCTTGTTATCATGACAAATGTTTAGAACTGGGTAAGACAAATCTAATGAGCCCAATCTCTCTAAATATACACAAAATAATTTATTAAAAATCGGCCAAGCCGTGTAATTTTAGTTAGTAGTCTAAATATTCCTAACACTCATTAGATAAATGTTACAATATCTACAGCAAAAGCACAGCAGCAGCTATCGCAAACAGGAGACATATTACAATTCTCAACATAGATCCTATTACAAATACGTACTAATATCCGTAATGAGCAAATCCGCGATTAATTCCTGCAGTGGGTCTCGCCCGAGGGCAGGCTCTTCGGCAGCTCAGGCGCTCAGCCCTTTCTGGGGAGATGGCGGGTGATTATTGGCCCGGGCCACATAGCCCGGCTTATCCCGCCCCCCATGTGTAATTGAAACGATTATCTCAATTTATTGTATGAAGTCCTTGTGTTTTAAAAGATTTGAATGTGTAAAGAAAGTTTTGAATCGTTTTAATTTTAGATTGCAGAAGAAAACTCAGTGAAAATTTATTTTTTAATCACAATTTTTTTTAGTTCGAAAGTATATAAATCTTTCGTTTGGTAACTTTTAACACAAATAATGAAGTTAAAGAACAGATTAATACTCGTAGTAGGAATATAGGCTTGGTTAGACGCCCGATTGCTAAAAAAAACGCAACCATACTGAGAACGTCTTTAACTTGTTTTATTAAAAGTCGGTTAAAAACGCTACTCACCATAACTCGCAAAATTATGCACTTCGTGAAGAAAGGATCATTCCTAGATTTCTTACTTGTTTCAATATCATTTTATAGTTTCTCCTTTTATAACACTTTTGTAATTTTTGACAGATTTTCTTTGCCTATAATCTAAATAAACTTCTATAACAATAATATTCTATCAAGTCCGTTTCATAATTGGACCTCTAGACGTACGGCGTTGCCACATCGGTACGTGGTGGACATACCACCCAAACGTACAAAGCGTTTTGGGAACGCATTCATTATGCGTGCATTTAAGGAGTGGAATTCCCTGCTTGAGTGTGTTTCCTTATAGCTACAACTAAGGGATCTTTAAGTCAAGTGTGAATAAATTACTTCTGCTGCATCGTCAGCTACATCATCGCTTACTATCAGGTGAGATAGTGGTCAAACGCTAGCCTATCAATAATGATATAATCATTAATAATAATATTTCAGACACTACTACATTGTCTTATTCGTCAAGTGCCCTGATCGTTTCCAAAGATTTGAAAGGCACATTGAAATATCATCTGTCTATTGTGTTAACTACCTACTAGTCTACCTACCTATAATATTCGCACAAACTATCTTCCCAACTGACAGTACTCATGTCTTACATTCAGCCAACCCTGTCTTAGACGCAAGGGTCGTATTCTATAGCCATAGTAGACAGCCTTCACGTTGCTATTCCATTCAACGCCAACCCATAGCGGTTTCTATTGACGCGCGTGTTTCAGTTGGCAGTCCTTTCATTCGTTCAGGTATTGAGGTATACCGCTAAATGTACAAGTATAGAGCTATCCTTGTTTTGGCGTCTTGCCTTTTCAGTCACCTCTGGCGTATTGACTGTAGTTGGCTGTTTACTTACCGCTTTTTAAAAGATGGCTTTTTTGATTGAAGTGGTTAAATTGTAAGGTATATGAGTGGGCTGTTTTATATGGTTTTTGATTGGTTGTGTTGTATATTAGCAATCAAACTTCTAGCTATAGAATTTCTGAGGGTTGAATGTGTTATTAATTCCACACGTTTAAATTTTGATTGGAATAGAGTAGAATTTATTTTTATTCCATGTCGAGAATCACACTGACGAGATATCATTGTGTAATGGCGATAGTGACTATCACAACCCAGTGCTGGCACATCATAATTATGGCGCTAACCCTCTTTGAGGAGTGGGTTCAAAGACGTCACAGCGTCCTCACCTTTCACATGACGCAGGTCCTCTCCACTATTTAATGCATACCAACCATAAACACCGTAACCAAAACTATATTTCCGACTTCCAAAAAAAGGAGGAGATTCTCAGGTCAGTTCTATTTTTTTTATGTTTGTTACCTCAGAACTCCGTCGTTTACAGAAAGAATCGCAAAATTTAAGAAAAATAACGCTATAATAAAAAAACTATAGCAATCTACTTAATAATCTTTAACTTCGTTTGCTTACGGTGGAGAGACATAATTATTTTTATTTATTTTTTCTCTTACAGTCCTTTAAGATGTAGCCCAGGTTTCCACATTTGGTGAAAAGAAAAAAAATATGCACGCCATTTATAGTTACAGTTTCATTCCCCTTTTACCCCGTTCAAGTATATTCGTTCAACCAGCCTGCATAAACATATGCAAGGAAAATACTATCGCGGTCATTTCCGCCTGATCACTTAAAACAATTTTCGATTCAATCCTGCGGCGCAGCGCCAAATCAAACCCTTAGAAGTTTTCGTTTTGAGTGCAAGCAAAAATGAACTTAACGGTCGTCAGGCAGAAGTGTCTTTCATGGTACGTTTTCCATGGGATCTCTTTCGAAATCACAGTCCCTGCTGACCTACTTACTTTTCCTAATGTCATTGTTTGTACACGTAACTGTACTACTTTACCAAATTCTGCAAACTTGTCCATCTAACTACAATTGAATCTCCAGTAATATGGCAGTACATTACATCTAAGAGCTTTTGTTTAGCCCACAACATAATATGGCGGGTGCCGTCACTAAGAGCTTTTTTTGTCCGTAACATAACTTTTCACGCACGAGTAATGTTCTGTGACAACTTGACAAGGATAGCTCGGTGTAACAATGTTGAGAGTGTAACTTCTTGCTTGTTGATTATATAAGTTTTTTGTTTGTTCGGACGTAATGAAGTCGGTTATTGTCTGGCTATGTTTTTTGAGAAAGTCTAACATGTTTTTTGTGAGACGTTAAGGGTCAAGCGCCAGAGAAGTGTCATAAAACAGTGACTTTCTGACGCCTACTCCTCGGTAAAATATTTTTATTGTAGATTCATGAACAATATTATCAACTTTTGATTTTTTCGTGCGCTTAATACTTTTTGCTAAACAAATAAGCATCATTTTCGTGTTCTTTCGAAACGGCTTGGTTGGCTTGGCTTGCCTTGGCTTCATGTTAAATATTTCAACAGGTATGGTACAGGTATGTACCAATGTGTACCTATATTCCACCAAATAAATAAATTTAATTTCATTTCATTTTTAGAAACATTTTTACACATAAAAATGTGTGATTAAATATCCTTCAAAGTGAAAATAGCATATGTAAATTAAAAGATCAGCAGGGCTCTATGTATCGGGCCGCAATTAAATGAACAGTTGCTCGTATTGCCGCCTAGGCGGGTACGTGTGTTGTAGTTATTTAATTTCTGCCCGATGTTCAAGGGACTATAAGCCTTAAGAGGCTGCTTTTTCAGTCGCTTATCGTCAACATCGAGGAAGGTTTAAAAGCTTGTTGCTTTCTCTAACACAATCCAACGCGATGTTTGACGAAAAGGCAAATCTTAATAAAATTTCCAATGTATCTATGGTTTTACTTTTTTGAAATTTTTAATTTTTTAATAAATCATGAAGTGTCAAAGTTCATGCAAAATAGTAGATTTTTAGAGGTTTTTACTGAATTTAGTATTACACAAATTTAGAAATTGATTTCAATAGAAGTCTAGATAATATCCACAAGATACTGTGTTTCCAAAATATCGAATGAAAAATGTGTAATAACGTCATAACCGAATAAGAGCGGTTGTATGAAAAACAGTGAAAATGTGTATCGAGTTGCATCCCCTTAAAAGTCATATTTTGGCTATTGGATCGTTCGACTGAGTTACCCCGGCCATAGAATATAAAGGACAACGTGAGCTTAGGTATATTATAGGTGGGTTTTTTACGGGTGGGCTTTAATCAGTAAAAGCCTGACAATCTCTATCGCTTCACCCAGAGCGAAAGAAGTTGTTTGAAAATATCCCACCTAAAAGAAATGGTCTGACTACAAACTTTTTGTAAAGTACTTTAAAAGCTAATGAACCATTAACAATTCGAATACTGTAATTAGAGGCACAGTAGAAATAAAATGAGAGAGCAAACACTAGCGTCGCTTGGGGTTTAATAAATTAAACATAACATGGGTAAACGGAAATATTCTTCACACTGTATTTTCACAATTAGTAAATTTATCAAACCAGAACGAACATTAAAACCGTAATTTATTGAACTTTGTTCTTTGAACTTCAGTTCAAAATAAATGAGTAGCAATTCAGAGAACACCACTTCGCTTTAATTGAACTGTTAATGGTTTTGCGGTTCCTATCAAATGCACAAACAGTTTGTCACCTTTGTCATGGCGATATAACCACAAAGTGGTCAACTGGAACAATACAGACATGAATTTCTACTTATTTTATTTTAAGCTATTGCATAGCTTCGATCGCGGGCCTTGAGCGTAGAGACCGAATCCAGAAATTCTGTAACGAAAATAACCTAACACCCCCCACTCATTTGTTTTCTTATCGGTCACCACGCTCAAAAAGTGTAACTTCAATTAATATCAAAGAAAAAAAAAACAAAGGAAAAAAAATACTGCATAAATAAAATAAATAATAAATAATTAATAAAAAATTATTGATAAAAAATGCTATGCAACAGCTTTACCGCGGCAGTCCTCGAGTGCTACACGTCTTTTTATTATTTATTTAGGATCGCCACTGGCATAGGCACTGGGAATTTACATAATCATTTTATAGAACTATTCAAGTGCTGTTACATTTACAGACAATCACTACATTAATAAAGAATATTAGATTTATGTTTTCAATTTATGCGTACTGGTCGGCACGGTAAACGTGCGGCAGCCGGCCGGTTGCAGTACGTTAGCAGTCCGACAACAAGCGCCTAAATTGAAAATGTATCTGACTGCCGTGCGTTTGTATGCCAGTTATGTGGTATTCAACATCGCACTATTCAACACCGAATTGAACACGTGGTGCTTGTGACGTTGCCGTCCTGTCATCAACCGTTCACCGCACGGTTGTCGCACCGCGTGCTTTGTATATAAAATACGGTCGTCCGTACATCCCCACGGAAGCAGGCCGTCAAAAAGCGCACAATTTAAGCCTTAAAACTACGTTGTTTTGTAAATCTGCAAATACCTACTAGTCAAGAAGATAGAGTACTACACATTGACAGAGAGATGTGTAAATCATTATCATAGCCGTAGCTAGCCTCAAAGGAACACTGTATAAAAAAGAGGTTTCTACTAGTAGTTACTAGGCGGTAATATGCACAGAACATATGTACTGTACCTTCCTAATATGAATTGAGAGAGACTGAACTCCACAACACAGGGAATCCTAGTGTGGGGTTCACCCCACACTAGGATTCCCTGAGAGGAGAGAGTGGGAGGGCTTGATCTTAGATTGTGATGTACCTAAATGAGACAATAAATATTTTTTATTTATTTATTTTAATATTAACAAGCGCCCAGAAAAAGCGAGAAGGAGCCGCGAAAACTTGCAATGGTGGCCCAGTGGTAATGGGCTTTACAGACCTGTTTCAAACCCAGCCAGGTGCGGACTTTATCCAATTTATTTCAACACCACTCTTCTCAAGAATTGACATGTCAACAAACCTTGTTGATATCTCAATCCTCGTTTGGCCATTTCATTGATATAGGATTTCTATGATGATAAAAGGTCTAAAGAAAGTACACCAAACGAAGATTGACATATGATAAAACTTTAACGTTTAAAATGATCTTTTAGGTTTTACTTGGCCATATCATGAAGAGATCAATTTCTAAAATCTAGCCACGACAGATATATGTATAAATGTATGAGAAACTTTATCTGGAGTTCCATGCAGTCGTTCCAAATTGATTTCAGCAAACAAAGTTAAAAACTTTTATCAATTACGTGCACGACGCATGTAATTCGGTCCAGTTTGTTTTCAATTGGCTGCCAGCTACTCATTGGCAATCCGCCCCGGTTCGATTCACTGCCCACTCGAACTGGTTGCACAGAGGTGCGGACTGCCGGTTGTTCACTATAGGAAATATTTTTATTCTTAGCTGTTGTTTTTTGTTAAAGCACAACCACCAAGCACACAGAGAAACACACGCACGTTACATATCACAACATCATTACACTACACATAAACTTACCACACGAAAGCAAGTTTGCACTAATTCTTTGACTACATTTTGGTGTTAATTTTGCTGCATATATTGTTAATGTTCCACAAACGAGTGAAGACACTAACTCCTGTAACACTGCTACCTAGCTCTGGAGCCAGGGTTTCAAACCACCACCACCCACACACAGACACACACTAATCCACTAACCCGACCACTACCCCGACCTGCAGTAGATCGACAGAACACTAAGTCGATGAAGTTTAACTCGACTGAACGCTATCCCGACAGTCGTTTCATCGTCAAAACACTAGATCAACTAACAGTTGGCTGACTGAATGCCATCCCGATGGGCAGGAGCCCGACAGCACACTATGCCGAAATGCTTTATTTCTAAATTCTAGGTTATTCCGCTCGTTGCTGTGATGTCTTGACGTCCCGTTGTTTATCTGTGGATATTAGTCGAGATAAAGCATTTCGGCATAGTGTACTGTCGGGCTACTGCACGTCGGGATGGCATTCAGTCGGCCAACAGTTAGTCGATCTAGTGTTTTGTCGACCAAATGACTGTCGGGATAGCGTTCAGTCGAGATAAACTAAATCGACTTAGCGTTCCGTCGATCTACTGCAGGTCGGGACAGCGTTCGCTGGGATTTCGTTTGTCGGAATAGTGTGGTACAATCTAGTTTAAGATACTAGTGCCACTTAGTTTAGGATCCACTGTATATTTATTTATTTTTTAAAACTCAGCATGGATTCATGATTGTTAAGAAAATACCTGTAGGTAACTATCGTTTTAATAAAATTCTTATTCTTAATTTATATCAGGCACAAATTAATATAGAGAACTAGCTTTTGTATGTGGACGAAACCGCGGGCAATAGCTAGTTCTCTACATTTCTACAACATAGATGTTATAAATCACAGTGACATTTTTCGTCATCCACAAAAATTATGGCACATTTACTTTATGCCGCCATTGTACCCATAAATTTAAGTTTCTGTATAAGCTGTGTTACTTTTTGGTGTACAATAAAGTTTATTCTATTCTATGACATTACTTTTGCGCCGTCCATTTAAATACGCCACTACGTGAAGTATGTAGACTACTAAAAGAATAAACTCGAAAGCTAGTGTAAAATCGGGAGTTTATACTTTACAATTTTTTTTTAGGTTGTTAATCATCTAATGACATCAGTCTCCCAGCCGTGTGTTGTTCCTTCTTTGCCTTCGTTTAAGTGCCCTGGGGTTCTGTTTCGCATCACCCACGGGCCCAGTAGGCTTCGATCCTGCTAGATCCGAACCGTCGCTGACATCTTACACACTACGCGCCGTCGACGACTTGGCCTCGGTTCGAGCGGTTACCGGACGGTCGGACGGCGATCTACACGCTATTCGCCGTCCGCAAGCCCGCGCCTACAGTGGCCGGAAATCGTGACCGGAATCCCGGCGATTCAATTCGCAATTAGTTTGATCACTAATGTTTTGATAGTAAAGCCTATGAGTGGTGCTTCCATGGGGTTAGACAATAAAAGGCTTTAATAAGGCACAGTAATCGCATATCCTTCTCACGTCACATATAAATAAATACAGAATCTATCCCAAACAAACTCGACCCAAAAAATAAATACACGTGTAAACGAAACTCCGTAGCAAAAGCAACGGAACGTTGATCATAAATAATATATTGAAGGGTGACCATACATCAAGACTCGAACAAAAGCGAGCTTCTAGCAAGGAGTGCCGTACCTCCACCCTCTTCCTCCTTCGACGTGAGTGCATGTTTTGTTCTGGAGCGAACCCTTTTTTTATCAGAACCGTCCCTTTTCTTGTCAACCCGCACCATTTAGGGTAAAACGGATAAGTAGCTATGGCGCTGCTAATATGGAAATTAGGTGGCCGGTGTAACGGTGGATGCGTTGATATTGACATCCTTTGCAAACGATTAGAAATTTGACAAAATTAATAGCTAGGTAAGTCCTGTAGCCTGATTCACGTAAAATCAAACAAGCCAAATATCGTTGAAGTTTTATAGTCGTTCGATCGTAGTCCTATCCAAAAGCGGTATTCACGATCTATCGACTTATCTACTTATCTATCTACCAGGATAATGTAATACAGATCTTTTTTTAAATCGAAGAATCTCTAACGTCTTTTAAATCGGTGTCCTTCAAACTCGATTGATGGATGTGAATACGTAAATGGTCTAAACGACTAAATCGCTACGATATCGTTACTGTTTTCATTACTTTAATCGGGCTACTGGTCGTAAAATACAGCATACATTGAGGGACTTTTTTGTCAACAATTTGTCTGCTGCGGTCTTCCCTATTCACTCTCGCCTTAACTCTTTGAATGTCGTAATTAGAAACACAATAGAAAGACAATTACCTTATGTCGAACAGTGTAACTTAAGACATTCGAAAGGTAAGGTAAAGGAAAGGAAGACCGCAGCAGGCATAGAGGTTAGATTGAATAGGCTTCTAATAAACTAGCGCTGCACCATCAACAATAGTATCACTGCTTAACATCAGGAGGGATTGCTGTCAAATACTGGTTTAGATACATATATTATTAAAAAAAACCGACAAACAGCAAGATGGCCTCCGGTTCCGTACTGCCCCTAGCAAATAACGGAAAAAAATCACGTTCGTTATATGAGAGCCCCACTTAAATATTTATTTTATTCTGTTTTTAATAGTTGTTAAAACAGCAAAAAAAAAACATCAGCTGTGATTTCAACGGTCTAGCTATCACAATTCATGAGATACAGAGTCTGGTGACAGACGAACGGACAGAGAGACAGATAGATACAGACAGGGGAGTCTTAGTAAAAGGGTCCCACTTTACCCTTTGCGTCAGACAGTATTTTTCTGACACACAATGATATTGTTTTTTTTTTTTTTAATATTAGGTTGATTTTTATTTTATTTAAGTTGTGTGATCCTGGTGACTGTCGCCAAATAAATATTTTTTCTTTCTTTTTTCTTTTTGGTACGGAACACTAAAAAGAGGTATGGAGTTTGTAATAACCGTAACCGTTAACCGTTGTACTGTGTCTGTACCGAATAAATGTATTTCTATTCTTTCTATTCTATTCTTAAATGATTATTTTTAGCCTCCTCTTCAAGCCACGCGCCCTAAAGAATTTAAACTCGTCATAAAACCGAACATATCCTATTCATTCAGCCACTCATCAGCTCAATATGGCGTCTCAACCTCACAGCTACTTGAGGGATCATTTTGGCTTCGGCACACTTATCTGGTTTATGGCTGAACGCCTAGTGCGCCATAAAATTGGATGACCAGGACCACATGACCTTTACAACTTGAAAAGACATCTAAGGTTTATTTTATGGTATCAGGCAATAATGGGCTTCTTTAACTATAGCTTAAGGGATTCTTATATTTATTGTTATTAAGCTTTTATGGCCGATATGGAACTTTTCACAGACTGGTTGCATTTTGGTTTGATCTGATTGACTTATGTGTAATCAACTTTATAATGTTCCCAGGTGTAAGGTAGATATCGCTGTCAGCGATAAGACCGCCATTATGCCCATAATAGTACATTATGATATAAGTGTGTAATGTTAGTGATTACCGACGAGGCGGTATTTAGACCCGAGCCGTGGCGAGGGTCTTAAGAGAGCCGAGAACGATAATCATTAATTACTCACGTGTATCATACGACCTTTTTCAATACACTTGTGAAGAAAATAACTATAAAACTAATAACTTTTGTGGCGGTAATTATCTGTTTTCATATATTTTGCGCGCCCATTTTTTTTTTTATTTACCTTTCAATACACTCACTGAAATGAATAATCGGAGTTGGCCGGCGACGCGTGGGGGACGACCTGCGCCTATCCTGATACGATACATGTAATATAATTATGACGGGGGAGAGGTTGAACAACAAGGTTTTAACTACATTATAGCACTAGTGCGTAATGGTAATCAAAATGTCACAGTTTGGTAACAAGAGTCATTATGTACCTAAGTGCAGTGCAATAAGAGTCACTTTCTGAGCAAGTGTATTGAAACTTAAAGTTTATATAGAATAGAATAGAACAGAATAGGACCATAAATACACTACAAAGCCCCAGTGAGAGTTAGTGGGTGATTATGTCTGAGTTTTTAGTTCCATGACATGTCAATTTCCTCACTATGTTTTTCGTTCACCGTTTTCAGAGCAGTAGTGATGAAATATATTAAAAAAAATATATATGTAAAGTAAAATGATTGCCTAGGTTTGAACTCTCCGATATCTGCTCTTGCAATTAATGAGCATCTATTTTCCCGTGAAATATCATACACATTAATGACTAGCTTTTGCTCGCGTATAAGACAGCTTTCACTCAGGAATAAAGCAGCTTTCTATCTGAGAAAAAACTTATCTCTGAAAGTTTTTCACCGATAGAAAGCTGCTTTATCCGAGTGATAATCTCTGAAAGTTTTTACTACAAACAAAAAACATAAAAACAAACTTTACCTGTTTAAAATATTTTATTAAAATACAGATGTAGATTATAAAATTAGTGTAAATTAATGATAACACTTCCCTGCCTGTGAGCAGAACAAATTAAGACTTCATATTCACCAGTATTACTTACAACCACTCCACCAAAGAGATAACCAATAATTCCTATAAGTCACATAAGGCGACACACATAACAAAAGATTAGTTATCTTAAACTTATTCTCAGTTAAAAGAACCTACAAAGTGCAGCCTCAGCGTCGTCTTAATTAACTCTCAGTGAGACAGTTAATTGCACCGCTCGAAAATTCTTTCCACTTTGCTGAGAAAATGGCGAAGCTATTAAGAAATGAAAAAAGGATTAAACTTTGTTCTTACACTGTGAACGGCCAGTATCATGTCGGACTTACTTTAACGAAAAATGTTTTTGATTAAAATAGTTGGCGAAGCGCCCTAAATAGTGATGAGATAGCAATTTTAAAGTTTCTTCTTAGATTATTTTTAACTACACAAGTTTGAGTCTAGTTGGGGCTAGAATCTTGATATTAATGTTTTAACACCTAAATATCATTTTATTTTTATTCAATTTCAGTAGTTTTTTTTTTTATGGAGACTGACATTAATTTTTAAGTTTTTACTAACACAATTATATGGTTTCATTGTGGCCTGAAATAAAGTTTACTATTATAATATTATGTTAGTTAACTGTTTTTTTTTTTTAATATGTAACAAGATTTTGATGAAAATTATTTTATAGCAAGCTTTTACAGCTCGATATTCCTATATAATTAATGCTCGTCAAGACGAATCATACGAGCCCAAACTCGATAGGGTTGTGTCGTTTAACTACCAAGTTCATATATCCACCTTCCAGTTGCATCATCAGATCAGCTCCACATCATAATGGTTTTGCATTGTCATCTGATTTACCCATGCATGCAAAATTTCAGCTCAATCGATACCCGGGAAGTGGGTCAAATTTAACTTTCAAGATTTGGTGACAGACAAACATTGGGACAGGTGAAGCTAAATAAAAGCTTGTAAAAACGATAAGTATCAAGATTATAAAGATTACGTAGCTTAATATTATTTTTATGTGTTTGTATATCCTATGGAAGGTATACGAGGTGCCGAAGGTAACTTGTAGATTAGACTGTTTTCATGGAACTAGGCACCAACTAACGATTACAGGGATAATCGTTAGTTCGTACCTAGTTCCACAGTACGCGCTATATCAGTGAGCCCAAGGAAAACCCTGGTTGATAGAAAATCGACATCTGGAAAACAAAGATATGACTACGGTTTTGAGAGGCATAAGTGAAGTGTTTTTATTTAAATTGATTTACTATAAACTAGTGCTTGACTGCGATCCCACCTGATGGTAAGCAGTGAGGCAATCGTCGATGTTGAGACGCACTAGTTTATTAAGAGCCTATTCACTCTTCTAGCCTTGAAGACACCCAAATTATAATCGGACAAGAAGACCGCAGAGGCAAATTGTTCCAGTCGTTCGATGTACGCGGTATAAACGACGAAGCAAATACGAAAGCGATCGTAGAGGTTTCAAAAAAGTTAGGGTTTTTTTATGGTGTCAAAATCATCTAACGACAACCCCCGCTCCTCGGGAGTGTCAGACTATTACTGACTAAAAACCCACCCCGTTCCTTCGAGCCTTCATATCGGGGCTGAGCTACTCTTTCTAAACTAACCCTGGCCCCAGTAGCCTTCGATCCAGCTGGTTTTGGGCTTGGTCTGGACAGTTACCAGACAGTCGGATCGGCGAGCTACAAATTGCTTGCCGTCCGCGAGCCCGCGCCTAAGGTCGCCGGAAATCGAGGGTGGATATTCGCTGTACGTTGTGATGTCCGATGGTAGAAATGCAATTTTTGCGCACACTCTTTAAAATGCACCCTGGTTACCAGAAATCGGTTTAAGACTGCAAACTAGCACAATGTTTTTAATATACATTAATAAAAAATGCAGGAGGTGACTTGTAAACTCAACAAATTATTATTATTAACAACACAGCAAAATTTTGTATTTAAAATTAACGGTTTCTTTAAGCTGATTTTATTGCTGCCCAAATTAATCCTGACCTAAGAGAGAACAAATTAGAAAGACTTCCCAAAGGATTACATTTAAATCAATGTTACTGGGATCGCATGAAATTAATCCCATGGGACTCCACTCCCTCGGGGCCACTAATTGATATGGGCCAGTTACTCCATTTACATGACCTCAGAAAATTTGATTAAGCTCAGTTTAGGATTAGTGAAGTTATGCCATTTACGCCGAATTCGGTTGGTTTACGAAAGTACCTGGTGCCCTGTATGAATTATTTATTCTTCATGAATTCTAGGCTTACCTAACTCGCTGCCTAATTCAAGCTTGTAGTTTGTAGTTGTGGTTTAGGAAACCTTTGAAGTTCCTTTAGTTTTGTTATTTGAGATAGAAACTGTTTGTTTAGTTAGATAAGTGATCTTTATCAGCATCAGTAACTCTACATTGTTTTGTCAAATTAACGTAAGGACATTGTTTTTAAATTCTTGTTCCATATCCAATGTCATGTATGGTTTCTGCAAGCGATTGTATCTATATACGTATATAGTATCTCGTTGTATATACACCTAACATAGAGTCTAAGACCAGTGCGTGTTGCCAGCCTGAAACGTCGTTATGATTGGTCGGTAACAATGTGCCTCATCAGAAGATTTAAGTTCACCGCAAAGGGCAATGAAGAATGCTATACTTGGAGTTTTTTTGAGTAATCAAATCAAAACTGAAGATATTCACAAGTTACCGACATAATTATCCCGAAGAATTGCCAAACTGAAGAGGCAGTGGGCACTGTGGGCAGGTGTATATTGGTGTTGTTAATAATAAAAAAATGCTCTTAGAACAGATGGTCGATGTAGTCAAAAGGGTCTACTGTAGCAACCGCGTACTGGAACGCAGGTAGACAACATAGGAAGGCCTCCCTTAAGGTAGACCGATGACCTGGTGAGGATATCGGGAATCTGATGGAAGTGAGACCCATAGGACGTTGGTTGAGGTTCGTTGTGGCGACACTTGTAGGAAGCCTAAGTACAGCAGAAGATACGGTCGTCTGAAATGATGATTATTATTTTTTATAAAGGTATTAAACGGAAAAATTAAATTAAACGTCAATTAATCAAGTTTGCTACTTTCATATGCAAAAACATTTGCGTTTTTTTAACTAACGCCTAAGTCTACGAGAAACCAAGTGCTTCCAAAAACGCGCACTAACTACACATATTGCACCCACCAAAACTTGTTCACTTTTATTTATTTTCACCAGTACTGCGCCAAGCGTAGCATTGATAATCGCCTTATTGGATTCATGTCAGTGCTTACACAATATAGCCATGGTTTTCAGCTATCAATTTTATCAGTAAGCAAACCGTTTTGCTCGTTTAAGTTTTTAGCAGCAACTTTACCAATATCCAGGACTGAAATTGAAAAATGCCGTGCATTGTTGACGTGATATTGAAAGAGCTGTCTCGTTTTACAATCTGTGTTTACGTTTAGTGCAATAAGTTTGTGCATTATTACTTTGAGCAATTATTACATTTTTCTAGTGCTACAATGCAGGGGAGGAAAACATTTTGAGAAATAGCTTGGTAGGTAGCTAATGAATTTTGGTTTTATTTGCGGAATCGTATGACGATTCCAGGTATAGGTTGCGTGCCTGTGGGATTGCCCGAAAAAGTTATTATTTATAATTTTATTGCACACCTTACAACAGCACACACCAGCACACTTTTACACCTTTAAGTTATTTCTAGTTTGAGTACATTTAGATATATTATAATATTTTGTATTTATAGTTTATAGGTATATTTTATTGACGATTGTTGTTGTTTTACAATTATGATATTGTATATATATTTTATTATTTTTTTACAATTATGACATGTTTATTTTTACTATTTGACTGAATGTTTTTTTATATACTTTTTTTTTACAATTTGCAATATTTACACTTTTGTAAATTTTATTATTGTGAATGTGAGAACTATGTGGATTACTCTTTCCTTTTCTTTTATTTTCACATGATGTCTGGCAGTTTTGAGTATTTGATGTGGCCTACCCAAATGTCCTTTCTGTGGCATTGTTCGTCAAGTCGTTGAGCTCCTTAGTAGTCCTGAGTTGAGCTACACGCATATTGACAAATGCTTGCACTAACTAGACAGGTCTACTTAGAACTGTGTGGTTCTTTCTTCAAAAGACCATCTCAGGCTCAATCTGCATGGTTCTCATATGATTTGACCATTACATGTTTTGCTGTATGGACTTTAAAAGAGACTTTGACCCCTGAGTTTGTTTCGGTGTTTCTTCTCAGGGTAGTCAGTTAGGAAACACCGGTCTCATCTAGCATTAATTGACAAAAAAAAAATATTGACGTGTAAAAGTGTTTTTTATAAAACCTACTTGCAAAATAAAGATCATTTATCATTTATCATATTATTTGTATAAAGTAAAGTATGTTATAATATGTAATACTTAATATTGCACCTACCACAATTTGTCTCTGCATCACCCAAAGTTTGATTGGTAGAAAATGCCTCAAGGCATCAAGTTCGCCTCTGTATTATTGACTACATAAAGAAATAAATATGTGTAAATGGAAAGCCCAGGGCAAGTGCAGGAGCACGGGTGGATGTTAGTCTGTAAAAATTGGATACTACCATTTGCTCTATCCAGGTCGTAGTTATTTGATAAAAAGACAGGTTGGAGAGGCATGTTGAATTATATTGACTACAACTCTTACGTGGTGTAGCAAAATAAAAAAAAAATAACATTTTTACTAATATTCGTATAATTTTTTAAAGTATTTTTAAGATTCCATAACAACGCCAATACTAGCGAGTTATTTTATAACTTCATCATTCATATTTGTTTAGAAGGTTTTTTAATTTAGAACCTTACTCGTAAAAGTGGACATGATTCACTTAGTAAAAATGGACACTTACTTTTTAATTTGGGTGGGTGAATCCACAGACAGCACCAAGTTTATTATATATCGGTATACAGACAACATTACCTACTCATGACACCTATGAACATGACATATTCTTCCAAGCTTTACATCATAATGAGCAGTATACACGTTAGCTACACCGCGTAGTTAGTTTATACTTGCAATCCTACTCTCCTGATTCAGAATAACTCATAAAATGGCAGTAACTGAGTTTTATGTGATATAAAGAGTGTATTAAATTTTATATCTAGAGAAATATAGTCGCCAGTAATGTTGGAAAAGCGTCTTTAGGATCCAAAAGGGGTTTAATGTATTCAGGTACTAAACTGAAACCATCTTTTGTTTCAAAAGTTTATTTTTTATTGTTGGCGAGCGCACATTTCATGGCATGTGGGTTTTTTTAAATTTTAATTATAAGGTTGCATAATAGTTTTATTTATAATATTATTTAGCTATGTGGTTCTGTGATATTAAGATGTGTGTGTATAAAAGGTGTAAGGGACAACCCTCCACAAACTTTAAGGGCTTGCTCAGTAGACGAAACTGAACAACCCACCATAAAAAAAATTTGCAGGAAACGAAAAAAAATTCTGCCTCTCCATACAAACTGTCCAATCAAAGTCATCCCTTAAAGTTTGTGGAGGGCTGTCCCTTACACCTTATATGTATAATTTTGATAGTATATCTTTAATTGTATGTTATAATGTTTCATTAATAACTATTTGGTGTGTACTTATATTCCAATTACTTTTACACACGGTATCTACATCTCTTTTTTTCCCAATCTCTTTTCGCAGGTATGCTGGAAGAGATTTTGATAGAAATAAGCATCAGCTTATTTAGCTTATTGTGTGTGTTATGATTAATTAAATAAATAAATGAAGGATGTCGAAAAATATTGCTGGAATTTTTGCTGGTGGTCTAATTAAACATTCACATAAGTAACAAATCCATCTGTTTTCACACGTCTACTTCACGTAGGCCTAAATTGTTGGCAGAAGTTAATTGTATCATAAAAAGAAGTACCTATTTACTTCTAAAATTCTTTAATTTTTTCTTCTTTTTTATACTTCTTTTTATGATCCAATACCTTATTTATCATGAAGTAAATATCTCAGTCAAAAAAGTAGAAACTCACCGAATAGAATAAGCAAAGGCCATGACAGCATCAGACACGAACTGCAGCTGTCTCTCGAACTCGGTGTTGTTGACAGTGAGCCGCTCCACGCCGGAGCAGATCCTGGAGTACTGGCCGTTGTACGGGGTGCGCGGGCTGCCGGGGTAGCGGCACTGGAAGTGGTCCTCCCAGAACTCTGCAGAGAAATAAAAACAATGTTGATATAGAAAGAAAGAAGAAAGAAAAACATTTTATTTGGCAGAAAAGACGCAAACTTAAGACTAACATTTAGCAGAAGAATAAGAATATTATAAAAGCGAAAGTAAGTTTGTTTATTTATTTGTTTGTTACGTCTTCACGCCTAAATGGTAAAACCAATTTTGATGAATTTTGGTACAGAGATAGTTGGGACCCTGGAGATGGACATAGGCAACAATAAAGAGTATACCTATCTGATAACACAGTAGTCGACCTGAACAGCTTTTGAGTTGGTGCCCATCGCATCGGAGACTATCTACCTACGACGCATGCAGAAACACTCAAAAATACTCCTATACATACCCATGCATACCATAAAATATGACTTTTGTACCTATGTACGGCTCAGTACCTAATACTCTAAAGTGCTGAGTCAGACTTTGAAAGGGAAAACAGATATTTAAGCGTATAACATGGGACCTATAGAATACCGTGCAATCTTTTCTACACATCTGCTTGTCAGTTCAGGGAATAAAAGCGAGATGTTATTTTATTTTCAATACACAAGTGTTGAAAACTTCATTCAATTTCTCTATGACAATGCCACAAAGAAACAATTGAAAACCGTTCCTTTTGTAAACAGGAATAAATTGTTGAGATGCACCGCGCAGTTCGGTTTGGAGACAGAGAAGTTTTTAAAACAAAGTCAGATCCAAAGACTTTGGTATTCAACTGTTCCGTGAAGTTCCTGCGGGTTCCATTGCGTCTTCAAAAGAATAAGGAAACTCGCATTGTGTGTATGGAAATCGTTTCTATTCATGAAAACCTGAATTGTGGAAGCCATTCGTCTTAGTAGCTCCTTAGCACTGTGACAAGGAAAGTCTAGAAATCTTACTGATACAGAAAAGGCTTAAATGTTCACTCAATTACCTACGCGAATTTTGTGGAAATGTACTCGTAGTAAATTGACCTACTTTAGAAGAAAATAAGTACTATTTTTTGTTGTTCATGTTCCAAATTTTCTAGTTATTTATTAAAGAGATTTAAATGGAGAGCGATGGCGGCCGAGTGATAATGGCTCCGACTTACTTAGTTGTAGGTCGCGGTTTCAAAACCTGCCAGGCGCATTACTTTGTTTAATTTATTTCATTACTACTGCTCCCAAAACGGTAAAGGAAAACATCAAGAGGAAACCGGCATGTCCTAGAACCACAAATTCGAAGACTCGCCGGCCCAGTGCGGGTTGGTGAATGTCATATTCACCAACCCGCACTGGGCCCGCGAGTCTGGATTTCGCCCATTCCCTCTCCTAGAGAAGAGACCTGAGTCCCAGCAGTGGGAACATTAAAAAGGCTGATGATGATGAAGTTTCAGACATTATCTAAAAATCTTAACGTAACAAAAACAGAAGAGAATAAAACAAATTTAATTAGAAAATTAGCGAAGCAGGTACATAATGGAGGTTCTGGCCAAAGAGATTACACCCAGTATGTAAATGAGAGGACCGTCAGTAAAACTAAGGGATTGGGCCCGTACTATGCTAATTAGCGCGCGGTTTGGGCCTGATACAACTCTTTATTATATTTTCTGATATTTACATGAGCTTTGTTTGACGAAGAGAGATTTAAATTTCATCATAGGGGTTCAGGGACTCGGTTCGTCGTTGCAAAATCAAGTACGTATTAATAGAACGTGTTTTTACTTTTTAATTAAGTTTTTATCATTCTTCTTCTTCTTCCTGCCCTTATCCCATATTACTTGGGGACGGCGCAACACGTTTTCTTCTACCATTCTGTCCTGTCACCCGTCAAACTATCACTAGCTCCCTTTATCATTAAAGTAGAATAAATAGACTCCGTCAGCAGGTCCTAAAAAGACTTCATAATGTCAAAATTTAGCACGGCCAACGAACTTTCAAGTGTTGGCATATTGGAATAAACCAAACATCAATTATGACTAGATTAAAACCTAACTGTTCTTGACAGCTTATTTTAGTTAATTACATTCAAAATATTCACACCGCTATCACTGACCCTATGTATTTGTTATAGACCGAGTGATTATGACATTATAAAAAGTGCTCAACATAAGAGCATTTCACCGAGACACCATGGCGGCGCGACCAGTCGTTGCTACCAACAAAATGTATACTCTATAGAGAGTTACTCAACTGGTTTAAGTTTGGTTGCGCAACCAATTTGGTGGCGCGACCAGCTCAGACGTGTGGCGACTCTGATGTCTGTATGAAGTCTAGTTTGGTAGCTTAGCGGAACAACTGCCTCCCTAGTCAAGTTACAAACGTTTCACTTGCGCCGAACGCTTCGAGTTGACCTTGCCGCCAATTCTTTTGTTCTGACCACGTGACTGAGCGTTAAGACGCCGTCATTCCCGCACATTTGAAGCTTTCTACAAGCGTTAACTATTGCAGATTAGCAACTTGGCTAGGGGTATTGGTCACGTCACCATGGTGTCCCGGTGAAATATAGCTCTAAGGAGCCAATGTGTCTTTCACTATAATTTGACATCTATCAATTTGGAAGTCTAATTGTAATTAATAATAATCTGTTAATATACCCTTAGTTAGTTAGAATAGTTACTCCAAAAGCAAACTCAGAATTTTAGGGTATTCCGACACAGACAAGTTAGGTATGAACGACATATTCCCTTAGTTCATTATTCCTGTCATGTTCATCATCATCATCATCATTTCAGTCGTTACACGTCCACTGTTGGACATAGGCCTCCCCCAAGCGTCGCCACATCGAACGTTCCTTTGCGTCCCACATCCATCGGTTTCCCCCTGCCTTCACCAGGTCATTGGTCCACCTTGTAGGAGGGCTTCCAACGCTGCGTCTTCCAGTACGAATCGTCACTCCAGAACCTTTCGGCCCCTGTCATGTTAGGTCACATTAAACCCCGATTGCCCCTACTCATTCCGACAGTGTTTTAATAGCAATGTGTCGTTTTGTAAAATCAGATGAATGAAGTACTTATTCAAAAGAGTATTATTGGAATGATATTTTAAAATTATGAAATACGTATTTGGAAAATAAAAGATTTGTGATTTTTTTGTTTTCTCAAATGCTATGTAAAGTGCCTAACAATGCAGAGAAATGAAATGATTGTCAAATGATTCGTTTTTATATTGTTATTTCTGAAATCGATCTTTATTATTCGTTTATTGTGAAACATAAGTAAACCTTGCACTTTAAATTCAAAAGAAATAAAAACAAGAGAGTCGATTGACGTTCGCTCGTAACCGTCGCGGTTTTTGATTCCGTTCGTCCACCTGCCCACACCTCGTGAAATATACCTGTGCTACATATCACTGACCGATTGCCTGAAAAACCATATGGCAATATTTATAAAGTCGAAGCAGTGTGGTAAATAAGCAAGATGAAATTATAATTGTTTATTTTGCCCTAAGTAGCTTGTCATTATTCAAAATGCTTGGGCATTATCAAAAACTACCGTCTGTTAGCGGCTACGCTCGCGTGAAAATAGGACTTTCATACAAACTTTCAACGTCCGTTTTACCCCTATAGGGATGGAGTTTCATAATTCGTAAAACTATAAGGAAAAAAAATTAAGTTTGCAGGTGTTATAGTTTCTGAGATTTCGCTTTTTATATACATATAAATATAGATGTCTCAGTTTGGTGCTTAACATATACCGTGAACTACAAATGATTTCGTTTAGCATCAGTAAGTCGACTAAGCACTTATATCGTACGTACGAAATCTATTTGCATTGTCAAGATTTATGGCTGAACAAAACAGACACTCTGCGTTTAAGTAGATCTGGCACGAAGGCGGTTTAGTATAAGTTATAGACTTACATGCACGTTTATGGTTGATAGCATATCCATGAGGGAAATATCAGTTTAAGCTAGAAGGAAAATTCAGGTTTAAAATGCAAAGAACGCTTGAAACTTCTGTCAGTTGCATAAACATCTCGTCAGTGGGATAAAATTGTGAAATTCAGAAATCTAAACGGTATTCTCTGTATTTTTAGGATGACTAGAATACTGAGGAGATTTGTTGAGATAGAAATGGACATTGTTGTGCAGAAAGATTGCTAAATCGTAAGGGTTTGCTGAGAGCTTACAGATCTTAAATAAACTTGAATTCACTTAAATGGTTCAACTATATGAGGTATTAGCTTTTGCCCACGGTTTTGCCTGTGTACATTAAACATAGCCTATGTCACTCAGGAATAAAACAGCTTTGTATCGGTGAAAAATTTTAGCAATCGGACCAGTACTTTCAGAGATTACCTCCTACAAACAAAAAAACAAACTTTACCGCTTTATAATATTGGCGTAGACGACTGGCCACACTTACTAACACAAGACATGACTTTGAAACGTACAGTCATAACGTAGGCTGGCCCCATATTAGGCGTGCGCGATCCTCGGGCGTGTGAGAAGCGAGGGCGCCGCGCGCGCGTCTCGAGCACGCTGCGTGAGCGTCACGTTTTGCTGCCCTGCGGCGTGTGTGGAAAGTGCACGCGGCGCACACTCTCTGAAGGGGGTTAAACGCCAAGGCGAGCGCCGCGTGCGCTCCGCCTAATGTGGGGGAGGCCTTACAGTCTACATATTGTGTTCAGAATGCTATTGTTGCTACTCTAGCACGGAAGCTGCTGGTTTTACTTTTTATTTTGGGATTATATGTTCCCTTCAGAAAATTTCATGCTAGTGAAGCCACTGTTAGAAGATAGTTTTAAATATAACAAACATACAAATACTTTCTCGACTCTAAACTCATCATCATCAATCATCAGCAGCCTTTTTAGTGTTCCCACTGCTGGGCCCATTCCCTCTTCTAGAAAGGAGGCTTGAGTCCTCCTTTCTAGGAGAAGGAATGGGCCGTAATCCACCACGCGGGCCCAGTGCTGGTTGGTGGATGTCACATGTCTTCGAATTTTTGGTTCTAGGACATGCCGGTTTCCTCACGATGTTTTCCTTCACCGTTTTGAGAGCAGTGGTAATGAAATAAATTACACAACATTACTCCAAACTCAATTCAAAGAATTAAAAAGTACTGTATATATTATATACTAGATTGACTATTTCCAAAACAAGTTTTAATTAGCTAGTGGAAATGATTTGATCAATTCAGCAATTCTAACAAAATCAAAGCTTAGCGCGCTCGAAAGGTGCGCAAAGAAAGTTTCTTTTGAGTAAAATTCCATCTCTGATTTCTTAGATCTCATAAGAAACGCTTCATTGCTCCCAAAAACAAAGTTTTGGAGTGTTTTCAACTATTTGCAATGTTATAAACGAGATAAAAGAGAGTATCTCGAGATCTGAACGGCGCGCTGTGAAGTGCTCCTTATCGGATAAGTTTACGGAATTTTGAGAAGTTATTTATTATCAGCTTCGGATTAGGATGGGATGAAAACAAAGATTTGATCAGAACCTTTTCAATTTAGAAAGTTGGCTTTTTCGTTTTAAGTGTCAAAAGACTAAATCAAAGCTTTTATTTTAATTAAAACATTTACGGGCTATTTTGAATTGTCAAGGTCGGTCTGTCGAAATAAAAATAAAGCACGTTTCAAAGCGACAAAGACTTTATATATTAATTTATGTGTGAAAAACTTCACGGAAACTCTTTTAATTCAATAAATAATGAGAATAAATCATGTTTTATATAATACCGGGTACATATTTCTTGCCACCACTAATTGGTTTGTGTACTCTAGGATAATAATATTCTACAATTTTCAGACCACGCTATCTACTCCCAAACTAGATAGAGATAGACTTAGTTAGGTAGTACTAGATAACTGATAAACATATGACAAACATATGATATAATTCTAAATACGTACATTATAGATAAAAACTAGCTTTTGCTACTCCACCCTACTATACCCTACTATACCCTACTCAACCCTACTATACCCTACTCTACCCTACTATACCCTACTCTACTCTACCCTACTCTACCCTACTATACCCTACTATACCCTACTCTACCGTACTCTACACTACACCACTCACCCTACTATACCCTAATCTACGCTACCAAGCTTTACATAAACCATCTACCAAATAGTCCGAACAAAGCCTAAACATTTGGTTTCGATAGGTGAGCCCGTTCTTGAGTTTTAAAATTACAACGAAAAGTGGCATTGATTTTTATATATATAGTAATCTATATAACACCCAGATAAAAATTTGTCTTTGAAATCAAACCCCATAAGATCAATAGGCCAGTCATATAAAAGTCTAATAGGTTTCCACATAGGGACAGTCAGTATATCAAGCTAAGTAATTATTGTGGGGAGGAATGAGAGTATATTACGTCTTCAGTAGGTATTCACCATACTGTCACACGCACACAGTATTTATAGGCTTTTGTACCTCAGTCTGCAAAAACGGAATCTATGTTGTCCGTCTGTCCATCTGTTCGTCTGTCAAGACCCTTTTTTCAGGTCTGTTACCCCTTGGGTCTAAGTTTATATGAAGAAACTTATTTACACGTAGGCGAAGTCGCTGGCAGAAGCTAGTCACACACACTAATATAATAAAAAGGTAAAGTTTGTTTGTAGGAGATAATCGCTTAAAGTACTGGTCCGATTGCTAATTTTTTTTTACCAATAGATAGCTGCTGTAATCCTGAGTGATATAGGCTAGTAGATAAATAAACAAATCCACTTACCAACAAACCAAGGATTCCTCTTATTATTCTTTACATTCAATCCCAGGAAGTAGTCCTTAAACCCCTGCACGTCATTGGCCTGAGGCTGAACACTGATGGTGCCTTCCACCGCCCGCTCGTTGCCGTCGGAGACCAGGGACCTGGCGCTCCAGCCATCAGATCCCACCCAGCTGAAGGAGTGGGTCGCATTGGCACGTTCAACAGCCCTCATCACGCCAGCTACTTCTTGGTCGGAACCGAAGATGATGGCACCTGGGAATGGAAAAAGAGTTTATTTCAGTAAAGCCAATAAATGGTGGTCGAAATACAATTTACAGCCGAAATCGAAGTCATATCCGAACGTTCGACTTCATAGTAAAACTGTCAATACATAAAAAATATTTCCTTACATTTCTATATACATATATATATTCTCTATAACTATGCAGGATTAAAGTTAAACTTCTACTGTTGAAAACAGGCATAACGATAGGTCCTGCGCGTATCCTATCTACCGCGACCATAATAAGGCGTGCTATTTTCTAAGAAAACAGCTTTGAACGCTGTGATGGCCGCAGCGACGAAATACAAATAGGCATACAAGATAAATAATCCAATGGACCTATTATACATTACATAAACAACCGAAAACTAAATTTCAGCTGAAATCAGTGTTTTTTTTTTGCTAAAATTATGTGCAAAACCGAACTCTCGGTCGTCTCTAGTCTCTGCCAATAATTTTTCATCTGAGCTTAGCGATGCGACTGCTGCAAAGTATGAAGATCCCGACAGAATGAAGTATCAGCATTTGCATAACTTATCTAGGATAAACTCATAGAACAAGGTTACTAAAGCAATGTTAATATTTGCTTAGAAATAACTCGATAAAACTGCAGTGGTTTATTTTATATCTTGTGGTTTTTTAAAGTTTAGGTTTATAGGTGGAAAACTCATCTAATGACATACCCTTGAGCAGCGCGAGAGTGCGTGTCAGAGTTTTACAGACTAAAAACCCACTGCTGTTCTTTCTTTGCCATTGTTCAAGGGCCCCGGAGATCCCTTTCGTATCACCCATGGTCCCAATAGGCTTCGACCTTGCTGGGCCCCTACGGTTGCTGAGATCTCCTTGAAGCTTGGTGCCGGATGGTTACTGGACGATCGGACAACCAGCTACTCTTTGACCGATTGTTCCGCGAGCCTGCGCCGATGGTGGGCGGAAATCGGGACTAGAATCCCGGCGGTAGGGGCGCGAGGTCCATTGCATCGCGCGTGCGGCCGCCTACTTTGCTAGCATTACTGCTTTGCAGAAGGAGGCGACCGCCTGCCTCTTTTTCTCGCTCCGGACCATGGCCTGTAACAAGGCCTGGCACAAGAGATCGCCACCGCTGAACGTTCCTACGATGATACGGCGGTGCTCTGCCTTGGTGGGGCACACCTCTACCGTATACTCCACCGTGACTTCCGGTCGGTACACAAAATGGTGACACCCGGGCGTTTCTTCTGCACGAATCTGCTAGAATCTCCCGAACTGACCATGTCTGGTGAGGACCTGCGTCATGTGGAAGGTAAGGACGCTATGTTGTATTTTCAGCAACTTTTCTACTTACAAATATTTTGCTTTTATTTTGCTATACTTACTGCATAGCAAAATATGTATAAGATTGGATTTATATTCAAAGTAACTACTCTGAATACAAAATTCCAATGAGGTTCTTTCAGTTTTACCAAAAAGTAAGGCACCAAAAAACATGACAGCAAAACAATGTCAAACAACTGCTTACTTGCTTATTATCGAGCTAAGTTCTGTATTGACGTAAAACCCAAGAAAACGAGGCCTATCGTGAACAAACTGAGGCGCGTACCAAACTAATTTATGAGTCCTAAAGCTGGCTATCCACCAGAACTGTAGCTGAAGCCAGGCAGCGCTAACATTTATAGTGAAACTCTTGATATAATTGTAGATTTACTGAACTACTGATCACACTAATATTATAACGGTGAAAGTTTGTAAATGTGTGTCTATGCTCTTTGCTTCTTCGACCTCGAACGTCTTAGTAGATTTCGATGACACTTGGTACACGAGTAGACCAGCAAAGCCAATAAGCCAAGCCAACTAGCTTAGCCAAGCTAGGAAGCCATTCCAGAACATGATATGGTGGTGGATTAAAGAGTCCAATGTGTTACATGTATAAAATACTTTTTATTCCTGGAGTATGTATGTTTGGAGTAATTTTCTTCTATCGTACAGGCAAAGCCACTGATAGCAGCTATAGAAGGCACCAGATAACCGTGGAATAAAGTACATTGACCTTTTCCTAATATCTCTGCAACTGAAAAACAAACATACCCCAGGGATAAAAAGTATACCCTAATGTAATGTAGTGTTGACAGTAATTGTAAATTTATTTTTATCCGTTCACTCCAAATAAGGTTCAGTTGAAAACCAGCGTTAGACAACTACCTCGTAGTTGTCTGGCATTTCGCTGAACTGGACCTTTTTTGGCGCAAACGTGTGACAGACAATGTTACTTTTTATTTATTTTTTGTTTTGTGTTTGTCTTAAGTTTTTGTTGCCTACAATGTTTTTTTTTGCGCCAAAATAAATACTTTTCTTTCTTCTTTCTTTCAAAGAATGAATTGCGTCTCATTACTAGATCATGTAAAGGATCTCGATTCAGAACAGCTTTATGTCTTTATTTCCGTTTTATGAATGTCAACAAATGTAAGAAGGTCAATGACCGTTATCCCACGTTTATCTGGCACCTACCCTTTTTTATGGTGGAAAAAAAACATCCAATGACAACCCCCCCTCTTGGATGGAGCGGAAAATAGTGTCAGTCTCTTACTGACTAAAAGACCCATCCCGTTCCTTCTAGCCTTCATACCAGGGCTCAAGCTCCCTTTCGGATAACCCTGGCCCCAGTAGGATTTTTTTTTTTTTTATGGTGGTAAAAATCATGCATTGACATCCCCCGCCCTTGGGCGGAGCGGGAGATAGTGTCAGACTCTTACTGACTAAAAGACTCACCCCGTTCCTTCTAGCCTTCATACCGAGGCTCGAGCGCCCTTTCGGATAACCCTGGCCCCAGTAGGCTTCGACCCGGCTGGGTCCCTGCTGTTGCTGACAACTCCTTGAGGCGCGCGGGAACAGTGCGCGCCGTCGACGACTTGGGCTTGGTCCGGACAGTTACCGGACGGCCGGACAGCGAGCTACCCATTGCTCACTGTCCGCAAGCCCGCGTCTACGTTGGCCGGAAATATCTGGCACCTACCTTAGTTTATCATCATTCAGTTTAAAAGCGTCTCTCAAGCAACGCCACATCACCCAAGCTTGCGCTTTCCGCATTCAACAACCCCTTATCCGATAATTATTCTTCTACCTTCTCGCATTTGCTTCTTGCTTTCAGCGATCAGGTCATCAGTTTATCGAGCGTTCATTTCTTTACATAATTAAATTCACTAGAGCTGAACTGGCTGAGACTAGGAAAACGAAGTAATAAACCACTGGCTTTTTTACTCTTTTCATTTTCTCTGCTTTTAATATCCTGTGCGATAATGTAAAAACGTTTCCTCTTTAATTCTTGGGTTTTTTTCTTTTTTTTAACTTTACATAAAGATCCTTTCAGTGATAGTATCATAATAAATAACTTATTTTCTTGTGTTAGTACAATTTACCCTTCGCACAAGAAATTGTATAGTTGTTCAGGATGCTGTGGCTGCTACTATCTCTCATTCTTCTGAAGGCTTGGCCAAGTTAATAATCTACAATCGTTAACACTAGTAGAAAACTTCAAATATATGGAAATGACATCATCTCAAAGCTAAGTCACGTGGTCAGAACAAAGGAATCGGAGGCGTTACCGAGAGCAGAAAGAGATTCGGAACGAAACGATTGTAATTTGGCTATGCCTGCCGAGCAGCGACGCACTTTACTTGCAAACAATCGCGTGAAACCCGTCAGTATGAGCCAATAAAAACATCTCCAACGCACTGCAGTAGCGAGGCAATCGCAGTGTATAGCTTTCAAGTGGATCACTAGCTTTAAACGGGCGGAAATCCGTAGGGATGTGGTCGCTTTATTCAGCAGTCACCGGTAAACCGTCGGAACGCTACTTAAGACGCTACGTGTAATCCATCTGATATTCGGATTTTGAGAATTATTATGGTTACGTTGTTTTGAATCTAAGTATCTACTGTATATATACAAAACAGTAGGCAGGTACTTAAATTCAAAACAATATTGGCATAGGAGGCCGATCACAGTGGAAATTCTTTACAGGAATAACAATTTTGTGGGCGATGATTGGGTAATGAACAATAAACAAACTGTTCCAGACTTATCAAGTGATTTATTATGATGTAGGCTTCAGGTATTCACTTCGATTTTGAACAAACTATATTCAAGTTTCGCATAAACTAAAAATAATGTGGTATAGTTAATCAGTAGAAAAACACTAGCAAAGAAAAATTAAAGCTCTAAATAAACCACCAAATAGATTTCAACAAATGTAGTGTCTCATAACGTCAAAGGAAATTCAATATGGCGGATACTGTTTCTGTTCATTATTTTCCTCTGTTTGGCTTAAGTTATTTCTTTCTATTGTTCTTGTTTTGAGAAAAGTAAACAGTTGGTATCAATTTATTTTGTTACTGTGGAAACGAAGGTTTAATGAATGAGAAGATTTATCTGATGTTAAGTTCCTATCATAGTGAATAGAACAGAAAAACTTTTATTCTAGCTATACACAGGGTTCGAAGGGGCTCTGCAGGATCGAAACCTACTAGGGCTTGCTTCTGAAAGGAAGACTCGGCCTAGCCCTCTAGCCAAGTTACAACCGTTCCTCTTGCGCCGAACACTTCGAGTTGGCCGCGCCGTCAATTATTTTGTTCTGACCACGTGACTGAGCGTGGAGATGACGTCATTCCCGTACATTTGAAGCTTTCTGCTAGCGTTAACGATCGCAGATTAGCAACTTGACTAGGGGTACTGGTATGAAAGGCAACGAAAAAACAGGAGTAGGTTTTTAGTAAGTAAAATTCTGACACACCGTCCCGCTCCGCCCAAGAGCAGAGGATGTCATTGGATGATTTTCCCACCGTAAAAAAAATACACAGGGTAACAATAACGAATAATTTTGAAAAAAGAATTTTGTATAATATTAAATCATTTAAAAAATACTTATATTCGATTCGATTACTTTTCATAAGGTTCTTCTGTTAGTAAACAATGATCTCTATCTCTTAATCAACCTTGATTATCGAATCCGTGTCGACTACATCAGATTTCATTAAATCCTAATAATTACATAAGTCGTTTAACTTATTAGACAGACTCTATGATATACAAGGGTATTATCGAGCAGGTGGAGTAAAAATATATTAATAAAGTCTTTAAAGGAAAGGTCCCTATATCTGCAATATATAAAGGGATTTATCTCATATCTAGAGCTAACGATCTCAAGCCGTTCGAGTTAATACCAACATGGCGAGAGGCTAGACGAGAGCTGCTCGATTATCGACAACGGTATGAAGCAATCGAGGGCTGGAACTCTAACGATGTCACAGGATTTTTATTAGTTGAGAAACTGATGTTATTTATTGCTACGCCTTTATGATGCACTTTATATTAAATACTAGCTTTTGCCCGCGGCTTTGCCCATGTATATAAAATATAGCCTATGTCACTCGGGAATAAGCACTAAGCAGCATTCTATCGGTGAAAAAAATTTAGCAATCGGGCCCGTACTTTACCCGAACTTTAGAAAAAGAATGGCCAAACTAAGTGGCAATAGGGTACATTGCTCGCAGAACAGATGGCCGTTGGGGCCGAAAGGTTTTGGAGTGGCGACCTCGTACCGTAGCGTTGGAAGGCCTCCTACAAGGTGGACCGATGACCTGGTGAAGGTAGCGGGAAACCGATGGATGCGGGACGCACAGGAACGTTCGATGTGGCGACGCTTGGAGAGGCCTATGTCCAACAGTGGACGTGTATCGGCTGAAATGATGAATGATGATGATGACCCGTACTTTCAGAGATTACCTCCTATAAACAAAAAAAAGAAAAGAAAACAAAGTATAATAATAGTGTAGAAAACTAATAACGGTGCTGCAATATAGTCATTAAAATAAAACGGACTTCTGCTTCCTATGGCGTTATTCTCACGAGGTTTGCAGTATGAAAACCTGATTGCGCAGTTCATACAAAAACTGTGTGCATTGTGCCAACATTTTCAGGAAGGATGGCCATAAAGTCACGAACACTGGCACTACCGCTATAAGATAGGTTTAAATCGTCGCATGGACTAATAATAATTCCTCGCAAACCGAATTTCGATTGCCAACTTCAATAAAGATTAACCAAGTGCGTAGAAGATATTATGGTGTACAAGTGTGTACGCAAACACTGGTGCACTCTCATATTCATATTCTTTTGACGAATTTATGGTGCAATTTAACGTTGACGATTGAATAATAATTTGGACTTAATATTATTGACTTTTATTGTGATTAATTTTAATTTGTGATTTGACTTCTATTTAATTGTTTTTTATTTTATTTGTTTGACATTGTATGTAATTATTTTATTGATTAAGTACAATATATCATTCTATATGCGACTTGTAAGAATCCCTTACCAATAAACTACTATGACTAATATGACTATGACTATTCCGATGGGATGGCAATACAACATGAAAGGGTACAGATCAGTCGTAAGACCAACCGACGACTTTACGCCCTTTCTGAGGCACGAGGATATCACACCACCAATTTCAAAACTTCAAGCTTTAGAGCTTGGAGTAACAAATTCCTAATGGAAAAATCCAATAACACTTTACCCAACTGGAGAATTGAACCCGCATTTCAAGCTCAGCAATAGACTAACCTTTAGACAGTATCTTAACTCAGATTATAGTAAATATGAAAGGGAGCTTAAAAGTAATCGTACAAGAGGGAAAGATATTTTACATGTGAGATATAACGTTACTAAATTATGCCCTTTTATTAACTTACCACATTACCAATCTTCTAAAGAAACCCTCATTCTTGTTCAAAGAAAAGCACGTTTCATCACTTTTATTTCCCTTTTTGCCAACAAAAAAGTAACACAGCTGAAGAGAACTCTCTCGTAAATAATAAATCTTGGGTGTAATCTAGTGCTGGGAGGAGGCGACAGGTGAAACCATTTATTAACTTAAGCTAAGGAATACAACAGCTGGATATTAAACTACGATTGAGACTGCAGGTACTAGGACAGCATGAGTTTGTAGAATATAAACAGGTTTGTACTAGGTTCGAGATTTGAGATAAGTTTATTCTCATAAGACTTACTGTAGTCACTTACAAGAATTTTGATAAAACTAGGCATGAAGCAAATTGTTTGTTGGATGTGTTATAAAAACTGACATTGACAAAATGGTTTTAACACCTGACATATTTCGTTAAAATCATCTTTTATCGCTTAGAATTTAAAGGTGTTTTTCTGTATGTTTAGTGAAATAACCGAAGCGCATTATTATTGCATCTGCTATCTACACTTCCTAATTAAAACAACGTGTCTATTTTATGGGCACCTTCTAGCTTTTATGGGCCAGTACTACATCATCAAAAAATATATTAATATGAGATAATAATAAAAGTATGAGGGTGAGTTGCACCATTAAACTATAATGATAACAAAGTCGTTAACAGTTGTCAAAACGTCGAATTGACCAATAGGAGGCCGTTTCACGGCTGGTTATGGTTTGGTTATCGTTATAGTTAAATGGTGCAACTCACCTTAAGTAAAATTTAAACTTTGATTATTGTGCATTATTAATTTATTAACAATTCTTTGATTGATGATTTTTTAACTTCACAAAAAAATTAACGACTTTTTTAGTTTTTGTAAATTCTTGACTTTGACAGTTAACAGTTATTGGCACTTCACTATCAATATACTAGTATAGTACTTTTGATTTCGGGAGTATGTTCCTTTGTGTTCATTTACTATTTCACGCGGGTAAAACTACAGGTAGACACAAATAGCTTCATAAATATACCATGTTAAAATCGTGACTGAAAATTACCACCGCTGTATAAAATATGTAGCTAATATAAGTCTAATAAATAATTTATCAGTTGCAACGATCTCTGGCCTGGCGCCCGTTCGACAGCGATGCACTTTCTGCTTCGTTTGCTGCAAGATTTATGACCACTAGTACATTGCACTCGCTGACTTTATCGCTATCAGTATAGGGATACTGGAACAAGTCGTTTCTAGGGTTCCGTCTCCAAAAGATCAAATGGATAAAGTGAGAAATAAGTATATTGGATTAAGTTTGAAAGTTATGCCAGTGACTGAAAAGTTGGAAGGAAAACGTTGTCTTGGTATAGTTACGTGAAGAGAGGGCATGAAATGCTTGTTCCTAAAAGAGTTCTGAGTATACTGTAGACGAATGGAGAGGGAGAGGAAGGCCTAAGGAAAGATGAACGGATTGTGTGAGAAGTGATATGAAAGTAGGTGGTGTTAGTGATAGTGTAACGGGTGACAGGACAGAATGGAAGAATAAAACGTGTTGCGCCGATCCCAAGTAATATGGGATAAAGGCAGGAAGAAGAAGACAAGAAGAAAACCCAAAAGGTGAAACGATCTATTACTAAGACTCCGCTGTCCGTCCGTCTGTCTGTCCATCTGTCACCAGATTGTACCTCATAAATGGTGATAACTAGAAAGTTAATTTTTTCCCGCTATAACAAGTAATACAAAAAAACAAATATTTAAGCAGCCCCTGCATATTTGATATTACCCATACAACAAACCAAATTTTGCCATTTGTTTTACAGGCGGTACAGAATCCGCAGTGCGTGAGTCCGACTCGCACTTGGTTGGCTTTTTAAAGTTTTTGAATGCTGTCACTTATTTCATTATATTTAAAAAAAGCACTTAATTTGATTTTGTTTCTTTAAGAATTTCGGTACCACCATAATTATAAATTTTAATATTGGCATCGGGAGTCGCAAAGCAATCACTGGCCACTTCAGTACCTGTGCGAGATTGTGTACGATGCAGTATAGCATAGCATAGTCCGCCTTATTATATTCCTACTGTTGGGACTCAGACCGTCTCTTTAGGAGAGGGAATGGGCAATAATCCATCGCGCGGGCCCAGTGCGGATTGATGGATGTCACATGTCTTCGAATTTTTGTGTTTTGAGAGCAGTGGTAATGAAATAAATCACACGAAATAATGCGCCTGGCAAGGTTTGAACCCATGACCTGCACTCGTAAATCGAGCCATTACTACGGCATAATGATTCACAATCCCATGTCATACGAGTAATAAAGAGCTTAAAATGTATTCCTAAAACTACGAACGCAAACTGTTTCCGAATTCAAACCCAAAATCTTCCACGCTCTATTTTCCATAATCCGGCTGATCATTCAGACGGCACCTGTTTTAATCCAGCACAATCTGTCTCGACGCAACGGCATCCACAAGGACGCAAAGTGGCGTGTTTAATGGTAATCATCTCTTATCGCCTACACCAATAGATTCAATTTCAGTAACCGCTTTAGCGAAAAATTGTTTTACTCGTCGCAGCTGCCTATCTGTGAGCCACACTGCCACAATTTATCACGACCTCCTCCACAATATGGAGGCACTAGATAAAATTACAGTTTATAACCCATTGTTTGTCGCAGGATTGAATTTTCGGGATGGTTCGGTTACGTTTTGGGTGATGATTTAAAATTTTGGTGGAGAAAAACTTGCAGTGGCTACAAGGATTGGAGAAGAAGGACGGGTAAGATTGAGTAAACGAAGAATATAAATGCTGCACAGACTTCAAGTAAACTGGGGCAATAATAGGAAAATGACTGCAGCTTCCAGAATGAGATAACTTCGCAGGTTGCTAGTGTGCGACTTTACGACGACGATACTTTAGAAAGTATCCAGACACACTAAGACCTATTACTAGCATTGAAGCCCATATGCATGGCTCCCATATGCACTGAAACACATGAGCTCTGGCTCCCAGATGCTCAGGGACCCATATACTCTGAGGCCCATACACACTGGGCTTGCGTACTGAACTATGATTTACTAACTTCCACGTAGAAGACCCAAAGGTGCAGTGATAGGCAGCATTATTACTAAAAATACAAAATAATCATATTACGTTTTTCAAAATAATCCGGGTCAAGTTTAGAAAATTAAATAACTGAACCTATATAATTTTCAAAATATCTCCGCACAGATACTGCCCCCTTGAGAGAAGTAGTCTAAACCCAAACAATAATTTGAGAAATCTTTGGGGAGAACAAATTCTCATGTATCCAATTATAAACTAAGTCTCACGAATATATTACAACAATCACGGATCACTGCGTAAATGGTTCCGTTCGAATCGATTCTAGTTTAAATCCTCACTAATTTACATAGTAATGCATCTGCTATACTGCTTTTAATTTAAATTTAAATGATTAGTATGCAAAACAGACAGTCGTTTCCTAAAATCGGTCACACATATATTTCTAATAGGTCATCGTTTGTTTTTATCGATGTTATTTTTTAAAAATGAAGTTATTGTAAAAGTTTGAATGAAGTATTTTTCACTTTTCAGGGTTCGCTCTTCGTGTACTTAAGCAACTTAAACTGCTAGTCTGTATATTACCTTATAATATTCATATCATTTAATGACGAACCATGTCCGTTTTTGCAAGTTATAGTCGTTAATTCGTCCATACAAACGTAGTATGGCTATTATTTCACTGTTGATGTAATTTTAGGCAAATAATGATACCGATTTGTTTAATTAGCAAGACGTATGGAGGCATAGCAGTAAAAAACATAGATTCGGAAGTAATGAGCTTCAAAATTTGCCATAGTTCGATTCTGATTTGCACATCTTTAGGCTTTTATTGGCAAAATGAATACGGAAAAACAATTATGATAAAAGGATATATTATTGTTATTTATAAAAAAAAAATGATTTTATTTTGCAAATATAAATTCAGCAAGTTTTTCATTACAATCATACGCCAAACTTTTGCATTTAAGATCGAATGTGATAGCATGCATTTTAACCACGCCCATTAACGAGTTTGAGCCGCCGACTAGTGCACCGTTAAACACAATATAACTACAAAAATAGTAAAGGGGAAAACAATATCCTTCATAATTTCCCAGAACCGTAAAACCTTTTTATCGCATAAATTTAAATAATTCCGTGCGATTAGTTTAGGAAACAACATAGAATGAAAACATCTCATTAATAAATTCATATATAATCGCGTACATGAAACTGAATCAGATATTATCATGTGAATTTTGTGTGCGAGTTTAATATTAGAGGGATAATTAACACTGTGCTTTAAATTATGGGCACAGCGTGTCACGTTTTATGTTTAGAACTTACTAGAAACATTATATTTCCCAAAGGTATATAAATACAAACCTCTTACGAATGATTCATAGCTTATTTTGTATTATTAAAAAAAAACTAGACAAAAACGCTAGAGAGCTAGACTATTAAATGATGGATCGTAAGTAATAAGTACTTGTAATATATCACAGCAATATATCTTTTTTTTGTGTGCTTATCAAATAACTTCTACCGACCTGGGAGAAAGCAAGAGGGAATGTTAGACTGTTATCTGCTGAATAAAACCTACACGTTTTCATTCAATTGACCTTTTCATTTCAAGACCTCGGTATAATACATAGATCAATAATATGTACGTATTGTGCGTAAAAACTAAGAAGACAAGGCTAAATATCTAGACGAGATGAAAGGATAATTGTTGGCGGACAGAGCTCCGGCGGGATCTCGTGGTGAAATGGCGTCAACGACTATCGCAACCCAGTGCTGGGCACGCCACAATCATGGCGGTAAATCCCCTCTTTGAGGCGTGGCTGGAAGACTTTGAAGACCTCACGGCGTCTTTACCTTCCGCATGACGCAGGTCCTCACCGGACATGGTTCGTTCGGGAGTTTCCTGCACGGGATTCATGCGGAGGTGACGCCCGGGTGTCGCCACTGTGCGGAACGTCCGGAGGACACGGTGGAGCACACAGTCGAGGTGTGCCCTGCTTGGGCGGAGCGTCGCCTTGCCCTCGTGGGGGCGATCGGCGGCGGAGACCTCTCGCACCAGGCCTTGGTTGAGGCCATGGTCCGGAGCGAGGAGGAGTGGCAGGCGGTCGCTGACTTCTGCGAAGCAGTAATGCTCGTAAAGGAGGAGGCCGAACGCATCAGGCAACGGCGTTATCGCCGCCGCCACCGCCGGGATTCTGATCCCGACTTCCGGCCAACGTAGACGCGGGCTTGCGGACGGTAAGCAATGGGTAGCTCACTGTCCGGCCATCCGGTAACTGACCGGACCAAGCTCAAGTCGTCGACGGCGCGCACTGTTTCCGCGCACCTGAAGAAGTTATCAGCAACAGCAGGGACCCAGCCGGGTCGAAGCCTACTGGGGCCAGGGTTATCCGAAAGAGCGCTCGAGCCCCGGTATGAAGGCTAGAAGGAACGGGGTGGGTCTTTTAGTCAGTAAGAGTCTGACACTATCTCCCGCTCCGCCCAAGGGCGATGTATGATTTTTCCAACCATAAAAAAAAGGATAATTGTTGCGCTGGAATTTTGCCTAGTAATCCTAGAACACAAACGGCAACAAACACACAGGTGTGGTTTTAGTTCCTTGAGTGAGATCCCGCTTCATCCTCTAGGATGGAGAAGTCATTTAATGATTATCCACCTCAAAAAAAACTCTGCTTGAATGTCACTGTCACACAACTTATGGATCACTTTCGAGATTCAGTCAGTAAAAGTCTGACTGTGTCTTCCTCCACCCAGAATGGGAGAAGTTATTTGATAATTTCCTACACTCAATAAAAAAAGGTATTGTGCCTTAGCTGTATAGAATCCTACTAACCGCTATATTTTTTTTAATTATAGATAGGCTCGCGTATGACCACTGTCTCACTTGCTAGTATGCGATGATGAGGTCAATGGTGGACTACCATCATGAAGAAGTAACCAATTAATTCTTGACTTAATTCATTAACCCCCAAGCGAACGCTGGCGTTTGCGCACCTATTGTCTTTCTATTGTGTCTGTAATTTCCACGATTGAAAGACCTGACCTGATAGCTACAACCTAGGGGAGGTTGTAGCTATCAGGAAACACAGACTCCTACAAGGAATTCCACTCCTTAGCTGTACGCACAACAATGTATTCCCAAAACGTTTTGTACGTATGGGTGGGAATTATAATAGAGAGACTAAGTTGATCCCCGTACCTCTAGCTCTAGGCTTCGTGAGCAGCTTGGACACGATCTCGTCGTAGGCTCCCTCGTGCGCCACCCCTGAGTCCTTCACCAGCTTCTCCTTCACTGCTATACATATGTTGCTCTTCGCCAGTAAAGCTTCCAACTCTTCGAATGCCTGTAACAAAAGATTTATTAGGATAAAGTGATATGCAATTGGGGAATGCTAATATCCTACATTAATAATATTCCACAACTATCACACATCGCCCTCTAGTCCCAAGCTACGCAGAGCTTGTGTTATGAGACATTCATAATATTATACCACATGTATATTCACAACTCTTTCCACAGGCGTTCCAGGCCTCCTTTTCATTAAGCCATATAAAGGTAAACGATGCCCTTTCAAGTTTTCAGCCAGTTATTTAACTCAAAATCTACTGGATTGATTTTTTTAAATTCTTTCAACAATAGAAAGCTACTTTATCACTGAGTAACATAGGCCTACATTTTCTGCCAGCGGCTTCGCCCGCATGGAATTTGGTTTCTCCATAAAAACTTCTGGACCGCTGTTTAACCCCTCGAGCGCCAGAGTTTAATGGCCCGGAAAATTGCCGTAAATCACCAATAAAATAAATAAATAAATAATAAAAATATTTTTTTGTTTTTTTTTTCTAGGAAAAACAAATAATATAATAAATACGGAATACTATAATATAGAAACTAAAATTTTCAGCCAAATAAGTTTCGTTCAGACGTGTGTGAGGGGTTTAGGGTGGAGTTTCAAAAAATCCATTCTTAGCGGATGTCTACACTCTTTAGATCCTACCTGCAAAATTTTTGTTTTTTTTTAGTGTTAGAGTATGTAACTGAGATTTTATGATTAATCAGTGAGTGGTATTTCGCTTATATATATATACCATAGGAAAGTTACTTTATTACAGAGTACCTAATGAAGGCTATATTTCCTATTTTCACGCGGGCGAAGCCGCTGACAAAAGCTAGTGCAAATATAATTTGAATTAAGTATGGCTTTTGAACTTTCCAAATGTAAATTGTAATTGTTAATTTTGTAACATTATAATATCAAGATAATTGCTTTTATTGCGGCCACGATATTGCCATATTAGTGCTAATATGAGCAATCCTACCTAGCCGTGCAGAACATTGATTGTGAACACGAGAAATGGCTGATTAAATTATTAATTTCCGTCCGTTGGTATAATTAGGCAGTTAATTTAAATTTATAACAATTAAAATGTTTGTGTTTTGGTTAATATTGGAATTAAAATTTAATTAGGTTTGGTATTTTTTTTTAAGGTGGAAAATTGTCCAATAATTTCTCCCACCTTGGGGTTGAGCGGGAGGTGGTAGGTGTCAGACTTTTACTGACTAAAACCACACTTAGATTCCTTATTTGCCTTGTGTTCCAAGACTCCAGGGTTCCCTTTCGGACTATTCATGGCCTCTGTAAGCTTCAGGCCTGCTGGGCACTTTCGGTTTCCTAACGTCTCTGAGGCGCGCGTGACTCGGCAACTCGGGCTCGATTGGGACGATTGCCGAACGACAAGGCGGCGAGCTACTATTAGCTCGTCGACTGCAAGCGCACACCTACGGTTTCGCAACTCAATCTAGTCAGTTCGTGTAAATCACCTTATTTTGGTGGGTAAAAATTATCTAACGACATCCCCCGCCCCTGGGCGGAGCGGGAGATAGTATCAGACTTTTACTGACTAAAAACCTTGTACCGTTCTTTTGTTGCCTTTCGTCGATGACGTCGACGACTTGGGCTCGGTCAGGACGGTTGGACAGCGAGCTACTCATTGCTTGCCGTCCGCAAGCCCGCGGTATAAATCACCTTCAGCTTATTTACCTCCAAATTTTACAAACACTAAAATCTAACTAGTTTGCAGCCTGATTGCCTTCCCATGAATATATGACTGGTCATTACCATCTAATCCATCCGCTTACCACGAATTAAACGTGCGGTCAGCGACTGCATTCATATTCATGACGTCACGTCAATTTATCCCGACTAACATGGCTGCTCGCGGTCAAATGACACGCGCGCTCGTACCATGTTGTGCAGTTAATCTTGATTTTAATGCTCGAATAAGTTCTGCCAATGCAACGGCTTTATTCGCGTGGATGTAGATAATTATACAAAGCAAAGTACTCAATGCGTGTTACCAGTGATGACACATAGCACCGAAACGTGGTCAAGTACCTTATCAGACCTCATCAGAAGGCTTAAAGTTACTCAAAGGGTAGTGAAAAGGGCTCTGCCCGGTGTTTCTCTGCGTGATCGCATCAGGAATGAAAATATTTACAGGAGAACCAAGGTCGCCGACATATCTCGAAGAATCAAGCAGAGCACTACTACCGTTTGCCATACATACATCCAGTATTGCGGGGACGTCTGAAAGAGTAACCAAGGCCTTAGAAATCAAAGAGCTCGCGGTTGACCACCTTCTCACCTGATGGTAAGCGATGACGTGATCTAGGTAAAATTGCTGTCATGGATCTTGAGCGCTGGCTTCAAGTTGCGCAGAAGTCAAATATTTGGTCTCTTTAGTGGTGCGAAGTGAGACGCGGGGGCGGGGAGTGTCAGTGATTGGCTCGCCGCGCTATCGCATCATAAACGTCGCTCCTGATTCTTTTCCTGCGTTGGTGCATGTATCTAACAACGAAGACGATTGGCTCGCCAATGTAAGTAATCTATTCTCTCTTGGCCTAAAGATCTCTATCAGGAAACACTGATTCCGGCAGGGAATTCCACCCCACCCCCTAAAATAACACCTTATCATTCTGCTGCTACTGTCTATAAGGCTTAAAACGACAGCATTATTGTTGCAGTTATTTTGAAGGCTGCAGTAATGAATACCAATAGGAAAAGTGGTAAATTTGCTCACCTTAATGCCATAGCTCGATTCTTCATAGATGATGGAGACGTAACTCCACTCCAGCTTCTTGACGATCTCGACCATGGCGCGCACCTGGTGGTGGTCCGAGGGAATCGTACGTGTGAAGTACTCGAAGCGCGCTTTGTTCGACAGCTCCGGGGAGGTGGAGAAAAATGACACCTGGGAATAAAAATGTAAGTTTTTAAGAAAACTACAGCTGGCCCAACTAAGTTATGACCGTTTCCTTTGTTCAGATGTTATCTCAATGTTCAGTCACTTGGTCAAAACAAAGGCATCGGAGGCGCGGACAACTAGAGGTGTTCAATGGTATTCAATATATTTTTCTACGAACAAGTTTTTTTTATAATTCTAAACTAATAGTTATTCATTTTATGTTACACATATATAGCGACATCTATGACGTCAAATGGGAACTAAAATTTAATATCCTGCATCGAGATATTAGAGTTTTCCGCGCGAACAATATACAACAGTTGCAAGTGTGTGTGCAAAATAAAATAGTTCTTTCTTTCTTTCCTTTCTTTCAACAGTCCGAAATCAACTATCGGGCGGATCAGACACAACACCTATCTGATCGGTGAATCCTTCATTTTCCGTTTTCAACGGAGGTTTACGAGACTTTACATCTTGTTTCGCATACCTCTAAACATTTGTAGGAGATTTTATGGCCCAACTTTTTTGTATAATCACACTGTTGTTTCTTCTTTTAAGCAGTCGTTTTTCCATGCTTCTATTCTTGCCTGACCTTAGAAATAAGAAGCTGACGCCGCTAAAGAATTTGAGGTAAAAGAGAACCATATATTTGAGATGAAGAAAAAAAAAGAAAAGAATTTTTAAACTCTTACTTGTGGTATCTTGAACAGGCGCAGCAGGTTGGCCACCTGTACGGAAGTCACGCTGGAGGCGGCACCAACCACGCCTGATATCACCTTCCGGACTGCAGTCGCATTGCAAGCGTATTCTGCATCATCTATGTTGCTTATTGAGCCTGGATCAAAGAAATAAAGGTATATTAGAAATAATATACATATGTCAGATATCATTATCATTAGACTAGACTACTGCGGTCTACTGCTGAACGTATGGGTCCCTCATCAAGATGCTACCAGCCACCGAACTAACTTGACCTGCTTAAGCTCTTCCTATTATAGATTTGTGAATTCGAAGTCTCCAGTAATTAAGAATACGTTGTTTCCATTGGTTTTCGGTTTTATGGCACTTCAATTGATTTTTCTACATGCTATGTGAGTGAGAACTTCACATTATCACATTTTACTTCTATAAGTACTAAAGTATACAAAGTTACGTACCTTTTATAAAATCCACAGCCATTTCAAGGCCATAAGTATCTTTATCACAATCATCTAAGACATGAGCTCCCACAGTCACTCCAGGTATCAGTCTCAACTTGTTATTAATTATATCCAAAGTATACAGCATCGTCTCTAGCGCTTGCACACCTCCTTGAGGCATCACCGGCCCGCACGTCATGTTGTCTGACCTCTCATGGACCATCATCAATCCTCCAAGTACTAAATCTCCTTCGATCACAGCTTCCCTCTTTATAGGCCAATGCTGATGTTTCTTATCCTTCATCTCTCCAACTTGATCATTAGACATATTCATCCAATCACTCTTAATATCTTGTTTCGGAGCAACTTCATAATCCACTAGACGCATTCCATCTTTCAAATTCAACATTGGGTAAAAATCCTCTGGTCTATCAGCGAAGAATGTGGGATCATACATATCTTGACCAGGTTTATGTTTATGCCTATGGTGATGCCTGTTCCTTTTGTGGAAGACTGAGTCGTCGATGTTCAAGGAATCTATAGAATGCCTCATTTCAGTGTAGTGAACTGAGGAGATGAGAAGAGTGATCGCCAACCACCGCTGACCAGGACGCATGTTAGAGATGGGTGTATCATACTATGGTGGCGGAATCTATGGTCCATGTTGAACGTCGACGGTATGCGTTCATTTTAATCTGAAACAATAGAAAACTTCATTTAACAATTTTTTAAATTTATATTTTTAAATGACATAGTCTTGTAGCTGTATTGACATTTTGTATTGTATTATATTGACAATAGTGTTGTAAATTGATATTACGCGCCTAGATATTATAAATTTCTCTTACTATTAATTATTTACAAATTTTGTATTACAGAATCCTTTAAAATTGTTTTAATTGTCCTGGCTTGTTTTATTTTAATATCATGACATGGCTGGCATCACTGATTATTTCTTACAAACATTTGTACCTCCTCTGGCATTATATAGCGATCTCTTTATTACCTTGCCAAACCATTATTATTCTATAGGTATGTTATACTCACGAATAAATGACTTATCAATTATCGGATATCGGAATAACGTATGACTTAACGATTGAATAAATGAATTAAGGCTTAAAGAATGAAACAGAAAATAAAGAGAGCAGTGGTGAGCGAGTGGTAATGGCTCCGACTTACGAGTTGTAGGTCGCAGGTTCAAACCAGGATTACTTTGTCTAATTTATTTCATTGCCACCGCTCTCAAAACGGTGAAGGAAAACATCGTAATGCCGGTTTGGCATGTCTAAGAACCAAAAATTCGAAGACATGTGACATTCACCAACCCGCACTGGGCTCACGTGGTGGATTACGGCCCATTCCTTCTCCTAGAGGAGGAGGCATGAGTCCCAGCAGTGGGAACAATAAAAAGGCTGATGATGATGATGATGAATGAATAAATGACTTAAAATTGCACGTACAGAGTAGGAGAGAAAAATCTCCCCATTTATTTCGGAATATTTATTATTCAGACCAGAACATAGTTAGTGATAAGTTACTAACTAATGAGAAAACAAATACATAGTTTCAGTACCGAACCGAGTTAGTATCCATTTCCCTGTAACAACATTAAATTTAATCGATTACTCGCCCCTGACGAAAGTTACCCTTGCCACAACAAGCCAAGTGACTATGACCCTTACGTCTATTTGTCAAGTCTTCATAAGGTAACATGGTTTGACGGTACATTATTACCAGCCCCAGTTGTACCGACCCACGTCAGCTAACCAAATTCTATTTAGTATGACACCTCAATACAAGGTTATGGTTGGAGGGCGCTCTGTGTAGCTTTTGACCTGTTTGGCTTCAAAAGGAAATTGTGTGGTTTTTGGAAATGTGTTCAGTGGTGAGTTTGATGTCGATTTCAGTATTTATCTAAGTTTGATATTAATTTCTTAAGACCACTGCTTTCTCATGGTTTTCACGACTTTTGCTCTCGTGCTCTTACCAAATGTCTTTTTTGGTTTGTTGATTAGTGAAGAATGCCTTCTTACATAAAGTCCGTCCATATGTTACTACTGTATATACATTTTAAATAAATAAATGTCATAGAAATTGTGCATTTTTCGTATTTTGGGGTGTTTTTAATATCGTGTGGCTTTGAGCCCCGCACGCGTAACCCCCGTAAATAACCATTTGATGAAATCCACACGATATTAAAAACACCCAAGAGATATTCCTCTCAGGAGCCCTAACCTCCGGTAGCTTGGACCTTATTCCTGATAATTAAATAACTACATATATAAAGTATTAAGTAGTAAGTACATATATAAAGTACTATGTGTATAAACGAATTAAACGCAACTTTTAAAATCTTTTAAATTACATAATCCCTTCCATCCAAGTTAAGCCAAACAAAACTGGGAAGAAAAAGCCATAACTCAGAAACGACCAATTTAATACACCAATTTTTAGAAGTCTTATTATCAGGGATTTTTAAAAGTTTGCCAACATCTGATAGGGAGTCGCGAAGAGCTTCAAATTTAAAATGAAAACCAATCATTGAGAAGCCTTTCAAAGTTACAAATCTGTTTATATTTTGATTAAGACGTCTGATTATTTTGATTTCACGTTTCAGGTTTATTCTTCCTTGTCGGTATCACTCTTGAGAGAGTGGTCGTGGTCATCACTTCAGGAGTTGGTGGCAAGCTTGACAACTCGCCCCCACTCTTCTCTGATGGCCGCCTTTCTCGTGCATTTATGCAGAGATGATGAGCCGCCTTTATTTGTGGTGGACTGACCCCATCTCATAGGCGATTATCCTCGTGGCCTGGTACCCTCAACCTTTCCCTGGACCACCAATTGCTCAATAGACACTTTCTGAAGTGGCAACCACGTTCCGAAAGACGAAGCTTTGGAAATCCTCCCACTAGATAGACTGAGAACCTGGTGAAAGTCGCGGGAATGACCGGTCGCTCTGGCAACACTTAGGGCAGGCCTATTTCTGACAGTGGACGTTATTCGTTTGAAATGATGATGACAATGATGAGCTGGTTGTCTGTTGCTAAATAGGTACTGATCAGACAAAGTTTAACTTGGGTTTATCGACACGATAAGAAGAAGAAGCTGATTACTCATTATTAAGTGAATAGCTTCTTAAATTAGTGTTATTCACCATCAACAATTACATCACTGCTTACCATCAGGTGGGATCGCAATTAAGCACTAGTTTATATCAATAACAAAACTTTTAACAGCTTGATAACAGTTAATTTAAGCTATATGAAATCATTAGCAATAGAGCCAGACAGCGTACACACAGATGTTACACATACTCTGATAAAATATTCACGCAGTTTCGAGCGGACGAGTGTGAGTTTTAGTATTTATTATTCATTTTAACTTTTACCTGGAGAGAGTTATTTATTCCCTTCCTAAAACACACCGTTACTAAAAAAAATAATCCAATTGTTATCTAAAACGTTATAAACTTTGACAGACGACGTGACAGCACCATTGTTTAGAGGCCTTCAGTGGAATCATCCAATTAAAACCATTGTTCCTGATGAAAATGGTTTTTCAGAACATGGAGATTTGAATTTCAATGTTCTAACTGGTTTGATTATATATTGTTGTTGTTGGCAAAAACCTTAATCAAATTCTGTTTGAAAACAAATTGTTCGTGTGTAATAGCTTATACGAACTTGATTACGTAGCAGTTTGGTAATCTCGATACATACACTTTTTTAACCGTTATGGCGTTCTGGTGATTGTTGAAGGGCAATCGTTTGTTTTGGTTATGTAAGAGGAAGAGATGAAAAGCATGTTACTAAAAGAATTATGAGTATACACGTGGATGGGTGAAGAGAGAGAAGGAGACCAAAGACAAGCTGGATGGATTGTGTGAAGAGTGATATGAACGAAAAGGAAGTTAGTGATAGCATGACGGGAGACAGAATAGAATGGAAGAAAAAACGTGTTGGGCCGACCCCAAATAACACTCAGCAAGGCCAGGAAAATGATGATGCCGATTGTGGTCTGGTGATTTATATCTATTATTATATATTGAGTCTTTTAATACATGCATTGTTTGCTTAAAGATAATCCAATCACCAACTTATAGATATTATCTTATTTAAGAAATAAACTATTTAGATTTTTTATTTATTTTTTAAATATAGATGTCTGACTTCTGGTATTTTTAAGTGGATCAACACTATTTAAGTCTTTAGATGCCTACTGTGATGATAGTATTTCCCAAGCATTGCAACATTGACCGGTTGCGTGTTTTCATCATTCAATGGACTACCGCGACCCTCTTCAGGTCAGCAGTTCAAACTGTGGTTGATCAAACTTCAATCAGCCATCCCTTTTGCGAGCTTTTTTTTAAGATGGGAAATCATCCAATGTCTTCTATCGCTCTAGAATGAAGCGGGAGTACGTGTCAGACTAAATACTTTACTGATTAAAACTGCATTATATTTCTTGTTTGCCTTTTGCATTCCAGGATCACGGACTTCAGTTTCAATCCTTTCTGCAAGTGGTATTTACAAAATAATATTATGGCAAAACACCGCCAATACCAAAATTTCAAAATCCCAAATCCATGACAAGTATCTTCTAAAAACTTTATAACCAAAGCCCGTAAGACGCCTGAGAAATTTCTCCAAGTTGTCCTTGGCTCAGTGAAGCCGGTTCTCATTGTCAATGTATACCTACTGTACATTATCCGTGTCTGAGTACGTCTGCTCGTAAATCTGAGCGGCTTAGCAACAATAATGTTTGACTTTTAGACTTGCCGAGTTGCGGCTGAAGGCGGGTACACATTTACGCCGGTTTGTGTTGAGACTGTATCACACGGGAGACTGTGTTGGATGATTTGGTTGGGTTTAATGAAGACAACGTGAAATGAATGTAACTAATTTGAAGTCAGATAATTATTGTTACGTGATGTCCTAGACGCAATTAAATGCGAATATGAAACTATGCGGCGCAAATTGAAAAAAAAGACAATTGATATTCTATTGCAGTGGCTAACCATGCGTAGGTGTAGTGCAGCAACAAGCGAAACGAAGCGGATGCGATTAGTTCGTTTGATATTTTAACGCGAAGTATTGGGGTGCTATGACTTGTTTTATATAAAGGGTGGCTAAAGTGACGAATTTGCGCTCACATAAGACAAAGCCGCCGCGTCGCATCGAATTCATATGAACCGCATCGCTTTGCAACCGCAATCGTGTTGAATTTTTATTTTTATTTTTTATTATTAGCCAGTGCTTGACTGCGAGGTAAACGGTATATCAGGTTCGGCACATTGTTAAGTCAATGATATTAAATGTACCAACAAAGATCAAAACCTTTTCGGTATCTCGTCTTTTATCCTGGTATGGGCTTTGTTTCGAGAGGTCCTAAGAAAAATGTGGATAATTTCCATTTCTTACTGTATTGTCGAAATGGGATCATATTTCGGCTTTCATAACGGGGATGACCGACAGGAAAATCTAATCGAGCTTGAGTATTACAAGTCATTTAGTTATTGCGTCGAAGGATTGTGATGCCTCATTCATTTGTGACACTTGTACATTCGAACTATGTTAAGTCGCAGCACAGTTTAGTCAATGGGCCTCATCAGAAGGCTTACAGTCACCTAAGGGCAATGAAAAGGGCTATGCTCGAAATTTTATTTGCACGATTGCATCAGGAATGAAGAATTCCGAAGCAGAACCAAAGTAGCCGACATAGTTCAAAGAATCGCCAAACTAAAGTGGCAGTGGGCAGAGCACATATTTCGTAGAACAGATGGTCAATGGGGCCGAGAGTAGCGACTGCATACCGGAAAACGTAGAGTGCGGCGTTGGAAGGCCTCCCACTAGGTGGACCGAAGACCTGGTGAAAGTCGCGGAAATGCGGTGGATGCATGATGCACTGGATTAGTAGTTGTGGCGACGCGTGGCCTATGTCCAACAGTGGACGTCTTTTGGCTGAAATGACGACAGTTTGATCACACAAGCGTTAATCACAAATCCATTTGTTGAGCTCACGTATTACACTTCAACTGTGGACGTCTTTCAGCTGATATGATAATAATTGCCTATGTAACCTACCCATACCATTACCTCCTTGGATAATCAGGTAACATCTTATAAGATCTGGAATTTCTTAAGAGAGTTTTTTGTATGTCACTAAATTATGTTTCTTCTTAAAAACTTTCTTCTAAGATTGCGTTTGTAAAAGCGTGTAGTCTAAACATTACCTTAAAAGCGTGTGTTACGGAGTAACTTTGCCGGAGTGCTTCCTCCATGTCGCGGTCTATGGGAAGGAATGGTTTCACGTGAAATGTGTTACAAGTAATGTGTCTCTCATGTGTAAGCTTTAATGGGAGCCGTAGTGTTCTGGAATGTGTTTCCCCGGTTCTCGTGTGTTGTTATTTATTTGGTTTCTTTTTTTGAGGGCAAGAAGGCATTAATAAATTTTCTCGTTTTGGATAGAGGTCGAGAAAGAGTCAGATTTTTACTGACTAGCCAGGATCACTTTTTTAAACAATCCCGCAAGACTAGTAGGCGTCGTCGATTCGACTGATGTATCATTCGACTGACCTGTTGGTGAAGTGGTTAGTGGCCCTGACTGCTATGCCGGAGGTCGTGGGTTCGATTCCCACCCAGGACAAATGTTTGTGTGATGAGCATGATCATTTGTTCTGTTTCTGGGTGTAATTTATCTATAATATCTATGTATTTAGAAATATATAAGTATGTTTATCAGTTGTCAAGTACTCATAACACAAGCTTAGCTTGAGACTAGACGGCGTTGTGTGATAATTGTGGGATATTAAGAGGCTGTTTTTCCATTCGCCTATCGTTAACATCGAGCATGGTTTAAAAGCTTGTTACTTCATCTAACGCAATCTAACGCGATGTTTGACGAAAAGGCAACGCGAAAAAAGAGTGATAACGCTTGCAAATTCTGTTAGCATTCGGTAATTCCGTGATTTACTCGAATATTTTACAAAACTTGTTCCAGGAAATACGTGTTTTTTTTAAAGCCTTAAAAGTTTATGGAAATATCGTCATTTAGAACCTTGATAAAATTTGCAAGGCTTCTATTATTATACTTTTTGAGTAAATTATGAAGTGTTAAAGTTCATGCAAAATTGCAGATTTTCAGAGGTCTTTACCGAATTAGTTTTAACACAAATTTATACATTGATTTCAATAGAAGCCTAGTAATCCTCATATCATACTATGTTTCCGAAATATATAATGAAAAATATGTAATAACGTCATATTATGACGCGTAAGAGCAGTTGTATGAAAAACAGTGAAAATGTATGTCGAGTTGCATCCCCTTAAAAAGCGCGCTTAGAAAACAATGAGTTGTAGACTCGAGCTTGGTTAATATTGGACGATGAGTTACCTATTGCTCGTGGTCTGCAAGTGGGTGCCTCCGGTGGTTGGAAATGATTTTGCGACTTTCGATGCCTAGGGAGATGTTCGCCTAAAGTATAGTTGTTGAAGCTTGATAGACAGATAAAATTATATGTTTAGGTCCCTCTCTCGTAGAAGCCACTGATTCGATTACGAACATTGTTTTACTGAAAGAAAGTTGCACTATCGCTGAGTATTTTTTTATTCCGGAAAAATCAATAAGAAAGATTAGAAAAGTAATAAAAAAAAAAAAACTAAATCATTGGTGATATACATCTGATATATATCTGACTGGCATAGTATATAATTATCGTGTACATAATAAAGTATGAGCCTAGATGTTCTACAAATAATGTTCTTAAAGCGTGTTAATTTTAAATTTTTTTGCGAAATTTAAGCATAGTGTTTTGGGGCGAAGAAAGAGATTACAGGAAAACGGTTTCTTGTGTCATCGTCCAAACAGCATACAGAGCCTAAATAATGGAAAAATCTACACTAATATTATAAAGAGGTAAACTCAGTTTTTTTTTGTTTATAGGAGGCTATCTCTGAAAGTACTGGCACGATAAGAAAAAACATTTTCCCTGATAAAAAGCTGCTTTATTCTTGAATGTCATAAGCTATATTTTATTGTGCGGGCAAAGTCGTGGGCAAAAGGTAGTACTCTGTAAAACAAAACAGGAATGGTCAAAATCGAATAACGATTGGCGACGGCATAGCTGAACAGAGCCAACCAAAACAACGAAAACAAGAAAGGGCACTGACCATTTATGTATGAGAGCTGTTGAACTAAGTGCTGATCAAAATGGACACAGAACAAGAATCAACAATAGTTGTATGTACCTTGGCCAATCTAAGGATTTCTTTAATTTTTCTAACAATTAAAATCCGTATCAGGTATGTCGGCCGTTTAACAAATTTTATTTCGTTTCTTTTAATCCTATTTTTAATTCGTGTGACACTTTGAAAGCAGCCAGATGTATGCAGCTTACATACTATGTAATCTGTTTGACATGAGTTAAATTATATGAGTAACAATTTTAAATAATGAACATACTTAATTTTAAACTGTCTGAAAAATTACAAAAAAAGTCTTTTAAACTTTGATATTTATTTATATTTAGTTACTATTGATGCCGTCTGAGCAGCATTTGATCTCAACTCAGTCATTGTCCTTTTGTTAACACAGAGAAAGACACTGCTGCCATTATTTCTAATACTATATCTTTGTTATAATAACACCCGTTGGTGGATAGATATACTTTTTTTTTAAAGAGACACTGGTACCCGAAAACTTAATAAAACGTTCATCAAATAGGACATAAAAAATCACTTCAGATTATATCGTGATACATTTTTAAAAAGCAGGCCTGCGTGTATCCGAGGGTTGTATCGCTATGCGACCAATTTCAAGTAATATGGGTCACATGTGGGTCGCATGCAACACATCCATCATCCACCTCAGTAGCTCCACTCCATCATAACTTATACTCTATTAAGTTTAACGAAAGTGGATGGTCATTATTGTGTTCAAATCTGCACGACAGGGTAGCCGGCTTACCCAGCTTACCTGCTACAGCTAATTTTTTTTGTTTAATAGCACGCTAATTTCAGATTGCGTGATGGTAAAATGAATAAGAAAATCGAGGATACGTTGCAGGAAGAAGTAATTACGACGATGAACATAATAAAAAAAAATTAGAACGGACATAAAACATACAAAACCAAAACTAAACTTGTCATATTTTTTTTTGTCTTCTCCATATTTATCTACGGGTCTGAGACTTGGACTATAAATGAAGCTAATATAAGCGTGTTAAAAAGAGCGACCGCATTGATGCCTTCGAGATGTGATGCTGGAGGAGAATGCTTCAAATTCCATGGAATGCTTTCCGTACAAACCGCTTTATCTTACGAGAACTGAACATCAAGAACAGACTGCCTGCATGTGCAGAGTACTGGGGTTTTTTGGCCACGTTGCCAGGGAATATGGCCACAACCTTGAACTTCGCGACCCTCAGTAATGATGTGCTTTCACGGTCGCCGCTCTCGGAACGCGCCGCCAATGAGTTCCCAACTGACGGTAGGAGGAGTTCACATCGGTGTCGGGTCGACGATGAAGTACCTGGGACTCGTCCTCGACAGCCGGTGGAATTTCGTGGAGCATTTCCGACGTCTGGCTCTCAAACTGAACCGGACTGGGGCTGCGCTCAAGCGGCTCCTGCCCAACCTTGGGGGTCCAGATGCCTCCTGCCGGAGGCTCTACGCGGGGATCGTTCGGTCCATGGCCCTCTACGGGGCGCCGGTGTGGGCGCCGTTGCTGAAAAAGCAACCGGCGGCCATACTAAACGCCTGCCAGAGGGTCATGGGAATTCGGATGGTGCGGGGATACCGCACGATTTCCCGCGAAGCGGCGAGCCTTCTGGCTGGCCTACCACCGTGGGATCTGGAGGCAACAGTCCTTGCACACATGCACGACATGCGCGTGGAGATGCAACGCCGGGGTGAAAGTCCTCTGCCGCGACAGGTCGCGGCATGGCGGACAGAGCTCCGGCGGGATCTCATGGTGGAATGGCGTCAGCGACTATCGCAACCCCGTCATGGGCACGCCACAATTATGGCGATAAGTCCCCTCTTTGAGGCGTGGCTGGAAAGACCTCACGGCGTCCTTACCTTCCGCATGACACAGGTCCTCACCGGAAATGGCAAGTTCGGGAGGTTCCTGTTCCGAATTAAAGCGGAAGTGACGCCCGGGTGTCGCCACTGTGCGGAACGCCCGGAGGACACGGTGGAGCACACAATCGCGGTGTGCCCTGCTTGGGCGGAGCATCGCCGTGCCCTCGTGGGGGTGATCGGTGGCGGAGACCTCTCGCGCCGGGCCCTGGTCGAGGTCATGGTCCGGAGCGAGGAAGAGTGGCAGGCGGTCGCCGACTTCTGCGAAGCAGTAATGCTCGCCAAAGAGGTGGCCGACCGCATCAGACAACGGCGCTCTCGCCGCCGCCGCCGGGATTCCGATCCCGATTTCCAGCCACCGTAGGCGCGGGCTTGCGGACAGTGAGCAATGGGTAGCTCGCTGTCCGGCCGTCCGGTAACCGTCCGGACCAAGCCCAAGTCGTCGACGGCGCGCACTGTTCCCGCGCGCCTCAAGGAGTTGTCAGCAACAGCAGGGGCCCAGCCGGGTTGAAGCCTACTGGGGCCAGGGTTATCCGAAAGGGTGCTCGAGCCCCGGTACGAAGGCTAGAAGGAACGGGATGGGTTTTTTAGTCAGTAAGAGTCTGACACTATCTCCCGCTCCGCCCAAGGGCGGGGGATGTCAATGCATGATTTCTCCCATCGAAAAAAAAAAAAAAAAACCCTCTGTATTCCTCAAATACAACTCGAGGAGGAGGATTTAGAAGGCAGGTTGTTAAATGAAGTCCTTATATAAATTCAACAGAATTTTGCAGAATTTAAAATTTATAAACAGGAACTGATAAATAGAATACATTATTAGGTGAAGGCACGTGAGCATATTCGCAAAATGTTGGTAGAATCATCACCGAGCTAATTGGTTGGATTTGTTTTTTCACAACAGCATTGTTTTTGTTATATGTATGTATCTAAGTATGTATTTACTATTGTATATATTTGTTTCTCTTCTGTTTTGTCTATTTATTAAGTTGCACCTGCCATGTTTTGTTTCTGCACCACCCTAAGGTCGACTGGCAGATAATGCCTAAGGCATTAAGTCCGCCTTTGTACAGTTTTTGTGCATAAAGCTTTAAATAAATAAATAAATTATTTTTTCAACTCTGTTTTATTTTATAACTCAAAGACAAAAACTTCACAAAAGAAATTTTGTCTTTAACAATTTGTTTTGTGAACTTTTCAATAGGAACAGAGTTATCTCCACGCCTCCTCATAATTTCACCAAATAGTTGTGTTCTATTGAGCAGCTCGAAACAAATGCCAATTTTCATTCGCAAATTACGCACCAATGATTTCAGGCGCAAGTTAGAAGGTATTCTCTTATTTAAATTACTTATTTGTTGGCTTACAGAATTGTATTTTGAACAAGAAATGGTACATTATTCTGGCACAGTCTTTATAAGTTGAGGTTTTATCGTACTTTTTAGAATTACGAAGTAGGTTGTTGGGAGTGAAAACGCCAACTTTCATGTCTCAGAATTGCTAATAAGATATTTTGTATGAAAATCTGTGTTCACGAAGTTATAGTATGATGTACTGAGTGTCAGATGATATGTTGGACAAGCTCTTGAGACAACTTCTAATAGAGCTTCAATATTTTTTCAAATTGAGTTTTTGTAAAGGAGCTAATACTGTCACCAGATTTATTTATGCTTCTTTTTCTTCGTCCGTTCCTGCTCCCATTATCTGGGGTCGGTCAATTCTGCGCCAAGACAGTCTGTCCTAGGTTGTCAATTTTGGCGATAGGGCTTTCTTGAGATCTCTTTCGATGTTAGACCACCAGGTTAATGGCGGGCGGCCTCTCCCTCTCTTTTGTTTGGTTAAATTTAGAGCTGTTTTACCACATGCCCTTTGCTACAATACTATCTTACTACCCAAAACTGTCCTTTATGTACTCGTTGCGCACTCTGTCTGTCCTGGTCACACCTCCCAGATTTATTTATACTTATCTATATCTATACTTATAATAAAACTGTAGAGAGGTCAATTCTGTACATTGAATATATATTAAAAATTAATATTAGAGGATGATTGGTGATCGATACTGATGCCAAAAATGCAATCAGGAAATTTTTTGTCTGTCTGTCTGTCTGTCCGTCTGTCTGTCTGTATGTGCACGCATGGGTCAAAAACTTCTGAAGGGATTTTAACCAAACTTGGTACGATTATGGTCCATACTCCTGGGCAGGTTATGGGCTATATAACATAATGATAAGATACATAGGAACTGAGAAATGACTATAAATTTGAAGCAAGTCGGATGAAAATGCGCTTTCGATCGCTCCTATCCTCGCATACGTTGATCATACATCAAAAGTATGTATTACAAAGATGATGGTCTCCAATAGATCTACAAAAAAGTCCTGGATAGTTTATATCTATCTTTTATAAATTAGCCACAATAACGTGTTTAATCGTTAGGCATTTCTTCAAAGTGTATTGAATCTATCTATACTTATAATAAAACTGTAGAGAGGTCAATTCTGTACATTGAATATATATTAAAAATTAATATTAGAGGATGATTGGTGATCGATACTGATGCCAAAAATGCAATCAGGAAATTTTTTGTCTGTCTGTCTGTCTGTCCGTCTGTCTGTCTGTATGTGCACGCATGGGTCAAAAACTTCTGAAGGGATTTTAACCAAACTTGGTACGATTATGGTCCATACTCCTGGGCAGGTTATGGGCTATATAACATAATGATAAGATACATAGGAACTGAGAAATGACTATAAATTTGAAGCAAGTCGGATGAAAATGCGCTTTCGATCGCTCCTATCCTCGCATACGTTGATCATACATCAAAAGTATGTATTACAAAGATGATGGTCTCCAATAGATCTACAAAAAAGTCCTGGATAGTTTATATCTATCTTTTATAAATTAGCCACAATAATGTGTTTAATCGTTAGGCATTTCTTCAAAGTGTATTGAATCTATATATATTATAAAATCGTACGAAAGTCAAAACTGTATATTGAATATTTTTTTTTTAAATAATACTTGGGGCGTGATCTACAATTGATATCGAAGCCAAAAATATAGTTTTTAGAATTTTTGTCTGTCTGTCTGTATGTATGTCCGGGCTAAACTCAAAAAGTACTGCATGGATTTACTTCAAATTTTGCATGAATATTACTAAGAGGTCGGGTCAACATATAGGCTACATATTATCACGCTATCACCTACGGAGGAGGAGCTGTGAATCTTTATTTTTCTCACGCATTCTGTGACAGCGTGTGATCTAACGATGCATATTTAAATGTTGTTTTTGAGTAAGCCATGCTATTATCTAGCTTTACACTATAAAAACTACGCCATTTCAGTAACTTGGGTAGAGAAACATAGTTTAATGAATTTTAGTAGCATAAAGATAATTTTTAAGCAGCGCCATCTCATGAGATTTCATAAAAATCAAATCAAGTTACATGTTAACACTTTTTGGAAATTAATAAACAAATTTGATCATGTCGGTGAGGTTAGTAGTTAGTTATTCTTAAAATTCATAGATAGTGATGTGATGTGCATTTTCTTCATAAAAGTTGTATCGTATAGTTCGTTTTGACAAATTCAAGTTCCAACAAAACCCTCAAAATCTTGAGCAGAGTTGAGGAAGACAATTTAAAAAAAAATGCGGTGTTAACATGGTGAAATTTTTCCAGCTCTGTGAAGTCGACCAGTTTGTGAGATCCCTTACGTATAACAAAGTGCCTTCATATTACACGTACGACAAACAAAGGGGTGTATTTAACCGACTTCGACAAGGAGGTGCTGTGGAAGTTTTTCCGGGAACTTTCAAGGACACCGCATTGGATACCTACCGTGTATCCGAATAATAGCGAATGCTATTTTCTGCGGTTGTTACTTCTCACTGTGCGAGGCCCGACGTCTTTCGCCTTCCAGAGGACATTTGATGGCGTGGAGTATCCCACTTACCGCGCAGCCTGCGTAGCACGTCACCTTCTCGACGGTGACAATAATTGGGATCGGTTGGTGTTTTGTGGAGTCGCGAACCCGGTAGCTTTGTGGGAGAAGTATCGCCATCATCTGTCTGAAGATTTTCTACGAGCTTTGAGGCGTGCTACAGGAAACGAAGACGAAGTAACTGATGAACGCGTGCTGAACACCTGTCTCAGTTCACTTCCAGATGTGGACATTTCTATCGGCTGCAAACCGCTGATCGAATATGGGTTACCAGCTCCTCAATCATCACCGCATCAAGGCCGTGGAAATCGAGAGTATAACGCTGGGATAAATTACGATCCGGGCGAAATGACCACCATACGAAATGTCCCCTGTCACTTTGTTCTCTTCAGAGCAAAAACAAATTTATTACACCGTCCTTGAAAGCGTTGAGTAAAACCAGGGTAACATGTTTTTCTTGGATGCTCCTGGAAGAACAGGAAAAACATTTGTTACCACTGACATATTTGCAGAGGTCAGGAGGCAAGGCAAAATTGCTATTGCTGTAGCGTCGTCGAGAATTGCTGCCATACTGCTTCCGGGTGGCAAGACAGCACATGCCATGTTTAAAATTCCCATCGATTTAGAGAGAGCGCCGAAACGCCCGTTTGTGGTGTGTCACGTAACAGCGATAAGGCACACATGCTCAAGGATTGCTCTCTGATCGTATGGGATGAGTGTACAATGGCCAATAGGAAGGCAGTTGAGGCCGTGGACAGAACCCTGCAGAACATCCGCAGGAACGAACATTTGATGGGTGGTGTAACAGTTCTGTTCAGTGGCGATTTCCGGCAAACACTTCCGGGTATCGAGGGCTGACGAGGTAAATGCTTCGTTAAAACGATCTTCGTTGTGGTCACGAGTTTGTTAGCTGCGCTTGACCATTAAAATGAGAGCTCGACTCGGCGGCAATGCACGTGCATTGCAAGAATTCTCCGATATCCTTCTAAGTCTTGGCGAAGGCACTCTGACAGGTGGTGCTTCCAGAGTCTCTCGGTAGAGCGGTATCCAGCTTAGAAGAACTCATTCGCTGTGTGTACGGGGACATCAGTCGTATACCGCACCAGCTTCTTGGGTGTGTGAGTGACATCGCCGACGCCCAAAAATGATCAGGCTGCAGCAAATAACGAATGCATTCTCTCGGAAATTGAGGGGAATGAAGTGGTCTACAACTCGATAAACACTGTTGCCGAGCAAGATGACGCCACACATTAGCCCGTGGAATTCTGAACTCTCTGTCAGCAAGTGGACTTACAGCGCATATCATCAAGTTGAAAGTCGGTGTCCCGATTATGCTTCTTCGGAACCTTTCTCCTCCAAAATTGTGTAACGGGACCCGCTTTAAAGTCATCTCTCTCCATAGACACACCATTGATACGGAAATTCTTACGGGTTGTGGCGTAGGCGAGGCAGTATTTATACCACGCATTCCCTTCATACCTCACAACTTTCCGTTCCAGTCCAAGCGCGTACAGTTTCCCGAGAGTGATTGCTTCGCGATGACCATCAATAAGTCACAGGGGCAGATACTGAGGGCAGCGGGTGTCGATCTCAGGACGAGTTGCTTCTCACACGGGCAACTGTACGTCGCTTGCTCCCGCGTCACCAGTCCTGACTCTCTTTACATTTTGGCTCCTGGCAGCATAACTACCAACGTAGTTTATAGGGAAGTGTTGTAAGGTATGATACCTTTGTACGTATTTTTACTCTTTTGTATCCTCGAATGTATTCCTGCATTATTTTCTCTATTTCCTTCAGTCACATCTTATGACTGAACTCAGCAGGATTCCCATATAACTCTCTTCACTTGCTTCGCTTGCAAAAAAAACTTATATTTTAATGTTATTTTAAAAGTAGTTTACTTATAAATACTATAGCGGCACTGACATCTTAGGTATTTTTGGTACTGTAGAGCCTTCACGCAGACGACGTCGCGGGCAGCAGCTAGTAGTAGAATAAAAACAAAGGGTTTTTGGTAGAAAGTGCTAATCTCAGGTACTTAGCTGGTTTCAAAGCGGAAGAGACGCCCGGGTGTCGCCACTGTGCGGAACGCCCGGAGGACACGGTGGAGCACACAATCGCGGTGTGCCCTGCTTGGACGGAGCATCGCCGTGCCCTCGTGGGGGTGATCGGTGGCGGAGACCTCTCGCGCCGGGCCCTGGTCGAGGTCATGGTCCGGAGCGAGGAGGAGTGGCAGGCGGTCGCCGACTTCTGCGAAGCAGTAATGCTCGCTAAGGAGGACGCCGACCGCATCAGGCAACGGCGCTCTCGCCGCCGCCGCCAGGATTCCGATCCCGATTTCCAGCCACCGTAGACGCGGGCTTGCGGACAGTGGGCAAAGGGGAGCTCGCTGTCCGGTCGTCCGGTAACAGTCCGGACCAAGCTCAAGTCGTCGACGGCGCGCGCTGTTCCCGCGCGCCTCAAGGAGTTATCAGCAACAGCAGGGGCCCAGCCGGGTCGAAGCCTACTGGGGCCAGGGTTATCCGAAAGGGCGCTCGAGCCCCGGTATGAAGGCTTGAAGGAACGGGATGGGTTTTTTAGTCAGTAAGAGTCTGACACTATCTCCCGCTCCTCCCAAGAGCGGGGGTTGTCATAAGATGATTTTTCCCATCGAAAAAAAAAAAGGTACTTAGCTGGTTCGAATTGAAAAATGAGTTTTTTTATGGTTGGAAAAATCATCCAATGAAAACCCCCGCATTTGGGCGGAGCGGGAAATAGCGTCAGACTCTTACTGATAATTTCAGTGTTGGATAGCATTTATTGAGGAAGATTAATATGTAACAAAATGTCCCACGGGTCCACGTAGTACCTAACCAAATACGCGGGTGAAACTGCGAGGTACAGCTAGTCTCTAATATTATAAAGAGGAAACAATTTTATTTTTGGTTTTAATAAATAAAACCAATTAAAATAAAATTAAAATTTAATTCCAAAACCACTGGACCGATTTTGAAAACTTCAAATGCTACTTTATTACAGAACCAGCTTTTGCCCGCAGCTTCGCCTGCGTACATAAAATGTAGCCATGTCACTCAGAAATAAAGCAGCTTTCTATCGGTGAAAAAATGTTCGCAATTGGACCTGTACTTTCAGAGATTACCTCCTAAAAATTACCTATTTATAATATAAGTGTAGATGACAGAGGCATATATTTTCTCTATTAAGCGACCGAAGCCGCTGGCAGAAGCTAATCATCGTCATCATTTGAGACTTATAGACTTCAACTGTTGGACAAAGGCCTCCCCCAAGTGAAGCTAATGATGAAATAAAATCTTTTTAGCACTTTCCGAAAATATTGTTAAAAAATTACGACTATTTGTGCAACCTAAGTATTAAATAAAATATTATTATTATTATTCCACAACTATCACACAGCGCCGTCTAGTATGGGACTAAGCATAACACAATATGGGTACTATACAACTGATAAACATACTTATGTATTTCTAAATACATACATATTATAGATAAATGACACCCAGACACAGAACACATGATCGTGCTCATTACACAAAAATTTGTCCTGGGTGGGAATCGAAGCCACGACCTCCGGCATAGCAGTCAGGGTCACTAACCATTAGACCGAGGTCTGTCTAACTTTAAAATGAAACTTTTATTACAATACACAATAGCTATCGTTGAACTTTATAGACAAACTTGTACCGATTACAATAATTTAAGTTTACCGATCTATTATCTACTTAGTCTATCAACTTCAATACACTATCGGACAAAATAAATACCCAACACGCTCCACGTACCAAAATAAATTACCAACTCCACCCAATACGCCAAGATACAAGTTTTCCCAACTATCGAACTATCGACTATGAGCAGAAATACATAAATCACAGCTACTTACAAAAACTTGGTTTATGTTCGGAAAGTTCTGGTACTTTCTGTCAAGAAACTACGTACTCGGCGAACACTTGGCGGTGAAGACTACATTAATCATTCATGTTTAATAAGTTTAGTCTTGAATAAATTGTGTAGATCTTTTTTGGTCTACTTATTTGGAATAAGAGAAGGTTTATGCTAGAATTACACTGCGCACACGTGTACCAGACACGCCGATCTGGGCGCGACGGTCTTCAAGCATTTGATATGGAAACTAGACTTGTAGAGCTTCACTTGATCCACGCCACGCGACGTCGTTCTACGTACAAATCAGGCGCGTTGCACGTGTGCGTCGGTCTAATGTAGTTTTGGCTTTACACAATTTCGTTATTTTCATTGATAGGTCAACACCGAATGCTCCTCCGGTAATGACCAAGCCCGTTAACGACGGCGCGTTGAGTCATACGTGGGACATACGCGTCAAAAAGATGTTATTAAATCACTGAGTCCAGTAGGTATTAGAAAATAAAAAGGCAACTGAAGAGGACGCAGGAGTGGTTTTAGTTGGTAAAAGTCTGACACATCTTCACGCTCCAACCTAGAGCGAAAGTTGAATAATTCACGTGCAAGAAAAAAAGCCGGTGATAAATAAAACATACAGTTAGTGAATTTGATTATTCTGTCTTTTAAGGATCAGATCCGGTCCTGTGTGTTCCATTTGTGGCTCAAAGAGATCTCAGCATTAGTGGAGGTGTCTTTTAAGGCATCGGCAGTCTCTCAGCCCGATGTCTCGCCACCGCCGCCGTCGGGATTCTGATCCCGATTTCCGGCCAACGTAGGCGCGGGCTTGCGGACAGTGAGCAATGGGTAGCTCACTGTCCGAAAGGGCGCTCGAGCCCCGGTATAAAGGCTAGAACGAACGAGGTGGGTCTTTTAGTCAGTAAGAGTCTGACACTATCTCCCGCTCCGCCCAACGGCGGGGGATGTCAATGCATGATTTTTCCCACCATAAAAAAAAGCCCGATGTCTGATTGGACCTTGGATGAAAGAAATTCTGCAGCCCTGAAACGCCAAGGGAAACTCAAGGAAAACAGGCAGGTTTTAATTCTGTAAAGATCTGAATACTTCCTCTAGATTCTCGAACGAGAGAAGATGGTTTTCCACATCAAAAAAGGCTTGATTAGAATACGTTAATTTACTACAGAGCTGTAGCACGAATCTAGGTATACGACTGAAAATAATTTTTAGCAGCTAATATTTCATTGATTTATTAAATCGCCTTAGTCGATTGCGTAGAGAAATCTGAATTTCAGTTGTCATTTGTACCAAATAGCATAGTCGGCCTTAGAATGTTCCCACTGTTGGGTCTCAGGCCTCCTATCTAGGAGAGGGAATGGGCTGTAATCCACCACGTGGGCCCGGAGCGGGTTGATGGATGTCCCATGTCTTTGAATTTTTAGTTCTAGGACATGCCGGTTTCCTCACAATCTTTTCCTTCATCATTTTGAGAGCACTGGTGATGTAATAAATTCCACAAAGTAATGCGCCTGGCTGGGTTTGAACCCGTGACCTACAAATTGTATATCGGGGCCGTTATCACTCGGCTACCACTACTTTCGGCCACCACTGTTCTAGACAGAAATGTGAATTTCAGTTGTCATTTGTACCAAATAGATGTTTTCTAATTTAGAAGAACGTACCGAAATAATCTATTTTAGTCTCAAAGGTTTTCGTTTATTTCCTGTTGTTGTCATTAAAATGATAATGAAAGGAAAAGTTCAGGTAAACGTGAAATTAACTGGTAATAATATCAAACGAAAGGAGAAGAAGATTATTTCAAGCAAAAACATTGCTCTCGAAAATTTTTTTAGGAGAATAGTGCATTTTGATACATGTGCAGAAACTTTGTCAAAATTTGCACGAGCCGTACGTACGGCAGTGACAAATTTGCACATGTATCAAAAGACCTTTTTCAATAAACTTACAAAGAAATGAATAAAAGGGGTTGACCGCCAACTCATGGGGGTAAACGCGCGCCCAGCTTGATACGATAGATGTAATGAATTTGTGGCGGGGGAGAGCACGCGCACTTTTCTGCACTTATGCGGAAAACAGTGTATTGCGTGCTTAAAGGCGGTGGGATAAGAGCGTGTTTTCGAGTACGTGAACTGAAAAAACTATTCCAAAAAGAGACATGCTCTCTGTCTGAAGTAAAAACTAATCTTTCCTTATTTTTGCTATTTAAAAAATAAAGGGCCTGAAATTATTATTAAACTAAATGGCACTCTTTTGGTTTCTGGCAGCTCTTTAAATATATTTTTATGGTCAAAACCTTACATCAATTTTTCTTATAGATATTTGAGACTACGGTTCACCCGCAGCTTCGCCCGAGTATCTGCATAAAATATAGCCTTTCTCTAAAGAATAAAGCAGCTTTCTATCAGTGAAAAATTTTAGTATTTGGACCAGTATTTTCAGAGATTATCTTCTTGCTAACAAAAAAAAGCAAACTTTACCTCTTGTCTGACAACACCGTCCTTTCGGTCCACCCGGAGCGGTTGCAAAAATTATTATTTTATGGAAGCAATTTCTAACATTGGTTAGAAGATTTGACATCATTTTTAAGCTATTCAGGCTTTCAGAAGCTAGGAGATATAACATCAAAGACTAACGAATCAATAGCTCATTAAACATTAACTATACAGTTAAAAGATTAGCCGAGGTCCGGAAGCTGGCTCGGACAACTTTCTCTGAGAGACTTTTTCTTTGATCTCCGGTAATGATCACGATCAGGTATCAAGAGGATTATACTATTGAAACATTCAGTCGGAGCTTTTTCTCGTATTTTAAAAGATAGTACTTTAGGAAAACGAGAAACGGTGAACTCTTTATTTTAAGTACTAGTTTTTGCCCGCAGTTTTGCCCATCATCACCTTTTCAGCGAAAGACGTCCACTGTTGGACATAGACAAGTTTCGACATAATGACTGGTCCTGTGCATCTCGTATCCATCGGATTCCTGCGACCCTCACCGGGTCATCGGTCTATCGTGTGAGAGGCCTTCCAATGCTGCGTCTTCCGGTACATGGTCGCCATTCCAGAACCTTTCGTCCCCATCGACCATCTGTTCTGCGTGCAATGTGCCCTGCCACTGTCACTTAAGTTCGATTCTTAGGGGTATGTATGTAACCTTGGTTCTCCTGCGGATATCTTCATTTCTGATGAGATCACGGAAGGAAACTTCAGCATGGTCCTTTCCATTGCCCTTTGAGTGACTTTAAGCCTTCTGATGAGGCCTCGCGACCTCGCCCTCATACATAAAAAAAGGTTGACTGGTAGATTATGCCTAAGGCATTAAGTCCGCCTTTGTATAGATTTATGTGCATAAAGCTTTAATAAATAAATAAAATATAGAATTTGTTACTCAGGAATAAAGCAGCTATATTTCTATCGGAGAAAAAATATTAGTAATCAAACCAGTACTTTCAGAGATTAGCTCCTACAAACAAAAAGAAACTTTTTCTACAATATCGGTGTAGAAGTGTAGATGGGTTGCTTAATCCAGTGAAGTCGAGATATTTTACAGAATTTTCTTTTTTAGTAAAAACTTCCTGTAGTAGCTATCACTGCTTTTGTTTGCTAAAAAGGTATGGAATGGAAACCTTAAGGCATTTTGTTGACTATTTCTATATCCCAGTTGAGTTAGGCACTTCAATTTAGTAGACTAATTGGAATGATGAGATTTCTACGATAAATCAGCCTACAGCTTGTAATACTTTCTTCCCATTAGGACCGTCGCTTCATCGACCTCTACACGTGTGTTACGGATTGGCTATTAATCCCACGACCTCTTTCAAATAAATAATCACAAGTTCAACATCCTAAAACCCTTTTCATACGCATTCAACCGATAAACTACTCGAGCCTTAATTACAACGTAACGTTTATTTTCAATGGCAGCTATTACGAAAGTATATCCAGCAATTTGTGAAACTAATTAGGGATGTAACGATGGCTAGTTGACGGAGGCGGAGAGACCAATATTTTTCTCTTGGTCTGGGTAGAGCGTGAGGAAATGTCAGACTATTTATGACTGAATTCCACCCTAGTTCTTTTAGTTGCCTTGCGGACGATGAGTAATGAGAGCTTGCCGTCTATATTGGGTTTCAAGTCAAGAAACGTATTCTATACCTACATTCTTTGAAAAAATATTAGCAAACCGTAGGAGCGTATCAGGGTCGAGGCCCGCTAGGGTCTCGGAGATTTTATGAAAAGAATACTTAAAAGGCAACTGAAGGACATAGGTGTAGTTTTAGTCAGTTAAAGTCAAATTAGAAAGAGAATGATTTTCCACCTTAAAAAAGGGCAGTGGTGACCCTTTTGAAACCATTCCGCAGTCACAGGTATAACTCTTAACCTTCGCGGATGCGTAAGTAAACGGAAGCGGAGTGCGAAGACTTATAGTTGTATTTGGATGTGTATTGATTTGAAGCTTCAACTAGCATTTTTTTTGTAGCCCAATTGGTGAACCACTACTGGACGAAGGCTTCCTCTTTCTCCTTCTAAATCTCTTTGTCTAGGGTGATGTCTGGTCAAGTTTGCCTTGAGAACATGATCAGATCAACACACCACCTTTGCTGTGGTCAACCTCGAGGGCATCGGTACACAGTAGACGGATTTGATATGGTTAATTACATTGAACGGTCTTCGGTTACTTCTAACTGAAGGCCTATACCTGCAAATACACTACAAACTAGCAAAGATATTTGATTCTATATATTACTCGAATAATGTATTGTACCACGCCATTTTCAATCCTTTCTGTTTGTGCCTAATTGATGGGATCTTCAAAGCGGTCTAACAGAGTAGGAACACTGATTCTTTTAAGATGAAAGTATTGTGACTCTGTGGGTGTTTGCTGGTAGCTTAGAAGACAATATAGATAGGTCTTTTTTTGGTGGGTAAAAAGCATCCAAGTGACATCCCCCGCCCTTGGGTGGAGCGGGAGATAGTGTCAGACTCTTACTGACTAAAAAAACCACCCCTTTCCTACTTGCCTTTCATACCGGGGCTGAGCTACCTTTCGGAGCTAACTCTGGCCCCAGTAGACTTCGACCCAGCTGGGCCCCTGCTGTTCCTGCAACTCCTTGAGGCGCGCGGCGGAAACAGTGCACGCCATCGACGACTTGGGTTCGGTCCGGACAGTTACCGGACGGTTGGAATAGATAATGGAATATTAAGAATGGGGAAATAGATAGGTTTCCTTTGTGTCGAACGAGAGTACAATTTCTCGCGGATTTTTTGCAAATACAGAAACAGAGAAAGTTCCGTTACAACCCTAAAGCTCACTAAAAGTCATGATTTATCGCACAAAACACTAACCAGGGTCTTTTATCAACGGTTTTTTAATTACCAAAACGTGCCACAAATACTCGCTACTTTCAGTTTTGGCCGAAATTTTCACGTTCGTACATTTTGAGGCTCGCAGTAATTAATCAGAGCAGCTTTTTGGGTACCCCGGAGTCGTGTGAAGAGAGTGTTTTTTAACTGGGAACTTAAGCGACCTTTGGGTTCTAATAATGTTGGTTGTGATTGAGAGTTAGTGTATTGTGTGGCGTAGACATTGTTCAGAAAGAAGACAGTAATTACAATAGCTCACTACCATTAATGATTACCTAACTATGTATTTTATATTGCACTGACTCAAAGCGGTGTGGTTTTTTCCTCTAAAGGGACTAATCTGCATGTTTTGGATCTGGATTTGACCATTACAAAACATGTAATGCTGAATGGTCTTTGAACAAGACTTTGATCCCCTGACATTTTTTCGGTATTTCTTCTCACGGTAGTCAGTTACGAAACACCAAACTTATCTAGTATGAATGGATGAACAATTTACTTGTAAAAGTGATTTTTAAAACCTATTTGTAAAATAAATATAAAATGAAACTGTCTGTTATGTAACTGTATGTTATAAAACAGACTACGAGAACATAATTGATGAAAAGTTTAAAATAAAAAAGGAATCGATATTCAGAAAGCCTACCTACTATGAATAACTCTTCGCTACAATTAGGTAATTCATCTGGTGTCTGCTGAAATCTCTTAGGTATTCCACCGTCAAATCGCGTTAGTTCAACCAGCAAGCTCCAACCAGGACAAAACAATTGGGTTTATCTTTTGTGTAAGCATTGTCTATCTTCACAATTTGCCCACATTTCGCGGTTACAGAATAACATTCGCAGTTAATTTTCACGCTCATTTTATAAATAATTTAAAGAATAAAAATCTCTCATTGTTCTACTAGGTCTCTGAGATTTCAAGCTTAACGAGACGTACATTAAGACTGTTTAAGAATAAAATTATTTGCCCCGAGTCTTTGCTGTAATTTGCCGTGGTGTTTAACATTTATTTTATAATTTTAAACTTGAAAGGCTTTTTTAAGTGGAGAGAAACGGAAGTCGGCGAGAACGGAGTCTGGGTTGAGGCATTAATTAGCAGTCTTGACATTTACCATTGCTAATTCTCAATTATTTCTGTCAATGAGAAAGTGAGAAAGGTTCTTTCTTGCTTTGTCTTCCAGTATCTTTGTTTTACCTAATCAACAAGACATTGAAATTTTAGCTAAATGGCTAGGTGCTATCTGTTATTGTGTATCTATTATAATATGGTTAATACTGGTATTGTCACACCAATGACAGCCCCATTTCTGGTCCAGGCAATTAATGTCCATTTCAGGTAGCCTGGAAGAGATCGCGGAAGGTGATAAAGCTGCCCATTGTACCTATGTTAGTGTTGTGATGCAAACTATCTCACGTGATATCTTGTGGGAAAGTTAAAAATAGTGTACCAAGTAATAAAAGTAATAGCTACTAGCTGTACACAAACGAATACGCACTCCCATATACGATGGGCACGCTATAATAATGGCGGTAAGTCCCCTCTTTGAAGAGTGATTAAAATGTGCCAACAGTTTCACCGCAACATATTTGCAAACCTATCCTTAATTTCTAGAAAAAAAAATTGTTTATATCTCTCAAAATATCAGCTAAATCGATTTTTTCAATTTGCAGGATTTACTAAATTAAAAAAATATACGATTATGGGTATATATTTTTTAAATTTATTAGTGTCGGTCTAGAGTAATTGTCTCTGTAATGGACAGCCGCGTACAGACATTGCGAGGCGTGCGTCGCGGATGGTTCATCACGCATACTTCAATCTGGGGCATGCGACGCCGACCGGCGGTAGATTTAAGGTACGATTCCGAACCACGCTGCACGCAGCAGTGCTGCCGCAGCAGTGCTGTCGCGACACTACTGGTCCCCGTACAATTTCTATTGGCTTATATGAGATTACATTCCGAGCTAGGCAGCAATGTCGCGGCAGCAATGTAGCGGCAGCACTGCTGCGCGTCAGTGTCGCCCTACCGCCGCGACAGACCAGTAGTGACGCGTATGCCGCCGCAGCAAGAGTACCTACTTGAATGTTGACACGTAAATTGACAACAAAAGGATGAATTTCTCTGACTCAGAAGAGGAACAGTTAATTAACTATGTGACTTTATATCCAGCCCTTTACGATAGCAGTCATACTAATTATCGTAATAATTTAATAAAAGAAAATATATGGAAGGATATATCGAACAAAATCAATAAAACAAGTGAGTAAATGTTCTTAACAACTTTATTTTAATTTCATGATTATGTACCTAATAGTTACAAGTATTTTACTTCTTTTCTATGAAAAAATTGAACCGACTTCAAATAAAAAATAGTTACTGCACTAAAAAGCAAAAAATAAATAACTAAGTTTATGAATAAGAGGGTAGGTGTAGAAAATGATCAGTACCTTCTCAGATCAGTACTCTCACATTTTTAAAGTTGGTTATTATTTTATTGAAAAGGTTTGTTTTATAATTTTTCTTCATCACTTATTAAATGGTTTTTAATCAGCGTCTTGTAACATACTTCCCGTTGTCTGCTTTTATAAAACGAGTCTGTTGCTTTTCTTTTACTATTGACATAAAGCAACAACAAATCATCGTCATCTTCTTCCTCTTCCAACAGTATAATAAAAGTTGGTCATCAATCGACATCTTGTCAACTCAAAGTAAACTAACGAATACACAACAACGCATCACCACGAACAGAGCGACACTGCCGCGTTGCTCGGAATCAGCGCGGCAGGCAGCACTGCTGGGCAGCACCTTAGTGGCAGCACTGCTGCGGCAGCACTGCTGCGTGCAGCGTGGTTCGGAATCATACCTTTATGCGTGCGTCCCGAACGATACATTCATGCTCAAGCTGAGCACACACAACGCAAGGTGTTCGTCAGTAGAAAACGCAAACAACACATGTCCATCCACACGGAACACACGGCTCATACGGACGCGGCGGGCGTTCGCAACGATTGTATGACGCGAATGTTCACACAGCCCGAGGCATGCGAGACGAACCATTCGTGTCGCACACCTCGCGATGTCTGCACGCGGCTTTAGGCCCTAGAGCAACATTGTAGAACACTTCAAACTCTTCAATATTGTAATTTAACACACGAAGCTTAATTTAGTTTCAACATGATATTAATGATGAAATATTAAGCTAAGTGTAGCAAGTGACACTGTACAATTTTAGTAAACTAATTGTTGCGCGAATGGCTTACTCTAACACAAGTAGTGTTATGTTTCATACATTAGTAAGTACGTTATGGTACGTTTTCAGCATTGTTCGTTATGTTACAACATTACAAAACTTAATGGGATAATAAAAATGTCTGGTGTGGTCTTGTTTTGTCTGAATTATTACTTTTGTTTCTGTTTTATGTTTTACACAACAATAAAAAAAAAATATAACGTAAAATTGTATTAACATAGTAGATAGGTAGGTAATTTAATGAACATTGATAAACTAAAGCTTTAGGTAAATAAAATAGTAAGAGTATATAGAACAATAATATACAAGTACTTGATAATACTACGTTGTTTGAACAAAGCAACTATTAATTTAGTTAAAACTATAAATCAAACTTGTAATAGTCTTAACAATTATTTAAAGTTTCTATTTTAATCTAAATGAGACGAAACAAAGTTTTTCCGTTTATCAAAACTGTTAATTCGGAGTTAAATGAAATATAATTTCAGCAACAATTCAAAAAGTCGTTATGACTAAGTTATTATTATAAGATTAATTTCTAGCAAAACAATTTATTTCAGTACCGTGATCATTAAGAGCTCAGAGGAGTCTCACAAATTAAGTTGATTTGTTAAATTTTTACAGAAAATGTTATTTCTTTTGCTATTATTATTGTTTTATATGAGTTTGTTACATATGAACTCTGAATTTATGAATGGATACGGAAAATACTTTTATTTGTGTTGTATACAGAAATGATAAAATGGGAAAACTCCTTAAATTAGATAAATAATAATTTGGGATTTTAATCGTTGGTTCGATGAAGGAGTGAAGGGAGGCCTTTGCCTAGCAATGGGACAATTTGGGTAAGCTATAAAATGATTCGGGTATTTTTTATCAAGAATAGAATAGAATAAACATTATTGTACACCAAAAAGTAATATAGCTTGATACTTAAGTAAAGCATATACTGGACTGGACTGGCCTGTTGGTCTAGTGGTTAGTGACCCTGACTGCTATGCCGCAGGTCGTGGGTTTGATTCCCACCCAGGACAAATGTTTGTGTGATGAGCGTAATCATTTGTTCTGTGTCTGGGTGTAATTAATCTATAATATTTATGTATTTAGAAATATATAAGTATGTTTATCAGTTGTCTAGTACCCATAACATAAGCTCTGCTTAGCTTGGGACTAGACGGCGTTGTGTGATAGTTGTGAAATAAATTATCATATTATATACTGATGAAGGCAACCACAAATGGACATTTGAACTACACAAACGTACAGACATGTCGATAAAGACAGTTACAAAAGCGTCTATGATGTAAAAAATCAAATAAATGGTTCTGATGAAAGTGGCACTGTTAAACTAATCTGACGATGAAAGCAGATGGTAACTAACTAAGGGATCACGGCATTACCGAATGCCAATAGAGTTTTCAGGCGTTATCTCTCTTTTCTTACAATGCCTCATCATTAAACATCGCGTTGGATTGTTTTTTTAGATGAAGCAAGAAGCTTTTAAACTATGTAAAACAAGAAAGTGAGAAATAAATTCATTATGCGTACATGTAAGGAGTGGAATTCCCTGCCGGAGTCTGTGTTTCCTTATAGCTAACCTAATCTAATCTACGGGTCTTTATACCAAAAGTGAATAGATAGCTTATAGGCAAGCGTGTTCACGTTGGAATATGGATGGCTAGCGTTTGACCACAATCTCAATAGTGGTTAAACACGAGCCTATGCATTATATAAAAAACAAAAACATTAAAAAATTACAAGCGACTTCCATATAAAACACTAAGGGTGAGTTGCACCATATAACTATAACGATAACAAAGCTGTTAACAGTTGTCAAATCGTCGAATTGAGCAATAGGCGGCCGTTGCCGGCAGTAGCCGTTTCACGGCTGGTTATGGTTTGGTTATCGTTATAGGTAAATGGTGCAACTCACCCTAACAGAGAAGTACAAAACAACTTTGACTTAGACTAACTTAGGCTTTGGAAGTACAAGTAAGTCTAATTCAAAATACTTTTTAGTGTATTTTATCCACAAGTTGGTTGTAAAACGTTTTTATCGTCATCAAAGGTTACACTGATTTGATGAATTTACAAGGAAAAAGTAAAATAATCGTGCGGCCCGTGCCTCGGGAGATACTGCCAATCTCCACGTTTATTACGCAATAAAGCCCCTAAGTCTGAGGCTGTAAAACAGTTGGGCCATATAAATGAAAATAGTTTGATCTGAAGCTTGATATAACGAATTTGCATAACTATAAAAATAGATTGCCTGCTATCACTCCGTGTACCTAGATTGTAGAAGACCAAATAAATTATTTAAACGGGACCATCCAAATTATTATCATAATTTTTCTGCTCTTATCCCGTGTCATTTGGGGTTGTTGCAATGCATTTTTACTTCTATTCTGTTCTGTCAACCGTCATACCATTACTACAGACAGACCTTTTTGAGAGAGGACCTTTGGCCGAAGGGTGCCGTGTTCCCGAGGATGACTACGCGACACCACGCAGCGGAACACGACGCCGATGTTACGTGTTTAATTATAAATGGTTTTTTGTATGTGATATTTTAATATGTAGGTATTAGTTTATTTTGTTTATAAGATTGTATTGTTATGTATTTTATCTATGGGTCTTAGTTGCCTGACAATAAAGAAATAATAATAACTACATCCCTTTTCTTTCATATCACTCCTCACACAATCCACTCTTATTTTTAAATTTAATAAATTAATGGATTGAGTGAAGAGTGATTAAATGAAACTTTTCATATGAGTTTGGTTTTAATATCTCTGGGCACATAGTATAAAACTAAGTCACTTTTCACGTCCGCATGATTTATCTGCAAACTCCTTCCAAACTATGCAATGGATTTTAATGCGGTTTACATTAGTAAAGAAATAAGAAATAATGAAGGCTTATGTGTAAAATGTGCAGTCGTGCAAAGCCGGGTCAGGGCACTAGTCAGTGTCTAGTTCTGAAATACATATATTTTTTTTACTTTCGTGTAAAATAACACACTCCGCCATCTTGTGTTCATGTCGTAGTTTTATCAAAGAATTGGCCTTTTCATAATATGATCGAGGTTATTTTAGATAGATAGATATACTCTTTATTGTACACCATAAAAATTACAGTTGGAACTTAAAATTAATAGGGTGTAACAATGGATGGTCGGTGGAGGGTTTGTTTCGTTTCATAGAGAGATAAGATGGCCATACTTCCAACCATCATGTGAAATAGCCGAGTACATCATAAAATGGCCAGTTCTACGACATGGCTACGACACCTATACAACTCTTGGTTAACGAGTAGAGTATATAGGGCATTAATTTATCTTTTGTTTCTGTTTTTATTTAAAATTAACTCATAAAACACTATTTGAAACTCGCAAAAACCTTTATATACTTAAAGCTTTTTTATGATTGACCTTGATAATTCAAAAGTGCCTGCTAATGTTCTTTTTTTTTTAATTTATAAAAAAATAATGTGCATAAAAAATGGTAAATTTTGGAAATTGAAAAGGTCGATTTAGCTGTTATGAAAGAAGAAAAAAATAAATGTAACATGATATCTATTTTTTTTGATGATTTTCTCTTAAAAAAATTGTGTGCACATATTTAAACTTATTTGATTTGATTTGGCATCTATTTTTAAAGCGTTATCTTAAACCTATTTGCAAAATAAATATCATTATTAATCATTTAACTAAGATTTTTGTTTTCATAGTAAACACAATCTTATTTCAACACACCTAATTACTTAATTACCAACATCTCCTCTTACATCAACAATAATGTTCTCGATGCAATCCAACACATTGAGGGCGAATTGAAACGTTAGCATTTAATAATAGATAGGCCCAACCTAAGCAATCTATCGGTTTGATCATTTGCAGAATGTTAATTCAGCTGTTCTATTCAAATCGAAGTGCTTTCGACGAGTGATTTCCATTTACTGATGTAGTGTAGGGATGTTGATTTTAGGTAAGCTTTGGTTTCTATTTAACGTTGCTCGGGGATTGAAGATTACCCAGCCTAAATAGGTAACGGTAAGCACTGTACAAAATGGCCATACGTTTGGGGAACCTGTAGATTTAGAGCTGTTTTAATGACAACTTTAGATAAATGTATGTATGTATGATAATACTTGATAATAGATAATACTGACTTTAGATAAAATTACTTACTTCAAAAATAGCTACGAGTTCATTAACTGATTTCTAACATACTACTTTCCGAATGGACGTCTAATAGACGAGTATTAATGTTGCATTTATTTATTTCTATAAAAAAGATGAGTTATAACGTGAAGCCAATATTTCAGGTATTTTTAATTTAAGTAAATTAAAAAAAAGAATAAAGCCAGTACTGCTGGCAAAGGTATTCAATAATAAATATCGTTCTGTCTTTTAAAATCAATCCACATCATAAATGTTTCAGTGATAGTGAGAAATATATATAATTTTTATACATTGCGTAATTCTGTTTAAGTGAAATAAAGCTCTTCTAGTAATATCACTATTATTATAAAGGCGATAGTTTGAGAGTGTGTATGTTTTTAGGGTTTCGTTGCCAAATAGCAAAAAAAGGAACCCTTATGTATTCGTCATGTATGTCTGTCTGTCTGTCCGTCCGTATTTCACAGCCATTGAAACTATAAGAGCTATACTGTTGAAACTTAGTAAGTAGAGGTATTATGTAAACCCCATTAAGATTTTCACACAAAAATAGAAAATAATGCAATAAATTTTGGGGGTATATATACTTAGAACTGAAACCCAAAATTTTTTTTTCGTCATACCTATATTGATAGGTCTTCAAAAATGATATCGAGGTTTCTAATATATATTTTTTTTTAAATTGAATAGTTTGCGCGAGAGACACTTCCATAGTTATAAAATGTGTGAATGAGCCGCACGCACAATGAAAAATAGTGACTGTCTGAAGCCTACTGGGTAACGGTTAAAATGATAAATGATCTTTATTTTGCAAGTCGGTTTTATAAAAACACTTTTACACGTTAATCAATTTTTTTTTCGTCAATTAAAGCTAGATGAGGCCGGTGTTTCCTAGCTGACTACCCTGAGAAGAAACACCGAAACAAACTCAAGGGTCTCTTTTAAAGTCCATAGTCATATCATAGTAGTCATATTATAGAGGAATAAAGCTAATGTCACATACTATGAAAGCCTGGGAGAAAGTTATTGAAAGGCGACTGAGAGAAGAGAGTGAAATTTCACAGAACCAATTCGGTTTTATGCCTGGTCGGGGTACAACGGATGCCATTTTTGCTATACGCCAACTGTGCGAGAAATACAGAGATGCGCATAAAAACTTGCACATGGTATTCGTTCACCTCGAAAAGGCATATGACCGGGTACCTCGTGAGGTTCTGTGGTGGGCCCTTAAGGAGAAAGGTGTGTCTGGGAAGTATGTGCAGTTGATCCGAGCGATGTACAGCCGATGCAGTTCCCAAGTCCGGTCTTCAGTGGGCACTACTGGAAGCTTCAATGTGGCTGTCGGCTTACACCAAGGGTCGGCCCTCAGCCCTTACCTCTTCCTAATGATAATGGACGCTTTGACGTCGGACATTCAGGAAGAGGCTCCCTGGTGTATGTTGTTTGCCGATGACATTGTGCTGGTAGCCGAGAGTGGCCTAGAGGTCCAGAACAGATTGGAGGTGTGGTGGCACAGATTGGAGAGTGTTGGCCTGAAATTGAGTAGAACCAAAACGGAGTACTTGTTCTGCGATTTCGGTGGTCTCTCCAATCCTGTGCCCTTAGCTCTCGCCGGAACGCCCATACCGATCTGTTCCGACTTTCGGTACCTCGGGTCGCTCGTCCAAGGGGATGGTGAGGTAGACCGGGACGTAACACATCGGATCAACGCAGGATGGATGAAATGGCGACAGGTCACGGGAACAACTTGTGACCCACGGATGCCCCTCAAGTTGAAGGGTAAAATCTACAAGTCCGTGATAAGGCCTGTCATACTGTATGGATCAGAATGTTGGGCTGTGAAAAAGACGGATGAAAAAAGATTGCATGTAGCGGAGATGAGAATGTTAAGATGGATGTGTGGTGTGACGAGAATGGATAAAGTGAGAAATGAGTACATTAGAGGAAGTTTGAAAGTGGCGCCAGTGACTGAAAGGTTGAAAGGAAATCGTTTGTCTTGGTATGGTCATGTAAAGAGGAGAGATGAAAAGCATGTAGCTAAAAGAGTTATGAATTTACATGTGGATGGATGGAGAGGTAGAGGGAGACCAAAGAAAAGATGGATGGATTGTGTGAGAAGTGATATGAAAGAAAAGGGAGTTAGTGATAGCGTGACGAGTGACAGGACAAAATGGAAGAAACAAACGTGTTGCGCCGACCCCAAATAAAATGGGACAAGGGCAGGAAGAAGAAGAAGAAGAAGAGTCATATCATAGTAGGTTAAGTCAATAGGTTTGAAAAAGATATTATGTTTATTATAAACTCAAGCACAACATTATCAATAAACGATTTTTTCGTATGTATTTTTTACATTTGCCAAAAAAATAAAATTTAAAGACAAGATATTTTTTTACTTGTTTTCCCTACTCCTTTCAAACGGTTTTGGTCACTAGAAATATGTTTACACAAAAAATGCTGGTTATGTGTTCTTCAGAATGTACATACGATATGTAAATCAGTCAAAATTTTGCGTAGAAAATGGATTTAATAGTAAGCAGAACTCTGTCCGGGCGCAGCTGGTCGAAATTAAATGCACACATACTCGTACTGCCGCCCATTTTACTCCTGCTAAATATTCAAGGACTCTACGCCTTGAGAGCCTATTCACTCTAGTCTTGAGGACACTTAAATTATAATCGGACGAGAACTGTGGAAAAACGCTGAATTCCCCTTAATTCATCAAACCTCAAGCGAACCAAGCGTTCGTTTTCTCATTGTCTTTTTATTTCGTCTCTAATTACGAAATCCGAAAGTTTAAATTATAATTATTCAATAAAAAACCTTTTTTTATGGTGGGAAAAAATCATCCAATGACAACCCCCGCTCTTGGGTGGAGCGGGAGATAGTGTTAGACTCTTACTGACTAAAAAACCCACACCGTTCCTTCTAGCCTTCATACCGGGGCTCGAGCTGTCTTTCGGATAACCCTGGCTCCAGTAGGCTTTGACCCGGCAGGGTCCCTGCTGTTCCTGACAACTCCTTGAGGCGCACGGGAACAGTGCGCGCCGTCGACGTCTTGGGTTTGGTCCGGACAGTTACCGGACGGCGGGACAGCGAGCTACCCATTGCTCACTGTCCGCAAGCCCGAGCCTACGGTGGCCGGAAATCGGGATCAGAATCCCGGCGGCGGCAGCGGCGAGAACGCCGTTGCCTTATGCGTTCGGCCTCCTCCTTTGCGAGCATTACTGCTTCGCAGAAGTCAATAACACACCTCATTTCTTCTTCATAGCGCTTTATTTTCTTACGCTCGAAAATAATAAAACATCAAAACCTGTTTCTTTGGCGACTTATCAATCAGGGGGAAATCTGTTCAAAAATACATGTAATGATCAATCAAATCACGGCAAAATAAATAGGTAAATAAAAAAGCTAGGAGGGTAAATGTTCGCAACATATTTCATTTGTAAGAGGCTTACTGTAAGTCCTATTGATCCGACTTAAGTTGTTCATAAGCTCCAAGAATAAAAAAAAACTGACGCAAAAATATTATGTTATAAATGAACTTATGAATAGGGAGAAAAATGTTCAAACGTTCTTGTTTCTTTCTATAGAAAAAATGTTGTCAAAAAGTTAGCTGATATCATCTTGATGACTTCCCACCGGAAAAAAAAACCTTTGAATCTCTAAAATGTATCGGCAAGTATTCACCCATATATTGTAGAAATCTCTACAATCCAGACTAAACGTTTCGCCTCGTCGTTTATACCGCGTACATCGAAGGACTGGAACGATTTGCCTGCTGCGGTCTTCCCGTTCGATGTTAATTTGGGTGTCTGCTAGAGTGAATAGGCTCTTAATAAACTAGTGCGCCTCACCATCAACGATTGCATCACTACTTACAATCAGGCGGGATCGCAGTCAAGCACTAGTTTATATCAATTAAAAAAAAACTATAAAAATAGTCTCGCCAAGTGTAAATTGGACTTGCGCACTTAAAATTCCGTATAAACTGTTAGATTACATATCTATCAGTCCACATCCATACTATTATTATAAATTTGAAAGTAATTCTGGCTGTTCGTCTGTTGCTGTCTGCTTGAACTCTAAGTTTGAACATAGGCTATTTTTTATCCATCTTCAACTTGTCCACAATAACTAACATTCACGCAGACGAAGTCGCAGGCAGAAATTAGTAGTCGATAAACTTAATCTACCTATGGTAAACCTTTTTTTCCCCTGAAAATTAACATAGACCAGTTTACTAACTAACAATCGCATTAAAATTTTGATATATGGAATGAACTATAAATTGATGTTACATTTTTTCCATTATTTCTACAATAACACATTTGCCTTTCATGAGTGCATTGAGAATATTGAGATGCAGGCGTTAGGTATTCAATTCACAACAAGCTGAAAGAATAGGCAATATTGTTCGCATACAGTCAAGAGAGTTCTTGATCACTTCTTTTATAGCTGGACTCACTGCGAACGTCACGACAAATTCTGTCAAAGCGTGTATACGTCACATGACGCTTCGTCTCGTTGTCTTTTGACTTTTATTGACTTCACTGACAATCCAGTTGGACACAAACTTCAAAGTTGCTGTAGTACTACTATGCAAGATCCAAACAAAGGAATTCAGTCCTTCTTCAAAACGTTTTATCTCAATTAACCCTTCTTAATCCCTGCACCCCATTAATAACCTCCCCATAACCTTTAAACATCGAAAATACAAAACAAAATATTCCTTATTTATTTGGGTATACGCAAACCTAACGTTCCCTATTTCACATCCTACATTAAATATAATTCAGGAAGCCTCGCCAAGTCGCCAATAAAATAAATTCTATTTCGGGTATACACACCGGTACAGTAGGCCTTGCCATATGGTAACCAAACCAATACATACTGGTCTCAAATTCTACTGATACACCGTACTACGCTAGGCCAGCTTATTATCAAACTATTACCGTTGAAGTGCGGTCGAATGTGATATGTACGCTCAAACCATGGGTCGTTATATTTTCAATCACATTTGGCCTGAACGGGCCAAAATATTCAATGATGCTTCGTAAAATTTTACGTAGTTTCAGGATAAGGAATGATAAATTGTTGCATTACAAGTAGGTAAGGATTATAAATGGATTTAATCGTATCTTTTCTGGGTTTGGAATGGCCGTGAAGATTTTTCGTTTCTTATTTTGTTTGGCAAATCAATAATGTTGGCGGAGGATGCCGATCATCATTGAAGCTCTATCCAAAGACTCTGCTTTGTGGGCGATGACTGGGCAATAAACAAACTTTTCCAGATTACACCACTTTATTATTAACACAAGCTTTAGGTTTTCACTTCACACAACGAGCCGTGAGATAGTCCCCGAGACTAGACGTTATTCGCACGGCTGCCGACAGAAGAAAGAGCGCTGGGCCTCTGCGTGTAAACGTCAGACCAGATTCTGTCAAAGTGACATGTGTCACTTGTCACTTAGCTCGTGCGTTCTTAAGCTCCCGTACTATTGACTTCACCGTCAAATACATTTTATTTAAGTGCGCGAACGCCGACGTTCGCTTGGGGTTTAGTGAATTAATTCATTTAACCCCGGCGTTCGCGCACCTATTGTCTTTCTATTGTGTCTCTAATTACCACGATTGAAAGGTTAAATAAATCATTTGCGACCTGCCTGTGAACTTTTACTTTAGCTTACTGCTAACTTTAAGGTAAAAGTTTGTAGTGCTCAAATTTGAAGTTTGCTAACGAACAATTAATTAGTGTTAGTTTCAAGCAAGCTCATCCGTTTTCAAGACAAACCACACCAGGTGACCATAATGATGCTAACGAACCACTCAGTGTAATGCTTTTCATTCGTAATTCAAACAGATCAACACGAAATTACTGTTTCGTAGTCACGTGACCGGCTGAATTCTCTTCGGGGCCATTAATTTATTACGTATGACAATTTAGGGGGGAACCATTTTTTTTTGTCTTATTAGAGGATGGAATGTCTCAAAAGTTCTTACGTAAGATCACAAAAATACGCAAAACTAAGATTTGAAAAAACGCACGCAATTGTGCGAGTGCCGATGTGTGCTCGGATGCGTATAGGTAAACTTTCCATAGCACTGTCACTACGCCTCCCCGCTTGTGAACTAGACGTTACTTGTTTGCGTAAACGACACACTTGTCAACGTTCCAAAAAATTGTCACTTTTAAAAATAAACATCAAAACCAACAAAATACTTACGTATTAAATATTAAACAACCCTCAACCAAAAGGGGTTAACCTGAGTTTTGGCAAAAAGTAGCAAAACTCATCTTACGTAATAAATGGCTGGCCTTCGCGGGAATCAGTATCAGACTGCCATTGGTGATCAGCTAATCTCACTCAAAGGGATGTCGCACAGGCCCCTAAGTGATTGCTGGCTAATGACTCATTAGACGTAATGGACGTCTGTGATTGCTGACTCAAATCGATTGATAGGCACAAATGTTCAACAAACCTTTAAATAACAGTTGTTTATTATTCAGGTTGAATGTTAATTATTACGACGTTTACGCAGATTTTTAGGTTTATGTAAGAAGAATTTACACTATGTAATAAAGAGGTACAGTTTGCAGAAATTATTTTACCGATAGTAAGGTTAAGGTTAAGGTAGGTTAAGGTTTATTCCTGAGGACATAGGTTATATTTTATGTACTCGGGCGAAACCGCGAGCAAAAGCTAGTGTAATAATAAGATAAAAAATATTACTAGAAAACTTTCAAAAATTAAGTGGCAATAGGTTTTCATGATATGGATATAATGTGGATAAATGTAAAAATGACTATTGTAATGACAATTTTGAAAGAACATGGAAGAAAAGTAAAAGAAATTAAAAAAAAAAAATACTTTCTATGGTATAATAATAAAAACAAAAAACCGGTGTTTAATGAAATAATAACTAATTAGAGAAAAAATGTGGTAGAATAAAGCCGCTCGGCCCAGAAAGAGATAATTTAAATGAGTACGATGAAGATCGTGTTGATAGGACGCGGAAAAAGAATGTCTGGAACGACTTGGGGAAGCTGGGCGTTTGCCCAGCATTGGAACTCTAATGGCAAGATAAAAGATAAGACCTAGATAAATATTGTCTATAACCGAATATCATCATAATATGTTGGAAATATGCTCCGACTGCAAATGAGCGTAGTATTACGTTTGTATGGAAATTCATCCGTCGCCGGCGCCTTAAGGTCATACAGCAAACTAGAAAGAGCTTATACTAAAAGTATTTATCACTTTAAAGACACATAATAAAGAACCCACTTACTGTAATAATAACTTCCCTCCTATTACAAAGATTGAAAGCGTTTTACTAGCTCGTTATTGAACGTTAGACAGTGATGCATGCTCAGCTCTTGGAGCTCGGCCAGTAGCGACAATGTCTTCGATAATACATAGCTATTAAATTATTGTTCCAATGATTAAGTTATTTAGTACTGTTTGTGTGTCTAGACATGGTTGTAAACTATTCAAGCTAGAAGTAAATTTCAGAAGCTTTAGGAAAATAGGCTATTATGCTGGCATGTTCGGTCTATGAGTAGTTTTGAAGGTAGTGCCTAGCTTTTATCATCATCACCATTTCAACTGAAAGACGTCCACTGCTGGATATAGACTTCCCCCGAGCGTCGCCACAACGACTGATCCTGTGCGTCTCACATTACAAAAATCGCAGCGATGAGTCGAGAGCGCAGTACATTGAATTAACAATCCAATGAATCTACAGGTACATTGGATTGTTAATCAAATGTACATATTTGGATTTCGTCGCTTCGGCCAGCATTGCGCTCAAGGCTGTTTTCTTAGAGAATAACACGCCTGGTCATTAGTCCACCTAGTGGGAGGCCTTCCAACGCTGCGTTTTCCGGTGAGCGGTCGCCACTCTAGAACCTTTCGGTACCTAGTTTTACAATGAGAGTTTATAAAGGGATCGTTATTGGAATGAAGAATCTTATTCTTCAAAAACCTACATACATAAATCTGTGTGAAGCCAAAACTGTTCTTATTTTAACATACGAGTATATAATAATAAGAAAAAGTAGAACTCGAGTTTGTGTATTAAAAACCTGGAGAAAAATTAATAATTTTAATCATTCATTCGTACGTTCTGTTTTTTTGTACTAAACATGGAATTTATCCTTCAATTGAACAGTTATTGGCTGTAATATTACCGATTATGAGGAGAAACTGTACCTCTACCATGAGTTTAGAGCAATAGTATTTGTCGATACTCGATACTGACTACGTAAATATGTATGACAAATTTTACAGCGTCTCTAACGGTCACTTACGAAACCAAAATTTGCCATACAAAATATTTACGTAGTCGGTATCGAGTATCAACAAATACTATTGCTTTAAACTCATGGTAGAGGTACTGACTGACTGACATATCGATGCACAGCTGAAACTACTGGGACTAGGAGCGTCAAATTTTGACCAAGGTTTCCTTTTATGACGTAGGCGAGCACTAAGAGAGGATTATTCAAAACTCACCTTCTATGGCAAGTTCGTTTATTTAGAGAAACTTTTCACGCGGGTGAAGCCGCTACCAAAGACTAGTTATGTATAAAACCCTAAAATCTACGCTTATTATAGTCAAAGTGATTTTTTGTCTATTGTTTTCCAGCAAAGTAAATTTTGCCCACATTAATGAATTGCTTTTACTTGAGACAGATTTCTTCTAATTAAGATTCGGGGTCCTCATTAATTTTATGGAGACTATTTTTGCTTTGACTATTATTTAAGGACAGCTATTTTGATTTCTGTTTAAATTGAGAGTAGATAAACACCGTCTGTTTCTCTTAATTGTAATAAACTACTCGCTCACTGTACTTGTTTTTCCTTTAAGACATTCATTAATTTTACTCTTATTTATTTTAATTACATTAAGAAACTTATTTGCATGATCGTGGCCTATATTTATAAGTTCTGGAGCTTTTTAATTAGTTGATTCAACCTTTTAAAGATTAGAATGTCATTTTATCACAAATAAAATAAAATACCTACTTATGGTGTTAGTATCTTTTGTAAGAGACTCCAGATTATTGAGAACACAAAATGTAAGTGACTGGTCACCTATTGCCAAGAGAATGTTTAAAAGAGTTAATCTAGAACTATATTAGACCGACACAAACGTGTAACGCGTCTGATTTGTACGTAGAACGACGTCGAGTGGCGTGTATCAAGTGTACAGTATAATTCACGAATGATGGCGGCCGTGAAGTTAGCCTTTGCGAACGTTTGCGCATACTACACTCTTCTCGCACACACTCGTCGCCATTTGGTTCCTAAAACACGTTACTGCGCAGCCTTCTGCGCAAATTTCACGGCCGCCATCATTCGTGAATTGTACTGTAATCTATAAGCATGTATAGAGACCGACGCACCCAGATCGGCGTGAGCGTCACACGTGTTAGGAGTGTTGTTCTACCTTAACTATGATCCAAGAACATAAACGGCAACTGAAGGACACAGTTGGCATTTAGTTACTATAATCTGACACACCTTCTCGTTTCTTTTTAGTGCAGGAGAAATTACTTGGATAATTTTTCATCTGAAAAAAAAGGGGTTGATTTTGAACCTAGCTATATTTGATTAGCTCACGTTACCCATACATTTTTAATATTTTTGAAACTATGATATTGAAACACAGTTGACTGTCTTGACGTGCCAACTATAAGCATATCATAACATTTTGGGAACACATTCTTTTTAAGGAGTGGAAAACCCTGTTGGAGTCTGTGTTTCCTGATAGCAAGTCCGTTCCATCATCGGACCACTAGACGTACGGCGTTGCGCCACCGCTGCACCGGTACATTGTGGATATCGCACCCATACATACAAAGCGTTTTGGGAACACATTCGTTCTGCGTACAGCTAAGGATTAGAATTCCCTACCGGAATCTGTGTTTCCTGATAGCTACAACCTAGGGGTCTTTAAGTCGAGAGTGAATAGGTTACTTCTAGGCAAGCGTGCTTCATCGTCGATCAAATCATCACTTACCGTCAAATTAAAAAGTAGTCAAGCCAGTTTTTTATATGTTCGAACATATAAAAAACTGGTTCAAGACTAGTTTCCTAAAATAATGAAGAAATAAATAGTAAAAATATAATTAAGTACGTCAGTTATTAAAGAAACGCTTTCTATTTATATTTACAAACAAAATACACCAAACTCGAGTGTTACAGTAATAAACGTAAGCATTCTGTTGTTCGCATTACTAGGATGTTGCGTGTTTCTCAGCACTTTGTCTGTATGTGTCACAATAGGACGCAAACGCACGCATTGTAATAGTTTTGGTTTTTATTATGAAAGAAATACGGGCAGAAGGTTTACTAAAAAACGCCGCCTTTTTCTTATTTCCAAAAGCGACCTTTTTTCCTTGCCACCAAATTATTAGTGTGAGAGAAAGACAGAGCTATACAGGACGTATAGCTATCTCTTTTTCGCAACGAAATTTTTATGGCACGCTGTTGCTAACCATGCGGTTGGCGATAATTGACATACATTTTTGTCTTTGACGCTTGACGCTGACGCTTGCAGCACAAGGCGAGCGCTTGGAGCGTCGCATTTAGTGGGCCTCGGGTTAGGCAAATCAGGTAGGTAGTTGCTTACATTGTCTTTATGGATAATCCGGGATTTCATAGATTATAATATGGTATAGGTATCCCGATTTGTTTTTGTACTTCCATGGGCTCCAACAGTGCGCGAGGTCCGTAGCATTGTAACTCTTGCTATGGACACTGACTATAGGTACACTTTGAATAGCAATTAGGTACCTAGTAATACATTGCACGGGTATTAGTTTAGTGTGAGCATGAGAATAGCTTCCTTGCGTCTTATAAGTGCCCAGAACGTGGGCTTAGAATAAGAACTAGCTTTTTTTTTGTGTGGGTGATCTAACAGAGATTTGCTCAAATGTTTAACCTTTTGAATGCCTTAAGTTACACAGTTCGACATAAGCAATTTCTTTCTATCTACGGCATTCGATGAGTTAAAAGGGCGAAAGCAATTCGAAGAAGAAAAATACCGCGGATACCAAGCCAACCTTCAGGTATTTTTGAAAATGTCAAAGTATAATGATTATTTAGGTATGTATATTCTTTTCGTTTACTGCAGCTCTTGTGTAATGAGCTGTCATATTGACTGAGATTTTTTATTTTATTTTAAATATACGAATTAAAAATAATTTCACGTTCAAAATTTATACCTATTAGAATTATCTGCACCTTCTCCGTTAACTTCACCATGGTTAAATGTCCGTTTAAATTAACGGATATGACGTGCAGCTACCATATAGCTAAGATAAGGGATTTATGACCATGGCGTGTTCACGGGGCAATTACAAGCTAATTCGATAATTTACTTAAGGGAAGTATTCAGAACTTCCTTAATACTTCCTAAGGGTGTGGCTAACGGCAACTTGTAGATTTTATCAGAACTTCGGAATTGTTCGCTGGAGCCGTTTGTGAGAAAGGCTTTCGGGACACAAGAGATTCTGGGAAGCTCGTATTCAGAGAGGACCGTTAATGGGGTAATAAAACTCCTTGCCTTGGAGATTACGTTAAAGGCATCGCTAGACAAGCATGATGCGGTTACGAACAAGGATGATGTGAAATCTTTTCTTGGAAATAGTTCTACTGGTCACACAATATATAACGAAATGATGATGATGTTGATAATGATAAGTCCTTCTAAAGCAGGACTCATCATCATCATCATCATTTCAGCCGAAAGACGTCCACTGTTCATAGACTTTCGTCTTGAGACACTGTGGTATATTGGACGAGAAGACACCGCGCAGCTTCCCGAACGCTGCCCAGCAGAGTCGGATTCGACGATTGACTTCTTTACACAATATATATGGTGACTGGCAATTAGTATACGATACATAAACACGTGATTGTGCTCATGATAACAAAAAAAAATTATTATGGGAGCAAAGTCGAAATCGCGAAAAAAATATCAGCTGTTCAGTACATTAGGCAAACATAAATGTACTGAACAGCTGATTTTTTTTTCGCGTTTCCAGGTTTTTTCCCATAGTAAAAGTTGTTGGTTGTCATGAGCACAGTCACCAGTTCATTATCAATTACCAGTCACCCGATATAACATCATCATTTCAGCCGGAGAAGGTCTGCAGGACTGTCATCAAAATGACCGGTTCTATGCTGCCTGTAAAACATATCCATCGGATTCTCGCGACCTGCTTTGTACGTAGAATGTTTTCTCCCTCAGATATTTGTTTTCAATACAATATCTCAGTTTAATCCAGTCTGGATTAAAAGGAATATACGGTACGAGTATAAAGAAACTAATGCTATTATTCAGGAAAGCTGGTTCTTGCACACATGTTTTTTGCTTTCTAGCAAAAACTGCATTAATTTTAGAATGCCCTTTTCATTTAAATAAATTTCGCGTTGCGTTTATCTGGTCTAGCTTAAAATTTGGTACAGTCATACGTATGTATATATTTATAACGAACGCAACGGGTATTTGTTAACCTTAATATCGGACAAAAGGTCTAAGTTACTGATATCGGAATAGGCTGGGAATTCTGATAGGAATTAGAATTCTAACGGCAGTCCCTGTGTGTGGAATAGGTACTGATATTAAGCCGCATCTGGTTATTATAGAAGTCGACCCGAATAAATATGGAGATGGAACGAATTAGGCAGATAGTTAATACTTAGGTAGGTATCATATTCTGCTAGGGGATCATTCCGTAGGGGATTGTTCGGAAGAATCGCTGCAACATTGGAAACGCTTTTTTTATGGTCGGAAAAAATCATCCAATGACAAACCCCGCTCTTGGGCGGAGCGGGAAATAGTGTCAGACTCTTACTGACTAAAAGACCCACCCCGTTTCTTCTAGCCTTTATACCGGGGCTCGAGCTTCCTTTCGGATAACCCTGGCTCCAGTATGCTTCGACCCGACTCGGTCCCTGCTGTTGCTGACTACTCCATGAGGCGCGCGGGAACAGTGCGCGCCGTCGACGACTTGGGCTTGGTCCGGACAGTTACCGGACGGCCGGACAACGCACTGTCCGCAAGCCTACGGTGGCCGGAAATCGGGATCAGAATCCCGGCGGAAATGGCGGTGGCGGGAACACCGTTGTATGATGCGTACGGCCTCCTCCTTTGCGAACATTACTGCTTCGCAGAAGTCGGCGACGAATAAAGTCAATTAAGTATCAAGAAGATTGCAAACCACTTTTCTAATAATGTTAGCTTTCTCGCAAAAAAAATTTACACACGAATATTTTTACAGCCCAAAGCTTGTACCAAATAAAATGGCTCTTTACAATTCTCTCGCACAATGTTTGTTTCGGCGAATAGAAATTTTCAAGATATTTTCACTGCTGGATAAATACAGTGAGAATTGTATTTAATTTTGTAAAATAACACTAAATTACAGTAATATTATAAAGGTTTGTGAGTGTCGATGTGTATGTTTATTACTTCCTCATGCTGAACCAACCAAAATTTGGCACATTAGGAGACTATGTCCTGGAATACCACATAGGACCTTTCATCCAGTATGATTGGGGACCACTGTGCGGAATGCCCGGAGGTCACGGTGGGGCACACAGTCGAGGGGTGCCTTGCTTGCGCGGACCATCGCCGTGCCCTCGTGGGGGCGATCGGCGGCGGAGACCTCTTGCGCCGGGCCTTGGTTCAGGCCATAGTCCGGAGCGAGGAGGAGTGGCAGGCGGTCGCCGACTTTTGCGAAGCAGTAATGCTCGCAAAGGAGAAGGCCGACCGCATCAGGCAACGGTGCTGTCGCCGCCGCCACCGGGATTCCGATCCCGATTTCCAGCCACCGTAGGCGCGGGCTTGCGGACAGTGAGCAATGGGTAGCTCGCTGTGCGACCATCCGGTAACTGTCCGGACCGAGCCTAAGTCGTCGACGGCGCGCACTGTTCCCGCACGCCTCAAGAAGTTGTCAGCAACAGCAGGAACCCACCCGCTCGAAGCCTACTGGGGCCAGAGTAATTCGAACGGGAGCTCGAGCTCGGGTATAAAGGCTAGAAGGAACGGGGTGGGTTTTTAGTCAGGAAGAGTCTGACACTATCTCCCGCTCCGCCCAAAAGCGGGGCTTGTCATTATCAAACAAATTTTCTATTGTCACGCGGGTGAAGCCACTGGCAACCGCTGGTTAATAACAATTTTTTCAGGTTAATCGATTGGTTTTTTATAAGTTTTCGCAGTTATTTAAGTGTTGACAAAATCGTGGTTGATTGATATCTAATAGGAAGCATTAACGTTAATACGGTTCACTAGTATTGTTACCTACCTACATATTTTCTTTTCTAAACATTACTAAAGTCATCAGAATAGTATATGGAAAAAAAAAAAATGAAATACTAATTCAGAACTAATGTGAAAATATCAAGTTAACTAATGAAAATAAATGGATTTCATTCCATGATAAAGGAGGTAAAGCAATCAAGACAATATTGAAAAGTTCAGGTTGAAATTAAGAAATGCACAAACAATATGTGGCTATACCGTCGCAGACTTAGATTTCTGTTACGAAAAGCTAAAAAATCACCAGTTTTATAAATAAAGATTTCACTGAGCCACTCCGGAATGCAATTCACTACAGATTTTCTTCTATCTAATAGTTTTGCAGCAATCATAATTTTATTCTGAGCCTGTATTAAATGGTTCGCTAAGACAATATCTTTCAGTGTTCGCTGAAATTGTCTCTGATATTTCTGGAATAAAATTAATACCGCCACTTTATTTGTCGCTTTAATATCACGTGACAATTTGTGCTGGTAAAAGCAATATAAAATACAAATGAAAATAGGTTGCTCTTCATAATTGAGTACTTAACTCATTTTTTGTTTGTTTGTACCAAAGGAGTTTTCTAGCAAAGCATAGCGTACGTTAGGCTATGCTTCGCTATGCTAGAAAACTTTCAAATCTGGTAGAAGGGAAACTGTCAAATAACAGTAGAAGGATGTGTGCATCCTTCTACTGTTATTACTATATACACCCACTGAAATGTGACGTTACCACCTTTAGATTACCTGTGCTCAAAAGAGATAGTGAAATATTGCCACCACGCAGTCTCTTCAAAATATTTTGAGTAATTGCAGTTTCATTTAATTTTGATAATGTTGTCAAAAAAAAAAGATTTCTTTTTAGTGCTATTTGTTGTTTTGTATTAAATATTGTGCAATAAAAAACACAGGTTTACAATAAAAACCGGCCAAGTGCGAGTCAGACTCGCCCATGTAGGGTTCCGTAGCAGCAAGTAACATAATATTAAAGTTCTTGTAATGTGTTGTAACTTTGATCGATGTTTTAATAATAGTGTATTTTTTTCGATTTATGACGCACAAAAAAAAACTACTTACTAGATTTCATTCAAACCAATTTTCGTTGGTAGTTTTTATAGTAATGTACATCATATATTTTTTTTAGTTTTATCATTCTCTTATTTTAGAAGTTAGAGGGGGGGGGACACACATTTTACCACTTTGGAAGTGTCTCTCGCGCAAACTATTCAGTTTAGAAAAAAATGATATTAGAAACCTCAGTATCATTTTTAAAGACCTGCCCATAGATATCCCACACATATGGGTTTGATGAAAAAGAATTTTTCGAGTTTCAGTTTTAAGTATGGGGACCCCCAAAATTTATTGCTCTTTTTCTATTTTTATGTGATAATCTTAATGCGGTTCACAGAATACATCTACTTACAAAGTTTCAACAGTATAGATCTTATAGTTTCGGAAAAAAGTGGCTGTGACATACGGACGGACAGACAGACAGACAGACAGACAGACAGACAGACAGACAGACAGACAGACAGACAGACATGACGAATCTATAAGGGTTCCGTTTTTGCCATTTGGCTACGGAACCCTAAAAAACCCTTTTTGTTATATGGGTTGCGTAATTAAAAGCAAAAAAAAAGCTTTCGCATCATTAAAACGTTTCACACACACTTATCTCATGGTTCCTCGAAATTACTTTTATTTTCGGCCTCATTCAGTTTTTGTTCATTGTTTGTTTTTCGGTAAATCTTTTCAGAGACCTTTATTTTCTTCCAACAACTTGTGTTAGAAGCCTTCTAATTAAACTTGTTGTTTGATCCGGATTGTGTTAACTTCCTGGCTCATTGACTGATAGATAGTACATCTCTTTGTTATCGGTTCAATGGGATAAACATTTACTTTTATTTAAATACAATAAGCTCATATTTGAATGTTGGCAAATTGTGAGTTGCAATGAATTTGGTAGCAAATGTTGTATGAGAGTGCCAAAGTTAAACAATGCATTCGTTATAAACAGTTAGAAAATTAAATAGAAATATGGACAGGAATCATGTTTAGGAACAAGAGAAAGAAAATTGGACGAGACTAGAGACGGAATAGTACCTACCACCAATATGGCAAAAGAAACAAAGATGGACCAACTAAACGTTCGGAGAACGACGTGGTCTACAATTGAGAGAGATTGCACAGGAATGGATAACACGGAAAGCTTTAGTGGATGCCTTTGATAACAACATGTCCTTTTCATGGCATGTTGTTATTTCGCATGTATTTCAAATACAAATATGAACAACACTGCGAAATTTAAAGCACTATTGTCCAAAATTCAGCATGACGTTTAATAACAATCGGAACAAAATCGCAACTGTATACTCATAATTATAAGTTTGAAGAGAGTAAAAATACAAACGAGATACTATTGTTTTTAAATTTGAAAAACAAAACAATGTTCCTGTGATGAGAATCGCAGATATTTGCATGTGTCTACCTAACAATAGGGGACAAAAAATAAATGGAGAAACCAAATCCTTTTCAATGAACCCGCTTCAGCGTAGTTATCCGTCGTTTTTCTTTATATCAGTTCGTTTCCGCGTCAGCAGTTTTATGCCTCTGTGAGGCAGTCTCTGCCAGCCCAATAAAACAAATGGCATGTATCGTGATGTTTGGGCTGGAGATAAGATGCGTGGTTGTCGGTTTTGAGTTATGTGTTGTTGTCACGTGAATCGGAACAAATATAAATGTAGTTGCTAGTGATGCTGATGATGCCAATAGCTGGCAAGCCAAACATACGCATATTGTATGCTATCCACACTGCTTATAACATATTATTTATAAATACGAGCGATATATGTACCTCTATAATCCTAAGTTATATTTATAAGTCAAATCTATCTAGATTTTGTTTATGTTACAGTCGCCTTGTTCACTATGATGTGAAAACTTTCCATGTGTGTGTCATACATACAAAATCTGATATGAATTCTTTAATAAAGTGCCCATAAAACCCAGAGATATCACATTTATTATTCTATATCAAAATCTTCACTCACTTTTAGTGGCTTTAACTTGCTATACTTGCTAGAACTAGTCAAGTTTTAATATTAATTTTATTTTTGCTATTTTATAGTAGGTATTTCGAAAACGAAAAAAAATTATGCTTCGTCTGCTTCAAGAGTGTTTATAATATTATATTTCTGTTTTTATGACTAGCTAAGAGTCTCATCCTACAGACAGGAGTGACTCAACAAGGTGACAACGCATTTTCATAGATTTTCTATGTGTATACTATTTCAGAACAATTTCTATGAAATCCAGTAGTTAAATCATTGTCACTTTTTTGTGTTGCGTAGCAAAAGATTTATGATGCCAACCTATCAACCATTTTTCGCAACGTTCTCAAAGTTTTATCGTATTGAAGTTTTAGTGATTATGTAAGACAGCTTTTCTATCGTACTGTTTACGAAACTCGTAGCTACATATTTGGCTATTATCATAAAAATAAACATTCTGGGGCAATAAATGTGGCCTAAGCCAATTTCAACTTGTGATTAAATTAAAGCTACAATACGTGTATTTTTTTTGCTTCTTTAACAAGTGGTGCGTAGGATAGAATAGTTGGCCTTATAATGTTCCCACTATTGGGACTCAGGCCTCCTCTCTAGGAGAGGGAATGGGCCATCACTGGTAGTGAATTACATATTTTACATTTGGCTAATTTTTAAATTGAATTCGTGCAGAAATGCAAATGCGATTTTTATTATTCTCAGTAAATCTTTCTATTTTATGACTTGTTATTGGTGTGACATTTACTGCTGTTTTTCACCTGAATCTGATTATAAACTGTCAAGTTGGGATCTCACCATCAGGAGGCACAATGTTTCTTGTAGGATTTGGTGTGAAAATGAATTTCGAAAGTTTTCCCTATACGACTTTGATACCCGAATCCCCGAGATTCGATAGATCCTGAATTTTTCTATTGGTTATTTAAAAGGACGTGACGTGGGTAATATTGAATACTAAAAGTAAAACATTTGTTACTTAGATAGAATTGTGGAAGAATTTAGTGGAAAAGAGTCACAAAAAGCTTTTTTAGCCTGCAAAGAAGTTGAGATTTGGTGGACGTTGTTTTGTCCATACAAATTGCAAAGCCTGATTAGTATAGCTTTGAAAAAGGTTCCGGTAATTACATTTTGTAAATAATATATATATATATATATAGATATACATATAATTTATGTTACATACGTTCAAGCTGACCATCCTGTCATATATAAATATATATTTTAATTATCTTAATTAATAAAATTTAATATGAAATGTAAAATATTTGTAAATATCAGATTTCGCTCACTTGCGTAACACAAACAAATGTCTATATTGAAAATTTAAATAAACGGACTTTGTTATCCCTTTTTCGACCTTGAAATATACGGGAGAATTTATTTCAGACAGTTCTGTTGTAAAATGTTAGTAGTATTTTTACTTTATTATTTCCAAATTATTATTATTTAAATAGGTACTAGACTATCGTCGTCGTTGGCTTTCTTTGCAAACTTTAATTCCCTCGTCCTTCTTTGCGAGTCTTAATCAAGCATTTTTACAAAGTAAGTTTGATTTCTGGTTTTGTAAACAATAGCGTTCTTCGTTAAGCGGTCTTCTACTATTTCTTACAAAAACTGAACCGAGATTCTTGTTAAAATTGTGTTTTTAACACCAGTTTTTTTTAGATATTATTTGGTTACAAAAGGACTTTTTCTCTTTTTCCTTTTTTTGTTTCGTTTCCTTTCCTTCTTTCTTTTTCTTTATTTCTTTTTCAATAAAGATTCAGGGTATTTTTCTCAGTTCGTAAATATAAAGTTCAATATTAGTTCTGTTACCATCTTAATTAATAATAATAATATTCCACAACTATCACACAACGCCGTCTAGTCTCTAGCTAAGCAGAGCTTACGCTTACTACGTTTTTGCATACATTTTAAACTGGTTTTCAATTACCGCGTTCCTGTTACAAATCCCCGTATTTTCTGAGCGCTTGCCCCTCGTTGATATGAGTTATGTTTACCGTGAATGTGTAATTTAGGTTTTCCCCTGTGTACGCCGTGTATCCGGGTGCACCGTACCCTACTCCTGAATATTTATCTTTTCAATGTCCAAACATTACATATTCATCAAATCAGTTGCAAAATTAATTTGTGAAGCCATTTAGTAGTTTTTTTATCTACATATATAAATGATAAATTATATTTATTTTGTAAATAGGTTTAAAAAACACATATACACGTCAATTTTTTTTTTTTCGTCAGTTTATGCTAGATGAGGCCGGTTTTCCTATCTGGCTACCCTGAGAATAACTGGAACATAGGTAGAATTATTGAAAAAGACGCGAAATAGGTAAAAAGGAGCTGAAAAATTTATTGGAGTATTAACTACCTCAGCAAAGCTTACCAGGAGGGCTGATCGGTACATCCACATTCTAATGGAAGTCGAAATGACTGCAATCTAAGCCATTTTATTTATGTAAACCACAATACAGAAGAATCGAAGTAGTCAAAATAATTCAATGTTTTAAATTTTTCAATATATATTTTATTTATGTACGTAATGTATTTATTTAGGTAATAGTTTAAGTTTTTTTTTAAGTACATATTTAAATTATATCTGATGAAGAATATTATATTACATTCAATGTTTAGTTTTGCATCGATTAGATAAATTAAAAAAAAACCTGATTGGATTAGCATTTATTTTTGACTAGCTGTGCCCGCGACTGCGTTCGCGTGGACTACAGGATTTTGAATTTATTTTTTCTAAAATAAAAGTAGCGTATGTATCGTATATTCATATGCATGTAGTAAAAAGCAATTATTTCAATGTTACAAACAAACTCCAATTTTATTTATATGTATAGATATTTGTTTGAGCTGTAAGATGTACAACATTTAAAATTAATTAGATGCTTAAATCAGCAATGGGTTTAGAACTGGATACAATGTTAGCAAAATGATGATTTAGTATGAATTATTTGAGCTCAGACCATTCATTTACCAAACCAACTGCTACCTAAGTCATTGAGCCAAATATGCTTATTATTTTGGATTTAATCAAACCTTTTTTTTGCAAATAATTTTGGCGATCTAATGATGAAAGCTTCATACTTAAAAAATATTTTTATATTACCTAAGAACTTGTAACAAAATTTTCAGGTCAAACAAATTTTAAAATATCCCAAGTCTAGTTAGGTGCTTTCTTGAAGTGGCAAACGCTAGATCAAATGAACCGTAACTGATAACAAGAATCGAGCACAGGCTTACGAAATGTCCGATCTCTAGAAGGCCTCACTTCAAAATGAACATAAACTTCCATAATGCAATATTCCTTGTCATAACCCAAAGGTCACCCTTCCTGAATGTGATTATTTTCAGGAGTAATAGGGCCTATAAAACACGGCCTGACATAAATTTTCTGCATATACTACTTAGATCCTTTATTGCGAGTGTCGTAAGATTCATATTTGCTCAGCACACATTGATGGCTTGTAAGAGATGGATGTGTTTGCGTTTTTATGACGTTTTGGCGAGGTTCGAAAAGTGAAGGTGAATATTAAAGACGACGGTGGAAATGTGTAATGGAGAAATACAAACATAAAAAAAAAATTCATAATTATGTATTTTTTTGATGTTGGTATTTTGTATGTTTATATTTTATTTTAGTTTACTTATTATAATATTTAATTATACCAATGTTACACAGAACAGATGATGTGTGTGTGTGTGTGTGATGTTACAGAAGATCACAGGTTTCCTTTTCAAAAAATGCTCACGGCCCTAGCGGGAATTGGCCCTACTGGGACACAAAGGTTTTTTTTTAAAAAAACGACTGTCCCTCACTAAAAATTACTCCGACATAGTGGGTACATTCACAAACATGTAAACTCACATACACGAGATTCCCAAACCAGGATCAACTATCAAAATCGTATTAATTAATGCATGTACGAAAATAATTTCCTTAAGAAAACGTCAGCTGAGCTGTGGGTAGTAGGTATGCAACACCGACTACTACCTACAGGTCATTGGAAACGATCAAAATTTAGAGGTGCGTGTAGGTCATATTATACATATTTAATATCACGCACATTGCAACATCGAATTACTCAATATTACTACTACTTTGTGTAATTTATTCCATCACCACTGCTCTCAAAAACAGTGTAGGAAAATACCGTGTGGAAACCGGCATGTTCTAGAACTAAAAATTCGAATACATGTGACATCTACTAACCCGCACTGGCCCCGTGATGTGAACTACGGCCCATTCCCTCTCCTAGAAAGGAGGCCTATTACTTAACTGCTGCGTCAAACCATGTCCTCAAAACGTCATTTGAAACGGTATTAAACTTTACCTAAGACTAAAACGTAGACTTAAAAAATGTACATTTAAGTATCATAAATCAGTTGTCAACGAAATCTCGACTCCTGAATAATTGTCGTGGAACCTAGATATATTTCGTGTGGTTCCAGTCTAGCCTCGATTAGGGTTTGATAAATTCAACTATTTTCGTCTGCTAGTTGAGTAATAGCAGGTTCTCTGTCTTGTCTCATTTTGAATTAGGTTTGAAATAATAAATTATGTTTAGAAGTTCTTGCTTGGAATAATTCCCGCACCTATTGTTCCGAAATTGCTGTGAGTTGTTTACCATACTGTTGAGATATGAATACATTTCGTGGTTTTCAAGTAGTCCATTCTGCAATTAGTTTTTATTCAGTTCAATTGTCTTTGCCCCTTTTTTATGGTGGTTAATCATCCAATCACATCTCTCGCTCTAAGGCAAAGCGGAAAGGCGTGTAAGACTTATACTGACTAAAACAACACGTATGATCCTTCTTTGTCCTTTGCCTTCCAAGACACGGGTTTCCCTTTCGGAAGTAATCCATGGCCCCAGTAGACTTCGGCCCTGCTAGGCCTCTTACAGTTTTGCTGACATCTCTTTAAGGCGTACATAGCAACGAGCTTGCTTTGGATGGTTACAAGATGTTTGAACGGCGAGCTACTCATTGCTCGTCGTCCGCAAGCCCACACCTACGGTGGCTGGAAATCGGTGTCGAGGTTCCGGCTGTTGGGGCGTGAGGACTTATGTACCCAGACACTTTGTTCTTTGCTCCTGTATGACCAAATAAATACCCATAAAGACTGCCGCAGCCAGTTCTCATGATAACGGTACGCAGACTTTTTATTATAGAAATTTATCTATCTCAATTTTAGTACAATTTTAATACGAAAATGGATCGTCGCAGTGTCTGTTTCCGGGATTCCAAACATGGTATTTCATTTATCTCATGCCAGCCGTCCAGACTATCTAAAAATTTAATTCAACAAATCACCCCCGTCCTCATATCGGAAACATTTTATTTTACAAAATGAAAACGTCACTCCGGTATGACGGATGGCACTCACAGAATTCACATTTCACGTCGCATTCAGTGGGGCGGAGGCGTGACGGTGGCGTGGCGGGAGCGTGGCAGGTGCGTAACGCGGCCGGCGCGATAACTACGCCTGTGAGTGATGGTATCGGTGACCGAGTACTGAACAACGATATTATTTTGTTATGTTAATTTTAACAGGGGTTCCTTGTACTCGTGATGTACGGACTGTATAATTTTGGAAGGCATGTTATGAAGTAGGGTAGTAGGTTATCGTAACTTGCTGTTGTAAAGTTCGTTGTGGCGACGGGTTTTGTTACTTTGAAGCCATGTTTTTTTTTGTTATGCAAAGTATGGCGACGCTTAAGCAATACAGGACACAAATTATTTTTGGTTTATCGACAACTTCAATAAACGGATTAATAATTTTTGTGATGAAAATAATATGCTTCTGCAAGACCACAATAGGTATACTGCTAGTAATTTCTTTATAAAGGCGAAAAAAAGTGCATAAGGTTTATCGTGCCAAAAGTCAAAATGAGTGACTATGTCGTATTATTGAACAAAAAGAATTTGGAACTAATTGATAAAACGGATTTTCTGGGAATCATGCTTGACTGGCGACAATGGCTATTCATTTATCATTTCTTGCAGGATAGTTATGTTCGGCAACATATATTACTCTTAGTTCGACCATTTACTGATGTTGATACTGCTAGACTAGTCTATTTTAATAACTTTCATAGTATCATGTGTTACAGTATCTTGCTATAGAGATAAGCAAGTATCAAGTCTATTTTTATCCTACAGAAAAGAGCCATCAGAACCATTTAAAAACTCTAGCGGCTCAATTCTCTAAGGAATCCGTTTAACATATTGACGGCACTTTGTCAATATATCTATAAAAATATCAAGTAATTTAGAAACAATCTTCATCTTTTTTGTACAAGAGCGACTTACGTAACAGTCGCTCTTGTACATGGTAAATAGGGACCGATTAGTCCGACCAGGTTTCAGTCCGTCTAAAGTCTTATCATTCAAATGATATATAAAAAAAATCTTAATAAAATACCTACATTCTAACATATCAGAAGTCAATAAGACGAAGCTTCAATCTCCTAAACGCACACTATGATGCAGAAAAGCATAATATGAGGTAGCGGATTATATTGAAGACACAAAAATGCTTAGCTCACTGCTGATGTGGCTTCACGACCACTAGAGCGTGTAAGGCAACATTGTTGGACCCGAATAAGATGCTATGAATATAAATTTGCATTTTAAACTCAATCCCTGTAGCATTATGTAACTTTGTTGAATTATGATCACTTACGTGAGTATGGATATTGAAAGGCTTTCCATAAGGTGTACCATTGATCTGGTGAGAGTCACGGCAATCCAATGGATCCATCCAACAGTGGACGTCTTTGAAATGATGGTGATGATGTGAGTATTTTGTACTTTAAACTACTATTTACTGGGGGTATTCCTTTGTCTTTAATATGCTCTGGCAGTTCGGAATGTCATGCGAAATCAAACGTCTTGCTAATGGTGATGGTTGTGCTAGATCATTAGATTCCCTTCAAATGGTGGAGTTCTTTGAATTTTTTTGTACTCCAGGGCCTTTTTTATTGTGTAGGTCTTTTTACATTGTTCTCACGTGTACATTGCATGTAGGTGAGAAAATCATCTAATGACATCCCGCGCTCTTGGGCTGTAGTTGTATATCCACGTTTCTTTCATATATCCAGTCACAAGCAAGACACACAAACATCACAAATACTGAGTTTCTAATATAGCAAGCTGCCAGATGGAAGTGCATATTAATATTCTTGATTGCAAGTACGGTTCCCTTATTAGCTGTGCTAGCAATCAAGTTTTCCTGGTTATGTACTGTAGCAACAGTGATTAATATATATAGTGGTCTTTCTTAGATAGCATTTTAATATCATTTATTTCAACTGAACTGAGATACTTTTATACCTATTTAATTTATTGGTTTGTAAATATAAACTATTTTTACGATACCTCTCTCTGCAATGAAGAAGAACGTGGTAGAAACTCTAGAGAAACTATTTGAAATCAATAAATAGTATTAAAGATAAATACAGTTTTAACAGAAAACGTTTCATTATAACTTGCAGTTACTAATGCCTACTGCATTAGATTATTTCCCATTAAAAAAAAAGGCTATTTTGGACATTTATGATATATTTCTAAAAGTAGACATAACTTGGCTAAAATGATGGTGATTATTAGGATCAATATCTATCGTCTACCTACTGCTAGAAATCTGCCATAAGCACACTGACAGTTGGGTAAGAGTCTCCACAAAGTGAGTGAGGATGCACGACACGTCTGAAGTCGATCTAGGAAGAGGTGGCGAGATGACTTAGACACCTACTGCAAGCGCTGCGTTGGTTCGAGGTGACTGGAAAAAAGAATACCTACCTGCAAGAAGTAAGACATGGACATGTCTTCTATACAAGAGCTGTCAAACCGCCATATTTATTCCTCAGATAGAAGTTAACTGATGGAGGAGGATCTAAAAAGATGGAGGATAGAAGCCTTTTATTTAGGTCTCCACACACACTACAATATTTTTCAACAATTTTTTCTCAGCTCTGTTATGCAACAAGCTACAGAAATGTATCTTTTCTATAAATAACAAAGTTAATCCTCGTTCATCTCCGAGTGGAACAACTTCTAAGTAATATTCAAGTTTCAATGGGATTTTAATCTGTGTGAAAATTTGCTAATGAATTTACGAAAGTACAGCAAGTTCTGTAACTGGTAATCAAGTGCGGAACTTTACTTGTTTGTGGCATTTCAGGGTATTTTGTATTCTTCTTCTTGAGTGAAAAAGACAGTTGCTTTGAAGGGTTTAAAATTCATTTTAAAAATTTTGATCTGCATTTCAAAATATGAGCTTACTTGCAGTCATATACTTACTTAAAAAAAAATAATTGTTAAAGTATCAGGTCAGGTTAGAAAACATTCGATAGAGTCACCGTAACTCTCTGCAAGGCAACTGAAGTTATAAACATTTGTGTTTAGGGTACGTTACCCGGGTTTTACATCGACAAAGATAGTTTTCTCTTACCAATCACGAGGAAAGTTATTTGACGATTTGTCACCCAAATAATAGTGAGTACGAGATTCCCTAAAGATTGCTTCAGGGGATGCAACTCGACATACATTTTCTCTGGTTATCATAGAACCGCTTACGTGATTAAGACGTTATAACACATTTTCACAAGCTTTTAAACTACGCTTAATGTTGACGATAGACGTGAAAAGCAGCCTCTGAAGATGTATTTGCAGGTCCGTTTATTTTTTAAAATAGTCTCCAGCTACTTCTTTGTGTTACCTACACTTTTTCTGATAAAGAACTGGTTTGAGTAGTCGATTTTATCCTTGCATTTTCCACATGCTTCAAATCTACAGAAACTAGCCTCTAACCGGATTAGTGTTCTTCTAAACTCCACAAACTTTTACCGAGTAGGATATGTAACCCTCTAAGAATAATTGCGGTTTCCCGACACTTGACATACTGGAACTCGAGGAGGTTAAAAGTTGTGACTGAGCTCGTAAGACGGAAAGTATACGGTTATAAAGCGATAAATTGCAAGAGAAAGAACGGGATTACCTACAATAGGTTTGAAAAGGATTTTTAAAGGATCACATATAGAAAAAAAGGATTTGTTTCAGGTAACATAAACATATCACAAATATGCACGGACGAACGCATTATTGGTTTATGACATTATTTTGTAAGTAAATATGCCAACACTAACAATTGAAAAAAAAAATTAATACCCTTAAAAGTTAAGGGTAGGGGACCCTTAACTTTTAAACATTCTGTCGTGTAACTTCAAAATTTTAATCAAAAACAACAATTTTATGAAATAAATATTTTCTGCACTCATTCAAGTTTATTTAGGGTCATCGAAATATGACTTCTCCATTACAACTTGATCTTTAGTCATCATTTCATCAGCCACCTCTTTTGTAGCAATTTTAATCAGTTCATTGTTTGTTTCATCTTGGGGCCATCATCATTTAAACACAAAACTCTGAATTTCAGATTAAGCCTCACAGAAACAAAAATTGATTGTTTTTGGATATCATAAGCCAACATCCATGAAGACAATTAATTTACCAAACTAGGTATGTTAGCTGGTCTTTCATGCTTGAGAAATTAGAATAAACCGAAATGTAGTCTGCAAAAATGAAACAAATATTATGTTCCATTGCAGTTTTTACTCTGTTTTATCCCAAAACTTTTCCGTCGCTTTGAAAATACCAAAATATTTAGTAGCGCTAACGTTTATTTGATAGAAAGCGTGTTAAAGCGGTAAACGCGTTAATCGCCAGGCTTTAAGTTGTTAAAATATGAAAATGTTCCGCTACAACAAGTACAGGTTTATAGTGTGTCATATTTTTGCAACTGAATGCACAGTACGTGATTTTAAAACGTAGCGTAAAGTAGCTCATGCTCGCAATTTCGTCCTCGTAGGGGTTGCGACAGTCGTGGATAGGATCCAGCAGTTGGGACTCGAGGTAGTACTGCACAAGTCCAAGGCCATGAAAACTCATGGGCCTCGGAACGCGCCACCATCGGGTTCCCAAATAACGGTAGGAGGGGTTCACATCGGTGTCGAGTCGACGATGAACTACCTGGGACTCTTCCTCGACAGCCGGTGTAATTTCGAGGAGCACTTCCGACATCTAGCTCCCAAACTAGATTGGATTGGGGCTGCCCTCGAGCGGCTTCTGCCCAACCTAGGGCATTCTTGACGCCTCTTGGCAAGAGGCTCTTGCCGAAGACACTACACGGGTATCGTTCGGTTCATGACCGGACGGCTCTTTACAGGGTGTCGGTATGGCCTCTGTCACTGTGAAAGCGACCGGCAGCCACGCTGAACGCTTGACAGAGAGATGGCCGTCTGGCAAGCGTTCAGCTTGGCCTGTCCAGTTTCATGGCTAGTCTCATAGCTTTCTTGTTGGCCAGCTACCATGGGATCTGGAGGCTACTCCTTGCAAGCATGCTCGATTTGCGCGTGGAGATGCTAAGCTGGGGTGAAACTCCGCTGCCCCGACAAGTACCGGCATGGCAGACAGAGTTTTGGTGGGACCTCCTCATGGGGGAATGGCGACTCGCAATCCAGTACTGGGCCCCTCCTTCCGTTAAAATCACGACGTCCTAACCTTCCGCATGACCCAGGTCATCACCGTACATGTTTAGTTCGAGAGGTTCCTGCACAGGATTCGTGTAGAAGAAAAGCTCGGGTTTTACCATTGTGTAATGTGGAGCATACAGTACAGCTTTGCCCGACTTAGGCGAAGCACCGTCATGTCTTTGTGGGGGCGATCGACGGCAACGAATTCTCGTGCCGGGCCCTGTACCAGGGCCGGGTAGAGGCCATGGTCTAAAGCGAGGAGAAAAGGCAGGCGGTCGTTTTCGTCTGCGAAGCAGTAATGCCAGCAAAGGAGACCTCTAAAGAGAATCCCGGACCCTAGAATGAAGGCAAAGAAGGCAGAGGATTTTAGTTAGAAAAAGTCTGACTCCCGTTTTCCCGATACTCCTAAAAAAACTTCTTCTTCGTAAAACTGATCTAATGAATCATTCTTTGCTTGCGATTCAACGATTGCAAGTATTGCATTTTATTTTTCTGTCAGTTAAAAATCTAACAATAATTATGACTTTTCGAACAAGCTTCCAGAATTCCGTACAAATAACATATCACGTAAACAAATTTTTAATTTCCAACAATGTACGCATAGAGTAGAACACAAAGGTTGTCTTACCTTTTGCAGGACAAAACAAACACAAAGACAAACTCTCTACGTTTGCGTCCGTTTTCATGGAACTGAAAAATTCTGTATCATGCTAACTAAAAGTAGCCCTTTGTTCCTGAATACGTGCATCAACAATAAAAGAATATGAAATACACAGCATGGTTCAGACAGAAGGATTAGTCCACACAACGATCGGAAACAGGCGTACGCACAGATGCGTACGTACGTATGTACTAAGCTTACACTCTGTTCTTGAAGTTTTTTTTTAATGTGAGACATCTTCCAATGACTTCTTCAGTTCTAACGGCCCGACCTCGCTATGACTTATGAGGGATAGCTAAGCGCG